>JANUWF010002439.1:317500-2717500 GCA_026120185.1 Voacanga thouarsii
GTCACTAATATATTTGGGACAAGCTATAGGTAATAGTGACAACATTTGTAATGAATTAGTGACGAGAAATGTTGTCACTATTAGTTGATTACATTAGTGACAATGGAATATTATCATTAAAAGTCAAGCTTTAGTGACAAGAATAAGTTGTTGTCACTCCATACCTTTAGTGACATTCAAGTGACAACAAATGTTTCGTCACTAAAGGTCTTTAGTGACAACATTTTTGCATTTACTGACAACATTACATTGTCAGTAAAGAACACTTTTCCTGTAGTGATTATTTTGTCAACTTCTCCTCACTTGTAGCCCAAACCTTTCCTATCATACTCTTGGTGCTTGCTTTAATTCATAAATAGCTTTTTTCAACCTATAGACATGATCAAAAAAACTCAGGATTAGTGAAGCCTTTAGGTTGTTCAACATAATCCTCTTCTTGCAAAAATCCATTTAAGAAAGTGATTTTCACATCTACTTGTTGAAGTGTAAAACATTTAGTGCATGCAACAGCAAGTAACAATCTAATAAATTTTAGTCTTGTTACACGAATAAATGTTCCATCAAAATCAATGCCTTTAACTTAAGTGTAGCCTTGTGTAACCAACCTAGCCTTGTTTCTGGTGATATTTCCAAACTCATCTGTTTTATTGCGAAATACCTATTTTCTACCAATTACATTTACTTCCTTTAGTCTCAGCAAAAGCTCCCATACATTATTTCGCTTAAACTGTTGAAGTTCATCATGCATTGCAACAATCCAATATTCATCTGTCGAAGCCTTTTTAACATTCTTTGGTTCCACTATTGAAGTATAATAAGAATATTTAACCATCTCCTTACAATCCATTTTTTGCTTTTCTATGGTCTTCCTTGACTCATCAAGATTTCCAATGATCAACTTGGAGGGATGATTCTTTTTTATTCTTGAAGATGGAACCTTTTGTTGAACACCTTTCTGCTTTGTGTTAATATCAGCTTTTTCAACAATATCAGTCTATTTTGGTGAATTCATGTGGTTAATCACCTGTATAAGCCTTTCATCATCACTTATGTGAATTGGATTCTTTTTCTTTTTTTTTTTTTGGAATTTATTTAATAACAATATTAATGGATTCCATTGCTACTTAACTTCTCTTGTTAAATACTCAAAAAGCTCTACTATTGTTAGAATATCCAAGAAATATTCATTCGTCACTTCTTTCATCAATCTTAACTAGTTATTCTTTGTCATTCAAAATGTAACATTTACTTTGAGGTTTTCGATCATTCCAGATCTCATAAGTTGTCTTGTTAGTGTAGAGTCTGAAATATGTTCTATTAATAATATGAGTAGCAGTATTCATAGCTTCGACCCCCTGCATCTATGTGACATCTTCTTGGCATTGAGCATAACTCTTTCCATATCTTGTGTACTTCGATTCTTGCATTTAACCACACTATTTTGTGCAAGTGTTTTAGGTACCAAAGACTCCTATTGAATTCCATTCTCTATATAAAATTCGTTAAACAATTTATTATCAAACTCTCTTCCATGATCACTCCTTAAGCATTTCAGCTTTACTTCTTTCTAAGTTTACAAATTCAAACATGGTTGTTGAAATACTTCAAATGCATCTGACTTTTAATTTAGAAAGTTAACCCAAGTGAATTTGGAATATTCATCAACACAAACTATGACATGCCTTTTTCTACCAATACTTTCGGTTTGAGTTGTCCAAATAGATCTATATGAACAAGCTCAAGGATTGTTATCATGACAATTTGTTGAACTTTCTTGTGTGATGATTTGATCTGTTTTTCATTTTGACATACTCTGCTAATTCTCTTGTCAATCATACCCAAGTTAGGTAATTTACGTACTGCACCTGTTGAGCTCAATGTACATGTAATTGCTAATAATTAACATTTCCTAGTTTTTTATGCCATATCTCAGCTTCAACAACTTTAACCAACATATAATTTTAACCACCAGATGTACATATTTGATAGCAATTATCAAAAGTTCTATTTTCATAAATCATACAAACTCTAGATTTATCAACAACAAGACACTTAGCTTTGTCAAAGTTTAATATCATGTTATCATCACATAACTGACTTGTATAATTAGATTTGCTTTCAAACCATTAATATGCAAAGTTTTGAGTTTAGGAATAGCATCAATGTTTAGCACTCCAGTTCCAACAACTCTGTTTTTTTAGCCCTTACCAAATGTGACAGAACTATCCTTTTTGCATTCATAATCCACAAGAAATTCCTTCCTTCCTGTCATATTTTTTTAGCAACCCTGTCAAGATATATCCTCCATGGCAGCCTTTAAAGACATATGGACAACATATGATTTGATTTCAACTTTTCTGATTTAAATGCATTTCTCCTTTGGAGATTTCTTCCCTTTGCCAAACTTAGGTTTGACAACCTTTTGACCATGTTAAAGATCCTTGATCTTTTCAAATAGTTCTTCCATCTATGACTTGTAAGAGAACAATAGTCACAATAAACATGAGGCATTTTGAGCTTAGGCTTGACCTTCTATATTTGTCATTTCTTTTCAGCAACTATCAAATTTTGAGGTGTAACAGTAGTTTTGTTGAACTCATCATTTCCTAATCTAGTTTTGTCATGTGGATGTTTTCCAAAAGAAAAAACTTTATCCAACTTTACTTTTCCAGAGTTTAATCTTTTGATAGATTGTTCAGTATCTTTCAACTTTTGATCACTGACTTTCAATTTTTCTTCACTTTGTTGAACTTGATGTTGAAATCCAAAAATCTCTTGTTGTTATGAAATGTTGAGTTGTTGAAGTCTGCAAACTTCCTTTTTTAGTACTTTAATCTAACTCATACCTTCAAGCTATTTTGTATAAATCAATTTACATTACTACAATAGTGTTTCGGGTGACATTTCCTCATCATCTTCATTGTTAAACTCATCAGCATGATTTTCAATAATATCTTCTTTAACAATAATAGTAAATGCAATATTACTTGCTTGACCAAACTCATCATCACCATCAATGTTGTATTTAACTGGATAATCTAGATTGTCCTTACAATTAGTCAAAGATGTATTGTAGGACTTGTTCTTCGACTTTTCTTTAGATTTCCTCAATCAACCTAAATATGACCAATTCTACTGTATTCTCGACATTTTGATCTTTTTGGGGCATACTTTGATGTCTGTGAATTTTTGCTCAGAGTTGTTCTTTTGTTGTGATTTAGATTTTTTATTAAATGGCCTGCTAAAGGGTCTATTCATCTACTTTCGCTTTCTTAATAATTTGTTAAATCTTTTTGTCAATAATCCAATCTCATCATCAAAATCTTTGTTCTCATTAGAATCCTCTTTTGCTTTCAACCAACTCCTTTCTTTTTAGACTTTGATTGCGAATAGAGACTTATCTTGTATTTTTGCAAAGAACTCATTAATCCATCTAGATGCATCGTAGATACATCTTTGCATTCTTCAATAGCAGCAATTTTTTCATGGAATCTTGGTGGCAAAGACCTCAACATTTTTCAAATCATTTTTTCCTCAGAATAAAGTTCTCCAAGTTGAAAGCTTGATTATTAATGTCTCTTAATTTTTTACCAAAGATAGCAACAATTTCATGCTCACCCATCCTCAATTCTTCAAACTGTGTTGTCAACTTATGAAATTTTGATATTCTAACAATACTTGATCCTTTAATTGAAAGAAATGAAAGGCAAATTATATGAAGGGGGTTGCAATCAAGTAAGAAGTTTCTTGATAGTCTTACACTACAAGAAATGCCAAAATTAGTGACGGACAACTCCCTCGCTAATTCTGGGACGGATTGACGAGAGAAAAAGGAAGGTGGCACAACCATTGACTTTCCCTCACTAATCCCTCACTGATTATCGACGGATCAAAGACGACGAGAAGCCCTTTCCCATTAGCGAGGGAAAACAAAATCCATATCTAATCCATCGCTGATTTGCTACGGATTTGCGACGGATAGTTTATTTTTTGCTTAATAAAATTTGAAATTCCTTGTAAATTTTAGCTAAGGATTTGCGACGAAATGGAAAAACTCCCATGCTAATCACACGCAAATTAGCGAGGGCTTAGTGACAGATTGATTACAAAATCTCCCTTGCAAATTAGATGGGGATCAGTGACTGATGCATAAATTTTGGTTGTATAAAAATCATTAAATTTAAATCCTTCCCTTAGCCAAGTTTTAATTAAAACACTTATCCCAAATTACACATACGAGCAAGAATACTTATCGCAAACATAGTATAGGGAATTAATGCGTATCGATCCTCAAAAGAACAAATACACACTAGTCACTTTTCATTCATTGTTTAACCGATCAAATAAAGTGATAAGATAATAAAAAGAAAAATAAAGAAATATGTACAACTCAAGGATGTAAGAATATGCAATTTAGAAAACTATCCTAGAATAGATGATAATGAACCATTTAGCAACTATTCTAATTAATCATCATCTTGGCATCATGAAGGAATATAAAGTAAAATTTAATCATTTCTCAAGTTATGAATTCACTTATGTAGACTCCACTTCTTTCTCAATCTATGGAAACACTATCTCTTCATTAAATTAGAGGATTTCCCATTCAAACCAACATAACCAAAAAATGCATTAAACTCAATTCTTCACAAATTATCCCTATACTCTAAGTGATAATAAACATGAAATTAGTCAATAACCCTATACTCTAGGCGAAATTAACCAATTTTGATTACTTTGGTTCTTTGTTTTAACTTCATTTATCAAGTCCGTTAAGAAATAACAAATGAAATCAACAAAATTAAATTAACTCCAACATCGTTTTCCAAGTCAATTAGAAACAAATTTAACTTCATCAACTCTTCCATAATTACAAGTAATCAAACACCACGAATGATAGAAAAATGATCAAATAGCTAAATTAATCCAAACAACCATGAATCGCAAAACACTGTCAAATTACAATGAAAACATTAATTGCATCATTATTCTAGAAAAAGAAAACAAAGATTAAAAGAAAGAACTCATAGACAAGCCCTCCTTCTTCTCTTTGAAAACCTTCTTGAATAATAATCCTTGAATAGTGAATATCTTCTTCTTTAAGTGATTGAAAATTTAGATCCTTGGATTCACTTCTTTCTCTTGTGCTTTTTCTTGTCTTTATAGGCTTTTTTATGCCAAAATTCATGGCTTGAGGAGTCTTAGCTGAGTAAGATTCAAAAAATACGAAAATCCTTTGAATAATACCAAATTTGTGCACAAAATTTATGTGTCCAGATCAGACCTGGCACTGGATTGCTTTGACCCTACCTGGTGCTAAGTGCACTCTGTTCTACTCTTGAACTTTGCTCTGTTTCTCTATTTTTCCAAATTGGTCCTGGTGCCCAGTGCACTAACCAAACTTGGCGCCAGGTGCAATCTGAAAATTTCACCTTTTGCTCAAAATTCACTCAATTCTGTACAAATTCATCAAAAATACTTTTTACAAGTAAAATGTCAAATGAAAAGGAATATACCTAGTTATTAAATCAAAAGTATCTCAAATTAACCTCAAATAATTAGGAAAATAGTAATAAATTTAGTCCCTATCACATTCCCCCACACTTGAACTTTTGTTTGTCCTCAAGCAAAACACTTAATCAAGAAAACACAAGCTTTGTATCATTCACAATTTGAATAATAACAAGGCTCACAACTTCCCTCAAACTTAAGATAACATTTTTGCCATTCATCCAACCCTTTAAAAACAATTCTAACTTGAAGCATTTGATAGGACATGACAAAACTCTTGAAGTCAAAGTAATCAAGTTTACACCCTAGTCTAAGAAAATTATTTCACCCTTCAAACAAAAACATAGATAACATGAATCATACAAGTCAAGCCATCTACCAATTCAAACATTATAAATCCAAAAATTACACAACTCAAATCATGATGTAAGGAAAAACAATCCATTTTTTTTCTCTCAAATTTTTCTCAATGACTTAGGGAATTGATAGCCTCAAGTGAATGAATTTCTCTTCACATACCGTATTAGCCCCTTTATAGTCATCTCTCATCATTTTTTCAACAATTTCCTTCTTTCTTTTTTTCTTTTGCTTTAGGGAATTAATAGCCTCAAGAAAGTGAATTTCTCTTCACTACCTGTATTGGCCCCCATTATCAAGCAAAAACTATACTTCCTCATCAAGATGAAACAATAATCAACTCATTTTTCTCAAGCTTCTACTCACAATCAATACTTTTGCACAATTTTCCCACTCGAATATTTTATCTCCTCACATTCCATGTCACAACTTAAAGCTAAGCAAAGTTTCAACCCATAATACAAGAGTTAGCCAACAACTTTCTCCATTTTCATCACATTATCCATATTTAAACTAGATTAATCAAATAATACTCAAACACTAATGCATAAATAAGATTAACTCAAATTCTCAATTTTTAATAATATCCTATCCAATAAACCAATTTCATAAAAATTCATCAAATGAATGACGAAACGCATATCCAAATAAGAAAAAAAAATTACAACATTACTAAACCAATGAAAACCACAAAAAATTCATACAAAAATGATATAAAAAATATCTTCAATACCTAAACTCTCTCCTCACTCTTAAACGGGACATTGTCCTCAATGGCCAACAATATAACAATGAAAGCAAAGCCAAGAAGACCAAAAGAAATAAAGAGACAGAGTAGAGAAAAAAAGATACTTCCATTGCAAATTAGTTCCAACATGTGTGAATTTACCACAATGAGTAGTCATTAGAGAAGTCACAAGGGTACCTAACTCAAAAGAAACAAAAACATTAAAAAATATATAAATCTACAAAAAGAAAAAAAGTAAAAGAAAAGAAAAGACAACTAAGAACTAAGAAATGTTGATAAAATTTAAAGAAAAATAAAAAATAAAATAAAGTGACAGGAAATAAAATACAAGTGCAAGGAGTAAATCAAAGGGCCTCAAACTCATCATCATCATCATCCTCATCATCATCAGGATCTCCAACAACTCTACTAGTGGATGCACCAGTGAATTGCTAGATCAAAGTTGCTAACTTTTGCTCTTGGACATCTTGGCGTCGATAAAGGTCAACAATGGAGTCTCACAGCTGGAGAGGGACGGTCATTTGGGCCTCTAGTTGAGCCTCCACTCGTGCATCGAAATCAACACTAGAATGAGAACCAGTGGCACGGATGTGAGGTCGAGTAGGCTGTTGCTCCTCCTCCTCCTCCTTATCAGGAAAAAACTCTACCATCCCGGGGTGCTGAACCTCAAAAGGCTTCTTCCATCTCCTCGTTCTCTCATCATATCGATAACTGCACTGAATCAAAGTATGTTCTGTAACTAAATCCCGGTTAGTAATCGGCTCAATAAGCTCTCTATCCAAACTCAATCTAAAGTCCCATAGGATATGTCTAATGACTAAGGAAAATTTGAGGGCTTTGGCAGAGATACGAAAGTAAACAACCTCTCTTATAGACTGAATAATAATAGAAGCAATGGGAATAGGTTCACTCCTCATCATCTTATCAAGAATATAAATATCAAAGACCCTAGACTTACTGAAACCACAACCCTTCGGATAAACATTGAAAGAGAAAATGTAGACTAGGGCACGCAATTGAGCCTCAAGATCATTATTGTAATAGTAGCGATATTGACCTATTTGCCCTTTTCTCAACATATGCAAATTAGTCCTCACAGCACTAACATCCCAGGTAGGCTCAGAAATAATCTTTTAATTATTGTGGTCTATAGCTATCCATGCCCCTCATTAGGTACTCCCAAAATCCTGGCTAATCTAGCCCTATCAAACTTAACTTTGACCATATTAGAAATAACCTGGAGGTTGTTTTTCTTTTTATCCTGCATATTGGCATACTCTAACTCGCACAGGATAATAAGCACCCCTAAATCAAATGATAGGCTCCCATCCTAGTCACCTAAATATAGTAGAAAGCTCCAAGGAATTATCTAAGAAAGACTTATATATTTTTTCTATTATAATTTTATTATGTTGGTGACTTTGATACCATATTTGACACATAGGTTTAAAGAATTGGTAGGATGACTAGGTAGAGGCTCAAGATGGTGTAGATGAAGATAAAGCTCTAGCTCTCTTAGCCCCAGGTGCCAATCCTGTAGGCCTCCTAGACATGATGTAGATGTGATGATGAACAAAAATAGTATAAAGGCAAGAAAATAGGACACCCACAAGATCACTCCTCATACCACAATCAATCACAACCCTCAACCGTCTCACAATCACAACACCACTCAATACAACCACTATCGCAATATAGCACAAAACACCAGAAAATATCCAACAAAACACAATACAACCTCCTCCAACAATACCTGCAAAAAATATAGCCATTGTCCAATCCCAAACACAATATCAATATTTATGATCAAATTACAATGTTCAATAGCTACCAATTAGCAATGTAAAGCTCATAATCACAATGTTCAATTAGTAATGCCATTTATGTCATAATGTAAAGCTCATAATCACAATGCTAAGTTAAACATGAATAATTATCACATATCTTGGTAAGCTCAAAATTACGCATATTAAAGGCATGCTCAATAGCTACCCAAAAAGATGTAAAACATAAATTGCATCAATCAAATATTATTGTCAATCATATTCCATGCTAACTAAACCTCAAAGAAAGCAAAATTTTCATTCAATCCATCCAACCAAAAATAAACATGAATTTTTGGAACAAAATTCATAGGAAAATACCCAATAATCAATATGAAAATTGAAGCAGAGAAAGTGCAGAAAAATCATACCACAATGATCTCCAATGTATGGGCAATAATCCTATGCAAAAAGATTGAAGAAATCGTACACCAAATGGAAGGATTGAAAAATGGATTTTGGGAGAAAATATTGGATTTTTCTTAGTTTTAATCCAAAACTCCAAGAACAAAGTAGTGAATTTATGTTTGGAAGGTGTTTTGGAGGGTTTTAAAGTGACTCAGCAGTGTTTTGAAGTTGGACCCGGTGATAGGTGGAGAAAAAAAACAAGGGAGATAACAGTTGTTTGAAAACAAATGGCCAAGAATGGCCGTTTGTGGTTGTTAGCCAATCGGACCTAGTGCCAAGTCTAAGGATTAGGCCTGGCACCAGGTCCATGCTATCTCGATGCTTTGTTCTAACCATGTTGGCCCAGCGCTAGGGCCAAAGTTCGAGCTTGGCGCCAGGTCAACTCTAGCCGACCAAAAATTAAATTTTTTTTCAATTAATTAATGAAAACAAAAACAATTAAAACACGAAATCATGAAGAAAAATCATTCTAAAAATTAAAAAGACAGCAAAATGAATGAAAACACACAAAAATTAAAGAGATGTCCCAAAAACCAAAGCAGTAAAAATCATCGTTTTCCATGGTCTTAGTCACATGGATTAGTCTCAGTATTTCCTAGAATGGATCTCGCTTGATGATCTCTAAGGAGTTTGGCCAGTTGTCCGATTTGATTCTCGAGGTTGCGCATGGACGCCTCTAAATTTCTCGTGGTTGCCTCTACTCCTTGTAATCGTATCTGCGTACCACTTACCAATTGGTTAACTGATAGGGCTAAAATCACTATTATTTTTCTAGTTATTTGAAATTATTTTAAGATGCATTTGTTATAATAACTAGGCATATTCCTTTTTATTTGACATTTTACTTGTAAAAAGTATTTTTGATAAATTTGTACAAATTTAAGTTAAATTTGAACAGAAAGTGCACAATTCCATAATGTACCTAGTGTCAGGTCCAGCCAAGGGACCGAGCGTCGGGTCCATTCTGCTCCAATAGAAGAATTCAAGCGTCATTCGGGAGAAAACCATAACAGACTTGGTGCCAGGTCTAGTAAGTGCACCTGGCGCTGGGTTCATTCTGTCTACAGACAAAAAATAAAGCAAAACTCCAGAGGAAGAACAGAGTGCACCTAGCACCAAGTGGGTCGAAGGTAACTAGTGCTAGGTATGCTATGAAGGCGAACATTCTGTGCTCAAAATTAGGGATTATCTAATAATTTTGGTTTTTTCCTAGTCTTACTCAGCCAAGACTTCCTCAGCCACAAATTTAGCATCCAAGAGGACTATAAAAGCATAAGAAAACATAAGTGTTAGGAGATATGCATAGAGAAAGGTGAATTCATTAGCAAAATTCTCAATCTCTTATAGAAGGAGGAGTTCACCAAAATCAATGAGGATTGTTCAAGAGAGTTGTCAAGAAAGAAGAAAGAGGCTTGTCTATGAGTGTTTTCCTTTATCTTTGTCTTCTTTTCCTTTAGCAATGATGTATTCAATGTTTGTATTGTAATTTAATATTATTTTGGGATTCATGATATTGTGTTAATTCAATTATTTGATCAATTCTTTATCATCTTTGGTATTTGATTACTTGATTTCATTGGTTATTGATGCGAATTCTTCTAATTGACTTAGACAAAACGATGTTAGGAGTTTTGTTGCATTGATTTCATATTTGTTAAATCTTCATGGATTTGAACAATGAAGTTAGGATTTTTAGGACTAAGTAATCAAATGTTAAGTTGATTTCGCCTTGACATAGGGTCATTAGCTAATTTCATGACTTTAAGGAATTGAAATTCATGTATATTTTGGTTAGGATAGCTTGATTAACAAACCTGCTAATTGAATCAAAATATATAATGATGAGCTTAATGCATGTTTTGGTTATATTAACTTGATTGACAAATCTGTTAATATGAATCAAAATATAGGATTCCATGGATTGACAAACGAAGTGGTGTTTACCTAAGTAAATTCATGACTTGACAAACGATTGAATTTTACTTTACATTCCTTCATGATGCCAAAATGATACTTAATTAAGAGAATTGCTAGATGGTTCATCATCATGTTTTCTGGGATAATTGTCTATAATGCATATTCCTATATCCTTGAGTTGTATATATTTTTTATTTTTTAATTATTTTTTTACTTTATTTAGGTCAGTTAAAAAATGAATGAAATATGATTAGTCCATACTTGTTCCTTTGAGGATCGATACTCGTTAATTCCCTATACTATACTTGCGATGAGTATACTTGCTCACATGTGTATTTTGGGATTAATGTTTTAATTAAAACTTAACTAAGGGATGGATTTAAAATTGATAATTTTTATACGCCCAAAATTAATGCATCATTAACCAACTCTTCCAATGATGGCTTAGCTGGCGGTGCATTGTAAAGCAAGGGGAGTTAAGTCCTTTGATTCCCAAATTTAGAAGAAGTCTGCCTAGGTTGGTTTTGGTTATTCCATGAAAAGCAAGGGAGTGCATTGTAAAGTAAGGGGGGTTGAGTCCTTTGATTCCCAAATTTAGAAAAAATCTGCCTAGGTTGGTTTTGGTTGTTCCATGAAAAGTTAGGATGATTCCTCTAACCAGAGTTATAAGTAGTGCTATAAGAATTGTTATCTTATCGTCCATTGCCCACAAACGCAACTTGTTCTAATGACTCTTGTGATAACTCCATACTTTGATACTCATGATTTGGATGTCTTTCCCCACAAAAATCACAATTAACATTCATTACCTATCTTTAGGAAGGAGACATCACCATTTGCTCCATCTTTTGTATCAATGCCTCTACATTGGCCTCCAAAACTGCCATTGCATCCACCTTGTGCACACCATGAACACGAGATTTTGATCATAAACTACCCCAAGCATAGTTGGTTTGTCGCAAGATTTTCAATCAAATCAAGCACCTCCTCTAGGGTTTTGGAATTAATAGAACCTCATGTAGATGCATCAACTAATTGCCTTGTAGCAAAACTTCAGCCACTATGAAAGATTTGCATTTACATACCTAACTCAAACCCATGATGAGAACACTTTTTAAGCATCTCCTTAAACCTCTCCCAACACTCATAAAGATTTTCAGTTTTGAACTATTGAAAAGTAAAAATATCAGTCTTAAGCTTAGATGATCTAGTTGGGGGAAAATATTTTGCTAAAAAATTTTCAGCCAAAACATTCCAAGTGGTGATAGATCTAGCTGGCAAAGATTTTAACCAAAATTTTGCTCTATCTCTCAAAGAAAAGGAAAAAATGCCTTACTTTGATAGCATATTCAGAAACACCATTCATTTTAAAAATGTCACAGATTTCTAAAAAGCTCGTAAGGTGGGCATTAAGATCTTCCTCAGGTAGCCCATCAAATTGTACCATATTAGCCAACTAAGAATGGAGGAAAGATATACAATTTTAAAAGAAATATAAGCTTGTCATATATTCCTACAAATATTTATAATTTACCCTCTCAAAACAAATGAGGAAGTGTTTTGATTCTGCCATCATTCCACCCACAGAAATGGCCTGAAGTCATTGATAGATGGGAAGCTGATGCATTAAATGCATTAGAAAGGGTAGATTTAAATATGACAACAGAACAAGTAGTAAATTTCTTAGAAAATCTTTTAGGATCTATGAAAAAATATTTTATTGATTAGAGGCCAAAATATCCAGAATCCTATAAACAATTGTTAGATTTGGCTGAAAATCTCCAAAATATAACAAGTCAGATTAGACAAATAATTTTAGGTTATGACCCTTATAGAGGACAAACAGAACTTCATGATCAAGCCATGAAAGATCTTGAAATTTTACAGGTAGATCCAAATTTACTAGACCTGGATAAATTTAGCCAAAAATACTTACCCAGAATCCTATAAACAATTGTTAGATTTGGCTGAAAATCCCCAAAATATAACAAGTCAGATTAGACAAATAATTTTAGGTAGTATTATCAAAAAAGAAGATGTCTATTGGAAAACCCCAAATAGAATTCTTTGGAATAATTTTAGGCAAAGAACAAATAAAATTACAAGAACACTTTGCAAAAGCTATTGCTGAGAAAGAAATTATAGATAATGATGTTACATCATTAAGATGTTGGGATTTATCTCAAAGTTATTAGCCTCTATCATAGGCCTTGTAATACTCAAGCTTGTACCCAAGATTACGGGTTTCACAAAATCATCTATAGTCCTCCTATGATTACCACCATTGCTAGGTTGATTAACCTCTATGTCGTCTCTTACCCTTTATCTAACCACCCATCGATCTTCGGATCCTTGTTAATATCATTTCGATCTCCAAATCAAGATCTACTATGTCGTCTTTAGATTGTTGGGTCATAAACTAAAGGCTAGATTTACAGAAACAAGAAAATAGTGAGATTATAGAATTTACAAATTAAGCAACTATGCACACGCATGAATTGGGTTAGTCAAATTAAAACATATAGTGAAATTAGGAAATTACAATTATACAAACAACAAAATATGGCACATATTCATACAAAGAACATATATACACATTCACATATTCACATACTTACATATAGACATATAAATATATAAATATAGTTAAATTAACAAAATTCAAACTTTCATGATATTGTTCTCCGGCAACGGTGCTAAAAACCTAATGCGTAAATTTTAAGTGTATAAAAATCATTAAATTTAAATCCATCCCTTATCCAAGTTTCAATTAAAACATTAATCCCAAATTACACATACCATTAAGTATACTCATCACAAGTATAGTATAGGGAATTAACGAGTATCGATCCTCAAAAGAACAAGTACACAATAGTCACTATTTATTTATAGTTTAATCAACAAAATAAAGTGATAAGATAATAAAAAAAAATAAAGAAATATGTACAACTCAAGGATGTAAGAATATGCAATTTAGACAACTATCCTAGAATACATGATAATGAACCATTTAGCAACTATCCCAATTAATCATTATCTTAATATCATGAAGGAATATTGATAGGGGTTAAAATTATCATTATTTTTATAGTTATTCAAGGCTAAATTGAGATACTTTTAATACCATAACTAGTCATATTCCTTCCTATTTGATATTTCCCTTATAAAAATACTTTTATGTAATTTTATACAAAAATAGGTAAAATTTGGAGCTAATTGTGTAATTTTCCAACACAAACCCAGCACTAGGCCAAGAAGGTCTTCCACTGGCATAGCAGAGCAATTGCAATTGAAATTGAAAAGAAACAGAGGAAGCAATTGCAATTGGAGCTTGGAAAGGAAAAGGAAACAAAAGCCACGGCTTGGTTAAGCTTCATGGCTCAATTACAGAACAAAAGTAACAAAGCAAGGAATTTTAGTGGGCCAAGGCAAGGGAAAAGTCAACAAAAGTGGTTGAGCAAAAGGACAAAAAGAAGAAGAGGAAATTCGGTGGGGGTTTGTGGCTCACTTGAGCCTACGCAACAATAGGAGAAGAAAAGGAAATTTGATGGTGGCTTGGTTGCGGCTCAATTGAGCCGATGTAAGGAAGATAGGAATCAGTGGCTTGGATAGTTCATGGCTCAATTGAGCCGATGCAACAAAGAACGGCTTCGGTGGCTGGACAGATTTCTTTAGCTCGAATTGGAAGCCAAATTCCACAATTTCAATTCAACAAGAATTGTGCTTCAGCACAAAATAACAAAAAAGAATTCTCAAAGCCCAAATTCTCAATTTCAAAAGGCAATGGACTCTTAGCTTTATTTAGATTTTTATTTTAGAATTTTACAACTCCTTTTTGGTTTTGGATTTTTAGGTAATTACTTATTCTTTACTTAGGATTCTTTTAGGAACTTTGTAAACCTATAAATAAAGGTCAATTACCTGCTTGTCTATGAGTGCTTTCTTTTAACTTTGATTTCTTTTCTTGAACAGTGATATTTTAATTATTTTATTGTAACTTGACATTGTTTTAGATATTCATGATTTTTAGAACTACTTTGGTCTTTTGATTAATTGATTATTATTCTTGGTATTTAATTACTTGTGCTAATTACGAGATTAGTTGATTGTTTCTTTCCATTAACTTGCTTGAAAAAAGGGATTGATGGTGGTCTCAATTCATTAATTTCATATGTGTTGTCTCTTAACTTGCTTGAAAATTTGGTTAATTGCTAAGAATTGGGTAATTAAAGGTTAATTGATGTCTGCCAGAATATGGATTCATTGGTTCATTTCATGCTTTAAATTTGCCAGAATATGGAAATTTAATCAAGAATTGTGTTTAATGCATCTTTTGGGTGAATTAGTTGAGACAGAATATGTGATGCTAATTTATCTAGAAGATAGCGATTTCATGGATTGAAAAAGAAGTGAATTTATCTTAATCCTTCATGATGCCAAGAGAATGATTAGTTATGATAATGATTAGATACTTTAAGATCATGTTTGTCAAAATAATTGTTTGAGTTACATAATTTTCCATCATTGACATGTACATATTCTTTTACTTTATTTTATTTTATTTTTCTTTTTATTCTTGTTCATTTTATTGAGTCGGTTAAACAATAAAAGAAAAGTGACTAATGCATACTTGTTCCTTGAGGATCGACACTCGTTTTAAACCCTATGCTATACTTAATAATGAGTACGCTTGCTCATATGTATAATTTGGGGTTAACGTTTTAATTTAACTTGATTGGGAATATATTTATTTTTATATGATTTTTATACCCAAATTCAAACACATCAAATATAAAGTAAAATTTTATTGTTTCCTAGGTTATGAATTCACTTATGTAGACTCCACTTCTTTCCCAATCCATAGCATCACTATCTCTTGATTAAATTAGCAGATTTTCCGATCAAACCAACATAACCAAAAAATGCATTAAACTCAATTTCTCATAAATTATCCATATACTCTAGGTAATAATAAACATGAAATTGGTCAATAAACCCTATACTCCAGGCAAAATTAACCAATCTTTGATTACCTTAGTTCTTTATCTTAACTTCGTTTCCTAAGTCCATTAAGAAATAACAAATATGAAATCAATAAAATTAAATTAACTCCTAACATCATTTTCCAAGTCAATTAGAAACAAATCTAAACCATCAACTCTTCCATAATTATAAATAATCAAATACCAAGAATGATAAAAAAATGATCAAAGAGCTAAATTAATCCAAACAACCACAAATCCCAAAATAATATCAAATTACAATGAGAATATTAATTACATCATTATTCTAGAAAACAAAAATAAAGGTTAAAAGAATGAACTCAAAGACAAGCCCTCCTTCTTCTCTTTGGAAACCTTTTTGAATAATGCTTCTTGAATGGTGAATCTCTCCTTTTTTAAGTGATTGAAAATTTAGATCCTTGGATTCACTTCTTTTTCTTGTTTTTTTCCTTATCTTTATAAGCTTTTTTGATGCCAAAATTCATGGCTTGAGGAGTCTTAGCCGAGTAGGATTTAAAAAATACCAAAATCCTTTGGAAGATACCAAATTTGTGCACAGAATTCACATGTCCAGACCGGACCTAGCACCAGGTTGCTTCAACCCTACCTTGCGCCAAGTGCACTCTATTCTGCTCCTAAACTTTGCTTTGTTTTCTCTGTTTTTCCTTATTGGACCTGGTGCCTAGTGCAGTAACCAGACCTGGCACCAGGTGCAATATGAAAATTTCACCTTTTTGCTTGAAATCCATTTAAGTCTACACAAATTCGTCAAAAACACTTTCTATAAGCAAAATATTAAATATGAAGGAATATACCTAGTTATTACATCAAAAGTATTTCAAATTAACCTCAAAGAACTAGAAAAATAGTTATGAATTTAGCTCCTATCAGTGACGAAATACTATATTTTAAATTTAATAACATAAGTATTCGTAGCTAATCACTCGCCAATTTGCGAGGATTAGCGGGGGATACTAAATTTATCTTTGTATATAGCATATAAGGCCCTCGCAAATCGCTTTTTGATTTGTGACGGATTTGAAGTGTATTTGCGAGGGACTATTATAATCCCTCGCTAAATTATTCCGTCACAAATCCCTTTCTAATTTGTGGGCGATTTGTGAGGGCTTCTCTCATTTCTAGATATTTTCCATTTTTTCCCCACGATACTTTGTTAATATTAAAATTATTATATAATATCCTTATAGATGTTAAATTATCTATTTTTTTGTTGATTTGTAACGATCTATAAACTTCGTGTACGTGTATAATAATCACGAACAATTCATGAAGTATGAATTTATAATTAAATGACATTTAAGATACCTCTCTAAAAATTCATTATCTATAGTATAAAATATGTTAGAATCCTTGCATGCATCAAATATGCATCACGCATCGGAAATAAAAAGGATCCTAGACAAAAGGACCACATGTGTGTGTTACAATGGATCAAAAAACAGGAAGATATACCTTTTCCAGATGTCTCTATAGTTCAAAGATTTCCTTTGTGTCTGAAGGCGCGATCCAACAATAACCCTCGTAACTTCTATTGGCTAACTAGAGAACGTCTTCACCACTGGAATCCAAGTGTAGAACTCCTACTAGCAGTGTCCACATGAGGTATGCTCTCAAAAAAAATCTAAAATTCTCTGCTTAGAGAATTTGTTGGCGGCTAGGGTAAAATCACAGAGAAGAGAAGGAATAGTCGTGTGTTTATCTCAGAGAGAACAACTTTTTCTCTATGTGGTTTTTTTTTTAAACCAACCACGGCTTATTCTCTGGGGAAAATCCCAAAAACATCCCAGATCACACATCTTGGGAATTCTAAAAGAATTAGAATTCTTTAATTGTAATTGGAACCTAAAAGTTCTTACAATTACAATTTGGTCCAAAAATTATAACTAATTATAATTTGGTCCAAAAAACTTCTACTTCTCACAATTAACCTCACAATGTTATCAAATAACATCTCGAGTACATAATCCTCTATTATGTGTGACCTATTAAGTTTTTTGGTCTATTAGTAGCGAATATGAATTAATCCAAACATCTTTGAGATTAATAATCTGTCATAATTTAGAATTAACATATTAATTCTAATCAGGATTAGTTTATTAATTCATCAATTAATAAACCCATATTCAACAGATCATGAGTGGTATCTAGCAACACATCATGACCATCTAAGAGTCCAGGAAGTCAAGTGACTTGACATGAATCCTTCAATAACAAGCTACAGTGCAATAAATTCCCTTAACCATACAATATCCTATTCGGTTTGGAGTATGGAATTAGCGTCAACTCCCTCCAGAATATATACTAATTCTAGCCTGAATATATTAGTACTTGTACGAGGAATTCACTTCTTTACATGTGTATCAATTGGAACTGTTTCCAATACACAATCACCTTGGCCAAGGATTTCACGAGTAGTAATTCCAATAAGTGGTCGTGAGATATTCGCCTCTACTATTAGAAGTAGTGAATTCTTTATTGACCCTTTCAACTACTTTCGTTTACCTCACATTGTATCCAATATCTATCCCATAGGTGGCCCTCGATTTGGCTCCAAAGATTGGAATCAAAGTACAATGCTTAACAAACAAAATGCCTTAGAGATCTCAAGTCTAAGGATACTTGTACGTTTGCTATAACGAGATTCTATCACTGGTACTACATAGTTATCCATGTAATTATCTCATAGTCAGGTCATCCAATGTACTTGTTCTATTAATAAGCATCTACATTTTAACTTTTAGTATCTCAATACTCACGGATATAAGAACCACCTCCTGATCATATCAGGAAGTCTAACACGTGCTAGTTTTAACGCATTAATAATATCATGTCTCATTAATACTACGACTAGAGATTATTTAAGTACTAACACAATACAGTGTAATAGGAATCTCACATCTTGATCTCTATCATGATTTTCTTAACACAGTGTTGTACTTGGAACTTTATCTAATAGTTATTTTACATGAAAGTAAAGAAGACAAACTGAAAGATAAATAATAGCTTGTATTATAAAACAAATGTGTGATATACAAAGTACAAGTGATTGCCTCTATGGCACAACACTAACAAAATATATATTGTTCGATACATATCATATGATGTAATGCAAATATAAAGTGTATCTTGTGATGAACGAGAGCTATGTTAATCTTTTTGTTCGATATTCTATTGTGTTGTATTATATTTATTATATTGGGTTAATAAATACATTTTTGTGATTTAGGGATGTGAAAGCTGTTTTGGAACTAATTAAACCTGACAAATTAGTAAGTACCACCAAATCTATATATACTAAGTAAACCTAAAAAATTAATGAAGACCATTTAGAATTTTCATTGGCTAAATATTTGTAATATTTTTTTAATTGCTTGTTACTTTTGAGAGGATTAGTAATGAATACGTTTTCATAGCGAAAGATGGATAAAAAATGAGGATCCATCGCTAATCCCTCGCAATTTAGAGAGGATTAGCGAGGGAAAATTTACAGCGAGTGATCGGTGAGAGAAATAAAATTAGTAACTTAAAATTACGCGGACATTTTTAGGCCGAATCTGAAATTCAAAATTTACATCCCAAATCCTTTTCAAATCCCAAGCAATTAGCGAGGGAATTTCTACCAAGGGATTAGAGATAGATTTAGTAAAAATATGGCTCTTGTCGAAATTTAAACAGACCATTGCTAATCCCTTGCTGAATGTTTCTGTTGCTAATCTCACGCTAATGTGCGAGGGATTAGAGGGATTTTCTTGCTTTAATTTTTAATTCAGATAACTATTGTCCATCACAAATCCATACCTATAAGAGAGGGATTAGGGACGAAATAGATCCCTCGCTAAACCAACTACAACACCAAGACCCAGCTTTCTTCTTCCTCTCTTCCCTTCTATGTTTTTTCCCCTTTACTCCAACAGAATTTTCCTCAAACGCCAAGGGCTCTCCTTCGTCATCCTTGCCTTTACCACCACCGGCATTTCTTCTCTCTACTCTTAGCCCTCTTTCCTTGTTAATTCTTTTTTCTTGTCTCTTCCAGCAAGCCTCCCACTAATTCCTCTTCTCTATTGCCGCCAGCCCTTTGGTAGCAAACCGCCGCCGCATCCACTTCAACTGATATCTTAGTGCCACCGCTCTAATCTAAAGGTAAGTTGTGATTCTCTGCCGTATTGTAATTCCTCTTCTCTGTTGCCGCTGCTCTAATCTATCTTGCTATCGCCGCTTCACCTGAATAATGTTGAACAGAAACAGGATGTGTACTTCTCTGCACTATGTGTGTTTTTGTTAGAAAAATAAATAAAGAACAAACTTTGAGGTGTGATTACACTATCTTGGGTGTAATATTATCTTGCTTATCAAAATAAGTTACCCCAGGATACAACAAAATTTCGTGAGAAATCTAAGTAGAAAATAGAAAAGCTAGATTAAACATGTAAAACTTCTGCAATTTTTATAACTCCTTAATAGTTACCAATTGAGAAGTAACAACCCTTTGAAAGAATCTTTATCCGAAAGTTATATCACTTAAGAAATATTAATTCGGGAAAAATATAAAAAAAGTCTTTTTTAAACAAGCCTAAGTTGCCCCAAGTACCCTTTTAATATATAAATATAATTATAAAATGGACTAACCAAATGGTCAAACTCATATCCATTAAGAGCACTCTAGACACTACTTCTTGAGCACAATTACTAATAAAGAGTTTCAAGACCTTTCTTTTCCCAATGTGGGATATGATTGAATAAACTATCTATCAGTTTTAACCTTACAATACATTACATTTGAATGCTTTGATCTAATGTCAGAAGCTCAAGCACATTTTCTGTAAAGCTAAAGTGTTCATAGTGATTTCATATTTTAAAAAAAAAATATCTAATTCATTTGGAAGACAATTAGATACATTCATATTCCTAGTAGCTGTATCATATTTTTTTTGTAAATAGTTTTATGCTTTGTGTTTTTCACTCACAAATCCCATGTTTCAGGACAAAAGTTTTATATGCCTATATAAGGTTCATCAAATATGCCATATAACTTTTGCTGCATTTTCTTGGTTGCTGCTTTTTATTCCCGTGGTTGATTTCTTGAACGTCAATTACAGTATAGAGGCATTAATAACGTCACTGCTGGGATATAACCACTGTATCCCTTAGATTTATAAGGGAGTTCTTGATCTTGGAAATTATTTGTGTAAATAATCATAGAGGAAACTAGTATTAAAATGTTGGCTGAATTGGAGTGACTTAGTGCCGGGAAAACATCTAATTTATAAGGGAAATTCTGTCAAAATTTTTTTTAAAAATTTAAAATATATAACTTTAACATTAGAGATCAAGGACTTTCTCATAAGGTTTATGAATGTTTAACTCATAAAGAAAAAATATTAAGATTTAATTATTAAAATATAAAAATAAAATTGAAAATTTAGTTAGATATGTAAGTAATTATTTAGATATAATCATGACTCATATTTTCTTAGTTGTAGGACCAAAGTAAAATGTAACTTGATCAAAGTCTTATTGGAGAACACATCAACATCGCCCATTAGAAGATATATCTTCCACTCCCCTGGGGAACAAACATTTGTTAAAGTTTATTTTCTTTCCTCCGATTAAAGTTTATTTTCTTTCCTTCGATTTCCGTTCATCAATAGAAAGCAAATTAAATATTTTTAACTAAACCTAACTCCTCTATTTATCTTCCCATTCCTTGTCATCCCTTCCACAAAAATCAATGCAAGTACCTAAATCTATCGCTCTCTCCTTTCCTTTGCTGCCACATCTTTAAATCCAACATAATCTAATGGAAAATTATTCAGAATGCTAGAGGGCAGTGTTGCATAATGGATAAGGAAGGAAGGAAAGTACGGCGACAAAATCTCCTCATTAAGTTTTTGGATATTTTGAGTATTAAATTTTCAAAAGTTATCTTATCTTATCATAAATAACTAAATTTTAAAGCTTTAAAAAGATCCCAAAATCATTTTCAACAATCACAATTAACTTAACTAAACCCAAAATCATTTTGAAATTTTAAAAGAAGATGAATTTTTCTTTTTTTTTTAAGAGTCATATTATAGATAAAGATTTATACAAATAAGGACGACATGATAAGAGTTACTTTTAATAATAATATGTCTAGAGTTAACTTTATATCCAAATTTAAACAAAAGGCATAGTTCAATTTCAAATTGGACCATATTGCATCCTGGGTGTAGTAACATTATCTGAGAGAAATTGAACTTGTCTTTCATAAAGAATTAGATATTTAATTACTAAATTATTATTTAAATAATTAAAAAATTTTCAAACTCATCCGATGTCACAACTAAAATCCTTCACACTCTCAACAATCCCTCTTATCACTAGCATTTGACTAGAACCAATCATATTCATATAGTCTTATTTTGCAACAACTACTTACCTTTTTCTCTTCGTTGTTTATTATTATTATTATTATTATTATTTAGCTAATTTTTTTCCTTAATTTGATCCAAAAGGGAAAAACTCTAATTGAATCAAAGAATCCTTATCACATATTAAAATGAAAAAAAAAAATCGACTAGAAGTCGAATTTTACCCCAAACCAAAATCGGATTCCGTTACATAGTCCGATTTGTTTAATGCTTATCCGCCCACCTAAAGGCCATAAGTCCCCTCTATAAATGTCAGCAGATGCCCATCTGATCCTTCATTCGATACTCATTGTTATAGTACACAGTACTCCTTTCGATCCCTATCTCCTAAACTTCAATTTAAGCAATTCAAAGATCTTGTTGATTCTTGTTTTTTTTTTTTTTTTTTGTAATGTAGATGGATGATCGTAGTTGGATATATAAGAAACGCGTACAATGGATCAAAGAAATTACATTTGAGTTTGAACAAGGCGTCAAGCATTCATTACTTATACTTTGTCAAGTGTACAAGCATCAGTTATAAGGTGTTCGTGTGCAAAATGTAAGAACAAAGCGTACTTGTCTCCTAATAAAGTGGAGCTGCACCTATACAAATTTAGCTCTGTTGCTAATTATACTCGATGGACTAGTCATGGTGAGGGTATTACTTCGGCACAGTCTGTGTCTGCTACAAGTAGGGCTTCAATCAAGTCGGGTTCTAATAATCAATTTCGAGAAATTGTAATTGATGCAGTGGGACATAACATTCAACTAAACCTGCATCCTCCGAGTATATTGAAGAACCACTTAATCCAGAAACTCAGAAATTTTATGACATGTTGAGACCTTCAAAAACTCCTATATGGGATCAATGCAAGAATCACACTATGTTATCAATTGTTTCTTGGCCTTTGAATATTAAATCTGAAAATAACGTATCGGAGAAATGCTTTAATCAGGTGTTGCAATTGATGAATGAGGTATTACCAAATAGTAATAAGCTTCCAAATGATTTCTATCAAACAAAGAAGTTAGTATCCGGTCTTGGACTGCCTGTTTAGAAGATAGATATTTGCCTAAATGGCTATATGCTTTATTGGAAGGCTAATAGTGATAAGAGGGACTGCAAATTTTGTGGTCATGACAAATATATAGCGAAGAAGAAAGTTGCAAAGAACAAACAACAGAACGAAATCCCATTCAAGAAGATGTATTTGATAGGGGCTAAATTCATCACTAATTTTTTAATTATTTGAGGCTAATTCGAGATGCTTTAGATATAATAATTAAGTATATTCCTTCCTATTTAATATTTTATTTCTGAAAAGTGTTTTGGATGAATTTGTGCAAGAATGAGAAGATTTTGAGAAGAATGTGTGAAATTCCAGACTTGACCTGGCACCATGTCAAGCTAACCAACTCGGTGCCAGGTCTACTCTAGAAAAGCAGAGCAACAGTTGAGGAGAAAACCAGAATGAACCCGATGCCAGGCTGGTCGAAGTGACTAGGCGCCAGGTCCATTCTATCCAAAGGCGGTTTGTGCACCAATTTGGTATCTTCCAAAGAATTGTGATATTTTCTAAATTCTACTCAAACTAGACATCTCAAGCCATGAATTTTAGTGTCAAGGAGGCTTATAAATATAAGAAAAGTATAAGAGAAATGTGTGAATTCAAGGATCCAAGCTAGCTACTTATTTTTTAAAGACAAATTCACCACTTAAATGAGTATTGTTCAAAGTAGGTTTTCAAGCGAAGAAGAATGGCTTGTCTATGAGTTCTATCTTTTATCCTTATTTACTTTTCTAGAATAATGATGTGCTTAATATTTTGATTGTAATTGGATATTATTTTGGAGATTAGGATTTTGATCAATCTATTGTTATTCTTGATATTTGATTATTTGTTATCATTGATTTGTTGATGAGTTTTCTTCTAATTGACTTAGGAAATGACGTTAGAAATTCATTGCATTAATTTCATATTTATTAAATTTTAATGGACTTGGGAAACGAAGTTCAGATTATAGAACTAAAGTAATCAAAGATTGCTTGATTTTGCCTAGAGCATAGGGTTATTAAGTAATTTCATACTTATTATCACATAGAGTATATGGGTAATTATTGAAGGAAGAATTTAATGCATCTTTTGGCTATTTTAATGCAATTAAAAAATCTACTAAATTAATCAAGAGATAGCGGTTTCATGGATTAGGAAAGAAGTGGAGCCTCTATAAGTGAGTTGATGACTTGGAAAATGATTAGATTTTACTTAAATTCCTTTATGATGCTAATATGACAATTGATTGTGATGAATGCGAAGTGATTCAATATTATGTTTTTAAGATAATTCTCTAGATACATGAAATTGCATCTTTGAGTTATATATGTATACTTTACTTATTTTTTCCTTTTCATTATTTTATCACTTTATTGTGTAGGTTAAACAATCAATGAAAAGTTATTAGTGTGTACTTGTTTCCTTGAGGATCGATACTCGTTAATTCCCTATATTATGCTTGCAATGAGTATACTTGCTCGTATGTGTAATTTTGGATTAATATTTTAATTAAAACTTGGCTAGGGATGGATTTAAATTTAATAATTTTTATACACTCAAAATTTACACATCAGTATTACTTCCTATTAACACTGAGATTGCAGAGACTATTTGCATCATCTACAATAGTAGAACACATGAGATAGCATGTAGAGAGTCATCTAGAAGAAGACGTTATAAGCCATCCATGCGCTGGTGAAGATTGGAAACACTTCGACTATAGCCATCCTGAATTTGAAACCGAAGTTCGGAATATGCATCTTGGGTTGTGCATAGATGGATTTTCACTATTTTGGAGTGTTGGGGAAGCAGTATTCTTGTTGACCTATTATTGTTACCCTTATAACTTGCCTCCTTCGATGTGCATGAAAGATCTAATTATGTTCTTGACAGTCATTGTTCTGGGACCTAAGAATCCAAAGTATAAAATTGATATTTATCTACAATTTTTAGTAGGTGAATTAAGGATGTCGTGGTTTAGTGAAGTCCCGACATATGATATTTCAAAGAAACAGAACTTCCTTTTGAGAGTAACACTTTTTTGGACCATTAACAACGTCCAAACATATGGGATGTTAAGTTGATGCGTTTAGATTTGGGTATAAAAATCATATAAAAACTAAACACATTCCCAATCAAATTTACATTAAAGTGCTAAACCCAAATTACACATATGAGCAAGCGTACTCATCATTAACATAGTATAGAGTTCAAACGAGTGTCGATCCTCAAGGAACAAGTATGCATTAATCATTTTTCTTCCATTGTTTAACCAACTCAATAAAATGAAGAAGAGATAAAATAAAACAAAAGAAAATAAGAATGAAAATATATACATGTCAAGGACAGAGAATTATGTAACTCAAGACATTATTTAGACAAACATGATCTTAAAATACCCAATCTTTATCACAACTAATTATTCTCTTGGCATCATAAAGGATTAAAGTAGACTCACTTCTTTCCCAGTCCATGAAATCACTATCTTCTAGACAAATTAGCATCACATACTCTGTCTCAACTAATTCATCCAAAAGATGCATTAAACACAATTCTTTATTAAATTTTTATACTCTGGCAAACTTAAAATAGAAATTAACCAATGAATCCATACTCTGGCAAACATCAATTAACCTTTAATTACCTTGTTCTTAGCAATTAACCCCTTTCTCAAGCAAGTTAAAAGACAACAAATATGAAATTAACAAATTGGAACCACCATTAACCACTTTTTCCAAGTAAGTCAATGGAAAGAAACAATCTATTAATCTCGTAAACAATCCAAGTAATTAAATACCAAGAATAACAATCAATTAATCAAAAGATCAAATAACTCTAAAAATCATGAATATCTGAAACAATGTCGAATTACAATAAAACAATTAACATATTATTGTTCTAGAAAAAGAAAACAAAATGAAAGAAAGCACTCATAGACAAACCTCATTCTTCTTCCTTTGAAGACCTTCTTGAACAATCCTCTTTGAATTGAAGAATTTGTCATTTGATTGAGTGATTTTCTGTAATGATAAATGAATTATCCATTTTTTCTTTGTGTTTTCCATCTATTTATAGGCCTAGAAAATGCCTAAACTCGTTAGTGCAATGTTCTTGGCTGAGTAGAAGTAGGAAGATACTAAAACTTCATAGATTACCAAAAATCGCGTAGAAAAATCACAATCCCGCCTTTTCCTCAGAGCACAGTCGGTGCCGCCTTGGCTCTCGGAGTCAGTGCCGGTTGTGTTCTATTTCTTCAATCGTTCGTTGATTTTTTTCTTGATTTCAACACCATGTTGTCCAGAATGCAGCCGGCGCTGGTTCCACTATGTTCTGGTCTATTTTGACAATTTTTTGTCGCTTCGAAGTTCGTGTCAACAGTGCATGACCGGCACTGATTTCTGTTTTGCGACATTTTTGCTTCGTTTTATCCCAAAAAACTGTAATAATGAATAAAATACCTTTCCAATGGTAAAATCTCAAATATGAAGGAATATGACTAGTTATTGAACAAAATGTATCATAAAAGAGCCTCAAATAACTAGAAAAAATATGACTAATTTAACCCCTATCATAAGTGGGTGGTGCACAGCTAAAAGACTAAATTATTTCAGTTGCAAAATGGACATAACTAATCTTGGTTTAACTGCCACCGGCACTTCTTGCCTTAGATCATCCATACAGAAGGGACATTAGACCTTTTAGAAAACATAAAGGTCAGAAGATAGAACACCCTATACAACATGCTTCTAGAGATACTACATGGGATATAGTGTGCCATTTACCAAAAATAAACGAAACAGCCTTAAAGCTTAGTAGGGATGATGGTAGAGGCATCTACCATAATTGGGCCAAAAAGAGTATATTTTGGGATTTGCCATATTGGAGAACATATTTAATTCGTCATAACATAGATTAAATGCACAATGAAAATAATGTATTCGATAATGTCTTTAACACTGTCAAGAATGTAAAAGGAAAAACAAAGGACAATGTAAAGGCGCGACGTGATCGGAGGTATACTGTAATAGACCCGAATTATATGTAACTAGATTGGGTGACGGGAAGGTGCCAATGATAAAGGCTAAATACTCTCTTACACCTTAACAAAAGAAACTTCTACTTGAGTAGGTTAGAAATTTGCGACTCCCAGATGATTATGCTTCGAATTTAAGCAGGTGTGTTGATTTGAATGAGCTTAAAATGTCAGGTATGAAAAATCATGACTGCTATGTGTTTATGGAAAGATTGCTTCTGACTGCCTTGAAAGAGTTACTCTCGATGTCAATTTGGAACATTTTAACTGAAATTAATCTCTTATCGCGATTTATATTCTCCTAAACTTTCCACAGCCCATATGAAGGAATTAGAAGATAATATTTAATTACTCATATGTAAGTTGGAGAAGATTTTCCATCCGACTTCTTTGACGTGATGGAGCACCTAATGGTCCACTTGTCATATGAGGTAAGGGTTACTGGCCCTATTCAATATAAATGGATGTATCAATTCGAGAGATAAAATATTGTGTATTATTATATATGTATATATAAACATTATGTGATTCATTTTGATAGTAAATCATGTTTTAAGTTCTTATATCATTTGAAGACTAAGGTTAAGAATAAGGCAAGAGTCAAAGGATCAATTTACAATGCTTATTTAGTTGAAGAGGCATCTACATTCTTTTCCTATTATTTTGAGCCATGTGTGAAGATTAGACATACAACTATGGCTCAAAATGATGAAGGTGTTCCCAATACAAACTTGCATGAAAATGGCTTATCTACATGCACCGTTCCCAGGATGGTTTTGGAAAATATTCAGAATAGATATCTAACTCTGGAGGAATTTAAGGCAACCACAAATTACGTATTCCTAAATTGTGAAGAGTTCCAACCATACATTATGTAAGTGTACTTATTGCCCACAACGTTTTTTATGGCATACTTTGAATAAGTATCTATATGTATTCATTTTAGTCATTTTAGGGAATGCAAGAATGAGTTGCATGCACATGAGCCGAGTATTACCGACCTTGAAGTTGATAAGAGATTAGAGTCAAAGTTTGCTGGATAGTTTAGGACTCATGTGGGTTGAACATTAAAGTGAGTTTTATATATAAATGACATTGATAATGAAAGTGTATTAACCATTTGTTTTTAATAGGTTCACGATCCACAACTTCAAGAGAGTGATCAAAATCTAAAAATCTTAGTTTGGAGACCTTCAAGACAAGTGAAATATTTCCATGGTTATTTCATAAATGGTTTTAGGTTCCATACACATGATCGGTCATTTGGAAAAAAGACAATTAATAGTGGAGTTTGTGTTAAAGGGGATGGAGATAGTGGCAATGATTATTATGGAGTCTTAAAGGAGATTGTTGAACTTCAATTCCCAGGGACTCCTTGTTTGAAAGTTGTCCTATTCAAGTATGATTGGTTTGATCCAATGCCAAATCGGGATGTTAAAGTTCATCCTCACTACAAACTTGTTGACATCAACTACAAGAGGAATTATCTGAAATATGATCCATTTGTGTTAGTTCAAGCATCTCAAGTGTATTTTGTATCCTACCCAGGGAGTAAAAGAACAAAATCTAATTAGGTATCTATTTGTAAATCAAAAGCTTAACATGTCATTAATGCACTCATTGTCGAAAGACCATATCAGGAGGAAGTAGATCAAACGATGACAATTAATCTATGTGTTGAGGATGTTAGCACTAGATGGTTAGCAGATGAGTCCGGTATTGGGGAGACAGTCGATATTCAGGAATCAGGATTAATGATAGCAGAAGCACAACGAGATAATGACAATGACAATGAGGAAAATGAATGGGACACAAGGTCCTCTACAGATGATGATGTAGATAACTATTCATCTGATGATGATGATAGTCAATAGACTTAGCCCAAGTTTAACTGTTGTATATATATAATTAGTAGTCAAGCTATCGTTTCTCTTACAAGCATTTTACTTTCGTTTATACTTATAACTGTGTTATTTTTTCTTCTTTCTAATTTTGACCATGTTTATATTGTTAAATAATTTAAGTTATATATGGCTTCCGAAGCCTCACCCGGTGATGAATCGATTACTCGTGAGATGGTGATAGAGGATCAGACGCTATCTCCAAGCCAGGCTCCACGTATACCTATTCCATAATTGATACCCCAGACAACGGACGATCATAACAGGTCCCTAGCCCAAAACCAGTTTCTGCAGCATCTACAATAGGTGCTACCCAAACTGAGGATACGCAACTCTTGATTGAGCTAGTTAGTTACTCGTAAGTTGTACACTTATATATTATTTTATGCTTATTTTTTTCATAATTCTATTACTTTATCTTATATTACAGATCTATTTTCTTAAAACAGGCTCACACATTCCGTTCAATGTGTGAGGGAGATAGTTAAGATTTTTAGGCAACACTATATTACAGCCTATGTTACCTTCTCACAGGTTCCGATTGATGTCCGGAACTTGTGGTTCGATTTGTAAAGTTTAAGTTCGATATATTAGTTATAATTTAACATGTTATTCTAATTATGTCAAATTCTTTATTTTTAATATGTTTTCTTAATTGTAGTTGCTTCTAATTGCTATTTTGATTTTACAATCTTTCTTCCATTGGTGCCCGGAGCATGCCACACAAATCTGGGCTAATTGGGAGAAGAATTGCAAAGCTAGACTTTCGGACTATTTGTTGAAGGCTTGGAAGAAGCACGGGGGTAACTGCCCCAAGTGGATTTCCCATACTATTGGACTGTTTTATCAGAGCATTGGGGGTTCAATTGGTGGCAGCATATCGCTTCCGCTACTAAGCGGAACTGGTCCACTGGTGGCGCATTACACACTAGAGGATCCATTTCATTTACCGAGCATGAGGAGCGGAAGGTAAGTGTAAACCCTTTTTAGTATTCAATAAATTAATATATCATATTTAAATTATCTTTCAGATAGATTCAATGAGTACAGTGGCTCCAAGTAAGGTGCCCGACAAGAAGACACTATTTGTCAAGGTTGATGATAGAGTGTCCAAAAAGGGGCAAGTATGTGGATTGGGCTCTGAATCTTCGAGGGTGAGACAGATGTTACAACAGCCCACGACATCTGAGACATCCGCTACTTCTACCGCAGTTGATGTGAGCCAATTACACAGAGAGTTACATATAGATAGGAAGAGGGGGGAGAGGGTTGAGCATCAGGTCCAGATATATTAGAGTCAATGCCAAAACTTGACAGATTATTTGACGCTTATATCTCTAAACTTGAATCTACATCTGTCGCCGCCATACTAGCTATTCAAGAAGATGATGTTGAGGGTGCTGAGGATGAGGAGGACTTCGTCGTCAGTCCTCTGGATTCATATATGCTGATCATCTGCCAGGTTCATCTAATCCACCCCCACCTCCTCCGCCGGCTCCAGCATTCGCACCGATTGCTACTTCATAGTTAGGACATTTGGATTATATATCTTTGTATTATTTATATTTGTTATATTTATATTTGGATTATAGTATTTATTTATTATACTATTTGATGAGCTTTTATTTAAATATTGTATTGGTATAATTTTGATACTTTTATCTCACTATATGGATTTTTTTTAAAATATATAAAAAAATATGTTAAAATTATAATTTATTAGCGAGGGATTAGAGGGAGAATAGAGTTAAAAAATAAAAATATATTACCCGTCACTATTCGCTCACAGATTTGCAAGGGATTAGTGACGGAAAAGTTGAAATTCCGTAGATAATCCCACGCTAATTTGCGAGGGATTAGCAATGGAAGAATACCTCTCTAATTCCTGAGTTTCCATAGAAATATCCATCACTAATCACTCGCTAATTAGTGATGTATTAGATGCGGACTTTTTATATTCCATTAATTTTAAAAAATTTCCATCACTAATCACACACTATTTTCCAAGGGATCATAGACGGATTTTTAATTTTCTCTTGCAAATCTATTGCAAAGTTGCCGGCTGAATCTGATTGACTGTGAAAACTATTGGCGACAAATTTATGAATATCCCTCGCTAATATTTTCATTAGCGAGGAAGATTGCAATGAGGGAATTATCCCTCACTAATTCCGGCATTTCTTGTAGTGTTTTCTTTATTTATAAAATATTTGATACTTATGTTATTGATACTTTTTTGTTTATGACATAACTTGGTAAAAATATGTTCACTTAGGGAATGCATGTTTGCTAAGATTATTTGACTTGATATATAGTAATATATTAGATTTGCATTCTATGTCATCTTTAGATAGCAAGATGTCATGATATGTTTATAGATGATTATTCCAAATTTTATTATGTTTACTATGTGGTTTGGATGATATGTTTATAGATGATTATTCCAAATTCTATTATGTTTATTGTGTGGTTTGGATTGTCAATCTCATATGTTATTATTAAACTCTCTTGTTATAGATGCATTAGATTAACAAACAAAAATAAAAGTTTGATAGACACAAAAAATTGTTAATGTAGTTTGGCTATTAACAAGACTATGTCTACAGGTCCTAAACTAGTTAAAAAATCCATTAAACTTTAAGAAAAGTTATAAGAAACACACTTATCTCAATTCAACAAATGATCCCTAGTGGACTATGATAAAACACTCTCCCAGTGTTCTTTTGTCAAACTTCTCAAGGCTTTGCTAAACCCAACCACCTTGATTAAACTCTCTTTAGTCTTTATTGCTACAACTCCAAGGTAGTTAGTTTGACTTTTGAAAAACCTTCCTATTAGAAAGATATTTGTTTTGAAGAAAATTTGATTCAAGCTCTTCACAAAGATAATGATTGTTAAAGCAATAAATTTGAATCGCTAAAGTACACTTCAACAATAAATATTTATAAGCTCCATCAACGGCGTATGCTTCAAAACACTGAAAATATAATCATGAAATTCCTAACTCTGTTTCTCTCCACCAAGCTTCCGAAGGATCTCTCTCAGTTTTCATAGATAATTCTCTTCTTTGATCATTCATATATATGGTACAATAGAGTATTAGACTCCTTATCAAATTAGGAATCCTTGTGAGCTTTAGCAGTTTCCTAAATTCTTGCAAATCCAATCCCACAAGCATATCATTATAAAGGAATCAACATAAAATCTCCTCGGACATGAATCCTAAATATTTTGCAAGTCTTTAAATTTTAGTTTCCTAATCCATTCCAAATTATTCATGCATCAAACCATGCCAATAATGTAATTTCTAAAAGAAACAACTTCAGTTATGTTAAATATACTTGTTAGTCTACTACTTTGACAATCAATCCTAATGGTTTATATTTACATTTAAAAGATGATGTGTTAGAGAAATTTGGAATATACAAAGTTGAAGTTAAATTATGTTGTTAGATGTGACAAAGAAAAATGTTATGATCCTCTATATTTGAATCTATTGGGATAATTCATGAATTTTTACACACTACAATAAAAGGGAGTGCCTGAGAGCAAAAATAGGATGTTGTAGAAATTGTTAGTTCAATATTATCAAATTATATTCTAACTTAGGATTATGGAAGAATTTGCGCTAATAGTTTATTGCATATTGAATAAAATTTCCACACAAAAATGAATAAATCTACCTTATATGATACATGCAATAAAAGGAAACCTAACTTAAAATGTTTGGAAGTATGGGGTTGTAGGGTTATAATAGATGTTTCTAAACCTAAATAGAAATCTAGGTGGAAGAGAAATTGATGTATATTCTTACAATATGCACAAAATAGTAAAGCATGTTGGTTTATGGTCATAGAACCAAATGATTAAATATATTAGTATTGAATCAAGAGATACAACATTTGATGAATAATGATTTAGTTTAATTCATGGGCCTAAAGACTGAAAGTATGCATTGGTTCAAAAGACGAATACTCAGAAATTGAGGAAAGAAATGATAAGTCAAAAGCCTAAAAAGTTAGGACTTATGATCTTCTTTGTTATTCTTGTAAAAAGTACAAAAGGATTTTATTACAGATATAATTATATTAAATATTTGATTAATGATGTAGTCACTACAACAAAAAATGGCTTTTGTGACATCGTTTTAATAACACATTTTTTTAAATGTTAAAATAAACATTTATTATGACATTTACTTTTCAACACATATTAAAAATATAGTTCAATAATGTAATTTTGAAATAATCTAAAATTAAGTGTAACAATAAATATATATATATATATATATATATATAATAACATTGATTATATGTCATAATTAAAGTATAATATTTCTCTTTAAAAAAATCTTAATATGTAATATTATTTATAGGTAGAAGACAAAGATATGAGGTACGTTGCTGCAAAAAACTTAGCCAAAATTTAGACACAAGATATGAGGTAATTTCTATTTCTTCTTAGCCAAAAAACATAAAATATAAGGCAGAAAAAAAGGTACTAAAATTACATTATTCTGACATCGTTGGCTAATTTTTTCGCACCAAAACTCCCTTCCCTTTCTTTTTCACCAGCATTATTCTTCTGGTGCTTAATAGATCTCCCTTTCCAGCCTTAAACCACCAGGCAGCTTCTTTGTTCAGCCTCAGACTCCGATTATGGTATGCGTGCCTCATTCGCATTCGATTTGGTTGCTGAATTCTCCTTCAGCTAGATCGGTGTGTTCTCCTACCAGTTCATCTCCAGGTCTCGAGGAGATGAAAGTGTGAGGGCGAAGATGGGGGATTTGAGGTTGATATGCTACAAAGAAATCCCTATTCAGCAATAGCGAATTGATTCAGCCTGTGGGTCCTTTCGAGACTCTCTTCAATCTGCAAAGTCCAAAGTTGAGCAAACCCTTGAACTTCAAGGTTCAATTTTTATGTATTTTGCTTTTATTTTCTTTTTTACCTTATTTGTGGTAAAATCCCAAGTTCAGTTTTTTGAACTAAATTAGGGTTTTCTTTTTTCAGGGCGTCATGTTTTGAAAATGTTAAATTCTTGACATTCTGAGGTTCCCTTTAAAATGTTAAATTCTTGATTTTTTGAGGTTCCCCTTTCTATGGAATTTTGTTTGGTCTGAGGTTGCTTGAAATGGATTTTTATTTGTCATTTTTATGTGACTGAGCTTTTCATTTATGCTTGTTGTTTCAGTAAAGCTTGGGCAGCTAAAAGTGGAATTGAGAGAGGCAGAGGATGATTTGGTCAAAGCTCTTGCAGGTATATGTTCATGTAGAAACTTCTTGTGCATCTGTGCCTGTGTGTGGAATGGACCCATGCAGAAATTGACAATACCAATTGTAGTGAAATGCCTTTAATAGGAATATTTATAGTAAGGTAACATGTAATTGCATTTATTGGTGTTGATAATGGAGCAAAAACATAAGGGAATTATGGTTTGCACATAAACTGATAAGGGCCAAAAGAAATTTAGCAGCTATCTGTTAACGATTTAATTGTTGTGTTATGGGTAATTACAATCTGCTATCTAATAAGTTTCATCTATTTTTGTTTGTTTTCCTTTCTTTTTGCTATTTTGTTTAATCTTTATTATTATTATTATTATTATTATTATTATTATTATTATTATTTTTTGCATAATTATCATTTCGGGAATTGAGTGCTAGTGTTGTTTAATACAGAATTCCAGTCACATGGCCCTAGTTCGATGTTTCCAGTTAGCCTTTTCTCTTAGGAGTATCTCCCGGGAAAACGATGGTGAGTTAGATTTGTCTTGACGTGCCATTAAGTTCACAAGAATCTACAATAGGTGAATTCATTGTATTTTTGTTCTTTATATGGAGAAGCACTGACTTGTTGCATGGCATTGGTGTAGTATGCTCGTAATCAAATGTCACTTTCTTGATATTTATGTTCCTATCTCCTATGCTTTTCTGTCTGTTTCTCGTTTGGTTAGGATATATATCATTCTGACATTTGACAATGGTTAATATTATTAGAAGGAATTGATGTCCATTTTCCTATTAGTGTGACTAGAAAAATTCCCCAATAATACTACTGTGATTTTCTTACAAGAAGAACATTCTAGGAATAATCTGCTGCAGAATTTTTAGGCCTGCATGCAAAAACTTATGCTAGAACTAGGATATATTCAGTGAAACTGGCAGCCAATAGTAACTTTGATTTTACTTGTAGGCAACAATTTGGGTACCAGGCACCATAAGGTTAAAATATTAGAACTGCCCTTTACTTTTACCTCTGTGACATGTATACACAAGACAGACAAAGACAAACTTATGTTTCACAAAAAAATATGGAAGAAAGGAATTCCTTAGAGCATTCATTACTATTTGATCTATTAACTAGAATATGACAAAGCGAAGTTTCACAGACTGAATTTAGCAACTGATGTATATCCATTGATATAGCATCTGCAAAAGTACCACACCAGTAATATGTATTCCAGAGAATACTGCATGTAGATTCTTTTCTATGCCATTCTAAACCTCCCTATGTTTATACGAAGGAAAGACAATTATCCTTTTTTCTTCTAGATCTTTGTTTCTGTATAGAAATCAATACTTCATTCTAGTAATGCCTGGGTATGTCTAGTTTTACTCCATTCAATCACAGCAAAAATGAATGCACCAAAGAACTCACACACACACACACACACACACACACACACACACACACACACACACACACACACACACACACACACACTTTGGTTTTTGAATAAATCTTAGAGAACAAACAGTAACTGCTGCTAAAACACAAGCAAAATGCAAAAATACCCTCTGTTATGTAAAAGTGTTATCCGCTTATGGAGAATAGTAATGTATGCCCGTCTACTTTTAGGCTTGAGATAAATTAAAGTAAAGGGAAATATATGTACTTTGTTAATTTATTAATATCTACTTTTAGGTTTGAAATAAATTAAATTAAACGTACTTTCTTAATTTGTTAACTCTTAATATCATTCCTTGTGATAATCATTGGTGGCAATAGACTACTAATTATACAGTCATCAAATGCTGAGTTCTGAAATTGACCATTTGTAGTTGATTAAAAAATAAATCATAGCATGGCGAATTTTGGCTACTTGATGGACAATGCTATACTAGTTGTTCTCTTCTCTCTGTTTGCGTGTGTGTATGTGTGTTCTGTTGCCAAGTTTACTTTATATATATTTTTCTGGAGTTTTCTCTGATGCAAATCCTTGCTGATTGAACGTGGTTTGCAACCGTGTCTGAGGAGATCTCTCTTTACCTTGGCTTCGTATATGCTCTTATTTGTGGCTAGGGCAGGCAATTTTTTGGACCTGATTCCTACTGTTAAATCATCATTGATTGATGAAAAAGTAATATTTCTTACACTTGAGAATCTATAATTTACACTTAAAAAGCTATAATTTAATTTGTACCCCTAGTAGATTGGTCATTTCCTGCAAATTGCAATTTTGGGCTCAAATATTCTTTTGAAGTACCATTATACCTATACATTTTGGTAATGCGATGAATGTACTTGTTGAAATATCTCTTTTTTAGGTTGATCCATACCTCTAATTAATTGAGGAAATTAGGCTACAGGCTCTTTCTTCAACACCCAATATTAAAACCCAAGGCTATGCTTCACCAGAAGATGAATATGCTGCTTTGAAATCCCTGTCAGTGATTGATTCAGATGAAAGGCATTAAAAGAACTTGTCATATCACTTTTCTTTACTAAGTATACAAAATTGCCAGAGGTAATCTTCATATTTTGCATTCTCTATTTGTTACTTTTTGCTTTAGATACCTCTTTTTAGAGAGAGCCATAGGGTCAGTAATCATGCACACAATAGAGTTGCTAGATGATAGTGATCAATCCTATGCTCCTGACTCTTTCTGCATGGATTTGATTTTTTTTTCTTTTTTTTTTTCTGTTGGGCTTAACATTTTAGTATGATGTTTCTGTCAGAAGCACATCTATTAGTGGAATGATGTATAATGAAACTATTCTGCATAAGTTTAAGCTATTTGACCACTATTTCTTTGGATGCAAAGGCCTCAAGATGTAGAAACATTGGAGATACAAAATTCTATGTGGACAGTGGTAGTATGATGCTTAGAATAATATCTTATGGTAATAGGATTACTGGGTATATTTTGAAATGATTGTGCATAAACCATGGTTACCAACTATCAGTTTGGCCAGCTTAAGTCAAACTGAAGAAATATTTTGACGATTGAAGTAATCTACTTATAGTCCTCAATATCAAAATGATTTTTAAAGTATACTCTCCAAGATCCAAGAGTGATTGCTCATCTTCCTTTTTTTGGTTGTTTCAAACTGCTAGGAGAATCTCTTGCAAGTTAATTGTTTTCTCATTTTTTTGGTTACTCCGCATTAAAATGCCTAAAGTTTTAATCCATCTTAATGAAGTTGTGATTGATTACTACTATTTGATGGCTAAATTTGTATGTGATTTTATCTGCTAAAGAGGAGAGAGCTACTTAGTTTAAATGTACTGATCCTATGAAAATTTTTTGTTTCAGAAGAGAGATGAAGAGGGGGGGGGGAGGTTGTGTATTTTATTCATACCCTTGCTTCTCTGTTTTATTGTTTTCAGATTTTTTGTGAATTAGAATTTGATCTTCAAGCACTGCCGCAAGATTCATCTATTTGTATAACTTTGCTAGGATGAATTGTCAAGAATAAAGAAGCAACCTCAACTGGGATTTTCACCTAACGATGCTTTTCCATTAGGTATTCCATTATTCATGGAGACACCATGCCCATCTTCTCCACATGCTCTTATAGAGGTTTAGTCATTTGATGAGGTTTTCTTTGAAACATCATTTTCCTACCATTTATTATGATTACACTTTGATCTTGACTAAGTATGTGTTATCCTTTTCGGCCCTCAGATTGTAGAACCATCTGGGTTAATGGATGAAGAATCATTTCCTAATCTAAGTGGACGTCAATCAAATCGAAAAAAATTCTCTTTCCATTAATTTGTTAGACATTCTTTGTGTTAACCAACTCTTGGACTCAGTGACCAATTTCTTTTTTTGATTCATTTGTCTTAGCAGGGTGCTTAAACTTTTCCTTAGCCAGCATGAAAGTGTCTTGTTAAGCAAGCATCTTTTATAGCCTGTTTACATTGAAGGAAGCCAAGGGAGAGAAGAGGAGAAGAAATTGAGGGTTTGGGTTTTAGGTATTTGGATTAGTGTTTCAAGAAGGAAAGAAAAGAAATAGGAGGGAAAACGTCGCCAAAATGCTGAACATAAAGAAGCAATTGAGGAGGCTATACCCTGGTATAATAGGGTCCTTGGTTTTTGTGTTGAATGTGGACATGGTATGTTAAGATAACTTCTCTGTTTTCTTCTACTTTAAGTTCATTGCAAAATAGTACTACCTAACTCCTCTAACTTTCATAATGCTTCGCCACTGTATTTTCTGTTTCTAATTTTCTTTCTAGGGGTCAAATTTATATTCAAACTTTTTCTATATTGTTGGCAGCATTGAAGCTTAGGAAGTGAGGAACGACAGACATAACATGCTTTTTGTTAGAAATTTCAGTGCTCACATGTTGTTGGAGTAAGGAAGTTCTCTAGTTATATTTCTATTTTAATACTAATTATGCATGGGCCATTGAAGTTTAAATGGGCCAATGAAGTTTAAATAGTTAATACCAATGAATGGGACAATGAAGTTTACTGTTCATCGGTGGTATTAAATTGTTATATTGGAAGTTTATATGAGCCAATGAAATTTAAATAGTAATTATGCATACTGAATGTTATATTTGTTCTAGGACTTTATAGGGTTAGTAGCATCATGATGACATAACGATTCCGATTGTGAAACCAATGAAAACATTGATTTTGCTTGATGATGTTGAAAATGGGGAAATGCTCTTCTTATTTTTTTGATTCCCAGAGATGGGGTTTGGGTTAATTGAAGTTGCCTTTTAAATGGTAATTGTATTTTACTTGTCTTTTTATGTATAACAGTTGTCAATGGGATTGATAAACACAACAATAGTCATGATGGAGTGGCAAAGAAAAAAAGAAATGGAGAAGCTTTAAGGCATATTTGAAGGCTAAATATTTTGATCTAAATCAACCTATGTCAGCTAAACTTGCTTCTGTGGATGAACGTCTCATACAAGAACAATTTGTGAGACTTTTAGAGTATTGGAGCACAGAAAAAGTCCAGGTATAATATAAAAATTTGGGGATGAGCTCCTGGTTTCATTGTTGGAGACCATTGGAGATGCTCTTGGCACTAATATTGCTTGGCCAAACTCTTTGATATATTACAAATTCATTTCACTCTCTATCAAAATCATATTTTTTTTTCAATTAATTGATACAAAATTTTTTGTTATGTAGGTGGAATGAATTGCAGATTGAAGTAGGTTTGTTGACTTGGAGTAGACATTAGTCTACAACTCTTATAGGATACATTATTTTATGGTTTTTGTGCAAACTTATAGAAATTAATAAATTAGGATTTTCACAGTTTAAGTATTATTACCTTTGATGTTTATTTAGTTGATTCTAGGATATTTCATAATAAATGCATTTTGGTGGTACATTGAACTTAAATTAAATCTATGGATATTTTCTTTTCTTTCAATGTAAATTGTTGCAGGGATCAATTGAAAATGGTCTAACATATTAAATTGTTACAATATTCGAAATATAGTGACATTTATATGTCAGGGCTATCAGAATAAGAGAACATGTATAAATGTTATCATATTAGGGATAATATATCACACATAAGTATTATGAGATGTATGATTACCGACATAAAAATTTGTCACATTAGAATAGATATGTTCTATACTAAATGTAAAAAAACAATAACTATTTTGGCATTTGTTTATGTTTTATTTGAAACAATTATTAACATTATAAAATGTTATGAAATACATAAATTCTAATGTATGTAGATATCACCATAGCTTTATAATGTGACAATATTATGTATTAAAAAAGATTTAAATATTTATTCTGCCTTAACTTTATCATAACATTAACAAATGTCACAAGAAGAATTTATAAGCACATTTACGTATGTTATCATAGGTTCTTATGGTAACATTTATTTCTGATATTTATAAATGACATAGACTTTTCCTAACATCACTTTAGATGACACTCTTTTTATGTGTCATAATAGATTAAATGTCAGAAAAAATCCTCTATAGTGACACATAAAAATGTCATTAAAAGGAAAAAATGTGGTAGTGGTGATCGCTATTGATTTCATAAGATCAAATCAGAACTTAATGGATCCATTAACAAAAGGTTTACAAGATCTCTTGTGTTTTAGACGTTGAAGAGGATGAGTCTCAAGTCTATGTCACAAGATCACCAATAATGGCTACTCGACAACACTTGATACAATATCAAGTCTTGAATTCAATGAGTCAAAGTTATTATATGTGTGGTAGCAAATGCTATAATATTAGTTCTCTGTCCCGAATAAAGTGCTTAATTTCTTATAGGTTACGGTTAAAAAGTTGAGTATTAAAACTCTTAATGGACCTGAAAAGTTTAATAAAAGTCTTTACTATAAAAGCACTTCATGCGGAGTCCACCTGTATGAATGCTAAGTATGGATGCTTCTCAGAGTTAAGGACTTAACTCTTACAGCATTCATGAATTAGATATGTCTACATCGCCAAAATAGTGTCAATTTGAATAGAATATTTATTAATTTTGAAATTTATGTGTAAAGTATGTTTAGTTAATAAATATAGAATTACTAGTTCAAAGATTTTATCTACCAAGTCATTCTGGTTAATTACAATGTATTTTATTATGTAAAGGTTCAAATCAGAAGATATCTTTGTTACGCAAATAATTTCCAATTTTATGATTTTTCAAATATTTTGAAAATTGTGGGGATTGATGAAGATTTTCATTATACTATGATAATGGTTGGTAATTTTTTAAGGTTTTTGGAACCTAACTAAATATGTGAACATATCATATATTAGCTCATCGTAAATGAATTTGTATATTCATGGTAGTTATAGTTGTTCACAAAAGTTAGCATAAAATCTATTCTTAGAGAATTGTGACTCTATGCTAAATATGCAGTAAGAATTATAACTTTAAGTAAAAGGTGCGAGCTTATTTGTCAAAGGATAAGAGGAAGAAAAACTCTTGGGCCTTAAAAAGAAAATAAGTCATTTAACCTCCTACAAATACTCAAAAAAAATCTCCTACAAACATATTATCATTTATATGTAGATGTCGATGTATACTCTAGGGTTTGATTTTGGAACTCAATAAAAGTTACCAAACATCGTACAAATACTCAAAAAAAATCTCATATAAATAAATTATCATTTGTCGATAGATATCAATATATAATCTAAGATTTGTTTACGTTAGTGCAAAACACCGTCAAACACTAGACTTCATTGTATCCTTGAAGATATTCTACTAAATCTTATTGTACACCAATCTATCGGTAGAACAAAATAAATAAATAAATTTTAAGGAAAGCGACATTGTAATGTGCTATTGAGCCATCTTGATTTCACTTCTCTTGAAGTTCCAACATCAAAAACTACACGAGAGGGAATATATATGTATATACATTTGGGAAAGCATAACTAGCGAGCAAAAACTAAACTATATACAGCTAAAAATAATTACAACTAAGCTACCAGGAAATGTTGGATGAGGTAAAATTAGTTATAACTAACAGAATCTTAGAAATGCAAGCTAGCGGGATGCTTGAAAATGCAGCTTCAAGGAGGATATTCGGATCCAGCAAATTCTCCAATAATAGGAGTAGATGACTGAATCGAAAGGTGTCATGCAATGTTATTTCAATTTTTGTGTAATTGAGTTTTCTGGATTAGGAATATAATTCGGATTGATTTGAAGACGATGAACCAAACCTAGCCAAAAGGCAAAAGAAGAAAAGCTGGCAAGGGCATAGTCCAAGAAGAACACAAAAGAAAAGGAGATAAGAGAAAGGCTACCAAATTTTATTTGCAATAATTTAGACATGAACAGCAGCAGCAATATATTTTCATTAAGCTAAAGAAAGCTAAACAGGATGTTGAACCTAGGTAGGAATTACTAATAAGCACCAAAGACTGGCAATGTCAACAAGATATAGGTACAATAAAAGCACTAAAGGGCTATTCTTCAAGCCTCATCTTAGCTAAATGACTGCAGTCACATCGATTACACAAAGCGCTACTATAAAAATGTCTTCTATGCTACAAAATTCAAAACCTGAGTGATGAACAACTTTAGCACTGCACTTGCTGTATGTATCCAAGAAACTGGAAAGATTGAAGAACTATTGCAGACAAGCAACCCCCGGTACTTTGCCCTAGTTTCACCATTTGATATTTCAGCAATTTGATCGATCACCGAAAACTTCACAGTTGCAAATAGGGCATGCCTGACAAGGTCAAGCAAACTTAGCTGTAAGAAGTATTGCTCAAAATGAGGCAGATGCATAGTAAGCTGTGTTTCATGATTCTGGCTCACCTTGTTGATGCTCAACCATTTGGATCCACATACAGTATGGTACACATGTCTGCAGGGTAAAGTTACTAGGCGGTCACCTCTTTTGTATCTCATTTGACAGATTACACATCTGATTCATGAACACAACAAACTACAATAAGTTAAAATGGCTTCAATTTAGGAAAAAAGAATCAAAACTTCAACACAAAATTATGAATCTGACTGAAGCAAACAAACAGAACGAGAGCCAGTAATGGACAATGTTAGTCATTCTCAAACTACTAGTCATTATTTGTTAAAGAAGAAAATTCCTAGTAATAAAAAAAAGAAAAAAAAAAGAGAAAAGCAAATTCCCTTCTTTATTTTTCACAGTCCTACTGAGGTGCAAAGACAATCATGAGACTTCTAATTTGAGTCACAGGAAGGGCTAGTTGTAGATTTGTAGACATAAACTCTGTTCCATGATAACATATCCTATACAATCCTGCAAAGAATTTCTGTTATCCTAAGCTGTTAAACAATTATAATTTACTGATGTAGGTTCAATTATTTATTTGTGTCAATTATATGAAATTCAAAACATCACAAGCAAACAAACAAAAAGAGGCCTAGAACTGTGGCTTATAATCATCATTGGAAACAGAATCAGAAAATCAACGTGAAAAAGCATCATAGACAGAATATTACCTCTCATCCGATTTTTTTCTAGAGAAAATTCCGCCAGACTTGTACTTTGATGTTGGAAGCAAATCAATTTGTTCCTGGGAAAGACCTCGACTTTCAGTTCCAACAGTCTCACCCAAATCAAGTAATTCCTGCAAATAACATCAATTAAAAAAAACGCATGTACAACCACTCTGTCTATTCATTACTAGCGTCTGTCTCAGATCTTCATGCAGGATGAAAATATAAGGCTCAGAACTTATTCAACAATGGATGTGAAGTCATATATTTCTTATTTTCCAATAAAGCATTTGGAAATGTTTCCTAAAATCTGTTCAGTTGCACAAGTAAAGAGCAGCAAATACTGATTAAACATTACATGCAATAAATTAAGATGCGTAACAATAGGCGAGAACTCTCAAGCACATAACAAGATAAATGAGATAAAAGATTGATTTTTAACTAATTGAGGTTAAAACTGAGAACTGACATATTTCTTGTTAAATTGATTTCATACAAACAGATATACAATGAAAAATTTGCAAGACGCAGGCGTGTACATATAGAGAGCATAATACATGGACCGTAAACCTCATAAGTCATGTTGTCAAGGTCAATTTCATCTTCCCAAACATCCTGCAAGAATACAAAAGGAAGTAAGGAGCATTATTTTGTTAAGTTCAAGGCATAAATTTTGAATTTCTTCATCAGAGATGAATGAAGTTTAACATCTAGGAAAGCTTTGACACTGAAAGCAATGAAATGTATAATAGAAAATCTTGAAAAAGGCAGATTCGATCAGCAGTTCAGCTTGATGGAATACATACATAGCGTTGTTTTGAATCTTTTAACAACCCAAGAAGCATAAACTCTTTTCAGCAAAATTTATCCATGTATCAGATCTTATGCATTCCTTTGCTATCTGATTTCTTTTAAAGAAGCCTCCTGTAAAGGGGGGAAAAAAGGAAAACTTGCCCATTGGGATATTCTTCTACCAGGATTTCTTTAAATTTTATTGAGGAAAACTAGTGATCCAAGAGTAAGAGTTCACAGATACAATTAAGGAACTGATGTAGAGATATTGCCTTCTCCAAATCTTAGAACTTAGAGCGTAAACAAAATCAAACAACTTCTCCCCCCAGTATTGAGTAAATACAGAGGACAATCTTCATTCAGGCACCATCTAGACCTCTCACTCAGTCTTTTCAAAGGAAGCATAGTACCTGGGAGTTATCAGCATCTTGATTATTAAAGGTGCCTACATAAAGAGTAAAAAATTGTACAATAAGAAGAAATTCGATAAAACTGCAAAAGAAACACCTCAAGATCTTGAATAAAGATATTAAGGAAACTCATTACAACGAACATCAAAGTGAAAGTAACAAAAACTACCAAAAATATAAGGAAACTCATATGTCTTCGGTTAGTTGTAGTAACTACCAACATAAAGAAACAGAGCACCAATAAGAACCTACATTCTTCAGGGATAGTACACTCTTCAGGAATAGGCTGCATACTGGAGACTGAGATTTCTTCATAAGGCATAGCTACAGCTGTAGGTTCTTCAATATTCATAACAGAAGGGTAGTCCCAAGCTCTCCTGCTAAAATCCATCCTTGTTAGTTCATCATTTGTCACATACATACCATAATGAGAAGTACTTCCAGGACCAGACAATCCAAATCTGTATGAATTCATATTCATTGACCAATATGCAGATTCCTGCATGATAAACATCAAAATATATCTTTATCACACAGGAAACTTTACAAATATTGCTCTGATGTGCTCAAATATTCAACAATGTGCGAGCAAAATAGTAAAGCACTAAAATCTTAGAAAACAAATAAAATCATACATGCATTACATGAAACTTGGGAATTTTATTATTTAATTCTTCATTTTTCAAAGAAAGGAAAAGAAAAGAAGAAAAAGAACTGAGAACAAGTATACCCTTCTGAAATTAAGACTTGAAATATTAATCAGTAACATCATCCATTAGACCTGTACACTTAAACGCTACCACTGGACTAAATATGGTTTTCACTAATAAATGGGGGGAAAAATCAAATGTCATACCGATGCTAAGATCATCAAATAATCCACTGGAGCAGGGCAAGCAAAATGAATGTGTGTGCATATGGAGAAGATATCTTCAGTAAAATCGAATGTGTGGCAGGAATAAAATGATACATCACACCCGTCAGAATGTCACCCACTAACTCAAAAGTTTAAGCATTTTTCAATGACGCTTTAAAAAAAAATCCACTAGAAATAATTATACAACCAAATATGCAAATCAAGAGTCCAAGCATTCCAGGACTTTATGTTGAGCGGACGAAAATTAAAAAAAAAAAAAAAATCGTTGATTGTCCAGAAATACCCGACATTCATTACTCATGCTGCTTTCCCATAGTATATGCTACAAAATAGAGATGTATGAGAAAAAAAAAAGATTAAGACAAAAGAAGAGAAGAAAGTACCTGATCATGATGCATTGGTGTAGGATTAGCATAGTGCAAAGTGTCCTGTGAAAGACCTCCAAAGAAGTCCATAAAACTTGATGAGGCATTATATGGATAGCCGGGGTCTATGTAGTGCATCTCCATGTTCTGATTTCCGTTCATTCTGTAAGCACTATTATCCTCTATTAACTCTCTAAAGACACCTGCAAGAAAACATCTCTCTTGCACAAACCAGTTGAAATCCTATAGACCAAACGAACTTTTTTTCAGCATTTATTGCAGTAAATGCCTCCGCAGTTACATTTTGTTTATGGAGCAGTATCAGTCATAGGCTAAGTTCGGATAAAAACAAGCGAAAAACTCAAAAAATTAAATCACAAAGAATCTAGAACTTTTGAATTTCGAAGCTCAAAAATTTTGCAGTTCTCGTTCTTAATTTAAATTAGAATAAACTAAAAAAATTAAAATCCTATGCATTTTCCTTCCACAGTCAATGTAACCAGAGAACACCTTCAAATAAGCAAACTGCAATTATATAACACAAAAAGCAATACAAATCCTTATTCCAAATTCCAAACCACGCTCAACATATTCAGTCTACGGCAAAAAAAACCGGGGAAATTTTGAACTTTTCTTAAGGACATCTGTCAAAAACGGAAAGCTCAAAAGGCAATGCAGTAGCTATTCTCACTCATCTCACCAATATTCAAACGCATACAATCACCTTCCAAATACCAGGTGAGCTTCCAGCATTCGGTACATGGATTAAAGCACAAAAATTCACTCATATTAAAAAACGAAGGCACTAATTTACTCAGAATTGATATACTTACAGACGAGACAGAGAGATAGAACGGACGTTGAAGATGAGTATGAAGCGGTAAGACAATGAGACAAAAAAGAGGAAAATGGAGGTAATCTCTTTGTCTCCTTCTGCTCCTACTGGGTTTGTTACTTCGCTCGCTCGCTCTCTCTCTCTCCGGCCTTCGCAGTAGAACAGTTGAAATTTGGTTTTGCCTGCTTCTGCTAGAGAGCCATCGTCGTCACTGTGTTTCTGTGTGTCTGTTCTTCTTATCTGTCTCGTCTCTCACAGTGAAGACTGTGAGACTGTGGAATGTGGGTCAGGCGCTTATGCCGGACTTGAGACACACGCCATCTTTACCACACAACCATTTTTTTAGTGTATGAGAGTGGATTTGCTGGTGTATCGTAGGACGAGATATCATTTTTCTTCAATTTCCCCAGAAATATAATTTATATAATACTCTCAAAATTACTGCTATGGTAATCGCGTATGATTTATATCATTATCAGTATAATTATCGATTAAAAATTGTCTTACTCTTATATGTATTATTAAGCATAATAGTGGTATATAATTTTTTTTTTTATCAATATGATAAATTATCAATCAATTATTTTTAAAGTTATACAAACAATGAATTTTTTATGAATTTTGTTGGTACCTTATCAATTTTAATAAATTATTAACTGACTATTTTTTTATTTGTACAATTGATGATGTCAATTTATGCAATCGATAAAATTTTCAATAAGTTCTAATTTTGTTTATATGAACCGATAGCCATCGTATTAAGTATTGGTAGGAAAGTCTTCTATTATATCTATTACTTATACTACTAATATATATAATTTTGCTAACATAATGCAAAGCATTGTACCTAATTTCTTTGACAAAAAAAATCCAAAATATATAATTTCACTATCTTAAAGATAATTTTATAAAATTATCAATATTAAGTGATAAATGTTAGAGATCAATTAAAATCTCTAAAAATAAGCTTTCTTTCTTTATATAACTCTTTTTTACTATTTCTAATTATGATAAAAGACAGTAAATTTAAATTATCAATATAATATTTAATAAATTATGACTTTTTGTTTAGTAATGTTTTTATCTTTTATTATTTATTTGATCAAGGACAATATTATTAAATTTAAATAATAATAACAACAAGAAGTATGAATGCTTCACGGGTTATTTTATTCAATACATATTAGTTGTCCTCACATGCAATGTATAGGCTGATTTGATATTTGTAAAAATTGTAAATTTAAATAAAATTTTTTGAAAGTTATTTTTATGAAAAAAAAAATCAAGAATGTTTAAAATTTTAAGAAATCAATGAAACATGAATCATGAAAAAAAGTTCAATAAATTATCAAAAAAAATTGTTATAAAAATATTGAACGAAAAATATTATATATATATATATGTGTGTGTATAGGCTGGCGATATTGCCAGAGCCATTTCCCTCCTGCCAAGGCACTTATTGTGTAATTGACACCTTTACCCTTTTCTAGTCAATTACTTTCCTTATATATTTTTTTTCTCCCTCCTCCAAATGAGTAAACTCTCTCACTCCTCCATATCCTTTTTTTTTTTTTTTTTGCATCGTCTCTATCTTTTCCTCTTTTTTCTCACATCCGTGCCACTTATCATCTACCTTCTACTCTAAATCTTTGTATATTTTGAATCTCTGTGCATTTGAGTTCTCTAAAAACCCAAAATCAACTTCGGCAACATATTACAAAAAAATATATCAACCTTCAACAGATTTTAGGATCCTAATAAAAGGTAAAAGGAATATATCAACACTAAGATATTTTAAATCCTAAGATGGAAATTTCTAGCCAACCTCTTACTTGTTCTAATTCTAAATCATTAAGAAAAGGACCTCTTGATTCTATTCATAAAAATAGAAATTTATAAAAAATTAAATTTTAATTTTAATAAACAGATTCTAATATGGAACTTTTTATAAAGTTGACGCTAGATTATGTTTAAGTTTCTGAGATATTCACAGCCTCAAAAAGGGTTAATAGATCTGGGGACTTCTTATTTGTAAATTGAAATATACAAAGCCAATTTGAATCGGTTTGGAAATAAAAGACGTGGTTTCTAATAATTTTAAATCTCTCAACAATTGCGACGAAGGAGTTTCCCAACCAAGTGATTAGAACTAACCAGTATCTTCTTCTTCATTATTAAGGTCATCGTCCTATAATAGCACCGAATACCTAGCATTTCTGATTGATATTCCATCTACTCGAGCCCTTAAATATCATCAATTGAGAGTACAGATGCTGTAATGGCAAAAGCCATTCTTGCTGTCATCCGTTCTAGTCCTTCATCTGCATCATCTTCTTTGCAGTCCCTACAAAATTTAACTCCCAATCACTCACTAAGTGGACAGGCTAGTGCATTCAAATGGTACAAATCATTATCTGCTTTGGCCAAGGATTGTAGTTCGTTGTTGAAAAGAATATGATAGAGATAGGGAGAGACTGTGAGTGGAATTAAGATGTGATTTTACTTGGAGAAAAAAAGTGGTTTTGGATGAGAGAGAAAAAAAATGTAAAGAAAGTAATTGATTAAAAAGGGGGTAAAAGTGTCAATTATATAATAATTACGCTGGCAGAGGCAAATGGCTCTGGCAATATCGCTATATATATATATATATATATATATATATATATATATATAGGTAGATAGATAGAGGGAGGTTAAACAAATAAAGTTTTAATTTACTAAATATTGATTTGGTAAAGTTAAATTTATTGTCTTATCTTTTGTAATTATAAAAGGTAAGAAAGAGTTAGACAAGGAAATGAAGCTTTTTAAAAAAGATCTTGATTAATCTCTAATATTTATTATTTAGAAAAGAGTTAAATCCACACTCCTAGTATCGAAATTCACACTTTTAAATTATAATTGTCTTGTGTAGTTATCAATATCTTTTAAGTCTTCTATTCTCAAACTATCTTTTTAATATAATATATATATATATATATATATATATATATATATATATATATTGACTTGTACATTCTTAACTCCTTGAAATTCCTTCTCCATTCTAACTTCTTTCAAACTCTACAATTCTTCAAGTCATAGAAGAACAATATGTAAATGCAGTTTTTTTAATGGAGTATTTTAGGAATTAAAAGAAAAACTAGTGGTTTGAGAATGGAAGAGTTAAAGGATAGTAATCATTAGACAAGATAATTATAATTTAAGAGTATGAATTTAGGTTTTAAGGGGTCTGAATTTAGCTATTTTTATTATTTAATATTAATAATTTTACAAAACTATTTTTTACGTTAGTAAGATGACAAAATTATATATTCTATTTTTTGTATTAAAAAAATATGTACAATGTAAAAAAAAAAAACTACCTTTTTATGTAGTATGTTAACAATTTTATATATATATATATATATATATATATATATGTATATATATAATTGGTTTCGATAAATGTTAAGCTTCTTACCTTTAATTACCTAAAGCTATTGTTATTGGTTAGCTTAAACAAAATCAAACCCAATTAGAGATTCCATTGGTCTCGTAATCGGCCATCCCTATACATATTTCATGCATATATTAAAAATTTGTGAGGTTAGGTCGCTTGCCTGATACATTTGGATATTTATGTCATTTTACATTTGTTATCAAAATTACTATATATTGTAAAAATATACAGATTTACTGGGTCTCGAATCGATATTTTTAGAAAAATAAAATGAAAAGAAGTAGTAGTGTCATATTTTATTGTTCATATTAACCAATGAAAAGAAGTATAGCGTATTTTATTGTTCATATTAATTGATAGAATTTTCTTTAAGTTTTAATTTTGTTCATAGTAACCGATACATATTTTGTTATGTATTGATAGAAAAGTCTTTTATTTTGTCGATTACTAAAACAACAAGCTTCTTATGTATACCTAATGTTATCAGTATTGATTAGCATAAACAAAATTAAACCCTATTAGAAATTTGATTAGTCATATAATCAGAAAATAACCTATCGAAATTAGTTAAAAAAAAAAAAAAAACGTACAGCTGCCATCTCTATGCATATTTCATGCCTATATTGAAAGTTTGTGAGGTAATGTAGCATTACTTACAGGATATATATATATATATTATATATATATATGTTATTTTATATTAGTATCAAAATTATTATATGTTATGAAAATATACAGATTTATTGGGCCTTGAATGTTATTTTTAGAAAAATAAATTGAAAAAAAAAGGTAGTAATATGCATATTTTAATATTAGCGTACTTATTATCAGAAATACTCTATACTAACATAATAAATGAAATTGACAAGATTATGAATATATCATCACTTGTCCACACACTTGTTATCAAATTTATTGTGTGTTACAAAAATAAATAGGGTTGTGGTCAATGTAGCATCCCTAAACAAAAATGTTTATAAACTAAGGGTTTCTATGCCCTAAATTAATAATAGTAAAGCAAGAGCTAACTTTCTAACTCTATCAATAAGTCCAGCAACCCTCCAAGTAGATGAGAGAAATATGAGGTCAGGATCATGGATCAAGCTATTCCAGCCCAGCCAAGTTTAGTGTATTCCTTCTCTAAATAGCAGCTCCCATTGATCATCTAGGGGTTGGATCAAATTGGTATCTACTTAATCAGTCACCAAAGAGCATTGAAAAGGAAATGAAATAAAATCGGAAGGAAGTATTTAGTTTTTTTTTTTCGGTTACATGGTTGTTATTTAAATTATTTTGTATTACGAAAGTATATGACATTGTTGAAAATTATGTGAAACTAAAGAGTAGTTTTGGTATTTTTGTGATTTTCCACTTTTTACAAAAAATTAATCTATGTTCGAAAAATATATGAGACTGTACCATTACTTGCAAAAAAATTAAATTGGTAAGAGGCCATCGCTGCCTTTAGGTAATTAAGACTCGCATAAGACTCACTTGGTAGAAGATCTCAAATTCTTATTTGACCTAATTATTTTTTTTTCTTTTCTTTGGAAAGGAAAAAGATCTGTGGCTCACATTGTAAAAAGGATCCGGGGTGGTGGCGTGGGAATGGGGGCGGGTGGGGTGGAAGAGGCGCAGTTTTAAAAAGTTTTTAGAAAAACTAAAAATTCTCACTATTCTTTATTTTTTTAAAAAATTAAAAAGACCCAACAAGAAAAAGTAAGAACAACACAGAAGAGGTTGCTTTTTATGTTGATATGCAAAAGGTTAAAAAATAGTATACTTTCTTCGTTAATTTTTATAAAATTATAATAAGTATTTCTATAAGAATAAATTAAGAAATAGAAGACAAGATCTCTCTAAAAGTTTTGTTTAAAATCATAAATTTTTAAACACGATTCTATTATCACAATTTACGGAATTATTGATTTCTTTATTGTATTTTTAACTGGTTAAAAGTAAAATGGAGGAAAAGTAGTTTTGGTATTTTGTTATTTTGCACTTGTTGTTAAGTTTTTTTCATTTTAAACTTGCCATAAAAATAACTCCATATATAAAAGGTGAACACATTAGATAAATTTGAAGATTATACAAACCACAAATAACTATCAAATAAATATAAGCCTATCCTCATTCCTGTTTTTGTTTTTGCAATATTTTCTTATGCTTTCTGGCTCATTTCAAAGTTTTTTTTTTTTCTCTTTTACAATGAATTTAATGATATTATGAGGAAGATAGTTTCATCCAATCAGATCTTTTCCATACAATGAACTAATATCAAACTACTATTTGAATTACTTATTTTCTTTCCATCTTATCGACTTTTGAAATCTTTAGGTTTAAATTGCCAATCAGGAAATCAAGTGCTTCATCATATATTAAATTGAAAATTTTGTCAATTTTGTCATGAAATTATCGTTTTTACAGGGTCCTTATCTTTAAATTACGTTTCTTTTTATTAACACTCTAAATTATTTTTTATCAATCAAATTAGTACTAATCACTTTTTTATCAATCAAAGTAGTACTAATCACTACATCTGGTACAGGATCCACTAAATTCTTACATGTATTTCTCGTACTTAATTTAGAAGAGATTTTGGTTAGAAAACATGGATTCCCCTCCATTTTTAACCCCACACCCCACTCGTGAATTGTCAGTTCTTGTCCTCGAGGTCCCTTAGAAATTAGGGTTTAAAAGATAATTTAATTCCCTAAATATTAATTGTCACCTTCACATCAAAACCAAAATCCCTAAATAGTAGTAATTCCTTGTGGATGTAACTGTCAAGACTATTTTAACTAATTAAAAATAATCTAAAAAGTTAAAAGGTTAAAAAAAATAATATTTTAAAAATAGAGATTTTATTGAAAATAGTTTAAAAATTAAATCGACCAAGTTTCCTATCAAATTCAAGAGAAATGATGACTCAAACCATTACATAAACCAAAAAAAAAATGGAAAATAGAGGAGAGAGAAAGAAAGAGAGGGAAACTGGAAAGCGCATAGGATGACAATAAGCATGTGATAAAAGAAAAGCCGTTTTAACAGCCGGTGAGAACAGAGGAGGAGGGGAGGTGAGAAGGAGCCGCATTCTCAGATGCCTGTCTGCGTAATCTTTGCCGTACAGCTGTAGCATGCAGTAAAAATCAGCAGCAGCACCATCTCTAGCACTAGTACACTAGTGGTAGTATATTGGTCCCTACACAATCCCAACCTCTTTGTTGCCTCACCTCACAACAACCTTCCTTGGTCAATGGAAGATTAACTATAACTATTCACTGTTCATTTCCTTTTATTAAATCAAACCTCACCTAATCCCACACAAGTTTTTTTTAATAATCCAACCAACTTTGTTGATTAAGTTTTTATATATTATAAATTAAAACTTTATATCATATATTTTTCTATTTAAAAAAAATAAACCTACTTATTATTTTAAATTGTCTCAAAATAATTAATAATTTTCTTTTAAAAAATTTAATATAATATTTATGTATTATAAATAATTAATATACCTTTTATATATTTAAAAATAAAATTTTTATAATATTATATTAATTATTATAAAATTATATTAATAATTTTTATATTAATATAATTTTTATATATTATATGAGTACCGAAATATTTTATATCATTAAATTTGATATAAAATATTTCGGTACTCATATATTTTTTACTTATATTATTTTTATATTATAATTTTTATTTTTATATAAATTCTCTTATTAAATAAATTATGATTAATTTAATTGAGACGGAAAAATATATAATATATTATATTTTCTAAAAATATTTAAAAATAGTCGCATAGAAGTATTTTTTTGCTTAACAAGTAAGGAATTACCAATCTTATCTGCAATTAATCAATAGTAATTATATTTATATCTTTGTTCTCTTCTCATGCCATGCATTATGCTTCTCCAAGCAAGGCTTGATGGAATCTAGATAGAGCAAATAAGTTGTTTACTTATTTTTGTACTAGCATGTACCGTACTAATAAATTAAAATAATATATTTTAATTTCCAATTACTTAATCAATTAAAATTATTTTTATTAAAAAACTAAAAATTGCACTTTATCAACTAATAAAAATAATTTTAACTAATTAAAGTGTGTCTTTATTTAATAAGTTTTGTCACGAGCAGCATGGTGTGTCCAATCTAGCGACAGGCATTTTTGTCTAAAGGCAAGTAGTGGCCATATTTTTGCACATACAAGACAATTGGGTGCAATAGACTACTATGTAACACAAATATTAATCTACCAAAAAAAAACACAAATATTAAAACCACTGGACACCTGCTCAGAATATGTCTCTTCTCTTTTAGTAAAGAATCATATCTTGTCACTTCATGATTCGTCTCTGCATGTCTACATTCTGCACTTACTGTCTTTTGTTTTCTCTTTTTTTTTTTTTTTTTTCTTGTTTTGTTCTTTTAATCAAATTCTTGAGCCTTGTAGAACATTTGGCTACTTCAAAACGCGTTGCCCTCATAGAGCATGCAAATAGAAGCATGATAAATCACATACAATGATAGCCAGACTTATAAATTATGATATCTATACCTTAGTTGTCATGAATGGCAAACAATATAAAGTATTTTCAAACTCTGTTTATATTATTCTGTTTGAATTAAATTTGATAAAATCAAAATTATAATTCAAATAACTAATCTCTTTGTAAGATTATATATAAGTTGAGTTTTAATTGGATTGCTTGTGTTCAACTCAAAATTAATTTTTGAATTCAAACTCAAATTTTGATATCATTATTAGGTTCAAAATTTTAATTAAATTAAACTCAAATACTTAGATATTTGACTTGAAAACTCACAAATATGTTCAATTTTCGAGCTTTCGCATTCATTAATTAATCTAACTTCAAATAAAATTTAAATATCTCGATATTTTTTTCCAAATTGAACTTATACTTAAATTTAAATTTTATTTTGAAAATATTAAAATTGATTCAATTATTTTAAAATTTGACTCAACCGCATCAAAATTTTTAATATCAAATCAACTAATTTCAAATTTCACATAGTATATATGACCATTTTCTTTCACTCCCAAGTGAGAGTTTTCGGTAAAAAGGAAAGGAATTTGATGGTTAGGACAAGCCATTCCCAAATCCCTAAAAGCGCTATAGGTGAAAACCACTTTGATGCAATAATAGATAACCTTCCAATGTAGATTTTCATGGCCTTCTTTAAAGAAGGACCACTTAGGACCAAAGTTCAAAAACCCAACTTGTATTGTCAGAAACTATAAATAGTTCTGTTCTCCATGAGCGAAATTAATGCTTTATTCTAACTGTGTTCTAAGATATATGCAAAAAAAAAAATCACAATATTGTTATGTGAAGTAGACAATGGTTAGTTAAGTTCAATGCAAAAAGGTCAATTTTTTAGATATGCTCATAAAGAAACTACAACTACAACAATTTATATCCTCTGATTTGTTAGCATCACCTATAGCATCCTATGATAGATACATCAACTACTTACCGTGCCCCCATATATTCTACGATAGTTTGAAAAGAAATGGCTCTCCCTTCATATTAGTTCTTTCCCCTAAACAAATAAAAATTTCGTGTATTTCGAAATAAATGTTTGATTATTAAATAATATATATATCGATCTATTAGTGTATTTTTTGTGTTTAAGTGAACTAGAATTGAAAGAAACAAATAAAATATCGAAGCAAAAATAAGATATATAACAAAGTAGGCAAGTCAAAATCTCTACGCTTCACTACATCACAATCTGGTCCTCACTCTCTCCTCTACATATCTCTATTCAATTAATACTAAAAAGCTTTCCCTGCAATAGCATTACTGCAGAAGGCAGTGTGATGGGGATTCATGGGACCGCTTATTAAAGACTGAATTTGCATTTTGCAAGCAAGGAATTTTTTTTTTAGCTCTCCTCTTTTTAACAAGTTTTCTTACCATACACGCCTTCAGATTTCAGAATGTAAACATTTTTTTTGTCCCCCCTTCTATTTTTGTGTATCTAAAGTGGTCAATAATAGAAAGAACCAGAGTTAGCAGAAAGTGGTCAAATTATGAGGCCAGAGATAGCTAGTCTAGCGGCCTTCTTCTTGTTTGGAAATAGAATTATTGGTACTCAAACTAATTATTGTCCGTGATATTTCATTGAAAATTATTGTATAGACTTTTGGAAATAAAATTTTATATTTAGCATTCACTTAATACTTAGATTATACTATTATAATTAAAAATTACTGTACTAACCCATTCTTTGTCGCTGTATCTTTCTGTTTTGTTCAGAAAAACAAATTCCGACAGCAAAATACTTTGACGCGGTGAAGGGGGGATTAGGGGCTCCAACATCATCATTTGCCTCTTTTTGTTTTTGCTTATTATAATTTGTCTACTAGTGTTTCTTTATGAAGGAAAAGAAGAGTTGAGGGAAAGAGAAAGGCTACTGGCTCTGTTGTTTTTGTAGCCCATTAAACAAGGCCCAACATATATCAAACAATGGAAAACATCTTTTAGTTAAGAGCCCATGTACTTCCAATTTGAGGCGAAATCTTCACCTCCTCTTCCCCTCCCCTTTGACCTTCCTTTTCTCCCATCCCATTGCGGGTGGGAGGGGATATGGCTTTCTGGGATATTTTGCTGAAATGATAAAGATTTCGATCCTTCGCAGGCAAAAATCATTATACCATCATCTGATCATTCAAGGAGCCCCAAAGCATCACAGAAAAGCACTAGGAGAGTTTTTTTTTTTTTTTTGGTTAATATTTTGAGAGAATGAATTTAGAGTTAAATTTTATTTTTTAAAATACGAATTAGATAATAAACTAAATTAAGAATATGTTTAATAATTTAATTAAATATATTTGATAATAAATTATTATTATATAATTAAAATGTATTAAAATCTTATTATAAATTTTAAATTAAATAAATATTAGGATAATTGGCCCAAATAATCCTCAAACTTTTTTTATACTACCACAATTTTCGGCGTCAAATTTTTTTTGTGACTATTATCTTTTTCGAATTATTTTACAGTACCACTTTCGTCTTTAAAATTTTTTTTCCATCTATTATCAATTTTAAACTATTTTCAAAGTGTCAAAATAATTCTATAATTCAATTTTTGAGGGACAAAAATGCCTTCACAATCTATGTTGAACCCGCTATTGTCATCAGACTCAGCAATTCAGAGCCATATCGAATTCCTCTACAAGCATTCTTGCATTTGAAGTTCTCTTTGATTGTCTGCAAAAATGTCTCTGATTCCAAGCTTCTTCGGTGGTCCACAAACCACTGTGTTCGACCCCTTCTCTCCCAACGTATGGCATCCATTTGATGGATTCTTCACCTCTCTGTCACCAATTTGCCATCATTAGCTCGAGAAACCTCTGCATTTGCCAATGCAAGAATTGACTAGAAAGAGACCCCAGAAGCCCACGTCTGCAAAGCCGATCTTCCGGGGCTGAAAAAGGGGGAAGTAAAGGTCGAGGTGGAAGAGGGGAGGATCCTCCAGATCAGTGCAGAGAGGAGCAAGGAACAAGAGGAAAAGAATGACAAATGGCACCGCATTGAAAGGAGCAGTGGCAAATTTCTCCGTCGATTCCGATTGCCGGAGAATGCAAAGGTGGAGGAGGTGAAAGCTATCATGGATAATGGAGTTCTTACTGTGAATGTGCCTAAGGTGGTGGTTGAGAAGAAACCAGAGGTCAAGTCCATTGAAATCTCACGTTAAGAATTGGAGAAACTGAATTGTTGAAGAAAAAGACCGAACAAATTTAAAAGAGGTTTTCTGTGTTTTTTTAGGAAAATGGATAAATAGATTGTGAAAATATTTTTACCCCCTTAAAAATTGGACTATGTTATAAAATATGAAAGGTCAGGTGGTTGTTCATTTTTTTAAAGATAATGTGACTATATTATGACTGTTTATTTTCTAATATTATTAAATTCATTTCTTAACCTTTCAGATTTTATATCGAAACCTTTATAAATAAGGGTCATATGTAAACAAACGAATAAATCAATAAAATCGTATCTAGGCGATTCTCTATCTTCTTTCCTCTTCTAGTATCTTTACTTTACAATTTTATATTTACTAATTCTATTTTTAATCAAATTCACAACACGTTATCAGCACGAGACTCTACCAAAATTATTTTACTGAAAGTTATAATCACGGTGACACTATTGAAGTTTACTATAACAAAAGAGAAAGGTAGGTACTTTTCCTATTTGATTTTGTATTCACATGGCAAATCTCACCAAACTTGAGTTTGTAACTCTTAATATTATTGGGAAAAATTATTTATCTTGGACACTAGATGCTGAAATGCATTTAGCTGCAATGGGTCTGGCAGATACCATTGTAGAAGGAAATCCATCATCATCACAAAATGATGCTAAAGTTATAATTTTTCTCCACCATCATCTTCATGATGACTTAAAGATTGAATACCTTACTATGAAAAATTCACTTATTTTGTGGACTAATTTGAAAGAAAGGTTTGATCACCAAAAGATGGTCGTCCTTCCAAAGGCACGGTATGACTGGATGCACTTGCGATTACAAGATTTTAAATCCGTTAGTGAGTATAATTCTGCTATTTTTAAAATTAGCTCGCAGCTAAAACTCTATAGAGAAAATATTACTGATAAGGATATGTTAAAAAAAACTTTCTCTACTTTTCATGCCTCGAATGTGCTCCTGCAGCAGCAATATCGAGAAAAGAGATTCAAAAAGTATGCAGAATTAATATCTTATCTTCTCGTAACTGAGTAAAATAATGAGCTATTAATGAAAAATCATGAAATTCGACCAACATGTTCTACTCTATTCCCAGAAGTGAATGATGTTAGAACTCATAATTTTGGCCTTAGAAGAGGTCATGGTCGTGGTCGTGGATATGGCCGTGGCTGTAGACGTATATATGGTCGTGATAAAAATATTCATTATGATCGCAATAGTCAAAACAAAATTACGAGAAATAATGACAACCACCAGAAGTGGCCAAAAACTAACGAGAAAGGAAAAGGAAATAATGTTGTTCCTAAAAATTATGAAGATAAATGTTTTCGCTGTGGCATGAAAGGTCATTGGTCGTACTGCAAAACACCTTGTTGATCTGTTTCAGGCGTCTATTGAGAAGAAAGGCAAAAATGCTGAAGCAAATTTTACTCTAGAACATTCTCTTCATGATGATGATGATACCAACCTTGACGATGTTGATGTAACTCATTTGGACGTGGCTGATTTCTTTGAGCATCCTAAAGGAAGAATTGAGCATTTGATTGGTGATGGAAATGTCTAGAAAAATTAGAATTTTACTTTTAATATATTCCTTTTATATTTTATATTTTTGGTATTGTAATAGTAATTAGCGTTTAAAGTTTTTTTATTATTTGAATATTTAATATTTTGTTATGCCCAGATAGCTATTATTCCGCTTACTAGATACACAAGCGGCATTGAAGATATATGTCTAATTGATAGTGGTACAACACACACCATATTGAAAGATAGAAAATATTTCTCTTACCTACAGATGAGAGAAACAAATGTTAATACTATAAGTGGTAGTGTAAAGTTGATTGAAAACTCTGGAAGAGCTAATATTATATTACCTGGAGGAACAAATGTTGTTATTCCTAAAGCATTATTTTCTTCAAAATCTCGAAGAAATTTATTAAACTTTAAAGATATTCGCCAAAATAGATATCACATTGAGGTAATGGAAGAAAATGGTTTTGAGTATCTCTGTATAACTCAAATAATGCCAGGTAAGAAATCTTTATTAAAAAAGTTACCATCTCTTTCTTCTGGCCTGTATAGAACAAAAATCCATAAAATTGAAGTGCATCATTCAGTAAATCAGAAGTTTACTGATCCTGCTACATTTATCATTTAGCATTACCGTTTGGGTCATCCAGGAGTTATTATGATGCGAAGGATAATTGAAAATACGCATAATCATCCTTTGAAAAGTCAAAGGATTTTGACATCTGATAAATTTTCATGTGCTGCATGTTCTCAAGGGAAATTGGTTATTAAACCATCTCTAACAAAAGTGAAGTTTGAGTCTCCAGAATTTTTAGAAAGAATTCATGGTGATATATGTGGACCAATTAATCCACCATGTGGGCAATTTAGATACTTTATGATTTTAATTGATGCATCGACTCGATGGTCGCATGTCAGTTTATTATCAACTCGCAATTTGGCGTTTGCGATATTGCTTGCCCAAGTAATTCGCTTAAGAGCGCAATTTTCAGATTATCCTATCAAATTGATCCGTCTAGATAATGCTGAAGAATATTCCTCCCACGCCTTTGATGGTTATTACATGTCAATTGGTATTACTATTGAACATCCAATAACTCATGTTCATACTCAGAATGGTCTAACTGAATCATTCATTAAACGATTACAATTAATTACTAGACTGTTATTAATGAGAACAAATCTCCCTACAACTGTTTGGGGACATGCTATTTTGCATGCTGCAGCACTTGTGCGCATAAGGCCAACAACTTATCACAAATTTTCTCCCTTACAATTGGCTTTTGATTCCGAGCCAGATATTACTCATTTGAGAATTTTTGGATGTGTTGTATATGTACCGATAGTGCCAAATCAATGTATCAAAATGGATCTTCAAAGAAGGTTGGGGATATATGTTAGATATGTTTCTTCTTCTATAATCAGATACGTTAAACCATTGACAAATGATGTATTCAAGGCAAGATTTGTTGATTGTCATTTTGATGAAACTTTGTTTCCTAAATTAGGGGAGAACATAAACCACATAAAAAGGAGTTTGCCTTGACAACATCATTGAATTATTTAGATCTGCGCACAAGTGCAAGTGAACTAGAAGTTCAAAAGATCATTCATTTGCAAAGATTTGCAAATCAAATGCCATATTTTTTTGTTAACTCTACAAGGGTAACTAAATTGCATACTCCAACTATAGATGTCCCTATTCGGATAAAATCCCAACAGGACAAAATACAATTCCTATAGCTACTGAATCAAAAACACATCAGAAACGTGGACGACCTATTGGTTCAAAAGATAAAAATCCTTGAAAGAAAAGATGATTAAATGATCAGAATGATCCAATTGAAGAATTAGGGAAAGGGAATCAAGTGGAAATTGATGAAAAGATCCAAATATCTGAAAATAGTGAACAGAATAGTGAGATATCCATTAATTATATAACTTCTGGCAGAAATTGGAATCGGACGGAAATAACTGTTGATGATACTTTTACGTACAATATAACACTTGAAGTGTTAAAAGATAATGAGGACCTTGAACCAATATCAGTTGAAGAATGTCGTCATAGAAATGATTGGCCAAAATGGAAAGATACGATTCAATTGAGGTTAAACTCACTTGTAAAGCGTGAGGCTTTTGGACCTGTAGTCCGAATACTAGAAGGTGTAAAATCAATTGGTTATAAATGGGTATTTGTGCGAAAGCAAAATGAAAATAATAAAGTCGTAAGATATAAAGTACGACTTGTGGCACAAAGTTTTTCGCAAAAACCGAGTATTGATTACGATGAAACATATTCACCTGTGGTGGATGTAATTACACTCCGATACCTTGTGAGTCTAGTAGTACGTGAAAAGATTGACACGCGTCTAATGGATGTTGTGACTACTTATTTATATGAGAACCTTGATAATGATATTTATATGAAAATCTCAGAATGATTTAGTATGCCTGGCGCATATAATTCTAACTCTCGTGGAAATTATTCCATTCAATTACAAAAGTCATTATATGGCTTAAAGCAGTCTGGACGTATGTGGTATAATCGTCTTAGTGAATATTTATTAAAATCAGGATATAAAAATGATCCACTATATCCATGTTTTTTTATTAAGAAATCTGGATCTGGTTTTGTGATACTTGCGATATATGTTGATGATATTAACCTTATTAGAACTCTAGAAAAACTCCAAAAGGCAAGAAATAGCCTGAAGCAAGAATTTAAAATCAAGGAATTTGGCATAACTAAGTTTTGTCTTGGTTTACAAATTGAGCATTTGGAAGATGGTATTTTTATTCATCAATTAACATATATAACAAAAGTTCTTAAAAGGTTTTATATGGACAAAGTACATCCATTAAATTCTCTAATGGTCGTGAGATCATTAGATATAAATAAAGATCATTTTCGACATTGGGAAGATAATGAAGAACTACTTGGTCCTGAAGTACCCCATCTCAGTGCAATTGACGCATTGATGTACCTTGCTAATAATATTAGACTTGATATAGCATTTTCTGTGAATTTATTAGCAAGATTAAGTTATTCCCTAATACAACGACATTGGAATGAGATTAAACATGTCTTAAGATATCTCCAAGGAATAATAGATCTTGGATTATTTTATTCAAATAGAACCAGTCCAATGTTGATTGGATATGCTGATGTTGGTTATCTATCCGATCCACATAAAGCACGTTCTCAAACTAGTTATTTATTTACATGTGGTGGTACTACTATATCATAGCGCTCTACAAAACAATCTATAGCAGCTACTTCTTCTAATCATGTTGAAATTATAGCTATTCACGAGGCAAGTCGAGAATGTGTGTGGTTGAGATTAATGATCCATTATATCTGAGAAAATTGTGGATTACCTTCTGAAAAGGAAATTCTAATACCTCTTTATGAAAATAACGCAGCTTGTATAGCTCAATTAAGAGGCGGATATATTAAAGGAGATATGACAAAACATATTTCATCAAAATTTTTCTTTACTCACGAACTCTAGAAGAGAGGTGAAATTAATGTGTAACAAATTCGATCATGTGATAATCTGACAGATTTACTCACTAAGGCATTGCCAACTGCTTCGTTTGAAAAATTAGTACATAAAATTGAAATGCGTTGGTTAAAAGATATAAAATCATCTTGAAGATGTTATTAAGAGGGGAGTATGTATATCTGTACTATTTTTCTCTAATTAAGATTTTTTCCTACTGAATTTTTTTTAGTCAGATTTTTAATGAGACAGTATTCCCTCTAGAACGGAAAGTGTATTCTTTTCCTTCACTAGGTTTTTATCCCACAGGATTTTCATACAAGGGTAAGTGTTATGAAATATGAACAAATAACTGTTTATTTTCTTAAAGATAATGTGATTGTTCATTTTTTAAGCTTATTAAATTCATTTTTTAACTTTTCAGATTCTATATCGAAACCTCTATAAATAAGAGTCATATGTAAATAAACGAATGAATTAATAAAATCGTATCTAAGCGATTCTCTCTCTTCTCTCCTCTTCTAGTATCTATACTTTATAATTTTATATTTACTGATTCTATTTTAAATAAAATTCACAACAGACTATAAGATTATTTTGATACTTTTAAGGTTGATAACGGATGAAAAAAAAGTCTAACACGAAACTAGTATTATAAAAATAATTTGAGGAAAATAATATGTCCAAAAAAAAAATTTTGAGGACTATTTGGGCCAATTGCCTTAAATATTAAACACAATAAACCCAATACGTTAACACCACCGTTAGTTCCCCACCTGCAATCTGACTAGTACTACGACATAATTTAGAACACTGCAAGGTAATCGATTGCCACATTCTTAAAAGGAATTACCTAAAGCACCCATAAAGTTGACGCTGGAAAAAGCAATTTATTGGGAATTTATCAAAACTGAGAAAACCTCAATGGTATGGCAAAAAAGCTGCATATTCTTGAAGCATCTCTCACTATGAAAATCATAAACAGAAATCCTACATGGAATACAAGCGTCAACCAAGGTAGCTGGAACTCAACAACTAGCAACTAATTTACTAGCTGCTACCCTGAACTCAAAAAATATTCAAAAAGGGTTCAGGGTAGCTCCCCTGGAATGTTGAAATTATTCAAAACTTCAGTGTTGAGTTAAAGGCTTGCAGCTAATGGTATCAGTGTCTAATCTCACACAAAGGAAATACCACCATTTAGGCACCGCCAGATCCATACTTCTTTCCAAAGACCAGCATTTGTAGTTTGTCATACCCAGCAAGGACACCGGCACCAGCAACGGCACGAAGGATGTTTGCACCAGCACCCTTGAAGAGAGATTTTGCACCCTCATTCTTCAAGATCTGAGTAAATGCATCCATGGAGCTTTTGTATTTGACTGCTTCACCGGAGGTCATCATCATTCTTCTTCGAACAGTGTCAATTGGATAGGATGCAAGGCCAGCACCATTAGTAATTAACCAACCAAGAGCGAAGCTAGCAAAGAAGCTATCCTGAAAGCCAGAATAGGAAAAGCAATAATGTAATGAAGCTGAAAAACAACAATCTTAATTCCTGCACTTGATACTTTTTCAACATGACCTGACAGTGGAACAAGAAGTTAACAATAATAGCCAAAACAAGTTGTGTTATCATGAAGGGGGCAAGGCAATAAAATGTAGTATGATAAAAAATATAATGAAGAACTTCAACAACTGCAACTATTCATGTTAACTGGAAAATAACTATACATGAACCAAGAAATAGTCGTCAAACTATTCATGTTAACTGCTAATAACGACTGCAACTAACCTGCAACTTCCCAGTGAGGACAACCGGCTTCAACGAATCATACATTCCAAAGTAGAGACCACGATATACAATGATCCCCACACATGAAATATTGAATCCACGATAAAGTCCAGCAATACCATCAGAAGCTAGTGTCTTGCGGTAGACATCAATCAAGCCATTAAATTGACGCTCTCCTCCTTTCTTTGCAGCCTTGGCATCATTTGCCAATCGAGTTCTGGCATAATCCAACGAGTAAACAAAGAGGAGGGAAGAAGCACCAGCTGCACCACCTGATGCCAGGTTTCCAGCAAACCATTTCCAGTAACCATCCCTATCTTTCTTAAAGTTGAACAATCTCTTGAAATAATCCTTAAATGCAAAGTTCAAGGCCTGAGCAAAGTAGAAAAGAAAGTTAGCCAAATTGAGGGGAAACAAAGCATACTATCAAGCAGTGGGCAAAAGGGAGTCAATTAACCTGAGTAGGGAAGTAACGAATGACATTTGCAGTGTTGCCTCTCCACAAAGATATAAAACCTTCATCCTGAATTGTTCGCTTGAAACAGTCACCAATTCCCTTATATGGTTCTGCAAGTCGACCAGCCTTGATCATTTCATCCTGGTTTTGTATTAAAAGCTTCACTCGTTCAATAGGAGCAGCAGCGGTTTTGGACACAGCAGCAGAGACTCCACCCATGAGAAAATCAATGGCAAAGCTGGCTAAGCCCTTTTCTGAGGGGGCTTGCACAAAGACTGGAGATGCAGTTGATGCAACCAGAGACAGATTTTGTGTTGCTTGACATGTTTGTACCACGGGGTATTGGAATGCAGCATTTGTGTAATTCCCATACTTGAATTTTCTTTGGTAGAAAGAAGACCTATAGACACCACTATCACAAACCTGAACATCATGAGCTGCATTAGGCCTGAGAAGGAGCCTTGTAGCCATTTTGTGAGCAACAGTGGGGTACCATGGATGATCAATTGTCATTTTTCTATTACAATAGAGAAAACAACTATCAGAAAAAGTGAAGGACATATAATAGTTAAGTTTACTAATTTAGTAGCAGCAAATTGAGAACTAACATATAAGAACAACCCCAACGGTAAATAAAGAAAGAATCAACAGACTACAAATACAAAACAGGGACTACAAGAATTTCATTTACGCCTTTATGCCAATGAGAAAGTTTGTACATTTAACTAGCTGGCAACCATTCAGAAATTTATTTTTGTGTCCCTTACAAAGCATTGGCAAGTGTGATTTGGAAACCAAAGCTTAACCAAAAAAACAAGAGAGGGTAACATCAACTGAAGATTGAAAATTTCACATTGGAACCCATTATATTACATTATAATACCATTTGAAACAAGTGCATAGGAAAGTTACAAAAAGTTGTAAACTAAGAATCTCATTGAGTATATAGATTACAACTCAAATGAAAGCAAGATTCAAGCCTAGCAACGAAGACACAAGACAAGGAATGATTAACGTCAATTAAGGATCAACTTTAGATTGGAACCTCTAATCTTTACCATAAATCCTGTGCACAGGGCAGATACTAAAAACTTAAACTTGTAATGTCTGAATGAACATAGTCACTGCCATTCAAAGAAAAGCACGAGGCACATTTAGAAATGAAGATGAGCAATTTTCCAGTGGACCATAGAAGAGAGTACCAAAAACAGTAATTAAAAAAAAAAAAAAGTGTCACAAAAAATGATAATTCAACACAAACATGGGAATTACGATTATTGAAGAAGCAGCGAAATAAAAATCTAAATCTGTATTGCAGGCTAGCAAATTCTGAAGTATTACCACAAGTACAAAGAAATATAAAATCAATGTCTGACCCAAATCCATCCATCTACAAGTATGAATACCACATTCAGAACAGCATGCAGCCTCATGAAGCACAGGACTTTCAGCATGGTCAATCAATTGTTGCTAAATAGATTAATGTTGGGAAGCAACACAACTTAGAAAGTCAAAGTCCTCTCCTTATGATTGAGGATGGATATGAATATCTTCTCCCTACACCATATGCTCTCCCTAGCCCAAAATCATCACTTATGGTTATGGGTATCATGTTTCATATAAACTTTCAATTTATGTTATTTTGGTTTTTTTTTTTTTGGACTAATTTCTATAATTGTAATGCTTACTTCCTAATAGGTACATCCAATGAACTTCTTCCAAAGGTACATAAACCATCTAAAGCAGACCAACAACTCTCCTCACGTCAGAAGAAGATAATCTTGCCAGTTTAGTTCCCCAAGAAGGAAAATTAAGGGAAATTGGTTATCGTTTGTTCTTCTTATACGAAAGATTAAGAGAGGGAGGAACAAGCAACTTTCACAAGGGAGAAACGATCTACAATAGCAAGTAATGCAACAATAATGTTCTATCGATTCATTACTTAAATCTTATCGAAGAACATTCAAAATCGACACATAGCATCATTTGATTAATCAAAACTTTTATGCATAATGGTCCAGAAACAGCTGATCAATTCAGGAAAACTATGTCCCCATTGATCTGATCAAAATCCTCAAACTGTAATTGGTATCTTATGCAAATGGCATGCAGCAATAGCTGCTAACTCTTTTCGCGACCCAAGATCACCAAAAGAAGTCCGCAGATCTAAACTTAAAACCTTCAAAAAAATCATCAGAAAATTTTCACACAAAGAGCTCACGTCACAAAATGCATAAACAAACATCACTGGGAAAAATCAGATTTTGATTGAAATATAACAGATCTGCTCTTCTTATCTTCACGAACAAATGGACAAATCCATAAATGAAGGCCATACAGTCGTACAAGAAAGACTGACTAACAAATGAACAACGTAAGACTCGACTGTGCCTTTAACATGAAACCTGATGCATTATTACCTTCTAAACTTGGATTTGGATTTTGCGAGTGACAGAGGCTGGTGGACGAAGCACCTTTCTTATGCTCTCCGTCTTTACGCAGAGGAGCCAAAAAAGTGGGGGAGAGAGGTGGAGAGGGAATCGAGGAGAGATTGTTTTGGTTTTAAATAGAGGTATTTATGCCTAAACTCCCATAGTTATGTTTAATTATGACTTGGACGTCTTATTATCAGTTTATTTAGATTGTATCAATTACTAATTCGAACATTATTTTTATTATCTCAACAAATTTTTGTTTTCGAAGGACATTGTCTCATCAAATTAGAAAATTATTTATTGTTTTTGGATATTTATATTTGTAAAAAATAAAATAGTTTGAGTTTCGTTTATTATCTCTTAGGATATAGAAGATTTTTTTAATCAAAATTATTTTGAGTTTCTATTTCAATTTTATTTTAAAAAATGCATTATGTTAATAACTCATATGTATAGTTTCTAAGAAAGCATACTATTGAAAAGAGCATTTATCCAAATAGCAACGAGACTTCTTAAACAATATGTTTAAGAGTATTTGTTTTAATTGTTAATATTGTTCTATTTCTGCATAATCCAATACTTGTTAAAACTAATTTAAAGTACAATATATATTATTTCAGATCACATAGATTCCGTTTTGTTTATTATGCATGTTTAATTATAAGTTGCTCAAATTATAATTTATGCAGAAATCATATCAATTTTTTTTTTGGGGTAAAAATACTAAGAGTACACTTGGATTGCAATTATATTGAATTTTTAGAATATAATTATAATTTTAAATTTTATAAAAAATTACAAACTTAAATATTAATATTGTGATCTATTCTATGTGAATAATAAAATTGTTAATATTTCTTAAATAAAACTCTTTAATATTAAATTTATTTTTCATAAAAATAAAAGACATAAAGCAATTCCGTTTTAAGAAAAATTGCAAAATAAGTACACCCTAAATTTTAACAAGATTTGATGTTACCTATATTCCTAAACTAATAAATAGTAGTAAGACATCAATTACGTAAACTTTAAAAAGCCATTTGATTTGCCCTGTTGACTAATAAGTTTTTTTTTTCTTTTTATATATACCAAGTACTAGTGGTTTCCAACACTTTATGAAAATTGAAAATTTAATGCACACGTTTGAAAAAATTAAAATTTGAAATTTTTATATTTTATTATAATTTAAATTAAATATAATAAATATTTAACATATTTAAATTTCAAATTTGAGTAACTTTCAATTCACTTAAAATTTATAATAAGATTTTAGTACGTTTTAATTAATTAAGTGATAACAAAAGTTTGTTATTAAATGCACATAATTAATTAAGCACTTAATACTTGTTGTTATCAAAATACAGTTAATAAAATAAGTAATTAATTTATTTAGTTTTAAATACTGAATTGATATAACAAACAAGCTCTAAGGGTTCGTTTGATAAAATTGAAATTTCAATATTTAAAATTGAATATTTAAGTATTGAATTCTAAAAACTGAAGTTTAAAGGTTGAATTTGAAATTTGAATTAATTATAATTTATTTTTTATATTATATTTTTATTACAATTTAAATTAAATATAAAAAATATTAATAATTAAATAAGTATTTAACACATTTAGACTTATGCTTAAATAATTTTTAATTCATTTAAAATTTATAATAAGATTTCAATATGTCTTAATCAATTAAGTGATAACAAAAAACTGTTGTTAAATACACTTAATATTAATCGTTATAAACACACTTAATAAAATAGTACTTAATTTATTTAATTTCAAATATTAAATTGGATTTTCAAACAGGCTATAAGAAGGATACTTTTTTGAAAAAAAAATTCTAAAATATTGTATCGCATATAATATAAATTTTATTGTATAATTCATTAAAATATGTCGATGTATGTCTGATCCACATAAAATTTTTCCTTTTGAGGTATGGCTTTTTATGTTTCTTTTGGTTAGTTAAATGGCTGGAAATCGTTAAAAACTGACTTTTGATGGTAGGGATTGGCCCAAAATTCGCCTGCCTGCTGGTCCAATACGAGGGTCAGCAAAACCTCTACCAAATAATCTTTTTAATATTGCTGAGTGCTGATTATGCTAAAAAATACAAGTTTAAAAAAATGTTCTAATTTGTGCCGTCCAGAACAATTTATCCTGAATTCCAATATTTTATTTTAAGTCAATTACAGGCTCTACATTTAATTTGGTTGAAGCGTCTAATTTATAATTAATTAGATTTGATTGGTGAAATGTGCCATAATTATTATTTTATTTATTTAGAAATAATTATTACTATCATATAAATTATATAAATTAAAAAATGCTAACATATGTAGAGTTTTTTTTTAAAAAAAAGATTGAACCATTCTTATTGAGAATAGTAGAATTATTTTGAAATTTTAAAATTAATTAACATTATGATTTAATAGAATAATAATTACAATGGTATTATTGAAAAATTTAATAAATATATTTTTTATTTTATGAAATGACAGAAAATTTGAAACGTAAAAGTTTTGAAGATTAATTGTTTTAAAAAACGGAGAGAGTCATACGTAATATTTGAGAGTCATACGTAATATTTGATAAATTTTACTTTCAACTTTCTAATGTTAACTATTGATTGGCATCAAAGTGTTTATGGGCACCCCGTGCATTTTTTTTCCCCCTCAAATTCGAAGGGTATCTTTTCTTTTCTTCCTTTTTCTTGGTTATGACTTCTCTGCATATTCGTTTATGGTAAATATTGGCAATCCTTTGTGCCCTTACAAGGAATAAACAGGGTCCAAGAGTTAAAATTTCTCCAAGTCAAGTTGTTTGATTTTGGTTGTTTTAAAAAAAATTAGCCGATTCAATCCCTTAATTTTTATATTTTAGAACTTTATATTCCTTTTGCGGATAATATTGTGTTGATTTATGAGATTAGAGTCGGGGTAAATGCTAACTTGGAGTTGTGATGGCAGACATTGGAATCCAAGAGCTTCAGAATTAGTAGGAGTAAAATAGAGTATATGGAATGCAAGTTTAGTGGTAGGAGAAACATAACCCAGAGTGTAACTTTGAAAGGTAGAGATATACTGTTAGCTGATTGTTTCCGATATCTAGGATCTATTATTCAAAAAGACGGAGAGCTTTATAACGACGTTGCACACCGAGTTAAGGCCGGTTGATTGAAATGGAGGAGTGCGATTGGTATTCTCTGTGATCGTAATGTACCATTGAATCTAAAAGGAAAGTTTTATAGAATAGTTGTAAGACCTACTTTGTTATATGGTACAGAATGTTGTACAGTTAAAAGATGTCATATTCAAAAAATGAAAGTAGTTGAGATGCGTATATTATAGTGGATGTGTGGATTTACTAGAAAGGATAAAGTTAGAAATTAGACCATTAGGGAAAAGGTGGGCGTGACATCCATTGAGGAAAAGATGAGAGAAAGTCGTCTGCGTTGATTTGGACATGTTCAGAGAAGACCGTCGGATGCTCTTGTTAGGACGATGGAGAGAGTGAGGCAAAATAGATTAGACAGAGATAGAGGTAGGCCTAAAACGACATGGATAGAGGTGATTAGGAGAGATATATCTTTGTTAGATTTGGATGAGAGTATGACGTTCGATAGAAGGAAGTAGCGAGAGAGGATTCATATGGGTGATCGCACGTTGCCGGACGTTGATTCACGTAGCCGACCCCAAGTTACTTGGGATTAAGGCTTAGTTGGTTGTTCTTGTAGAAGTTTATGTTCCTTTTCTCTTTTTTTTTCCCCCAACTTTTTAGATTCTCTAACCATTATTTTTGTACAATTTTTATCCCTTTTTTAGAGTTTCATTAGTCAAACTGTTATTTGACGAACAAAACTCTAATAAAAGGACCAAAACGACATAAAAATAATAGTTAGGAAACCTAACAAGTTAAAAAAAGAAAAAAAGAAAAGAGACCTAAACATTCAAAGTATAAAAGTTAAGGGATTGAATTGGTTAATTTTTCTTTGAATAATAAATCAATTAAAAAATATGCCTCCAAATTTGGAAGGGTTCGAATGGATTTAAGATGAATTCTTGAAATTTTATTTTTTTAAAAATAAAGTAATATAAGTATTCGTTGCAAATCTATCCCAAATTTAATTAAAATTTAAAACAAATTTGAAATAAATTCTTTAAAATACATTATTTAATAAAAATTAAAAATAAATTAATAAAAACTCCTTTCCAACTCCATCCCAAATTTGGGATAGATTTGGCATGCAAAATTCTTATAGAAGAATCCATTCCAAGTTAAAAATTGTTAGTTAATAAAAAATTCAAAAAATTAATAAAGGAATTATTCCCAACTATGAGTGAAATTGGGGAGAGATTATTTAGAAAAAAATTATTATTTAATGAAAAATTAATAAAATTAATAAAATAATCCAGCACAAATCTATTTCAAATTTAGGATAAATTTTGGAACAAAATATTTTTTAAAAAGTTATTATTTAATAAAAAAATAAAAATTAATAATTTAATCAAGGAATACTTTCAAAATTTAATTAATTTGCATCGTTGATGTTGTAATTTTACTTTTAATTGAGCAAGTAGAATGGTTAGTATAATTATTTTATGAACAATTTGCTTTTTTTTTTTTAAGTCTTAGATACTATTGTAGACAAAGAAATTTCGATAAAATTTATTTTAAGAAAATTAAATATTTTAGTCTTGACTAATTAAAATTAATCCATGAATAAATATAATTATTCTTGGATTTATATAGTTGGGCCATCATTAAAAATCCATTAAATCTAATGGATTATGAAATTGGGCTATTGTTAAGGGTCCATTTCATATTAAATCCAAAATATTATGGATTAAATGGGATTAGGCTAGGGCCTAAAGTTGGACTTTTTGAGAATCTCATAATCTAAATATAATGTGGACTAAATAAAATTGGGTTAAAACATAAATTGAGCCCAAATTATCTTAAGTCCAAGTCCATTAGGGTTTGTTAGGAGGTTTCTTCAAAATCTCACATCGGCTATTTATGCTAAAGTTAAGAGAATATTGGCCTATAAATAGAGTTTTCCCTCAAGGATTCAGGGCACCCTCGGATCCTCAACCTTCAACAAACAAGAGGCATCTCAAGTTTCAATAAGCCCAAACATTCAAGCTTCATCAAATTTTAGGTTTAGAATCGTCATCAAATCAAGGTTCAAAATCTTCATCAAATTTCAAGGCGTTCGTCTTGCTCTGCATCAAACAAGTCTCGAAGGCTTGCCAATCAAGTGTTCATCATCACATTCCATTCGATCTGAGATCAAGCTCTTCAACCCTCGAATCAAATTTTTTCAAAAAGAGAAGAATTGGAGGACTCATCCTGCAATTTAGGATTTCTTCGGAGATTTGTAATCGCTTTTCATATTTACTAAATATTTTGTATTTTAAATATTTTTCTTATCTTATTTGCAGACTTAAAATTTGTCGTCTACAAATTTCTAGCAATCCCAGTGGGACCATCTCTGCCTCCCATCTCTTCTCTTCAACCATTAAGTCAATTCCAAGTTCAAGTACAAAGTACAAAATCAACTCAATGGCCCTAAAGAACAACAAGACTATATCTGCTCGTATCATGGAGACTGCTACAACTGTTGGCAAGGCTCCACAAGCTTCAAGCTAAGGCATGCTAAGAAGAAGTAAGGCTCGAGATCTTTCACAAAGCGAGACTCAAAATTTTCGCGTTATCTCATCGCCTGCGACTACAAAGTTGAAGTAAGATGCTACTTCTATAATGTGCAAGATGTCATCTTCATTGGAGAAGACCAACATCTCCAAGCAAGATGACCAAAGCTCAAGTACTGGCTCTGCGCCTCAATCCCCCTATGGAAATCTCAAATCCAAAGCTTCATTTAATGATGTAACACCCCACACCCTAGGTACCTAGATAGGGCAGGATGTCGCCCCGTCCAAAGGACCACCAAAGGACCAGGGGTCTTTATAACGAGGAACAAAATAAAATGAAAACTGCTAAATAAAATTAAAAGGATAATTCCATTACATCTGAAAGCAAAACTTATACAAGTCTAGAAAATCAAAACTAACAAGTGTCTCTTGAAATAAATTCAACCACAACTAAATAAATAAATTGGAGCTCCACCCTAGCTTCGCCCCGCTCACTGAAAGCAATCTCCTGAAATCATGATATAAAAGGTGTGAGATTGACATCTCAGTAAGTCTCGTGTGTGCAAATGTCAGTTAAAACCATTTCATGTATGCAGATTTATCAAAACCACAAAATCGTGTTTGCAAGCCAATCTCATCAGTAACCGTCATAAAAAGGAGCCTTGCTCAATCAATCCAAAACAGTTCACAATAAATCATTGTTTCATCATAATCATTATTCATTAAATAGGGATTAGCAAATGATTCAACAATATAGTAACATAATCCATATCATGGTTACCACCATGATAGCTTCCCAATGTATTCTTTCAACAATGGGCAGTGGGGAATTCACCCACCAGGTGAGATACTCCTCCATCTCTTCACCTAATACTCCGGTTGTCCAATCCGGGTCATCAGTGTCCACATGGACTAATATGCTAGCTCGGACCGGCCTGACTAAGTAGTATTGTCGCCTTTCCAAGTTGAGTTTATCTTCTGGAGGTGGCCACCTACCAGAAGACTCACTCCTGCTCTTCGAAACTAGTACTACTAGCCTACCCCCGCTGAGTACTCAATGCTCCCCATTCAGGGCCAGAATCATTTTTCCTTTTCCGAAAGTCTTTAATTAATTTGATTGCAAAACGTGGTTTTTCGTAATAGCGTTTCCAAATCGTTTGACAATGGTTTAAGAAATCATTTTCGAAGTTTGAACAATTAAAATTTAGCAAATTCGTTTTTGAAAATAGAACATCCACGTTTCCAATCCAAATCTCACAACAATCCAACATAACTCATCATTTTTAGTCAAGGCTCAATCATTGTGTCAAAGCATCATATTGATACCACTTTCAAATAATATTGTAAAAATTGCTTGCAAACAAGTAACATTTATCAAAACAGTTATGTAGGGACTTACCTGGATATATCACGACCAAATCCAACTCAATCGATTGCTCTAATTTCCTCTCCTTTCTTATCTAGAGCAAATAACCCCGCAACTAGGATTTAATCATTCCACCCATTATTTCATACAACATGACTCTTCAAGATTTTATTATTTACCTATTGCATCCATGGTATTTGATTCACTAAATCACATATATAACTTTCCTTTACGATTCTATTGATCATGACCAGTGCATTGATCTAGATCAATTCTTCACATGACCTCTTCCATATTAAACTAACATAAAATCATTATAAATAGCCCCATAAACATTAAAAGATCTCATCTTTTGCCTATTTAGCATGAATCTAGGTTCATCATGGCAAGATACATCAATGTCCTATCTCATACATGCTTTGTCTATGGCTTTCATCAACATGTTCATCAATCTAATATATTCATGCGTTCATACTAGACTCCATAAGCATCCTTAAGTCAATATTTTGAAGTTTAAGACCTTGTAAATCAATAAAAATAGGATCTTGATTACCTCTTAGCGATTTAGACTTAAATCACGGCAACTCCTTGTTGACTAGCTTGAGTTTGATCACTAGTTGAAGAGTTTGGATCGCTTGGATGTCCTTGATCAAGACTCCCCAAAGAATGGGTAAAATCAGTCCCTTATGATCGAGATTTAGGAGAAGAAGACGAGAGGAATTGAAGAGGAGTTGATGAAGAGTTGAGGAGTTGCTTACCTTAGAGTTGGTTTCAGCTTTGATGGAGTTTTGGGTGCTATTTTGGTCCAGATGTGGAGGAGGGTTGGCGGCTGGAATTTCTGAGCAATGGAGGGTTTCTAGGGTTTGTTTGAGGCTGATTGATGAAGGAGATAGGTTAGGCTGAGGTGCTTTAGGGTTTAGGTGTTTGAAGAAGTTTTGGCCTTACTAGGGTTTCTTGATCAAAACAGAAAATTGTTCAGCTTTGGTGTTCTCTAGGGCTGCCGAGATTTTGGAGGGGAATTAGGGTTGGTGGCTGCTGTGTTTGTGTAGGCTGAGGGTGCTGAGATTCCGGACAGAAAGAGAGGAAAAATCTGATGGGTTTTGAGTCCCTATAATAGCGAAAATAGGAGAGGAAGAATGGGCCTTTGTGCAGCTGTTTTTCTGCTTGATAGCTAGGGCACTTTTGTGCAGATTTTGTGCTGGAAATTTTAGGCGAGAATAGGTGTGAACAGTGACGAAAATTCTGAGGGTCTAGGGCTGAAATTCTGGTTTCCTTTTGGCTGAAGACAAGTCCTAGTTGGTTAGGGTTTTCTTGGCCAATCTTAGCTAGGGTTTGGGAGTGTTTTAGGTAAGTTGTCTTTACCCTAAGTGGCGGCTGCTAGAAGGGAGTTTTCCAGAAAACCCTAGAGAGGAATTAGGTCATCTAATTAGGAAATAGCTATTAAATAGTTATTAGGAAATAAAATTCTGGTTTCCTATTCATGCCTACTGAAATTTCCCCAAAGGCTTCGAAAATTCCTGGATTTATCCAAGAGATAAATACTCCATTTAATTTCATCTCCAAGTCTTTTATTTCCATTAAGAAAATATTATTTGAAAGAAGATAAAATATGGGAATTTATTTCCTTGAAAATAATACCTATATGCTTTCTTATATATGCTTTTCTTTACTAATATATTATTAAAATTCTCTCTAAGGTTATGATAAGATATTAGAACCAACAATTTAATTTGTTCTCAAATATTTTATAAAATTTTCAAATAAATCACTCTCCTAATTTATTTTTCTCTTCTTAGGAAATTAATTTCCTAGTGGCTAGTCTCCTAGAGATTTCGGCCAAACTAGGGAAAAGTTAGGGCAGGAGGAAGGAAAATAAGAGAATGAAGAGGATTTAAAATTGCTAGGATTCAAACTCAAGCCCGTCAAGGTTTAAATGCTCTCCCCACTTGCTTTGCCCTTTTTTTTCCAATAAACTCTCCTCAATAAATGAAAGCTCAAGCAATCAAACTATTTCAAGAACAAATTAATTCATGCAATCCACAACCAATATTTTCATGAAAAATAATTCAAATCATCAAATGTGGTATAACTTAATATGACATGCATGACTTTTCCCTCACTTACCCAAGACGGTCTAACATGGGGTATTACATCCTCTCCCCCTTAAGGGAATTTCGCCCCGAAATTCAGAGTGCTATACCTTTAGAGCAAGCTCGGGTATTTCTTCTTCACCCAATCTTCGGTTTCCCATGTTGCATCCTGAGTACCATGATGGTCCCACAAAATCTTGACCATGGGTATCACGCTATTTCTCAACACCTTGACACTCCGATCCAAAACCTTAATTGGTTTCTCAACGTAGCTCAAATTAGGCTGTAGAATCAACGGCTCCTCATTCAATACATGCTCCGGGTTAGGGTTGTATTTCTTCAACTGCGATACATGGAACACATCATGAATTCTTGCTAATCCTTCTGGCAACTCCAATCGAGATGCTACCGGTCCAATCCGTTCGATCACGGGAAAAGGTCCTAGGTATCTAGGACTCAGCTTCCCTCCTTTAGGATGCTTCAGAATCCCTCTGCTCGGCGTTATCTTTAGAAAGGTTCGGTCCCCCACCTGAAACTCCAGCTCCCTTCTTCTATTGTCGGCATAACTCTTCTGTCGGCTTTGAGCGGTTTTCAGTCTCTCCTTTATTATCTTCACTTTATTGGCCATTTCCTCAATATTCACTTCCCCAGACTTGCTGATTTGTCCATCTTCTACCCATCCCCAATACAAGGGTACTTGACATTTCCGCCCATATAACGCTTCGTAGGGTGCCATTCCAATCGACGCCTGATGACTATTGTTGTATGCTAACTCAGCGTAGGGTATACAATCTATCCACTTATCTCCAAAATCCATCACGCAAGCCCTAAGCATGTCCTCCAATATTTGGATGACTCTCTCGGACTGTCCATCAGTTTGCGGGTGAGCGGATGTGCTAAGCTTCAGAGTCGTCCCCATTGACTCTTGAAACTTGGTCCAAAATCTGGAGGTAAACCTGGGATCCCGGTCAGATACAATACTGGTCGGCACTCCATGCAACCTAACTACCTCGCGAGTATATGTCTTGGCCAGTTTTTCCATAGAGTCCCTCACATTCACCGGAATGAAATGAGCTGTCTTGGTCAATCTGTCAACCACTACCCACACAGCATCCTTCAAAGTCTTAGACATTGGTAATCCGGTAACGAAATCCATCGTCACCTCTTGCCACTTCCACTCGGGTATAGGCAATGGCTGTAGCAAACCGGCTGCCTTCTTGTGCTCCGCTTTTACTTTCTGACAAGTTAAGCAAGTAGAGACGTATTGCCCCACGTCTCTTTTCATTCCCGGCCACCAATAGGCCTTTTTCAGATCTTGGTACATCTTAACTTCTCCTGGATGGATGGAATACTTGCTCTTGTGAGCCTCATCCATTATCTTTCTCTTCAATATTGGGTCATCCGGTACACACAGTCGTTCTCGGAAATACGTCACTCCCGCTTCATCAGTTCGGATTTCCTTATTTCCTCTCTTCACTTCCTTTGCCTTGAAAATCTGAAACTCTTGGTTATTTCGTTGAGCCTCACTAATCTCTTGCCTCAGCTCAGGCTCTAATCTCAGGTTACTCAAGCTAATTTTTCCTTCTCCCACTTCCGCCTTTTTCCCCAAGATATCCCGTACTACTTGAATCTCTTGTACCCTCAAGCTAGCCATCCTCACTTTCCGACTCAGCGCATCAGCTACTACATTCGCTTTCCCCGGATGGTAGTTGATTGGACACTTGTATTCCTCCAAAAACTCCATCCACCTCCTCTGCCTTAAGTTTAAATCCTTTTGCGTGAATATATACTTCAAGCTCTTATGATCCGTGAAAACTTCATATTCTGCCCCATACAAATAGTGTCGCCATTTTTTCAAAGCGAACACTATCGCTGCTAACTCCAGATCGTGCGTCGGATAGTTTACCTCGTGCGGCTTCAACTTTCTCGAGGCATAAGCGATAACTTTCCTGTCCTGCATCAGTACCGCCCCTAGACCTTCCTTAGACGCATCCGTGTACAAGGAATAGGCCTTACCTTCTTCAGGTAGGCTCAGTACTAGTGCCGTCATTAATCTTGTCTTAAGCTCTTGGAAGCTTTTCTCACACTTATCATTCCAGACGTATGGCACGTCCTTCCTTAGCAATTGGGTCATTGGCGTCGCCAGCGTAGAGAAGTTCTTAATGAAACGGCGGTAGTATCCTGCCAATCCAAGGAAACTCCTAACCTCGGTCACGCTCTCCGGTTGCTTCCAATTTGAAACCGCCTCGACTTTCGATGGGTCCACCTTGATTCCATCTTTAGATATCACGTGGCCAAAGAAAGCCACTGAATCCAACCAAAACTCACATTTGCTAAACTTAGCATAAAGTTTATGCTCTCTTAGTTTCTCCAGTACCAACTTTAGATGCTCCGCATGCTCCTCGGGACTTTTAGAGTAGATTAGAATATCGTCTATGAACACTACCACAAATTTATCCAGGTACGGCCGGAAAACCCTGTGCATAAGATCCATGAAAACGGCAGGTGCATTCGTTACTCCGAATGGCATCACCACGAACTCGTAGTGGCCATATCTAGTGTTGAAAGCCGTCTTGGGAATATCTTCCTCCTTGATTCGCACTTGGTAATAACCTTGCCGGAGATCCAACTTAGAAAAGTAACACAAACTTTGCAACTGATCGAACAACTCATCAATCAAAGGCAAGGGATACTTGTTCTTGATTGTGAGGTTGTTCAGCCCCCTATAGTCTATGCACAATCTCAACGTCCCGTCTTTCTTCTTTACGAACAACACTGGGGCTCCCCATGGCGATGTACTGGGTCTTATGTACCCTTGCTTAACCAATTCTTCCAGTTGCTCCTTCAATTCTTTCAATTTTGCAGGCGCCATCCGATAAGAAGTCCTTGACACCGGCTCCGCTCCCGGAACTAAATCAATGGTGAACTCGACTTCTCGGGAAGGTGGAAGAGAAGCAAGTTCGGCCGGAAATACGTCTGCAAAGTCCTTCACCACTTCGGTGCTCTCCAAAGTACACTGGTCCTTGGGTTTATTGATCAGGTAAGCCAAATATCCCACACAACCCTTCTTCAGCATTTTCCTCGCCTTTGCGCCTGCTATCAAGAATTTCAACTCCCTCACCTTTTTCCCGTTAAACTCTAATACGTCGCATCCGGGTATAACAAATTGCACTGCCTTGGCCTTGCAATCCACTCTTGCTCCATGCTTTGCTAACCAGTCCATACCCAGAATCAGATCATAGTCGTCGATGGGTAGGATTATGAGGTCTGCCTTCAAAATCTCTTTTCCAACCACCACATCGCACCCTTGCACTACTTTACTCGCACTTCCTTGCCTTCCCAAAGGTGTACTCACTAGCATGGTATAAGGTAATTCTACCCCGTCCCAACCCAAATGGCATGCACACTTATCGTTCACATACGAATGAGTCGATCCGGGGTCAATTAAAACAGAAATAGAGACCTTGCATAGCAGTTCTACGCCTTGGTGCCATCTACTTGCACCCAGTACAAGCCTTATTAGGGGAAAGTTCATGACATGCAATTGATCAACTTATAGATTTGAAATAACTTGCAATGCATCGAAAAATAAATTTTGCAAATAATGCTGCAAGTAGGATAAAGAAATCAAGTAAATCACATTTTTATTAACCAATTCTAAATTGGCACAAAATAAGGGAGTATTCCATAGATACCCCTTTTTATTCTTGCTAAGCAAAATTTCGGAATAAGGAATAAATGCTGAATCAAACAAATGAACAAACATCTCTTTAATAAAATAAAAGAATAAGCACTAAAGATCCTAAAACTCTAAGCATCACTAGAGTCGCTGGAATCATTGGAAGTCTCTAGAGGAGGTTCCACTAGCCAATCTTGCACTACTATTGGGATGATCTATCACATAATCCTTTGCGAAACCAAAGGGTCGGGGCTTCTTCTTAGGCCGACCTAAAACGTACCCCTTAACTTTCCTACCCTCAGCTTAGCTCTCAACTCCGCATCCCTCAATTTCTCCATGGCCAGCATCAGTGCACTCTTAGGTCTCCTAGACTTCGACTCATAAGACTCACTTCCTAACAACGTCGGGGTTCCTTCCTCTATGGATGGGGTCGCAGGTGTATCAATACTACCCTCTCCCTTAATCACTTCCGCTTCACTCTCACTCTCTAGCTCTCTTATCTCCCCCTCAATCTCAAGTCCCCTAGCTCATTCTCACTCTCATCATTCATTGCTCCTCCATCCCCTATCTCCTCCTCATCATCTCCCTCATACTCTTCCATATCCCCATTCTCCTCAAGTGCCAGCATCTCTGGTATCGGGTCCTCGGGTTCTTTCTCTACTCCAAAGTCTTCTATCATAGGTGGCTCATGGTCTACCTCGTCCTCACCCAAAATCCATCCACCCTCGGGTTCTGCCTCTAAATCAAATGATGATGAATCTAGTACGGGGATGGGTTATGTGCTCTACCACTAGTGGGACCACACATAAAAGGGCAGTCTCGAGTTATAGCTGCAGATCTCTTAGTCATCCTATAAAAGAAACATAAAGAAATCAGAACTAAATCTCGACTCTTAGAGGTCTTACACTATTCAAGGAATAACAATTCCTAAGCTTTAGGTACCACCCACGAATGTCATTTGCCTAAACCTAGTCTCTAATACCACTTGTAACACCCCACACTCTAGGTACCTAGGGTGTGGGGTGTTACAAGAATGAAGACTCACTGCTTCTTCTGTAGCATCGGTTATGATGATTGGCACACAAAATTTGGAAGAGTAACTCGCACACCTCACAAAATTGGTGGAGGGACTCGCCAAACGCCCTCAAGAGCAAGATCTCACCATCGCGTATCTCATCAATCGCTTTGAGAAGACTGACGAAATGAGTCAAGCTCATCTAAAGAGATCTAAAGTGCAAGAGGAAGTGAAAACTTCTAAGAAATCATAGGATATTTAGATATCCTCCAAGGGTATGATTCTTGTTGATCAGTTCAAAAACTTCATCATGGGTACGATTAAAGATAAGTGTGAAGGAGGTAGCAAACCCACTTTCACATATGCAAAGCCTTATTCACAAAGAATTGATGATATAAGAATGCTAGTTGGATATCAACCATCAAAGTTTTAACAATTTGATGGCAAAGGAAATCCCAAGCAGCACGTGGCTCACTTTATCGAGATGTGTAATAATACTGGAACTTATGGGGATCTACTAGTAAACAGTTTGTACGATCTCTTAAAGAAAATGTATTTGACTGGTACACCAATCTTGCACGTGGTTCCGTCAATAGTTGGGAGCAACTTGAACAAGAGTTTCTCAATAGATTCTATAGCATCCGTAGAATCGTCAACATAGTAGAGCTCACTAACTCTCGTCAATGGAAAGATGAACCAGTGGTGGACTATATCAACAGATGGAGGAATTTGAATCTCAATTATAGAGATCGTCTAAGTGAATCATCTGCAATTGAAATGTGCATTCAAGGCATGCATTGGGGACTCCGGTATATCCTTAAAGGGATCATGCCAAAGACTTTTGAAGAATTGGCAACCCGTGCTCATGATATGGAATTGTGCATTGTTGCATATGGGGGTAATGCACCTGTTCAAGATCCCAACAAAAAAAAAAAAAAAAACATGATTTTAGGAAAGTGAACAAATCCTTTTCTAGAACTAAAGAAAAGGAGGCCATGGCCACGATTGCGACTTCAATAAAGATTTCTTCAAAAATAACTCAGAAGGTGATTAAGAAGGTGGATCCCCCGCAGGAAAGGAAAAAGGTAACTTTAGAAGAAAGGCAGTGTAAGGAATATCCTTTCCTCGACTCCGATGTTTCTTCAATGTTTGATGAATTATTAGCTGCTAAAGCTATACAGTTGCCGGAAGCAAAACATCCAAATGATCCAAACTACTGCAAGTACCATTGGTTGATTGGTCATCCAATTGAGAAGTGTTTTGTATTTAAGGATAAGATCATACAGTTGGTTCATGAGGGACATGCAATCCTTGAAGAAGATAAAGTATCTGCAAATTTGACAACGGTTGTCATTCCTCCTGTTGAACCCGTTATTTTGGAGGTTAAGTTTGGAAGTTTTGTTCCTGTCAAAAGTTGAAGTTGACAGACAATTCCTTTCTACCGAAGGATATCAATAAGAAGTTGAAGAACCCTCTTTCCATGGCAAGGATGAAGGCTGGATGCTTGTAACAAGAAGGAAAAAATGCACCAAAGCCTCAAGAGGTGGAACTTCATTGGTACGAAGCAGATTCACTAAGAAAAATATGAGGAAGGTCAAAAGCAAGAAGACTAAACCTGCATCAATAGTAGATAATTCTTTTTGGAAGAAATCCCTGACACTTCTCACACTGAAAGATTTCATACCAAGGGAACTTGTTGAATAGTTTAATATTGTATCATGCTATGCCATACATAATGAAGAAAGCGAAGAAGACAATGCTGACTATATAAAGGAAAGAGACCTGGAGAGAATTAAATCTTTAATAGAACTTAGTAGTTATATGGTTGAGATCACATTTACTAATGATGATTTGTTGCTTGGCTCAACTCCTCACAATAGACCGCTATTTGTAGCTGGCTTCGTGCAAGAGCAAAGGGTGAATAGGATACTATTAGACGGAGGATCAGCAGTGGACATTTTACCTCTGTGAACATTAAGAGAGTTGGACATTTCTATATATGAGTTGTTCCAAAGCCGCCTTATGATACAAGGCTTCAATCAAAGGAGGCAATGAGCTAGTGGTACTCTCCATTTGGACATACTAATTAAATACATGCTTTTAATTGCTCTCTTTCATGTTATTGATACCAAGATCTTCTATAATACTTTGCTAAGAAGACCATAGCTCCATGGTAATGGTGTGGTGCCATCAACCCTGCATCAATGTTTCAAATTCCATTGAAATGGCATGGTGAAAAAAATAGATGTTGATGATAACCTATTCACTGAAGCCGAAGTGCATATTGCTAATGCTAAATACTATATTAAAAAAGATGGTGAATCAACTATGGTCGATTTATCAAGGGGGAAGGATGATAAAAAAATTACTTTCTCCAAAGATGTCAAAACTACAGTAGGTGCAGAAAGCTCTACCAAGCAACATACACACAGTAAGCCATTGGAAGGGCTCATTTTGCCCCTTATAAAGGTTGACTCAATTAAGTCACCAAATACTCTTTTGAAAGAATTTGTCCAACCAAAGAAAAAGGCAAAGATAGAGCATGGTGAATTACCTACTTTGTGCATGAAAGAAGGATTTGACTCAAATGCTTATAAACTTCTAGCAAACACTGGATATAATTCACAAAGTCAATATTTGTTGGAAAAGCTTCTTGCTGATATCGACAAGAAAAAGGGTTAAAACTCAGGATCTACACAAAGCATGCCATCAAGAAAAGAGCATGTCGGCCTGGGTTACAAATAAGCATCTTCCATCCGACTTAAGATTAAAAGGACCAATGTACAGTATATTACTGTAAAAGATGAAGGGACTTCAAAACCGCGGTCCGTTTTTGGTAGGATAAGAGATACAAATATATGTTCATTTGTCTTCACTAGATTAGGCCCAAAGAGAAGAAGAAAATCTGTTTTCAAGAGGCTTGGAGTCATAATTACTTCAAAGGCAAGACATCTTAGCAAAGTCTCCTCTAAGGTAAGAACAATGGTGAATTGCAATGGAGTCTTAAAAGTAATAACACAAGTTACACCTGCTGTACCTTGTGATGAAGAAAGTGTAGCCTCTTGTAATCACATCACTATCTATGATGAAGAGTGTACCGAGGAAGAAGATACTAAGCATGTTCCAGCAGAACTTGAAGAAGGCGTAAAAGCCATAGTTGATGAACTGAAAGAAGTAAATTTAGGTACTATTGAAGATCCTTGCCCAATTTACATAATGCATTCTTATCACCCAAAGAAGAAAAGGCTTACATCGACCTGTTGAAGGAATTTAGAGACGTCTTTGCTTGGACATACAAAGAAATGCCTGGCTAAAACATAAAAATTGTCGCCCACTATTTAGCTGTAAGGATGGGGTGACACCAGTAAAGCAAGCCTAACGACGTTTTCGACCTGAGCTGGTTCCATTAATTGAAGTAGAAATGAATAGGCCAATAGAAACCAAATTTATTCGAGAGGTCAAGTATCCAATTTAGGTTGCGAATATTGTCTCTATAAGGAAGAAAAATGGATAAATTCGAATTTGTGTGGATTTAGAAATCTAAATGACGTCTATCTAAAAGATGATTTTTCACTGCCTATTCCTGAATTGATGGTAGATGCAACCATTGGCTATGAAATTCTATATTTTATAGATGAATCTTCTAGTTATAACCAAATAAAAATGGCACCAGAAAATGAGGAACTTACTGTCTTTCATACTCTAAAAGGAATTTATTGCTACACAGTGATGCTTTTTGGTTTGAAGAATGTTGGAGCCACATATCAAAGGGCAATGCAAAAGATCTTTGATGATATGTTACACAAAATCGTGGAATGCTATATGGATTATTTGGTAGTTAAGTCACATATATGAGTTGATCATCTTTAAGATTTGAGAAAGACTTTCAAGCGACTCCGAAAATATCAATTAAAGTAGAATCCTCTCAAATGTGCTTTTGGCTTCACCTCTAGAAAATTCTTGGGTTTCATTGTTCATCATCGAGGTATCGGAATAAACCAATCAAAGATCAACACGATTATGAAGATGCCTGAGTTAAGAAATATCCATGAATTAAAGAGTTTACATGGAAAGTTGGCTTACCTCCGAAGGTTTATCTCAAATCTTATTGAACGTTGTCAACCGTTCAATCGTCTAATGAAGAAGGGTGTACCATTTGAGTGGATGAAGTGTGTCAAAATGCTTTCAAATGCATCAAATCTTACTTGATGAAGCCTCTTGTGCTTGTTGCACCTATTCTAGATAAGCCATTGATTTTATACATTGCTGCTCAAGAACGCTCAGTAGGGGCATTGCTTGCTCAAGCAAATGACAACGACAAAGAAAATGCACTCTATTACTTGAGTCAGATGATGACCCCAAATGAGTTGAACTATTCACCAATTGAGAAGCTTTGTCTAGCTTTGATTTTTACAATTTTGAAATTGAAGCATTATTTTCAAGCACATACTGTACGCCTTATCTCCAAGACTAATCCTATAAAGTATGTTATGACAAAGCCTATACTATCTGATCGCTTAGTAAGGTGGTACCTTCAACTCCAACAATTTGATATTATCTTTGTTCAATGGAAAGCTGTCAAAGGGTAAGTCCTGACTAATTTCTTGGCTGATCATCCTATCCCTGCTGAGTGGGACTTAAGTGATGAGTTGCCTGATGAAGATGTTCTTGTCATTGAGATTCTTCTACCATGGAGAATGTACTTTGATGGTGTGGCATATTGCGAAGGTGCTGGAGTTGGTGTAGTATTCATTACCCTTGAAGAAGACGTATTGCAATACTTTTTCACTTTAACTAAAAGATGCTCAAACAATTTAGCTGAATACCAAGCCCTAATACTTAGGTTGGAGTTGGTTGTTAATATGAAGTGACTGCATCTTGAATTATATAGGGATTCCCAAATGATTATTAATCAATTACTTAGTGAGTATGATGTTAAGAAGCTTGAGTTGATCCCGTATCATAATTATGGGAGATGACTTATGGGATATTTGGGTAATGTAACAATTGAGCATGTATTAAGAAGCAAAAACAAGCAAGCTGACGCGTTAGCAAAATTGGCTTCTAATTTATGTCTACATGATTAAGAAATTCAAATTTCTATATGTTAAATATGGGTCATACTGCCTATTTTTGAAGAAGAAAATGACGAAGGGCACGAAATCAATTCTGACTTCGTTTATAAAATTAGTGAAGAAGATTGGAGGTAACATTTTGTAGACGATCTCAAAAATGTAAAGCTTTCAGATGATCCACAAAGATGGAGTAATATTCACCGGCGTGCCACCCGCTTCTTTTGCTATAAGGATATGCTCATTCGACGTTTTTTTGAAGGTGTCTTCTTGAGATGTTTAGGTCAAGAAGAAGCTGTGCAAGCAATGGAAGAAGCTCATTCTGGCATACGTGGAGCCCATCAATCTAGTCCAAAGCTTTATTTTTGTATCAAAAGGATGGGATATTATTGGCCTACTATGGTGAAAGACTGCCTAGATTATGCTAGAAGACGTCAAGCATGTCAATTCAATACAAATTATCTACATCAACCTCTTGAGCCATTGCACCCACAATTGTTTCATGGCCATTTGATGCATGGGGATTGAATATTGTTGGACCACTACCAAAGTCTTCTGCTAAACATCTTTATATTTTGGCAACAACAGCTTACTTCTTTAAATGGGCAAAAGTTGTAGCATTAAAAGAAGTAAAAAAGAAAAATGTCATTGATTTTATATGTGTATACACTATCTATCAATATGGCATTCTTCAATATATTATCATAGAAAACGACAAGCCATTCTGCAATAGTTTGATAGACAAGCTGTGCAAGAAGTTTAAATTCAAGCAATATAAATCTTCTATGTACTATGCCCAGGCCAATGGACTCGCTGAAGCTTTTAATAAGACTTTGTGCAATTTGTTACGAAAAAGTGGTGACTAAGTCCAAAAGGGATTGGCATCTTCGTATTGGAGAAGTATTTTGGGCATATAGGACCACTTATCGTACTCCAATCCAAGCTACCCCATATGCGTTGGTATATGGTGTGGAAGTTGTTCTTCCACTAGAGTAATAAATTCCTTCCTTGAGGATCGCTATTCAAGAAGGTCTCACAAAAAAAGATAATGCCCTTCTCAAACTTGAAGAGTTAGAAGCACTTGATGAAAAGAGGTTAAAGGCATAACAAATGTTAGAATGCTACCAAGCTCGTGTTTCTAAAGCCTTTAATAAGAAAGTGCATCTTCATTCCTTTCAAGTTGATGATTTAGTACTCACTGTGAAAAGACCAATCATCATTGGACATAAACCAAAGAAGTTGACATCAAAGTGGGATGGTCCATATGTTGTTCAAGAGGTCTACTCAAATAGATCTTGCAAGATAGTTGCTGAAGATGGGTTGAGAATTGGCCCGATCAACGACAAATATTTAAAGCGATACTATGCATAAATAGAGGCTCCTCGATTGCACAAGCTTAAATTGCAAGTTACTCCTGACCCGCATGAGTTTAAACTATGTAAATGCAACAACCAATAGTGTAGTACATGGTTAAACTATTAAAACACTCCATCAAGTCCAAGTTGTTAAATAAATTGATACTCCTGACTTGCACAGTCAAAACTATGAACGCCCCCTCCTAAAACCATACACATTCATTTTGAACTACGTTTGACTTGATTCTTAAGATATGTAGGCAGTTTAGAAGAAAATTTCTAAGTTCAGTCATATCCTTCTATCATTCTCCATTTTTTCATTTGTTGCAATCAAGTGATTATACATTTGCAATAAGTGGAAACACATATATGCAAGAAAAGATTGAGACAACATGAATGAAGCATATTATTGATGCTAGTAAGGAAGCAATATTACTTTACAAGAAAGAAAGAAAAAAAAGAAAAATACAATTGCTTAACGAGAATATGAAGTGCTACAAGACATCAAATTGTTAGATTGCCGCCAAATGTTCTTCAAGTTGGCTTAATCTTCTTTGTTTACTGTAGGGGTATTTTGAAGTAAAATAAGCTCTTTTTTGAAGAAAGAACAAGTGGACTCCGCTTCTAAAAATTGTTCATTCTTTTCGTCAAAAGTAGTTAAAAGTTTTCTCTCATCTTTCTTTAAGCGTTTGAGCTTTCTTTTGAGAGTAGTAATATTGGCTTTAATTCATTGTAAGTTGGCCCTACTTTCTTCAACTTGACTTGTGAGGTTACACTTTTTAGCATTAGCATTATCTAAGTATTGGCTAGCAGCGAAAAGTAATTGTGCATAAGACTTCTTTGAGGCTTTCTCCGAAGAAGTAGATCTAGCATTGTCAAATTCACATGCTTTAGCAAAGAAAGACTTCAACAGACTATCCAATGGTCACAAGTTAACAATAGAATTCTTGTTCAATTTTTTAAGGATATAGCAAGCTTGATCCTCAAGTGAAAAGACCTACTCGATAGGCGTTTGTTAAATCATTTGATAAAATTACTTTCATACTTCCATGACAAACTTCTTTTTTTGCAACTTGACATTAGTGACTCTAACGGGACGGTAGAGATGGCTGAAAAATGTTGATGAGTTACTACCTTAGATGTCAAATCCTCATATTGAGAGTAAGAGATGTCCTTGCAACCATTTTACTTTGAGCAATGAGAATCATTGATTGAGCCTTGAGAATAAGCATCCTCATCAAGGACTACAATATTGTCCACCTAATAAAGAAGAATAGCAAAGAAGTTGAGTCAAAAGAAAAGAAAATAGAAAAAAAATAAAAACAAAAAGGGAAACTAGTTTTACCTTATCTTTGTTAGGGTTGTACCCTAGAAGCAATCACATGTACATTGTATATGACACATTTTATTTTAATAAAAGATATTATTTATCTTACAGTTTCTTTTGTTTACTTTTAAGTAATATAACTGTTCAATAAAGTCCTTAGTACAACACTGTGTTAAGGAAATCATGATAGAGATCATGATATGAGATTCCTACTACACTGGATGGTGTTAGTACTTAAATAGTCCCTAGTCATAGTATTAATGAGACAGGACATTATTAATGCGTTAAGACTAGCATGTGTTAGACTTCCTGATTTGATTAGGCGGTGCTTCTCATAACCGTGAGTATTGAGATACTCAAAGTTAACACATGGATGCTTGTTAATGGAACAAGTTTATTCGATGACCTACTTTTGAGATAATCACATGGATAACTATTTAGTGCCAGCGATATAATCTCAATATAGCAAACGTGCAAGTATCCTTAGACTTGAGATTTCCAAGGTTTTTTGTTTGTTGAGCTTTGTACTTTGATTCCAATCTCCGGAGCTCGATCGAGGGCCATCTATGGGATGGATATTAGGTACATTGTGAGGTAAACGAAAGTAGTTGAGAGGGTTAATAAATGATTCACCACTCCTAATAGTAGGGGCGAATATCTCACGGCCACTTATAGGAATTACTACTCGGAAAGTCCTTGGCCAAGGCAATTGTGTATTGAAAATAGTTCCAATTGATACACATCTAGAGTAGTGGATTTCTGATACAAGTACTATTGTATTAGGGCCAGAATTAATTCTGGAGGGAGTTGGCACTAATTCCGTACTCCAAACCGAATGAGATATTGTATGGTGAAATGAGTTAATTGCACTGAAGTTTGTTATTGAAGGGTTCATGTCAAGCCACTTGACTTCTTGGACTCTTGGGTGGTCATAATGTGTTGCTAGATACCGCTCATGATCTGAGAATATAAGTTTATTAATTGATGAATTAATAAGTCAATCCTGATTAGAATTAATAGGATTAATTCTAATTAATTATGAATTATTAATCTCAAAGACGTTTAGATTAATTCATGTTCTCTACCAATTGATTGGGAAATCTAATAGGTCACACACAATAGAGGATTATATACTCAAGATGTTAATTGATAACATAGTGGGGTTGATTAAGAGAAAGAGAAGTTGTTGTGGACAAATTATAATTAGTTATAATTTGTGGTTTAAGTTGTAATTGTGAGAACTTCATGTTTCCAATTACAATTATGGAATTCTAATAGAATTAGAACTCTCAGTTTTGGGGAGGAATTTCATTTAATATATAGTAGATATAAAATACGAAAACCCTAGCTGTACACACGAAAAACCAAGAGCCACGAAACAATAGCTTCCTCTCTTCTCTCTCTCGATTTGATCTTGATCAAAGAACCCTAGCCACCATTTTTTTCTGTTAGCACAGAAAATTTTAGTGCTTGAGTGTATCATCTGTGTGGATCACTGTTAGAGATAATCACACACTATGATTATAGTGGTTGGACGTTAAACTCACATGGAGGTTGATCACGAGGATTGCTGGATCACGCCCCGACTTGAAGAAAAAATTTTTGTTCTTCGGACGATCACTCAAAGGTAAAAAGCTATTACCTTTACTCTCTTTATGTCTTATTTTCCACACATAGACGGGTCCTAGGAGGGTATCTCGTCTTATTTTTCACTGCGCCGTATAGGATATGAGCTTGAGATACCTAACAATATTTGAAGATCTCTTGAACTTTGGACTCTTGGCTTAAAGTTGTAGTTGCTGCCTTGGTTCTCTTCCAACAACGATCTCTACTACTGGAGTTGGCTTCTTCAATTCGATTCAACTCCTTTTGTTTTGAAGGTAATGAAAGTTTTTCTGTAACTAAGTCATGATTCGAAGAAGAATGTCTATCATGTCTTCAAGAATTTTCTAACCCCTTTGAAGCATTGAGAGTGATAATATCTTGATAAAGTTTCTTCTCGGAGCGAGGCAAGTTTTCTTGTAATACCCTGTTTTGAAACACCATTAGTTCATGGGGAAAGTCATGCATAGTATAGCCTATTATATTTTAGTTGATAAAATGTGAACTATTCTTGTGAAGCCTATGTGATTTATGTGCTTGATGTTTTGTTGAGTTATTTATTTGGCCATAGTTAGGTTATATGAGGTGGTAGAGTCTTTGTTTTTGTGGAGTAGAATTTAATGAAAAAAAAGAATGAAGTGAGTTGAATTAGATTTATGAGAATTTATTTGATGAATATTATCATAAGAGTTATTGTGGAATAATAGTTAGAGCTTGGTGAATATTCTTTGATGGCTTAAGTTTAAATCACAACTCTTACAAACCTTTTCTTGCTTATCTTTGATTAAATCCTTTTTCGCTTATTTTTCCTCCCCTTGGCCAAAAACCCTAGGGCTGCCCCTTCTTATTTTCTCACTTCCTAAAATATAGGAATATGATTATTTTGGGATTGTTAAAAAGGAATTATGGTAAATTAAATTCCTAATATTCTTTAGTTACTATTTTATTTTAATCTTTTAGGAAGTTAAATATTCCAACATTTGGAGTTTCCTAAAAGATCTTATTCAAATTATTTATTATGGAAAGAAAAATATAGAACTTTGATTTTGGACACTAGATTTTATCACAAAAAATAATTATGTCTTAATCAATTATTTTTGCCTAAAATAAATTAGGATATTACTTAAATTACTTCTTGGATTAATAAACAGATTTCTTGGCTTAAAATTTCTGAAAAAACCAAAGCCCTAGCCGCCACACCCATAGCTATTTTATAGTAAGTAGAACTCCTCAATCTTAGCACAATCCTACACAAGATAACCTCCAACCAATCAAGTTTTATTTTAGCAAAATAATACCAGAAATTTCTCTCTTCCCCTCTCCAAGTTTTGGCCACTCTACATACACACACACTCACGAAAATTCTAGCTTCCCTTACTCTTAAAATCCCTCTCTGATTTTATGCAAAAACTACAGCACAAGCCTCGATTTTGCTTCCCCTATTTTTGCTTAAAGCTGAACTAGAAATCAGCCTATACTTTTCTCCTTTTCCTCTCATTATCTCAGCCACATTAGCACCCTAGAGCACAGCCATAAACTCCTTCTATTCACTGCAGTTTCAGCCAAATCAAGAAGAGCAAAAGCTGTCATTTTTCCCTTGTTTATTCAAGAGTCCAAAACAGGGTGTAGTTCTTCCAAACATCAAAACACCTAAACCTAACCTTTTATCTTCATTAAAGCAGCCACCAATCAAACCCTAAACCTCTCTTTTACATGAAAAAACAACCACTTTTTCTCTCCAAGATTTCGGCTATCACAACTCCAATCCCTACCAAAATCGAAACCTAAGAGCAAGGTTAGCAACTCTTCAACTCTTCATCAACTCGACTTCAATTCTTTTCATCTTCTTCTCCTAAATCTCGATCAAAATAGATTGATTTACCCTTCCCTATTTTCTGTTATTTTTGAACAAGAAGGATTAAGAGACCCAATCATCTCTTCCTCTCAAGAGAACTCAACCGATCACCAATAAGCCACTTTTGCTTCATTGTCTTATCTATCTAAGAGGCATTTTGAGACTTAATCCTTATTGATTTAAATGAGGCTGATTTTATAGTGATGTTATTATGTATAAAATATAGTATGAAAAGCATGAATGGATGGGATGGTTGAGTTTGATGGAGCAATAATTGATCTAGGTGAATATGGAGTGAAATATTATGATATCATATTATGTTGGACCTAGATCCATTTTATGTTGGTTAAAGATGAGATCTTTTGATTCATATGGGGTTATTATATGGATTTAATAATAGTTGGGAATGGGAGTTATTATGTTGATGGTTTAAATTAAGTATATGCATGCTTGATGATGAGTAGCATAATGAGAGAAGGCTATGGGTATAGTTTATTAAATTGATTTGCTTATATGTCATAGATGATCTATGGGATCATAGGGATTCATGTTGCATGAAATAATAGTGGCTAGGCCATGTGTGCTATTTCGGTTCTAACCATAGAATCATTGATTCTAAATAAGGAGGAAGTTTGAATAGAGTGCAAGTATTGGCTTTGGTTTGACTGGTTGAGTAATCAAGTAAGTCTCTGCATAATTGTTTTGCTAAATATTACATGTTTGCAAATCTTTTGTACAATGGTATTGAAATGGTGTCAATATGATAATTGACATGATGATTGAAATGATGGTTGAATATGATGAATTGTTATTGTGATATTTTGATACTTGGATTGGGAATGAGGATATTTTAACCTCTAAATGATTTTGTCAAACCTCAACCTTCAAACTGAAAACGATTTCTTTTCCTTTATCACAAAAACGTTTTAAAAACTTGATGTGAAAATCACATTTTGCAAAGATAAGGTAATCAATGATTATGAAAACAAGGAAAATGATCCTACTCCTAAATGGAAAGTCGTTGAGTACTTAATGTGGGTAGGCTAGTGGTATTAGTCTTGGAGAGTTGTAGTGAGTTTTCTAATAGGCGGCTACCTCCAGAAGATAAACTTTACTTAAAGAGGTAACAACACTACTTAATCAGGTGGGTTTGAGCTATCATGTTGGTCTATGGGGCCTTTATTTTTCAGATTAGATAACTGGTGTGTTGGGTGTTGAGATGGAGGAGTATCTCACCTTAGTGGGCGGATCGCCTGCTGCCTAGTGTTGAATAGTTACACTGGGAGCTATCATGGTGGTAGTCATGATATTGCTTTGATATTGATATTGATGTTGAATTATTACTAATCCCAACTTTATGAATCTATGATATTAATGATTAGATGATTTATTGAGAGTTGTTTTGAATATGGTGAGCATTGCTCCACTCAATAATTGTTTATTGACGAAAATTGACTTGCAAACATATTTTGTGGTTTTAATGAACCTGCATATACGAAATGTTTAAATGTGACATCAACATATATAGGACTTATTGAGATTCCAATTTCACACTATTTTATATCATGTTTTCAGGGGAGTACTTTTATTGAGCAGGTTGAAGAAATAAGAGATTATCGTCAATTTATTTTATTTTATTTTGCTTTGTATTTCTATTGAGAGATGATTGTTAATTTCTAAATTTTCAGACTTGTAAGTTTTGATTTCAGTGTAATGTGAGCATTGTTTTATTTTATCTAGTCATTTTTCTTTTGTACTCGTTATAAAGACCCCTGGTCCATTGGATGGGATGACATCCCGCCCTATTTGGGTACGTAGATAGTGTGGTGTTACATTTCTACTTTCTTAAATGCAGGTTTTTGGGAATTGAATATTGAAATGTGATCTTCAAGAATGGTTCCATGAACTTATTCCCACCATGTTTTATACTTTAGAGTATAGTGCTTCTTTATCCCATAAGGAATGGTGGAAATATTACCTAGGCCATTATTCCGCGAAGCATGCATCTTACCCAAAGACGTAATGTAACACCCCAGCTACCTAAGCCCGCCAGGGCCGGGGATGTTGCCCCGTCCAAAGGATAAGAGGTTTTTATAACTAGGTCACACAAATAAAATAGCGGAATAAAAATAATACTTTAACTTAAAATTTATTACATTTCAAGAATAAATCCAAGAATAAATCCATGAATTCCCAAAACAAATTCATAAGTAAAATTATCCATTCTCAACTCCCCAAAGCAACACATAAAAATAAATGACAACATTCTCTTCCAAGGTAGATAACACTAGTTACTCATCCTCACAGCAGGATCGACCTGAAATCATTGTAAAAAGGTGATGAGACAGAAATCTCAGTAAGTCCGTGTGTGCTTTGACTGTCCAGTGGAAAAAGTTCGTGAATGCAAAGTATAAAACCTTTATAAGAGAAATATTGGCAAGCAATAAACATTAGTCAAAAGCAAGAGTGGTGTTTTGGCTTATTCAACAATACATAATCAATAAAATCAACCACTCAAAAGAAATGATCATGGGTTACCACACGTTGGGCCCCATAACCGGTCAGAATACCGACACTTTGTGCAAACTGACAAAAAAGGTAGGTGATCGGCCTCCCGGGCAAGATACTCCTCCTTCTCTATACCCAAACAACAACCGGGTGTCCATTTCGGCAAAACACAGTCACTTGACTGAAAAATAAACAATTGCTAGCTCGGACCGGCACGACCTACTGGACTGACATCTTATCCGGGAAGGACTCACACCTCAGAGGTGGCCACCTACTGAGAGACTCACCCTAACCCTTCAAAGATTAGTCCTAGTAGTCCACCCTTATTGAGTACTCAACGTAACGTAACCCATTTGGAAAAATGAACAAACCATAGTTCCACATGAAAATGGCAATTAAGGGTCTCCAAAGTCTTTGTCAAAATCAGTTTTGGAAAGAGTTTTGAGTTTGAGTAAATCTACTTATGGATTTTCAAATAATTTGTTTGATTGAAATAAGAAAGGAGTTAATCCTCAATTGCCTTACAGAAATGAGTGTCCATGCACTCTACATTTGGCTTGCCATAATAAACATTTTACATCAATCAGGTTTTATGCAGGAGCTTATCTGATTCTTGCTCACAATAAAAGGTCTCCAACGGCTGACCTAACCCCGCATGGGCAAATACAAACCACAATCAAACTCAAGCCAAAATCCACTTTCTCAATTTAAAACAACTCAACTCACTACTACCATGATCCTAGTGTCCCAAGCTTTTAAGGCCAAACGATAAATAAATAGGTCTATAAGCTAAGCCTAATTTGATATTTAAAATAATTAATGTTTTGAGAAACAAGTACTAATAAGTTTAAGGTTTAAATCTTGTTAAGATAAATTCAGAGTTTAATTGGTGACAAGTCTTAGGTATTAGATAAAATAATGTTTTATTAATAATTAATTGCTAGAAATAATTGATAACAAAAATTAGTTGAAAATTAATTTTAATGAGTCTTGATTGAAAGATAATAAATAAATTTTAATAGGTTTTGGTTAAAAGACAATAATTAAATTTTAATACTAAATATTTTACTTATTATGATTATTTTCATAAAAAGGCTTTAGTTGATTTCATCATTTTACATATAATATATATATATATATATATATATATATATATATTTTTCTAGCAAAAGGTATTATTTATTTGACTAAAATATCCTTATTATATATATTAATCCAAATCTACCATTCCTAGGGTTTTTCCGAAATTACTTGCAAAAATCATAATATTAAATATTTTATTGAAGGAATAAAATTAGCTTAGGGACAACTAGATCATGGCCATAGTTCTATTGCTAACCATAATCATGACCATTTACAACCCTTCAATTCATCAAATCATCCAAATCATGCACATAAGCATAGATCTAAATTTACTAAGGCATGATCTGGCCTTTACTAGCATAAATATAACCATGGCTTTAATAATCACGCAAGAATATAAATCCTATTCATCATAGATGGCATAATCTCTAGCATACTTGATCATGGAGACATGCATTAAACCCTAAAACATCACACAATCAACCAAGATAATCCCTTCATGCATAAATCCCATCTCCATCATATTCATACATATATTCATGCTTCACTCTCAACTCATCACAATAATATATACTCAAACCCCATTCATGATTCATCTTCTATCAGCATCATCCTAGAGACATGAATCTAGAATTTAAAAGAAGGGTTAAAAAGACTTACTTGATTGATGAAAACCTTGAAGGAGTTTTGAATGAATCTCAACTCCTAGATGACTAGATCCGTCCAAGAAAGATGGAGAAAGCATGGCCATTGGAGAAGAAGCCATTTGGCTAAGAGAGAGAGAGGTCAGAGAGAGAGAGAGAGAGAGAGAGAGAGAGAGAGAGAGAGAGAGAGAGAGAGAGACCCTTAGCATGTTTATTCATATATATATTCATTAGATATCAAGATTAGAGAAGATGAAGTTGTTAGAACAACCCTACCTTGAAGGTGTTCTTAAACCTTCACAAAACTTCTGATTTTTTATCCAAAAGAGCAAGTTGAATTTGGGAGTTTGATGTTAAAAATGGTGTGGATGGACTCACAGCAGTGAATAGATGAAATTTGAAATTTTTTAGAAGAAGTTTGGAGTGATTTAGAGAGGTGTTAGACAAAAAAGAAGGAGCAGGTGTTCTTGGTGTGATATGTGTTCTTGAAGGTTGAAGAGAGTAGATAGGTTTTGTTTAAGGCTGGCCGAATTTCTGAAGGGATTAGGGCTGCCGAATTGTTTGTAGGGTTTTGGAAGATGATTTTCTGGTTTAGAAGGGAAAATGAAAGGCTAGTTGTTGAAATTCCTCAAGAATATTTTTGGGAAGCAAATTTGGAAACTAAATACTACAAGAATATCTTTGATTGTTGGAGAGATTTTGAGAAGCTGCCATGGCCGAATTTCTGTGCAGTGTTTCTGCTGGATGAAAGCTGATTGAAGAAGGCTAAGGGTGGCCAAAAATAAGGAGTATAATGGTGAAGAAAATGTCTGGTTGTTTGAGGGATATTTTATGGAAGGTTGCTAAATTATGGTGGTTGGAATTTTAGTATCCAAATCAATGCATGATTGCAGAGATTTGTTGGAGAGATTTTTGGGTAGTCATGTCTGAATTTCGTGCAGGAGCTTGGGGAAGACAATGGAGCTCTGATCATGTCTGTTTAAGATTGGTTTGTGCAGAAGAAAGCTGGAGTTTCGGCTAGGGATGAATTAGGAAACAAAGTTGGAAATTTTCCCTGAACAGAATTTTCGCAATGCTGGAATTTCTGGACAGTTTTCGACTGCCACTTTCCAGTCAGCTTGCAGAGAGTTTAAATGGGATTTTAGAGGTCTTTCAAGGCTAGTTTCTAGCCTTCTTTATGGAGGAAAAACGTGGCTAAGATGCTGAACAAAAACTGAAAGAAAACAACTTGGTTTTGGACCTCCAAAGCTGCAAATTGAACCCAAAATTTCTCTGGTTTTGCACAGCATTTGTGCAGTCCTAAAATGGCTAGAAAAATTCAGGTTTCAAACTGATCAAAAGGGCCATTTTCTGGCAGCATTTGAGAGGGAATAATGACTAAGAATTAAGACACCTTGAAGGCATAAGAAGCTGGAAAAATTTCAGTTCATGACATGAAGGAAAATGAACCTAGCTAGAGTGAAATTTTTAGAAAGTTCACTAGGGGAATTAATTCACTTGGAATCCTTCCCCATCTCTTTCATGGTTTCGGTCCATAAGATGTCTTTTACTAAAAAATTTTGAACCTTCAAAGCCACAGCATATTGCTGGAATTTTCCTAGAATAAAATTGGCTCAAACAAATTGAACAAACTAATGAATTGAGAGATAAGAAAAATTAAGGATCAAGAGGAAATGAATTCCTCTTAGGAATTTTGTGTAGAGCAAAAGAATACGATTAGGATACTCCTATCATGTCTCTCTTAGGACAACATATCTACCCAATTCCAAAGCACATAAGGCCCAAAATTCCACTTCCCAAGTAAAAATAAAATTTAATCATTCTAAAGCTCCCATGATGGAATTTGAACCCAAGACCTCAATATTTAATTTTAAAGCTCTACCCACTAAACTAAAACAACTCTTGTTTTTATTTTCTCTCTAAAAAAATATTTTCCTATTTAATCTTCAAGCTATCTCTCTTTTTCCACCTCAAGCAAAAATTACCATTTTGCCATTCTCAATCAATACTCACAATCAAGCCTTCGAGACAATAAAAACTCAAATTCAAAACACATAAAATTATATAAAAATATATTCAAACATGAAATAAAGTATGATATGCATTCCAACCCCCTTACTCTAAGGTTGGTTTTGACTGGGGTTTCACATCCTCCCCTCCTTAGAAGAATTTCGTCCCAAAATTTAAGCATACCTCTATTTCAGCTCGGGATACTTCCGTTTAACCCACTCTTCCGATTCCTACGTGGTATCTCGCGTGCCATGATGTTCCCACTGAACCTTGACCATCAGTATCTGTTTGTTTCGGAGAGTCTTGACACTGAGGTCCAATATTCATGCAGGCTTCTCCACATAGCTCAAAGCTGGTTGTAACACCAACGGTTCATCATTTAAAACCTGACCGGGATCAGCTTTGTACTTTTTCAGTTGTGACATATGAAACACATCATGGATTCCTGTCAACCCATCAGGTAGGTCCAATCGGTAAGCTACCGGTCCAATCCTTTCCTTAATCGGAAACGACCCCAAATATCTCGGATTCAACTTTTCACCCTTCAGATGCTTCAAAATTCCCCTATTCGGCGTCAGTTTCAGAAATACGCTGTCCTCGACTTGAAATTCCAATTCTCTTCGCCGGTTGTCCGCATAGCTCTTCTGTCGACTCTAAGCTGCCTTTAGCCTTTCCCTGACCAATTTCACTTTATCTAACAATTCTTGGACACAGACCTCTCCAGTTTTGCTCACATGACCATCTCCCAACCAACTCCAGTACAGCGGTACTTGACACTTGCGCCCATATAAAGCCTCATATGGTGCCATCCCAATTAAGGCTTGGTAGCTATTATTATATGACAGTTCGGCATACGGCACACACTCTATCCACTTGTCCCCGAAGTCCAAAACACAGGCTCTCAGCATATCTTCCAATATCTGTATAACCCTTTCTGACTACCCATCGATCTGCGGGTGCGCCGTCGTACTGAATTTCAGACTCGATCCCATTACTTCCTGAAACTTTCTCCAAAAATGAGACGTAAACCTCAGGTCTCGGTCTGACACTATGCTTGAAGGCACTCCATGTAGTTGGACTATCTCTCGAACATAAGTCTGGGCTAGCTTCTCCATGGAGTCTTTTACATTTACCGGTATGAAATGGGCCGACTTGGTCAGCTGATCCACCACTACCCATATGGCGTCCTTTTGCGTCTTTGACATGGGAAGCCCGGTGACAAAATCCATAGTCACCTCCTCCCATTTCCATTCCGGTACTGGCAATGACTGCAATAGTCCTACTGACTTTTTGTACTCCGCCTTAACCTTCTGGTGAGACTGGTCGAGACATACTCGACCATATCCCGCTTCAGTCCGGGCCACCAATAGGCTCTCTTTAAGTCCTAATACATCTTGACTTCCCCCGGATGAATGGCATACTTGCTCTTGTGCGCCTCTTCCAAAATTCAGTCCTTTAACTGCTACTTATCGGGTACACACAACCAATCTCTGAAATAGAAAACTCCTGCCTCATCTTGACGGAATTCACTACTTGGCCGCTTAAACTCCTTGTCCTTGAAAAATTGAAACTCGGCGTTGCTTTGCTGAGCTTCGACGATTTTCCTCTTCAAATCCGGCACCAACTTCAAATTACTGATGACAATCCTTCGGTCTTGCACTTCCACCATTCTGTCTAACACATCTTGAACCACTCAAATTTCCTGCACTCTCAGTCTGGCCATTCCAACTTTCCTGCTCAGGGCGTCCGCTACAACGTTGGCCTTCCCGGGATAGTAGTTGATCGGACAACGGTATTCTTCCAGAAATTTCATCCATCTTCGCTATCTCAAGTTTAGATCCTTCTGAGTGAAGATATATTTTAGACACTTGTGGTTGGTAAATACCTCGTATTCGGTTTTGTACAGGTAGTGTCGCCATTTCTTTAGGGCGAACACTATAGCTGCCAGCTCCAGATCATGAGTAGGGTAGTTGACTTCATGAGGTCTTAGCTTCCGAGAAGCATAAGCGATCACCTTCTAGTCCTGCATCAACACTGCTCCCAGTCCTTCTTTCGAAGCGTCAGTATACAACGCGTAATGTTTCCCCTCCTCCGGTAGACTCAATACCGGTGCTGTCATCATTCTGTGCTTCAATTCTTGAAAACTTTTTTTGCATTTGTCGTTCCATACAAATGGAACATCCTTTCGCAACAATCGGGTCATTGGTGATGCAAGTGTCGAAAATCCCTTAATAAACCTTTGGTAGTAACCAGCCAGTCCCAAGAAACTCCGGATCTCGGTGATACTCTCCGGCTGCTTCCAGTCGGATACCACTTCAACCTTTGTTGGGTCCACCTTGATTCCCTCCTTGGTCACCACATAGCCAAGGAACGCCACACTGTCTAACCAGAATTCACACTTGCTGAACTTGGCGTACAGCTTATGCTCCCGAAGCTTCTCTAGAACGAGCTTCAGATGCTCCGCATGCTCCTCCGGACTCTTGGAGTAGATCAAAATGTCGTTGATGAAGACCATCACGAACTTGTCCAGATAGGGTCGGAACACTCAGTGCATCAGGTCCATGAATACTGCTGGGGCGTTAGTCACCCCGAATGGCATCACCACGAACTCGTAGTGTCCATATCTGGTGTTGAAGGCCGTCTTGGGGATATCTTCCTCTCTTATCCACACTTAGTAGTATCCTTGCCTCAGATCCAACTTGGAGTAGCAACTGGATCCTTGCAACTGGTTGAATAGCTCGTCAATCAACAGTAGGGGATACTTGTTCTTGACCGTCAAGTTGTTCAACCCTCGGTAATCGATGCATAGCCTCAAAGTTTCGTCATTCTTCTTCACAAATAGCACAAGCGCTCCCCAAGGAGACGTGCTAGGTCTGACATAGCCTTGACCCACTAACTCCTCTAACTGCTCCTTCAGCTCTTTCAACTCTGCCAGTGCCATCCGGTACGGGGTCCACGACACTGGTTCCGCTCCCAGAACTAAGTCGATGGTGAATTCCACTTCTCGGCTGGGAGGTAGAGAATCAAGCTCCGCCGGAAACACATCGGGAAAATCCTTCACTACTTCAGTGTCCTCCAGAGTGCACTGGTCCTTCGGCTTATTTATCACGTAAGCCAGGTACCCTTGACACTCTTGCTTCAACAATTTTCGGGCCTTAGCCCCCGCGATCAAATACTTACATTCTTTCACCCTCTTACCATTAAATTCCAATACATCACAACTTGGTCTGATGAATTGGACAGTCTTACTTTTACATTCTACCTTAGCCCCATACTTGGCTAACCAGTCCATCCCCAAAATAAAGTCATATTCCTCAAGGTCTAATACTATCAAATCTCCCTCCAGACTTTCTCTCCCCATATTAATTTTACAGTCTTTCACATACCGATCCGCTTGCACCATTTTCCCCAAAGGTGTGCTCACTACTAAAGTGAAAGGTAGCTCCACTCCATCCCAACCCAAATGACATGCACACAACTTGTTTATATAGGAATGAGTAGAGCTAGGATCAATCAAAGCATTAACAGAACGTCCTTGAATAGTGAACGTACCTTCTACCACCGCGGCATCGGCCCCAAGTTCCTCTCTGTTGAGAGCGAATACCTTGGCCTTCACTTGCGGCTTCGGTGCTCCACCCCCAGATGTTCCCGCAGTGTTGGCTCGGTTGGACCCCGGGTTCTGAGCCGAGTTTCCTTGCCCGACTCGGTGCAATTTGGGGCAGGTGTTCCTCAAGTGGTTCGGGTCACCACAGTGAAAACATCTCCTTTCGCCACCCTTGGCCCAACAGTTCTTCTCTGTGTGGCCTCTTCTTCTGCACTGCCGGCATGTTGGGAGGTTTTGGGTAGGGCCCACTGGTACTGTCCGGGCTTGTTTCCCCTGGTGCTGCCACTGCTGATTGACGAGATGCTTGTTCGACTGTTGCCCTTGCAAGTGCCCTTGCGGCAGTCTTGGCGGCTTGAAAGGCCTGGTCGCCATTCGGCTGCGGTCCTCATTCTCAGTTCGGGTGGCCGCATCCACTGCCCCCGAATAGGTAGTTGGCGGAGATAGTGCCAACGACCTCCTCAATTCTGGCTTCAGCCCCTTGACGAACTGCCTCGTTCTATTTTGCTTGGTATCCACCAATCTTTGGCAGTATTTTGACAATTGAGTGAATCGCGCTGCATACTGAGCCACAGGCATACTCCCCTATTTCAAATTCTGAAATTCATCCTCCCGCTTCTCCACGATCCATTGAGGGATGTACTCAGCTCTGAAGACCTCAACAAAGGTGGACTACGTCCATTCCTGCTCGCTCATTTCCCAGTCGTCTTGGACCCACTGCCACCATGCCCGAGCTGGTCCCCTCAATCGGAAAGCCGCAAACTTAACCATCTGCTCCTCGGTGTACTGGAGCGTTGCGAAAATATCCTCCATTTGCTCAACCCATTGTTCTGCCTTCTGGTCTTGTTCAGCTTCGCCCATGAAAACGGGCGGTTGAAATTTCATGAACCGCTCTAAGGCCTCGTCTTCACCCCTTGGGTTCCGTTGCTCGGTCATAGACTGCAAAATCTTGGCCATCTTGCGGAATGCTTGGCCCAAGGACACATCATTCAGAGCTTCAGACCCCAATCCCATATTAGGACTATTCCCTTCACCCCGGTTGGGTGCTTGCATCCAGGCTGTTTCTACTTCTGGTGCCACTTGATCGACTTCTGGAATCCTACCACCTGTTGAAGCTGCACGACGCTTGGGTGCCATTCTAAACCACACCCTAAATGATAAGTGTATGCATGTAAGAATCAAATTATTTTAGGTGCGCATGCAATCACAGACAGGTGTAAGTAAAAAGAATTCAAATGCAAATTTTGGCCAAGGAATTACTAATAAATTCTCCTTCAAAAACTAATTTGCATAAATCCAAAAATTTGACAAAATCCCGAATTAAAATTCTGGACATAAAAGTTCTCGAAAAATAACAAGTAAATAAACATCCAATTCAAATTAACTCCTAGTCCAATAGTCCTCATCGGAACCCTCATCATCAGCCTCATACAACCAACCCCCGGAATTCTTGGAAAAGTCTACCCTATCCCCATTGGCAAACCCCTCCATGGGCTCCTTCCCGGGGCACCTAGATTTCTCTCCGGGCTCAACTCGGTGGGAAGAAGAAATGAAAGAGGGAACGAAGGAAGGCCTAGGTGGAGACTCATAGTCTATCTCCCCCGGGTCATCACTATCTGCTGTTAAGTCCACTTCAGGATTAGGAGGGTGGGGTACAGGCTCCACTGCTATCACCTCATCCTTACTGTCTAAGCTTATGTCTATCACCGGGATTGGGGCTGGCTCAAGGATCTGGACCTCGTCATAACTGCTATCCTCCATAGGGTTAACCTCATCATCACTGTTATCCACCATAGGGATAACTGGCTGAGGGACAAGCTGGGGAACTGGAAGGTCTTCCTGGTATATAGGGATAGGCGGGTGCCATTACTGCCCTTTCCTCGCGGTTCTAAGCATTCTAACCATACTACAACATAAACAAGAAAAATTAGATAAAGATTTTAAACTTAAACAAATAGAACGTATATCATCAATATTTGCCTATAACCTAGTCTCTGATACCACTTGTAACACTCCGCTACCTAAGCCCGCTAGGGCCGGGGATGTCGCCCCGTCCAAAGGATAAGGGATTTTTATAACTAGGTCACACAAATAAAATAGCGGAATAAAAATAATACTTTAAGTTAAAATTTATTACATTCCAAGAATAAATCTATGAATTCCCAAAATAAATCCATAAGTAAAATTATCCACTCTCAACTCCCCAAAGCAACACATAAAAATAAATGACAACATTCTCTTCCAATGTAGATAACACTAGCTACTCATCCCCACAGCAGGATCGACCTGAAATCATTGTAAAAAGGTGATGAGATAGAAATCTCAGTAAGTCCGTGTGTGCTTTGACTGTCCAGTGGAAAAAGTTCGTGAATGCAAAGTATAAAACCTTTATAAGAGAAATATTGGCAAGCAATAAACATTAGTCAAAAGCAAGAGTGGTGTTTTGGCTTATTCAACAATACATAATCAATAAAATCGACCACTCAAAAGAAATGATCATGGGTTACCACACGTTGGGCCCCATAACCGGTCAGAATACCGACACTTTGTGCAAACTGACAAAAAAGGTAGGTGATCGGCCTCCCGGGCAAGATACTCCTCCTTCTCTATACCCAAACAACAACCGGGTGTCCATTTCGGCAAAACACAGTCACTTGACTGAAAAATAAACAATTGCTAGCTCGGACCGGCACGACCTACTGGACTGACATCTTATCCGGGAAGGACTCACACCTCAGAGGTGGCCACCTACTGAGAGACTCACCCTAACCCTTCAAAGACTAGTCCTAGTAGTCCACCCTTATTGAGTACTCAACATAACGTAACCCATTTGGAAAAATGAACAAACCATAGTTCCACATGAAAATGGCAATTAAGGGTCTCCAAAGTCTTTGCCAAAATCAGTTTTGGAAAGAGTTTTGAGTTTAAGTAAATCTGCTTATGGATTTTCAAATAATTTGTTTGATTGAAATAAGAAAGGAGTTAATTCTCAATTGCCTTACAGAAATGAGTGTCCATGCACTCTACATTTGGCTTACCATAATAAACATTTTACATCAATCAGATTTTATGCAGGAGCTTATCTGATTCTTGCTCACAATAAAAGGTCTCCAACAACTGACCTAACCCCGCATGGGCAAATACAAACCACAATCAAACTCAAGCCAAAATCCACTTTCTCAATTTAAAACAACTCAACTCACTACTACCATGATCCTAGTGTCCCAAGCTTTTAAGGCCAAACGATAAATAAATAGGTCTATAAGCTAAGCTTAATTTGATATTTAAAATAATTAATGTTTTGAGAAACAAGTACTAATAAGTTTAAGGTTTAAATCTTGTTAAGATAAATTTAGAGTTTAATTGGTGACAAGTCTTAGGTATTAGATAAAATAATGATTTATTAATAATTAATTGCTAGAAATAATTGATAACAAAAATTAGTTGAAAATGAATTTTAATGAGTCTTGATTGAAAGATAATAAATAAATTTTAATAGGTTTTGGTTAAAAGACAATAATTAAATTTTAATACTAAATATTTTACTTATTATGATTATTTTCATAAAAAGGCTTTAGTTGATTTCATCATTTTACATATAATATATATATATATATATATATATATTATTTTTCTAGCAAAAGCTATTATTTATTTGACTAAAATATCCTTATTATATATATTAATCCAAATCTACCCTTCCTAGGGTTTTTCCGAAATTACTTGCAAAAATCATAATATTAAATATTTTATTGAAGGAATAAAATTAGCTTAGGGACAACTAGATCATTACCATAGTTCTATTGCTAACCATAATCATGAACATTTACAACCCTTCAATTCATCAAATCATCCAAATCATGCATATAAGCATAGATCTAAATTTACTAAGGCATGATCTGGCCTTTACTAGCATAAATATAACCATGGCTTTAATAATCACACAAGAATATAAATCCTATTCATCATAGATGGCATAATCTCTAGCATACTTATTCATGGAGACATGCATTAAACCCTAAAACATCACACAATCAACCAAGATAATCCCTTCATGCATAAATCCCATCTCCATCATATTCATACATATATTCACGCTTCACTCTCAACTCATCACAACAATATATACTCAAACCCCATTCATGATTCATCTTCTATCAGCATCATCCTAGAGACATGAATCTAGAATTTAAAATAAGGGTTAAAAAGACTTACTTGATTGATGAAAACCTTGAAGGAGTTTCGAATGAATCTCAACTCCTAGATGACTAGATCCGTCCAAGGAAAATGGAGAAAGCATGGCCATTGGAGAAGAAGCCATTCGGCCAAGAGAGAGAGAGAGAGAGAGAGAGAGAGACCATTAGCATGTTTATTCATATATATATATATTCATTAGAGTTCAAGATTAGAGAAGATGAAGTTGTTAGAACAACCCTACCTTGAAGGTGTTTTTGAACCTTCACAAAACTTCTGGTTTTTTATCCAAAAGAGCAAGTTGGATTTGGGAGTTTGATGTTAAAAATGGTGTGAATGGACTCACTGCAGTGAATAGATGAAATCTGAAATTTTTTAGAAGAAGTTTGGAGTAATTTGGAGAGGTATTTGACAAAAAGGAAGGAGTAGGTGTTCTTGGTGTGCTATGTGTTCTTGAAGGTTGAAGAGAGTAGATAGGTTTTGTTAAAGGTTGGCTGAATTTGTGAAGGGATTAGGGTTGCCGAATTGTTTCTAGGGTTTTGGAAGATGATTTTCTGGTTTGAAAGGGAAAAGGAAAGGCTAGTTGTTGAAATTCCTCAAGAATATTTTTGGGAAGCAAATTTGGAAACTAAATACTACAAGAATATCTTTGATTGTTGGAGAGATTTTGGGAAGCTGCCATGGCCAAATTTCTGTGCAGTGTTTCTGCTGGATGAAAGCTGATTGAAGGAGGCTAAGGGTGGCCGAAAATAAAGAGTATAATGGTGAAGGAAAGGTCGGGTTGTTTGAGGAATATTTTATGGAAGGTTGCTAAATTATGGTGGCTGGAATTTTGGTATCCAAATCAATGCATGATTGCAGAGATTTGTTGGAGAGATTTTTGGACAGCCATGTCTGAATTTCGTGCAGGAGCTTGGGGAAGACAATGGAGCTCTGATCATGGCTATTTAAGAGTGGTTTGTGCAGAAGAAAGTTGGAGTTTTGGCTAGGGATGAATTAGGAAATAAAGCTGGAATTTCTGAATAGTTTTAGGCTGCCACTTTCCAGTCAACTTGCAGAGAGTTTGAAGAGAATTTCAGAGGTCTTTCAAGGCTGGTTTCTAGCCTTCTTTATGGAGGAAAAATGTGGCTAAGATGTTGAACAAAAACTGAAAGAAAATAGCTTGGTTTCGGACCTCCAAAGCTGTAAATTGAACCCTAAATTTCTCTGGTTTTGCATAGCATTTGTGCAGTCCTAAAATGGCCAGAAAAATTCAGGTTTCAAACTGATCAAAATGGCCATTTTCTGGCAGCATTTGGGAGGGAATAATGACTAAGAATTAAGACACCTTGAAGGCACAAGAAGCTGGAAAATTTTCCGTTCATGACATGAAGGAAAATGAACCTAGCTAGAGTGAATGTTTTAGAAAGTTCACTAGGGGAATTAATTCACTTGAAATCCTTCCCCATCTCTTCCTTGGTTTTGGTCCATAAGATGTCTTTCACTAAGACATTTTGAACCTTCAAAGCCACAGCATATTGCTGGAATTTTCCTAGAATAAAATTGGCTCAAACAAATTGAACAAACTAATGAATTGAGAGATAGGAAAAAATTAAGGATCAAGAGGAAATGAATTCCCTTTAGGAATTTTGTGTAGAGCAAAAGAATAGGATTATGATACTCCTATCATGTCTCTCTTAGGACAATATCTCTACCCTATTCCAAAGCACATAAGGCCGAAAATTCCTCTTCCCAAGCAAAAATAAAATTTAATCATTCTAAAGCTCCAATGATGGAATTTAAACCTAAGACCTCAATATTTAATTTCAAAGCTCTACACACTATACCACAACAACTCTTGTTTTAATTTTCTCTCTAAAAAAGTATTTTTCTATTTAATCCTCAAGCTATTTTCCTTTTTCCACCTCAAGCAAAAATTACTATTTTGCCCTTCTCAATCAGTACTCACAATCAAGCCTTCAAGATAATAAAACTCAAATCTAAAGCACATAAAATCATATAAAAATATATTCAAACATGCAATAAAGTATGATATGCATCCCAACCCCCTTACTCTAAGGTTGGTTTTGACTGGGATTTCACACGTAAGCCATCTATTAAGGTGGCCTTACGTGTGAAAATCTTAAAGTAGCTTGGAATATCTTACAAGAATTCAAATTGGTAACTAAAGTGATGTAGGCTATAAGGCTCAATAATGAAGTGATCATCCTTCCGCAAAGTAAGAAGACTTGATTGAATGCTCAAGAAGTAAAGTTGTTCTTCTATGGGGGCTACCTAATGATCAACAAAGTCATGTTTTTTATGCTTAGTAAGGATGTTTGTAGCCCAAACAATGATCTCACCTCTATAAATCCACTTGCAGGCTTCATCTTCACTAAAGTACCTTCCGCTACTTTCACTAGAATAACTCGCCATTGGAGGGCTGTTTAAGCCTTGATAGACGTTATAGTGAGTCTTGAAGTAGTGCGTGTTGGAATATATGCCCTCTAGACTAGTTTATTTGATGTAATTATCGAATTTATTAATAAAAGAATTTATTCTCAAAATTTGTTTGTGAATTTACATTTTAGTTGTACACAATTTTCGTTTAAAAAGGACCCATTTTGTTTAAGCGATTCATGTAAATGGTGGTCTTTCATAGTAAGGTATGGATCACGGGTTACTTAACACATAAATGTTTGTTCTTAACCGATTGATGTGAATAAGAATCTCATCATGTATAGGTTATGTATTATGAATTCAGAATAGGGAATGGTTTATCTTTAGCCAGTAAGTAGTCCACCCACTTCACAGCATGAGCGTATTTCGAATAGTAGAATAAGACCTGTAATAGTAATTTTTAAAAGTACTATTTAAAAAAAATTGAAACTATTACTACTACAGCGTGGACTAATATTCTATCGCTTGAGTATGAGTTAGTAGTTTGACGAAACTAAAAATATATACTTTGATATAATGTAGTTGAGTTTCTTTCATAGAATGAATACATTTGTATGTTGGGTATATATGACTATTTAGTTAATACAGACTTGTACAAGATAGCTTCTACACAATATCGCCCATTGTGACTGTTCAAATGATCTAATTATCCAAGGCCCTGGGGAACATGATTTGGATGTTTACTTTAGGGTAGCTCCCCTGAAAAGCAAAACCTTTCCAAGAGTCGTGGATCATTAGACTAGAGGTCTAAGGATGGTAGATATCTATTAGAGAGATGTTAGTACACTTTTCCTCTCTAATTGCACGGCAATGTGTAGAGGGGTATTTTAGTCATTACACCTGTAGGTCGAAGACTTTGCTAACACAACATTATCCTTAGGGTTAATATTTTCTTATGGTGATATTAGAAAATATTTAAAAATGCAAAATATAGCTATTTATATAGTAGGGGTATTTTGATCATTTTAGTAGCCAATGCGATGTGTCTTTTAGTCCCCGAAATGACCCTTGAGTCATGAAAGATTTGGGTTAAGGAATTGGCCTTGATATTTATGGATTTTATTTTATTAGTCTAATTTATTATTGGACTAGAATAAAAAAAAGTTCGAGAGAGAGTATTTATTTTATCGAGTTTAATTGGTTAATTAATTATTCAGGGCCTAAGGTCTAGATTGAATAATTAAAAAATTAATCTAGATATAAACTAGATAAAATGTATGAAATTTTATATTGGTCTATTTGGGCTAGTTAATTATTTATTGGGCTGTTTAATAAAATCCAGAAAATAAATAATTAAGATTTATTATTTATGGGTATTCAAGCTCAAGAATAAATAATTTTATCTAGTCCAATGAATAAGACCAATAGTAAAATAAAATTTTAAAAAATATATATTAAATTAATTAATTATTAATTTAATTAATTAGTTAAAATAAAAAACAACAACACGGGATGTAACTCGTGTTGTTTTGCATGCAAGATAACAGAAAGTATGGATGCTTTTTGTTTGCACGTGGTAGAGTCTCTCTCGGAGGATCTGCTGAAATGAATGAATATCAATCACAGAGGCTTTGATTGGAGGATTGGACTTCTGCATTCAATTTTCATTTCACAGAGAGAAACCAAAACCCATTTACAGAGAAAGCTTTGGTGAAAGCTTATCAAAACCTAATCTTCAAGTATTCACCGGTTGTGCTACGGGCACCATTTCGGAAAATCGAAGGCTTTGCGTGAATGAGACGCAGTAGATGTTTGCAAGGACGTGATCCAATAGCCTCAAGTATCATTGTACAAACATCTACACTAGTGTGAAGAGGGTCATTCAATCATAGAGGTAAATTTTTCGTTTTCCTAACATACTTTCGTTTTGATGATTTTTGCCATTTTAAGCCTTCAATTGGCATTAGAGCCATGGTTTGGACAAATGTAGGAAGTATGCTAGGCTTAACTAAAATAAGAAAATATTTGTTTTAGTTGAAATCTGTGATCCTTCGTGTTTACAGGTATAGGTAGTTTCACTGTAAGCTTTGCGAGTGGAAGCACAGGAACAATATATTTTACTTGCTTTTATATATATCGTGTAAGCCCAATATTTTTAAGGGCATAGGCGGTTGTTTGGATAAGTTTTGATTGAAAATGGAAGAACAAATCGAAATCAGTATGCAAAAGAAATTCTGGAGAAGAAGGTACTATGCAATCCAACCGAGCCGAGTCGAGCCGTTTGAGCCGAGCCGCATCTGGATGTGTGTGGAGCCAGTGAGCCGCAGCTCCAAGCCGTACGTAGGTCACCCCAGCGACAAAGGCTTCCTTGCTGAAGCTATTAGTGACAAAGTTGCAATTGCAATGTTTTGCTGCGCGATCAACAATTTTAACTGCATAGCTGGGGCGGGGCCACTCTCCTGGATCCGGCCCATGGCCGGGATCTAGTGTGGTGGGTGCGTGGACCCAACCCGAATTAATTTTTTTTTAATAGTCTTATACTAGGCGAAGTTATTTTTATTGCAATAGTTAATATTCTTTGAATATTTTGCATGAAAAATAATAGTAAAGGAAATTTAGAATTAAACAAGATAATTAATTAATTAATATATTTAATTCTATTATTTGGATACTTAGATTAAAAGAATAGAAAAGCATGAAAACATTTACAGTTTTCTAGCATACTTATTTCTTTTTGTACCCTATATGTGCATTTTCTCAAAGACCAAAGTCTTTGGGATTTTTTGACAAAGAAAAACATTTTTCTTAAATTAAATGGTTAATTTTAATTCGAACAAAAATTAATTCTTGGATATTTTCTTAAAAGATTTTATCCTTAACATAAAAAATATATTGAATTTAGATATTTTTGTGAATTAAAATAAAAAACCATTTTGATTGAATTTTATCAAGAAAATTTATTTTTTGTCAAATTAAACTTGAGATTAAAATCTCTCGAAAGTTTTATTGAAAAATTTTGAAATTATTAAGTTTATTAACTTAAATAAAATTAATCCATGAAAAAATTTCTCAAAGGGTATAAACCTTGACATAGAAATTTTTATGGGTTTAGATATTTTATTTTGAGTTAAAAGAAAACTTAATTGAAATTTTCAAAATATATTTTTCAAGAAAAACCCTTATTTTAAAATACTAAGTGTGAGAGGGGTTCCAATAGCCCCACGGCTTCCATCACGATCCTTATTAGAGATCGTGGGTCCCTTCACATCACCCTGGGAATGAACCCGTATAGGATGGGGATACCATAAGGATCTAGAACTAATAGATGAATGTAATTAATAACCCGGGAGTAATTAATAACCCGGGACACGTGCAATGATCGGCTAGCCCACGCTGGAGGTTATAATGCGAGGAATGTCCATAGAAAATGAGAAGAAACGATCATCCCATGATGGAGTTATCTTCTGGATCATTACCTAGAAGGAAAATTAATTTGTGGTGGTTAATACACTTAATTTAGAAAACTGTTAATTTTTCCAAGAAGCTATGTCAGTTTTTCTAAGAGCCAAATTAATCATATTAAAGATAATAGTGATAGAGTTAACTATTATCGGAATTAATATGAGGATAAAGTCACAAATTATTTTATTTTTTTCACAAACTAAATTTTCTTTTATTTTCGATATTTCAGAAATGGTTGGTGGAGGTTCTTTTAGTCATTTGACCGTTATTCTCCGTGAGAATAAGCTAACGGGTCCAAATTATGTGGACTAAAAAAGAAATTTGGACATAATACTCACTGCTGAGGAGTATAAGTATGTCATATTTGAAACTTGCCATGTTATTGGGAAGGGTTCCACCACAGAGGAGCGTGAGGCTAAAAAAGCGTAGAAGGCCAACGAAATGGCTCGATGCTACAAGTTGGCCTCCATGTCTAATGTACTCCAATCAAAACACGAGCACATGGCTACCGCATATGACATTAGCCAATCATTAGTCACGATGTTTGTTGATAAGAGCTGGCCCACAAGGCAGGAAACTCTTAAGACGATCATAAACACTAAGATGACTGAGGGAGCATCAGTCAGGGAGTATATGTTCAAAATGATTGCTGCTTTCGAGGAAGCAAAGTCTTAGGGGCTGTTTTTAACCCTAGGAGCCAAGTGGATATGGTTCTCGAATCTCTGCCTAGCTCTTTTACTCAATTCAAGTTGAACTACAACATGAACAAATTAAACATGACTTTAACTGAGTTAATGAAAGAGCTCTAGGTGGTGGAGAAGGTTATGAAGCCACAGTCTAAGGCTATGATTGCTAGGACTTTTTTTTTCTAGAATTGGGCCTTAGTCCAGGAAGTTTAAGAAGAAGAAGGGAAATGCACAGGTCCAGCCCAAGAACTAACCCAACAAGCCCAAAGGCAAATGCGAGCAGAAGGGACATTGGAAAAAAGAGTGTTCAGAACTTCGGGCCAAGAAAAATTCTACTGGTATTGTTCTCTATCTAGAGTCTATTTCAATGGTTGGATCAACTTCCACTTGGGCTGTTGATTCTGGTGCCACTGATCATATCTATAACTCCTTACAGGGGTTTAAGAAGATAAGAAGACTTCCAGAAGGCGAGCATGGACTACGAGTAGGAAATGGAGCACGAGTATGGGCCCTTGCAGTGGGAGAGCTAGATCTTATTTTTTATTGTAATAAAGTAATTATATTAAAAGATAATTTATATGTACCCAGTTTTAGACAGAATTTGATTTCAGTTGCAAAGCTAATAAATTATGGATATTTTGTTTCTTTCCATTCTGGTATTACTATCATAGAAATGGAGAAGTTTTATGTACAGGGCATATGTATGGAAACTTAATCTTTTTAAATCCTACAAACAATTAAATAAATAACGTTCAATCTAAACCTTTAAGTAAGAAGAGAGACCAATGTCAATGACTCATATCTTTGGCATCTAAGGTTGGGCCATATTAACTCAATCAGGATTCAGAAGTTAATCCATGATGGGTCTTTGGGCTCATTACGATTGGAAAGTTGGCCTTAGTGTGAATCCTGCCTTATGGAAAAAATGACCAAAAGGTCGTTTACCTAAAAGGCTGATAGAGTTAAAGAGATATTGTGTTTTATTTATACTGATGTGTGTGTTCTTTTATCTACTCAAGCTAGAGGGGACTTTGAGTACTTCATCACTTTCACGGATGATTGTGGAAGGTTTGGTTATGTCTACTTGATGAGGTGCAAGTCTGACTTTTTTTATAAGTTCAAAAAATTTAAGGTTGAAGTGGAGCGTTGGACAGGTAAACTGATCAACCTTACGATCGGATTGTGATGGAGAATACCTTCTCGGTGAGTTTAAGGATTACATGATACATCATGGAATAGTATTCCAACTTTCTATGCTTAGTACACCCCAGCAGAATGGAGTAGCTGAGAGAAGGAACAGGATATTAATGGAAATGGTCCAAAGCATGATATTTCATGCTACTCTTCCGGTCTCTTTTAGGGATATGCTTTGGAAATAGCAGCATACATTCTGAATTCGATGCCTTCCAAGTCAGTACTTAGAACACCCTTTGAGATGTGGACTGAGCGTAAGCCAAGTCTAAATCATCTCAGAATATGGGACTGTCCAACTTATGTATTGATCAATGGAGACAAGCTAAAACTAAGAGCAGAATTATGCTACTTTATTGGGTATCCAAAAGGGACAAAAGGAGGTTACTTATATCATCCCAAGGAGCAGAAAATACTGGTAAGTACTAATGCTAGATACTTGGAGGATGATCAAAATACTTCCACCAAAGGTTCAACAAGGTTAGAACTCGAGGAAAAGTTATTTTTGGAATCAACTTCTTTAGACCCGATTATGGAACAAGAAGAGGCACAACCTCAAGAACCTATACAAACGGAGCTTCGTCGTAGTGGATAGGAGAGGCTTTCAAGCTGGTCTTTGACCATCAGGAACAAGATCCTACTAGATGCGAAGAAGCTATTGCTAATGCTGATGCAGATTTATGGTATGAAGTAATGAAAGTCGAGATTAAGTCTATGTACTTCAATCAGGTTTGGGATCTTGTAGCTTCACCTGAAGGGATAAAACTCATTGGGTGTAAGTGGCTATACAAGAGGAAAAGGGAAATGGATAGGAAGGTGGAAACCTTCAAAGCTAGGCTTGTGGCGAAAGGGTATACTCAAAAAGAGGGAATTGATTATGATGAAACATTTCCCCCGGTAGTCATGCTTAAGTCTATCCGTATCATCCTTACCATTACATGTCATTACGACTATGAGATATGACAAATGGATGTCAAGACGACATTTCTTAATGGCTATCTTAATAAAGACATCTATATATCCCAACCAGAAAGTTTTATTGCTAAAGGCCAGGAATATATGGTCTGCAAGTTTAAGAAGTCTATTTATGGACTTAAGCAGGCATCTAGAATATGAAACATTCATTTTGACAAGACTGTAAAGTCTTATGATTTCATTCAAAACGAGGACAAACCATGCGTGTATACGAAATTGGAAGGCATTTAAAGTTTGGCTGTCTAGTCAATTTAGTATAACGGACTTGGGAGAAGCCATTTACATTCTCAGGATTAAGCTTCTTAAAAATAGAAAGTAGAGAATGTTAGGATTATCCTAAGCAATATACATTGACAAGATGTTGGCTAAGTTTAGCATGGACTTATGCAAGGGAGCTCTAATCTTTTATAGATATAGGTTATCTTTTTGTTCTAAGGACTGTCCTAAGTCTCAAGAGGAAAAAGACAGGATGAGTAGGACTCCTTACGCTTTAGCTGTGAAAAGTTTCATGTACGCCATGCTGTGTACTAGACTAGATATTTGCTTTGCCGTAGACTTAGTTAGTAGGTATTAGTCAAACCCTGAGGAGGTTCATTGGCAAGTTATAAAGCATATTCTTAAGTACTTTAATGGTACAAAAGATTATATGCTGGTTTACAGGGCTAGTGACTTAGTTCCTACTAGATACACAGACTCAGATTTTTAGGCAGATAAAGATGAGAGAAAATTCACTAGTGTATATGTCTTCACCTTGTCTAAATGAACTGTTTCATGGAAGAGTATTAAGCAATCTTGTATTGCTGACTCAACCATGGAAGCTGAGTATGTGGTAACTTCGGAAGTGTCTAAGAAAGCAGTCTGGCTCCGGAAGTTCCTTTCAGAACTTAGAGTTATGCCACACATGGATAGATTGATTATGGTGTATTGCGACAACTTTGGAGCAGTCTCGCAATCTAAAGAACCCAGGAACCACAAAAAGGAAAAGCATATCCAGAGGAAGTACCACCTAATCTTGGATTTCATTTAGAGACGGGAAATCATGATGGAGCAGATAGCCTCGGAGAACAACCTAGCAAATTCATTCACCAAGCCTTTGGCTAAAAAAGTCTTCAAGAGACACTTAGACGCCATAGGAGTTAGGCACCTACGGACTTTCTTAGTCTTAGAGTGTAAGTGGGAGATTGTTGGAATATATGCCCTCTAGACTAGTTTATTTGATGTAATTATTGAATTTATTAATAAAAAAATTTATTTTCAAAATTTATTTGTGAACTTACATTTTGGAAAGTACCCATTGTGTTTAAGTAAGTGATCCATGTGAATGTTGGTTTTTCATAATAAGGTATGGATCACGGGTTACTTAACATATAAATGTTTGTTTTTAACTGATTGATGAGAATGGAAATCTCATCATGTATATGTTATTGTGTTATAAATTTCAAATGGAGAATGGTTTACCTTTAGCCAGTGAGTAGTTAACTCACTTCATAACATGAGCGTATTTCGAATACGTAGAACATGACCTATAATAGTGGTTTCTAAAAGTACTATTTAAAAAAAACCGAGACTATTACTACTACAGTGTTGACTAATACTTTACTGCTTGAGTATGAGTTGGTAGTCTGATGAAGCTAGAAGTATATATTTTGATATACTGTAGTCGAGGTTCTTTCGTAGAACTAATACACTTGTATATTGGGTTTATGTGATTAGTTAGTTAAAATAGACTTGTACAAGATAATTTCTACGCTATATCACCCATTGTTACTATTCAAATGATCTAATTATCCAAGGCCCTAGGGAACATGACTTGGATGTTTACTTTATTGTAGCTCCCTTGAAAAGTAAAAACATTCTAGGAGTCATGGATTATTGGACTAGAGGTCTAAGGTTGTTAGATGTATATTAGAGAGATGTTAGTACACTCTTCCCCTCTAATTGTACGGCGATGTGTAGAAGGGTATTTTAGTCATTACACCTGTAGGTCGAAGACTTTGCTAACGCATCATTTTCTTTAGGGTCAATATTTTCTTATGATGATATTAGGAAATATTTAAAATGAAAAATATAGCTATTTATATAGTAGGGATATTTTGGTTATTTTAGTAGCCAAGGCGATGTGTCTTTTAGTCCCCAGAATTACCCATGAAAATTTTGGGATAAGGAATTGGTCTTGATATTTATGGATTTTATTTTATTAGTCTAATTTATTATTGGATTGGAATAAAATAAAAGGTCCAAGAGAGAGTATTTATTTTATTTAGTTTAATTGGTTAATTAATTATTCAGGGTCTAAGGCTCATATTGAATAATTATAAAATTAATCTGGATATAAACTAGATAAAATGTATGAAATTTTATATTGATTTATTTGGACTTGTTAATTATTTATTGAGCTATTTAATAAAGCCCAGAAAATAAATAATTGAGATTTATTATTTATGGGTGTTCAAGCCCAAGAATAAATAATTTTATCTGACCCAATGAATAAGATCAAGGATAAAATAAAATTAATATATATAATTAATTAATTAATTAATTAATTAATTAATTAAAATAAAAAAACAACATGGGATGGAACCCGTGTTGTTTCGCATGCAAGATAATAGAAAGTATGGATGCTTTCTATTTGCATGCGGGTGGAGTCTCTCTCAAAGGATCTGCTGAAATGAATGAATATCAATCACAGAGGCTTTGATTGGAGGATTGGACTTCTACATTCAATTTTCATTTCATAGAGAGAAACCAAAACCCATTCATAGAGAAAGTTTCGGTGAAAGCTTATTAAAACCCAATCTTCACGCATTCACCGGCTGTGCTACGAGCACCATTTTGGAAGATCGAAGGCTTTGCATGAATAAGACACTGTAGATGTTTGCAAGGACGTGATCCAATTGCCTCAAATATCCTTGTACAGACATCTACACCAGTGCGAAGAAGGTCATTCAATCACAGAGGTAAATTTTTCGTTTTCCTAGTATGCTTTCATTTTGATGATTTTTGCCATTTTAAGCCTTTAGTGCTCGAGCCATCCATATATATAGTGAGTTAGGAAGATAGATTTATCCTCATTTGGACGTTGAGAATTGAAAATACGATTCAATCCTCTATAAATCCTTGTCAAGACGAGAATAGCCAAACTAACTTATTCCCCATATGCCATCAAACTTGCCATTTTGAAGGTACTTGGATGAATGATGTCTACTTCTTCATTAGGTAAGACAAAAATGCAAAACCAACATGATAAAAAACCTGCAATGAATGTTTGATCTTTGTTGTGGTTTCTAATTCCCAACTTTGAGAACCAAGCTTCCTCTTTAGATGTTCATGCAGCATGTGGTGGGATAATTTCGCATGGGTTGTTAGTAAATTTGGGTCGTGATCTATTTTCTTCCCTTGGAGGAGGTGTTGTATACTTTGGCGCTTTTTTGAACCAAAAGTCGAGCCACTTTCTGATGGAGACATAAAAGTTGTTGTTATTCTTTTTGATCAAGTGGTATGTGTGGAGGAGATGTTCACAACTCCTTGAAAAGAATCGCTTGCCATTATGGTCCATGCCAATGAGTTCTACAGCATGGGGGAACAATTTTGTCGTAGTGAGTCCTAAGTATTGGTAAGCCTCCAAGTTCATGCAAGTCCCACAATGAGATGGACACCTTGCCAATTAATGTTAAGAGTGTGTTAGTGAGAGGACACTAAGCTTCGCAAAAGGCTTTGAGAATATTGGGGTTGTAATCATACGTATAATGTGATGCATAGACAGCCTCATAGATCTTTGCAGATCTTAAGTATCTTTCGCAATGATTTAAAATGTCGTGTGCCCACTCCCAATATCTCTCTTTAAAGTTAAACACACCCAATAAGTTGAGTGGTGAGATCTATTGAGTCTCCTTTTGAATCATCCGGCGTTCAAGTGAAGGTAACACACTAGGATGAGCTTGAGGTTGATGATTTGAGGAAAGAAGAATCCATATCTTTGGGGAACGAGTGCCTTTGAAGTTAATTTCCATTGACCATTCCTTCACAAGTCGTTGGAGTGTTGCCTTTGGTAGGGGCACCACATATTTGCCGGACTTTGCCTCATAAACTGTCAATGTCGTTCCATCTTCCGTTGGATCATTTTCATGGTCGTGAATGCCTAGTAGTTGTTAGCCTGAAGAAGATCGCAAATTTAAAAGGTACACTATAATTGGACCTAGTTAAAAAAAAAAGGGGGTCCCAAAAATGAAAATAATATCTACCTTTGGTATAGAAGGCTAGGCTATGTATCATTTGATTTGCTGAACAATTATCTTCTAAAGAGCTTGTTGGAGGACTGCCCAAAATGAAGTTTGGAAAAGGCAGAATATGTGATGCATGCCAATTTGGAAAGCAAATCAAAACTTCTTTTAAATCTAAGAAAATTATTTCTATATCAAAGCCCATTGAATTAGTATATATGGATTTGTTTGGACTGATGAGAACCACTAGCCTTCGTGGTAAGAGGTATGCTTATGTACCTCTCAAGATTTACTTGGACTTTATTTCTCAAATAAAAAGATGAGGCATTCTTTGAATTTTCTTGGCTGTATAAACGTGTTCAAAACTTTCTTGGATGCAAATTAATTTCAATTTGAAGTGACAGTGGTAGAGAATTTTGCAAACATGAGTTTACACATTTTTGTGATGAGAATGGTGTCTTTCACAACTAATTAGCTACTAAACCCCCTCAACAAAATAGTGTTGTTGAGAGAAAGAATAGAACCTTGCAAGAAATGGCTAGATCTATGATTTGTAAAAACTCTCTCCCAAAAAACTTTTGGGCTAAAGCTGTTAATACAGCTTGTTACACTGCTAATCGAGTCATACTGAGACATTTTCTATGAAAAATACTCTTTGACCTTATGTTTGACAAAACTCCATTAATTTTCTATTTTAAAGTCTTTGGCGACAAATGTTTTGTCCTTAATACTCGAGACAATCTTAGAAAATTTGATAGCAAATATGATGAGGCTATATTTCTTAGATACTCTTTCACCAAAAAGGCATATAGAGTGTATAATAAAAGAACTCTATATGTGAAAAAAATCTGCATATATTGTCTTTGATGAATCTAATATATACATATAAAGAAAATATGATGTTGATGTAGCGATCTAAAAAAAAAAAAGGCAGAGAAAAGCACAAAGCTCCATCTCTTGACATTCATGCTAAAGAAGAAGAATTGGAAGAACACCAAGCTAAACAAAGTAAGCAAGAAACTGAAGAGCACCCTGATTAAGGGCTACCAAAAGATTGGAAATAAAAATTGGCCAACCAAAAGAGCAAATCATTGATGATCCTAGTTGTGGGGTCAAAACCAGATGGTACTTTGTGGACAATTTTGCTTTACTTTCAAGTATTAAACCTAACCGTATTGATGTGGCCCTGCTTGATGATTTTTGGATCCTAACCATGCAAGAAAAACTAAACTAATTTGAAAGAAATCTAGTGTGAAAGCTCGTCTCTAGACCATTCGATCATCTGGTCATTTGTACCAAGTGGGTTTTTAGACACAAACTTAATGAGCATGGTATGGTGATTAGAAATAAAAGTAGACTTGTTGCTCAAGGATTCAATCAAGAAAGAGGGCATTGACTATGACAAGACATTTGTTCTCGTTGCTTGATTAGAGTTCATTAGAATGCTATATGCCTTTGCATCCTTCAAAAATTTCATACTTTACCAAATTGATGTTAAAAGTGCCTTCTTCAATAGTTTTATTGAAGAAAAGGTATATGTAAAACAACCTCCTAATTTTGTTTATGAGCACATTCAAATTATGTTTTCAAACTTTCAAATGCTCTTTATGGTTTGAAATAAGCCCCACGAGCTTGGTATGAAAGGCTTAGTGGTTTTTTACTCTCAAAAGGTTTTTCAAGAGGCTTGATTGATACTACATTTTTATTAAATTAGAAAAATTTGATGATCTTCTCATTGTCCAAATTTATGTTGATGATATCATTTTTTGTGGTAGTAATAAATCCTTATGTAAGATGTTTGCCAATACTATACAGCAAGAATTCGATATGAGCATGATGTGAGAACTCAACTTTTTCCTCAGATTGCAAATTAAACAAACCAAGAATGGAATTTTTCTTAATCAAGCTAAGTACGCTAAAGAACTGCTCAAAAGGTTTTGTATGAACAAAGCCAAAAAAATCAACACGCCTAAGAACACATCAAGGATGGAATGGGCAAAAAAGTGGTTGAATCGAAATACAGAGGTATGATTAGAGGTTTGTTATATCCTACTTTTAGCCGACCAAATATTATGTTCTAGTTAGCCTTTGTATAAGATTTCAATCATGTAAAAAAGAATCCCGCTTTTGTGCCGTGAAACATATTCTTAGATACTTAGTTGGGACACACGATTGTGGATTATAGCATCCTTGAACTAACTCCTTTAATCTTATAGCCTACACAGATGCAGATTATGTAGGCTGCAAATTTGAACGGAAAAGTACTAGCGAGCATTGTCAATTTCTTGGACACTCTGTAGTGTCATGGTATAGCAAGAAACAAGCTTGTGTATCACTATCCACAATTGAGGCTGAATATATCACAGTAGGAAGCTGCTGTGTGCAAATCTTGTGGATGAAAAACACATTTCTTGATTTTGATCTTAATTTTGATTGCGTACCTATACTATGTGATAATACGAGTGTAATTAATTTGACAAAAAATCTAGTTCAGCATTCTAGGACAAAGCACATTCAGGTTAAACATCATTTTGTTAGAGATTATGTGCTTAAGGGTGATGTTTATGTAGAATATATCTCCACTAATGATCAACTTGTAGATATATTCACAAAACCCCTAGCTAAAGACAGATTCTTCTTTTTGAGAAGAGGTTTGGGCATTAGAAAAATTGTGTGTCTAAAGTTTTTGGTAAAGAATGATTGTCTATTTTTGTAGGTTTCTAAAGAAATATGATTTCGAAGAGAGACTTTGGAATGCAGTCTTCGAAAAGTAAATCCAAAATTCACTTTTTAAAACCCTCATTTTAAAGAATTTTTTCTCAAATTAGATGAACATTTTAGACGAAGCCTTAATCCAAAATAAAAGCAACCTAGTGCTTCGTATGATCTTTTCAAAAATTTATATTGACTACTCCTAGAATATTCTTTTTGAAATTCAAAATGTTGGCACTTTTCAAAGATAGCTTTCAAAATCTCTGATGAAAGTTACTTCCTAGTGTACTTGATTGTACCTATTTTCACAACTTCCTAGGAAACCTAAAAAAAAAGGTCTCTTTTTTCTCCCTCTTCTCAGATTCTGAAACCGACATTGAGCCTGTCTTTCTTTCTTCAAATTTTCTCCATCTTTTCTCTAAAAACCAAAAGCCCAAGCATTTACCTTTTGATCATAATAGTTAAATTGACCAAACCATAGTCAAGGAAAGCTTAGAAAAATACAACAACGATGAAAAAGAAATCAACTGCTAAAGAAAAAGGGAAGGAAGTAGTTCTTGAACTCCTTACTTCTCAAAACGATTCTTTAGAACCAACTCTTGAACAAGAAAGCTCGAAGACCCAAGTACCCTGTTTTCTTGACTCTAAAAGTTAATCCGACTTCAATGATCAGGTTTCAAGAAACCGAAGTGTGATTGTTGGTTACTCGTGCTAATCCAGAGTCTTTCTTAAATTCTACAAATATTTTGAATATGTTTGAGTCTTTCAGGTAGGAAGCCCTATTATTTGTGGATGAAAAATTGTACAATACTATAGTATGGGAATTTTATGCAAACCTGAGAAAGGGCTAATTAGAGGAGACTAGAGGGGGTTTTATTATTCGATAGTATATCATGAGAGTTGGAGGAAAGAATCTTGAGTTTGATCATCGCCTATTGAACAGAATCTGTGGTGTTAAAGATGAAGGCACTCAATTTTTTGAACTGAAAAAGTTCCCAGAGGGAACTGGTCTGTTTGATTTAGGAAAATTTGAAAGAACATTCACTGGCGGGAGAAGCTTTAAGAATTCAAGCAAGAGGAACACTAAGTGGTTAAATGGGCCTGGTAGAATTTTGCACCATATAGTTTCTACAATGGTGGTACTAAGTTTTGGTCACAAAACGTCTATAAATATCATGCAAATGGTAATGATGTTAGCGCTATTCGAGAATAGGCCAATGAGTTTTGGTTTTCTTGCTGAGAAATGTTGGATTGTATGCCCTCTTAGACTAGGTTTCTAATGTAAAATCGAATATTTTAATAAAAGAATTTATTTTCAGAAATTGTTTGTGAATTTACTTTTTGTTTGTGCACGATTTTCGTTTGGAACAGACCCATTGTGTTTAAATAAGTGATCCATGTGAATGGTGGTCTTTCACAGTAAGGTATGGATCACGGGTTATTTAACACATAAACATTTGTTCTTAACCTATTGATGAGATTGGGAATCTCATCATGTTTAGGTTATTATGTTATGAATTCCAAATGGGGAATGGCTTACCTTTAGCCAGTGAGTAGTCCACTCACTTCATGACATAAGCGTATTTCGAATACGTAGGACAGGACCTGTAGTAGTGGTTTCTAAAAAGTACTATATGATAGAAACCTAGACTACTACCGCTACAGCGTGGACTAGTACTTTACGACTTGAGTATGAGTTGGTGGTCTGACGAAGCTGGAAGCATATGCTTTGATATGCTATAGTTGAGGTTCTATCATAGGGCCAATATACTTGCATGTTGGGTATGTGTAACTAGTTAGTTAAGATAGACTTGTACAAGATAGTTTCTGCACTATATCGCCCCTTGTGGTTGTCCGAATGGTCTAAAATGTCCAGGGCCCTAGGAAACATGACTTGGATGTTTGCTTTAGGGTAGCTCCCTTGGAAAGCGGAAACACTCCAGGAAGTCGTGGATCATTGGATTAGAAGCCTAAGGATGGTAGATGTCATTTAGAGGGGTGTTAGTACACTTCTTCCTCTCTAAATGTACGGCGATGTGTAGAGGGGTATTTTAGTCATTTCACCTGTAGGTCGGACACTTTGCTAACGCAGCAGTGTCCTTGGGGTCAATATTTCCTTATGGTGATATTATGAAATATTTAAAATGCAAAATACAGCTATTTTTATGGCAAGGGTATTTTGGTCATTTTAGTAACCAAGGCGGTATGTCTTTTGGTCCCCAGTATAGACCGTGAGTCCTAATTAAATACGGGCTAAAGAATTGATCTTAAATTCAATGGAATTTATTTTATTTAAGTAGCCTGGTTTAATTATTGGGTTAGAATAAAATAAAGGTCCATGGAGAGAGAGAATTAATTAAATTAGTTTGGTGGGTTAATTAATTATTCAGGGCTTTGGCCCAGTTTGAATAATTAAAGATTAACTTGGGACTAAACTAATATAGGCTTAATTAATTGGACTAGTTTATTTGGGCTAGAAAAATTAATTATTTATTAATTGGGCCAATTATTTGGTTTTAGTTAGAATAATTAATTAAGCCCAAAAGGTTAAACTAAGAGTCCAATGGCCCAATCCAATTTAACCTAGGGTTTTATTTAGGTTAAACAGGAGAAAAGAAAACAACGTTGTTTTTTTCCAGTGCTTCCTCTCTGTGAAAAATACCAGACGTTTTTTCCTCTCCCTCTCCAGAAAATTTTTGGCCCCTAGGTTGTTTCACCAAAAACGATATTAGGCAGGCCATATACTGGAAGATCAAGAGCTAAGCGTTCATGTACATGCAAAGACGAAGTAGAAGGCTTGCAGGAATTGCACCAGAGGTTTCCACGAGTGTGCCTACCCCAGTTCTGCATATTCCAATTCAGCCGATTGTGAGAACAAGAAGAAGAGGTAAAGAGAAAATATTTTTCCCCCCCTTTTTCCTTCTTCACGCAGGTGTGCTGCGTTTTGTTGCTCCTTAGCTGGTTTTTTAGCTATATTTAGCATGCTATTCTATCTTCAAGAAATTGATGATGCAAACAAGGAACACCTTAAGCAAGGTCCCTGCCTTACGAAATTTGTTAACCAAAGTGTTCAAACACTTCAATGTCGACCTCAGTTCGATCACTCCTGCTCCTTTAAAAATGAATGTTTACAGCTTTGAGTCATTTGAGAAAATAGGATATATGAGAGTGAATAATGAGTAGAAGCTACTCAGAGATGTTTCTGACAATGAAAAGGAAAGACTGTTAAAGGTTAAGGCCGAAGGAAAGACTGCTCAACCTGCAAGAGCAAGAGAAATCTGAGACAAAAGTTCAAGAGAAGTCGTCTAGTAATGGAAAACAAAGAATTCATGATACCAGAATTAATCAGAGCATTCTGGAAGCCATAAATTTTGTTAGCTGTTAAAGTAGACAACCTCAACTCAGAAATCCAGAATTTTGGGAAAAGGTTAACTATTGTGGAAAAGACAAATCAAAATGCTGAAACCATTCCTACTAAATTGGCTTCCCCTAAAAAACAAGTGAGTACAAAACAAACTATCCAAGGGAAAGAGAATGACAATGAACAAGATGCTGAGAAGGAAAATGAGAGAGAGGAAGAAGGAATAAAGAAAACCTAGATTATAGAGGAAATTGCTGCACTAACAAAGAAAGGTAAATTGAAGAAACCGTCTGAGTAAGAAAAGGAACAAACAAAAAAGCTCCTGAAGAGGAACTAAGTGAGGCAGATAAGAAGGAGGAACTAGAAGAAAAAGACCCCGGGCAAAAGTAGAAAATTGAGGAAGACAAACAAGGAAGGCAGACAGTTGTGCATGAGGAAGAATTTGTAGTACCTGCTGCTACTATGACTACTCACAAGCCTATTTCCTCTGGAAAAAGACAGAAACATGTGGTGGTTAAGAGAAAATCCAATAGACTTGTTGGACAGTTTAAGAAAACCAACAAATGAGGAAAATCTGAGCTTGTCATCAACCCCTGAACATTGAAGCGGACATTTTTTTTTTTTTTTTGAGTTTTCACATTTGCTATTCTGTTATTTTGAACACTTACGCTCTTTTGTTCTTGCTACCTTATTACACCCCTTCTAATGCTTTGGCACTTTCTTTGTCTCCTTAGACCCTGGTTACTATTTTAATCTGTCTTACTTTTACTGCTTACTTTATGTTTTTTTTTTATTGATGACAAAGGGGGAGAAAAATTGGGATATATATATCTATCCTTATGTTCATATTCTGATCATGTTCTAATACAAATAGTTTTTGATATGGTTTGTTAGCTTTTGATAAGGTTTTTGATGGTTTATAATTGCGGTCATGTTTTACGGACTCAGATTAATGACTGCTATTCTAATAATATCTGATTGTTGATACTTTCTAATATTCTAATTTTGACTGATAGATATGGCTATGTCTTCATATGACTTATTCTAGTTTGATCTATCGTTTTGGTCACTGATTTGTTATTAGCTATGGTTATTGTAATACCCCGTATTAAGCCACCTTTAGTATGTGCAGAAAGTCATGTATGTCATAGCATTTCTTTTATATTACATTTGGTAAATTGAATTATTTTCATGAAAATATGAGTTCACGAGTTTGTTGTTACATGAATTAATTTGTTCTTGAAATGGGTGTGTTATTTGAATTAGTTGAGTTTTTATTTTGTTGAGGATATTTCATTAGGAAGAGGATGAAGTAAGTGAGTAGGAATTAAGGGGATTTAATTAGGGGAAAATTTATACAAGAATTGTTGTGGAATAGTGGATAAAGCTTGGTGTTTAAATTTTGATGGGCTTGAGTTTTAATCCTAACTACTTCAAATCTTCTTTTTTTTTTTTTATTTTCTCCTTCCCTAATTTTTTCTAAGCCTTGGCCGAAAGACTCCTAAGGTAGCCGCCACCTTGGAGCTAATTTTCTAAAAATTTAGGAATGTGATTTATCTTGGGAATTATTTTATAAAATATTTAAAAATAAATTAAATTTTTATTTCTAATATCTTGTCATAATCTTTTAGAGAATTTTAAATATTACTAATCTAGAATTTTTAAAAAGCTATATAGAAGTAATTTATTAGGAGATAAAATATATGAACATACATCTTGTTTTAATGTGGTAGCCGCCACACCTTAAGGAGATAAGTCTCCATATTTTAATTCTCTTCAAATAAATTTTAAAAAGGAAATAAAAGGATAAAAGTTAGATTTTAAATGAAGTAGTTATCTCTTGGATAGGGATTTTCGAAATTTGGGGGAAAAATGAAGAAGGATTTTAGTAGCTTCAGAAGTAGTTATCAAGAGATGTTTGTTAGTTTTGATCTCTCCAATTTGTATAAGTATTTTCCTCGAATGTAATAAGAGTATTTTGTTATTTTATTTAGTTGGGTTTTGTTTTTTCTTATTATTTATTAGTTGCACCTCGTTATAAAGACCTCTAGTCCTCCAGACGGGGCGACATCCCGCCCTATCTAGGTATGTAGGTAGTGGGTTATTACAAATAGTATCAAAGTCTAGGTTTAGGCCAATGATATTATTGGGTAGTACCTAAATCTTAGGAATTTGGATTCATTGAATAGTCTTTGAACTCTAAGAAGTGAGATTTAATTCTGATTTCTTTATGTTTCTTTTATAGGATGACTAGAAGATCTGCAACTGTGACCCGAGACTGGCCATTTATGTGCAATCCCACGAGTGGTAGAGCGTCTAGCCCTATACCTATCCTGGATTCCTCATCATCTGAGTTGGAGACGGAACCTGAGGGTGGATGGATCCCCAGTGAGGATGAGATCGATCATGAGCCGCTATGATAGAAGACTTAGGCATAGTGGAAGGACCCAAAGATCCAGCACCACATATACTTGCACTTAAGTGGAATAAGGGCTTAGCAGAGTATGAGAGTGATGATGAGGGGGAGATTTTAGGTGGAGAAGCGATTGAGGATGAGAGTGAGGGTGAGCTGGGAGGACTTGGGGTTGAGGGAGAAATTGGGGAGTTTGGGGCAGAAATGATTGAGGATGAGGATAGAATAAATACACCTGTGACCCCATTTATAGAAGAAGGAACCCCGATGTTACTGGGAAGTGAGTCTTATAAGTCTGAGTCTGAAAGACCTAAGAGTGCACTGATGCTGGCTATGGAGAAACTGAGAGATATGGAGTTGAAAGCCAAGTTAAGGGGTAGAGACTCTAGAGAGTTCATGCTGGAGCAGCCTAGGAAGAAGCATAGATCATTTGGTTTTGCAAGAGATTGCGATATAGATTGCAACATAGATTATGACAATAGCAGTGCGGGATGGATAGTGGAACCTCCTTCAGAGACTTCCGAGGATTCCAGCGACTCTAGTGATGCTTAGAGTTTTAGGACCATTAGTGCTAATTCTTTATTTTGAGATATTTGTTTATTTATTTGATTCATAATTTATTCTTTATTTGGAATTTTGTTTAGCCAGAATAAAAAGGGATACTTAGTGGGACTTCCCTTATTTTGTGCCAATTTGGAATGGGTTAATAAAAATGTGATTTATTTGATTCTTTTATTCTACTTGGAGCATTATTTGCAAAATCTATTTTTTGATGCATTACAAGTTACTTCCAATCTATAAGTTGAACAATCGCATGCTATGAACTTTCCCTTGCTAAGGTTTGTATTAGGTGCAAGTAGATGGCACCAAGGCGTAGGACTATTGTGCGAGAAAGTACCGTTCGGGAGAGTGAGTCATCCACTCCTGAATTCGAGCAGATGCGTCGGTCCACCCTAAAAGTAGAAGAGGAACTTGAGCAAGAGCGGGAACTAACATCTGGAGGATCTCAAGAGTGACCATGGGCCAGGCCTTCGACAAGATGGCTACCATTCTTCAGAACTTGATTGAGAAAGTGGATAAGGTGGATAGGAAAGCACCTAGGGGTGAGGATGAGGCCCTGGAATGATTCCTGAAGTTTCAACCTCCGATGTTTCAGGGAGAAGTGGAGCAAGATGAAAAGGCAGAGCAGTGTATTGAATAAATGGAGGACATCTTCACGACTCTTCAGTACTTTGAGAAGAGGAGAGTGAAGTTTAATGCGTTCAAGCTGAAAGGACCTGCCCGAGCTTGGTGGCAGCGAGTCCAAGAAGACTAGGAGAGAGAGGATAGTGGCTGGACATGGGAGAACTTTGTAGAGGCTTTCTGAGTAGAGTATATACCGAGATAGATAGCGGAGAAGAGGGAGGACGAATTCCAAACTCTCAAGCGAGGAGAAATGACCATGGCTCAGTATGCTGCACGGTTTACCCAGTTATCCAAGTACTGCTAGTGTTTGGTAGATACCAATCAAAAGCGAACACGTCAATTCGTGAAGGGTCTCAGGCAGAATTTAAGGAGGGCATTGGCACCATCTCCTCTAGTGACATATACGGCCACAGTAGATGTAGTAACTCGAATGAAAAATAAGGATAGGAATCGAGCGATGAACCGGCCATTCCAGCCGAGCTAACCACTAATAAGACCCCCGACTCACAAGCAACTCACTGACCCAATGTAGTGGAAAAATTAGGGAAAGCAGCCTAGGATAGTACCACCAAATCCTTTTTGACCGCGCTGATGTGTTGAAATTACGGGAGGCGAGGTCATGCCGAGAGAGATTGTCGGTCAAGGTGAGTGACGAAGAGATGTTTCAACTGTGGTGACCCAAACCACCTGAGGAACAACTGCCCAAGACCACTCAGAATGGGGCAAGGAGCCGCGACTCAAACAGCTGGGACAGCCAGAGGAGCACCTGCTAGGACAACTGGAAGAGGAGGCTAAAAGCTTCAAGTGAAAGCTAAGGTCTTCACGCTAAACTGGGAAGAGGTTGGAGTAGATTCAACAGTAGTTGAAGGTACGCTTTCTGTGCAAGATCACTCTATTTCTATTTTAATAGACCCCGGATCGACTCATCATATGTGAACGATAAGTGTGCATGCTATTTGGGTTTGGATGGGGTAGAGTTACCTTATATCATGTTAGTGAGTACGCCTTTGGGGAGGCAGAGAGATGCGAGTAAGGTAGTTCAAGGGTGCAATGTTATGTTTGGAAAAGAGATTTTGAAGGCAGATCTTGATGCGACTCCACTTCATCATGGAGGTCAAGATCGAGGAAGAGGAAGCGTGACCATGCACGGACAAGGACCGATAACAAGTGTTAGGTCCAAGAAGCTTCAAGATGATTTCCACTTGTTCATCAAACCATGCTTAAAGATAGAAGAGAGTTGGAAGGTTGAAGAAGCTAGCCAAGAGTTCATGTTGATGACCATCCAAGAAGGACCGCAACAAGAACTCAAGCCGGTAATAAGGCAGACAAAACTTGACCAAGGGAGGTCTTCCAGTAGACGGCCGGTGCCGGCTCCAAGCAACCAAACTGGCACCGGCTCCAATCTACCCAACAACACCTCAATAGTAACTTGAACCGGCCCGAAGGCAATGCACAACCGGCGCCGGCTTTAAGGGACCTAGCTAGCGCTGGCTTCCCCCTAGGCAGCTGACGATTGCCCCACGTTTTTTTATGTTTTTTTCGATTTTCTCCACTTTTAATTATTTGTAAAGACTTATTATGACCCTAAACTGTAATAGAACCTCAAAAATTACTTAGCTAGGGTTAAGATAGTATAAATAGAACCTTTTGTGATTTAACAACACAATTCACACACTTTAATTCAAATTTGAGAGAGAATCTTGAGAGGCCCTAGCCTCCTTGTTCATCTTGTTCAAGACCATGCTTAAGGGTTAGTCCTTCTTATGAATGAGTCTATAAATCTTTTGGATAATCCAATGTTATTTTCTTTGAATGGGACTTAATTGCTTTGTTCTTCTAAGGTTTGTTTGAATTCCAATATTTGGGTGCCTATTTTCTCTATTCTATTTGTTCTTGTTTGCCTTTGTTGCTTCAAGGATATTAGGGTGAGATTATAGTAGAACTTTCAACTTTTCTTGAGGGTCTTTAAGCTTAGTTCTTCAAGGGTTTGATAGAAGGTAGGTTGTTATTTCACTTTCTCCTTTTTGTCTCTAGAAGAATCTCTATTTTGGTCCCATTTGGTTGAGCTGAATACATAACTAACTAAACCACTCACAACACCAAGAAAAAGTGCACACAAGGTCATATCAAAGAGTTTGGTATCAGAGCAAGGAAAAGCTTGATTCCAATCAAAGCTTGAAACCAAGAAAAGGAGCCCTACAAAGTTGAAGAAAAAGAAAACAAAGAAAATCCCGTAACTCAAAAACATTTTCCAAAAAGATCATGAAATTTTTGCTATTTCTTGATTTTTCTCTTGGGAAATTGCTCCTTAATGTTAATATAATCCTTGGAAACAAATCTTTCTTATGTTTGTGGTGAAATTTGGCTTGAATATGAGTGAAAATATTGGTTGTTCTTATGTGACGGGATTGCAGCCAAGGTGTTTGATAAATGTTCCATGAGAATACTTTTGGCTATAGTTTGGAACTTTAATTCTTGATTTTTACTCCTTGGAATATTAGGACTTAGTATATTACTCTATTGTTGAATTCCATGTGCATGGAACTCAATTTTTCTAGTAGACACTTGTGATCATCTTGTTCTTCATAATCCTAATTCTAGTTGTTCTTGTTTCTTTGTTCTTGATAATTCTTGTTCGTTTCTTGCTTAGAAGTGTTTCTTGTGCATCTAGTGTCTGTTCTTGTGTTGATTGAGTCCACATTTCTTGAAATTATTGATTAAAAACTTCTTTGCTTGAGGTGCCCAATAAGTTTTTGTTGAAATTCCCCTAAGACTCCCTAATTGGAAAATTCTTTTGATTTATGTGATTCACTAAGTTGGACTAAAACTTTAGCCATTGGGGAGAATTGGGATTGAACTATAAGGCTTGAGTATTGAAAAAAATGAAAGAAGGTGAGCCTATTACTAAAAGAGCTTAAGAGAGCAAACACGAGTGTGGAGTGACCAATCCTTGAGAGCCAACATGCAAGGAAGTGAAGTGAGGAATTATTTTCTTTCTAATCTCTTTTATTTTGCAGGTATAAGTAAGTAAATAATCTATCACTATGGCCCATGATCAAGAGATCTCTAGGCTTAATCCAAGTGGCCCTAGTAGACCTCAAGAAGAACAAATTGATGCTAGGGGTTTACGTGAAAATTGCAAGCTATGATGAGGACTATGCAAAGTGAGTTTCAAAACATGACAAGGGAGTTGATAAATCATCTTGGACAATCTTCTACCATTGCACAAAGAAGAGGCCAAGAACGATTTGAAGTACCTAGCCCAAGGATGAGGGATGGTGAAGCCGATACTCCTCCATTAAATGCCCAACAAGGGGAAGAGTGGGATGAGCACTCTATTGAGGTATACCAACAAGCTCCAATGAGAGGGGGAAGACATGGCGTAAGAGGAGGACGAGGTAAGCGCCAAGGAAGGAATGGTGGGAACAACTTAATGGGGTAAAAAAGAGAGTTTGAGGGAGTTGATGAATGGTATGAGGGGGAACAAGTTGAGGCCTTTGGGGAACACCACAGAGGATGGGGTAATAGAGGAGGAAAGAGAGAAGGAAATGATGAGGAGAGGGAGTTGAACCACATTAAATTGAAGGTACCCACATTCTATGGCAAGAGTGACCCCGAAGCATATTTCGAATGGGAAAACAAGTGATATGGGCTAAATTAGTCATATTTTTTCTAGTTATTTGAGGCTCTTTTGTGATACATTTTGTTCAATAACTAGTCATATTCCTTCATATTTAAGATTTTACCCTTGGAAATGTATTTTGTTCATTATTATAGATTTTTAGGATAAAACGAAGCAAAAACGTCACAAAACAGAAGAGAGGCGACGCCAGACAGGGCATTGGAATCGGCGCCGGCCATGCACTGTTGACACAAACTTTGAGGTGACGAAGAATTGTTGAACCAAGACCGGAACAGAATCAAACCGGCATCGACTCCAGTAGCCAAGTTGAAATCAAGAAAAAATCGGTGAACGAGTGGAGAGACAGAACACAACCACGCCGGCTCCGAGAGCCAAGGCGGTGCCGGCTGTGCTCTGAGGAAAAGGTGGGATTGTGATTTTTCTATGCAGTCTTTGGTAATTTGTGGAGTTTTAGTATCTTCCAACTTCTACTCTGTCAAGAACATTACACCAACGAGTTTAGGCACTTTCCAAGTCAATAAATAGATGAAAAACATAAGGGAAAAAGAGAGAATTCATTGATTATCAAGAAAATCATTCAATCAAAGAAGGAATTCTTTAAATCAAGGAGGATTGTGCAAGAAGGTTTTCAAAGGAAGAAGAAGGAGGCTTGTCTATGAGTGCTTTCTTTTACTTTGTTTTCTTTTTTTTAACAATGATGTATTAATTATTTTATTGTAATTCGACATTGTTTTAGATATTCATAGTATTTAGAGTTATTTGATCTTTCAACTAATTGATTATTCTTCTTGATATTTAATTACTTGTACCTATTACGAGATTATTTTGTTGTTTCTTTCCATTAACTTGCTTGAAAAAGAGGTTGATTGTGGTTTCAATTCATTAGTTTCATATTTGTTGTCTTTTAACTTTCTTGAAAAAGAGGTTAATTGCGAAGAACAAAGTGATTGAAGGTTAATTGATGTCTGCCAGAATATGAATTCATTGGTTAATTTCATGTTTTAAGTTTGCCAGAATATGGAAATTTAATCAAGGATTGTGTTTAATGCATTTTTTGGGTGAATTAGTTGAGACAAAATATGTGATGCTAATTTATCTAGAAGTTAGTGATTTCATGGATTGAAAAAAAATTAAGTCTATCTTAATCCTTCATGATGTCAAGGGAATGATTAGTTATGATAATGGTTGGGTTCTTTAAGATCATATTTGTCTAAACAATGGCTTGAGTTACATAATTCTCCATCCTTGACATGTATATATTTTATTTTATTTTATTTTATTTTACTTTACTTTTTATTTCTTTTTCACTTCATAGAGTCGATTGAACAATGAAAGAAAAGTGATTAATGTATACTTGTTCCTTGAGGATCGACACTCGTTTGAACTCTGTGCTATGTTAATGATGAGTACGTTTGCTCAAATGTGTAATTTGGGGTTTAACGTTTTAATGTAAACTTGATTGGGAATGTGCTTAGTTTTTATATGATTTTTATACCCAAATAAATACACATTAAGTTTTTGGCGCCGTTGCCGGGGAACAATAGTATGAAAGCTTGGATTTTGTTGATTTAACCATGTGAATATGTAAATATGTAAATATATAAATTTGTACAATTGTTCTTTTTGTAAAAATGTGCCATCTTTTGTATCTTTTGTCTCTTGTAGTCTAATTTACTAACTTTGACTTAATTGACTAACATACTTCATGTTGTATTCTAAATACCACTTACTTTTTGGTTTAGGTAGCTTGTGAATATATCTAATGTGTATGTTTTTCTTTTCTTTATTTTTTTTATTCTTTGCTTTTTTATTCTTTTTCTTTTCTTTGTTTCTCTATTATTTTTGTTTGTTTTTCTTTTTTTTTTTGTGAGGTTGATATCATCATGGACAACTAATTTTGGGCACAAAATCAAAGGAGTTACAATGATGCTAGATTGGCAAGATTACAAGCTCGCATTGATGTTCTTAGTGAGACATCATTAATAACATTAGTGAATTCTTTTGTTGCCAATACAAATTCATCTATTCAGTGGCATGAAGAAGCTTCCCAACGATTGTGCGATCAACGGAAATAATTAGTTAAGATTGTTGAGGAGACTCAGGAGTTCATGCTAGCCCGTACAAGTGACCATGGAACAAAAAGAGTAGCTATGAGTGACAATTGAATGCTGTGGTAAGAGAGGTATTTGATTCTGCTCTATGTGCTTTTAATTTTAATATTTCTTTGTCACATGATTTCTTAGGTTCCTCCCACTTCTTGGAGAAGAATGGTCCCAATGATGATGTACGGAGTTTAACATGCCTCAAGAAGTTTGATTTATTATTCATTCTAAGAAACCTTTTGAGGATGTTGATGAATTCTACCTTTCACCCCGATTTCAGGGAGGTAACTTGGTAGTTGTAGAAGTATTGAAAAGTAAGGATTTCCGAATCCTATCTTTAAGAACTCAAACACTAAGTTTAAAGGGGTATTTTAAATTGTAAAAATTCTTTTGAAGGGTTAATCGGTGATTTCAATTGATGCATTCTTTAGAAACCCTGTGCATTTATATGTTAACAACAATATTTGTGTATCTAAAGAAATGTTAGAGAAAGAGGTTTATGTGTTTTGCTTTAGTGAAAAAAAAAATATTTTCATGAACCTTCCATTTTTCAAAATCCTCCATTCTTCATTCTACATTCATCATACCTATATTCTATTTTGAGCTTCTTTTCAAAATGTTTGATGAGGAAGCATGATGGGTGTAGAGAGTTTTTGTTTTATTTTTATTTTTTTATTTTAGTCTTTTTCTTTAGTTTGTTTTCTTTTATTTATGTATGTTTTTATTTTATTATTATTATTTGTGTGTTTTTATTTGTGTTTTGTTTTATAGGCATAAAATCCTCTTAGACAAGCCCTTCTTTTTACCTCAAGCTTGGATATCTATTGGAGCATTATTATACTTGGGCAGTATTACTTAAACTTTCCAACCCCTTATTATTTTTAGTCTCTTTAGAGATGCTTTCTTGTGTTTAATTCTTGCCAATGAGGACATTGTCCAATTTAAGTATGGGGGAGTGGTTTGGTGATATACTTTATCCAAGTTTTTATTAATTTTATTGTGAGCACAATATATGGAAGTATTGTCTTTCTTATCTCTTCTCCTTTATATTTTTGGTCCCATGGTATAATTTATTCCTTGTTATATTTCTTTGGCCATTGAGGACAATGTCCCGTTTAAGTGTGGGGGAATGATTTGATTAAGACTTCTTCTATGGAATACTTTTAGCCTTCTTGTGAGCAAAAAATTTCAAAATTTTTTTCTGATTTTCTTTGAGATTTCAAGCTGTATTTTTAATGCATGTCTTATGATGGATTATAGAGCATATGTTCTAGATCATTTATGGCTTATACATGACTTTTTGCACGCACTTGGATGAAGTAGTTCTTGATCAAATGCTTTGCATTATTCCTAAACTTGTTTTTCTACTAAAATTCATGGAGCATTCTAGAACTTACTCGAATACCTCTCGAGGCGAAATAAGAAAGACAGCTATGATTTAACTTAGGGATGATGGTAATCGGCCTTCTTTAGATAGTTTGAGCTTTTCAAGCCTACCTATTTTATATTATCCCTAGTGCTTATTTTGAGCCTATATTGTTGATTTCTTTCTTTAAAACCCGTTATCATACTTTGTCCATTGCTTATTTCTGAGAGTTTGAATGATTTTCCAAATCTTTATGCTCTTGATGGATGAAAGTATATGTAGGAGAATGTTGAGGAAGAATACTTGGAGAAAGATCATGACTCGTTACTTTCAGTCATGTATCGATAGTTGTGTTGAGTAAGAAAAAGGAAAAGAAAGAGAAAAGAGGGATTGAAAACAAGAAAAGAAAACAAAAAGCTGTTAGAAAAAACATGGAAAGAAAGAAAATGCGAAAGAAAAGAACAATAGCAGTGAAAAGAAAAGAGGAGTGAAAGAAAAGAGAAAAGAAAGGTCATAAGAGGAATGGTGATTGAGCTGTAAAAATTAAGTTTATAGCAAATCATGGAAACCATTGCTAAAAATATGAGTGATCTTGTGAAAAATAAAGAAGAATTGATGAAGGAAGTGGAAAGATGAGAAAAGAAAAAAAAGAAGAGAAAAAATACAAGATTTGCTTGAGTTAAGCTGTAAGTTCTAAATAAGGTTGTGGTTTGATTGATTTTGGAATAGGAGAGCAAGAAGAGTTGGAAATTATTGATTCATTTGTTTATCCTTTTCTTGTGAACTCTTAACTTCTTTGCTATTTGATTTTCCTATATCCTTCATTTGATAAGCTAGATTACAAGCCTTTAGCCTTATATTACAAGCTTGAAAGTCCTACTTGACCTAAGTAGAATCATGATATGTCTCGGATTAGTGGAGAAAGTGTATAAAAAGTAAGCTTATGGAATGCATATTCTTTTTGAACTAAATTCTTTCCAATGGTTTGAGAATATTGTTAAGTATTGAGATGGTTCTACTAAGTCATTATGCACTTACACAAGTCTTGCATTTGTTGTGAAAGATGTAGTAGCATGTATTTTATGTTCTTGAATGAAGAAAGCGTTGAGGATATTGTTTTGAAATTAATTGAGTGCTTGATTAAACCTTATGTTTCCCTACTTATATTTGATACTTTGCTTGAGGACAAGCAAAGAGCTAAGTGTGGGGGAATGTAATAGGGGCTAAATTAGTCATATCTTTCCTAGTTATTTGAGGCTCTTTTGTGATACATTTTGTTCAATAACTAGTCATATTCCTTCATATTTGATATTTTACCCTTGGAAATGTATTTTGTTCATTATTATAGATTTTTAGGGTAAAATGAAATAAAAATGTCGCAAAATAGAAGAGAGGCGGCATCGGACAGGGCATTGGAATCGGCGCCGATCATGCACTGTTAATATGAACTTCGAGGCGATGAAGAATTGTTGAACCAGGACCGGAACAGAACTGAACCGACGATGGCTCCAACAGCCAAGGCGGCGCCGGCTGCATTTTGGACAACATGGTGTTGAAATCAAGAAAAAATCGGTGAACAAGTGGAGAGACAGAACACAACCGGCACCGGCTCTGAGAGCCAAGGCAGTGCTGGCTGTGCTCTGAGGAAAAGACGGGATTGTGATTTTTTTACGCAATTTTTGATAATTTGTAGAGTTTTAGTGTCTTCCAACTTCTACTCGGCCAAAAAATTACACCAACAAGTTTAGGCACTTCCCAAGCCTACAAATAGATGAAAAACATAAGGAAAAAAGAGAGAATTCATTGATTATCACAGAAAATCATTCAATTAAAGAAGAAATTCTTCAAATCAATGAGGATTGTGCAAGAGGGTCTTCAAAGGAAGAAGAATAAGGCTTATCTATAAATGCTTTCTTTTACTTTATTTTCTAATTCTTGAACAATGATGTATTAATTGTTTTATTGTAATTTGACATTGTTTTAGATATTCATGGTATTTAGAGTTATTTGATCTTTCGACTAATTGATTGTTCTTCTTGGTATTTAATTACTTATGCCTATTACGAGATTATTTTATTGTTTCTTTCCATTAACTTGCTTGAAAAAGAGGTTGATTGTGGTTTTAATTAATTAGTTTTATATTTGTTGTCTCTTAACTTGCTTGAAAAAGAGGTTAATTGTGAAGAACAAGGTAATTGAAGGTTAATTAATGTCTGCCAGAATATGGATTCATTGGTTAATTTCATGTTTTAAATTTGCCAAAATATGGAAATTTAATCAAGGATTGTGTTTAATACATCTTTTGGGTGAATTAGTTGAGATAGAATATGTGATGCTAATTCGTCTAGAAGATAATGATTTCATGGATTGAAAAAGAAGTGAGTCTATCTTAATCCTTCATGATGCCAAGGGAATAATTAGTTATGATAATGGTTGGGTTTTTTAAGATCATGTTTGCCTAAACAATAGCTTGAGTTACATAATTCTCCATCCTTGACATGTATATATTTTATTTTATTTTACTTTTTATTTCTTTTTTACTTTATGGAGTCGGTTGAACAATGAAAGAAAAGTGACTAATGTATACTTATTCTTTGAGGATTGACACTCGTTTGAACCTTGTGCTATATTAATGAAGAGTACGTTTGCTCATATATATAATTTGGGATTTAACGTTTTAATGTAAACTTGATTGGGAATGTGTTTAGTTTTTATATGATTTTTATACCCAAATAAATACGCATCAGTAAGATAAAGATCTTCCTAGAAAGTCATACCTATAGTAAGACGTCAAAAGTGAGGTTGGCTATTTTGGGATTTTCGGAGTATGCTTTGGTTTGGTGGAAGCAAGTTAGTGCACAAATGAGATAAATGGGAGTGGAAACCATGGCTAGTTGGAATTTGTTGAAAGATATGATGAGGGCAAGGTTTATACCGCATCATTACTACAATGATTTTTACCAAAGGCTCCAATCACTAAAGCAAAGGAACAAGAATGTAGAAGATTACCATAAAGAAATGGAAGTAATGTTGATGAGAGCTCAAATCGATGAGGATCCTAGAACAACAAGAGCAAGGTTCTTGGAAGGATTAAATAGGGAGATTGCCAATTTGGTGGAATTACACCCCTATGATCGATTAGAGGATATGATACATGCCGCTATGAAGATTGAGAGGCAATTGAAGAGGATGGCATTTACTAGATCACCACTTTCAAACCCCAACACTACTAGTAAGGTTCCAACTAAGAAGGATGAAGCCCCTAAGCCATTCCAAAGAAACATCAACAAACTAAGGGAGGCTTGAAAACCTAGAAAGGATTGGAAGCCTATGGAGGATTGGAAACCTAGGGAAAGATGGAATAAGGACAAGGAAAAAGCCATGGAGAGGCTACAAAGGAATAGGGATATCAAGTGTTTTAAGTGCCTTGGATATGGACATACTTCCCATGAATGCCCAAGTAAGAGAACGATGTATACTAATCCCTATGGTGGGGTTTCTACTGACAAAGAATAAGAGGGAAAAAGATATCAAAGAGAGCAAGAGGGAAATAGAGACGAGAAAAATGATGAAAGGGGAGTTGTTAGTCAAGAACATTCTTTGGTGGGAGTTACAAGAAGGTCATTGAATTCACAAGCAATTGAGGATCAAGATCACCAACAAAGAGAGAACATTTTCTACACTAGGTGTCTAATCAACAAGACTTCTTGTAGTGTCATTGTGGATAGTGGGAGTTGCACTAACGTGATTAGTGCAAACTTAGTTAAGGAATTGGATATGAGTTGAATGAAACACCCCAAGCCCTATAAATTGCAATGGTTGAATGATAGCGGGGAAATAAGAGTAAACAAACAAGTTATGGTGTCTTTTGAGATAGGAAAATACAAGGATGATGTGCTATGTGATGTGGTCCCCATGTAAGTGGGTCACTTGCTTCTAGGAAGGCATTGGCAATACGATATGCATGTTAAGCATGATGGGAGGAAGAATACTTATTCCCTACTCAATGAGGGAACTAAATTTACCCTCACCCCTATGGCTCGCTAGTGAGGTGAATAAAGATCAAAGAATCATGAAGGAGAAAGAAAAGAAAAATGGAGCTCAAGATGTCAAACAAAAATAAGAAATTGAGAGGAAAGAATAAGAGGGGAAAGAAAATAGTTGAGAGAGAGGATAGACAAACAAGTATCTTTGACAATCAAGGATAGGAGTGAGCAAGGATAAGAGAGGGGAGGTAAAAGAAGAGTGAATTTCTTTGCAAAAGAAAGTGAGGTCATAGAAGCTATAGAAGCTAAGGAATCAGTTATTCTTCTTTTAGGCAAAAGTTTTAATGTTTCTACTAATGATTCTACATTGTCTTTGTCTAGTGAAATTGCAACTATTCTTCAAGAATTTGAAGATGTTTTCCCAAATGAGGTGCCCGGAGGACTACTACCCATGAGTGGGATTGAGCATCAAATCGACTTTGTGCCCGGAGAAGCAACCCGAAGGAGTCCAAAGAATTGCAAAAGCAAGTAGAGGCATTGCTTGAGAAGAGACATGTGAGAGAAAGCCTAAGCCCATGCGTGGTTCCGGTTCTCTTGGTGCCCAAAAAGGATAGGACATGGCGTAGTGTGTTGATTGTCGCGCTATTAACAACATTATGTTAAAATACCGCTATCCCATTCTTAGGCTAGATGACTTGCTTGATGAGCTATTTGGTGCATTCATTTTCTCTTAAATTGATTTGAAATCCAATTATTACCAAATTAGAATAAGAGAAATGGATGAATGGAAAACGGCTTTTAAAACTAAACAAGGGTTGTATGAGTAGCTAGTCATGCCCTTTGGATTGTCTAATGCTCTTAGTACTTTCATGCGATTAATGCACCATGTTTTAAGGGAATTTGTTGAAAAATTTGTTGTTATGTACTTTGATGATATATTAATCTATAGCAAATCATATGTGGATCATTTAAATCATGTTCAAAGTGTGCTTGTCGCCCTCCAAATGGAGAGATTATATGCTAATCTTGAGAAATGTTCTTTTTATTTTGATAGAATTACATTCATTGGGTATGTTATGAGTGCCAAAGGAATTGAGGTTGATGAGAGAAAAGTGAAAGCCATCCAAGATTGGCCAACCCCTACCACCATTACCTAAGTCCATAGTTTCCATGGGCTAGCTAGCTTCTATAGAAGATTCATCCAAAATTTTAGCACTATAACAGCCCCTCTAACCGAAGTGGTAAAGAAAAATGTGGGATTTATGTGAGAGGAAGCCCAAGAACAAGCCTTTCAAGCCCTCAAAGATAAATTGAGCCAAGCTCCAATTCTTATTATTCCTAATTTTGAGAAGGCCTTTGAGATAGAGTGTGATGCAAGTGGGGTGGGAGCAGGTGCGGTCTTGACCCAAGATAGAAAACCCATTACATACTTTAGTGAGCAATTGTCCGGGGTGGCCCTTAGGACCTATGACAAAGAGCTTTTTGTCTTGGTGAGGACCCTAGAATATTGGCAACATTACCTTTTGCCAAGAGAATTTGTCATTCATACCGATCATGAGACTCTTAAACACCTTAAGAGATAACAAAATTTGAACAAGAAGTATGTAAGGTGGATGGAGTTTATTAGGACATTTCCATATGTCATTTAATACAAGAAGGGTAAGGAAAATGTGGTAGCAGATGCACTCTCTCGAAAGTATGTATTACTAAACTTTTTGGATGCTAAACTTCTTGGTTTTGAACTTGTGAAAGATTTGTATGTTGCTGATAAGGAGTTTGGGAATATTTTCCATGCTTGTGAGAAAAGTGCATTTGCTAAATATTATAGGCATGATAGTTTCTTGTTTAGGGAGGTAAGGCTTTGTGTGCCAAAAGGTTCTATTAAGGTGTTGCTAGTTAGGAAGGCCCATAGTGGGGGACTAATGGGGCATTTTGGTGTTGCAAAGATCTTAGTCATTCTTAAGGAGCATTTCTTTTGGCCAAAAATGAGATAGGATATGGAGAGACATTGTTCTCAATGTCTTGTTTGTAGGTGAGCTAAGTCTAGATCCCTTCCCTATGGTCTTTATACTCATTTGCCTACACCTAATGTGCCTTGAGTTGATATTTCAATGGATTTCATCTTAGGATTGCCTAGGTCCAAGGGGGGTAAGGACTCCATATTTGTGATTGTTGATCGATTCTCTAAAATGGCTCATTTTTTGGCTTGTTCCAAGACTAATGATGCGTCCTATATTACAAATTTATTCTTTAAGGAAGTGGTAAGAATGCATGGGATTCCAAGGACTATTGTCTCAGATAGGGATACTAAATTCCTTAACCACTTTTGGAGAGTTTTATGGAACAAACTTGGTACTGATCTCTTGTTTTCCATAGCTTGTCATCCTCAAACGGACGGACAAACAGAGGTGGTCAACTGAACACTCACCCAACTCTTGTGGACCATAATCAAGAAGAACTTAAAAAATTGGAAAGAGTGCTTGCCACACATTGAGTTTGCTTACAATAGGGCTATTCACTCTACAACTTCTTATTCTCCTTTTGAAATTGTATATGGTTTTAATCCTCTAACTCCTTTAGATTTGGTTCCTTTGCCTATAGGTGAACGGTTGAACCTCGATGAAGCTAAGAAGGCGGAGATGGTAAAGGCACTCCATGAGAAGGTGAAAGCAACCATTGCAAAACGTAATGAAACGATCGCCCATAAGCATAATCAAGAAAGGAAAAATATGTCATTTTAGTCGGGCGATTGGGTATGGGTGCACCTTCGCAATGAGAGATTCCCCACGCAACGACAGAGCAAATTAGATCCAAGGGAGGATGGTCCATTTCAAGTTCTCATCAAAATTGGAGATAACGCTTATAAGATAGATCTACCCAGTGAGTATCATGTTAGTGCCACCTTTAATGTTAGTGACCTCTCTCCCTTTGATGTAGATGATTCGAAGATGAATCCTTTTCAAGGAGGGGGAGATGATGAGACTCCACTTCATCATAGAGGTCAAGATCGATGAGGGGGAAGCGCGATCATGCACGGACAAAGACCGATGACAAGAGTTAGATCCAAGAAGCTTCAAGATAATTTTCACTTACTCATCAAACCATGCTTGAGGATGGAAGAGGGTTGAAATGTTGAAAAAGTTATCCAAGAGTTCATGTTAATGACCATCCAAGAAGGACCCCAACAAGAACTCAAGCCGATAACAAGGAGGACGAAACTTGACCAAGGGAGGCCTTCCAGCGAATGACCGGCGCCAGCTCCAAGTAGCCAAACCGGCGCCAGCTCTAATCTGCCCAACAACACCTTAATAGTAACTTGAACCGGCCCGAAAGCAATGCACAACTGGCGCCGGCTTCAAGGGACCTAGCCGACGCGGGCTTCCCTCTGGGCAGTCGACGACTACCTCGCATTTTTTTACATTTTCTCCAATTTTCTCCACTTTTAATTGTTTGTAAAGACTTATTATGACCCTAAACTATAATAGAATCTCAGGGATTACTTAGCAATGGTTAGAGTTGTAACACCCCATGACTACGTACCCTAAAAGGGCGGGGATGTCGCCCCGTCCCGTAGAACAAGGGGTCTTTAAAACGAGGTATAAAATATAAAGGCAATCTCCAAAAGAGTTAACTTTGATAAATGAAGAAATACACTTATTACATCAGGCTCAAATTGGAGCAATACGAAATAAAGGAAATATTCTTCAGAAGTATAAACGACAAAAGTCTCCTAGAACAGCATAGGGAAAAAAATAGCAAAAGCCTCTACTGCCAAAGCCCCGCTGAGTCAGCACAATCTATCTCCTGCAAACATGATGTAAAACCGTGTGAGAATAAATCTCAGTAAGTCCTGTGAGTGCACATGGTGTTTTGAATAGTGCGTGTATGCAAAGTGTAAAACGTTTGTAGAAATAATTTGGCAAGTCATAAACAATCTCTTTTCGCAAGGAGTGGGTTTTTCCCATTATCACACTTTGTATAAAATAAATCCTCTACTCGAATAAACAGTCATGTCACCACACGTTGGGCTCCATGAGAATAAAATGGCCAAGGTACCACACTTTGTGCACCTTGTCCGGACCAGATTACCACACGTTGGGCATTCTGATCAAGGTGAGTGTACAGCTTGCCGGGTGAGATACTCCTCCATCTCTACACCCAACAAAACCATCCGGGTGTCCATGCCGGGAATATAAATAATACCTTACTAGGTACAAATGCTAGCTCGGACTGGCCTGACCAACCAACACTATCGCCTTTTCAAGCAGAGTTCATCTTCTGGAGGTGGCCTCCTGCCAGAAGACTTACGCTAGCCCTCCAAGACTAGTATTGTTAGCCTACCCTTATTGAGTACTCAACGAACATATCCGTCAATTCCTGATTCAAAATATCTCCACACCTTGGCTTTGTACAATGTGGTTTTTCTCTAAAAGAGTTTCCTAAAAATTTAAGAAAGAATAATTTTCTTGATAAAATCATTAGTTTGACAAAATCATTTAAAGAATAATCCTCCACGTTTACAACCCAAATAATCATAGTTCAACAATAGCTTTACAAAGCTTCACAACATAGACTTGTCATCAGAACATTTAACCAAAGAGTTTATACAAGGACATACCATCACAACATTTAACAAAAGAGTTTATGCAAGGACTTACTTGATATGCCTCAGATAAATGAGATAAAATCACAGCTTGCTTTCCTCAATTATCCTCCTGATCTATACAATATAATATCATGATCAGGGTCTCAATTAATTCGAACATGCTCTAATCTCATTTATTTTCACAACACTTCGCAATCCCCCATTTAAATCCAAGTAAACTATCCAATCCCCAAAGATCATATACCAGGACCATATGCTCATCCAACTAATAGATATCATTAAACCTTACTTTCGGCATTAAGGGTGCGTATTCCCTTACCTTGCAACAACTGGGTAATGAGGTCTCGATGCTCCTATGGTGATCGTCCCGAGTTCGCTTGAAAAGAAGAGAAAAGCTACCTCCTTTGCTCCTCTTGATCGAAAATTAAAGAAGAAGATGAAATCAGCCTCTATGTGGCACGATTTAAGGGAAGAAGAAGAAGAAAAGAATCATTAGAGAAAACGGCATCAAGAGGTTGAGAGGATTTTTGCTTACCTTAAGGTGTATTCGATTTTTGCTAGGTATTGCTCTTAAGATTTTCGAAAATTGTTGTGGAGTTCTTGCTGGAATTTTTCATGTAGAATAGAGAGGGTAATCGGCTACTATGCTTTAGGGTTAGAGAAGATTGGTTTAGGGTTAGATGGTGGTGTTTAGGAAGACTCCTAATAGCTTTAGGTTTCTTGAACAGCAAAGAAAAAAATTGCAGCTTATGATGTGCCTTATTGCTGCCGACTTGGGACGATTTAAGGGAGAAAATATTCTATAATTTGCTTCTTTGTACTGGCCGAAATAGTTGCTCAAGAGAAAGGCTGAATGTGTTCAGAATTTTGGGCCAAACAAAGAAGAGTTTGAGAAGGTTTGAAGAGCTGAAATTTCTGTACGCGTGCAGTGGTTTTGCTGTACGAAATTGCTGAACAATAAGAGGAGAAATTCTGGTCTGTTGTAGCTGTGGTTCTGCCACAATTTTCAAAGAAAAGATGAGGGTTTTAGGCGCAGAAAATTGGCTTGATCAACTGAGGATTCTGGTGTGTTTTGGTGTGCAGAATTTCGGTTTGTGTAGGAGTGCAAGCTGGCCGAAATTCCTGTACAAGGCTGGCCGAAATCTGTAGTTTTTTTGAAGATAAAAATCTGGTTTTGTGCATCTAAGGTAATCTGAATTTATGAAGAGTGTTCTAGATGTTTTAAGCTAGGGTTTGGAGTGTTGTATTGCACCTAGGAGTGCTGGAGTTTTCGGACAGCTTGTGCTTGCACAAGGCTATCGAATTTCAACTAGGAAAAGGTAGAAAAACCTAGTTAAATTAGGATTGAAATAAAATCTGATTTGCTAAAGGATTTAGGATAAGATTTCCTAATTTTGGAAGAGTTTAGGTTGAGCTAAAATTCCTTCATGAAGTGGCGGCACTAGCTGGAAAAATTTTCCAGATTTTTAGCTAAAGTTCTAGGTTTAAAACCAACAAGGTTTCCTACTAGAAGAATGACTCTTTAATTCCAACTATCCATGGAAACATCTATTAAGCTAAAATCAAGTTGAAATTTTAATCATTAGCTAGGGTTTTTTTTCCAAAAATCCTAAGGAATAAAAGCTGAAAATTAAGGGTGAACTTTATTCACATCAAAGTCCTTGATTTTAGGAAATAAATATGGAGACTTATTTCCTTGGAATATTGGCACTAAAATTTCTCTAGGTTTACTATATCTTTTTCGGCCAAGACATGGAAACTCTAAGGAAAAGAATCTTCAAGAAGAGAAACTAAGATTCACAAGAGATAGGATTCAAACTTGGGCCACCACGGAAAAATCACCATCCCCCCCACTATTCCAAATCAATTCCAATACTAATTCTTCCTACAAGAAGTTCTTACCACTCCAATACTCATCCCTCCAAATCTTCGACCAAGCCTCCCTTAACCAAATCTTTAGCAACACACTATCTCACCTCCATTAATTCAAATGCAAGAGCAACGGAAAAATTCACATGCATCCATACAAATAAAATAATTCTAAGCTACCACATAAAATGCAAAATACTATGCAATGCATGACTTTTCCCTATAGTCAAAAGTAGTTTTGGGCGGGGTATTACAAGAGTAGTATAAATAGAACTTTTTTGTGATTTTACGACACAATTCACACACTTTAATTCAAATTTGAGAGAGAATATTGAGAGGCCCTAACCTCCTTGTTCATTTGTTCAAGACCATGCTGAAAGGTTAGTCCTCCTTATGAATGAGTCTATAAATCTTTTGGATAATCCAATGTTATTTTCTTTGAATGGGTCTTAGTTGCTTTGTTCTTCTAAGATTTGTTTGAATTTCAATATTTGGGTGCCTATTTTCTCTATTCTATTTATTCTTATTGGCCTTTGTTGCTTCAAGGATATTGGGGTGAGATTATAGTAGAACTTTTTACTTTTCTTGAGAGTCTTTAAAGCTTAGTTCTTCAAGGATTTGATAGAGGGTAGGTTGCTATTTTACTTTCTCCTTTTTGTCTCTAGAAGAATCTCTGTTTTGGTCCCATTTGGTTGAGCTGAATACATAACCAACTAAACCACTCACAACACCAAGAAAAAGCCCACACATGGTCATATCAGATCTCATAATCGTACCTATCGATGACTATGATCTGATTCTGGTATGGATTGGTAGCAAAGCATAGAGCAAGAGTGGATTGCAAGGTCAAGATAGTGCAGTTTGTTAGACCCAGACACGATGTATTAGATTTTAGTGGGAGGAAGGTGAGGAAGTTGAAATTCTTGATAGTAGGATCAAAGGCGCGAAAAATGCTAAAGAAGGGTTGTGTAGGATATTTGGCTTATCTAATTAATAAGCTTAAGGATCAGTGTACTTTAGAAAGCACCAAGGTGGTGAAGGACTTCGCCGATGTATTTTCGGCTGAACTTACTTCTCTTCCACCTCCCCGAGAAGTCGAGTTCACCATCGATCTAGTTCCTAGAGTTGAACTGGTATCAAAGACTCCTTATCGAATGGCACCCACAGAATTGAAAGAATTAAAGGAGCAGCTAGAAGAACTAGTTAAACAAGGGTACATAAGACCCCGTACATTGCCATGGGGAGCTCCGATGTTATTTGTCAAAAAGAAGGATAGGACGCTGAGGTTGTGCATAGACTAGAGGGGACTGAATAGCTTCATGATCAAAAACAAGTATCTCCTGCCCTTAATTGACGAGTTGTTTGATTAGTTGCAAGGCTCTTGTTACTTCTTCAAGTTAGATCTCCAACAAGGCTATTATCTAGTGCGAATCAAAAAGGAGGATATTCCTAAGACGGCCTTTAACACTATATATGGGCACTATGAGTTCGTGGTGATGCCATTCAGAGTAACTAATGCTCTCACCGTTTTCATGGATCTTATGCATAGAGTTTTTTAGCCGTACCTGGATAAGTTCGTGGTGGTATTCATAGACGATATTTTGATCTACTCAAAAAGTCCCGAGGACCATGCGAAGCCTCTGAAGTTGGTACTAGAGAAATTGAGAGAACATAAACTCTATGCTAAGTTTAGAAAATGTGAGTTTTGGTTAGATTCAGTAGCCTTTCTTAGTCACGTGATATTTAAAGATGGAATCAAGGTGGACCCATCGAAGGTCGTGGCTATCTCAAATTGGAAGCTACTGGAGAGCATAACCGAGATCAGGAGTTTCCTTAGATTGGCAGGATATTATCGTTGTTTTATTAAGAACTTCTCTATGCTGGCGACGCCGATGAGCCCATTGCTAAGGAAGGACGTGCCGTACATTTGGAATGATAAATGCTAGAAGAGCTTTCAAGAGCTTAAGAGAAGGTTGATGACAGCACCAGTGTTGAGCCTACCTAAAAAAGGTAAAGCTAATTCCTTGTATACGAATGCTTCTAAGGAAGGTCTAGGGGTGGTGCTGATACACGACAGAAAATTTATCGTTTATGCATTAAGGAAGTTGAAGTCACACGAGATAAACTATCTGACGCACGACTTGGAACTGGCTGCGATAGTGTTTGCTTTGAAGAATTGGTGACACTATTTGTATGGAGTGGAATATGAAATCTTCACGGATCATAAGAGCTTGAAGTACATATTCACGCAAAAGGACTTGAACTTAAGGCAGAGGAGGTGGATGGAGTTCTTAAAGGAATATAAGTGAACAATTAACTACCATCCGAAGAAAGTGAATGTGGTAGCTGATGCACTGAGTCGGAAAGTGAGGATGGCTAGCTTAAGGGTGTAAGAAGTTCAAATAGTATAAGAAATCTTGGGGCAAAAGACAGAAGTGGGAGAAGAAAAAATTAGTTTGAGCAACTTGAGGTTGGAGCCTGAGTTAAGGCAAGAGATTAGTGAGGTTCAGCGGAATAACTAAGAGTTTCAGACTTTCAAGGCAAAGGAAGCAAAGAGAGGAAATAAGGAGTTTCAAACTGATGAAACGGGAGTGATGTACTTCTAAGAACGGCTATATGTACCGAACAACCCCTTATTGAAGAGAAAGATAATGGAGAAGGCTCACAAGAGCAAGTATTCCATTCACCCGGGAGAACTGAAGATGTACCAAGATTTGAAAAAGGCCTACTGGTAGCTGGAAATGAAAAGAGATATGGCGCAATACATCTCTACTTGTCTGACATGTTAGAAGGTAAAAGCAGAGAACAGAAAGGCAGGCGGATTGCTTCAACCATTGCCTATTCCCGAGTAGAAATGGCAAGAAGTAACGATGGATTTCATCACCGGGCTGCCAATGTCAAAGACTATGAAGGATGCCGTGTGGATTGTAGTTGATAGGTTGACCAAGATAGCTCATTTCATTCTGGTAAATATGAAGGACTCTATGAAAAAATTGACTAAGACGTATATTCGAGAAGTGGTTAGATTGCATGGTATGCTGTCAAGTATTGTATCCGACAGGGATCCTAGATTTACATCGAGGTTTTGGACCAAATTTCAAGTGTCAATAAGAACGACTCTGAAGCTCAATACTTCTGCTCATCCCCAGACAGATGGACAATCTAAAAAAGTCATCTAGATATTGGAGGATATGCTTAGGGCTTGCGTGTTGGATTTTAGAGATAAGTGGTTAGATTGCATACCTTATGTCAAATTGGCCTACAACAATAGTCATTAGGCATTGATTGGAATGACACCCTACAAAGCGTTATACGGGTAGAAATGTCAAGGACCATTGTATTGGGGATGGTCAGAGGATGATCAGATTAGCAAGTCTGGGGAAGTGAATATTAAAGAAATGGCTGACAAAATGAAAGTGATAAGGGAGAGACTGAAAGCCGCTCAGAGCCAACAAAAGAGTTATGTCGATAATAGAAGAAAGGAGTTGGAGTTTCAAGTGCGAGATCGGACTTTTCTAAAAATAACACCGAGCAGAGGGATTCTGAAGCATCCTAAAGGAGGAAAGCTGAGTCCTAAATATTTAGGATCTTTCCCAGTGATAGAAAAGATTGGACCCGTAGCATATCGGTTGGTGTTGCCAGAAGGGTTAGCAGGAATTCATGATGTGTTCCATGTGTCCCAATTAAAGAAGTACAACCTTGATTCAGAGCATGTATTAAATAAGGAACCATTGATTCTTTACCTTGATTTGATCTATGTGGAGAAACCGATTAAAGTTATAGATCGTAATGTCAAGATGTTGAGGAATAAGCAGATATCGATGGTGAAGATTTTATGGGAGCATCATGGTTCTCAGGACACGACGTAGAAGACTAAAGATTGGGTGAGGAGGAAGTATCTGAGTTTGCTTTAGAGGAATCGCACTCTAAATTTCGGGGCAAAATTCTCTTAAGTGGGAGAGAATGTAATATCCTGTATTAAGCCACCGTTAGTATGTGGGGAAAGTCATGCATGTCATAGCTTTTCTTTTATATTGCATTTGGTAAAGTGAATTATTTTCATGAAAATATAAGTTCACGAGTTTGTTGTTTCATGAATTAATTTGTTCTTGAAATGGGTGTGTTATTTTAGTTAGTTGAGTTTTTATTTTGTTGAGGAGAATTCATTAGGAAGAGGATAAAGCAAGTGAGTAGGAATTCAGGGGATTTAACTAGGGAAAAATTTATACAAGAATTGTTGTGGAATAGTGGATAAAGCTTGGTGTTTAAATCTTGATGGGCTTGAGTTCGAATCCTAGCTACTTCAAATCTTCTCTTTTATTTTATTTTCTCCTTCCCTAATTTTTTCTAAGCCTTGGCCAAAATACTCCTAAGGTAGCCACCACCTTATAGCCAATTTTCTAAAATTTTAGAAGTGTGATTTATCTTGGGAATTATTTTATAAAATATTTAAAAATAAATTAAAATTTTATTTCTAATATCTTGTCATAATCTTTTAAAGAATTTTAAATATTACTAATCTGGATTTTTAAAAAGCTATATAGAAGTAATTTATTAGGAGATAAAATATATGAACATACGTCTTGTTTTAATGTGGTAGCCGCCACACCTTAAGGAGATAAGTCTCCATATTTTAATTCTCTTCAATTAAATTTTAAAAAGGAAATAAAAGGATAAAATTTAGATTTTAAATAAAGTAGTTATCTCTTAGATAGGGATTTTCAAATTTTAAGGGAAAAGGAAGAAGGATTTTGGTAGCTTCAGGGAAAAGGAAACCAGAATTTTATCATGTAAAATAATTATTTAATAGCCATTTAAATTACTTAAATTAATATAGGGAATAAATTAAATTATTTCTTAAATAAATAACCTAATTCCTTCTTATATTTTTCTGGAAAATTCCCTCAAAGCTGTCGCAACACACTAGAGCAATTGTAGCTCAACTAAAAGTTTCCAAAACCTAACTAGGGTTATCCAAGAAAACCTTAACCAATTAGGACTTTGTTTTAGCAAAAAAAAAATGCCAGAATTTCCTCTCTAATTCCTTCAAAATTTTCGCCACAATTCAATACTATTCTAGACGAAAATTCCAGCAAAAAATCTGCACAAAAACCTCTCTCGTTATCGAGCAAAATACAACTGCACAAAGGCTCACTTTTTCTCCCTTATTCTCACCATTATAGAGACCAAAACCAACCAGATTTTTGGCCATCATAAACATCAAAAACACAATAGCAGTACCCCTAAACGAATGTCCAGTTTCAGCACCCATAGAAGGACCAAAGCTATCTAACTTTTCTCTTGTGATCAAGAATCCATAGTAAGGTAGAACTCCTCCAAACACCAAACCCTAGACTTTTCTATCCAATAAACCACGAAATTTCCTACCCTCTTAGCCTCTCAAACTCACAAAGTAACCAGCATTCAACCTACACAAAAATTCGGCTAGCCTATCCTAAGAACAAAGCTAAAACCAAAAGTCTCTACATGGTTATTGATCTTCATCCTTTCTATTCATCTCTTACTCCACTCTTTTCCTCTTTTCTCCATTAAATCACATCCATAAGGGACCAATTTTATTCCTTTCTTGGTGAGTCTCGATCAAGGACATCTAGGTGGACCAATCTCTTCAACTATCAATTGAACTCAAGCTAGTCATCAAGGAGTTGTCGTGTTTTAAGTCTAGATTGCTAAGGGGTAATCAAGATCCTATATTTACTAATTTAAAAGGAATTAATCTTTAGTGTATTGACTTATGAATGCTTATGGAGTCGAGCATGAAACCATGAATGAACTAGAATGATAAATATGTTGATATAAGTCGTAGACAAAGCATGTATGAGATAGGACATTAGCGCATCTTGTGAAGATGAATCTAGATCTATGCTAAGTAGGTAAAGATGAGTTCTTTTAATGTTTATGAGGCTGATTATGATGATTTTATTCTAGTTAAATATAAGAGTTGTCATATAGTGAATTGATTTGGATGAATGCATGGTTATGATCAATAGCATGGCAAAGGAAGTTGTGTAGGTGATCTAATGAACTAAATTACCTAGATACCATGGATGAATTAGATGACTAATGCGATCATGAAAAATCATATTGCATGAAATAGTGGAAGTAATATTTGTATTCTAATTAAAGAATCATTTATTCTAGATGAAGAAGGAGTAGAAGTAAGGCCCATCAATTGAATTGGGTCTAGCTGTTGATTTATCCAAGTAAGTCCCTACATAACCGTTTTGATAAATGTTACATGTTTACAAGTAATTTTTACAATGTTATTTGGAATTGATGTCAATATGATGTTTTGACAAGAGGATTGAAACGTTGGGTAGCCATGATATGGATTATGATATTGTTGCTTGGATCATTTGCTAATCCCTACTTAATAAATTATGAACATGATGAAACGATGATTTATTGTGAACTATTTTGGATTCATTAAGCAAGGCTCCTTTGTATAACTGTTATTGATTAAATTGACTTGCAAACACGATTTTGTGATTTTGATAAATCTGCATGCACGAAATGGTTATAATTGACACTTGCACACACAGGACTTACTAAGATGCCAATATCACACCTTTTATATCATGATTTTAGGGGTGTATTTATATTGAGCAGGTTGAAGGAATAAGCGATGATCGCCTATTTATTTATTTTATTTTAACATATATTTCTTTCAAGAGATATTTGTTAGTTTTGATCTCTTGGATTTTTATAAGTATTTTCCTCGGATGTAATAAGAGTATTTTGTTATTTTATTTAGTTGGGTTTTTTTTCTTCCTATTATTTATTAGTTGCACCTCGTTATAAAGATTCTTGGTCATCTGGACGGGACGATATCCTGCCTTATCTAGGTATGTAGATAGTGGGGTGTTACAGTTATAGTCATTGGTTCCTGAATGGGTTACAATTCTAAAATGAGTCTGCCATGGCTGTAATGGGTTACAGTTCTTGACTATGCCATAACTGCTACATCTATAATGATTCGTTATATTTAACTGATCTAAATTTTTAACTTCCATCTGTTTTTATAAATAATGAATATTTATGACTTTTATGGATACAAACTATCTATCTATTTTAGATGTGTGGATTTTTATGATGCCCTGAGTGTCCCTTAGAACCGATAAATAGATTGGTAGTTATCTATGAAAGTTATCGTTTGATAATCCTACTCATACACAAGGGGGAGTTTTGGACCCCGAGGGAATCTTTCTTGCATCCAAAATGTTAGTCCAAAACTTATTTTGCTCTATTTTGGACACATTATTTGGACATCCAAAATTTTCATAGCTCAGTATAATTTATGACTCTCCTCTATGACATCATCAGTGTATCTTCTGTACACTGCGAAGGGGAAGCACTATCTTACAAACACTATCTTTATATCTCCCCTAGGATATACTCATATATTCATTTTTGTTTTTACTATTTGTGGCTATTTCCTTGTGAAATAGTCCTATTTTGGAAAGAAGAAGGAAATGAAGGTTGGTTAGGCCATAGGCTTATAAAGCCATTGTTTATAAGACAATACTAGATCTTACATATCCATATAGTTTATGTGACGAGAAACTGCATTTTGAATGATCTTAATCCTTTAAATCTCTTAGTCTTACATATCCATGCAGTTTATATTATTGATCACATCCCATCAAGTTTGTCATCACTCAAAAAGGGGAAGATTGTTAACCCGAAGGGTATTCTCCTATATTTTGACTTATGACAAACATTGATGTGGACTAATATATGTGTTTGCATATGATACGAACTTTTGGATATGACATGTTTGACCTTCACTCTTCAAGGTCTTGAGAATATTGAATGATCCTTACAACTAAAGGGTAATGATGAATGTTCAATTGAGGTTGCACATATTGAAGACTTTCTTGAAGAATTGTAGACTAGGAATTTTTGTCTTTAAGGTATTGTCTATAATCCTATGTCTCTTTACCTTGGCTTAATTTTATTTTACATTGAAGTACTTATAAAAGTTTTTCAAATGAAAATGTTTTGAATCTGACTTTCATAAAAATTATAGAAATGTTTTAGATGAAACACTGAATCCAAAACATCCATCTAGTATTTTGTAGAATTTTCAAAACACTATTTTAAATGAATATTATTGTTTTGAACGCACATCCATCCACTTCGTGAATCTAAAACGCTGAAAATCCTGACAGAAAATTAGCCGTTAGGGCTTTATTTTTTACTTATATAAAAGCCATATAAACACGATTTTCTGTAAGATTTTTGTGCTAACTTATTCAAAAACACTCTTATACCTTCAAAACACAAAAATCTCTCTTTGTGCTTCATTGTGAAGTCAAATCATCTAAAGGTAAAAAGCCAAAGGTATTCAAGTTTGCTAGATCTGCTCAAAATTGTGAGCTATCTTTGTCTTATTTCTCTAATCATTTTGTATATCAAGATTGTGGTGTAAAATCCATTTGGGATGAGCCTTGATTTGTAGTTGGTTGATAGATTTTAAATAAAACTAAGCGTGGTGATCCTCTTGTGTAATTGGTGTAGTAAAACACCATCGATTTAAGTGAGGTTTATAGTGATCTGGTTTAAAATCCTTAAGTGTGAATTTAAGGTAGTGGATGTAGATCTTTAAGGATCGAACGACTAAAAATATTTTGTCCATCTTCCCTACATTTATCTCTAAATGTTTGTGAACTTCTCTGCACAAAGTTTCAATCACTCGAAAAGATCTTTATAACTTTCACCAACCCATCTTTACTATTGTATTGATTGCACATCACTTGACACATCTCTTTAAGATCCTTGACATCTCTTTAAAGCTGCACGAATTTCTACTTCGCATACTCTTCATACATCACGATCTATCTTTAAAACAAAAAGAGGATTTCAAAAATCAAATTTCAAAAAAAGTGTTTAAATTTGCCAAAAACCTTATTCACTCTCCTAAGGTTTTTCACCTCTATATTTTGGAAATAAATAAAATATTTTATTCATTAATAGTTGTTTGTTTACATATATGTGCACATTAAGGTCTAATTGTGTTAGTAAGTAATTTACATGATTACGTCGTGCTTTCACAGTAAGGTGTAGGTTATGAGCTACTAACACATAGATTGATAAATTTGGGCAATTTATCAAGGTTTAGATCATTACACTATAGTTTTTAAATGGGGAATGGTTTACATTTAACTAGTAAGTCGTCCACTCATGGCAATAGTGTAAGCGTATTTGGAATATGTAAAGTTGGACCACGCGATAGTAATCTTTACAAAAGTACAATAATAAATAAAGATTGGTCTATCACTATTACTACGTGGACAAGTATCCTAAAACTTAAGTATATATTGGTAATCTGGTAAAGTTGGACTTGTACACTTTGATATATGATGTGTAAGGTCTTATCGCAAGGCTAATAATCTTATAAATTGGGTGTATGACTCTAGTTAATTAAGACAGACTTATACAATAGAATTTCTATACTTTACTATGTGAAGACATCACTCCCTTGTGATTGTCTGGAATAATCTAAATAACCCAATACCCTGGAAAACTTGACAAGTATGTATATTTTTTAGTAGCTCCTTGAGATAAGTGAGTACATACTGAAAGTTATGGATTATCAGACTAGTTATAAAAGGATGGTAGATATCGTTATGAAAGATATTAGTACAATTTTCATATCTTAATGACGGGTGTCACATAGAGGGATATTTTCATCATTACACCTATAGGTCAAAGACACTGTACTTACAACATTATTCTTGGGATCATTATTTTCATATAGTGATAAATGGAATATTTAAAATGATAAATATGACTATTTGTTAGCAAGGATATTCTTGCCATTTTAGTAGTCAAGAATAATATGTTTTTTGGGTCCTAAAGTAGCTCAAGTAACCTTAGTAAATTTATTTACTATATAAGCTTATTGGGTGAATTTAATATTAGAAGAATTATTTCAAGAGTCCAATTAATTATTTGTGTGGGTAAGAATAATTTATTTGGCCAATTTAATTAAATTAGTTTATTAATTAATTATCTTGGACAATTTTATATTTGGTCTAAATGGATCAATTAATTAATATAGGAGCTATTTAATTAGTCTTGGATTAATTAACAAACCCTTGGCCCATCAAGGTTTGGGGGAAATAGCTAAAAGGTTTTGGAAACCTAAGTAGCCATCACACACAAATTGTTGGGAATATGCCCTCATAGACTAGTTTTCTGATGAAAATATCGAATATGTTAATAAAAGAATTTATTTGTCGAAAATCGTTTGTGAAATAATTTTCTTTATTTGTGTACATTTTTCATTTGGAACAGACCCATTGTGTATAAATAAGTGATCTATGTGAATAGAGGTCTTTCACAGTAAGGTATGGATCATGGGTTATTTAAACACATAAACAGTTGTTCTTAACCGATTGATGAGAATGGGAATCTCATCATGTTTAGGCTATTATGTTATGAATTACAAATGGGGAATGGCTTACCTTTAGCCAGTGAGTAGGCCACTCACTTCATGACATAAGCGTATTTTGAATACGTAGAACAGGACTTGTAGTAGTGGTTTCTAAAAGTATTATATGGTAGAAACCTAGTCTACTATCGCTACAGCGATGGACTAGTACTCTATGACTTGAGTATGAGTTGGTGGTCAGGCGAAGTTGGAAGCATATGCGTTGATATACTATAGTTGAGGTTTTATCGGAGGGCCAATATACTTGTATGTTGGGTATGTGTGACAAGTTAGTTAAGACAGACTTAGATAAGATAGTTTCTACACTATATCGCCCCTTGTGGTTGTCCGGATGATCTAAATATCCAGGGCCTTGGGAAACGTGACTTGGATGTTTACTTTAGGGTCGCTCCCTTGGAAAGCGAAAATACTCCAGGAAGTCGTGGATCATTGGACTAGAGGCCTAAGGATGGTAGATATCTTTTAGAGAGGTGTTAGTACACTTCTTCCTCTCTAATTGTACGGCGATGTGTAGAGGGGTATTTTAGTCATTTCACTTGTAGGTCGAAGACTCTGCTAATGCAGCATCGTCCTTAGGGTTAATATTTCCTTATGGTGATATTAGGAAATATTTAAAATGCAAAATACATCTATTTATATAGTATGGGTATTTTGGTCATTTTAGTAGCCAAGGCGATGTGTCTTTTTGGTCCTCGGAATAGCCCGTAAGTCCTAATTAATTTTTGGGTTGAGAAAATGATCTCAGTTGAGAGAGTTTTATTTTATTCGGGAAGTCTAATTTATTATTAGACTGGAATAAAATAAATGGAGAGAAATTTATTATCTGGTTTAATTGGTTAATTAATTATTCAGGACCTGAGTCCAGTTTAAATAATTATAAAATTAACCGGGACTTAAATTAGAGGAAAATAATTATTACTTAACTATTTATTGGGTTATTTATTTAATTAAATCCCAAGAAATAAATAATTAAAGTTTAATTATTTTTTGGTTCATTTGGGTTCATTAATTATTTATTGGGTTATTTATTTAATCCCAAGAAAAATAATTAATGTTTATTATTTTGAATTTTTTGGGTCCAAGAAAAATAATAAATATTATTTTGGCCCAATAGCCTGGACCATAGGATTTTTCCAGACACAGTTTAGAAGAGTTTAGGTTGAAGGTAAAATTTATTTTGTAAATAATATTCGGGTATAAAATCCCAAGAATATTATTTTTATCAAAATAATTATTTTTGGTTTCATAACTCTTGGCTTTCTGTGTGGAAAAATAAAATAAAATAAAATAAAAAATAATAAAAGTCTCTTGGCTCTCTGTTTCTCTCGTGGCTCTTTGTTCACTGACTGTTAGTTTTCTGTTTACTGGCTTTTGGTATTATTAACCATAAGAAGCCATATGATGGAAGCTAACAGAGAGGTTGAGTGAACAGCCAGAAAAACTGGAAAATCTGAGTGATCTTCTCCATCCCAAATCTGAGTGCTCACCAATGGATTTAGGCAGTGGTCATATTCCGTGAACTGGAAAGTTAGGATTCCACTGGAGGAGAAGAAAGAACCGGAGAAGGAAGAAAGGAAGCTTCAGTGATCATGGACATTGGAAGGAAGAAGCTGTTCTTGAGCTTCAAGCCATTCAACCATGTTCTTCAAGTTTTAAGGCTCCAAGAGGTGTGTTTTCAAGCCGCCATGATGTTGCCATACTCTGATATTATGTTCTTGTTCTCCATTTTCATCCACTGCACATGCTCTGTAAATTTTCAAATTCCTTCACAAATATAGAAGAAAAAAAGAAGAAGAAGAACAAGTGATGTGAAACCCCAAGTCGAAACCAACCTTAGAGTAAGGGGGGTTTGGTTGCATAGCATATTTATTTGCATGTTTAAATATATTTTTGTATAATTTTATGTGTTTTGGATTTGTGTTTTATAGTCTTGAGGGCTTGATTATGTTTATTGAGTAAGAAGGGTAAAATGGTCATTTTTGCTTGAGGTGAAAATAGGGAGATAGCTTGAGGATTAAATAGGAAAAATATTTGGGAGAGAAAAAAAGAACAAGAGTTGTTGTGGTTTAGTGGTTAGAGCCTTAGAATTAATTCTTGAGGTCTTGGGTTCAAATTCCATTATTAGAGCTATAGCATGATTAAATTTTATTTTTTCTTGGGAAGTATCATTGTCGGCCTTAGTGGTGTTTGGAGTAGGGTAGAGATGTTGTCCTATGAGAGACATGATAGGAGTCTTCAAATCCTACTCTTTTGCTCTACACAAAATTTCTAAGGGGAATTCATTTCCTCTTGATCCTTAGTTTTTCCTAATTCTCAATTCATTAGTTTGTTCATTGTGTTCAAGCTAATTTTATTCTAGAAAAATTCCAGCAATGTGTTGTGGCTTTGAAGGTTCAAAATGTCTTAGTAAAAGACATCATATGGACCGAAACAATGGATGAGGGGGAAAGATTTCAAGTGAATTAAATTCCTTAGTGAACTTTCTAAAAATTCACTCTAGCTAGGTTCATTTCCCTTTGTACATAGAACTGAAATTTTTCCAGCTTTGTGTGCCTTCAAGGTGTCGAAATTCTTGACCATTATTCCCTCCCAAATACTACCAGAAAATGGCCCTTTTGATCAGCTTAGAATCTGGATTTTTTTTGGCTATTTTCGGACTGCACAAAGATGGTGCAAAATCAGAAAAAAATCCTGTGCAAATCGCAGCTTTGGAGGTCCAAAACCAAGCTGATTTCTTCCAAATTTTATTCAGTACCTTAGCCATGTTTTTCCTCCATAAAGAAGGCTGGAAATCAGCCTTGAATACCCCAGAAATCCCCCTTCAAACTCTCTGCAAGTTGGCTGGAAATGGCAGCCGAAAATCTGCCCAGAAAATTGCTGTTCAGCGAAAAACTGTGCAGGAAAATTTTCCAGCTTTGGTTCCTATTTCTCTTCTAGCCGAAACACCAACCTTATTCTGCAAAAACCTTCCTTAAACCTCCATTAATAGAACTCCATTGTCCTCCCAAAGTTCTACATGAAAATCCAGCCATGGATGCCTAAAATATTTCCAAAAAAATTCTGCAATCATTCCTTGATTTGGATACCAAAATTCCAGCTACCATGATTTAACAACTTTCCATAAAATATACCTCAAACAACCAGACCTTCTCTTCACCATTATACTGCATAATTTCGGCCACCCTAAGCCTCCTTCATCCAGCTTTCATTCAGCCAAAACACTGCCTAGAAATTCGTCCATGGCAGGTTTCCAAAAGCTGTCCAACAATCAAGATATTCTTAGAATATTTAGTTTCCAAATTCACTTCCTAAAAATATTCTTCAAGGATTGTAACAACTAACCTTTCCTTTTCCCTTCCAAATCAGAGAATCAACCTCCTAAACCCTACAGAAATTCGTCCAGCTCTATCCCTCACAAAAATTCAGCAGCTGCACATTACCATCTCTCGATTTTCTTCAACCTCCAAGAACACACACACTACACCAAGAACACCTACCTCTTCCCTACACCTAATACCCCTCCAAATCATCTCAAACCCTCTCTAAAACTTCCAGATTTGACCTACTCACTGCCGTGAGTCCATCAACACCATTCTTAACATCAAACTCCACAAATCATCTTGCTACTTCGGATCAAAACCAGAAATTTCTGTTAAGGTCAAGAACACCTTCAAGGTAAATTTATTCTAACAACTTCATCTTCTCCAATCTTGATCTCTAGTGAGAGCCTATGTGAATAAACATGTTAATGGTCTCTCTCTCTCTCTCTCTCTCTCTCTCTCTCTCTCTCTCTCTCTCTCTCATGGCCGAAAATTCCCTCTCTTGGCCGGATGACTTTTTCTCCCATGAACATGCTTTCGCCATCTCCCATGGACAAAGTTAGACATCTAGGAGTTGAGATCTACTCTAAACTCCTTCAAGGCATTCATCAACCAAGTAAGTACCTTCAATCTTCCTTTTTAAACTCTAGATTCATATCTCTAGGATGATGATGATAGTAGGTGGATGGCGATAGGATTTAAGTATATATATATATATATATATATATATATATATATTGTTGAGATTGAAGCATGAATGTATGTATAAATATAAAGGAGATGGGATTTATGCATGGATGGATTATCTTGGTCGATTGTATGATGATTTGAGATTTAATGCATGTCTCCATGTCATAGGTAGTATTTGTGATGAAGTATGCTAGAGATTATGTCACCTTTGGTGAATAGGATTTATATTCATGTTGGATTATTGAAGCCATGATCATATTTATGCTAGTAGGGGTTAGATCATGTTTGGATAAATTGAGATCTATGCTTGTATGCATGATTTGGATGATTTGATGAATTGAAGGGTTGTATATGTTCATGATTGTAGTTAGCTATGGGAATATGATCATGATCTAGTTGTCCCTAAACTAAATTTTATTTCATTAATAAAATATTTAATAATATGATTTTTCTAGTAAAATTTTGAAAACTATGGGAAAATGTGGATTTGGTCTTTTATATAAAATAGTGATATTTTAGTCAAATAGATAATAGTTTTACTAGAAAAATAATATATATATATATATATATTATTTAAAATAATAAAATCAATTAAAGCCTTTTATGGAAATAATTATAATTAATAAAATATTTATTACTAAAAATTTAATTATTATCTTTTAATCAAAACCCATTAAGGATTTACTTATTATTTTTCAAGCAAGACTCATTAAATTTATTTTCAACAAATTTTAGCTATCAATTATTTTCTAACAACTAAATTATTAATAAATCATTATTTTACCTAATACCACCTTGGACCCTTTTTCAAATAAACCATAATTTATTTTTAGCAAGATTTAAACCTTGAACTCTTTGTACCTATTTCCCAAACTCTAGTTATTTTAATATCAAACTAGATTTATTTTATAAACCCTTTTTATTTATTATTGAGCCTTAAAGCTTGGGACACTAGGGATATGATTGTAGTAAGTTGAGTTAGTTTTATTTGAGAAAGTGAGTCTTTAGCTTGAGTTTGATTGTGGTTTGTATTTACCCTATGCGGGGTTAGTTCAACTGTTGGAGACCTTTGTTGTGGGCAAGGATCAGGTAAGCTCCTGCATAAAACCTGTTTGATGAAAAAATGATTTTTTTCATGGCAAGCCAAATGTAGAGTGCATGGTCACTCATTTCTGTAAAGGCAATTGAGGATTATTTCCATTCTCATTTCAGACAAATAAATTATTTGTAAGTCAAGGGGCGGTTTTACTCAAAACCTAAAATTCTTTCTAAAACCAATTTTGCCCCAAACTTTGGAAAACCTGAATTGCCATTTTCAAGTGGAACTATGTTTTGTTCACTTTTCCCAAGTGGGATACATTACGTTGAGTACTCAATGGGGGTAGACTGGTAGTACTAGTTTTGAAGAGCAAAAGTGAGTCTTCTGGCAGGAGGCCTCCTCCAGAAGATGAACTCAACTTAGAGAAACGTCAGTACTACTTAGTCATGCCGGTCTGAACTAGCAGTTTTTATTTCAGTCAAGTGACTGTGTTTTGCCGAAATGGACACCCGGTTGTTGTTTGGGTATAGAGAAGGAGGAGTATCTTACCCGGTAGGCCGATCACCTACCTTTAGTCAGTCTGCACAAAGTGTCGGCATTCTGACCGGCAGTATGCACAAAGTGTCGGCATACTGACCATCCGATTATGGGGCCCAACGTGTGATAACCCATAATCCTTTCTTTCGAGTGGTTGATCTTATAAATTATGTATGGCTGGAAAAGCCAAAACGCCACTCTTGCTTTTGACTAATGTTTATTGCTTACCAATATTTCTCTTATAAAGTTTTTATACTCTGCATCCACAAACTATTTCCACTGAACACCCAAAGCAAACACGGACTTACTGAGATTTCTATCTCATCACCTTTTCACCATGATTTCAGGCCGATCCTGCTGCGGGGATGAGTAGCTTGTGTTATCTGCCTTGGAAGAGAATGTTGTCTTTTATTTTTATGTATTGCTTTGGGGAGTTGAGAGTGGATGATTTTATTTATGGATTTGTATTTCTTTTGGGAATTCATGGTTTTATTCGTGGATTTATTCTTGGGTTGTAATAAATTTTAAGTTAAATTATTATTTTCATTTCGCTATTTTAATTGTGTGATCTAGTTATAAAGACCTCTTGTCCTTTAGACGGGGCGACATCCCCGGCCCTGGCGGGCCTAGGTAGCGGGGTGTTACAAGTGACGCTGGGAAAAAATAAGAAAGGTTGTGGTTTTTGTTTTCTTTTAGAAATTGGTTAAGCTTTTGTGTGCTACTGTGTATTTCCTAATTCACGATAGAAACAACAAAAAACAATAGCCGGTTCTTTATTAAGGACACCATTTTTTCCTTAGAAAAGGTTGTTCATCCTTTTCTTCGTCATTCCTTCTGTTAAAATAGCTCTCCAAATTCTTCCAATTAATTCATCCTATTCTATTTTCACTGGTAGTAGTCCATAGGAGGTTTGAAAATACTCTGGAAGGTCAAGAGCTAGCAAACGAGGAATGTGTTAGATGCAAAGGAGCCGACTGTTAGTTGGAATTCTTGTTGAACAAAAGAATGTTCCAATTCAAGAAGCTTCATCAAATTCAAATCCGATACTAATTATTCAATCTAAGCATCCCAAAAGTAAGTACTCCTACACTTTAGCTCGAAAAAAATTTTAATTTGCATAGTTCCGCTGCATTTTTTTTTCCCACGATTATTTAAATGGTCTCAGAGCCATGGTTATAATCTAGGAGCCTGTTTAAGGTTAATAACAGGGAATATGGTTCTTTTATTAATAAAAAAAATTCAATCTTTATGAATGTATGGATCCTTTGTGGTTTTTGATAAGGGTAGATGTTGTGTACTCCTCGCGTGTGAAAGCATAGACACCTGTAATTTATTGTTAATTGCTTTCTATAGAATTCATGTACACCTCTTTTTGAAAAGCATAGGCGATTGATATTGTATTTAAATTTTTTCTATGGATTTGTGTAACAATATTGGTGCCAGATCAAATATCAAAATCCCATTGGTAAAAGGAATGAAAAACAGAAGAGAAATGAATGAAGAATAGCCCTCCAGGGAATAAACAAGCCGGTCATCGGTTTGAGGAGCTAGCCGTAGCCAGCTTGGAGGCAAGCCAACCACCAGCTTTATTAGACAAAACAAGAAAGCCGGCCTTGGCTTTGGGAAAGTCGGTCCGCAGCTAGCAAAGAAAAAAGAATTCAAGACAGCCAGGGCTATGAGGAAATCAGTCCACAACTTTAAGAAAAAAAAATATGCAAGCCTGCCTTGGCAAGAGGAGAGCCGATCTGTAGCTTTATGTCACAAAAGGATAAAGACGGTCCATGGCTTGCTCAAGCCATGGACCAACTATGTGAATTAGAAGAATTGGTTTTTGTCATGAATTGATACGGTTTGGGTTTTTTGGTTCATGCAGTTCGGATGTTCCTTCGACAGCTACCTGTTTCAAAATTTCCTTTGTAATTTGTTTTCTTTTGGAGCCCATATCACATGAGGTTATTTTTCCTGCAATGGTTTATTTATTATTATAAATAATTTTGCATGAAAATGGTTAGTAAGAAAGGAACCATCTTAGGGTTAAACAAGATCATTTTAATATTATTATTATGATGTTTAATCCATTATTTGGTCACATAATAATTAAAGGATAGAAATATCATGTAAAAAGTTTATTTTTAGAAGCATAGCTTTTTATTTAATTTTGTGATCAAATGCATAAGTTTTTGAGAAATTAATTTTTTTCTCTAGATAAAACAATTAAGAAAAACATTTCAAAAGGGAACTTGGGAATTTAAAATAAAAATTGATGATTTATTCTTCCAAATGGTGTTATCCTTGACATGGAGAATATTTTGAGTTTAAAGATTTTAAATTTAGTTCCTAGAAAATGGTTTTTAACTTAAGTAGTAAAAATAAAATTTCATAATTTATTCTGTTAAAGGATTTTATCCTTGACATAGAGAATAATGGTTGAATTTTTGGATATTTACTAAAGTTAACAAAAATTAAATATTTTAAAGAAAATATTTTTCTCAAAAACCTATTTTTTTAAAAAAAGATTAAGTTGGAGAGAGATTTTAATAGCCTTACGGGTTCCATTACGAATTCTTATTAGAGATTGTAGTTATCCTCACGTCATTCTAAGCATGACCCCTTATATGAATGGAATTTTATGAGAATCTAGAACTAATAGAGGAATTGTAATTAAAGCTATAGATATATGTTAGTATCGGCCAGCCTACGTTAAAGATATTAACATTAGATTATCAGTAGGTAATGTGAGTAGTCGACATCCTATCGATGGCGCTATCTCTAGATCATTAACTATTAAGAAAGTTTAATTTATGATGGTTATACACTTAACTTAGAAAATTATTAACATTCCTACGAAGCTCTGTCAATATTGCTAAGAGTGATAGGGGCTAAATTAGTCATACTTTTCCTAGTTATTTGAGGCTCTTTTGTAAGACATTTTGTGCAATAACTAGTCATATTCTTTCATATTTGAAATTTTACCCTTGAAAAGGTATTTTATTCATTATTTCAGATTTTTAGGTAAAACGAAGCAAAACAGCCACGAAACAGAGTAGAGGCGACGCCGGCTGTAAGGCTGGAACCGGCGCTGGCTGAATTCTGGAACTTATGCGCAAAATTTGGAGAAAAATCAGCGAACAAGTAGAGAAGCAGAACACAGGTGGTGTCAGCTCCGAAGGACAAGGCGGCGCCGGCTATGTTCTGTCCTTGAGGCGGTGCTGCAATTTTTCTACGCGTTTTTAGAAACCTGAGGAGTTTTAGTATCTTTCAACTTCTACTCAGCCAAGAACTTTGTACCTACGAATTTAGGTACTTCTTAAGCCTATAAATAGATGAAAAACACAAGGGAAAATGGGAGAATTCATTATTCATCATAGAAAACCACTCAATCCAAGGAGGAATTCTTCAATTCAATGAAGGTTGTACAAGAAGGTCTTTAAAGGAAGAAGAATGAGGCTTGTCTATGAGTGCTTTCTTTTACTTTGTTTTCTTTTCTTGACAATGATGTTTAATTATTTTATTGTAATTTGACATTGGTTTAGACATTTATGGTATTTAGAGTTATTTGATCTTTTGATTAACTGATTGTTATTCTTGGTATTTAATTACTTGGGTTGATTGCGAGATTAATTGATTGTACCGTTAACTTGCTTGAGAATAGGGTTGATGGTTTAAATTGATTGATTTCATATTTGTTGCCTTTTAACTTACCTGAAAATGGGGTTAATTCTAATAACAGAGTAATTAAAGGTTAATTGATGTCTGTCAAAATATGGATTCAATTGGTTAATTTCATGAGTTAAGTTTGCCTGAGAATGGGACTTAATCAAAGAATTGTGTTTAATGCATCTTTTGGGTAAGACTGGTTAAGACAGAGTATGTGATACTAAGTTACCTAGAAGATAGGAATTCATGGATTGAGAAAGAAGTGAGTCTATTTTAATTCTTCATGATGCCAAGAGAATAATTAGTTATGATAGAGGTTGGGTACTTTAAGATCATGATTGTCTAATTAATGGTTTGAATTACATAAATCTACATCCTTGACATGTATATATATATTTTTTATTTTATTTTGTTTTATTTTATTTTGGTTTTGTTTTATCGAGTCGGTTAAACAATGAAAGAAAGGTAATTAATGTCTACTTGTTCCTTGAGGATCGACACTCGTTTGAACCCTATGCTCAGTTAATGATGAGTACGCTTGCTCATATGTGTGATTTGGGTTTAACGTTTTAATTTAAACTTGATTGAAAATGTGCTTAGTTTTTATATGATTTTTATACTCAAGTCCGGACACATTAAAGAGCCAAAATTTTCATATTTTTTACAATGGTTTTAATAGGTTAACCATATCATGGATATATGGTGTTTAAAAGTGCATTTCTTATATGTTTTTCAAATCAAATATTTTTCTGAATAAAATTTTTTTCCAATCAATAGAAATATCTAGTTTTAATCCTTTATCTATTATTCTCAAGGAGAATAAGCTTACTGGACCAAATTAAGTGAACTAGAAAATGAATCTAAACATAGTACTTACTACTGAGGAGTACAAGTGTATTCTGACCTATCCATATTTTGAAATTTGGGAAGATTTCACAGACCAGGATCATGAGGCTGAGAGGGCATGGAAGAAAGCTGATTAAATGGCAAGATGCTATATGTTTGCTTTTATGTATAACTTTCTTCAGTTTAAGTACGAGAACATGCCTGCTAAATAAGATATCGATATATCACTGTGTACCATGCTTGCTGACAAGAGCCGGCCTGTAAGGTAGAAAGCTCTTAGAGCAATCATGAACACTAGGATGACTAAAGGGGCATTGATTTGCAAGAACATGTTTAAAATGATTGCTCACTTTAAGGAGACCGAGGTCCAAGGAGCAATGATAGATCCTGGCAGTCAAATTGACATGGTTCTTGAGACTTTGTCAGATTCATACTCGGAATTCAAGGTAAGTTATAACATGAACAAGTTGAGTATATCTTTCACTGAGTTGATAAAAAAAACTCTAGGCTGTTGAAAAAATCTTGAAGCTTGTGTCAAAGGTTTTGATTACCCGTTTTGGTTCATCTTATAGAACTAGGGCATAATCCAAGAAGTTCAAGAAGATAAAAGTCCAGAACAATGAAGAGACCTGGCTTATAGGATCTAAGCCTGGTCCATCCAAGTCCAAGAGTAAGTGTTTCAAGTGTAGCAAGAAGGGACACTTCAAGAAAGATTGTTCGGACTTCTTGGTAAAGTCTTTCTCAAGTATTTGTCTTTACTTAGAGTCTATTTTGATAGATTATCATCCACTTAAATTGCTGATTTCAGAGCCATTGACCATATCTATAACTTTTTGCAAGGGTTCAGTAAGATAAGATGACTTAGTAGAGCAGAGCATGGACTTAGAGTGGGTAACAGAGCAAAAGTGTGGCCAAAGCAATGGGAAAATTCGAACTTTTATTTTATTGTAATAGAATTTTAGTTTTGAAAGATATTTTATATGTTTCTTATTTTAAATAGAATTTGATTTCTGTTTTAAGATTGATTAATCAAGGATATTTTGTTTCTTTCTATTCTGGTTTTTCAATCAGTAGAGATGAAAAAATTATTTGTTCTAGAAACATGTATGGAAATATTTTCTATGTTAATCCTATTAGTTATCAAATAAATAATACTTAAACAGAACCTAATAATAAGAAGATATAGACTACTTCAAATAACTCGTATTTATGACACTTAAGATTAGGACATATAAATCCTAATACGACTCAGAGGTTAATCCAAAATGGGTCCTTAGACTCATTGAAATTGGAGGAATGATCTCAATATGAATCCTGTCTTATAAGTAAAATAACCAAGAGTATATGTTGTGTATGTTATACGTATATATATGTTATGTATGTATATGTGTGTGTCTGTGAGAGTGTGTGTGTGTATATCTATATATACACACACACACACACACATAAAACATATATGTGTGTGTGTGTGTTATACGTATATATATGTTGTGTATGTATATGTAACACCCTACGACTACGTATCCTAAAAGGGCGGGGATGTCGCCCCGTCCCATAGGACAAGTGGTCTTTAAAACGAGGTATAAAAATACAAAGGCAACCTTCAAGAGCTTCAACTTAGATAAATAAAGAAATACTCTTATTACATCAGGCTCAACTTGGAGCAAAACGAAATAAAAACAATTAATCGTTCAACAGCTTAAACAACAAATGTCTCCTAAGCAAAGATGACAATAATTAGAAAAGCCTCAGCTATCAATGCCCCGTTGACTCAGCACAGTCTATCTCCTGAAAGCATGATGTAAAACAATGTGAGAATAAATCTCAGTAAGTCCTGTGTGTGCACATGGTGTTTTGAATAGTACGTGTATGCAAAGTGCAAAATATTTGTAGAAATAATTTGGCAAGTCATAAACAATCTCTTTTCGCAAGGAGTGGGTTTTTCTCATTGTCACACTCTGTACAAAATAGATCCTCCACTCGAATAAACAGTCATGTCACCACACGTTGGGCTCCATGAGAACAAAATGGCCAAGGCACCACATTTTGTGCACCTTGTCCGGACCAGATTACCACACGTTGGGCTTTCTGATCAAGGTAAGTGTACAGCTCACCGGGTGAGATACTCCTCCATCTCTACACCCAACAAAACCATCTGGGTATCCATGCCGAGAATATAAATAATACCATACCAAGTACAAATGCTAGCTCGGACTGGCCTGACCAACCAACACTGTCGCCTTTTCAAGCAGAGTTCATCTTCTGGAGGTGGCCTCCTGCCAGAAGACTTACGCTAGCCCTCCAAGACTAGTATTGTTAGCCTACCCTTATTGAGTACTCAACGAACATATCCGTCAATTCCTGATTCACCATATTTCCAAACCTTGGCTTTGTAAAACGTGATTTTCTTTAAAAGAGATTTCCAAAAATTTAAGGAAAAGAATAGTTTTCTTGATAAAATCATTAGTTTGACAAAACCATTTAAAGAATAAATACCACGTTTACAACCCAAGCAGACATAGTTCAACAATAGCTTTACTAAGCTTCACAACATAGACTTGCCATCACAACATTTAACAAAAGAGTTTATACAAGGACTTACCATCACAACATTTAACAAAAGAGTTTATGCAAGGACTTACTTGATCTGCCTCGGATAAATAAGATAAAGTCACTGCTTGCTTTGCTCAATTATCCTCCTGATCTAAAACCATATAATATCATGATCAGGGCTTCAATTAATTCAAATATGCTCTAATCTCATTTATTTTCACAACAATTCGCAATCCCCTATTTAATTCCCAGTAACCTATCCAATCCCCAAAGATCATATACCATGTCCATATGTTCATCCCACTAATAGACATCATTAAACCTTACTTTCGGCATCAAGGGTGGGTATTCCCTTACCTTGCAACAACCGGGTAATGAGGTCTCGATGCTCCTATGGTGATCGTCCCGAGTTCGCTTGAAAAGAAGAGAAAAGCTACCTCCTTTGCTCCTCTTGACCGAAAATTAAAGAAGAAGATGAAATCAGCCTCTATGGGGCGTGATTTAAGGGAAGAAGAAGGAAAAAAGAATCATTAGAGAAAACGGCATCAAGAGGTTGAAAGGATTTTTTCTTACCTTAAGGTGCGTTCGATTTTTGCTAGGTATTGCTCTTAAGATTTTCGAAAATTGCTGTGGAGTTCCTGCGGGAATTTTTCGTGTAGAATAGAGAGGGTAATTGGCTACTATGCTTTAGGGTTAGAGAATATTGGTTTAAGGTTAGATGATGGTGTTTAGAAAGACTCCTAATGCCTTTAGGCTTCATAGACAACAAGGCCGAAAATTGCAGCTTGTGGTGTCTCTCCTTGCTATCGAATTTAGGTGAGTTTAAGAGGAGAGAATAATCTGCAATTTGCTCCCTTGTGCTGGCCGAAATATTGGTCAAGAAGAGGGCTGATTGTGTTCAGAATTTTGGGCCAAACAAGGAAGAGTTTGAGAAGGCTTTGGAGACTAAAATTCTGTGCAAGTGTTGTGTGAAAATTTTGTGCAAGAGTGACGAGTTTTGGACTGTTTTGGCTGCTGTAGTTCTGCCAAAATTTTCAGAGAAACAATGAGGGTTTTAGGCGTAGAAATTGGCTTGATCAGCTGGGGTTTTTTCGGTGGGTTGTGTGTGCAAAATTTCGGTTGGAATAGGAATACAAGGCTGGCCGAAATTTTCTGTACAAAGCTGTCGAAAATCCTGTGCATAAGCTGGATGAATTTCTGTAGTTTTGTGAGAATAAAATTCAGGTTTTGTGCAGCTAAGGTAATCTGAATTGATGAGGAGTATTTAGGTGTTTTGAGCTAGGGTTTGGAGAGTTGGATTGCACTTAAGGAGTGCTGGAATTTCGGACAGCTTGTGTTGACACAAAGTTGCCGAAATTCTGCTAGGATAAGGAAGAAAATCCTAGTTGAATTAGGGTTGAAATAAAAGTCTGATTTGCTAAGGGATTTAGGATAAGATTTCCTAGCTTTGGAAGAGTTTGAGTTGAGCTAAAGTTCCTCCAAGAAGTGGCGGCACTTGCTGGAAATTTTTTTCAGATTTTTAACTAACATTCTAGGGTTAAAATCAACAAGGTTTCCTATTAGAAAAATGACTCTTTAATTCCAACTATCCATGGTAACATCCATTAAGCTAAAATTAAGCTGGAATTTTATTTATTAGCTAGGGTTTTTTTTTTTCCTTTTTCGAAAATCCTAGGGAATAAAAGCTGAAAATTAAAAGTGAACTTTATTCACATCAAGGTCCTTAAATTTAGGGAATAAATATAGAGACTTATTTCCTTGGAATAATGACACTAAAATTTCTCTAGGTTTGCTAGATCTTTTTTCGGCCAAGATATGGAAATTCTAAGGAAAGGAATTTTCAAGAAGGGAAACTAGCTTCACAAAAAGTAGGGTTCGAACTCGGGTCACCAAAGGAAATCACCAACCTCCCCGCTATTCCAAAACAACTCCAATACTAATTTTTCTACAGTCAGTTTTCGCCTTCCCCCCAATACTCATCCTTCCAAATCTTCGACCAAACCTCCCTTATCCAAATCTTTAACAACACAACTATTTCACATCAATTAATTCAAATGCAAGAGTAACGGAAAAATTCACATGCATCCATGCAAATAAAATAATTCTAAGCTACCACATAAAATGTAAAATACTATGCAATGCATGACTTTTCCCCATAGTCAAAGGTGGTTTTGGGCGGGGTATTACAGTATATGTGTGTGAAACCCAACCGAAAGCCAACCCTAAAGTAAGGGGGTCGAGATGCATATCATATTATTTTGCATGAATATATATGTTTTTGAATGATTTTATGTGCTTTAGAATTGTGGATTATAGGTTAAAATGCTTAGTTATGCTTATTGAGTAGGAGGGGTAAAATGGTAATTTTGCTTGAGGTCCGAATAGGAAGATAACTTGAGGATTAAATAAGAAAAATATGTGGGTGAGAAAATAAGAACAAGAGTTGTTGTGGTTTAGTGGTTAGAGCTTTGGAATTAATCTCTAAGGTCATGAGTTCAAATCCCATCATTTAAGTTTTATCATGATTATCTTAATTAAGTTTGAATTTTTGTTTCTTGCATTCCATAAAAATAGGAATGTTGTCTTAGGGGAGACACGAGGAGAATGTTCTAAATCTTATCATTGTGTCCTAAAAAGAATTCTAGGGGAATTCATGTTCTATTTATTACCTCTAACTTTGTCCTAGCATTTTCATAATTCAAATGAACCAAAACCCATCAAATCTTTCTTTTAAATTCCAAAAAAAATCTGTGATAATTTCTCATCCTTGAATTTCAAAAATCAATCTTGGAGGAGGGAGGTTGGCCGAAAATAGGAAGGGAAATAGGAAGGGTTTCCAAGAGAAATCAATCACCATGATAGAACCTTCAAATTCACCTTCATGTTGTTCATATTTTAGTGAAGGAAAATCTGGAAATTTTCCAGAATTTTTGCAGACCAACTCTTCGAAAAATTCAGCCAGTAAGCCCACTCATTTGCTACCAGAAAAATGGTCATTTCATGTGGCTTGAAGGCTGGAAAATCTGTACAATTTTTGGACTGCACAAACTCTGCAAAATCAGGAAAAAATTTTGGGCATTTCGCAGCTTTCAATCAAGAGAATGAAGCTGTTTTAGTCCATCTTCAAGCCAGCAAAACTCCTTTGTATTTCTCCAGAAAGAAGGCTGGAAAATCACCTTTGAAAGACCTTCAAACCCCCTCAAGAACCAACTGCAAATCGGGCTGAAGAAGTACGAAAATTCTGCACAGAAATTCTTCACCAATCTTCGAAACTTTGAACAACTTGAAACCAGAATTTTTCCAGCTTTGCTTCCTTCAAGCCTAGGCCGAAAATCACCCTTCAACTTCTGTAAAATTGATCCTTGTTCAGCCATGGACTGAACATCATTGACCTTCACACTTACCTTGAATACATGGACTCCATAACCACACCTCAAAACCCTCCTAAGATCACTCCATTCAAACTTTTTTTTTTTTTAACTTCAAAATAATTTTAGAATTTTACTCCATGAAAACACTCTTGTATCAAGCTAATGAACCAGAATTTTCTCTACCATTTAAGACTAAATTTCGGCCAGCCTTGGAGTAATATTGACCTCCATTCATTTCATCAAAACCACCTTGTTCAACCGGCACCATTGAAGAGCATAGACACCTTCCTTGATCAAACACCATAGCTAACCTCCTACCTTAAACAACTCCACAACTTCCTCCATTTAAATTTCAAAAAAAAAAAAATCTGATCACTCTCTCTCCCACAAGCTGAAAACCGAAACTCCCCTTCACCCCAGACCATTCAGCCAACACCCTACCAGATTTCGTGCAGCATTTCTCCAACACTCTCTCCATTTTCACCAAGAATACACACTAAACTTTTTCAAGCCTAAACCTACTCTAAACACCTCCAATCACTCTCAAATACTCCAGATCACTTCTATTTAATCCCTAGACTTCATTTCTAGTATTTATAACACAAAACCACGCCAACAAGAATTTTCAATCGGATCAAAATCAGCTTTTCCCTTGAAGGTCTCAAGAACATCAACAAGGTAAATCAAGAACAACCTTCTTGTTCATCCTCTTCTATTCAATTCTCTATATACCTTTCTAATGCTCTCTCTCTCTCTCTCTCTTCCAACCGAAATGGTTGATCAACCATCAACCATGGCTGTTTTTCCGTGGGATCACTCAAGACTCTCTGTCGCGCGTGGACCTTCTTTAGTCTTCACCATAGTACTCGTCAATCAAGTAATTATTCTCAAAACCTTCTTTTTAAATTCCGAAATCATGTCTCTTAGGAGGTGATAGGGAGATAGAATATGAATGGGGGATTGAGTATATGCATGTGGATTAAGGGGATGGAGTTAAGACATGATGATTGTTGTATATGACTAAGTTGTATGTATTTCCTTTTAAATCAATGTATGTTCTTCGTGCTTGATGAATTTTATGGATGTTTGAAGCATGTTAGACATCATGACACCAAAGGTGATTAGGCTCTTATGTTTCTATTTTCCATTAAAGCCATTAATGATGATTATGCCTAGAAGAAAGTTAGCCTTGTGATGGTATGTGATAAGTCAAGCATGTGTTCATGAATGGATTGGTTTATTATTTGATGTTGGAGAATGTGTTTAAGAATGTCTTCTAGCAATAGGAAAATCATGGTGAGAGATTATTTTCTTGTTAAGTTTAGGTTATTTTTATTAACAAATTTTATTACTTTAATTAGAATTACTACTATATTTTTTTCTATAAAATTCAAAACTCTAGGAAGATTTGGATTGGATTATTAATTGGAATATTAATATTTTATTTATCAAATAAATAAAATCTTTTATTAAAAACAATTTATATATATATATATAATAATAATAATAATAATAGATAAATCTTTTATATAAATAATAATGCATAAAATATTAGAATTAGTTAATGACCTTGTAGGCCCTAGTTAAAACTTTTACCTATATTCCTAAATATTATTTATATTAAAATCTATTTGTTATTTATTAATTAAAAATTTAAAATAATTCATTTATTATTAATTTCATTTATTACTAATTATTTATTATCTATTAAAAATTATTTGTAATTTATTATTTATTTACAATAAAGCTATTCTTAAATTACCATTTATTAATATTATTCAAAATTCAAACCTTAGTTTATTTATTAATAATAACACTCAAGATTTATTATTTGAGCCTATAACTCATCAGCAATTATTTTTACAACCCCTAGTTATTTTATCTTATCAAGCTAGACTTATTTTATAAAATCTTTTATCATCTAGCCTTAAAGCTTAGGACATTAGGGTCATGATTGTAATAAGTTGAACTAGGATTAATTGTGTAAGTAAATATAGCTTGAGTATAACCTTATGTTTTGTGTTTACCCTAGGTGGGGTTAGGTCAGCCTTGGAAGACTCTTGAATTTGAGCAAGCAAAGAATCAGGTAAGTTCCTGCATGGAATTATTTGAAGACCAAAACTTACAGTGGCAAGCCAAACGAGATGTGTATGGACATTCCTTATGTAAAGGCAATTAAGGACTGTTTTTCCTTTTTATTCCAGTCAACCAAATCAATTGAAAATCAAACAAGCAGTTTTACACAAAATGCCAAATCCTTTCTAAAACCCTAACTTTGACAAGAATTTTAGAAACCCTTAATTGCTATTTCCAAATAAAACAATGTGTGATCAATTTTCTCCCAAGTGGGACAATCAACGTTGAGTACTCAATAAGGGTAGACTACCAGGACTAGTCTTTGAAGGGTTAGGGTAAGTCTCTCAGTAGGTGGCCACCTCTGAGGGGTGAGTCCTTCCTGGATAGGATGCCAGTCCGGTAGGTCATGCCGGTCCGAGCTAGCAAGTTTCAGTCAAATGGACTGTGTGTTCCCAGAATGGACAACCAGTAAGCTTGCGTGTAGAGATGGAGGAGTATCTCACCCGGTAGGCCGTACACCTACATTTTGTCAGTTTGCACAAAGTGTGGCACTTTGACTGTTATTTAGTCATGGGGCCCAACGTGTGGTAACCCATAGTTACCCATTTGAGTTGTTGTATTTATTGTGCACATGTGTGGTTTGAAAAGCAAAACACCACTCTTAATTTCAATACTTATTTAATGCTTGCCAGCACTTTTCTTTATGAAATTTTTACAACTTGCATACATGAAATATTTTACCTGAAACTCTCAAAGCATATACGGGCTTACTGAGATTTTTATCTCACCACCTTTTATGCCATATTTTTAGGAAGATCCTGCTGTGGAGGTCATGAGCTAGATTAATGCCTATGCTTTGAAGACTCGTGTTATTTTCCTTATGTGACGTTTTGAGAGATTGTTGCAAACAATTTATTTTGGATTTGTACCAGTATTTATCTTTTGGATTGTAATAAGTTTAATTTTAAAGTCTTTATTTTATTTTGTTCTATGTAACCTAGTTATAAAGACCCCTTGTCCTCTGGACGGGGCGACATCCCCGGCCCTAATGGGTCATTGGTAGTGGGGTGTTACAATGTGTGTGTATGTGTGTGTGTGTGTGTGTGTGTGTGTGTGTGTGTGTGTTTGTGTATATACACACACACACATATATATACATATGTATATGTATGAATATTTGTATTGTTTATATATATTTATATCAGTATATATACGTATATATATTGATATAAATATATATAAACAATACAAATATTCATACATATACATATGTATATATACATAAATATATATATATATATACACTTATATACAAACGTACATATATATATATACACTTATATACATATATATAAATACTATATATAGACATACATACATAGATAAATAAATATATAAACACACACACACACTAAATACATACATACATATATATACAGATATATATACAGATATACTGAAGGAGCCTAGGGAAGTTACCTGTTTGCAACTCAGGCAGGTTGGGGCTGGAATGCCTGTTAAAAGTTTTAAGGTATAAACTGGTATCGTTAAGGTCAAAGAAAAACTCAAATTTGGAAGCATGGTGGACCCTTTATGCTTTTGATATTATAATAGTTTGATAGTATAACTCTTGAGTGTGGTTCTATTTCTTCTGTGAATGATTACAATCTTTTTAATTTCTTTATATTATTTAGATATAGTAATACTATTCCAAGATAACATACCCAAAATGTTTTAATATTGAACCGACATTTTTCGGCAGAAGAAAATGGTATCAGAGCCCTACTTGAACTAGATAATTTAGATATTGAACTAGTAGAATCACACAACTTTACTTGATTTTTACATAACTTTCTATGAAACTCAAGATATTTTTAATGAAGATTTTTCAGAATTTGAACATAGATATGAACAAGAGTGGAATAATAATTTAGAAGTACCAATACAATTTTATTCAGATGATAACCACGTAGATTATTATGATTAGGGATATAGATCTGATTAATAATGCCTAGAAGGCCACCCACGAGGCAACAACCAAAATTGGAAGATATTGAAAAAATAGAAAGACAACTTAAAAAACTTAGAGAAGAGATAAAAGTCACATTACCAGTATTTCCTCTAAGAACATATATGCTTACAAAAATTTCAGATGTTTTAAATAATAGTGTAACATATAGGAAGAATCAAAGTCCAGGATTGGAAGACTTTAAACAAATTGATACATTGAATCCATTGATTTCTAAAATTGTTTAGATCAGTTTACTGACCTAGATATAATTGAATCATCAAATATTGATAAAGGAGAATCTAATACTATTAAAGATAATGGATAAACAAAAATTTACTATACTAATGATACATTTGGTTATAAATAGAAGATTATAATAAGGGTTATACAATTGAAGATACCAAACCCTTGGGGACAAACATTAATAGATACATATAAACCAGGAGATAATGATACATTTGGGAAAAGAATTGCCCATTGTAGAGATAAACTAAGTGAATGGTTTTGAACAAGAAAGAGATTGGGAATAGTTTAAATAATAAAAAAATATTGGGAATAGTTTAAATAATAAAAAAATAATACGACCAAACAATTGACTTGGCCCAGCGGTGAAGTCACAATTGCTCCAATTGTGAGGTCTTGCATTCAAACCGCAGTAACAACAACGCTTTGCTATTAAGGAGTATTAAGGAACTCCGATCAGGTGCGGCTGATCTATATGGACCCTGGTGCACATGGACCATGCCAAGAAAGAGATATGATCAAGTATGGCTAGTCTGTGGGGTTCTGGTGGAGTTCAGCCAAAACAATTGATAATTTTTTAGCGACAAAAGCTTAGATTTTGTCACTAAAAATCATTATTTGCGACAAAATGTTTTAACTTTAGCTAGGAAAATTTCCTAGTTAAAAGTATGGGCTTTAGGGAGAAAGTTCTTTTCTTGCTAAAGAACCTTTTGTTTGATAAAATTTTTAGCTTTTGCGAGAAAAGTTTTCCTAGCCAAAGGTATATGCTTTAGCAAGGAAAATCTTTTCTCACTAAAGAACCATCTTTTTGTCGCTAAAACCTTTCCTCACTAAAGAACCATCTTTTGGCAAGGAAATTTTTTGTCTCCATTGAACCTTTTTGGCTACGAAATTTTTTTTGTTGAAAGTGTAATAATATTAGAATTAAAAAATCATCTAGCGACAAAAGTTTTTTAGCATAAGCTCACATATGGAAGTATGGTGGACCATTTATGCTTTTGATATTATAAAAGTTTGATAGTATAACTCTTGAGTGTGGTACTATTTCTACTGTGAATGATTACAATATTTAGATATAGTAATACTATTCCAAGATAACATATCCAGAAATGTTTTTATGTTGAAGCGACATTTTTCGGCAGAAGAAAATGGTATCAGAACCCTACTAGAACTAGATAATTTAGATATTGAATTAGTAGAATCAACAACTTCACTTGATTTTTACATAACTTTCTATGAAACTTAAGATATTTCTGATGAAGATTTTACAAAATTTGAACATAGATATGAACAAGAGTGGAATAATAATTCAAAAGTACTAATAAAATTTTATTCGGTTGATAACCAAATAGATGATTCTGATTGGGGATATAGATCTAATTAATAATGCCTAGAAGACCACCCACGAGGCAGCAACCTAAATTGAAAGATATTGAAAAAATAGAAAGACAATTTAAAAGACTTAGAGAATAGATAAAAGTCATATTACCAGTATTTCCTCTAAGAACATATATGCTTACAAAAATTTCAGATGTTTTAAGTAATAGTGTAAGATATAGGAAGGATCATAGTCCAAGATTAAAAGACTTTAAACAATTTGATACTATTGAATCAATCGATTTCCTAAATTGTTTAGATCAGTTTACTGACTCAGATATAATTGAATCATCAAAGATTGATAAACGAGAATCTAGTAATACAAAAGATCATGGATAAACAAAAATTTACTATACTAACGAAACAAGATATGTCTACTAAATTAGATAAAGATTGAATAGAACCTCAAAAAACAATAATACATTATGGTGAAAGAATAATATTAGAAATAGATAAAATGCAAACTTTAATTAGAACATTATTGCATAAAAAAGATAAAGAAAAGAAAAAAAAATAATCATAGAAACTGAAAAGGAGACAAGAATAATAATCCCAAGATAAAAGAAAAGTCCTTTATTATTACATTTAGAAAAAATGAACATCCCTAAAGGTTACAAAAGAAATGAGTAATTTTGAAACAAATGAGATTCCAACAGATATGGAAAATTTAATAACAAAGATAGGGGAAATGGATATGGAAAATAATTTTATAAATTTGAAACTTGAAATAACAAAAATTAAACTAGAATTTAATCTTGAATATAATCAAAATATTTTTGATATTCCTATTACAAGTACAAATCCATCTCAGGCTTTTGATAAACTTAGTCGAGGATATATAGAATTGAGTTATGTGATGCAACATAAAATAGATAAGTTTACACCTTTGGAAAAAATAAGAGCTGAACTTATTAATCCATTTGGAATATATTTGGACATAGATTGTATTGCTAATGTTGAAGAAGCAATAGATAAGTTGGAAACTGCTATGAGGATAGCCGTAAGCTGTTAATAAATTAGATAAAGAATCTGTAAGATATTTTATACCAAGAAGTTTGCTTAATAGTTCACTTAGATATTGGCAAAACTTTTCTGAAGATGTTATCTGCATTGTATTTGTTATATTATATCTAATATTATTACCAGGGTAATAGAAGTATTAATACTTGAATTTTTAGGATAAGGAAATTTATTTACACAAAAATATTTAATTTCATTATTATGATTACAACTTTGTGATATGTGAAAAATTGATAGATATATATGTGTATTCCGAGATTATTACTATCATATTTATAACCTTGTACCTAATGCACAAACTTATTTACCTTTATTTTTCACAAAGATACTTGACCCTTGGGGACAAAAATTATTAGATACATATAAAACAAGAGATAATGATACATTAGGGAAAAGATTTGCCCATTGTAGAGATAAACTAAGTGAATGGTGTGGAGATGCCATTTTAGCAAAATTAACTAGAGGATTAAGGAAAATTATATCTATTTGTTGTGATATACCAAAATTACCATTAATGATAGGATGTGATAGCCCTTATTATTATAATAAAGTAAAGAGAAAATATAAAAAGAGAAAAGAATATAAGAAAAGATATTTTAAGAAATGAAAAACCAGATATAATAAAAAGAAGAAATATAAAATACCTAAGAAATAAACCTTTAAAAGAAGAAAGAAAAAGGTAAAAGAATGTCAATGTTATTATTCTAAAGAAATTGGCCATTATGAAAATCGATGTCCTAAAAAGTTTGAGAAAAATTTAAAAAAAATTGAAATAGATGAAGATATTCAAAAAATGATTGAAGAAGGAGAATTTATTCAAATAGATACTTTTGAATAATGAAGTACAGATGAAAGTATTTTTATCTTAACTGATTTAGAATACACTGACATATCTGAAGATGAGTAATACAGAAATTATTGAAATAAATCCCATTATAGATAATGAAGAAGAATCTTTGGGAGAATATTATAAAGAGATACTTATAGATAATTAAAACAAATACAACAAGAAAAATTTTCATTAACAAATTACTCAGGATTCCATGTTAATACATTAGAAAGATTAGGTATAAAACCTAGGGAACATCATTTATATTATGGATTAAATATTTAGGAAAGAGCATTAGAAATGTCTTTAACAAATAATAAAGTTATTATACTTTTATTAACAAAAAAGAATATTGAAAGTAAAATACAAAAATTAAAACCAGAAATTAGAAATAATCTTAGATGGATCCATATAGGAGCAATCCAAATAATTATAAAAGTAACTTTTAAAGAAGGATTAAACACCCCTATAGATTTAGCAATAATGGATAATAGAATTCGGAATAGAGAAGAGGCATGCTTAGGAATTTTAAGAGGAAATCTTAGATATGGAAAATTAAAATTCAATATTTATCCTAGAATAACTTATAATATGAAAGAAGGAGATTTTGATAAAACATTAAGTTTAATACAAAATTTTAAAAGAAAAGATTTTTTCAATCTACATAATAGACCATATTCAATTACGTATGCAACTGCTTATGCAATTTCTAATACACTTCATTCTGATTGTTTTAGTATAAAAGATATGATAGATTACCCTTATCTATTTAATGATGTTTGTCAAGTTCAAGTTCCTAGTTTACCAATTATTGAAGAAATAGATTCTACTTCATTAAATTTAGATTTTCAAGAAAAACCTTTAATAACTGGAAATCATTTACCACTTAGATTATCTTTTACAAATACACATATGATTAGCAACCCAATTAATAAAATAAATAGTGGAATTATTATACCAAAAAAATTATGAATTAAGTAACTATAAAATAAGAAGAGAATATTTTGATGGAATACAGTGTAAATCTGTAAATATCCTAATAGATATTGGAGCAAATGGAAATTATATAAGTCATAAACTTTGTGGACAGTTACAAAATTTTCAATTAGATAATCCACACCAGTATACATATTTTAATGGAGTAGTATATGAAATAAATGAAATTGTAAAACATTCTTAAAATTTGGAACAGAGATAATTAATAGTAGACTACTCATAGAAAATGAAGGAATGAATGATACTTTAGAAATTATATTAGGAACTACATTTCTTGGAACAATAAAACCATATAAGATAACATCATATGGATTAAAAATAACATATAATGGAAAATTGATATATATACCAAAATGACAAGTCCTTATAGTATTTATATTCCTATTAGAATTACTTATAAAGATTATAAAGCAGCATACTTTGCTACCTACATAGAAAGTGGATCAGGATCTTATTCATGTATAGCAGATTGTTTTCCAAGATATACATATATATCAATTTAACAATCTAACCGTTAGATTTGTTAAAATTGCTATAAAAAAAATATTATGATCAAATTTAAAGGTAATTGGAAATATTTTTCTACATAATCTAGCAAAATCTTAATAAAAATGCCCGAACCCTAACAACATTTACAAAGATAGGCAAATCAAATTAACAATCCAACCGTCAGATTTGATAAAATTGCTAAAAAAAAATTTTACAACCAAATTTGAAGGTAATCAGAAATATTATATATATATATATATATATATATATATATTCATATATGTATATGTGATACTTACATGTGTGTGTGTGTGTATGTGTGTGTATTATGTATATATATCAAATTAATGATCCAACCGTTGAATTTATTAACATTACAAAAAAAAAAAGAATTATGACCAAATATGAAGGTAATCGGATATATTTTGTCACATAATCCAGCAAAATATCTATATAAGAGTTTAAAGCTGAACCCGTTTACAAATATAGCAGTGTGAAATTAACGACCCAACCGTTAGATTTGTTAAAGTATTAAAAAAAATATTATAACCAAATTTGAAAGTAATTGAATATATTTTACTATATAATCTAACAAACCTAACGCATTTATAAAGATAAATATATCAAATTAACAATCCAATCGTTAGATTTGCTAAAATTGTTAGAAAAAGTATTATGACCAAATCTAAAGGTAATCAGATATATTTTTGCCAAATAATCTAGTAAAATCTCTACAAAAATGCCCAAAACCTAACACATTTATAAAGATAGGCATATCAAATTAATGATCCAACCGTTAAATTTATTAAAATTGCTAAAATAAAGTATTAAAACCAAATTTAAAGGTAATCGGATATATTTTGCCACATAACTCTCTATAAAAATTCCCAAAACCTAACACATTTATAAAGATAGGTACATCAAATTAACGTTCCAACCGTTAGATTTGTTAAAATTGTTAGAAAAAGTATTATGAAAAAATTTAAAGGTAATTGGATATATTTTGCCACATAATCTAGTAAAAACGCAATAAAAATGCCCAAACCCTAACGTATTTATTATGATAGGAGTATCAAATTATTGATCCAACTGTTAGATTTGTTAAAATTGCTAAAACAAAGTATTATGACCAAATTTAAAGATAATCGGATATATTTTGCATCATCAGCAAGCAAAATTTCTATAAAAATGTCTAAAACCTAACATATTTGCATATACCACATACATTCATATACATATACATATACATATATACGAAAACCACATATATTCAATACCACACACACACACACACACACATATCAATTTAACGATCTAATCATTAGATTTGTTAAAATTATTTTTTTAAAAAAAGTATTATGATCAAATTTGAAGATAATTGGAAATATTTTTTTACATTGTCTAGCAAAATCTTAATAAAAATGCCCAAAACCTAACAACATTTACAAAGATAGGCATATCAAATTAATGATGCAATTGTCAGATTTGATAAAATTGCTAGAAAAAAGTATTACAACAAAATTTGAAAGTAATCAGATATATATATACACACACATATATAAATAAATATATATACATATATACATACATGTAAGTATCACACACACACACACACACACACACACACACACACACACACACACACACACACACACACACACACACACACACACACATATATATATATATATATACATTTGCGTGTGTATTATGTATATATATCAAATTAATGATCCAACTGTTAAATTTATTAAAATTACTAAAAAATGCATTATGACCAAATTTGAAGGTAATCGGTATATTTTGCCAAATAATCTAGCAAAATATCTATATAAGAGCTTAAAGCTGAACCCATTTACAAATATAGTAGTATCAAATTAACGACCCAATCGTTAGATTTGTTAAAATTGTTTAAAAAAAATGTATTATGACCAAATTTGAAGGTAATCGAATATATTTTGCCATATAATCTTTCAAATCTCTATAAAAATGTCCAAAACTTAACGCATTTATAAAGATAGATATATCAAATTAATAATTCAACCGTTAAATTTGTTAAAATTACTAAAAATAAATATTATGACCAAATTTAAAGGTAATCAGATATATTTTGCTAAATAATTTAGTAAAATCTCTATAAAAATGCTCCAAACCTAGCGCATTTATAAAGATAAGCGTATCAAATTAACAATTCAACCATTGAATTTATTAAAATTGCTATAAAAAAAGTATTATGACCAAATTTAAAGGTAATCGGATATATTTTGCCATATAACTCTCTATAAAAATGCCCAAAACCAATCGCATTTATAAAAATAGGTATATCAAATTAACGATACAACCATTAAATTTGTTAAGATTGCTAGAAAAAGTATTATGACCAAATTTAAAGGTAATCGAATATATTTTGCCAGATAATCTAGTAAGATCTCTATAAAAATGCCCAAACCCTAACACATTTATAAAGATAGGAGTATCAAATTATTGATCAAACTGTTAGATTTGTTAAAATTGCTATAAAAAATGTATTATGACCAAATTTAAAGGTAATCGAATGTATTTTGCCACATAATATAGCAAAATCTCTATAAAAATGTCCAAAACCTAACACATTTACGAAGATATGCATATTAAATTAACGATCCAATCATTAAATTTGTTAAAATTACTTTTTAAAAAATGTATTATAACCAAATGTAAAGGTAATCAGATATATTTTGCTACATAATTTGGCATAATATCTATATAAGAGCTTAAAGTCAAACTCGTTTACAAATATAGGGGTATTAAATTAACAATCCAACCGTTAGATTTGTTAAAATTGCTAAACAAGGTATTATGACCAAATTTGAAGGTAATCGGATATATTTTGCCACATAATCTAGCAAAATCACTATAAAAATGCCCAAAACCTAACGTATTGATAAAGATAGGCGTATCAAATTAACGATTAAATCGTTAGATTTGATAAAATTACTAAAAAATGTATTGTGACCATATTTGAAGGTAATTGGAGTTTGACTTTTGAGGGAATTTGAATGTAAAAGAACTGTCGTAAATAATGTATTTTTTACGACGACAAAAAAACCATCATAAATAATAGTAAAGCCATTGTATATACCCTTGCATTTACGACGGCCTTCAAACCATCATGTATATTAACCTTTTGCGACAGACACTCACAAAACCGTCATAAAAGAACTATCGTAAACACTATATTGTTTGAGACGGCTACAAAATCGTCATAAATAAATGTAAGACTATTGTATATAACCACACATTTATGATGGCCTCAAAACTGTTGTATATAATAACCTTTTACGACTAGCCGTTGCGTTTACTGTATTATATACAACGGTCTATCGCAAATATTAGATTAAATGCAACGGTCCGAAAACCGTCATTTGTAATAGTTATATACGACGGTCTGTCGTATGTAACCACCATTTGCGATGGCTATAAGACTGCTGTAAATGCTAGAGTCGTATATATAACTTTTTTTTATAGTGTCTCCTTTCATCCTTATGCTCCCTCTTTGGTTCTTTCTTCTCTTTTGATTGTGTTTGCCTTTGGAGCTCAATTTTCACTTCTTCCTCTTTTTCTATCCTCTCACTTTCTTTCTCTCTTACTCTTGTTTTGTCCTCTCTTGTTTTTCCTTTTCTTTTTGCTCTATTTTCTTTCTATTTTCCTCCCTCAAAATATTTTATTCTTTTAAAACCTCATTAGGGAATATGGGACAAAGTGTAAACTTTCTCCCATCCATGCACAAATCATAGGTATTTCACCTCCCATTATGAACCACCTCTCTATCTTATAGCCAATGCATTTTGCAATAATATATGCCTAACATGTATTGGGAATGCATCACACATAACTTCATCGATGTATCCCCCATGATGAATACAATCTTGACTTGTTTTTTCACCTTCACTTCTCTACAATTGTTCATCCATTGAAGCTTGTAAAGCGTAGGATGTTTCAATGTCTTCATTCCCAACTCCTCTACCGATGTAGCACTAATCACATTCTTACAACAACCTCCATCTTAATCAAGGTACATTGTAATACCCCGTATTAGACCACCTTTAGTAAGTGGGGAAAAGTCATGCATGTCACATTGTTTTATACTCCACTTGGCGATTTGAACTATTTTCATAAAAATGTCAGCTTGTTGTTGCATGAATTAATTTGTTTTTGAAGTAGTCGTGTCATTGGAGTTAGTTGAGTTTTACTTTATTGAGAAGAATTTATTAGGAAGAGGATGGAGCAAGTGAGTACGAATCAAGAAAATTTATTAGGAGAATATTTACCAAGAACTAGTGTGGATTAGTGGATAAAGCATGGAAATTAATTCTTGATGGACTAGAGTTCGATTCCTAACCACTTCAAATTCTTTCCTTTCTTTTGTTTTCTTCTTCCCTAACTTTTTTTCCACTTGGTTGAAACACCCTAAGGTTGCCACCACCTTGGAACCATTTCCTAAAAATTAGGAGTATGATTTATCTTGGGAATTATTGTATAAAATATTTGAGAATAAATTAAATTTTATTCCTAATATCTTATCATAATATTTTATAGAATTTTAAATATTATTAATCTAGATTTTAAAAGATATATCTAGGTAATATAATAGGAGATAGAATATATGAAAATCTATAGGTATTGTTTTATGTGGTAGCCACCACTTAGGAATAAATCTCCATATTTTAATTTTTTTAAAATAATTTTTAAAAAAAGGAAATAAAAGGATAAAGTTGTTAGGATGTATGCCCTCTTAGATTAAGTTTCTGATGTAAAAAAAAAAATCGAATGTTTTAATAAAAGAATTTATTTTCAGAAATTGTTTGTGAATTTACAATTTTATTTGTTCACAATTACGTTTGGAAAAGACCCATTGTGTTTAAGTAAGTGGTCCATGTGAATGGAGGTCTTTCATAGTAAGGTATGGATCATGGATTACTTAACATATAAACTTTTGTTCTTAACTGATTGATGATAATGGGAATCTCATCATGTCTAGGTTATTATATTGTGAATTCTAAATGGGGAATGGTTTACCTTTAACCAGTGAGTAGTCCACTCACTTCATGACATAAGCGTATTTCGAATATGTAGAACATGACCTATAGTAGTGATTTCTACAAGTATTATATGGTAGAAACCTAGACTACTACCGCTACAACGTGGTCTAGTACTCTACGACTTGAGTATGAGTTGGTGGTCTGACGAAACTGGAAGCATATGCTTTGATATGCTATAGTTGAGGTTCTATCGTAGGGCCAATATACTTGCATGTTGGGTATGTGTAACTAGTTAGTTAAGAAAAACTTGTATAAAATAGTTTCTATACTATATCGCTCCTTGTGGTTGTCTAAATGACCTAAATATCCAGGGCCCTGGGAAACATAACTTGGATGTTTACTTTAGGGTAGCTCCCTTGGAAAGCGGAAGCAATCTAGGAAGTCATGGATCATTGGACTAGAGGCCTAAGAATGGTAGATGTCATTTAGAGAAGTGTTAGTACACTTATTCCTCTCTAAATGTACGGCGATGTATAGAGGGTATTTTAGTCATTACACCTGTAGGTCGGAGACTTTGCTAACACAACACTGTCCTTGGGGTCAATATTTCCTTATGGTGATATCAGAAAATATGTAAAATGCAAAATACAGCTATTTATATGGCAAGGGTACTTTGGTCATTTTAGTAGCCAAGGTGGTATGTCTTTTGGTCCCCAGTATAGACTGTGAGTCCTAATTAAATACGGGCTAAGGAATTAAATTAAATTAAATAGAATTTATTTTATTTAAGTAGCCTGATTTAATTATTAGGTTAGAATAAAATAAAGGACCATGGAGAGAGAGAATTAATTAAATTAGTTTAGTGGGTTAATTAATTATTCAGGGCTTTAGCCCAGTTTGAATAATTAGGGATTAACCTGAGACTAAACTTATTTAAGCTTATTTAATTGGACTGATTTATTTGGGCTGAAAAAATTAATTATTTGTTGGGTCAGTAAGTTGGTTCTAACTAGAATAATTAATTAAGCCCAATACGCTAAACTAAGAGTCCAATGGCCCAATCCAGTTTAACCTAGGGTTTTATTTAGGTTAAATAGGAGGATTGGAAACAACGTGGTGGGGGTCACACACTCTCTAAGAGACGGCTACTTCTTTGTGAAAAAGACCAGGCGTCTCTCTCTCTCTCTCTCTCTAGAAAAATTCCATAACTTGTTATTTGTTCACCAAATGGTAGTTAGGCATGCCATATACTAGAAGACCGAGAGTTCGGCGTTCACATACATGCAAAGGAAGAGTAGGAGGCTTGTAGGAATTGTACCAGAGGCTTCCACCAGCACACCTACCTCAGTTGCGCACGTTCCGGTCCAGCCACCTTTGAAAATCAGAAGGAGAGGTAAAAATTTTAAAACCACAGGATTGGGACAGGGGCGCAATCGGCACCGGTTAGGGTTGCCAAAGCCGGCGCCGACCCTGCCCTAGAATCCCTATCCTTGTTTTTCCAGTTTTTTTTATGTTCGCTTCCGCTGCGTGCCCTGTGTTTTCCCGCTTTCCTATGCCTTTAATTGGTATCAAAGCATGAAGGTTTTGTGAAAATATAGGGAGCATGCATCTAGATGAATAAAACTGGACACATATGTGTGATTAAAATTGTGATTCTTCGTTGTTTATGGTATGGATAGATTCTCTATTAAATCTCGCAGGTGGAGGTATAGGAATCTGTAATTTACTGTTTTTCTTAGTAAATCGTGTAAGCCCAAAGTTTATAGGTATAGGCAGTTGTCGGTTTTGATTGATTTCATTGCATTAAGATTGAAATCGAAGATCCAATGGCACCAGAAGCTGTGTAGAAAAACAGGAAAAATTCGCAAAGAAAATCGTAGAAAAAAAAACTGTAGAAGAGATCCGGTAGAGTCGAACCGACGCCGGCTTGGGGTGCTGGAATCGGTGCTGGCTTGGGTCGGAAGGCCGGTCCACGTGCTGGTTCTTGTGGGTCCTGTTTCTGTGCAGCGAGTGTAGTGGACTACAGTGCATATAGGTGCATGATCCAGTGTGGCGGGTGCAGTGGACCAAGGAAATTTTTTTTTATTATTTTTCCCTTGTAATTTTTCTTGCAATTTTCTTTTGGTTTTGGGGTCCATACCAGGCGAAGTTAATATTTTGCAATAGTTAATATTCAAGGAATATTTTTGCATGAAAAATATTAATAAGAGATTTTAGGATTAAACAAGACAATTAATTAATGTGTTTAATTCTATTATCTGGATACTTAGGTTTAAAAATAGAAGAGCATGAAAATGTCTACTATTTTCTAGCATGCTATTTATTTTTGGTACCTATGTGCACGTTTTCTCAAAGACCAAAGTCTTTGGGAATGTTTTTGACAAGGAAAATATTTTTCTACAAATTAAATGGTTATTTTAGCTTGAACAAAAATTAATCCTTAGATATTTTCTCAAAGGATTTAATCCTTGACATATAAAATATATTGGATTTAGATATTTTTGTAAGGTTAAAATAGAAAGCCATTTTGTTTTAGTTTGGCACATGAAAAATTATTTTGTCAAATAAACTTGAGACCAAAGTCTCTAGAAAGTTTTAATTGGAAAATTTTTTAAACCATTAAGTTTTTAACTTAAATAAAATTAGTCCATGGGAAAAACTCTCAAAGGATATAAGCCTTGATATAGAGATTTTTATGGACATAGACATTTTATTTTTGAGTTAAGGGAAAATTTAATGGAAATTTTCAAAAGGATATTTTTCAGAAAACCCTTATTTTAAAAGATTAAGTGGGAGAGGAGTTCCAACGGCTTCTATCACGATCCTCATTAGAGATCGTGGGTTCCTTGCATCACCCTGGGAGTGAACCCTATAGGATGGGGATACCACAAGATCTAGATCTAATGGAGGGATGTAATTAATAACCCGGGGCACATACTATGATCGGCCAGCCCCTCATTGGAGGTTATAGTGCGAGGTATGTCCATAGGAAATGAGAGGAAACGACCATCCTCTCGATGGAGTTATCTTTTAGATCATTGCCTAGAATGGAAATTAATTTGTGGTGGTTAACACACCTAACTTAGAAAACTGTTAATCTTCCCAAGAAGCTATGTCAATTTTCCTAAGAACCAAATTGATTTTTATCAATTTTGATAATAAGGATAAAATGCACATATTTGTTTTGTTTTCACATACTGAATCTTTTTTCTTTTATTTTTCGATTTTTCAGAAATGGTGGGAAGTTCTTTTAGTCCATTGACCGTTATTCTCCGAGAGAATAAGCTAACGGGACCAAACTATGTGGACTGAAAAAGGAACCTGGACATAACTTACAGCGGAAGAGTGTAAGTATGTCCTTTATGAAACCTGTCTTGTTATCGGGGAGGGTTCCATTGTTGAGGAGCATGGGCTGAGAAGGCATGGAAGAAAGCCGACGAGATGGCTCGTTGTTACATGTTGGCCTCCATGTCTAATGTGTTCCAATCCAAACATGAGCACATGACCACTGCGTATGACATAACCCAATCATTAGCCACAATGTTCGCGGATAAGAGCCGGCCCGCAAGATAGGAGACTCTTTGAACTATCATTAATACTAAGATGGCTGAGGGAACATCAGTCAAAGAGCATATGCTCAAGATGATTGCTGTTTTCAAGAAGGCATAAATCTTAAGGGCTATCATTAACCCGAGAGCCAAGTGGACATGGTTCTCAAATCTCTATCGGGTTCCTTTACTCATTTCAAATTGAACTATAACATGAACAAGTTGAACATGAGTTTGATTGAGTTGATGAAGGAGCTCCAGATAGCAGAGAAGGTCATGAAACCACAATCTAAGGCTATGATTGCTAAGGCTTCATCTTTTAGAATTGGGTCCAAGCCCAGAAAGTTCAAGAAGAAGAAGGAGAACACAACGGTCCAACCCAAGACCCAGCCCAAAGACAAACCCAAGGGCAAGTGCTTCAAGTGTGGACTGAAGGGACATTGGAAAAAGGAGTATCCAGATCTTCAAGCCAAGAAAAACCCCACAGGTAATGTTTTCTATCTAGAGTCTATATTAATGGTTGGATTAACTTCCACTTGGATTGTTGATTTAGGAGCCACTAATCACATCTCTAACTCATTGTAGGGGTTTAGAAAGATAAAACGACTCCAGAATGACGAACATGGACTACGTATGGGAAACGGAGTATAAGTTTGGGCTCTTGTAGTGGGAGAGCTGGATCTTGTATTTGATTGTAATAGAATAGTGGTTTTGAAAGATATTTTATATGTACCTAAATTTAGACAGAATTTGATTTCGGTTGTGAAACTAATAAATCAAAGATATTTTGTATTTTTCCATTCTGGTATTTCTATCAGTAGAGATGGAGAAATTTTATATATTGGGCACATGTATGGAAATCTATTTTTCTTAAACCCTATTAACATTCAATTGAATAATGCTCGATCTAAACCTTTAACAAAGAAGAGAAAGACTAATGTCAATGACTCTTATCTTTGTCATCTAAGGTTGGGTTATATCAACTCAATTAGGATTCGGAAGTTGATCTATGATGGGCCCTTGAGCTCATTGAGATTGGAAAATTGGCCTCAGTGTGAGTTCTGCCTGATGGGAAAGATGACCAAAAGGTCATTTGCCCCTAAGGCGGATAGAGCCAAGGAGGTATTGAGTCTTATTCACACTGATGTGTGTGATCCCCCTGTCTACACCAGCTAGAGGAGGTTTTGAATACTTCATCACTTTCACGGATGATTGTACAAGGTTTGGTTACGTTTACCTGATGAGACGCAAGTCTGACTCTTTTGATAAGTTCAAAGAGTTTAAGGCTGAAGTGGAGCGTCGGACAGGTAAATTGATCAAGACCTTACGATTGGATCGTAGTAGAGAGTACCTCATTGGTGAATTTAAGGACCACATGGTACATCATGGGATAGTATCCCAACTCTCTACGTCAGGGACGCCCCAGCAGAATGGAGTAGCTAAAAGAAGGAACAGGACATTGATGAAAATGGTCCAAAGTATGATGTCTCATGCTATTCTTCTAGTGTATTTTTGGGGATATGCCCTAGAAAGAGCAGCATATATTCTGAACTTGGTACCTTCCAAATCAGTACCTAGGACTCCCTATGAGATGTGAACTAGGCGTAAGCCAAGTCTGAATCATCTCAGGATATGGGGTTGTTCAGCTTATGTACTGGTCAAGGGAGACAAGTTGGAACCAAGATCGGAATTATACTATTTTGTTAGGTATCCAAAAGGGATAAATGGTGGTTACTTTTATCATCCGAACAGAAGGTACTGATTAGTACCAATGCTAGATACTTAGAGGATGATCAAAGTACTTTCACGAAAGATTCAACTACGTTGGAACTGAATGAGAAGTTATCTTCAAAAGCAACTTCTTCTGACTCGATTGTGAAACAAGAAGAGGCACAACCTCAAGAGCCTGTACAAATGGAGTCTCGTCGTAGTGGGAGAGTGTCTAGGGTTCCAAAGAGATGGACTGGAGAAGCTTTCGAGTTGGTCTCCGACCATCAGGAACAAGACCCCACTAGATACGAGAAGGCTATTGCTGATGTCAATGCAAATCTGTGACATGAAGCAATGAAAACCGAGATTGAGTCTATGTATCTCAATCAGGTTTGGGATCTTGTAGTTTCACCTGAAGGGATAAAACTCATAGGGTGTAAGTGGGTATACAAGAGAAAGAGGGGAGTAGATGGGAAGGTGGAAACCTTCAAAGCTAGGCTTGTGGCGAAAGGATATACTCATAAAGAGGGAATTGACTATGAGGAACCTTTTCTTTGGTAGCCATGCTTAAGTCCATCCGCATCCTCTTTGCCATCGCATGTCATTATGACAACGAGATATAACAAATGGATGTCAAGACGGCATTTTAAATGGCCATCTTAGTGAAGACATCTATATGTCCCAACTGAAAGGCTTTATTGCTAAAGGCCAATAGCATATAGTTTGTAAGCTTAAGAAGTCCATTTATGGACTTAAGCAGGCATCAATGGGCATGTAACATTCGTTTTGATGAGACTGTAAAATCTTATGATTTTGTTCAAAACGAGGATGAACCATGCGTGTACAGGAAACTTGAAGGCATTAATGTGATTTTTCTTGTCTTGTATGTGGATGACATTCTACTCATTGGAAATGATGTAAGGTCATTGTCATCTACAAAGGTTTAGCTGTCTAGTTAATTCAGCACGAAGGACTTGGGAGAAGCCAACTACATTCTCGATATTAGACTTCTTAAAAATAGGAAGTAGAGAATTTTAGGATTATCCCAAGCGGCATACATTGACAAGATGCTGGCCAGGTATAGCATGAACTCATGAAAGAGAGCTCTAATTCCTTGCAGATATGGGTTGTCACTTTCTTCAAGAGACTGCCCTAAGTCTTAAGAAGAAAATGACAGAATGAGTAGGATTCCTTACGCTTCGGCTGTGAGAAGTCTCATGTACTCCAAGCTGTGTACTAGGCCAGATATCTGCTTTGTCGTAGGCTTGGTTAGCAGATATCAGTCAAACCCTGGGGAGGTTCATTGGCAAGCTGTAAAGCATATACTCAAATACCTCAAGGGAACGAGAGATTATATACTAGTTTACAGGGTTGATGACTTGGTTCCTACAGGATACACAGACTCAGACTTCCAGGCAGATAAGGATGAGAAAAAATCCACTAGTGGATATATCTTCACCTTGTCTGGACGAGCTATTTCATAGAGGAGTATCAAGCAATCTTGTATTGCTGACTCAACCATGGAAGCTGAGTATGTGGCAGCTTCGGAGGCATCTAAGAAAACAGTCTGGCTCCGGAAGTTTCTTTCAGAACTTGGAGTCGTGCCACACATGGACAGGTCGATTATGATGTATTGCGACAACACTGGAGCAGTATCGCAATCAAAAGAACCTCGGAACCACAAGAAGGGGAGGCATATCGAGAGAAAGTACCACCTGATCCGGGATTTTATCCAGAGACGGGAAGTCGTGGTGGAACAGATTGCCTCTGAGAATAATCTAACAGATCTATTTACCAAGGCTTTGCCTGAGAGAGTCTTTAAGAGACATTTAGACGCCATAGGGGCGAGCACCTACGGACTTACTTAGTCTTAAAGTGCAAGTGGGAGATTATTGGGATGTATGCCCTCTTAGACTAGATTTCTTATGTGAAAAAAAAAAATCGAATGTTTTAATAAAAGAATTTATTTTCAAAAATTATTTGTGAATTTACAATTTTATTTGTGTACAATTACGTTTGGAAAAGTCCCATTATGTTTAAGTAAGTGGTCCATGTGAATGGAGGTCTTTTATAGTAAGGTATGAATCATGGGTTACTTAATACATAAACTTTTGTTCTTAACCGATTGATGAGAATGAGAATCTCATCATGTCTAGGTTATTATGTTGTGAATTCTAAATGGGGAATAGCTTACCTTTAACCAGTGAGTAGTCCACTCACTTCATGACATAAGCGTATTTCGAATACGTAGAACATGACTTGTAGTAGTGGTTTCTATATATGGTAGAAACCTAGACTACTATCGCTATAGCGTGGACTAGTACTCTACGACTTGAGTATGAGTTGGTGGTCTGACGAAACTAGAAGCATATGCTTTGATATGCTATAGTTGAAGTTCTATCGTAGGGCCAATATACTTGCATGTTGGGTATGTGTAACTAGTTAGTTAAGACAAACTTGTACAAGATAGTTTCTATACTATATCGCTCCTTGTGGTTGTCTAAATGACCTAAATATCCAGGGCCCTGAGAAACATGACTTGGATGTTTGCTTTAGGGTAACTCCCTTGGAAAGCGAAAGCAATCCAGGAAGTCGTGGATCATTGGACTAGAGGCCTAAGGATGGTAGATGTCATTTAGAGAGGTGTTAGTACACTTCTTCCTATCTGAATGTACGATGATGTATAGAGGGGTATTTTAGTCATTACACCTGTAGGTCGAAGACTTTGCTAACGCAGCACTGTCCTTGGGGTCAATATTTTCTTATGGTGATATCAAGAAATATTTAAAATGCAAAATACAGCTATTTATATGGTAAGGGTACTTTGGTCATTTTAGTAACCAAGGCGGTGTGTCTTTTGGTCCCCAATATAGACCGTGAATCCTAATTAAATACGGGCTAAGGAATTAAATTAAATTAAATTAAATTAAATTAATTTTATTTAAGTAGCCTGATTTAATTATTGGGCTAGAATAAAATAAAGGTCCATGGAGAGAGAGAATTAATTAAATTAGTTTAGTGGGTTAATTAATTATTCAGAGGTTTTGGCCCAATTTGAATAATTAGGGATTAACATGGGACTAAATTGATTTAGGCTTATTTAATTGGACTGATTTATTTGGGTTGAAAAAATTAATTCTTTATTGGGCCATTAAGTTGTTTCTAACTAGAAAAATTAATTAAGCTCAATAGGCTAAACTAAGAGTCCAATGACCCAATCCAATTTAACCTAGGTTTTTATTTAGGTTAAACAGGAGGATTGGAAACAACGTGGTAGGGGTCACACATTCTCTAAGAGACGGCTTCTTCTCTGTGGAAAAGGTTAGGCGTCTCTCTCTCTCTCTCTCTCTCTCTCTCTCTCGAAAAATTCCTTAGCCTGTTAGTTGTTCACCAAATGGTAGTTAGGCTGGCCATATATTGGAAGATCGAGAGTTCGGCGTTCACATATGTAACACCCCGCTACCTAGGCCCGCTAGGGCCGGGGATGTCGCCCTGTCCAAAGGATAAGGGGTCTTTATAACTAGGTCACAAAAATAAAATTTACAGAATAAAAATAATACTTTAACTTAAAAATTTATTACAACCCAAAATACTCCAAGAATAAATCCATGAATTCCCAAAACAAAACCATAAATAAAATTACCCACTCTTGTTTCCCCAAAGCAATACATAGAATTAAATGACAACAGTATCTTCCAAGGTAGATACTACTAGCTACTCATCCCCACAACAGGATCGACCTGAAATCATGGTAAAAGGTGATGAGACAGAAATCTCGATAAGTCCGTGTGTGCTTTGAGTGTTTAGTGGAAGCAGTTCATGGATGCAAAGTGCGAAATCTTGATAAGAGAAATATTGGCAAGTAATAAACATTAGTCAAAAGCAAGAGTGGCGTTTTAGCTATTCCAGCCATACATGATCAACAAAATCAACCACTCATAAGAAAGGATTATGGGTTACCACACGTTGGGCCCCACAACCGGATGGTCTGTATGCCACACTTTGTGCATACCGCCGGTCAGAATGCCACACTTTGTGCAGACTGACAAAAGTAGGTGATCGGCCTACTGGGCAAGATACTCCTCCTTCTCTATACCCAAACAACAATCGGGTGTCCATTCCGGTAAAACACAGTCACTTGACTGAAAAGAACACTGCTAGCTCGGACCGGCACGACCCACTGGACTGACGTCCTATCCGGGAAGGACTCACCCCTCAGAGGTGGCCACCTACTGAGAGACTTATCCTAACCCCTCAAGGACTAATCCTAGTAGTCCACCCTTATTGAGTACTCAACGACGTTTCCCACTTGGGATAAAATGAACAAAACATTGTTCCACATGAAAATGGCATTTTGAGGGTTTCCAAAGTCCTTGTAAAAATCAACTTTAGAAAGAGTTTGAGTTTGGCAAATCTGCTCCTTGATTTTTAAATAATTCAAATGTTTGAAATAAGAGAGAGTTCAACCCTCAATTGCCTTTACATAAATGAGTGTCCATACACTCTACATTTGGCTTGCCATAAGAAAAACATTTCACATCAATTAGGTTTTATGCAGGAGCTTACCTGATTCTTGCTCACAAATAAAAGGTCTCCAACAGCTGACCTAACCCCACATGGGCAAATACAAAACACAATCAATTTCAAGCCACAATCCACTCCCTCAATTTTAAAACAACTCAACTTACTACTATCATGATCCTAGTGTCCCAAACTTTAAGGCCACTCAATAAATAAATAGGTTTATAGGCTAAGGATAATTTGATATTTAAAATAACTAATGTTTTGGGAGATAGGTACTAATAAGTTAAATGTTTAAAACTTGCTAAGAAAAATTTAGAGTTTATTTGTTAATGATTTATTAATAATTTAGTTGTTAGAAAATAATTGATAACTAAAGTTAGTTGAAAAATGAATTTTAATGAATCTTGCTTGAAAAATAATAAATAGGTTTTAATAGGTTTTGATTAAAAGATGATAATTAAATTTATAGAAATAAGTATTTTACTAATCATGATTATTTCCATAAAAGGCTTTAGTTGATCTCATTATTTTATAAAATATCTATATATTTTGTTTTTCTATGAAAACTATTATTTATTTGACTAAATTTTCCTTTATATAAATATAATATTCCAAATCCACCCTTCCTAGGGTTTTTCGAAATCACTATAAAAATTATATTACTAAATATTTTATTCATGAAATAAAAATTTGCTTAGGGACAACTAGATCATGATCATAATTCCAAGGTTACTCACAATCATGAACATATACAACCATTCAACTCATCAATTCATCCAAATCATGCATACAAGCATAGATCTCAATTTATCAAGACATGATCTAACCTCTACTAACATAAATATGATCATGGCTTTACCAATCCATCATGAATAAAAATCCTATTCACCAATGGCGACATAATCTCTAGCATGCTTTGACACAAATACTACCTATGACATGCATCAAACCTCAATTCAATATACAACCAACTAATATAATCCTTCCATGCATAAATCCCATCTCCTTCACAATCATACATATACTCATGCTTCAAGCACAACAACACATACTCAAATCCCATCGCCATCTACCTTCTAACAACATCATCCTAGAGACATGATTCTAGAGTTTAAAAAGGAAGATTGAAGGTACTTACTTGATTGATGAATGCCTTGAAGGAGTTTAGAGTAGATCTCAATTCCTAGATGTCTAACTTTGTCCAAGGGAGATGGCGAGAGCATGATTATGGAAGAAGAAGTCATCCGGCCAAGGGAGGGATTTCGACCATGAGAGAGAGAGAGAGAGAGAGAGAGAGAGAGAGAAGAGATCATTAGTATGTTTATTCACATAGGTTTTCACTAGAGATCAAATTTGGAGAAGATGAAGTTGATAGAGTAAATTTACCTTGAAGATGTTCTTGTCCTTCACAGAAATTTTCTGGTTTTGATCCGAAGTAGCAAGATGATTTGAGGAGTTTGATGTTAAGAATGGTGTTGATGGACTCACAGCAGTAAGTAGGTCAAATCTGGAGATTTTAGTGAAGGTTTGAAGTGATTTGGAGGGGTATTAGGTGAAAGAAAGTAGTAGGTGTTCTTAGTGTAGTGTGTGTGTTCTTGGAGATTGAAGGGAATTGAGAGATTGTAGTGTAGCTGCCGAAAATTCTGAGGGAATTAGGTTGGCCGAATTTCTGTAGAGTTTAGGGAGTTGTTTCTCTGATTTGGAAGGGAAAAGGAAAGATTAGTTGTTATAATCCTTGAAGAATGTTTTTAGGAAGTGAATTTGGAAACTAAATATTTCTAGAATATCTTGATAATTGAAGAGCTTTGAAGGTCTCCTAAGGCCGATTGGTTGAGCAGTTTTTCTGAGGAATTAAAGCTGGTTCAAGGTAGCTTAGGGTGGCCGAAATTAAGGTGCACAATGATGAAGAAGAAGTCTAGTCAATTGAGTGATATATTATGGAAGGTTGCTAAATAAAAGTGGCTGGAATTTTGAAAACCAATCAAGCAAAATTGTGGGGATTTGGTGGAGGGATTTTCGGGTAGCCATTGCTGGATTTCGTGCAGAAGCTTAAGGGGAAAAATGGAGCTCTACTACTGGAGGTTTAAGGAAGGTTTTTGCAGAATAAGGTTGGTGTTTCGGCTGGGAGAAAAATAGAAAACAAAATTGGAACTTGGACTGCCCAGAATTGTCGCTGGGCAGATTTTCGGCTGCCATTTCTAGTCGACTTGCAGAGGGTTTGAAGGGGGACTTCAGGGGTTTTCAAGGCTGGTTTCCAACCTTCTTCATGGAGGAAAAACATGGCTAAGGTGCAGCACAAAATCTGGAAGAAAACAGCTTGGTTTTGGACTCTCAAAGTGGCGATTTGTACACGTATTTTTTCTGTTGTTGCTCCAGCTTTGAGCAGTCCGAAAATGGCCAAGAAATTCAGATTGTAAACTGATCCTAAAGAACATTTTTTCTAACAGCATTTGGAAGGGGATGTTAGCTAAGAAAGTCAACATTTTGAAGGCACAACAAGTTGGAAAATTTCAGCTCATTCCAAGAAGGAAGATGAACTAGTTAGAGAGAATTTTCAGCCAACTCACTAGAGGGATTTTTCCTCTTGGAACTTCCCACAACTCTTCCACATTTTTCAGACCATAAGAAGTCTTTTACCAAGACATTTTGATCCTACAAGATCACAACACTTTACTGAAATTTCTGGAAAGAAAATGGCTAGAATCACTTGATCAAACTAATGAGTTGAGAATTAAGGAAAAATCAAAGATCAAGGAAAAATGAATTCCCTTTGGGAAATTCGAGTAGGTAAGGGTGTAGAATGAGGTTGCTCCTAACATATTTCTCTTAGGACATCATCCCTACCTTACTCCAAGCTCATAAGGCCGAAATTACTCTTCCCCAAGCAAAAATAAAATTAAATCAAGCTAAAGCTTCCATGATGGAATTTGAACCCTAGTATTCAATAATTAACTCTAAGGCTCTAACTACTAAACCACATCAATTCTTGCTGATATTTTCCCTAGAAAAATTATTTTCTATTCAATCCACAAGCTATTTCCCTATTTTCACCTCGGGCAAAAATTACCATTTTGCCCTTCTCACACAATACTCATCAACAAGACTTCAAGACAATAAAACTCAAATCCAAAGCACATAAAAATCATATAGAAATATATTTAATCATGAAATAAAATATGATATGCATCCCAACCCCCTTACTCTAAGGTTGGTTTTGACTGGGGTTTCACAACATACATACAAATGAGGAGTAGGAGGCTTGCAGGAATTGTACCAGAGGCTTCCACCAGCACACCTACCTCAATTGTGCACGTTCTGGTCCAGCCACCTTTGAAAACCAGAAAGAGAGGTAAAAATTTTAAAACCTCGGGATTGGGATAGGGTGCAACCGGTGCCGGCTCTGCCCTGGAATCCCTGTTCTTGTTTTTCCAATTTTTTTATATCCGTTTTCGCTGCGTGCCCTGTGTTTTCCTTCTTTCCTATGCCTTCAAAAGTTTGGATTTTAAATGAAGTAGTTATCTCTTGGATAAGATGATGATTTTCGAAAATTTAGGAAGAAAAAAGGAAGAAGAATTCGGTAGCTTCAAGGAAGTAGGAAATCAGAATTTTCTCACAATATAACTATTTATTAGCTATTTAAAAATAACTCAAATTAATATAGGGAATTAGTTAAATTATTTCTTAAATAGATAACCTAATTTCTTCACATAATTTTCTGGAAAATTTCATCAAAGCTGCCGCTACACTTAGAGTAAATATAGTTCAAATAAAACTCTCTAAAACCTAGCTAAGGTTATCCAAGAAAACCTTAACCAACTAGGACTTTGTTTTAGCCATAAAAAATACCAGAAATATCCCCCCAATTCCTTCAGAATTTTGGCCAAAAACCAGCCCTATTCTGCATGAAATTTTTCAGCAAAAACCTGCACAAAAACTCCTCTAACTAGCGAGTAAAATACAGCTACACAAAGACTTCTTTTCCTTCTCTTGTTTCACCACTATAGAGATCAAAACCAACCAGATTTCTTCATTCATTCTATCAAGATTTCCCGCCCCCCTGTTTATCTAGAATTTCGGCCATTCTAAGCTGCAAAAAAATATAGCAGCAATCAGCCTTAAACTCCTGTCCAATTTTGGCACCCATAGAAGAACTAAAGCTGTCCAACTTTTCTCTTGTAATCAAGACTCCATAGTAAGGTAGAACTCCTCCAAATACCTAAACATCAAACCCTAGACTTTTCTATCCAGAAAACCCCGAAAATCCCCACCTTTCATCCCCTCAAACTCACGAAAAAAAACCCGCATTCAACCTGCTCCAAAAAGAAACGGAAAAAAGGGTGCATCATGTTGACTTTGTTTTGACTTTAAATTTGGAGTTTTCCATGTAAAAAAAAAAAAACCCCGTTAGAAAAAATGATGAAGACCAAGTTGCGTAAAAAAAAAGTGGGGTCCGTTTCATGCTTTAATTAAATGGGGCCCATGTCAGGAAAGTTGGTGTGAAACCAAGAGAAGAAAATGCATATGACGTTTTTTGGGCAAAACTAAGAAAATGAAAAGGAAAACAAAATCGGCAGCCGAAAGTCAAAGCTTGAAAGATTAAGAAAAAGCTTTAGGATTCCATGTTAACAGAGAACGTGGGTAGCATTGAACTTTGCATGGAATATAAATATTTTTAAAAACAAACAAACAAACGAAGAAAGGCTTATCAAAGACCAATTCAGAAGAGAGGCTAAGGTTCCCCTGGCCACTGAATATTTGAAGCTGCAAGAATTTGATGGCAACTCCTTTGAATTTGTGTGGAAAAAAATTGTGAAAATACAAGTCTTTTTATAAGCACTATAGAATGCCTCTTCCAAATTTCATAAGAATTCTATTTTTTGTTAAAAGATTTTAAATTGAATTTAAATTTAAATTCAAGAAGAAATATGACTTCTCCTTAAAATTGGATTTCAAATCTTTTTATTAATTCCTTATAAAAATAGAAAAAAATTCTATTTTATTAAGGATTTAAAAAGGATTTTTTGTTTTTATATTAAATGCTAATTAAATTAAAAAATTAATATTATTTTTAAAAAAAATACTTCAAGTCTTGTTTTCAAACTCTTTTGACAAAGCATTTTTCCTCAAAACTTGAAGTGGGGGCATTTGTAGATAAAGAAATTTGGATAAAATTTATTTTAAGAAAATGAAATATTTTTATCTTAGCTAATTAAAATTAATTAATGAATAAATATAATTATTCTTGGATTCATATAGTTGAGCCATAATTAAAAGTCTATTAAATCTAATGGATTATTAAATTGGACTATTAAAATTGGGCTATTGTTAATGGTTCATTTCACATTAAATTCAAAATATTATGGATTAAATAGGATTGGATTAGGCCCTAAAGTTGAACTTTTTGAGAATCTCATAACCCAAATATAATGTTGACTAAATAAAATGGGTTAAAATATAAATTAAGCCCAAGTCATCTTAAATCCAAGTCCATTACGGTTTGTTAGAAAATTTTTTCAAAATCCCACATTGACTATTTATGTTAAAGTCAAGGGAGTATTGGCATATAAATAGAGTCTTTCCTCAAGGATTCGGGTCACTCCCGGATCCTCAAGCTTCAACAAATAAGAGGTATATCAAGTTTCAACAAACTCAAGCATTCAAACTTCATCAAATTCAATGTTAGAATCGTTATCAAATCCAGGTTTAGAATTTTCATCAAATTTCAAGGCGTTCGTCTTGCTCTACATTAAACAAGTCGCAAAGGCTTAGCAATCAAGTGTTCGTCATCACATTCTATTCGATCCGAGATCAAACTCTTTAGCCCTCGAATCAACGTTTTTCAAAAAGAGAAGAATCGGAGGACTCATCTTATAATTTAGGACTTCCTCGAAGATTTGTAACAACTTTTCATATTTATTAAATATTTTGTATTTTTGATAATTTCTTGTCTTATTTGCAGACTTGAAATTTGTCATTTACAATGATACAAGTAGAGCTATATTCAAACAATAACGAACCGAGTATCATATTTTCAAGTTCGAGTTCGAATATAATCAAACGCTGTTCGAATTCGTTTGTTTATTATTCGAGCTCGAGTTCGTTCGATTATTGTTTGATAATGTTCAAGGTTGTTTAAGTTCGAGTTTGAAAAACTTGATTAACGTTCGAGTTCAAATTATTCGAGTTCGTTTATTTTATATTTTTTATTTTAAAATTTATAAAAATAATAATTCAAAATTTAATTAAAATAATTGAATATTATAATATTAAATAAATATAATAATATTATTATAATTATAATATAAGATTTATTAAGAATAAATCATAATATTATAAAATATAAATAAAATAATGAATATAATATAATTAATTTTAAAAAATATATAATATGTTCGTAAACGTTCTAATATATTCGTGAATATATTCGAGTTCGTTTGTTTATTATTCGAATTCAAATTCGTGTTCGAGTTCGTTCGTTTATTAAACGAACGAGACTTATTCGAACACAAACAAGTTCGAACGAGTTTTTATTCGTAAACGTTCGGTTCGATTACAACTCTAGATATAAGTCAAATGAATAGATATATCATTAATTTGTTAGTCACATATTTGAAATTAAACAAGCGTCATAATGTAACATTATTTAAATACTTTGATAAAATAATAGATTATATTTGGTATGATTAAAATATAATATATTTATTTTTTAAAACTTTTGTAAAAAATCTAACAATTAAATTATTAATTTGTAAAATTTATATATATTTTACAAATATACTTAGAAAATTAACCGATTTAGTTATTTAACTTTTATTTTTGACGATTTTGATCTATTTTTTCAATTTGTTGAGTCCCTTAACTATTATTTTTGTGCGATTTTGGTCCAGTTAGAAGACCTAAAAAGTTTTTTAAAAAAAGAGAAACTTAAACCTCAAAAATATAAAAAGTAAGGAATTGAATCCACTAATTTTTTTTATTTTAAACTTCATTAATTCGATGAAGTCAAAATGTTTCGCTGTTGCACGCCTTCCATAAATGTGGATTATGCCACGTAATCACTATTAGGAATTAGCCTATTATGACCGAGTTATTGAGATGATTAGTGGATAATATTATGATAATATTTTTATTCTATAATATTTGTAGTTAAATGTTATTTCATCCGTTTTAAAATATTTATTTATTAATTTTTTTTATTTTTGTTTCAAAATAGATGTTTATGCATGTATTTCTAAAATTAATGATTAGTTTCTTATCATTTTACTCTCATTTATTCTAAGTCAACTATATAACTTTTTAAAATTCTTTTTTCTTCTTACTTTTTGAGAATTTTCACTAATTAATAGCTATCGTTTTTTTAATATGGTTAAAATAGAAATTTTATCTTAATTTGTATACAAAGGGTTTTATAAACAAGTATATTGAAATGGACGGAGTATTATAAGTAATATTAAAATGAAAATTAAGGTTTGAATATTGAAATATGAATATTTAAGATTTGAATTATAAAATTTAAAGCTTAAAAATTAAAAATTAAAAATTTAACTTTGAATATGATTTATTATAATGTTCGTTATTATATTTTGTTATAATTTGAATTAAATAATAAGACTTTAAATACTATATTATTAATTGTTATATTATCTATAAATTTATAAGTATTAAAATAATAATTCACAGAGGTAGAATCTTAGGAATTCAAAGTTAAAGTTATAGGATGAATTATATAAAAGAATATATTAGAAATAATGCTATAAGTTTTAAAGAAAATTTTGAGGGGTATAAAGTAAAATTAAAAAAAATTTAAAAGAATTAAATGTTTTAAAATTAAAAACAAAAAAAAAAACTTTTTTAGTTAGCAGGTGCCATAACCTTTCACCTTTCCCTGTGTCTCTGTTAGTTTAATAGGTCAAAGTTTTTGACACGCGCTGATAGTTTGTGGATTTGAGCAAGACTCTTTTACTGTACGAACAAGATTCATTTACTAATTCCCGTGAACGCTAATGAGATTAAAGAAATTTATAGAAGTATCATTAAAATAGAATAACGTAAATGAATTATAGTTATATAATTTATTATGTTACAATATTAAAAAATATACCGCCATATAAAGAGAGGGTTTGGTTGGCGGTTCGGGAAAAAAAAAAAAACCACAGAGGTATTTATGTCTTTGAAAAAAGGTACTCAAAACGAATTTCTCTCCCAAAATCCCACTCTCATTAGTCTGCTCTGCTGCAAGTTATCGGTTTAACCAGCAGCAACTGATCTCTTCCTTCTCTTCCTCTGAACTTTGAAGGGTGCCCTTACACCTGGTCAGTTTCTTTATTCTCTTGTATCCCTTATTTAAGGTGATTGCCCATATATAATGTTAGGGCTTTTTAGTTTTCGATTGTTCTTCTTTATTGAAATAGTAGTCATGCTTTCAGTTTAAGGTTGCTCTCATACTGTCCACATTCTTTGATTTTTGCTAAATTTCTATGTCTGTTCTCATTTTTAAGAACTTGAATTCAAGCAATTGATGCTGTGCTGGTTTTGCACAAATTTTCGTGTATCAGAGACATTGCGAATTAGCATTGTCGTTTCTAATACGAGATTGTATAAATTTAATGTATTGATAGGAATGCCGAAAGAAAGTGTGTAATAGTAAATTTCTTTGCTAAACCAACTTGATTTGTTAGTTTTTAAAATTATCATGGTCTTTTGAGGGAAAGTGATGCACAATCGGAAGATTATGTTTGCTGATTTTGATTTCCATTACATTTATTTTTTATGGGAAATTAGACCAAGATTAAATTTTGGGATGTTTTAGATCAACAAAAATCGCTATTAGTACTGCAAAAGAAGCATTAAGACACAGTTAATTATTCCTCCTCCCCCCCCCCCCCCCCTTTTTGTGTGAAACTTTTGAAGCTTATGTAAGTGAGAATGTGCTCAGACTTGCATTTATTTTTGCTTTACCAAGACTTTATGTTTGAATTTAGTATATTAATGTAGAATGCTAATAATGATAATGGTGCCTCTTGTTTGTTTCTGTTATTAGGGAATCTGTTTAATTCTTTGTTTTGCACTCTATATGTTTGTTGAAATGATTATTCTTAGTTATATCCTGCAGTTACTGATCATTAATAGATAACCCAAGTGATCCAATGGAACAAGCTTTGACAATGTAGTTAATCATTTGCAACACTTGTTTTTATTGAGTGATTTTTTTTTTTTTTCCAACAACATTAGTTGCAACACTTGAAGTCACAGGTTCTCACTTTGTTGAATTCTTCAGTGTGAGGTATTGACATAAACTTTTAGTATCCAAATGCAACAAATTGCTTAGATTTTGGATTATCATTCTAGTCCGAAAGTATCTTTTGGTTTGGATCTTGATTCTTTTTGGAATAAAATTTTCTGTACTCAGCTAAAAACTGGACATGAAAAATTAAATCAAAACAGTCTAATGAGCTTGATTGTTGCGAAAAGGTGGTAACTCTATTAGGTTAGACAGTCTTGCCTGGTGATAGATCCTGTATTAGAATCACAACCCTGTGCCGTGTAAAAAAAAAAAATGCATATTGATTGTTAAACCCCCCCCCCCCCTCCTCTTTCCCCTTTTCTAAAAAGGGAAACACCTAATCATATTTCTCTCCTTTTAACAGCCTATGATTTTCTTGAGAGTATAAAAAAAATTATCCGTTGGTCTAAATTCCAGTTCTGAAAAGAGAACTAAAAGCTTCACTGCAGCCTGAAGCTTGTGTGAGTAGCAGGAAAATTTAGCACATCTAATTGTGCCGCCTAGTGCCTACTGGCTGTTGGTAGCATTTACTGCTGTCAATGAACCGCCATCCTCAGCCTTCGACTGTAGAGCATTCTGTCCTTGGAGGAGTTGGACCATCGAATGAACATGAAGCTACGCTTTTGATTCGTCATCTTCCTGAAGCCATTCCTCTCGATACCCTTTCTCGCCTCTTCTCTCACTATGGTGCCTCTGCTGTACGCCCCTGCACTCATTCCAGGTATCTCTGCTTCTCAAAACTCTATTCCTTACCACACTTATGACTTCACTCTGTGTTGCCTTGTAACTCTACTTAATTACTTTCAACTCTTTTGACCTCCTGCGAAAAGAGTGAGAAACTGTGCATTTGTGGATTTCAAGAACCAGACTTCAGCATCTCAGGCACAACAACAATTGAATGGGTATTTACTCAGTAACACTAAACTGTTTTTCTGGTTCTATGGTGGAATGTTCATAATATATACAATCACACTTCAATATGTATTCAGCATCCTTGTCCATCAAACAATCTTCTAAAGCATCCAAAATATGGTTGTCAGGTTGCGATTTCTGGGTAAAGTCTTGTCAGTAGAACGGGCTAGCCAACAAGTAGAAAACAGAAAGGGTCAAGAGAAGGAAAACCTGGCTGAAAATATTTCAGCCTCTTTGACCAAAGATGCTATCAATGGAAAATCAAGATTAGGGTCCCATATAGCTAGTGAATCTATTGCTGACAGACTTGGTGTGGACTATCCATTTCCGCCCCACCTTGAGTATGTTTTCAAATTCTATTCTTTCTTTCTATTCTATGTTTGGGTTCTTTATCAGAAAGATGCCACTTTTTCCTTCAACCATGAGTTTCCTTTTCTCCCTTTGCTCTTATGTCCCTTTTTCCCTTTAACATATGACTTAAGAACCTTGCTTATGAAAAGAGGAAAAATTGATTGACCTGTTTGTCATGTGTAGGTATGCATACCCTCCACCTGATGGTAATATCCTGACCAACATTGTAAATGCTCTTATTGCTGTTCCTCGGTTCTATACACAGGTTATATGAAGCCTTAAGCAAAACATATTTTCCTCTTCTGTTTTGTCTGTTATGGATTACAATTGTGGGCTACAGTTCATTGATCTAACGGTGATGGATGTGTAAATTGTAGGTGTTGCATTTGATGAACAAAATGAACATTCCAGCCCCGTTTCGAGCAGCACTTCCTACTCCGCCTCTTCCAACTTCAGTGCCTGTTCCTCCTTCTGTCCCTCCACCTGCTGTTCCTCCTCCTCCTGTATTAACTAATGCAGAAGACATGTCCAGTAGTGAGTCAGAAATGGAGTCTTCAGATGAGGTAATTTCTTTCTGTCCCATGGAAGATTCCAGTGTTGATTTCTATTGTGTTTGAGGCCAGGAAGCAATATCAACCAGAAGGAGTATTTTCTATAGCTCATTGAAATTTTAACTTCATATCTGGCTGAAATGTATTAGTTTTCATGGTAGCTTTGGGTCTCTATTATCTTTATAGCAACTGAAGTCTGAGGCCTAGGGATCACTTAATGCTACTAGAATACAATGGCCTGTGTATAGTATGCATTTCTCCTCATGACTCTGCACAAAGTCAATAGATAATGGTTTTACCTGCACATAATATTCTGTACCAAGTCATTTCAAAGTTCTGGTGCATGGCTTGCCTGTCAAGTTCTGGACTCTTACAATTAGTGATGTGTTTGTTTAATTCATTGTCAACTTAAGTAGCATTTTCCAAAATGCATATTACTGGGAGAAGTAATATACTAGTTTGATGAAAGTAGCATATTCCTACAAACAAATGGAAGCAAAAAAGAGCTTTGGACCCATATCTCAATTGCTGAGGGGTATATGAACCCACGAGAATTTTTATGTAGTTGTTCCATGATTTGCCCAAATATTCTGTATTGTTCGTGTGCCTCCAATAGAAACATTTAACCTAAGAAGAAATTTCTGAAATTCAGAATTCTATTTGAGACTTTATTTTTATTACATGTTTCAGGGTCCTGAAAAAGGACTATTGCCTCCTTCCGAGCTCCTGGGATCTTACAGCAGAATTGCTAAGGAATGTGAAGATAGCAGAGCCTTTTTATTCCTTTTGTTTAACCTTTAAATTAGTAGAAATTGAGAGAAAGCTAGTATGCCTAAAATGCTAACGTTCTAATCAAATATAGCCCAAAGATCAGACTGTTCTTTGCAGTTTTGTTTTGGTTTCGGTGTTTATTTTCAAATTTGTGAAAATTCAGAGACTGAACATGAGCCTGATTGCGTACAATCTATAGTGGGATATCTTCTGCTGCATTTTCATTTGTTGATGGAAGTAAAATCTTGAATTGATGCATCTTTGTTATTTTGGAATTAAATGTTTTAGGAAGCTTCAAAAGAGGGCAAGCCAAAAGCCAAACGTATCAAGCGAGAAGCAATTGTAGGCCCTGCAGTTGATAAGGATGTGGTTCATGAAGCTGTTGGATTAAAACCTGCTGCCTTACTTCCAAAGGAGATCCCGATAATTAAAAAGAAAAACCCTGTCCTACAGGTCATAGACTTTCCTTTCCTGCAAGACGTGTAACATGGATTTATCATTGTGAAAATTTCTAATGTCTTTGATCTTGATGTCATTGCAGATTAGAATAGCGCCTAAACAGATTCAGAATGAGCAAATTGACAGGGCTGAGTTGGAATTACTTGAGAGTGACAAAGAGAATTTAGAAGATAAAACTTATGCAACAGTAGAAGAATTAAAGAGTGGAAAACTGCCTCCGGAGGAAATCTTATCCTTGCCGATGTTTAAGGTCTTATAATCACTTGTCATTGGAAGCTTGCTATGGTTAATTATAAGCAAGAATGCTGTTGAATGCATACAAAAAATCACCATGACTTTGCTTTCCATGCAAATTTAGTTGACATAAGTATATCCACGAGTGTGTTAAGTATGATGATTTTTTGTTTTTGTATTTTTATTTTTGCAGAATTATACTGCAGGAAATCCTTCTCCTGTCCTGTACATAAAAAATTTAGCAAAAGATGTAGCTGTTGATGACTTCTGCTTTATATTCGGTGCGTTCGTAACTGTAATAATGTCTTTGGTACCCTGCTGATAGTCATTATTAGCAATTTTCTTTTTGGGGGGTGTTTGGTTGGGGGGAGGGGATGTAGGCGGTTGGAAGGCTGGTTATCTTTTGCTGGCCTTGTATATTTTTATGATGTTTCAGTTTAACTTTTTTCTCATGATGTGCTGTAGGTTCATTATTTGGAAGCAAACATGCTGCTAAAACCAGTCTAAATGTGAAGCTAATGCAGGTGAGATGCCTAGATCAAAACTAAGTTCTATTTGCTCCTTTCTGTTCAAAACTGAGCTACATGTTGTGTTTAAATGAGGAAGGGACATTTCCAACAACCCTCCGCCCTCTTCTTGGTGGTGGTTTATGGGGCAGTGGCAGAGGGAGAAAAGAATGTACATATCCTGAAAAATTTCCCCTTTGGAGTAAGGTTTTTCTCCATTGTTCTGTCTTTGTTGATATGAAAAGGAAAAAACTGTGGGAGCACTAGGGTTTTTACAGGTTCTTACTGTTTTACCTCATATGTCACGGAGATTAGTGGATTTGTTTTACTCCTTCCAGAAGAACCCTTCCTAGGTAGTGCGAGAGTTGAGGATTGCCTCAATCTAATCCCATTGCATTGTTGTTTGGCTTGATTTTCTATTGGATAGGATCTCAGTATCAATTGATAGTGGGAAGAAGATATTCATGGTATATTAACGTTGCAGCAAACTATTTAATACTCTTATGGTCGACAATACCAGGAATGATTCTTTATGAGGTTTTTGTTTCATGGATTCACAAAACATTGTGCTGAATCTTGAGGGTGTCTTTTTTTTTTAAATAAATTTTCTTATCCAAGCAGCATTTGCATAAGAAGTTTCATTCCATGTATTCTACTGGCACTGAATATTACCTAAAGATTGTTGGAATTTTATACTTTTAGGAAGGAAGAATGAGGGGCCAAGCTTTTGTTACCTTCCCATCAATTGAACTTGCTCATGATGCTTTGGTACGTTTCTGGCAGGCATACTCTTTTCGTTTGATTCCACTCTCTTCTGAATTCTGCTGTCATTGTTTCTTTAAAATGTTGTTTTGCAACTTTAGTTAGTGGAGAGTTATAATCTCCTTTTGACAAATAAATAATGTTTCAGAGGAAAATTTGAAAATTCATTTTGCTGCTGCAAAATAATATTATAGTCCCTTAATGTTTACAAACTCTCTGAAGTCCACTAAACTTCACCAAATCTAGTGGGTTACAATTTGATTCTTGTCCTGTGGAACGAGGATAGGTAAAGAAAAATGTTATTAATGACTTATCTTCCCTTAAAGTGCATGTAAAAATTTGTAGCTTGGATTGAAATAACAGTGTTTTTATATTAGTCTATTGGCATTTACAAGCACTTAATGCAAAATGGCATATTAAAAACCTGAAATCAAGGTTTCTGGGTCTCCTCCTGTTCAGATGTAGAATACTCAAATGAACAGCCTGCTGTTGTGCGTGCATCCCCATCCTTAGCCTTGGGATGGTTTTCTATCCGATCACACTTATTCTTATATATGCCTTATTAGTTTTCAATTTTTATTTTGGTAGGGCAGTATTCATTGTTGTTCAATCCTCAGAGCTAACTGTTTGCGTTGTCAGTGAATTCTGTAAAACTACAAATTCCATTACATTAGACTTTTCTGCTGATGGATGCAAAAAATATTTTCTCTTTGTTCTTGACGAAATTGAAACACCACAATGGACTGCAGAATCTAGTTAATGGATACATGTTTAAAGGAAAGCCCATTATCATCCAGTTTGGCCGAAATCCTGGTGCTGCTAAAGCCAACTGAGAAGATCTGCAGTAAGAGGAGGTTATCTACTGGAAATTGTGCTAGCTTCAGCTAATTATTTATGCCAGGCAATGAATGCGACTGAAGTGGTATCTTTTACCTGCCTGCATTTATTTCAAGGATTGTATTGGGGTCATCTTCTCTTGAAGTTCAAAATGCAAATGCATCTGAACTGTCTTCCAGGGTAAATCAGACTCTGTAGATGGGTTCAACCGCCAAAGGTCAACTTTAGAGATATGAAATATTTAGTTGGAAGTCACTTCCATTGTAATGGTTTCCTAGAAGAAATTCATGTTGGAGGTTGATGTTCCCAATGATAAGAGGCTGGAAGAATTCTGTCTGTCTTTTGAGACGTTGAAACTTACCTGCTATGAGAGGTTTTGCCTGTTTAATCAATGGAAGTTGGTGATTCGGTAAGTCTTGGCATCATTTAGTGAGGAGATTATTTGAGGGGGATTTTGTAGTTTTGAGGCACCTGAATTTCTTGTGACAGCACGTAATCCTGTAAATCTTGGTATCACTTGTGTTGTACATGCTGATCGGATTTTGAATCTCTGTGGAGCTTTTGAATGCCAACTGAATTAAGGCAATTGGGTTAGTGCATATTGAATGAGCATTTTCTGTGTTAAGATATCGTATACTTCTGGTAATATTTTACCGTATTGATAAAAAGGATATTCCTTGTCATGATTGAGCATGACATTAGTACACTGAGCAGAAGTCTCATGTTCGGTATGTTTGTTTTTCTTATATCTTGTCTGTGTCGCCTGATTCGATCTATCAACCGTCTTCGCCTTGCTCCTGACGTTAAAGTGGGTGAGGGGCGGGGGGGGGGGGGGTGTGTGGGTGTGAATGTTGATCCCAAAAATCTTGATAACAAAACAATTCAACTCCTAAAAGTTTGCTCCTTCAAAATCTTTATAACAAAATAGAAAATATGGCTTTAAAAAAAAAGAAAAATGAAATGAGGGGCTCTAAAAGAGAAATTAGGGGTGAGGCAAACGGAGAGAAGAGAGGAAAAAGAAGTTGTTGGAGAGAGTATATATTTATATTTTTAGGTAATCATGAATATCTTATAATATGAACATTGTAATTGTCACAATAACTTCTATATTTAGTACACGATTGGATGGAAATCAAATTGAACATTTTAAATTAAATTCAATCTCTCTATTTTTTTTTTTTTTCATTTTATTCGATCTCTTCCATTTCATAAAATTAGTCCAAAAAATTTGTCTCCTCTTCTTTACGCTCCTTCCAACTCCTTCAATTCAAGAGCTGATTAAATTACTGCATTTGACAAATTAACCAAATAACTGTTGGGGGTCAGGATGCAAGTGGTTGATGTTAATTTCTCCTTCAACAAATTTGTTATAAGTTCTCTCTATTTTTTTCGGTAGAAAATTGTAATTCAAGTATTCTCTCATTTCAAAATAATTATCACTTTTAAAGAATTTATATTTATTATCTTTTTTGAATTACACCTTTATTATTTATTACTATCTTTAATTTTCAAATAACAACTCTACAATTTCAACAACTATAATTCAACTTTTTCTCTAAAAGTTCTATAAATGTTAAAGTTTTTTTTTAATTTATGTAATTTGCGTAATAACAACAATTTGTTTTAATTATTCAAGTAAATTACGTAGACAGTAATGAATTGATTCTGCCAACAAAAGCGAATCTTAATTATATTTAATTTCCATTCTACACAAATTGAAGGGCAGTGGAATTTTTCTGGAATTAACTATTTGAACAAACTATGAATTCAGAGTAAATAATTTAACAGATTTTATATAATTTATGAGTTCAAATTGGAGAAAGTCATAAAGAAAATTCATGCAGACTATGACCATTCACCAAGAAAATAATGTTTTGATCCTAAAAGGAATAATTAAATGGTCAACCACCTAACTCATTGGTAATAAATCAGTTCATTCAGATTCGAATCATCTGCTCTATTATCTCTTTTGCTTTCTCCTCCAATCTTATGAAATTGCTGCATGTTTTCTTATTTTTCATAAATGGTTTAAATTTCCCATTGTACGTGTGGGACTATAGCAACCCAAACACTTTGTATTCTGTGATATTAGCAGATTTCTATTACTAGTAATAAAAAACTTATTTTTCTTAAAAACACTTAACTTAAATTCAAAATATTAAAATTTTATGAATATACATAAAAGAGAAAAATAAAAAATAATATATTCATTTGTGCACAATTGATGCTTCAAAGTAACTTAACTACCTTGATCATAAAACTTAAAAGAGAATTTGGATTTTCTTTTTTTTTTTTTTTGGTTTTGGTGGGGGGGGGGGGAGCGATTGGATACAATAGAATCAAAACGTAATTTTATTGATTTAATTATTAGTTAGTATTTAATCGCTGAAGTTGTAGCTTCATATACTTATTCTTGAATATTCTTCTAACATTATGATGAGAAGTTTTTGGCTGACTTTGTAGTCACAACCATCACCTCTCTCATTCCTTATAAGATAAAGACTTTAATTTCTAACATATATTAAAAAAAAATCTTCCTAATACTTTTATTTGATCAGGGTTAGTTACATCTTGACCCATTAAGATTGTCCAAATTACAATTATATTCCTATATTTTAATCAAATTACAAATACATACCTATGATTAACTTCTGTTAGTTGATATGACAATTTTTAAAAAGAATTAAATGCCTTACTATGTATAATTTGCAAATAATTAATGAAAAAAAAATCCCATTTTCAAATGACAAAAGATCCTTTATTCTTTAAGTTTAATAATAATAATAATAATAATAATAATAATAATAATAATAATAATAATAATAATAATAATAATAATAATAATAATAATGGATCCTACAAATCTCTGATATAAAAATCTAATCTCTAAAAACTAGTTAAGGATTTTATACATTTGTCACAGAAAAATCTAGGGGTGGTAATCGTGTCGTGTTCGGGTTGGCGGGTCGTGTCAATTTAAGATAATTACACTTGACAGGCTAACCCGAACACGACCCGATTAATAAACGTGTCGTGTCGTGTCAACCCATTTATTTTCGTGTTGTGTTCGTGTTATAAAACGGGTTGACACGACATGACACAATTAGACACAAAAATTAAATAGATAATTACTAAATTCGTCAATCCGAATACCTACTAAACCCGCCAATCTGTGCACCATTACACAAAAAATTTGAAAAAATCAAATCAAATTATATAAAATTAAAAAATTAATAAAATAGTCCGTAAAGTTATAAATAACCAATAAAATAACAAACCATCCTGCTAAATATTTAGAGATCTTAATAAATTCATAAGATTTAATCTTAAAAATCTAAACAAATGTAATTTTGCAATAAAATTGGATTATTCAAGAAATTATTTTTTCTAGATATTTAAAACAACAATTTTGTCGTATCATGTCAGGAATTTTAAAGAGCAAATGGAGAGCAAAAAACGAGCACGAAAGGAAGGCTTGTCATTGTAGGGGTGTAATTCAAATTGTCTTTGTCCCAATGTCAGAAATAGCATAGTATACGAATTGGTCAATCGATGCTGAGTGAACCTTATTCTCTGGTAAATGCACCACACGAGATTCTTTTCATTCTATATTCGATTCGGCTTGTAGGCATATTATATACGTTATTTCCTAAAAGTCTAACATTCCCTTTTAAACTTGCGTAAGGTCGTTGCTTACCAACTCGTACTAATATTATTATTATAGACACTAAATAATAATTAATTAAGAATGATTCATTTACTATATATAAAGCAAATAACCACATTAACATCATTTATTTTCTTTAAGATGTCTCATATAATTAAAGACACACAAACAATTTAATTAATTCATATAATAAAATTTAATTCAATTCATTCAGGTAAAAAATTAAATTATCTAATTTTCTATAGTAAAATTTGTAAGGTATTATAAAAAGTATTAAATATAAATATTAAAAAAAGTTAAACGGGTTAAAACAGGTTGAACCCGTTTATGACCTGTACACGTTTAAAGTTAAACGGGTCGACCTGTTTCGACCCGAACCCGCGAAACCCCAACCCTAACCCGCTATAACCGTGTCGTGTTCGTGTCGTATTGGCATGTCGTGTTCAATATTGCCGCCCCTAGAAAAATCTAATTCCTAAAAATTAGTTAAAAAAATTAACCCCTAAAAGATAGAAAAATTCCTAATAGATTAAAAATCTAAATTTACAAATAAGGGTATCATTGTCATTATATATACGCACACATGAAAGGAGACATACTAAAGTATATTTTAGGGTTATTAAAGGTTTTCTTTATAACTTTATTATATTTTATATTTAACGAGATTATTTATAAACAAATAAGCTATAAGCATGTCTATATACCTTTTAAAATATAAAAATATAATTTTAATCTTAATGGGGCAAAATCTAGTTGACCCTTCAGTTTCATTTAATCCATAATGTCTTTAGTTCAAGAAAGGAAATTGCGTAGGCGCGAAATGATAAGTCTGAGGTGCTGAAGGAGAGCTTTAGTTTATTTAGTGAAGTAAAAGGGGATGCAGAAAATGTGATTTAATTGGCTAAAACAAAAGAGATACTAAGTTGCAGAAAGATTAAATTAAGGAACCTTTACTGCGTAGGATACAGAGTAAATAAGGTATTGTCATTTTTGCTATTTTCTTTTCCATATATAAGTTTGTCAACTACAACTTCATATATATATAAAAGGTATAAACTCTCACCTGTTAAGATCGTTTGACTAATATTTAAAACTTCATTAATGAACAAATCGTGTTTTTTTCCCATATAAATGACAATGATATTTGAACAAAATATCCCCACGCAACAGTCTTTCCTCTCCCAATTTTATCGGTTTTTATTCCCATTCTTGTCAAAAGCTTTTTCTCATTTGGTCCTCTTATCCTTTAATATTCATGCATTTCCTGCTTTCTTCAAATTTCACGTCCACACAGTAAATGAACTTCAAGATAATTAAATACCAAACAATATTATTCTTGAATGTGATCATTCTATTCATTGTAATAATTTAGAAATTTACTATGTAATTAAAATTAAAAAAAAAAAGAGAATTGTGTATATTAACTTTTCAATGTAAAAAAATTCTGAGTTTTTTCAACTATTTGAGATCACCATATATCAAAAGAAGATGATAAACGATTTGTGACCAAAGTAATAAATGTGAAAAGCACAAGCACCACTATAGGATTTTAGAGGTCCAATACCTAGGGCAAGATGATGGAGGGGAAAGACTTCTCTTTGTAATCAAATGAACAAATTGCTTTGTCATCATTCCAATTAATTTAACAAACAAATAAAAAAAATCGTGTTTCTTTTCTTAAATAACGACCCATTATGTCACCAAAAGACAATGGTATTTCCATGAAATGCTCCTACGCAACCATCTTCCCTCTCCTTATATATATATATATATATATATAAAGTATTTGTGAGCAACACAGAGACTAGGATTAAAGTAAAATGAATCCGAATCTTGTCAAAGGCTTATTCTCATTGCTGGTCTTATCCTTTTGCTTTCCTCATACAACTAATACATTTCCGGCTTTCTTCAAATTTCATGTCCACATAGTCAATGGCCTCCCAGACAATACACACCCATTAAGGATTCATTGTCAGTCCAGAGACGGTGATTTAGGATACCACACCCTTTACGTGAACGATGATTTTCAATGGAAATTTCGCCTTAACTTTTTTCAGACTACATTATTCTTTTGCCATTTTTAGTGGAACTCATTGGATAGATCTATCGATGTCTTCGAATGGCAAATTTCTAATCTACTTTGTGGAGCCATCCTATGGTGTGCTACTGGGTGGTAAAACAAGATGGTTTCTTTCTTGCTAATATGAACACCCTAAGCCGGGTGACATATGGCACATGCACTCTTGGAAGTAAATTATATATATATATATACTTTATTACTATGAACTCGTTATTCAGGGGTGAACCTACATAGAGGGTTGGGGGGTCATGGCCCCCTAGAATTTTTAAAAAAATTATATATATATGTATGTATAATATATATTTAAATTTTAAAATAAATTGGCCCTTCCAAATATATAAAATTAATTTTACAATAATGTAATAGTAAAAAAAAATTTATTGAATGTGAGATTTTACTGAAGGTGAAATGATACAATTAAGAATGAAATTTGATTATTTTCATTTTGTGGTACAAATTATTGATTTTGAAAAGTTATCTATTATATTTGAATTGTATTAATGGATAGTCAAGATAATGAAATTTAAAATTTATATATATTATGAAGTAACCGTTGTTTTTAGTTTTTCAATTTTCACAATTACAACGAAATAATTTTTTTCAGTTATAAATATGGTAAAAATCAAGTCTCGAAATAAAATGAAAAACGATTTTTTTTTCAAATTTTTTAATAGTATATATTTAAAAAATTGTTAAAAAAATTTGATGAGGAAGACATCGATTGGCCCCCTAAAAAGTTAGTCCTGGGTTCGGCCCGGTGTCTATTGTATTTTGTGTTACCGTTTGAATGATGGGAAATGAATAAAGGATTAACATTATCATATTGGAATACAACAAGTTTTCTTCAATTTTAGTGGCATTCTAAGTTGGACTGAGTTCATGATATACATGGTCTAGCAACTTCTGTAATGTTTTATATTGTCTAACATTTTTGGCAGAATAACATTGATGTTTATTTTTCATTGCATTTTTTGGTTCTAGAAACATTCACAACCCAAAAACCATTTTGTTATTATTGTAGTTTCCTTTTCTTGGTTGCTTACCTCATTTAAATTATGTGAGGTCTATATTTAGATATACAAAATGAACCTAGCCATATGTTTGGTTAGGGTGAGAAGTAGAGGTATTTGAAAAGGGAAAAATAAATGTGAAAGTAAATAGAAAAAGTTTATGTTTGATTGGAGGTAAATATATATGAAAGTGAAATAAATTAGGAAGGGGACTCCCTTACAAAATCTTCCTCTCCTCCAAATCCCTCCCTCATCCTCTCCCCAACTTTTAAGGATTCCCTAAGTATTCCTCCGATCCTCTCTATTTATTTTTTTCTTTTTCACTTTTATTATTTAGGTTATTTATTTATTTGTTAAAATAAAAGTTTATTATTTAGATTTATTTATTTAGGTTTATTATTTATTTATTTTTAAATAAAAGTTTATTATTTAGATTATTTAAGTTTATTATTTATTTATTTATATATTTAGGTTTATTATTTAGATTATTTAAGTTTATTGTTTATTTATTTTTTTCCAAATAAAAGTTATGATTTAGATTAGGAAAAAACGTGAAAAATGTCATTAAACTATTTATATTTCATGATTTATATTATTTATCTTTTTTTGTCCTTTTTATATCCTTAACAAATTTTATGTACTTTAAAATATTATTCTACCACTTTAAACAAGAAGTTTCTGTAAAAATTAACACGTTTTGGTCACTTGAGTAAGTCATCAAGGGCAAAATTGTGTGAATTTTCACTAGACACATAGCAATTCTCACTGAAAATTCTTATTTAGGGTGTTGGAGGGATATTTTAAAGTATATAAAATTTGTTGAGGATATAAAAAAATACAAAAAAAGATAAAGAATATAAATCATGAAGTATAAATAATTTGATGGTATTTTTCACGATTTTTTTCCTTTAGATTATTTAGGTAAATTATTTATTTATTTTTTCAAATAAAAATTTATTTTTATTTGAAAAAGAAAAAAATAAATAGAGAAAATAAAAAGGACACTTGACAAATCTTTAGGAGTGGAGAAAATGATCGAGAGAAGGCATTTGAGAGAGAGGATTCGCACCACTCCGTTTTGATGGGGTTAGGAAGTAAACAGATTGAAAGATGAATGTGTCATTTTCTTCTATTTTTTAATAATTAAAATAATAAATTTAATAAATATAAAATAATAAATTTAATACACTAAAAATTTTATTATTTATTTTTTTTCTATCCCAACTAAGCAAACTTTCTACCGCGGAAGTAAACGTACCACTGATCCTCCCCTTCCCACTTGGTGAACCAAACAAAATGTAAATCTCGTCAAATCAAGAAAATAAACAAAAATATGCTCAAAGGCCTTTTTTTTCTCTCTATTTGTTTTTTCCTTGCACTTCGCCACTAAAATCTAGGTATTTGCTAAATATCTTGTTCATGGATTGGAAGCCGCAAACTTTCTGTATGAGAAATGTGTATTGAGATTGAAATAGTCAAAAATCTAACGGTGAGAGAATAATTACGTGTCCAAGTTCTTTTAGTTAATGACATTATTTTTGTTACAGTGAATTTGTTTATTAAATTGTGATTGTTGTTCATATAATTATTAGTCATATTTCTGCAATCATGATTATTTTTACAATGTGAGTGATATTTATATAATCATGAATAATTTTTATATAATCATTGACTATTAATTATATAATCATTATAATTATTTATAATTAATTATACAATTTTCGTATCCCAAATTATGTGGCGTTGGATTCCTTGTTCCCATATTTCACCACGTTCGCGATAATATACAACTCTATTAAGGATTCGCTGACGATCCAAGAATGCCCATGACCTTTTCAGGTATGATGATTTTTGTTAATGAAGTTTTCCCATGACTTTTTTTTGGTTTTCCAATAAAATGTTAATCTTGTATATCAACCGAAAAAGATAAAGTGTCATTAGAGGTCTCTCCTCCATCACAAAGTATAGTAAGGGAATAAGTCTTGTATATCAACCAAAAAGGATAAAGTGTCTTCTCTATGACAAAGTATAGCAGGGGAAATAAGAAAGACGGTAACATCTCCAAAAAAGTTACTCTCTTCGTCTCATAATATAAGTCGTTTGAAATTATTTTTGTTAACCCAAATTATAAGTCGTTGGGGACTTTTCAAGAAGGTTTTGAAATTACTTTTACATTTTTGTCTTTATTTATTATTCTCTTTTTCTCTCTTTCTCTCCCTCTCTCTCTTATTTTCAAGACATTTAAATAGGGGTATTTTAGGAAGAAAAAATATAAAATCACTTTATTTTTAAAAATCTTAATATACGTGAAATTAAGTCAAACGACTTATATTATAGGACGGAGGGAGTATGAGATTTGGACCATGGGTCCATCTTATCCTTTACAATTTCTTGGAACAAAGGCAACCCTTCGGTGCTGCCACCGAACAAGGTTCTCCTAATCAATAAGTGGTTTCCTAGTCCAATCTTCAACAGAGGAATGCCCATTTATTGAGTAGATCACATTTACCAAGTCTCCAATAATCACTCATCCATTTTAACTAGCACAAACTAACCGATTGATCAACAAAGGCTTCGACACCACTTTGTTAGGAAATATATTAGAAGAGAGTAAAAAACCAATTTTAACATAATTTAAATTATTTAAAGATTAAAATTATTTTTCAAGTGCCAATTAAAATAGAAATAAATCAAACTATACTAAATAATATCACAATAGCTAGTAAAAAAAAATATAAAATAAACAACAAGAGACAGAATGAGAAAAATTACGAAATTTAATCTAAACATATCTTTTACTATTAATAATAATAATAAACAGTACATACACGATATTTTTTAGATAAAATTAAAGACACATTAAATAATACACAAACATTATTTTTTAAAAATAAAATTAAATAAAAATTAAATTTAGAAAGATGTAACTAAATAAAGATCAAAATAGAAATCATAATCCGTAAATAAGAAGTGTTGTTGAGAGGATGATGTGATGCTAAATTTCATTTTAATCGAAATCCAAAACATCCAATCAAGAATCAAAAGCTTGAAAGCGACAACAATGGCTTCCGCTGCGGTTCCCTATTCTTCTTCACGTTTTTCTCTTCCCCTTATTCTACCGAAGCCGTTGACTTTTTCATTTTTTATTTTGTTTTGTTTGTATTCTTTTGTTTTGTGGGTTGTTGTCCAACCAATTGGGCTAGAAATTTTGGCCCCATGAAATCATCCTTAAATCCCAGGTTGTGTTTAGTTCTTTCTAGAATTATATAAAGGGTGAATCACCCTGGTTTAGCCCCGGTTCAAAGTTTTTACCGTTTAACTGTAGATTGAAATTGGAGTCAACGATTGCGAAATCATTGACCACTGTTCAGGTTCAAATCGTGAAGTGTACGTGGTTAGTAGTTCGATTGAGGTTGGAGTTTTCTCTAACGGGCAAACAGCTGTTTAACCTGCTGATTTTCTTTTTTGAAAAATTTTTATGCCACGTGTTAGTATTTAAAAAATAAAAAATAAAGGGCCATAATGGCTGTTGCATTTCTAGCAAAGGCTAAATTTTGGCCAATGCAATTCTTTTCCCTCCCTAAGTCCCTCTATAAATAAGACATCAACCCACATTTCCCTTATACTTCTCTCATTTCTCTCTCAACTCCTTCAATTCTCTCAATTCTTAATTTTAATTTATAATATATAGTTGTTATATTTTTGTTTTTTTAAAAAAATCTCATCCAAGTAATTGTAAGGGTAAAGGAAAAATGTGTGATAGTACTTACTTTAATTCACATTTTCAATCGGAGATATTTACTATTCCATTTGGTTATCAATCAATTTTCGATTGATAGGGCATAATTTTGGTCTATAATTTCTTAATTATTTGAAGTTTTTTTGTGATATTTTTGATTTAATAACTAGTTATTTCCATTCATATTTGATATTTTGCTTGTGAAAAGTATTTTTGGTAATTTTGTATAGAAATTAGAAGATTTAGAGCAAAATTGTAGATTTCCAGAACTGACACGGCGCCTACCCAAAGTAGTTATACCGGTTGTGATTCTATTATGAGAAAACAGAGGAAAAGAGCAAAACTAGGAGATTCTAGAGTTGGACCGGCGCTGGTCCAGATGAAGTGACCCAGTGCCGGCCCTACTCTGTTATGGGGGTTCAGAGTTTTTTTTTTTTTTTCAAATCAAATTGAAAATTGCCTAAGAGGTTTCACTTGTTTCCAACTTGTACTCGGCCCAGGACTTTTGGAGATTGATTTTTAGCAACTAAGGGGCTTATTTAGCCAAGAACAAGTGAATATTAATATATGAATTCAAGGAACAAAAGCTAGAATCACCCATTAAAGAATTCATCACTCAAAGGAGTATTATTTCAAGGTGGTTCTCAAAGAAGGAAGAAGACGGCTTGTCTATGAATTCTTTCTAAGGTATTTGTTTTCTTTTTCTTGGAACAATGATGAGATTAATGATTTAATCGTAGTTGGATATTATTTTTGGATTTGTGATAATAAATTAATTGGGTATTTTTTTCAATTAATTATTCTTCTTGGTATTTGATTACTTGTTTTTAAAGGTGAATTGATGAGACTGGACCATTCTTCTAATTAACTTGAGAAAGAGGTTAGGAGATAGTCTTTATTGCTTGATTCTTGATTTATTTTCTTAAGTAGCTCGAGAAAGAGCTTAAGTCAAGATTAAATAATCAAAAGTTGTTGATCTAAGGAAAGTGATTAGTTGTGATAATTGCTAGTGATTTATTGTCATATTTTCAAGAGTAACTATTTAATTACATATTTTTCTCTTCAAGAGTTGTGTATATATTTTGTCTTTATCTTTATTTTTATTTTTACTTTTTATCACTCTAATTGGTAGGTTAAATATTAAATGAAAGTATTGATCCTCAAAGGAATAAGTACACGCTAATTACTTTTCATTCATTGTATAACCAACCCAATAAAGTGATAAAATAATAAAAAGAAAAATAAAGAAATATATGCAATTCAAAGATATAGGAATATGCAATTTAGACAATTATCCTAGAATACATGATAATGAATTATTTAGCAATTATCTCAAGGAATCATCATCTTGGTATCATGAAGGAATATAAAGTAAAATTCAATCGTTTCTCAAGTCATGAATCTACTTATATAGACTCTACTTCTTTCCCAATCTATGAAATCACTATCTTTTGATTAAATTAGCAGATTTCTCAATCAAACCAACATAACCAAAACATGCATTAAACTCAATTCCTCATAAACATAAAGCTAGCTAATGACCTTTTGCTCTAAGTGAAATTAACTAATCTTTGATCACTTTAGTCCTTTAATCTTAATTTTGTTTCCCAATTTCATTAAGATTTGACAACTATGAAATTAATGCAATGAACTCATAACATTGTTTCCCAAGTCAATTAGAAGAAAACGCATCAATAACCAATGATAACAAGTAATCAAATATCAAAGATGATAGAAGATTGGTCAAATAACCAAATTAATACAAAAACCATGAATCTTAAAATAATGTCAAATTATAATGAAAACACTGAATACATCATTGTTTAAGAACAAGAAAACAAAGGTAAAAGAAAGCACTCATAGACAAGCTTCATTCTTCTCCTTTGAAGACTCTCTTGAATAACCCTCCTTAGATGGTGAATCTCTTTTTCTTTTGAGTGATTGGAATTTTTGCTTTTTGATTCACTACTTTTCTCTTGTGTTTTTTTTTGTTTAAATAAGTTTCTTTAATGTTAAAATTCGTGACTTGAGGAGTCTTGGCCGAGTAGGATTCGAAAAATACCAAAATCTTTAGAAAATTACCAAATTCGTATACAGGATTTCGCCTCTCCAGAGCGGATCTGGTGCCAGTTCCAGTCAACCCACCTGGTGCCAGGTGTGTTCTGTTTTTCCTCCTGAAAGCTACCCTATTTTCACTGTTTGGCCATAGTGGACCTGTCCCCTGGTGCCTTAGTTGGACCTGATGCCAGGTGTATTCTGGAATTTGTTTACTTTTTACTCGAAATTAATTTAAATCTGCATAAACTTATTAAAAACACTTTCTACAAGCAAAATGTTAAATAGTAAGGAATATGCCTAGTTATTACATCAAAAGTATCTCAAATTACCCTCAAATAAGTAGAAAAATAGCGATTAATTTAGCCCATATCATATACCCCTACATTTGAACTTTTGCTTGTCTTCAAGTAAAACACTTTAAGTCAAGAAAATTATCAAAAAAATACAAGCTCTTTCTCATTCCAAAATAACAAGGATTATAACTTCCATTCAAACTTTAGATAAAACTCTTGTTATTCATCAAATCCTTTGAAAACAATTACACTTTGAAACATTTGACAAGACATCACAAAACTCTTAGAATCAAATTAATCACGTTTATATCTTAATTTAAGAAAATTATTTCACCCTTCAAGGAAGAACATAGATAATATGAATTACACAAGTTAAGCTATCTACTAATTCAAGCATTATAAATTCAAAAATTATGCAACTCAAGTCATGATATAAGGAAAACACTCAAAACTTTTTTCTCTCAATTTTTCAATGACTTAGGCAATTTGATAGCCTCAAGTGCATGGATTTCTCTTCACACACCGTATTGGCCCCCTTGTAGTCATCACTCATCATTTTTTTTTCAACCTCTTTCCTTTCTTTTGCTCTTGGGAATTCATAGCCTCAAGAAAGTGGATTTCTCTTCACTATTCGTATTGGCCCCCATAATCAAGCAAAAATAATACTTTTTCATCTTCAAAGAGGAAACAACAATCAATTTATTTTTCTCAAATTTTCAACTCACACAAATCTTTCACCATTGTTCTACAATCTTTTCACTTAAAGATCTTTTATCTCCTCACATTCCACATTACAACTCCAAGCTAAGCAAAGTTTAAACCCATAATATAAGAGTTAGCCAATAAACTTTCCACATATTCATCATATTTTTCATATTCAAATTAGATGAGTCAAATAATATTCAAATACTAATACATAAACAAGATTAATTCAAATTCTTAAGTCTTGAAAAATATCCTATCCAATAAATCACTTTCATAAAAATTCACCAAATGAATGACAAAAATTCTTATCTAAGTAAGAAAAGAATTACAACCTTGCTACACAATAAAAACCACCAAAAAAAAAAAATTGAAAATGACATGGAAAATATCTTCAATACCTAAACTTTCCCCCACACTTAAAATGGACATTGTCCTCAATGGCAAAAAATACAATAATAAAAACAAAGCCAAGAAGACCAAAATAAATAAAGAGGAAGAATGAAGAGAAGAAAATACTTCTATTACACAGTAGGTCCAACATGTGTGAATCCACCACAAGGAGTAGTCATTAGAGAAGTCATAAGGGTACCTAACTCAAAAGAAACAAAAACAAACAACATAAATCTAGAAAAGAAAGAAAAACAAGGTAAAAGAAAAGAGAACTAAAAGCTAGAAAAAGGTCATTAAAATTCAAAAGAAAAGAAAAAACAAAAAAGGGACAAAAAATAAAATAAAATACAAGTGTAAAGAGTAGATCAAGAGTCATCATCATCTGCTCGACTCGTGGAGGCACTAGTGGATTGCTAGATCAAGATTGTTAACTTTTGCTCTTGGACATCTCGGCATCGATGGAGGTCAGCAATAAAGTCTCGTAGCTAGAAGAGGATAGTCATTTGGCTCTCAAGTTGGGCCTCCACTTGTACCTCAAAATCAGTATGAGAATGAGAATTAGTGGTATGGGTGCGAGGTCGAGTAAGCTACTTCTCTTCCTTCTTCTCATTAGGATGAAGCTCCACCATCCCAGGATGCTGAACCCCAAAAGGCTTCTTCTATCGCCTTTCCCTCTTATCATAATGATAGCCACACTGAACTAAAGTATGCTCAATTACTAGGTCTCGTTCAATCGTGGGCTCACTAATCTCACTCCAAAGTCGCGTAAGATACGCATAATAACTAAGGAGAATTTGAGGACCTTAGCAACTATGCCAGAGTAAACAACCTCTCACATGGACTGAATAATAATAGAGGCAAGAGGAATAAGCTCATTCCTCATCATCTTGTCAAGAATGTAAAGATCAAGGACCCTAAACTCATTGAAACCACTAGCCTTAGGGTAAACATTGAAAGCGAAAATGTAGACTATAGTACACAATTGAGCCTCAAGATCATTATTGGAGTAATAACGGTTTTAACGTATTTGCCCATTCCTCCACATATTCAACCTTGTCCTCACAACACTCATATCCCAAGTAGGCTAAAAAATAATCTTTTGGTTATTATGGTCCATAGCTATTCATGGCCCCTCATCAGGTTCTCCTAAAATCCTGGCTAATCTTGCTCTCTCAAACTCAGGATTTCCCTTTACCCATAGTAGAAATAACCTAGAGGTTATTTTTCTTCTTATCCCTCATATTGGTATAAAACTCTCTTACTCGTACCAAACAATAAGCACCCCTAAGTCGGATGATAGGCTCCCACCCCAAACACCTAAACATAGTAGAAAGTTCTAAGGAATTATCTAAGGAGGGTCTATACATTTTTTCTACTATAATTTTATTATGTTGGTGACTTTGATACCAGATTTGGCAAGTAGGGTCACAAAATTGGGTAGGTTGGGTAGGTAGAGGCTCAAAAGTAGGTGTAGATGAAAATGAATCTCTAGCTCTCTTAGCCCGAAGTGCCACCCCCTAGGTCTCCTAGACATTATATAGATGTGATGATGAACCTGGTAGGATAAAAGAAAATAGGACATCCTCAAACTTACTCTTTACACTACAAGTAAACACAACCCTCAACCGTCTCACTATCACAACAACATTCAACGCAACCACCACCTCAACACAAAATGCCACAAGATAGCCAGCAAGATACAACACAACCTCCTCTAACAAACTTGTAAGTAATATAGCCATTGTCTAATTCCAAACACAATATCATTATTCATGATCAAATCACAATACTCAATAGCTACCAATTAACCATGCAAAGCTCATTAACACAATGTTCAATGAGCCATGCCATGCATATCATCATGTAAAGCTCATAATTACCATGCTAAGTTAAACATGAATAATTATCATATATCATGGTAAGCTCAAAATTACACACAAGTGAGGCATGCTCAATAGCTTCCAAAAACATAAATTGTATTAATCAAATATCATTGTCAATCATATTCCCATGCTAACTAAGTCTCAAAGAAAGTAACATTTGCATTCAATCCATCCAACAAAAAATACACAAGAATTTTCAAACAAAAATTCATAGAAAAATACCCAATAATTAATGTGAAAAATTGAACCGTAAAAAGTGTAGAAAAATCATACCAAAATAATGTCCAATGTATAGGCAATGATCCCATGCAAAAAGATTGAAGAAATTATGCACGAAATGGAAGGTTTGAAAAATGGGTCTTGGAAGAAAAGATTGAATTTTCCTAGTTTTAATCCAAACCTTCAAGAACATAGTGAGAATTTTGTGTTTGGAAGATGTTTTGGAGGTTTAGAAAATGACCCGGTGGTGTTTTAGAGTTGAACCCGATGATAGATTGAGAGAAAAAACGAGGGAGATGAGAGTTGTTTGAAAAAAATGGCCAAGGATGGTCGTTACATGTCATGTAGCCGATCGAGGCTAGTGCCAGGTCCATGGATTGGGTTTGGCACCGGGCCCATTCTGCCTTCGGCTCAATTTTGGGCCGTGCTGGCCCGACGCCAGGTTAGCTTTGGCCGACTAAAAATCAAAATTTTTTGTTAAAATTAATTAAGGAAAGCAAACAATAATTAAAACACCAAATCATGAAGAAAATTCATTCTAAAAATTAAAAATATAGAAAAATGAATGAAAACACACAAAATTTAAAGAGATGTCCAAAAAAACCAAAACAGTCAGAATCATCATTTTCCACGATCTTGGTCACGTGGATTAGTCTTAGTATTTCTTAGAAGGGATCCCACTTGACAATCTCCAAAGAGTTTAGCCAGCTGTCCAATTTGATTCTCAAGGTTGCACATGGACACCTCCAAATTTCTCGTGGTTGCATCTACTCATTGACATCGTATCTTCATACCACTTACCAATTGGTTAACCAACTCCTCTAGCGATGGCATAGGTGATGGTGCATTATAGGATAAGGGAGGTTAAGTGCTTTGATTCCCAAAATTAGAAGAAGTCTGCCTAGGTTGGTTTTGGTTGTTTCATGAAAAGTTAGGATAATTCCTTCAACCAGGGTTGTAAGTGGTGCTATGGGGGTAATTACCTTATTTTCCATTGCCCAGAAACACGACTTGTTCTAATGACTCTTGTAATGACCCCACATTCTGGCATTCATGGTTTGGATGCCATTCCCTACAAAAATCACAATTAATATTCATTATCTGTCTTTGGGAAGAATACATCACCATTTGTTCCATTTTTTGTATTAGTGCCTCTACCTTGGCCTCCAAAACCGCCATTGCATCCACCTTATACACACCATGAACACGGGATCTTGACCGTGAACTACCCCATGCATAGTTATTTGTGGCAAGATTTTCAATTAAATCAAATATCTTCTCCAGGGTTTTGGAATTAATGGAACCTCCTGTAGATACATCAACCAATTGCCTAGTAGAAAACTTAAACCACTATAAAAGATTAGCATTTGCATGCCTAATTCGAATCCATGATGAGAACACTTTCTAAGTATCTCCTTAAACCTCTCCCAACACTTATAAAAATTTTTAGATTCTAACTGTTAGAAAGTAAAAATATTGGTCCTAAGCTTGGATGTTCTAGTTGGCGGAAAATATTTTGCCAAAAATTTTTTAGCTAAAACATTCCAAGTGGTAATGGATCCGGCTGACAAAGATTTTAACCAAGATTTCGCTCTATCTCTCAAAGAAAATGGAAAAAGCCTTAGTTTGGTGGCATCTTCAGAAACACCATTCATTTTAAAAATGTCACAAATTTCTAAAAAGCTCACAAGATGGGCATTAGGATCTTCCTCAGGTAGCCCATCAGATTGTACCATGTTTGGATCATTTGGATGATATTATGTTTTATTTCAAAGTTATTAGCCTCTATCTTAGGTCTCGTAATACTCGAGCCCGTATCTGAGATTACAAGTTTCACAAAATCATCCATAGTCTTCCTACCATTACCACCATTATTGGGTAGATTAACCTCCATGTCTTTTCTTACCCTTTTGGTCACAGCCTTTCAAACCTTTGTGAGGATTCTCTCGATCTCAGAATCAAAATCTATTGTATCAACTTTAGATCGTCGGGTCATACATTAAGGGCAAGATCTACAAAAAACATTAGATGGTGAGATTATAGAATTTACAAGTTAGACAGTTAGTACATATTCAAAAATTAAGTTAGAAAAATAACAACATGTAGAGACATTTAAATTACAAGTATACAAACAATAAAATATGATACCTATTCATACAAGGAACATATCTACATATTTACATATAGACATATATACATACAAATATAGTTAAATCAACAAAATCTAAGCTTTCATGATATTGTTCTCTGACAGTAGCGCAAAAAATTTGATGCGTAAATTTTGGTGTATAAAAATCATCAAATTTAAATCTATCTCTTAGTCAAGTTTTAAATAAAATATTAATTTCAAAATACACATATGAACAAGTATACTCATCGCAAGCAAAGTATAGAAAATTAACGAGTATCGATCCTCAAAAGAACAAGTAAACACTAATTACTTTTTATTCATTGTTTAGCTGACCCAACAAAGTGATAAAATAATAAAACACACACACATAAATATAAATAACTCAAGTATATAAGAATATACAATTTAGACAATTATCCTAGAACACATGATAATGAATCATTTAGCAATTATCTTAAGTAATTATTATATTGCCATCATGAAGGAATATAAAATAAAATTCAATCGTTTTCTAAGTTATGAATCTACTTATATAGACTCCACTTCTTTCCCAATCCATGAAATCACTATCTTTCGATTAAATTAATAGATTTTCCAATCAAACCAACACAACTAAATCATGCATTAAACTCAATTCCTCATAAACATGAAACTAGCTAATGACTCTTTGCTCTAGGTAAAATCAACTAATCTTTGATCACTTCAATCATTTAATCTTAACTTCGTTTTCCAAGTCTATTAAGGTTTGACAAATATGAAATCAATGCAATGAACTCCTAACATCTTTTGCCAAGTCAATTAGAAGAAAATGCATAAAAAATGATAACAAGTAATCAAATATCAAATACGATAAAAATTGATCAAAATTGATCCAGATATCGAAAGAACATTCACAAGGATTCGGCGAGCATATAAAAGTTAGGCTGACCAATTCAGTTCAACAAAAGGGATGGAAGTTAACAAAACAATAATGGTGGCAATAGTGAAAATAATAGAAGGACTATAGTTGATTTTGCTAAGCTAGCAATTTTAAGTACAGATTCGAGTATAACTAGACTAAGGGTAGAAGCTAAAAATTTTGAAATCAAACCTAACATTATCCAAATGATCCAAAACATGGTTCAGTTTGATGGACTACCTGATCAAGACCCTAATTCCCACCTTACTAGTTTCTTGGAGATTTGTGATACCTTCAAAATGAATGGTGTGTCAGAAGATACTATTAAATTGAGACTTTTTCCTTTCTCTCTTAGCAATATAGCCAAATCTTCGTTGAAATATTTGCCTATAGGATTAATCATTACTTGGAATGGGTTAGCTGAAAAATTTTTAGCAAAATATTTTCCTCCAACTAGGGCAGCTAAGCTTAGAATTGATATTTTTGCTTTTCAACAGTTGGAGTTTAAAAGCTATATGAGTATTGGGAAATGTGGAAAGAGATGTTGAGGATATGTCCATACCATGGGTTCGAATTAGGCATGCAAATGCAGATTTTTACTAGTGGATTGAATTTTGCCTCAAAACAATTGATTGATGCATTTGTAGGAGGTACAATAAATGCTAAGACCTGGGAGCAGTTGTATGAACTTATTGAAGATATTGCTATGAATAGTTACTCATGGGGTAATGCAAGGTCTAAGGCTCGTATTTAAGGAGTCCACAAAGTTGATGTTGTCGCTGCCTTAGAGGCTAAAGTTGAAGCACTAGCTTAGAAGATAGAACAAATGATAGCCCTTGCACAGGTAATAAATGGTAAGTGTGATTTTTGTGAAGAAAAGCACCCTAATCATGAATGTCAAAATATGGGTTCTTCTCTAGAGGTTTTTTTAGAGCAAGCTACTTTTATGGATAATGGACGACAAAGTTGAAGGCGTAGAAAGCGTAAAACATGGGGCACGCAGCGGAAGCGAACATAAAAAAAACTGAAAAAACAAGAACAAGAATTCCAGGGCAAGGCCGGCGCCAATTCCGGTTGCCCTAGCCGGCGCCGGTTGCGCCCTGTCCCAATTCCAAGGTTTTAAAAATTTTACCTCTCCTTCTGGTTTTCAAAAGTGGCTTGACCGGAACGTACGCAATCGGGGTAGGTGTGCTGGTGGAAGCCTCTGGTACGATTCCTACAAGCCTCCTACTCCGCATTTGCATGTATGTGAATGTCGAACTCTCGGTAGTCTAGTATATGGCCTGCCTAACTACCATTTGGTGAACAACTAACAGGTTAGGAAATTTTTCTGAAGAGAGAGAGAGAGACGTCTGACTCTACCGAGAAGAAGCCGTCTCAGAGTATGTGTATTATCTCAACAACGATATTTCCAATCCTCCTGTTCAACCTAAATAAAACCCTAGGTTAAACTGGATTGGGTCATTGGACTCTTAGTTTAGCCTATTGGGCTTAATTAATTATTCTAATTAGAACCAACTTAATGGCCCAACAAATAATTAATTTTTCAGCCCAAATAAACTAGTCCAATAAATAAGTCTATATTAGTTTAGTCCCAAGTTAATCCCTAATTATTTAAATTGGGCCAAAGTCCTGAATAATTAATTAACCTACTAAACTAATTTAATTAATTCTCTCTCCAAGGACCTTTATTTTATTCTAGCCCAACAAATAAATATGCTACTTAAATAAAATAAATTTCATTTAATTTAAGATCAATTCCTTAGTCCGTATTTAATTAGGACTCACGATCTATACTGGGGACCAAAAGACACACCGCATTGGCTACTAAAATGACCAAAATACCCTTGTCATGTAAATAGTTATATTTTGTATTTTAAATATTTTCTAATATCACCATAAGGAAATATTGACCCCAAGGATAATGTTGCATTAGTAAAGTCTCCGACTTGTAGGTGTAATGACTAAAATACCCCTCTATATATCGCCGTACATTTAGAGAGGAAGAAGTGTACTAATACCTCTTTAAATAGCATTTACTATCCTTAGGCCTCTAGTCCAATAATCTACGACTTCCTGGATTGTTTTCGCTTTCCAAGGGAGCTACCCTAAAGCAAACATTCAAGTCATATTTCCCAGGGCCTTGGATATTTAGATAATTCAAACAACCACAATGGGCGATATAGTATATAAACTATCTTGTATAAGCTTGTCTTAACTAATTAGTCACACATACCCAACATGCAAGTATATTGGCCATACGATAGAACCTCAACTATAGCATATCAAAGCATATGCTTCCAGTTTCATTATACCACCAACTCATACTCAAGTCGTAGAGTACTAGTCTACGTTGTAGCGGTAGTAGTCTAGGTTTCTATCATATAATACTTTTAGAAATCACTACTACAGGTCATGTTCTACGTATTCGAAAAACGCTTATATTATGAAGTGAGTGGACTACTCACTGGCTAAAGGTAAGCCATTTCCCATTTAGAATTCACAATATAATAACTTAGACATGATGAGATTCCCATTCTTATCAATCGATTAAGAACAAAAATTTATGTGCTAAGTAACTCGTGATCCATACCTTATTGTGAAATACCTCCATTTACATGGACCACTTACTTAAACACAATGGGTCTTTTCCAAACATAATTGTGCACAAATAAAATTGTAAATTCACAAATAATTTTTGAAAATAAATTCTTTTATTAAAACATTCGATTTTTACATCAAAAACTTAGTCTAAGAGGGCATACATCCCAACAAAAGTAACAACCCGTATAGTGCTACTTATAACACTGGTTAGAGGAATCATCGCAACTTTTCTTCGACCAATCAAAATCAACCAAGGCAAAACCCTCCAAACTTTAATAGAGAGAAAAGGACTCAACCTTCCTTGCCTTACAATTCACCACCACCAAAGCAATCAATGGAAGAATTGGTTATAGAATGACAAGTTCTACAGAAACTCAGTTTCAACGAGTGGATGCAGTGACTAGAAATTTGGAGGCTTCAATGCACATTCTGGAGAGTCAAATTGGTTAACTAGCCAAGCTTTTTGGAGATCATCAAATTGGATCTCTGTTTGGGAACATGGAGACCAATCCATGCGACCAAGATCGTGGAAAATGATAAAGTTTACTTATTTTTCTACTTTCAGTTTAAACAATCTTTTATTTCAGTATTCGTATTTTTGCTTACTTTGTGTTGAAATTCTTGCATGCTTTTAAGAGTAGTATGTTCATTGTATTTTTATTTTTATTATTAAAAATAATAAAAAAAGAAAGATCATGCAAAGATTTTGTTCTGGACAATGCTGACCAGGCGCTGGTCCTGTTGCTCTGACTTGGCGCTGGGTCAGCTCGGGAAAAATTTCAAACTAATAGACACAACCCGGCGCTGGGTTACATTGGATATAGTAGTTCAAAGGCCGGTTTTTGCTCATTTTTTTCAAAACATACTCACTTCTCTCGTTTTTTTTCTGTCAACCCACCGCCAACTTTTCAACATAACCACTGCCGAATCACTCTAAACATTCCAAAAACACCTTCTAAACAACACATCCCAGATTCTTTGTTGAATATTTGGCTTGGAATCAAGAAAAATATTATTTTTCTTCAACCATTCAAGTTTTTAATCCATCCAATTGGTGCATGATTTCTTCACTCACTTTGCATTGGATGTTTGCTCATACATTGGAGAAAATTATGGTATGATTTTTCTGCACTTTCTATGGTTTGAATTTAAGAATTTCATTTTTGGTATTTTGTGGGTGTATTTTGGCAGAAAATTCCATGTTCTTCTTGATTGATTTGATTTAATGGAATTTTTGCATTCTTTGTAAACAGATTAGTATGGGTTTATGATTGGCAATGTTATTTTGTGATCATGCTTTCATTTCAATATAGCCAATTTAGCATACCTCTCGTGTTATTATTTAATAGAGGAATTTTTTATATTTGGGTGACATTTGTTGTGAAATTCCATTGAGCATGCCATTATACTTGCTTTGGGCTATTATTTTGATCATGATCTCTATTGTGCAATAGTCTACATTGCTTTCTTAGGAGGTTATGTTGATTTTGTGCTTGGATTGGAAAATTATTCGATTTTGCAAGTATTGTCAGAAGATTGTGTTGTAGCTTTGTGAAGAGTGGAGGTTAAGAGGAAAATTATTGTTGGGATTGGAACACTTGGTTGAGAGTGTGATTATTGTGGTTCCTTTTTATCCTCTTATTCTATCTTTTCTTCTTGTGAGTTGATCATGTCTAGACCAAAGGGTATGACTCCATGTGCTAAGAGGTTTAGAACCTCATCTTTTTCTGCTCTCTCTTTTGAGCCATTTCCTATCCAACTTACCCAATTCTTTGAGCCTATGTGTCAAATTTGGTACTAAACCCATGTGAACAATAAAATCATAGTAGAGAAGATATTCAAACCATCTATTGACAATACCCTTCAGTTATCTGCTAGTGTTGTGTCCTAGAGGCAATCACTTATCCATTGTATATGATATATTTTATTTTAATAAAAAGTATTATTTATCTTACAGTTTCTTTTGTTTACTTTAAGTAATATAACTGTTCGATAAAGTCCCTAGTACAATACTGTGTTAAGGAGGTCATGATATGAGATTCCTACTACACTAGTTGGTGTTAGTATTTAAATAATCCCTAGTCATAGTATTAATGAGATAGGATATCATTAATACGTTAAGACTAGCATGTGTTAGACTTCCTAATTTGATTAGACAGTGGTTCTCATAACCGTGAGTATTGAGATATTCAAAGTTAACACATGGATGCTTGTTAATGGAATAAGTTCATTGGATGACCTAACTTTGAGATAATCACATGGATAACTATTTAGTGCCAATGATATAATTTCAATATAGCAAACGTGCAAGTTTCCTTTGACTTGAGATCTCTAAGGTACTTTATTTGCTGAGCTTTGTACTTTGATTCCAATTTCTGGAGCTCGATCGAGGGCCGATTATGGGATGGATATTGGGTACATTGTGAGGTAAATGAAAGTAGTTGAGAGGGTCAATAAATGATTCACCACTCCTAATAGTAGGGGCGAATATCTCACGGCCACTTGTAGGAATTACTACTCGAGAAGTTCTTGGCCAAGGCAATTGTGGATTGGAAATAGTTTCAATTGATACACATCTAGAGTAGTGGGTTCCTGGTACAAGTACTATTGTATTCGGGCTAGCATTATTTCTGGAGGGAGTTGGCACTAATTCAGTACTCCAAACCGAATGAGATATTGTATGGTGAAATGAGTTAATTGCACTGAAATTTGTTATTGAATGGTTTATGTTAAGCCACTTGACTTCTTGGATACTTGGGTGGTCATAATGTGTTGCTAGATACCGCTTATGATATGGGAATATGAGTTTATTAATTGATGAATTAATAAACCAATCATAATTAGAATTAATAGGATTAATTCTAATTAATTATGGATTATTAATCTCAAAGACGTTTAGATTAATTTATGTTTTCTACCAATTGACTGGGAAACCTAATAGGTCACACGTAATAGAGGATTATATACTCAAGATGTTATTTGATAACATTGTGGGGTTAATTGAGAGAAAGAGAAGTTGTTGTGGATAAATTATAATTAGTTATAATTTGTGGTACAAGTTGTAATTGTGAGAATTTAATGTTTCCAATTACAATTATGGAACTCTAATTGTTTTAGAATTCTAGATTTTTAGTGAATTTTTGATTTTATGATGATATAACTGAAAACCCTAAGGGTGATTCACGTGAGAAAAACTGTAGCCACATAAACCTTTTCTTCTTCTTCTTCTTCTCTCTCGATTTGATCTTGAAGAGGAACTCTAGCTGCCACTTAGAATTTTTGCTAGCACAGAAAACTTCGTACTTGAGTGTATCCTCTGTGTGGATTACTGTTAGAGATAATCACACACTGTGATTATAGCAGTTAGATGTTCAACTCACGTGGAGGTTGATCACGAGGATTGCTGGATCGCGCCTCGACTTGAAGAAATTTTTTTTTGTTCTTCAGACGATCATCTAAAGGTAAAAGCTGTTACCTTTACTCACTCTATGTCTTATTTTTCATACATAGACGAGTCTTGAGAGGGTATCTCATTTTATTTTTCGCTGCGCTGTATACGATATGAGCTGGAGATACCCAACATTATCTACTATGTTTAGGAGATTGGGATGGGAGCTCAGTATTAGACTTTAGGGTGCTTATTGTCCAGTGAGGATTAAGGAGTTTTATGCTAACAACTAGGACAAAAATAAAAATAATCTGGAGACCATTTCTACTATAGTTATGGGGGTCCCAATTGAGTTTGATAGGGCTAGACTAACTGCTATCTTGAGTGTGCCCAATGATAGTCCATAGATAGCTGTGGACCATCATAGCCAAAAAATCATTTCTGAGTCTACTTGGAGTATGATTGACACCCGTACCACATTGAGGATGTATAAGAGGGGACTTGTGGGACAAGTGGGCTATTTTCCAACAATGACCTTGAAGCCCGATTGCATGCCTTAGTCTATATCTTTTCATTTAATGTTGTACCTAAGGCTAGTTGTTTCAATGAGTTTAGAGTGATTGATCTCTATATTCTTCACAAGATACTTCAAAGTGAGCCTATTCCTCTTACCCCACTTATCATCTAGTCTATGAGAGAAGTAGTCTACTCTCGATTGTTCTCCAAGGCCTTTGCCTTTCCGTTGGTGATTATGTGTATCCTTTAGGCCTTTGGAGTGAGTTGTGATGGGGAGCTTACTGAGACCATCACTGAGCAAGATATCATCACTGAGCATACTAGTTCAGTGTGAGTAGAGGTATCATGAGTGAGAAAGAAGATGGATGAGACCTTTTGAGGTTCAACACCCTGAGATGGAAGAGATACCCTCTGATGATGATGAGCAGCCCCCACATCCTCGAGCTTGCGTTAGTAGTTCACGACCACAGCCTAATGTTGGGTTCGAGGTTGAGATGCGCACTTAAATGGAGCAGCTGAGACTCGGGATGGAGACTCAGACAACTGTCCTTCTCCAACTTTGAGATTCGCTAGCTAACATGCATAGGAGGCAGGATGCTTAGGAACAACGATTGACCACATAGATGCAATAATTTTTTGGACATATGGGTGGTACTTCTACTAGTCACGCTATAGGAGGTGATGATGATGATGCGGAAGATGAGAATGACGATTATTCTGAGGTTGACTGACTTTATGACCTTCTACTTTTATTTCTATTTCTAGTTTTTTTTGGTTATTTTTCTCTTTGAATTTTAATGACTTTTCTTAGGTGTTAGTTATCTTTTAGCTATTTGTTTACTTTTGCTTTTATTCTAGTTTTACGTTTCTTGTGTAGTAACTCCATCATTGTTAAAGGAAACATGCTCCTAGGATGGATTCAACTTTGTTACACAATTCTTGAGTATGGAAAGTATCACTTTGCATTGACTTCTTCTCTCTCTTTCTTTCATAGTTCTTTTGTATATGCTTTATTGTATTATTTTAGGCCATTGGGGATAATGTCCAATTTAAGTGTAGGGGAGAGATTTGATGTGTTTGAATTTGGATATAAAAATCATATAAAACTAAGCACATTCTCAATCAAGTTAAATTAAAATGTTAATCCCAAATTATAGATATGAGCAAGCGTACTCATGATTAAGTATAGCATAAGGTTTAAAACGAGTGTCGATCCTCAAGGAACAAGTATGCCTTAATCACTTTTCTTTCATTGTTTAACCGGCTCAATAAAGTGAAAAAGAATAAACAGAAAAATAAAATAAAACAAAAGAATATATACATGTCAATGATGGAGAATTATGTAACTTAAACTATTATTTTGCCAAACATGATCTTAAAGTACCCAGTCATTATCATACTAATCATTCTCTTGGTATCATGAAGGATTAAGATAGATTCACTTATTTTTCAATCCATGAAATCACTAGCTTCTAGACAAATTATCATAACATATTATATCTCAATTAATTCACCCCAAAGATGCATTAAACACAATCATTGATTAAATTTTCATATTCTGACAAACTTAAAATATGAAATTAACCAATAAATTCATATTCTGGCAGACATCAATTAATTTTTAATTATCCAGTTCTTAGCCATTAACCCATTTCTCAAGCAAGTTAATAGAAAGAAATAACAAATTAATCTTGTAATCAGCATAAGTAATCAAATATTAAGAATAACAACCAATTAATCAAAAGATCAAAGTAACTCTAAAAATCATAAATACCTAAAATAATGTTAAATTACAATAAAATAATTAATACATCATTGTTCAAGAAAAGAAAATAAAGTTAAAAGAAAGCACTCATAGACAAGCCTCTTTCTTCCTCATTCGTAGTCCCTCTTGTACAATCCTCCTTGATTTTGATGAATTTCTCCTTGAATTTGAGTGATTTTTTGTTATAATCCATGAAATCCCTCTTAACTTGTGTTTTTTCTCTATTTATAGGCTTTAAAATTCATCCATGTAGGGTTTTTGGCCGACTAGAAGTAGGAAAAATACTAAAAATCTATAAATTATCAAAAAATACGCGCAAAAATCGAGGCACCACCTCAGTAGCAGTGCACAACTGGCGTCGCCTGTCTTGCCTAGGGCCAGCGCCGGTTGTGCTCTGTTTCTCTGTTCGTTCGCTGATTTTTCTTGATTTTCGCGCCCCTTCTTCTAGATTGCAGTCGGTGCCGCCTCTGAACTCCCAACCGGTGCCGGCTGTGTTCTGTTCAGCTCCGTTTCATAGATTTTTTATCGCCTCGAAGTTCGTGCCAATAGCATGTGGCCAGTGCCGGTTTTCCTGTCCTGTCCTGGCCGGCGCTGCCTCTGTTCTGTTTAGCGATGTTTTTGTCTTATTTTACCCCTAAAATCTAAAATAATGCACAAAATACCTTTTCAAGGATAAAATCTCAAATATGAAGAAATATGACTAGTTATTGTACAAAATGTATCACAAAGTAGTCTCAAATAATTAAAAAATATATGACTAATTTAGGCCTTATCAGGATTCAATTCAATACTTTCTATTTCATGCTTTTATTGGGGATTCAAGATTTTCTTTTTTAACTTAGATATGGATTTTTCATTCATTACGGTTGGATTTTTATTAAAAAGTAAACTTATGTATTAAGTTGGATTTTGCTAAGTCTTGAAAATTTAAGTTAACCTTAGTTATAATTGGCATTTGATTTTTATTTTATTCTTTGAATTTGAATGTGAATGATATAATGAAATATGGGAAAAGTTGTTGATCAATTTTTGTATTGTGGAGTTATAATTTGTTTGACTTTGAGTTGTGAATAACGAATGTAAGGAAAAAAAATAGAAAAGCAATGAGCGGAAAAATCATTGTTATATGAACTGAAAAAACTTAAGTTGGAAAAAAAAAATGCTCTTTTTGAATTTTTGTAAACCTTTTACTGAAAAGGGGGTTAATATGGAGAGAAATAGCAAGTATTATTTGGTGCACTCTCTTGGAGCTATTCCGAAGGAAGGAAGGCAAAAAGAATGAAAGATAAGAAAGAAAAAAATGTTGAAAAGAATGATAATAACCATACGCGGGCTAATACGGTGTGTGAAGAGAAATCCATTCACTTGAAACTATCAATCCCATAAGTCATCCAAGAAAGAGTGGACTGTTTCCTTATTCTACTACTTGAGTTGTGCGAATTTAAGTTCATGATGCTTGAGTTGGTTAAATAGCTTGACTCGTATGATTTATATTGTCTATATTTTTGCTTAAGGAGTAGAATAATTTTCTTGTACTGAATATGAGTTTGTTTAACTTAACTTTGATGGCCTTAAGATTATTTGGTTTAATACACAAAGTTTGCAAGATTTTGAAAGAGTTGAATGAATAACAAGTTTATGTTTAAGTTGGAAGAAAATTATGCTTTATTGTAGATAAATTTGTTACGGATAAAGTTTGATGAGTTGTTTTGTCTTGTTCATAGCTTAGTGCTTAATTCTTGTTTGTTTGAGGACAAGTAAAGCTTAAATGTGGGGGAATATAATAGGGACTAATTTTGTCTATATTTTTCTAGTTATTTAAGGTTATTTTGTGATACTTTTGGTTCAATAATTAGTTATTTTGCTTCCTATTTGATATTTTTCTTGTGGAAAGTGTTTTTGGTAATTTTATACAGAAATTGAAAAATTTAGAGCAAAATTATAGATTTCCAGAATTGATCCGGTGCCTGCCCAAAGTAGTTGAACTGGCTGTGGTTCTATTCTAGGAAAATAGAGGAAAAAAGAGCAAAATTGGGAGATTCCAAAGTTGAACCGGTGCTAGTCCAAACGAAGTGACCCGTCGCTGGCCCTACTTTGTTATGGCGGTTCAGAGTTCTTTTTCAAATCAAATTGGGAATTGCCTATGAGATTCACTTGTTTCCAACTTATACTCGGCTCAGGACTTTTGGGGAACGATTTTTAGCAATCAAAGGGCTTATTTAACCAAGAATAAGTGAAGATTAATATATGAATTCAAGGAACAAAAGCTAGAATCAGTCATTGAAGAATTCATCACTCAAATGAGCACTTTTTCAAGGAGGTGCTCAAAGGAGGAAGAAGAGAGCTTGTCTATGAGTTCTTTCTAAGACATTTGTTTTCTATTTTTTTGAACAATGATGAGATTAATGATTTAATTGTAGTTGGATATTATTTTTAGATTTGTGATAATAAATTATTGAGTATTTTTTTTCAATTAATTATTCTTTTTGGTAGTTGATTACTTATTTTTAAAGGTGAATTGATAAGACTGAACCGTTCTTCTAATTAACTAGAGAAAGAGGCTAGGAAATAGTACTTGTTGCTCGATTCTTGATTTATTTTCTTAATAAGTTGAGAGAGAGGTTAAGTCGAGATTAAGTAATCAAAAGTTGTTGATTTCATCTAGAGATAGGGGAATTAATGATTTCATGCCATTGTCACCTAGAGATAAGGATAATTATTAAGGATTTGTATTCTATGAGTTTTTTTTTTTTTTTTTGTTGTTTTAGTGAGACAGATATGTCTATTAGAATTGACTAAGAGATAGTAAAATCAAAACTCGAGAGACAGTAGATTTTACATTAAACTCCTTCATGATGCCAAGGAAAGTGATTAATTATGATAATTGCTAGTGATTTATTGTCATATTTTCAAGAGTAACTATTTAATTACATATTTTCTCTCCAAGAGTTTTGTATATATTTTGTCTTTAGCTTTATTTTTATTTTAACTTTTTATCACTCTAATTGGTAGGTTAAATATTGAATGAAAAGTAATTAGTGTATACTTATTCCTTGAGGATCGATGCTCGTTAATTCCCTATACTAAGCTTAATGATAAGTGCACTTGCTCATATATTTTATTTGGGATTCATGTTTTAATTAAACTTTATTTGGAATCGATTCAAAATTTCATGATTTTTATATATCCAAATTTAACACATTACCAATTTTGACCTATTTTTTTTTCGGTGGCATTTTCTCATTTAATAATTGACCAACTAGTGCAAGTTAGTGATGAAGAAGTTGAACCTCAAAAATAACATCTTCAAGTTAATACTCAAGAAAATGATGTACAAATTGATACTACATCAAAGAAAGTACGAAAAAGAGAAGCTGATATGTTCACCAAATATTTCATTGTTACAACAATGCCATTCGGTGAACTAAAAGTTAAGTATAATTATTACACTAGTGCTCCTAAATTTTATGTATTCAAGCCAGGAATGGGTTATGATACGCTCTCTCAATATCTAGGAAGGCACTATTCTCAAGAGTCCAGTTTGGATTCCAAACAACAAAAGATTATTGAGTATACTACTACTATTTCTACTCCTTTATCTGTTATTATAGTTAAATATTTTGATAAAGTAAATAGAGAAGAATTAACTAAAACGATAGCTGTAAAATATCTTGCATTGAGTTTTGGTGAAAGATTACATTTTAATAAATATTGTTAAAATACTTTAAATCATGCTACAAATTGTGTTTCCCGCATTACTCTCACACGTACACTTAAAAAATTATACAGGGAAAGTAAGAATAAATTAGCTCAATTTTTTTTTTTAAATTTGTTTGGTAAAATTTCTTTATGTAGTGATATTTGGAATGATCATTAGCAAACTCATTCTTATATGTGTGTTACATGTCATTGGATAGATAATGAATAAAATATTAAAAAATGATTAATTGTTTATAAGGCCTTTGATGGTTCGCATTCTGTTGAAAATATTTGTCAACTGTAAATTAGTTATTCTAGAAGAATATGAATAAAATTTTTTAATTTCTTATGATAATGCTAGTGTAAATATTGGCTTAATTATTAGTTTTAAAAATTTAATTGAGCCAACTTTTGGAGGTAATTTTTTTCATATTAGATGTATATGTCATATTTTAAACTATGTGTACAAGATGGTTTAAAAAGTCTTAATTTTTATATTAAACCAATAAGATTTGCTTTTTCTTATTTATGGCTTGGCCTACAGTTAAAAAAGAATGGAGTCAATTTTGTAGACGTAATAGTATGAAACCAAAACAATTTCCAAAAGATGTCCCAAATGGATGAAATTTAATATATGAATTGCTAAATGAATCTTTTCCATATAAAGAACTTTTATATGCTTTTTTTTTGGTGCAAATAGAGCTGTTGGAATACATTTGTTTCCTTAACAATAAAATGTTGTGAAGGTATTTCAAATATTTTAAATATATTTAACGATACTACGTATAATCTATCTGGTGTTTATTATCTTACTACACATTTAATTGTTCAAGAATTACTGTCAGAGGTATTTTTAATGAATATTCTAGTGATGATTTTTTGTCTCCTTGCATTAATGCTATGAAAATTAAATGGTAAAAATATTATTTAGAAATACCTGATATTAATTTAGTAGCTACTGTTATTGATCCACGTATGAGAATTGAAGGTTTACAAGAATATCTTATTTCTTATTATGATTCTTTATTTTCCAAACATAATAATGATAATGGTGATGATAATGATAGTAGCACTTAAGATCTTACATGTCCTTTTGATATTTTTTGTATAATAACTAATGTAAAGAATATTCTTTGTGACTCATTTCACGAATATTCTAAAAGATATGGTGGAGCTATAAAAAAACTCAAAATATTGATATTTCGATATCTAGATTTTCAAGAATTAATTGGGCAAGTAAGATGATGGTAGAAAGGTCAAAACAACCAAGAGGATCTTCAAGTTCCATGACAGAACTTGAATTATATCTAACTTATGATTTGAAATGGAACGAAACAAGTGAAAGATTTGATATCTTCAAGTGATGGAGAGAAAATGAGAGTAAATTTTCAATTGTAACATTAATGGCTAAGAAGATGCATGCTATTCTTGTTTCAACCGTTGCGGTAGAACAAGAGTGTTGAAGGAAATATTTTGAATGAAACTCGCTTAAGAATGGCACCGGAAGTTTTTGAAGTTTAAGTATATTTAGATGATTGGATTAAAATTGAGAATCGTCAACAAAAAAATGTGCAGCTAGATTTCGATGAATTTTTGGACGTAGACATTGAAGAAACTACAATAGCCGAAAGTGAAGACCCATTAAATGTAAAAAAAAGTTAAAAGGTAAGAGAATTAGGAGAGTTTTGATTCCTCTATATTCTAAGAGAATACGTATGTAGTTTAATTTTATAAAACTAAAATTAAGTTCAAACTCACCTTATTTATATATTATATTTTTAATTATTTTTACTTAATTTTATTCTTTTATACTTTTTGTAAAAAATAAAAAAATTTAAAAAACTTAAAAAATCGTTAAACTGAAGGTTGGCCAACTATAATCGTAACTGTCAACCACCAAACCGTGAAACCGCCAAATTGGAGTTAGTGGTTTAAGGTTAAGGTTTATCATTTTGACCAACTGTCAACAGGAGATTGATCAATCGCCAAGCAGAGGTTTGCCAATCGTGACCATCTCTAAATCACCATTGACATGGTTAGAAAGGGGGTATAAAAAGAGAGAAAAAAGGTAAAATGATTTTGAAAATGGAGAAAAGGTCAAATAATTTTATAATGGCTCAAATGGGGAAAGAATTTCAAATAACTAAAATACCCTCCAAATCTTAACTTTATTTAGACTTTTGGCGTTCAAATTGCACAGAAGAACAAAATTTTATTCATTTAAAGAGTTTAAGTACAAATAACAGATTTTTAAAATTAGAAGGACAAAAATCAAAATTAAAAAAAAAAAATCAAGAGTTACCAAAACATTTTTGACGGATTTTAAGCCAGTTAATGACAGATTATAATAAATTTAAATTGGAAATAACTGCTTGCTGCTATTAGTTCAGCGCGGGCGGGGGTCCACATTGGTTGCATGGGTTATTTGCCGAATTTGCGAATCTTATGGGTTTTTGCAGAATATCAAAATCATAATGGATGGGACTACTAAATGTCTGGGTATTTTAGTTTCTGAGTATATTATCTTTTAGTTTCTTGTATTACAATTTCTATATCTTTTGGTACGTTAAGGTTTCAAAACTTATATTTTATTTTCTTACACTTTGGGCTAATAGACAAAGTTATTAATTTATTTTAGAATTATTTAAATTGATCTCGTTTGAAGTTTCTCTATATAACACCGACATCCCCTCATATTAAAATTTTGACATTATAAGTACAAATTGTTATAAATTACTTTTACTCTATCCTAATTATTAGGCAAATATATATTATATGTACATAATTTTAATCTTAAATATATGAAAAGGCTCTTTTAATTAGGAGTCTACATTTGTATTCAAATAATCATTTTTAGGGTAAGATGGTAAAATAAAACAAATAAAACCTGTTTAACATTCTCATTTTATTTTCTTTATTATATATATATATAAATTTTGATGTACTTTAAAATAAAACTTGCATTAAGACACAAAAATGCTAAATTATGTTTTTGATAAAAAAGGTATCAGTAAAAAATACTTGCTTCTAGGATATTGAACATTACAAATTTTACCAACACGTTAATATTACAATAAAATAGTGGTTGAATAGATAAACATGTTTGTATCTAATAACGTGCTTTTCTATTTGTTATGATACAAATTTATGGAGGATTTATTTTTCATATGCCTTTTCATAAGTCATATATAGAAAATATTTTTTTAAAAAATAAATGACCCTTTTTTAAAGAGTAGAGAAAAAAGAGCCTTTTTTTAAATTTTTCTAAAAAATAATAGACAGAGAAGTCAATGTAAAATTTTAAAGAAGAAGAGGAGGTTTCTATTATACAAAAAATTTCAAAGGATGTTAATGCAAATAACTCTGAAAAAATTAGTAATTTTATCTTTTAGTCTAAAATAGATGAGAGTAAAAGATAGTTTTGATACTTTAAGATATTATAGGATAAGAATGTTATAGTATAACATACTCCCTCCATTTTAAAACACATGTTCATGAAGTTTTTTTTTTTTTTGTTTCAAATAGATGCTCATGTACATATTTTTAGAACTAATGATTAATTTTTTTTATTTTACCACAATTTATTCTAAGTTAGTTATACAACTTTCTAAATTTTTTTTTTCTTATTTCTTGAGAATTTTTACTCACTAATAGTTGTTGTGTGTTTAATATAGGTAAAATAAAAACTTTATTTGAATTGTAGTATTATTTTCAATATTTTTAATCGTTTTGCAAAAAATTTTATGAATATCTATTTTGAAATAAAAAGGTATATATTAAAAGATAGTTTATTCTTTAGTTTCTATGTAAGTTGTCCAATGCAACATTAAAAGTTTGAAGTTTATCTAATGCAACATTAAATCCATAAGAATTTAAAATTCTTTCCAGTATTTCCTGCGAAAAAGGAAAAACCATAGTAGAACTTCTAAGTTTTGTACTCATAAATTTTTAACGTCTTGTGCCATTCAATGTCTCAAATTCCCAATTGTAACATGCATGGAATGGAATTTACCACAAACAAAGTCCTGAAAAATTCGAATGGGAAAAAGATTGAAAACCTAAACAAATATGTTAAATTTTCCATAACAGTAACTAAGGTTTAATTGCATGTCCTATATGCACTAGTCCTTCTAAAATTCACATCCACTCTTGTCATTTTAAGAGAATTTCTTAATTTAGGAACAGATTTAATTGTTGAGTTAATAAATCTTCTTAGCTGTTCTTATGCTGCAAAAAAGTATAGTCATTTGGAAAATTAATTAAGATGGAGAAAGAATTCTTTCTTTCATTGAAAAGCGAAACGAATAATAGAAAATATAATTGAGTAACGTATTATGCTATTGATTGCCTTATATTAATTGTCAACATTTTAAGTGGCTGAAAAGTTATACTCAGTAAATTCTTTGCATTCTATTTAGGGATCATGATGCAATGCCAGAGAGGTACGATAGTGAAATAATGACATTAGATTCGATGATAACTAATTCTATAAAAACCATAAATTTGAAACAAAGAGATAGATATAAGTATCAAACTCACTAAAAAATGGTAAATTTCCATAAAATTAATTAATGTTCTCTTGTTGAAACTTACTAGTGAGAATTAAGTATCAAACTCACTAAGAAATGGTAATTTCAATAAAATTAATTAATTTTTTCTTTTTGAAACTTACTAGTTTTACCATCTAAGTTACTAGTTAATATTCGAATATGACACCCATTTGACGGTAAATCATCTTCCTCTATTTAGAGAGAACTATTACAATTGAGCAACCATTGGAAATCTCATGCATTTTCCTTTTATTTTTAGTTTACCACAATTGTGCTATTTAATTGCATATATAAAGCTCTACAAAAGTATAGAAACTGGCAACCTAAATCGCATCATATAACCAAAATGAATCAAACTCTACTCAAAAGTCTTTTCTCTTTGCTTCTGATCTTGTCTCTTTGCATTTTTCCTACACCTGTATTTGCTGCTTCTGTGGACAATTTTTTCACCAGTAAATTTCATGTCCATGTAGCCAATGGCCTTCCAGATAATACTAGCCCCTTAACCGTTCGTTGCCAATCTGGAGATGATGATATAGGGTATCATGATCTTTATGTAAATGAAGAAGTTCAGTGGAGCTTTCATATAAACTTTTTTGATAGTACGCTTTTCTTTTGCCATTATTGGTGGAAGACTTTGGATACATCTTTTGATGTTTTCAATATAACGTTTGCCCGTCAGTATTGCGGTACTGGTCCGAATGTATGCTATTGGTTAGTAAGGGAAGATGGTTTCTATATCGCAGGCATAAATAACCCTACACTGGATGATTTTTATTATATAAACAGTTGGTAAATAAAGGGTACACTTTTCATTATTGCATTATATGATCTATATTATGAGATGTTTAGAGCTTTCAAATATGCTCTAAGCTACAGATAGGATTGGAACAAAACGACCTCCAAAATAAAGGAACAAATTTATGGTGTTGTATTCACTCTATCTGTTATTACTAGTATTCTTTTGAGAACATTTCTTGTTGATTGAATGCACTTGGGTTAAAACATTATCATATCATGGTATGTCAAATCGATATATTTTTTTAAACACGAAAATTAAGCATAAAAAAGAAATCTGAAATGGCTCAAATTTAAAGTTGCTAAATAGTATTATTTGACAACCTCATTAAACTCACCATCAAATTAAATTAGTTCCATGTTGTCTCAATGTTAGAATGATGGAGATAACAGTGTATCATTCATCGGCCGCCTCAAATGTTTTCAAAATTGTAAATTCAGCTTTCAACTTTTATAGTGTAACAAATCCATACTCCATCATTCAAGGTGGCCCTTCTAATTGAGATTTGCTCTATTAATGGGGTTAATGATATGCCATTCATGTGATATTATTTAGGGACAATATAGTGCTCACCTCAAATGTGACCTACAAATTTACAACGGTAGAAAATTAGGGTTCTGTATTGTTATTCACTCAATTCGAACAAAGAATCTAATGAATGCCAAGAAATGAAATTTTGAAAAAATAATTAATTATGTAAGGTTCTCTCTTGTTGAAATGACCTATGTGTCTGTGGAGATTTTTAGTTGAGACACCATCCTAACAAAATAAGAGGGTGAAAAATTTATTTGTTATAATAGTATAGACTTAATGTAAATATGTCATGCAAACTTCCATTTGAATGAAAATGATCTTTATTCAAAAAATTAAACCATTTATATTCCATTTATTCTCATATTCTGTCGTTTTTATTTTGTTCATTGTCATTTGCATTTGCAAATACTGTGTATAAAATATGTGTAAGTTGGTGTAGCTCCGGCCCGGCTTAGTAAAGTCACAAGTATAACAGTTAGTTTAAAGAGTATAAAGATGACCAGTAATAGAACTAACGCTCCAATAATGTGTAACATGTCTTTGGAATCTCTTTGATATATACACATATTCCTTTAATTTTTTCCATAAAAATGCATGTATTATTTGAATTATTTAAATTGGAATTCAAAGTTTGTTATTTTCTTAGATTTAAACCAACTGTATAATGAAATTTCTTATACTTAAATTTGAAGATATCCATACATAGGCCTAATTTGTCGACCAGTAAAGTTGTGATGACGAAAAACAATATAGAGGGAAAGAAAAGAATCGGAGTCTAAAAGTTTAATTAACACGACTTTTTTTTTTTCAAAAACCACCCGTGATAGTGGGGGTTAGACAGATCCCTATCAGTTTATTATATAATATAAAAAGAATACATGGATGGGAACATAGAAATCTTACCCCCAGTCAACATGAAGAACTAAACAATTATTTAAAAATAGAAGACCTAATACGAATTGAAGAAACTTGCATCCTATCTAAATTACACAATCCCGAGCCACAGTAGGAAGAGATGCAAATGAATAATAAAAAAAAGAACATCAGAAGTACCACAAGCCAAATTAGCCAAATAGTCCGCAACCCTATTGCCTTCCCTATAAACATGAAGGAACTGACATGATAACAAAGAACCCTGTAGCAACTCAATCCTCCTAAACAACGAGCCATACTTCCAATGCTTAGACAAACAACAATGAGCTACACTTCCAATGCTTAGCACAAACACCCTTAAGTTGATTGATAACCAATAATGAATCCGACTGTAACACCACATTCATGCAATGCTTCCTCAAACACCAATGCAAACCATAGAGGACAGCTAAAATCTCAGCATGCACATTCATAGCATGACCAATGTTCTTAGCAAAACCAAGAGCAAAACCTCAGAGGCATCTCTAATAACTACCCCCAACCCTGATTGACTTGGATTCCCTTTAGAAGATCCGTCCACATTCTCTATAACACCATCTGTAGCTGACTTTAGCGAGCAATCTGGAATAATATGCTGAAAAGAAGAAGCCCTCCACTGAAAAGGCAAACGATCAACATTAACAAAAGGCTTACGAAGAGGATACTGTTGAGAAAATCCGCAATAGAACCATAAACCTTCCTCCTCAAAATCCATGTAGAAAATCTAATCTCCTTATAAACAACCTCATTCTGAGCCTTCCAAATTTCTCAAAACAAAAAAGCCACAAATACCCTAGCATACCCCTGGACCGAAAAACCCGCATACCACCAAGAGCAAATAAAATCAGACAAATCAACACTCAAGGCCAAGTGAAGAAGCCTCATGTTTCCAAATAGAAGCCACCAAAACACAGTCTTCAAATAAATGCTCCACCGATTCTCTCTGATTACCACACAAACGAAATCTAGAAACTAGAGGGATACCAAAAGAAGAAATTACTGAATTAAGAGGCACAAAATTATTATACAATTTCCACATAAAGACCTTAACCTTCCCAGGAAGACTAAACTTCCATAAGAAATCCAAGAATTGAACCGTAGGCCTCCTTAGCCGAACAAGTCCATAAGTAGAAGATATAGAAAACTCAACTGTCTGCATTAACGACCACAGCTGCAAATCTTTCTTCTCAACTCCGATCCAATCTCTGGAGAAAGCTCAGTCAGAATAGAAAAAGCAACAACAGAAGACACAAGAATTTGTATTATATCTGCCCTCCAAAAGCCATACAATTATATAACACGACTTTTAAAACGAGTCTAAAAAGAAAAAAATATAACTATTTGGAATCTTAAAAAAAAGTTTATAGGTTTCTTGAATAATTCCTAAGCAAATTTGTATAAATAGTCCTTAATCTATTTTACTTGCTGCAGGATAACCTCACTTTTTTTTTTTTTCAATTTCTAATATCTCCAACCTATATATTTCCGTTTTACATAGTTCCATCCACTTAATATGTAATGGAAACCAGCAAAATCCTTCACGATGCTTGCACGTGGATATATTGATGAAGGGTAATTTTGGAAAAATAGTTATGGGAGAACTGAATCAAATGGTGACCCGATAGAAGTCGAGTTCATTAACCTAAAATATCTATCCTCAAAAACCTCCATCTATTCATGATTGAAAGAACAAAAAGTCTGGAGTGGAGTAGAGGTTAACAAAATGTCTTCCTTTGAATTAATGGAAACAACTGGACACATTTGTTCATGTGGAAAGTAGGCAGAAATTTGCACTTCTTGGACTGATACAAATCCCACAAGAAGATATATGGGTTGCACAAATTATGAGGTTAGCATATTAATTATTCTTCTCCCTAATTTCTATCTTCTTTTGTAGAATTCATAGCAATAAAAATGTGCATTCAATGTAAGAATGAGGAGGATGCGAGGTTTTTCCAATGGTTTGACCATCATATGTATGACAGAAGTATGAATGTCATCCCTGGATTGCTAAAGAAGATGAAAAAGCATTGAAACTATAAATCAAGCATTGAAAAAATAACTTAGGAGATGTCAAGTTATTGTTCGTAGTTTATGAATCCTTGTTGCAGTAGGTTTGATTGTAGTGTTGCTTTCTATTATCGTTACATAAATAGTTCTTGGTCTCGTTTGGTTATATTATTGTTCTTGGTATTGTAAGTTGAGTTTTGTCAGCATTGGTGGTGCATAGAAGCAGCTATTGGTTTGTTCACTATATATGTGTTAGTCCTAAGGGCATTCTCCTGTATTTTGACTTTTGACAAATATTAATGAGGACTAACTTATATGATTTATATGCGATAGGACATGTTTGACTTCCATTCTTTCAAAGGCGTGTAAATGAGACTGCTAAGCAACTCATTGTCAATAGAATCCAAGTCAAGTATAACTTCAACTTAAGAGCTTGCAAATCGTGAAGTCTTTGTGAAAGAACTATAGATTAGGAATCATTGTTAAGATATTATTTGTAAATTCCTATATCTCTTTACCTTATATTTAATTTTTTTTTACCTTGAAGCACATAAATAAAATGATTTCAAAGAGTAGGTTGTCAAATGTTTGGATTGAATAGTTTGGATGGACCTTTGAATCCAAAACTCCATCCAATAATCTGTAGCATTTTTCAAATATTTCTGCTTAAAAAGTGCCATTTTGGACTCAAATTTTGGACGGACATCCTTCCATTTTGTGAATCCAAAATCTTGGAAATCCTGACAAAAAGTAACTAGCCATTAGAACTTCGGGTTTGGCTCTTATAAAAGGTTTTAAAACTCGATTTTAAAGCAGATTTTTGTGCTATCTTTCTCAGAAACACTCTTACACTTTAGAATACAAAAATCTTCCTTTTTATATGTGCTTCAAAATGAAATAAAATTGTTCTAAAGGTAAAATGTTATGGTGCTTAATTGTTCAAATCTATTTAATCTGTGAGCTATCTCTATACTCTCTTTTAAATTTGTCTTGTATCAATGTTAAAGAGGTAAAACCTAGTTGGGGTGACCTTGATTGTTGTGATTAAAAAGGTTGGGTGTAAAATCAAGTGGGGTGATTCTCTTGTGTAAGACTGGTGTCACTTACTACTATTGATTTGGGAAAAGGTTTTCAGTGAGTGGTGCTAAAATCCTTAAGTGAGAATTTAAGGTAATGGATGTAGATCATTTGAGGATCGAACCATTATAAATTCTCGAGCATTTTCTTGTGCTATTTTGCCAAAATTCTTTACTGCATTTTTCATTATCTCAAAATCTTACATACTGTATCTTTTTTCCTAAAATAAAAAATTCATTTATGACCTTTGCATTATGATTTAAACTTGTCCTTGACATCTCAACTACCCATCTTTATTCTCTTATCATTCTGTGTTGATTTAAAAGACACCTATCTGAACTCTTGATGTCGCAAAGCATTTCTGGTACTTAGTTCAAATTTTTAAGGGGACCAAAATTTTTAATCTGCATTTGTTTGCCAAAAATCTTATTCATCCCCTCTAAGGTTTTTCAATTGGTATAAGAGAGTTGCTCTACATTAATCTTGGTTTAATAGCCTTGTAGTAAAGATCCATATGGCAAACATCGAAGGGTCTTCCACAAACAGACCTTCTTTGTTCAATAGAAGCAATTATATATTTTGAAAAAATAGAATGAAGATATATGTGTGCTTAATAAATTTTGAGTTGTAGAATTTGATTGGAAACGGACCATTTGTCCTGTCAAAATTTGTTGAAGGCAGAAAAGTGCTTAAACCGAGAGATGAATATGACAACGAGGATATTTTGAAAATGACTCTAAATTTTTAGGCAATGAATATATTATGCCATGCTCTTGACGCTAATGAATACAACCGTGTGAGTAGATGTGATTCAGCTCATGAAATGTAGAGGTTACTTGAAGTCACCTATAGGGGGACTAATCAAGTGAAGGAATTAAAGTTAGGACTTTTAGTACGAGATTATGAATTATTTACTATGAAGCCAAGTGAGAACATCATTGATATGTTCACTCGATTCAAAAATATCATGAATGGACTAATGGCTTATGGGAAAACTTATTCCTTCGATGAACAAAACAGAAAATTGCTTGATGATTTGCCAAAAAGTTGGCAGCTAAAAACCTTGGCTATAGAGGAATCTAAAAACTTAAATAGCTTACCTACTGAAGAGCTAATCAGCTCTCTTTTAACACATGAAATGAAACTCAAAAGGTTTTAAGAATATGATGATGATGACAAAGGAAAACGGGGAACTGCCTTAAAAGCAATTGATGAAAAGGCTAACGGTGATCAAACTATGATGATAGTATTGATTTGGACATAGAAGAATTAATTATGGTTGCTAGAAAGTTTAGAAAAATGTTCAGAAAGGGCCACTTCAAAAAGGGTAAGAAGCTTGTGAAAAAAAGGACAAACTTCCTCCTCCTTAACGTTTTCAATGCAAAAGCACGGAGCATTTCATTGCTGATTGTCTAGTAATGAAAGAAAAGGAGGCCAAGCAATTTAGAAAGAAAAAGAAGGACACAAAGTTGAAGAAAGGAAAAGGATTGATGGGAACTTGGGATCAAGCTGAATACGAGACTAAAGAAAGTTGTGATTTTGAAAATGAAAAAGTGAACATTTGCTTTATAGCTATGGAGGATAAGGTAAATCCTATTTCTCCAGATTTGATAATCAATTTGCATGATTCTAATTGTGAAAAACATAATGATCCTAGTGAATTACTTTTTTACATGTTTCATGAACTTAAAAAGCTGTCTAGAAGAAATAAAAAAATGAAGATGAAAATTGATTCTTTGTTAGACGAGAATGTAAAGCTATTAAATGAGAACAAAGTCTCACTTGAGTCATATATGTGCTCAAATGTTGAAAAGGATGTTATCATTACTTCCTTGCATCATGTGTCTTTAGAAAACAAATGATTGTGTGACAAAATTCGTTCTCTTGAAATTATGGTTAGCAATTTTGATAATATGAAAAATAGAGTTGATGATCTCACCACATGCATTGAAAAGTTTGTGAATGGCAAAAACAATTTGGAAAAATTACTTGGTGCACAACACATAGTTGGAAACTGAAATGGTCTAGGCTATAGGCATGAAATCAAAGCTGAAAGTTACAAATCTCACTTTGTAAAAGCCGCTTCATCATATATGACACGCAATTGTTGCACATATTGTGAAAAATCTGGACACAAAACATCTAAGTGTCATGTTAGGAGAAATGTGCAATATGGTATAAAAATAGTTTGGAAGGTGAAATGAACTATCACTAACTCTCGTGGACCCAAGAAGGTATGGGTACTAAAAATCACTCTTCAATCTTATGTATAAGAACATTTGTTGGACAAGATGAGCTCCACAAAATGATTTTTGGATAATGGATGCTCAAGGCACATGACTGGAAATACTAGACTACTGGAAAATATTCAAGTTACAAGCGATGGATTTGTCACATTTGGAGACAAAAAGAAAGAAAAAAACTTGGCATAGGTAATATTGATAAGGGATCTTCAACTATCATCAAACAAGTGCTATTAATTGATGAATTAAAATACAATCTACTTAGCATCAACCAACTATGGGATAATGGATGCAAAGTTATTTTTGAAAAAGATTCTGTTAGTGTTATGCCCTAGAGGTAATCACTTGTACATTGTATATGACACATTTTATTAAAAGGTATTATTTATCTCATAGTTTCTTTTATTTACTTTTGTGCAAAATAACTGTTAGATAAAGTCCTTAGTACAATACTGTGTTAAGAAAATCATTATATGAGATTTCTACTACACTGTATAGTGTTAGTATTTAAATAGTCCCTAGTCATAGTATTAATGAGACAGGACATCATTAATGTGTTAAGACTAGCATGTGTTAGACTTCCTGATTTGATCAGGCGGTGGTTCTCATATCTGTGAGTATTAAGATACTCAAAGTTAACACATGGATGCTTGTTAATCGAACAAGTTCATTGAATGACCTAGCTATGAGATAATCACATTGATAACTATTTAGTACCAGTGATATAATTTCAATATAGCAAATGTGCAAGTATTCTTAGACTTGAGATCTCCAAGGTACTTTGTCTGCTGAGCTTTGTACTTTGATTCCAATCTCTGGAGCCAGATCGAGGGCTGCCTATGAGATGGATATTAGGTACATTGTGAGGTAAACGAAAGTAGTTGAGAGGGTCAATAAAGGATTCATCACTCCTAATAGTAGGGGCGAATATCTCACGGCCACTTGTAGGAATTACTACTCAAGAAGTCCTTGACCAAGGCGACTGTGTATTGGAAATAGTTTCAATTGATACACATCTAGAGTAGTGAGTTCCTGGTACAAGTACTATTATATTCGGGTCAGAATTGATATATATTCTGGAGGGAGTTGGCACTAATTCAATACTCTAAACCGAATGAGATACTGTATGGTGAAAGGAGTTAATTGCACTATAGTTTGTTATTGAAGGGTTCATGTCAAGCCACTTGACTTCCTAGACTCTTGGGTGGTCATGATGTGTTGTTAGATACCGCTCATGATCTGGGAATATATGTTTATTAATTGATGAATTAATAAACTAATCTTGATTATAATTAATAGGATTAATTAATTCTAATTAATTATAGATTATTAATCTCAAAGACGTTTGGATTAATTCAGTTCGCTACCAATTGACTAGGAAACCTAATAGGTCACACACAATAGAGGATTATATACTCAAGATGTTATTTGATAACATAATGGGGTTAATTGCGAGAAATAGAAGTTGTTGTGGCTAAATTATAAGTAGTTATAATTTATGGGCCAAATTATAATTGTAAGAACTTGATAATTCTAATTACAATTAGGGAATTCTAACTATTTTAGAATGCTCAATTAGAGTATTTTTCCAGCAGATTTTGTGTAATATATAGAGGATATATGCACAAAATTTCTGTGTAGTGTAAGACACGAAAAACTCCAAAACCCAAGGGCATACGATTCCCTACTTTCTCTACTCTCTCTCTCTCTCATTGTTCTTGCAATAAACCCTAGCCGCCATCTTGGTTTATGCTAGTACATAAACATCTTGGTGCTTGAGTGTGATCCTCCGTGTGGATTTCTATTAGAGATAATCACACACTGTGATTATAGTAGTTGGATATTCAACTCTCGTGGTGTTTGATAAAGAGGATTGCTGGATCGTGCCTCGACTTGAAGAAGGAAAAATTTTGTTGTTCAGACACTCAAAGAAAGGTAAAGCTGTTACCTTTATTCTCTTTATGTCTTATTTTTCACACATATGCGGATCTTGGGATAATATCTCGTTTTATTTTTTCATTGCGCCATATATGATATGCGTGAATGATATCCAACAGTGGTATTAGAGCCATGGTATGTGTGGATTGTAGACATTGTTTTTGGCATGAAAAGCTGTTTTCATGAATTCGTGTTTGTCTGTGTTCGCTGTGAAAATTGTTTTCACTCGAGTCGAAATTGTTTTGAGCATTGTGGGTTTGGTCTGTAGCACAATATGATTGTGTAAAAGTTACAATATATTTCGAAAGATACTTTCTTTATGTGCTGCAAGTTTTTTGCAGAAAAATGTTTTCTTGAACATGGTTGATTGCCTTCCGTTTCATCCTAATTTTCTATTTTGGTTTTGTTTAAACTAACAAATTAGTTGCTTCAAAATAGAAAATACTGTTGTGAATTGTTCTCACTAAAATTTTGCAGAAGAAGAAGGCACCAGAAAATGTTTCTGGAAAATTTTCAAAAATTGCCGCCTTGTTCTCGACTACAGCCGGAGCCGGCTCCGGCTTCTAGCCGGACCGGTTCCGTGCTGTTTCGCGAAGGTCCAGAAATCGTTTCTGGAAAATTTTTTCCTTAAAACTAGACCGCAGCTGGCGCCGGCTCTGGCTTCCAAACCGGCGCTGGTTCGGCTTTGTTTTGCACGTTCCAGCTATTTAAAAAAAAAAAAAAGGAAGGATTTTGAAAGGGAAAAATTTCATATGATGAGAAGTGGTAAAATAAAATTTTCTTTCAAGGAATGTTGCCCCCTTGACCCCCGCTTGCTGACCAGCCAGTTGGACCACCGTTTTTGCTACTAGAGACGAGACCCAAAAGCATTTTTTCAAAATTAGTTTTGAGATAAACAATTTTATTTTTCAAAATAGTGATTTTAAAAATTTAAAATTAATGTATTTTTCTAAAATATTGATTTTAGAATTTGTTTTATTTTTCTAAAATAGTAATTTTGGAATAATAAAATTATATGTTTATTTTGTTTAAACATAATTAATGGCATGGTGGATGGTTATGGACTAAAACTAATTATATCTGTTCATGCATTTTACAGTTTTGTTTTTTATGAAATAGGGCCTGCGTATCTTGCCTTCTCTAGAATTTTTGTGTAATTCTCTTCTCATCTAACTCCCCTCGAATGTAACTCGAGGTTTTCTCGCTTTAGGAAATTATGTAATTAGTTTACATAGATTAGATAAAAGTAGAATTATTCTATTTTGGAAATGGCAACCAAAATAAGGCAAGAAGGTAAGACCTTCTACTTAAATCATACATAAACACATAGGGTTAACTATATTAATTTCTTTTGTGGCTCAAAGAAATTAATTTAGGATAAAGTCCATAACCATACCATGTAATCGCTTTATTACCATAATTATCAATTATGTGATTTATTGATTTTTATACATGTCATTTATTGAAATTACTAAAAGGAACAAATCTCTCAATTAATATTAAACATAATTCCTTCCGTTACTATAGTAAGAACAAGAGTCTTTTTTCGAGACCAGGTTGTTGGGCAAACCTAAGCCTACTTGACATCGGGCATGTTCAAGCTATGGAGTTAAATTCTTGATTAATGGGTTGGGTTTAACTAAATTCTTTATCCCAGTTGGGCAAACTTAAGTATAAAGAAATTTAGAGAAAAAGTTGGAGTAGCCCAAAAGGCTTTAAGATTAAAAGTTGTTTATCACCTAACGATCCGGTAATTACATACGATGTAATTGGTATTGGATACCTACCAATGAACTTAAGGGTGGCTTATTGGGCAAACCCAAGGTTATTCTTGAGGAATTTGGATATCAGTCTAGTAGAAAAGCTTCCAACGGGCTTTCATGAATCAGTAGTGGGGGTTATTGGTTTGAGTAAAATAGTGGAGTAAAAATGCGTTTAATTAAAGTTCTAATTACATATCATGTGTACATACAAGTAGCTAATGCTCTCTATTTTTACATCTAGGTCACTTGCATCATGTCAACAAACTTGAACTTATGTAGCATCTTGAAAACTAACAAGTTAACCAAATTAAACTATCTCGACTGGTATAGAAATTTGAGAATTATTCTTAAATCGGAAAAGTTGCTCAATGTGCTAGATGCTCCTATTCTACCACCACTAGCTCAAGATGCTCATGTTGATGAGCATGTTGTCCACAAGAGGCACAAGGAGGATAGTGATACAGCATCATGTATTATGCTGTCATCTATGACTCTCGAGTCGCAAAAACAGCACGAGCATATGGATGCTCAATCGATTATACTACATCTTCGAGAGCTGTTTGATGCCCAAGCCAGAACTAAGAAATATGAGATCTCGAAGCAACTATTCCGTTACAAAATGGCAGAGGGTTCTTCTGTGGCCACTCATGGGCTGAAAATGCTGGGCTTAATAGAGAAGCTTGATCTCTCGGGTTTGCAATGGATTATGACTTAAGTATTGACTTAATTCTACAATCTTTGCCTAATAGTTTCTCACAATTTGTGATTAACTATCAGATGAACAAGATTGAGTCCACCATTCCTGAGTTGATCAATCTTCTCAAAACTGTGGAGTCCTTCATGAAGAAGGATTTCAATGCAATTTTAATGGTAGAATCTTCTTCTAAGAAGAAAGTTCAAAAGAAGAAGACAGCTGGAGGTGCAACTGCAAAGCCTACTTGGAGACCATTAAGGATAAGAAGCAAATGAGAAGCTTACAATCACTTCTACTTCTACTTCGAATATGTTTATGATTGAGATAAATACTACCTTTAGAAATGAGATATGGATATTAGATACCGGATGTGGATCTCATTTGTGCAATAACTTGCAGGGACTAAAGAGCAATAGAAGGCTAGAGAAAGGCGACGTGGACTTACGTATTGCAAATGGGGCAAAGGTTGCTGCACTTGCTGTGGGGACATACGAGCTGAACCTATATTCGGGATTAGTTCTAGAATTACAAAACTGTTATTATGTACCAGTTTTAATGAAAAAATTATCTCAATTGCGTGTTTAGACTTAAATGGATTTCATTTGATATTTAAGAATAAATGTTGTTCTTTTTTATTAAATGATATTCATTATGGTTCAACAACTCTGGTTAATGGTTTATATGTTCTAGACTTGGATAATCCAGTTCTCAATATAAACAATAAGAAACTTAAAATGGATAACTCTAACACCTCTTACTTATGGCATTGTCATTTGGGCCATGTAAACGAAAATCATATTTCTAAATTACACAAGCTTGGTGACTTAGGGTCATTTGATTATGAATTATATGGCACATACGAATTTTGTTTACTAGGTAAAATAACTAAAACTCCTTTTTCAGGAAAAGAAGAATAGGCCAAAAAGTTATTAGAACTCATATATTCTGATGTATGTGGCCCAATGTCAATACAAGCAAGAGGAGGTTATAATTATTTCATAATCTTTATCGATGATTTTTCACGATACGAGTATTTGTATTTAATAAAATATAAATCTGAGGCCTTTGAAAAGTTCAAATACTTCAAGAATGAAATAGAGAAACAACTTGGCAAAAGTATTAAGACTTTAAGATCTAATCGAGGAGGAGAATACTTGAGCCAAGAGTTTCTGAGTTATCTTAGAGATAATGAGATATTATCTCAATGGACTCCACCACATACACCTCAATATAACGGTATATTTAAGAGAAGGAATCGAACCCTTCTAGACATGGCACTGACTATGATGGCTTCTGCAGACTTACTAAAATCGTTTTGGAGGCATGCACTAGAAACTTCTGTTTATATACTAAACAGAGTTCCGACAAAAACAGTTGATTTTTCCCCATTTGAGATGTTCTTATGTAAGAAACTAAAGTTATTTCACTTGCGAGTATAGAGTTTTCCTACTTTTGTCAAAAAGCCATAGCTAGACAAATTTGATAGTAAGTCTGACAAGTGTTTGTTTGTTGGATATCCGAAAGAATTTTTTGGATATTACTTCTACCTATCCTCTAAAAATGAAGTGTTTGTTTCGAAACATACCGTCTTCTTAGAGAAGGAGCACATGCTTAAAGGGGATAGTGGAAGTAAAATTGAATTTAGTGAAGTTCATGAAGATCAAACAAATAAGGATCAACCGTCTGATCCCACATCTATTGAGAGAATAGATGAACCTTCTACTACACAAAATCCTTATAGATCTAGTAGGATACGTGTGACACTTGAGAGATATGGATTTCTCATTAGTGACTACAATGACGTATTACTCATAGAAGAAGATGAGCCTACTACCTACAAGGATGTTCTGAACAGTTCAAAATCTAGCAAATGGCTTAAGGACATGAAGTTAAAGATGGATTCTATGTACGACAACCAAGTATGGACTTTGGTTGATCCACCTAAAGGAATTAAACCTATTGGGTATAAATAGGTTTTTAAGAAAAAAATGGACATGGATGGTAACTTAGTTACCTATAAAATACGACTAGTGGCAAAGGGTTATCGTTAACAATATTGTATTGACTATGACGAAACCTTCTCGCCAGTAGCCATGTTAAAATCTATCAGGATACTCCTAGCCATTACTACTCATTATGATTATGAGATTTGGCAAATGGATGTGAAAACGGCTTTCCTAAACGGAAATTTGACTGATGAAGTGTATATGACACAACTTGAGGGTTTCACATTCAGTGATGGCATAAAGGTGTGCAAGTTGTAAAGGTCCATTTATGGACTTAAGTAAGCTTCTAGGAGTTGGAACATTCGTTTTGATGAAAAAATCAAAGAGTTTGGTTTCATTCAAAACATGGATGAGCCTTGAGTTTGGTTAGTGGGAGCGTAATCGTTTTCTTATTACTCTATGTAGATGATATATTGATAATATGAAACATATACCTGTCTTGCAAATGGTTAAAATTTGGTTGTTCAAACAATTCTCCATGGAAGACCTTGGAGAAGCAACCTATATTCTTGGAATAAGGATCTATAGAGATAGATCCAAAAGGTTGCTAGGTTTTTCGCAATCTACATATATAGATAAAGTGTTAAAGAGGTTTAGCATAGATTAATCCAAAAAAGGATTCTTATCCATGTCACATGGTGTAAGTCTTTCAAAGTCGATGTCTCACAAGACACAAGTTGAAAGGGATCACATGAGTAAGATTCCATATGCCTCGGCAGTTGGATCTATCATGTACGCTATGATATGTACTATACCCGATGTAACTTGTGCTCTCAGTTTGACGAGTAGATACCAATCTGACCTTGGTGAGGGTCATTGGGCGGCTGTAAAAAACATCCTAAAGTACTTACGAAGGACTAAGGATATGTTCTTAGTATATGGAGAAGGTGATTTGAAAATAAACGGGTATACTGATGCTATTTTTCAATCTAACAAAGATGATTTCAAATTACAATCCGACTACGTGTTTACATTGTGTGGAGGTGCAATAAGTTGGAAAAGTTCTAAACAAGAGACTATTGCTGACTCTATGACATAAGCTGAGTACATTGCCGCTTCTGAAGCAGCTAAAGATAGAGAGAGTTCCCACGGATGAGAACATAGCTGACCCGCTTACAAAAGCACTATCCCAAAAAAAATATGATAGGCATGTTGAGTCATTCAGTATAGATACATGAATGATTGGTTCTAGTACAAGTGAGAGTTTGTTAGTGTTATGCCCTAGAGGTAATCGCTTGTATATTGTATATGACACATTTTATTAAAAGGCATTATTTATCTCACAGTTTATTTTGTTTACTTTTGTGTAAAATAATTGTTAGATAAAGTCCCTAGTACAATATTGTGTTAAGAAAATCATGATAGAGATCATGATATGAGATTCCTACTATACTGTATAGTGTTAGTATTTAAATAGTCCTTAGTCGTAGTATTAAAGAGACATGACATCATTAATGCGTTAAGACTAGTATGTGTTAGACTTTCTGATTTGATTAGGTGATGGTTCTCATATCCGTGAGTATTGAGATACTCAAAGTTGACACATGGATGCTTGTTAATCGAACAAGTTCATTGGATGACCTAGCTATGAGATAATCACATGGATAACTATTTAGTGCCAGTGATATAATTTCAATATAGCAAACGTGCAAATATCCTTAGAGTTGAGATCTCCAAGGTACTTTGTTTGCTAAGCTTTGTGCTTTGGTTCTAATCTCTGGAGCCAGATCGAGGGCCGCCTATGGGATGGATATTGGGTACATTGTGAGGTAAATGAAAGTAGTTGAGAGGGTCAATAAAGGATTCACCACTCCTAATAGTAGGGGCGAATATCTCACGGCCACTTGTAGGAATTACTACTCGAGAAGTCCTTGGACAAGGTGACTGTGTTTTGGAAACAGTTCCAATTGATACACATCTGTTATGTTCGGGTTAGAATTGATATATGTTCTGGAGGGAGTTGGCACTAATTCCGTACTCCAAACCGAATGAGATATTGTATGGTGAAAGGAGTTAATTGCACTGTAGTTTGTTATTGAAGGGTTCATGTTAAGCTACTCGACTTCCTGGACTCTTGGGTGGTCATGATGTATTGCTAGATACCGCTCATGATCTGAGAATATGGGTTTATTAATTGATGAATTAATAAACTAATCTTGATTAGAGTTAATAGGAATAATTCTAATTAATTATGGATTATTAATTTCAAAGACGTTTGGATTAATTTATATTCGCTACCAATTGACTAGGAAACCTAACAGGTCACACACAATAGATGATTATATACTCAAGATGTTATTTGATAATATAGTGGGGTTAATTGAGAGAAATAGAAGTTGTTGTGGCCAAATTATAAGTAGTTATAATTTATGGGCCAAATTATAATTACGAAAACTTTATATTTCCAATTACAATTAGGGAATTCTAACTATTTTAGAATGCTCAATTGGAGTATTTTTCTAGAAGATTTCGTGTAATATATAGAGGATATATGCATGAAATTTTTGTGTAGTGTAAGACACGAAAAACTCCAAAGCCCTAGGGCACATGATTCCCTACTATCTCTACTCTCTCTCTCTCATTGTTCTTGCAATAAACCCTAGCCGCCCTCTTGGTTTATGCTAGCATATAAACATCTTGGTACTTGAGTGTGATCCTCCGTGTGGATTTTTGTCAACTCTCGTAGTGTTTGATCAAGAGGATTGCTGGTTTATTCTCTTTATGTCTTGTTTTCCACACATATGCGAATCTTGGGATAGTATCTCGTTTTATTTTTTCGCTACGCCATATATGATATGCGTGAGAGATACCCATCAAATTCTTGCATTATCATGGATAGTTCTAGCAATAAAACTATTTTTATTGCTAACCATGTTGGAAATGTATATTTACTTTACCTTGACGATCTTGTGGCTCATGATATTAGATGCCTCTCTATGAATGATGATAACAACTATCTTTTGCATAGAAGGCTAGGTCATGTGTCTATTGATTTGCTAAATAAATTATCTTCAAAGGATCTTGTTAGAGGACTGCCCAAAATGAGATTTGATAGAAATCGGGTGTGTGATGCTTGCCAAATTGGACAACAAACTAAAACCTCTTTTAAACCCAAGAAAATGATTTTATCATAAAAACCTCTTGAACTCATATACATAGATTTATTTGGACCAATAAGGACCATTAGTCTTGGTGGTAAGAGGTATGCTTATGTAATTGTGAATGACTTCTCAAGATTCACTTGGACATTATTTCTTACTAAAAAAGATGAAGCCTTCTCTGAATTTTCAAAACTACTCAAACGTGTTCAAAATTTTCTTGGTTGCAAATTTTCATTTGATCTTATATGATATACGGATGCCGACTATGCCAGTTGCAAAGTTGAGAGAAAAAGTACTAGCAGACATTGTCAATTTCTTGAACACTCCCTTATCTCTTGGTACAACAAAAAGTAAGATTGTGTCTCCCTTTCAACAATCGAAGTTGAATACATAGCAATTGGTAGTTGTTGCGTGCAAATTTTGTGGATGAAGTACACTTTGCTTGACTTTGATTTAAATTTTAATTGCTTGCCTATCTTATGTGATAATACTAGTGCTATCAATTTAACCAAAAATCCTATTTAGCACATTGAAATTAATTATAATTTTATTAGAGATTATGTGCTTAGGGGTGAAATGTGTATTGAATATATTTCAAATGATGAACAGCTTGCAAACATCTTCACTAAACCTCTGGCCGAAGATAGATTTAATCATGTAAGAAGAGGTTTGGAAATTACCAAAATTATATAACTAACAAATTTTCCAAGGATTTGTTTGTTCATTCTTGCAGAATCTCTGAAGATACACCTTTCTGATGGAGATTTTGGATGCAATTCCCGAGTAACTTGAATTCAAAGTCCCCTCAACAAAATATCTCTCATTCGGCTTTTGGACGAACAAATTTGGCCTCAGTCTGAGTCCAAAACAACAGTAGCCCAAATTTATGATAAGCCATTTTTTAAAAAATATTTGGATGAAGACGCGCATATGTCCAGAATCCATTTAAAATTTCCAAATGTCTACGTTTTTTAGAAAAAAAGGTGATCTTATCTTTGGTGCAAATATCTGATTAAGGGTACTTGATTGAATTTATTTACTCTAGAACCTAGAAAATCACAAAAAGGTTATTTCTTTCTCTCTTAGAAATTTGAAACCACCATTGTTCTCTTTGCTTCTCTCACTTTGTATCTTCATCTTTTCCACTGAAATAAAAAATACTTCATCTTATTTTTGCTTTTTCCATGACAAAAATATCAAAATCAAACAAAGGAACTGGGCAAAAGATGAAGAAGGGCAAGAAAAGCAAAGCAGTGGCTAAGATATAAGCTATTGCCGCCGCATCACTGGCCACCATACAAAAGGAAAGAAAATCGTTGCTGAAGAAACACCTTCGCAATCCTACTCATCAATTGAGTTTCATTTACAGGAAAGCTCGAAAACTCAAGTACCTCGATTTCTCGGATCTGAAATGTGAGTCTAAATTTAATAATTGATTATCTAGAAATATGACTGTGGTAATTGGATATCGAGGTAATGCTGAGGCGTTTTTGAACTTTTTTGAAATTTTGAATATGTTTGAGAATCTTGGATGGGGGGCTTTGCTGACAATAGATTAGAAATTGTACATCTCTTTGGTTTGAGAATTCTATGTGAACTTAAAAAAAGGATGGTTTGAGGAGACTGGTGGAGGTTTTATGGTATAGTAGTACTCCTCTAGAGTAGGCTCAGTAAACATGGAGTTTGACCATTCGTTGTTGAATTGAATTTTTGGAATTAGAGATAGAGGGATCCAATTTTTTTAAATGAACAAATTTCTTGAAGAATTGGACCTATTTGATTTAAGAAGGTTTAAGGCAAGGTTTAATGGAGGAAAAAGTTTTAAAAATTCAAGTGACAAAAATTCAAAGTGGTCGAATGGGCCTGGAAAGATTTTGCACCATATGGTGTCCATTATGGTTGCTCCAAGTTTTGGGCATAAAACATCAGTGAGTATCATGCAAATGATACTGATATTGGCCCCGTCTGAGGAAAGACAAATTAGTTTTGGTTTTTTGGCAGTGAAGTTGATATTTTAGTCAAGAAATACATCTCACAAGGCACTACCATACAACAATCTCTTAACCAAAGTTTTCAAGCATTTCAATGTGGATTTAAGTTCTTGTGCTCCTGGTCATCTTAAGATAAATGTGCACACATGGAATTCTTTGAAAAAATGGGATTTGCTCAAGTAAACAAGGAATGTGTCTTGTTTAGAGATGTGTCAGATGAGGAAAGAGAAAAGCTGAAAAAGATCAAGGTTGAAGGAAAAAGAACTGCACTTGCTATCCAAATGGGAACGAAACGGAAGTCTAACATAGGAGAAGAATTCTTAAACAAGGGTAAGCAAACAAATTGAGGAAAGTGGTCTAAGTCAAAGTATCTAGAATGCTTTAAGCAATTTAGTTGAAAAATTTGATGGATTTTGGATAGAAGTTACGACTGAATTACAGAATTTAGGAACTAGATTGAGGAATGTGGCAGAAAAGAAGGTAGAAAAGACCACTAAGGGAACCCCTGATGAACAGGCTCCTTCTCAAGAACAAATGCCTAGAAAGGAAACTGCATTTCCTTAAAATGAAGAAGCGGCAGGTAAACAGACTGCACAAGAAGTGCAAAAGGAACAAGAAAAGGAAGCAGAGGAAGCAGAAGAAAGTGAGAAGGATAAAGGGAAGGAGAGTGAAGTTCCTACAACTGCTGCCCTAATAGCTGCATTACAAGCTCCTAAGTCAGCCATACCTAGAAGCTCCTCGAGAGAAAGGCAGAAGCATGTAGCAGTAGTTAAGAAAAAGTCTAGCAGAATTGCCGGATAGTATTTCAAGAAGGGTGTCGACACCAAGTCTACAACCATCCACATTTCCTAATTTGCACATCATGATTGCTACCTATTGAACTCGTACGCAATTTTATGCTTTCTGCTCTAAGCGTTTGAACAATGTTTTTGTTTTTTACCTGAAGAATTTTACTTTTGCATTTATCTCCTGCTGATCTTTTTGGTTCTATGATTACTATCTCAACCTATGATTGACAATCTGCACTTTATCTCTGTTTGATATCTTATTATTTCTCTTCTGTTTTTTTTATTGATAACAAAAAGGGAGAAATTAATAAGGTTTGAGATGCATTGTGATTGTGATAATATGAATATAAATTAATAAGATTTGAGATACATTGTGATTGTGACTACGAGAATGTATGTGATGACTTGGAATACATTCATATGATTTGAGATGAATTGTGACTGTTTGTAGTTATGGTTTGAAGAATGTAGACTGTGAAGAATTTGGTCCTATGACTTAATGGAGACTATATTGAGACGTTGTTGTTATGGACTAAGGAAATTAAAGTATGGGTATGAGTTTATTGTGAATTCTGACCGATTGAGATTGGTTGGATGATTTATTTTGACTATAGATATGATGTGTTATATTATTTGGTTGATAAGGATACTTAAGTGGTCAGAGTTGTTTCTTTTTAGTTGCACAGGAAAATCCTTGTGTTGAATTTCCTTGAGAAAAATAAGTTTGGTTAATTCTACGAAAATCATTGATCTTTACTTTTGAGAATTGTTTTTTACCTTACACATACACAGAGAGAGTTTTGGACTTGCATTTCTTCAATCCAAAATATTAGTCCAAAAATGAATTTTTAAAAGATTATCTTCTACCTCATTTTAACCTATTTTGGATGCATATTTTGGAAGTCTAAAACCTTGAAATCCAATCTTATTTTCAAATGTACTTCATAGCTAGCATTCTTTCTAACTACTGTTCATATATGCACATACATAGGGGGAGTATTGCTTTTATGATCTATCCTCTACACTTCCTTATGTACATATTTATACATAAATTTTTTTTTGTGACTCTATTTGGTTATTTCCTTAAAAAATAGTCCTTTTTATGGAAGAAAGAAGGATAAGGAGGTTGGTTGGGCCATAGGCTCATTGAGCTATATTTATGAGACTATGTTTCAATTTTTTCTTATCTTAATCTTATAAGCACTCTTTGAGTCATATAATAAGAGAATCTATTTTAGTTTAAATACATTTTTATTTCTCTCCATCTAACATGTCGATACTGTACATATCATCGTTTTCATGTCTCAATCCCATCAAGTTTGTCATCACTCAAAAATGGGGAGATTGGCAGCCCTAAGGGCATTCTCCTGTGTTTTGACTTATGACAAATATTAGTAAGGACTAACTTATGTGATTTATATGTGATAGGACATGTTTGATATCAATTCTTCCAAAGGCATACAAATGAGACTGCTAAGCAACTTTTGAGCAATGCAATCCAAGTTAAGTATAACTTCAACTTAAGAGCTTGCAAATCGTAAAGTCTTTGTGAAAGAACTATAGATTAGGAATTATTGTTAAGGTATTATTTGTAAATTATTATGTCTCATTACCTTATGTTCAATTTGTTTTTACCTTAAAGCACACAAATAAAATGATTTCAAAGAGTAGGTTTTCAGATATTTGGATTGAGCAGTTTGGGTGGACATTTGAGTTCAAAACTTCATCCAATAATCTGTAGTATTTTTCAAAATATTTCTATTTAAAAAAGTGCCATTTTAGACTCACATTTTGGATGGATATCCTTCCACTTTGTGAATCCAAAATCCTGACAGAAAGTAACTAGCCGTTACTAGCTATTGGTACTTTGGGTATGGCTCCTATAATAGCTTTTAGAACTTGATTTTGAAGCAGATTTTTGTACTATCTTTCTCAGAAATACTCTTACACTTTAGAATATAAAAATCTCTCTTTTATATGTGATTTAAAGTGAAATAAAATTGTTCTAAAGGTAAAAGGTTTTGGTGCTTAATTGTTCAAATCTGCTCAATCTGTGAGCTATTTCTGTATTCTCTTTTAAATTTGTCTTGTATCAAGGTTAATGAGGTAAAACTCATTTGGGATGAGCCTTGGTTGTTGTGATTAAAGATGTTGGGTGTAAAATCAAGTGGGGTGATCCTCTTGTGTAAGTTTGGTGTCACCTACTACTATTGATTTAGGAAAAGGTTTTCAGTGAGTAGTGCTAAAATCCTTAAGTTAGAACTTAAGGTAGTGGATGTAGATTATTTGAAGATCTAACTACTATAAATTCTTAAGCATTTTCTTGTGCTATTTTGCCAAAATTCTTTACTACATTTTCGCCATCTCCCAATCTTACATGCTATATCTCTTTTCCTAAAATTAAAAACTCATTTATGACCTTCGCATTACGATTTAAACTTATCCTTAACATCTCAACTACTCATCTTTATTCTCTTATCATTTTGTGTGGATTTAAAAGACACATCTCTGAACTCTTGAAGCCGCAAAGCATTTCTGTTACTTAGTTCGAATTTTTAAAGGGACCAAAATTTTTAATCTGCATTTGTTTACCAAAAACCTTATTCACCCCCCTCTAAGGTTTTTCAATATGCATCAACTGGTTTGTTGTACATGCTTTTGAAATAGCCAAATTTGTCAATGCAAAATATGACTTTTAGTTTACTGGATATTGAGCTTAAACTTCTTGCATTTCCATTCATTTCTCTATGAAAGTTAGAATCATAAAAGGTTGCCATATGAAGTAAACTATATTTCCATCTATTGTATGAATTGTAAAGAAGAAGGTAATAGATAAAGTTTAGACTCAAATGGCTAAAAAATGGTTACCATATCATAATACCATATCCCAGTTTTAGCCTTAGACAAAAAGAATGGATGCCATATAATAGCATATACACATGGACATCTATATTATCGGATAAGGTTCATAAAATGTTTGTCGTCCAAAAGGGCCAAATTATACATAAAATACATCAAATATGTTCTTGCTAACCATTTTCAAAACCCCCTATATAATATTAGCCCTGATAGTTAGGGCTCTAGTATATAGTCTTTTTCTTACCCCTGTCATCCGAAAGGCCAGGGGAGAAGACCCATTCTTTATAAGAGAATAGGAATATAGAATGGACCGATATGCTTGTTTTGGATAGATAGATAAAGACAAAAGAGCAACTAAAGTAGTGACAAATTCCTTCTCTCCCCTCATCTGCTCATTCGGTGAACGCGACTATTGTTGAAAGTGCACTTTAATAATACTGTGGTACTCTATTCCATATAATGGATCGGATAAAAAAAAAAGACCCAGTCTTTCTCATAAGTTTGTTCACAAAACATCACAATCATTCAAACAACATTCAATTTCATCCTAGTACACGCCTCTCCAAGTCCATTTCTCACACTATTCTCTTGCATTTTTAGTTGGACAAGTTTTCTTATTATGGCCAAGTTAGTAGCAAAAATAGATCTCTTTCTCTTCCTAATTAATATCTTTTCTTGTTGAACCCATTTAGAGATTGCAAATGAATACCTTCATTGTGGATAGCTTGTAAATGGCATTGAAAAAAATTAGTAACCAATCTTATTGGAGAAGGAGAACAAGAATGTGTTGACAATAGACCTAAGAAGCTTTTCTTGATACTTCGTGTTTCCTACTCACTTTGGTCTGAAACTCGCATCTTCTTTAAGTTTCTCAATATTCTTGTGGATTTGAGGGTACAATAAACCATCATGTATTTTCATTCATTCCCTTCTAAACCCCATCTTTAGCATCGTATACAATTGTATAGATTCCACCATTCCTAGTATTGGCCTAGACCTTACTTGAAGGATCTTTGAATTGAAACACTTGGATAAATTGTTCAGTAAGATTTCACATCTATTAGTTTTTCTAAAAAAAATACCCTACACTAGTGGGATGCATGGTTGTTTTGTCTAATCCATTCATAAGCCCTTTCATCAATATTCTTGAGCTATGATATTTTGTCCATGAATGGATTGTTATAATATGGATGTTGCACATACTAGAAGCTTGTCCTTCAATAGACCACTACAATATAACTTCTTGAAGTTTCATAGAAGTGCCTCATGTAATGTCAACATTCAATCCTTAGAAGAAGCTTACCAACAAATGGTATAAGGCCTTATAAAAAAAATTGATAACTATTAATTGATATGAAATAGACATAATAAAAGGAGCATTTGTGGACGCTAAAACCATACATTTTGCTTGTTTGATATTACAATCCACCTCTCTTGATCATAAATGTTAAAATTTTATATTAATATTTCAAAGAACCTCTTCCATGTTTGTTTATTCTCCACTTCTATAACTGCCCACACTAAAGGAAATATTGATTTTTAGATTAATACCTATAGCCATTAATAGAATTCTCGAATGAGGGTTTTTTAGATGGTAGCTATCCAAGCAGATAACTTTCCTGTAGCCTTCAAAGAAACCCTTTCACAAAGCAGCTTAGGATATATATATCCTTTGATATATCTCATTACCCTTGTTATAATGCCTTACCCATTTCCACACTTGAATTAGGATATAATCATGTATTCATTGATCATTTCATATTTATATTTGTTGAAAACATAATTAGGTGTCTTGCATATTTAATTGCCTTTCTATTATTAAGTGTATTGGTGAATTTTTATGGATAACTTATACATCATTATTTGAACGTTGTATGAAAGTATATAATAACTAATTTTATGTTGTAGATTAAAGTATTATTAACCAAAAATTATTATTTCACTTACTTTGGAGAGAAAATACCTTTTATGGCGAAAAAAAAAATCTATTTTTAGTTTGGAAAAGGACTTAAGAATATTTTGTATAGAGCCATAATAATGTAATAAAGGCAAAGTTTCAAAGATGGAAATTATCTTGAAAAATTAGATATCTTAATGTAAGAGATGAGATTTAAACCCTTGACCTATCGGATGTCTTGGCCAACATAAGACTTTTCTTAAAGACTTTTTTTAGAACCCTAACTCTAGCATCTTAAAAACATATGGCATTCCTTTTTTGCCCTAGCTTGGATGCCACTCAAGCTCACAAAAACCCTAATACTTACTCTCCAAGTAATGTAATCCTAACCATCCATCATACTTAATCTTATCCATTCATTTTACCTTTTCCTAAGGAACTTAATCTTAGCTATTCATTTTACTTCTTACCTAAAAAACTCTAAAGCTCTAGCCTAAGCACTCTAGTTGGCCAACCCATTTTCCCTAAGCAAATTTACCCTAAAATAATTCTTGCCTTTTACTTTTCTATCTCTCTAGCTATCTCTCACACACACACACACACACACACACACACACACACTCTCTCTCTCTCTCTCTCTCTCTTTCTTCATTCTTTTGATTTTTTTCTCTATCAAGAATCCTAGCTTTATTTGTGAAGAAGAAAGCTTCTCTTTACTATTTTTCTCAAAGCTATTAATGAATTCTTCAAGAGGTAATTCAAAAACTTTAATCTTTTTCTTGGCCAATTGAAATGTTCCTATCAGAGATTTTTGTGCTTCAAAAACTTTGATTTGTTGGTATAATTTAGGTGGGCTTTTATGGGGATCAATTCAATTACAAGGGTTTCTTCTATGAGTATATATTTTAATGTATTGAAGTCATGATGATTTGGGACTATTTAAACAATCTTATTTACCATACAAAATAGAGCATGCTTGTTGGAATTATTTTCATGTTGATTTTGTGGTTGAATTGAGTATGAATTGTGAAGGATTTTGTGACGACTTGATCTACTAAGATTCTACCATGTTTTATAAGTGTTATGAAGTTGATTTTTGATTGATATGATTATATTTTCTTCATCTTTTGTACATAATTGAGTTAAAATCATGTCTAGAAGACTACTCACCCTGTATTTTCACCTTATTTTTATGTAGATTTAATGATGGATTGAAGTTGGAAGAAATAAGGTGAAAAGAAAGTGAAGAAAAACTAAATGAGAAAACAAGCGGTGCTTTCTATCTTACTGAGGCGATGCCACTCAGCTTCAGAATAGAGGCGGTGCCTCCTCATACACCCAAGCAACACCACCCACCTTCAAAAGAAAGATAGGAGTAAGAAATACTGAAGAGAAGCAGCACTGCCATTCAATGTCAAGCTAAAGAAATCTATAGAGAGAGGTGCCACTCAAGAAGAGGCGCTTAGCTCTGAAAAATTTCTATTTTGTAATTTTTAGGACTTCGAGAAGGAAAATTATAAATATCCCTATTATAAACCTTTAGGGCACGATTTCCTAGAGAGAAATAATAGAAATCAGCCAAGCCTTGAAGAACAATCTCAAGAAGAGGGAGTAAATGCTCAACCCAGATTTTCTGGTTTGATGGGAGGATCCACTGATAGCATTTGGAGGCCACCAAGATGACAATGGAATGATCATTTAAGTGAAAAGTCCAAAAGGGATTAAAGGAAACCAACGAAGGGAGTTTAAGGAACAAATGGAGCTTAAATTCCACCCAAGCAGTAAGCACACTGCATCGTGCAACTTATCTTGTGTAACATCCCTCTCTTATGTACTCTGATAGAAGATTATTTTTATTAAGTGAGCATATGCATGAAGGCTCAAAACAAGAAATGATCAATGTAATTAGAAGGACATTTTGGTGAGATAAAAATTTTAAGGTGTGTCGAAGGAATTTTTGATTGCAAATTAAGAAAAATCGAGAAGGGTTATAGAAATTCTGAGTGACACCTAAATGCTTAGTTTAATATGTAGATTGTATTGGTAAAATAAAAGATTTTTTTTTAACTGGGATGAATGGTAACATTAACTGTGATTATTTTTTAGGAAACATAGTTAACCATGATTAAAATGGAAAAATTTTCATTGGCTTATAAAGAAAATTTCATGAGCTAGTTGGGAATTTAAATAGGCCATTTATAGGCCCATTTTGAGCCCACAAAAAGAGAGAGGAAGAAAGAGGTTTTGAAAGAATTACAACCCAATAAAAGAAATAAAAATAGATTTTTGGTGAAAAAGTTCAAGAAGCCCATTCTCTATTATAGGAAGTTCTAAAATCTTCCAAGAGGTTCTATAAGCTTCGAAGAAGTTCTCTAACTTCTAATTTGACCACCTAATGAATTATGATATAAAAAGAAGAGAGAAGTGGCGGTGGAACCAAAAGCGGTCGGAAAAAGAAAGAAGAGAGAGAGAGAGCAAAACCATAAGAAAGATAGAAAGAAGAAGGAAGAAAAGCTTGGCCTTTTCAAGCTTAAAATTCTTCATTCACAAGGTAAAATCTTCTCATTCAAGAATTAAAAGTATTCTATAACTTATGGGGAACATTTTGATATAATTTTTTATGAAAACTTTGCATGAAATATAGAATATGATTTGGGAAGAAATGTTGTTGTGGTGTTATTTTGATGAATCTACGTGGCGGTGAATTGTGGGAATTGTTTGCTGTGATTTTTGTAATGTTTAGATATGTTTTGAAGGAGTTGTGGAAGGTTGAAGATGGCTGCACTTGTAGGAGGAAATGAATGAAGAAAAAAAATAAAGAAAAGAAGTTGTAATTATTGAGAAATGAAGAACTAGAACATGTAATTTATAGTTGTTATTTTTGCTACATGATAAGTGTGATCATTTTGCTTTCTTTATGGCTGAAAGTGGAAGGTTATGTAATTCTAAGATGAAGAATAAAATGAATTAAGTGGTGGTTAAGTGCTAAAATGAAAATAGAACAAATGAAGAATGTATTTTGCAAGAAAAAGGAATAGTTTCAAGGAAAAATTGTAAGATTTAGCTTGCACTAGTTTTATACCGATTGCAGGGCTGGCTGTGTGAAGTTTGTGAATTTGTAGCTAAAGATCTTAGAAGTATTTTGGCACAAATTTGAAGTCATTTGGATTTGTGGATCAAAAGTTATGACAAAAATATGGAGGCATATCATGATGTAAAAATACAGGATTTTTATTGAAATAATGAAGGAATGAACTAATTTATCACTTCTACTAGAATTAATGGATAAATGTGAAGTTTAAGAGGTCACGTAAATGATTTACAAACATATTGGATGAAAGGATGAGCAAATGGACATAGGGAGAAGATAATGTCCCCTTTAATTACTTCAAGTGATACATTTCCATTTCTAATAAGAAATTAGAATTTAGAGAATTAGTAATTTCTTTGTTAGAGCATTTTGTTAGCAATATATTAGTTTAGAAACTTTAGATGTTAATAGAAGTGTAAAATAATCTTTTAATGTAGGTGTGTCCACCACAAGAACTTTGTGAAATCTTGAGAACGACAAATAGCCAAGTGGTAGTGTTATACATGGTGAGTTCCCTTGAATTTCTAAAATGACATTACTAGTGGATTTTTTATTACACTAAGCTATGCCTTATAAATCATTTTGGTTTTTCTAAACAAAACTATGGTTTCCTTTGTAGAAGTAATCTTATTCCATGCTAACTTTCAAACGGGAAATGTGAATCTTCATTCATATGACTATTAGTTATTGGTGACTATTTTTCTTAAAATATGAAGCTATGGATAATGAACTTTAAGGTTTTCCTGGACAAAGTTTGGTTTTTCTGAACTGGAAAAGATTGAATGCTTTGGAACACAGTATTTCCTATAAGGAATTGTGAGTCCCTTATATTATAAATATTTTTTGCATGTGCAAGTGTTTATTTAAAAGCTTCATTCTCACATATTATGTGATTAAATAGCATTTTACTTTGTACAAATACTCACCATTTCATGTTTAAGGTTAAAGCGCATAAACTTATGATTTTTTTGCTTCTACTGTAGGATTTCTATCATGCATAATCAGATTAAGTGTAGAAGAAAACAACAAGAAATCCAAGCCATGGATCACGGGTTTGCAATAGAAACGGGAAAAACGAGAAGATTGCGTTTATTACCTCGTGAAGCCGGAATTCAAAAATTTCAGAAATAAGAACGCAGGCGCGATCCAGATTATCCAAAAACCGTTCACTGCAGCTCAACTGAAGTCTAAGAAAGAACTCCCTCTAATGATAATCCACACAAGGTTGAATGCTCACAATCTCACAATTCTATGCTAGTAGAATTCGGGAGGCTAGGGTTTTGATCAAGAAGAGAGACGGCTAGGGTTTGATCAAGAGAGAGGCAGAGAAACGGTTTCTCTGTTATTGCGTGAATGGTCTGTGTCTAACCCTAAGGAAACCGTTTCCTTATATTTATAGATTTATAATTACCATAAATTGCAACTTAGTCCTTCAACGTCCAATTGTCAACAAATTAGTCCTTGAAGTTTACTTAATTACAATTAGGTCCCATGAATTATAACAAACTTATAATTCACCTATAAATATATTCCCTTCTCTTAATCAACCCTACAATATTATCAAATAATATATTTGAGCATTCAAACCTTTATTGTGTGTGACCCATTAGGTTTCCTGGTATTATTGGTAGCATAATATGAATTAATTCTAACAATATTAGAATTAATAATCCTTAATAAAATAAAGGATTAAATTTATTAATTCTCTAATTAATAAATTCATATTTAGCATATCAAGAGCGACATCTAGCAATGACTCTTGACCACCCAAAAGTCTAGAAAGTCAAGTGGCTTGACATGAACCTTTCAATAGAAAATTATCAGTACAATAAACTCCTTTCAACATACAATATCTCATTCGGTCTAGAGCATGGAATTAGTGCCAACTCCCTCTAGAATATTATTAATTCTGGCCCGAATATTTTAGTACTTGTTCAAGAAATCCATTACTCGATATGTGTATCAATTGGAACCATTTCCATCACATAGTCGCCTTGGCCAAGGACTTCATGAGTAATGATTTCTACAAGTGGCCTTGAGATATACTCTCCTACTATTAGGAGTGGTGAATCATTTATTGACCCTCTCAACTACTTTCGTTTACTTTACGTTGTACCCAATATCCATCCCATAGGCGGTCCTAGATAAGACTCCAAAGATTAGAATCAAAGTACAACGCTCGATAAACAAAGTACCTTGGAGATCTCAAATCTAAGGATACTTGCACACTTGCTATAATGAGATTCTATCACTGGCACTAAATAGTTATCCAAGTGATTATCTCGTAGCTAAGTCATCCATTGAACTTGTTTCAAAACAAGCATCCACACGTTAATCCTGAGTATCCCAATACCCACGAATATGAGAATCACCGCTTGATCCAATCAAGAGATATAACATGTGCCGATCTTGGCGTATTAATAATGTCCCATCTTATTAATACTATGATCGGGATTATTTAAGTACAAACACCGCATAGTGTAGTAGGAATCTCACATCATGATCTCTATCATGATTTCCTTAACACTGTGTTGTACTAGGGACTTTATCTAACGGTTTGTACACATATTTAGATATAACAATCAAACTGAAAGATAAAGAATGTCTCTAATTAATTTAATATGCAATATACATGGTACAAGTGATTGTTTCTAAGGCACAACACTAACATCTAATAGAACGACGAATTTCTTCCAAGGTTTTAAGGCACGAAAAAATGTGAAATCCATGGATTTATTTTCTTTTTCGGATTTAGAATTTAGAATTTGCTAAATAAACTTCCTTTTGGATGTGGGTATACATAATTTACATAAATGCCCTCAAGTACACTTTATAGTGTGAAAAGAACACTTTATCCTTCTACGCTAAGGTTTTAGAAAATTACTTCTCGGTATGGAATCAATATTTGGAAAATGATGTTTTTGCCCATTATTTTTCCAAATGTTGATTCTATACTGAGGAAAATGATTTTTTGGCCCCACAAAATAATTTTTCATGTGCTCGGAAATAAGCTTGTGATAATGTGAAGATATTGCATACTCAACAAGGGCTTTTATCTTTATACTAACTTGGGTTAGAACTAGACAATGCCAAGTAACTTAGCTTAGTTTTGGGGATTGTCTTATTCCAAACGGAGCGACAAGACATTGAAATTAGCTGTCCCTAAGTAGCTGTTTAATACCTTGTATTTACCTAATTGGAATATGCCTAAATGTATATAATTCATGGGTTGTTCATAGATATTGGGCAAGAACACCTGGTATGTTACTCCTTGCTGCCTTGATAATTATTGATGTTCGGATTGGAGAATTTGGGCTTACGACGACAAGTAAAACATCTTCAATCTTGAGGTAGGGTGCTTATATGCATTTACCGTTTTGGTAATATACTGTTGAGTATTGTAGGCTCGCTTCTTAGCATGATATGACTGTGATAGCCAAAGGCGAAGCATTTTGAGTTTTGCACGTAGGCTGACATTCTATTTAGATAAATGCCTTTTTTTTTTTTTGAAAATCTGGGGGAATAATGTTACAAAAATTTGATTTTCCAAATGTACCTAAAATTTTGAGCAATTCTTGATTAAATTTTACTCTACTAAGGTGTAGAGTTGTTTTTAGTGGAATAATGTAATAAACTTCTGTTATTGTTTTATGAGAAAAATAATAGTACACACGAGACTCACTGGATGTAAATTACTCGCACATGTATTACATTTTGTTTTCTTATGATCTAGAACTGAGAGCCAGCATTCTTGAAGTTAGCCCTACACTTTCAGGTCTGCATATCCTGCAACTCTATATGTATTATTCTCACAGCTCATAGGTAGCATATGTTGAAGTACATTATACTGTATTATCTTTTGGATGTATACTACAACTTAAGTTTTTGGTCAGATTTAATGTAATTCTTTTAGTTTCATTCAGTTTTGATTGTTATAAAGACCTTTTATCTGAGAAACTGGACGGGGTGATACCTACACTTGTTACGCACTTTCAGTATGGTATTTATTAAGGGTGTAACACCTTGAACGATGTCGTTTAGTTATGTCAAGTAGTTACTATAGGACCAGGAAGGAGCCGGCGCCACCCAGTCACTAGAAGGGCTAAGAATAGTTGATTTTCTGCTAGATTTTTCAGTTCTCACTTGTAATATTAAGTCCTTTATGAACTAGGGTCAAAGAAATGTATATATGATATTTTATCTCTTGTATTGAACAATTATGATGAATGAATGAAGAACATTATCTCTTGAAGGCTTGAACATTTTGGAGTGAAAGCAAGTTCTCATTGTTCTACTTCACTGCAAGACCAACCTAATGTCTTAGTCTACCCTTATGTATGTGTCTCTAAACTCAAAGGATACTTCAATCTAACAATCTTAGTTAGGGTCTTAGAATGCTTGTTCTTTTAGGGTTCTTGTTAGTTGCTATACATTGAATACCTACAACTTCCTATCCTTCTTATTTTGGAGTTCTTGCTAGAACAAGGGTGCTTAGGTGTTATTGTAGGGGGCCTAGAAGATGTGTTAGATTTGGGTAAATATAATCATTTATTTTTTTTAGTTTATTTCAAATCAAGTTTTAATAAAAACACTAATCCTAAATCATATATATGAGCAAGTGCACTTATTATAAAGCATAGTATAAGGAATTAACGAGTATCGATCCTCAAGGGACAAGTATATACTAATCACTTTTTCATCCATTATCTATCCTATAATACCTAGAAAAGATAAAAATAAATTCTAAGTAAAATATATACAAATATAAGGAAGAGAAAACATTTACTTAGATAGAATTTCTCAAAGAAATAACCATGATCAAATCTCAATTATCACAATCAATTTATCATTCTAGCATTATGAAGGAAATATAATGTAGCCCCTACTTCTTTCCTAAGTTATAGATTCACTATTTTTCTAGCCAATTTAGTAAAATTTCCAATCTCAGTAAAACAATAAAAAAGATGCATAAAGAGCAATTCATTAGAAAATATCCCTACCACTATGTGATATTAAAGCATCAAATTAATAAGTATCCCTATTCTCTAGGTGACATAAATCAACCTTTGATTACTCAAGTACAATTCTTAACCTCTTTTCCTAAGTTATCCAAGAGAACTGTTAGCCCAAAGGGCTTTCTCATGTATTTTGATAAATGACAAACATTGATGTTGCTAACATGTGTGATTTGTATGTGATAGAGTTTTTAGATTATGACATGTTTGACCATGGTTCTTCAAGTCTTACAAAAAAGATTGCTAAACAACTTATAAATAATGAAGTGTAAGAAGGATTGATTAAGTCAAGATCCTATCTAAAGAAGTTATATACCAAGAAGATTTTTGAAGAATTATAGACTAGAAAATTATGGTTAATGTATTATTTGTATTTCCTATGTCTCTTTACCTTAAGTTCAATTTATTTCATATTGAAGCACTCAAAGTCATCTAAAAAAAAGGGTATTTTTAATCATTTTTTTTAATCACAAAAAGAACTTTAGAAGAAAACTTTTAACTCTATAAAAACTTGGTTGAATGGTTTTGGATGGACCTCTGGATCCAAAGTTTGTTTCCAAATGTCTAAATCTAAAGTTATTCAAAATATACTTTTTGACATAAAGGGTTGTTTTGGACACACATTTTGGATGCACAATTTTTCATCATGTTAGTCCAAAAATCTACGAAACCTGATAGCAACAACTAGCAATTATTACCGTAGTAGTCTTGCTCTTTGCCCCTATAAAAGCCATTTAAACATGATTTTCAGTAGGGATTCATACTAACATTTTCAAAAACATTTTAAGACACTTAAAAAATAAAAATCCTTCATCTACATTATGCTTCAAAGTGAGATCTATTACTTTAAAGGTAAAAAGATAAATCTGCTTTAGTTGGTGTATATTTGCTCAATCTATGAGCTATTTCTGCATTCACTTTTTAATTTGAATCATATCAAGGTTTAAGAAGTAAAACTAAGTTGGGGTGAGCCTTGATTGTTGGGTATATAGAGGTTGGGAGTAAAACCAACGGTGGCCCTTTATTGTAAGATTGGTGTTGTCTACCACAATTGATTTGAGAAAAAGATTTTAGTGGCTAAGTTAAAATTCTTAAGTATGTATTTAAGGTAGTGGATGTAGATCGTTTGAGGATCGAACTACTACAAATCTTTGGGTCCATTCTCTTGTATTTATTTCGAATCTTATAACTGAAATTTCACTGTTCATCTGATTAGAAAATATAGGATTCCTTTTACATTTACTGATTTGGTTAAAGATATTTAGGTTGAAGAGTAAATTGGTTGATGATGCACTATCTGTCTTCTTTGACATAGTCTATTTTCCTATCATTTAGTAAAACTTTGAAAGATCCCTGACTGCATTTAAATCTGTACAAAAGGCTTCTCTTTTGAAATATACCCATTCTCAGTTTCTTTTTAGATATTTGAAAGTCTTTGAAAAATTTGCATTTGTTTACCATAAACCTTATTTACACTCTCTAAGGTTTATCAATTAGTATAAGAGCTATGGTCTACATTGCTTTCGGCCTAACAGCCTTGTAGGAAAGATCCAGAAGGCAAACACTTCGTCTTTACCATATTTAAAGGGTTTTCAACAAACAGACCACTATGGTTCAATGGGAGAAGCTATACCTTCTAGAAAAACAGAATGAAGATCTATGTATACTCAATTAATTTTGAGCCGTGGAATCTAATTGAAAAGGGACCATTTGTCCCATACAAAACTATCGAAAGGTAAAAAAGTGCCTAAACACAGTGATGAATATGATAGTGATGATACTTCGAAAATGATCTTGAATTTTCAGGCAATAAATATACTATGCTGTGCTTTTGATACTAATAAATACAACCGTGTCAGAGGTTGTGATTCAGCTTATAAAATGTGAAAATTACTTAAAGTCACCCATGGGAGGACAAATCAAGAAAATGAATCAAAGTTAGGACTCTTGGTCTGTGATTATGAGCTGTTTGTCGTAAAACCAAATGAGAACATAACTGATATGTTTACTAGATTTACAAATATTATGAATGAATTAAAGACATATGGAAAAATCTATTCTCTTGGAGAGCAAAACAGAAAAATTCTCGATGCCTTGCCAAAAGTCTGGTAGCCTAAGACCCTCGCTGTGGAAGAATCTAGAGGCTTGAATAATCTACTAATTGGAGAACTGATTGGGTTTCTCTTGACTTACAAAATGAAACTCAAAAGGTTTCAAGAACATAATGATGATGATAGAGGTAAAAGAGGAACCACCTTAAAAGTTGCTGATGCTGAGGCTAACAGTGAACAATCCAAAAGTGACTATGGCACTGATTTAGACATTGAAGAATTGACCATGGTTACTAGAAAATTCAGGAAGATGTTTAGAAAAAGTAACTTCAAAAAAGGCAAGAAATTTGTCAAAAGGATGGGATAAAATTCATCATTCAAACCACATTGTTATGAGTGTAAAAGTACAGAACAATTTATTGCTGACTATCCAATAGTTAAAGAAAGGGAGGTCAAGTAGAACAAAAAGGAAAGAAAGAGACATTAATTCAAAGAAAAGAAAAGGGCTGATCGGGACTTGGGCTCAAGATGGATTTGAAACTAAAGAAAATTGTGAGTCTGAAATTAAAACAACCAACATATGCTTCATGGCCTTGGGAGAAAAGGTAAATCTTACTCATTCTAATTATGCATATGAATTACACGATTCTGCTTGTGAAAATTCTGATTATCCAAATGAGCTTCTTGTTAACATGTTCCATGAACTTAAAAAGCTGTTTAGAAGAAACAAGAAAATAAAAATGAAGATTAATTCCTTGTTGGATGACAATACTAAGCTGCTGAGAGAGAACAATGCTTTGGTTGATTCCGTTAACTGTTCAAATATTGAAAAGGATGTTATCTCAACTTCTTTGCATTATATGTTATTGAGAACAAATTCTTATATGACAAAGCAATATCTCTTGAAATTATACTTAGTGATTTTGATGATATGAAAAAGATAGTTGATGATCTTTCTACATGCATTGAGTGAAAGATCAAAACGAAAAACATCAAAGAAAACACAGCGGAAAATTTTTCAGTTTTTCGAACCAGATCTAGGAGAGAATACTTACTTTTCCTTATTGGTTGCGGATGAACCAGTATAGGGACGGGTTGTACTGGAACTTATGTTGGAGGAGGAGAACGAGGCGCTTGTGGTTCGACCGGTATTCCCGTCAATCTTCTACTCCTGCACATCAAATGTCTCCAAGCTTCTTTTCTTCGTCTTCGGGAGTATGACTTTACCTTATTCTTGGGTTAGCTTGGTGAAAACTCCTTCTTTGGATAATTAAAATATCTCCAAGAGAGAAAGAAGAGAAGGATGAGAACATGAGAAAGAGATGGCGCACTTGGAGAAGGGAAAAACCTCAGACTACAACGTTGTTTTCTTCCTTCTCTTGCACCTTAATTTTAGCCAGCCTTAGGGCTTGATGAAGCCCTAATGGCCGAAATTACTAAGCCCTTATGGGCTTGGTGCTGTGCTCCAAAACTAATCTAATATTGACCCAATTCTCTTAATTAATTAATTATTTTTTTGGGTTTCATTAAATATCCAAGACTAATTAATTAATTCTAATTAGGCTCTTAATATATTTAAACATATATCAGTCCAATTAATTAATTTATTCCAGCCCAATTCTCTTAATTAATTAATTATCTCTTTTGGGCCTTATAAAAAACACAAGACTAATTAATTAATTCTAATTAAACTCTTAGAATAAATTTTATTTTTCTTCCAAATAATTATCCATTAAGCCCAGATAGTATCTAAACAACACCAAGGTAACTTAAACTATTTCGAGGATCAAGAGACATATTATTCATAACTACTAAAATGACCAAAATACTTTTACTATTAAATACCTGCATTTTACTATTTTAAATATTCTCATTTATCACCATATGAAAATATTGACCCCAAGAATAATATTGCTAAAGTAATGTCTCCGACCTACAAGTAAAATGATAGAAATACCCCTCTATGTAACACCCATCAATGAGACAAGATAAATGTACTAACACCCATTTCAAAGATATTTACCATCCTTAGATCTTTAGTTCGATAATCCATTACTCACTTGGATGTACTTGCTTATTATTGGAAGCTACCCAAAAGTACCCATTCTAGAGTCATGTTCTCAGGGTCCTGGATAATTAGATTATCCTGGACAATTACAAGTGGGTGATTTAACTTCACTAAGTGAAGTATAGAAACGCTATTGCATGAGTCCGTCTTAACTAACTAGAGTAATACACCTAACATACAAGGTTATTGACCTCACAAAAGAAATCTCACCCAACATACATCTAAGTATAAGACCTTAACTTCACCAGACTACAAACTCATACTCAAGTATAAACGTATCCGTCCATGCTATAGCAGTAATAGTCTGGTCTCTATAATTATAGTACTTTAAGAGATACCACTACTACAGGTCTGGTTCAACGTATTCGAAATACGCTTAGCTAACGATGTGAGTGAACTACTCACTGATTTACGGTAAACCATTTCTCATTGGAACTTATGACATAATAGTCTTACCTTGATAAATTGCCCAATTCCATCAAACAACTAAGAACTCATTTTTACTTGTATGACAAGTACCCATGGTCTATACCTTACTGTGAAGAATGACCAAACACATAGATCTTACTTGTCACACTTGGACCTTAAATGTGCAATAATATAAGAAATAAGCTAAATTGAATGAATAAATATTTTATGAAAATATATTTACGTAGAATACATAATCATTTAGGGCATACTTTCCAACATTGAGAAGTTCACAAATGGCAAAAACAATCTCGATAGATTGCTTGAAATGCAATGTGTAGCTTGAGACTGAAATGGTCATGGATATGGGCATGTGAACAAAGCTGAAAATTACAAATCATATTTTGTGAAAGTTAGTTCTTTATACATTACTCATACTTGGTGTACATATTGTGGTAAAAATAGACACACCGCATCTATGTGTCATGTTAGGAAGAAAGTGGAATTGGATGTGAAAATAGTATGGAGAATTAAAGGAATCATTACTAACCCTCGTGGACCCAAGAAAGAATGGGTACTAAAAGTTACTTTTCCATCTTGTGTATAAGTATATTTGCCACAAACAATGAGCTCTACAAAGTGGTTCTTAGATAGTGGATGCTCTAGACACATGGCAGGAAATGCAGCACTAATGGAAGATATTCAAGTTACAAATGATGGATTTGTCACATTTGGAGACAAGAAAAAGGAAAAATAATTGGCATAGGTAATATTGATAAGTATTGTTGATTGATAGATTGAAGTACAACTTGCTTAGTATTAGTTAATTATGTGACAATGGTTGTAAGGTTAAATTTGAAAAAGATTCATGTACTATCATTGATAATTCTAGTAATAAAATCATTTTTGTCGCAAATCATATTGGTAATGTCTATGTATTATATCTTGACGATCTTATTGCTCATGATATAAAATGCCTTTCTGTGAATGATGATGATGGTTACCTTTGGTATAGAAGGCTAGGCCATATATCTATTGATTTGTTAAATAGATTATCTTCAAAATAGCTTGTTAGAGGATTGCATAAAATGAAATTTGATAAATACCGATTGTGTGATGCTTGCCGATTTGGAAAACAAACCAAAACATCCTTTAAACCTAAGAAAATAATTTCAACCTCAACACCTGTTGAACTTATACATATGAATTTATTTGGACCTATGAGGACCACTAGCCTTAATGGTAAGAGGAATACTTATGCGTTAGTAGATGATTTTTTGAGATTTATTTGGACCTTGTTTATTGCACAAAAGGATGAAGCATTTTCTAAATTTTCAAAGTTACTCAATCGTGTTCAAAATTCCTTTGGGTGCAAATTGATTTTAATTAGAAGTGACAATGATAGAGAATTTTGCAACCATGAATTTTCAAAATTTTATGATGAGAATGGTATTTTTCATAAATTTTCAACTGCAAAAACTCCTAAAAAAAATGGTGTAGTTGAGAGAAAAAATATGACTTTGTAAGAAATGGCAAGATCAATACTTTGTGAAAGCCCTATTCCAAAATGCTTCTGGGCAGAAGCTGTAAATACAACATGCTTGATAGGGGCTAAAATCACTATTATTTTTCTAGTTATTCGAGGTTTTTTTGAGATACATTTAACGTAATAACTAGGTATATTCCTTCATATTTGACATTTTGCTTATAAAAAGTATTTTTGGCAAATTTGTGCAGATTTGAGTTAAATTCAAGTAAAATTAAAGAAATTCCAGAATGCACCTGATGCCAAGCCCAGTAAAGGAACTAGACACTGGGTCCATTCGGTTAAACAACAAAAATAGAAAAGAATAGAACAGACCTAGCGCCAGGAGGGTCGACTGGACTCGACACCAGGTCCACTCTGCCCAGAGGTGATTGTGCGCGAATTTGGTATTTTTCAAAGGATTTTGGTATTTTCTAAATTTTACTCGGACTAGACTTCTCAAGCAATGAATTTTGGTATCAAAGAGGCTTATAAATACAGGAAAAATAGAAGAGAAAGTGTGATTTGAAGGATCTAAGCTAGCTAGTCAATCACCACTTAAAGGAATATTATTCAAAAGAGGTTTTCAAGAGAAGAAGAAGGGCTTGTCTGCGAGTTTTATCTTTTATCATTTGTTTACTTTTCTAGAACAATGATATGCTTAATGTTTTGATTGTAATTGGATATTATTTTCGAGATTATAATTTTGAGTTAATTAGAATTTTTTGATCAATCTATTGTTGTCTTTGGTGTTTGATTATTTGTTATCATTGGTTATTAATGCGATTTTTTCTAATTGACTTGACAAAACGATGTTAAGAGTTTTATTGCATTGATTTCGTATTTGTTAAATTTTAATGAACTTGAACAACGAAATTAAGATTATAGGACTAAAGTAATCAAAAATTAGTTTATTTTATCTCAAACAAAGGGTTATTAGCTAATTTCATATTTTATAAGGAATTGAACTTAATGCATGTTTTGGTTATGTTAACTTGATTGGAAAATCTGTTAATATGAATCAAAAGATAGTAATTCCATAGATTGACAAACGAAGTGGAATTTATCTAAGTAGATTCATGACTTGAGAAACGACTGAATTTTACTTTATATTACTTCATGATGCTAAGATTACAATTGATTGTGATTAACACTAAGTGATTCAACATTATGTTTTCAAGATAATTGTCTAGTTACATGAATTCGCATCCTTGAGTTATATATATTTTTATCTTTATTTATTTTATTTTTTAGTCTTTTCTTATTTTATTGGCTAAATAATAAAGATTTGGGTAAAGTAAGGTGGGAGCCTAAGTTCTCGTGGATTCGATACTTACTATTCTCTATACTATACGATGGGTATACTTGCCCGTATGCGTGGTTTTAGTGATTGGCATTTTAATTAAAGCTTGACTGATTGTGTAATTTGTTGGTAATATTTTCTACACGAAAAAACACGCATCAAGTTTTTGGCGCCATTGGTAGGGATGGGTGTTGGGGATATGCCCTAGAGTCAATTTGTACTTATACAATTGTCATTATGTTTTATATAATAATATGAGGCTTTCCTTTCCATGAATAGTGAGTTTTGTTTTGTTGGTCATCAAGTACGTGACTTGATAGTAAAACCCTACAATGAATACAATGACTATTCTAAAACTGTCCCTGATCGATTATTATTATTGGAATAATAATAAATTAAGATTAGTATGTTTGTGACTTGATGGCTATGTTTTACTGGCCATGGATATTTGTGATATCGAGTCAAGACATAAATAAATGTTAGAGAACATTGTATTGGACATGACCTACTGTGAGAGTACTTCATGGAATATGTCATAAGTACTTTCTAGCCATAATAATATTGAAAATCCTTCGACCTAAATTCATCATAGTTTCTTACTTGATAAATTCTATATTTTGACATTGTCTAAAGTTGTCTTTAACCGAGATAATAAATTAGACTATCTGTTGGATATAGAATAAATCAAGGAGAGGAATATGATTGATTGTGAAGGAATTTGTCCCTCTCAGTTATGGGAGAGATATCCATGGGCCCCTTGATAAGTTAGACTGTTAAAAATGCATGGCCGTGCTCAAATATATCAATCTAAGATATTGATATCATTTGTTTGAACAGTCTACTATGAAATCAAGAAATAGTTGATTAAGCTTAATAAGGATAACATGCTCCGTGCCTTATGCTTAATCTGGATATCGTGTGACAAAAGGACTAAATATAAAATTATGGTTTGGTTCAAAGAGATCACCGATCTTCATTTAACCTGGATAGTTATAATGTTTTGCTAGAAACCGCTTATAACTTGTGGGCCATTTAAATACGATTTAGGCATCGCTGCCGGTGTTAAATGAACCTATAGGGTCACACAATAAGCGAACTTGTTAGGTTATTTTTCTGGTGACCAGGTTCGATGAATCTGGATGATATCCAGATTATAAGAATCTGACTCGGTAAAATAATTAGTTAAATTACCGAGATAATGGCAGAATCTTATCATATCAGTTTTAATTTAATTTGAATTTAAATTAGAATATGATAAGATATGATTAGGATTGGACTCTAAGAGGTTCGAAGGTTTTTTAAGAAAACCTAGCCGTCTTTCAATAGTCCAATTTTTCCGGTTGAGAACATTCGTGCCATTCTCTACCAGAGAAAAAAAAAACCTCTCAAACCCTAGGCGCTAGCACTCCCCGGGTATCGAGTGAGTTCGCGGTGTGTATCCGATAGAGGATGTTCGCATATTGCAGCGTCTGGTGATTGTTCGGGTTGAACGTACAACAGCGCAACCAGAATCGAAGGATTTCGATTACAGCAACCAGAGGTAACTCTTAAAGCTTAGATCTTCTTAATCGTTTACTTGGGTCCTCGAGAGGGATTTGTAGATGTTTTCCGCGTTTAGGAGTCTACGAATCCCAACAATGGGTACTATCGGAAACACTCGAATCTTGTTGATTTGGTCTTTGTTTTATTTGTAAATATCACTAACTTTTGTATCTAGGTAGATTGTGAATATTTATAATTTTTGTATTTTTCTTTTCTTTGTTTTTCTGTTATTTCTGTTTATTTTCGATTTGATTTTTGTTTTTCTTTAAGTGTGAGATTCACAACATCATCATAGACAATTATTCAAGGGCACAATATCAAATAAGCTATAACGATGATACGTTAGCAAGGTTGCAAGCTCGGATTAACATTTTTTGTGAGACGTCACTTGAAGTTTCAATCAAATCATTCGTTTCCAACACAAACATGTCCATTAAGGGGCATAAAGAAGCATCCCAACGAATGAGCTCTACAGGAACACAACTAGCCAGGTTGGTTGAAGATGCCATAATTGCCCATACACTCGAACAAAAGAATCCCCAAGGAGATGAGAGAGAATATAAGGAATAATTGCCCAATGTGGAAAGGGAGGTATTTGATTCTACTCTATGTGTTAATAATTCTAATCTCTCTTTGTCATATGATTTCTTAGGTTCCTATCTATTCTTGGAGGACAATGGTCCAAATGATGATGTATGGAATTTAACATGTCTCAAGGAGTTGGATCTTTCACTGATACATCATACAAAACCCTTGGAGGATATTGACAAAATCTACCCTTCACCCTAATTTCAGGGAGGTGACTTGGTATTTGTAGAAGCATTGAAAAGCAAGAATTTCTTGATCTCATCTTTGAAAACTCAAATGCTAAGTTTTAAGGGGAATTTCAATTGTGACAAATCTTTTGAAGGGTTAAGTGGTGATTCTCATGTTTACATAATTTTTAGACATAATTTACATCTATGTGTTGGAAACTTGATTTGCATATCTAAAAGAGTGTTATGGAAGGGGGGTCCTGCCTGTATATTCATTATAACTAATATTCTGCATGAACCCTTTATTTTCAAAAACCTCTCCTATTTCTACTTTCATCATCCTTACCTTTTTCAATGAGCATTAATTTCTTTTTTAAAGGTTTGATGATAAAGCATGATGAGTGGAAATAGTTTGTATCTTTGTTTGATGTTAGGAGTTGTTAGGTGTTATTTTCCCTAAATAAAAAAAATATTTTTCATATTAAATGTGGGGGAGTGAGTTGTGTCTTTATTTGCTTTGTTAGGATTTTTATTAGTATTTTTCTTTAGTTTGCTTTCATTTTTTTAGGTGTCTTTTGTTTGTTATTATTTTCTTGGTGCTTTTATTTATGTATTCTTTTGTAGGTAGGAATAAAATCATCTTAGACTAGCCCTTCTCTCTACTTCTGATTTTTAAAATTTGCTGGAGTTTATTGCACTTGGAGAGTATTGCTTAAACTTGTTACCCTTCTATAATTTTTGATCCCTTTAGAGACGTTTTAATGTGTTAATTTTTTTTACCAATGAGGACATTATCCAGTTTAAGTGTGGGAGAGTGGTTTAGTAATATTCTTTGTCCAAGTTCTTATCAGTAATCTTGGTGTTTTCTTGGTATCAAACAATTTGAAAAATTGAACATTTTGAAAATTTGAAAGTTGGGAGATTTTTGGGAGCTAAAATTGAGTTTATTTTTCTATAATGGTATTGTGATTTTCTCTTCAACTTTGGATATAAATTTATTATTCATTATGGTTGGATTTTTATTTAAAAAGGTAAACTTTTGTATTAAGTTGGATTTTTGCTAAGTCTTGAGAATTTAAGTTAACCTTGGTTATATTTGGTATTCGAGTTTTGTTTTATTCTTTGATTTTGAATGTGGATGATATGATAAAATATGGGAAGAGTTGTTGATTAATTCTTGTATTATATGTAACAACCCACTACCTAGGCCCGCCAGGACTGGGAATGTCGCCTCGTCCAAAGGACAAGAGGTCTTTATAACTAGGTCACACAAATAAAATAGCGGAATAAAAATAATACTTTAACTTAAAATTTATTACATCCCAAGAATAAATCCAAGAATAAATCCATGAATTCCCAAAAGAAAAACAAATCCATAAATAAAATTATCCACTCTTAACTCCCCAAAGTAATACATAAAAATAAATGACAATATTCTCTTCTAAGGCAGATAACACTAGCTACTCATCCCCACAGCAGAATCGACCTGAAATTATGGTAAAAAGGTAATGAGACAGAAATCTCAATAAGTCCGTGTGTGCTTTGGGTGTTCAGTGAAGACAGTTCGTGGATGCAAAGTGTGAAATCTTTATAAGAGAAATATTGGCAAGCAATAAATATTAGTCAAAAGCAAGAGTGATGTTTTGGCTTTTTCAGCCACACATAATCAATAAAAATCAACCACTCGAAAGAAAGGGCTATGGGTTACCACACGTTGGGCCCCATAACCGGTCAGAATGCCAACACTTTGTGCAAACTGGCAAAAGGTAGGTGATCGGCCTACCGGGCAAGATACTCCTCATTCTCTATACCCAAACAACAACCGGGTGTCCATTCTGGCATAACACAGTCACTTGACTGAAATAAAACTGCTAGTTTGGACCGGCATGACTAAGTAGTACTGACGTTTCTCTAAGTTGAGCTTATCTTCTAGAGGTGGCCTCCTGCCAGAAGACTCACTCTTACTTTTCAAAACTAGTACTACTAGCCTACCCCTATTGAGTACTCAACGTAACGTATCCCCCTTTTGGGAAAATGAACATAACATAGTTCCACTTGAAAATGGCAATTAAGGATTTCCAAAATCTTTGTCAAAATCAGTTTTAGAAAGAGTGTTGAGTTTGAGTAAATCTACTTATTGATTTCCAAATAATTTGTTTGACTAAAATAAAAAAGGAATCAATCCTCAATTGCCTTTATAGAAATAAGTGTCCATGCACTCTATATTTGACTTGCCATAATAAACATTTTGCATCAAACAGGTTTTATGCAGGAGCTTACCTGATTCTTGCTCACAATAAGAGGTCTCCAACAGTTGACCTAACCCCGCATGGGGTGAATATAAACCACAATTAAACTCAAGCCAAAATCCACTTTCTCAATTTAAAACTAACTCAACTCACTACTAGCATGATCCTAGTGTCCCAAGCTTTAAGGCAAAATAATAAAGGAAAAGGGTTTATAAGTTAAGGCTAATATGATATTTAAAATAATTAGTGTTTTGGAAAATAGGTACTAATAAGCTAAAGTTTAAATCTTGCTAAGAAAAATTTAGAGTTTATTTGATGAAGAGCCCTAGGCGGTATTAGGTAAAATAATGATTTATTAATAATTATTTGCTAGAAAATAATTGATAACTAAAATCAGTTGAAAATAAATTTTAATGAGTCTTAATTGAAAGATAATAGATACACTTTAATAGGTTTCGGTTAAAAGATAATAATTAAATTTTAATAATAAATATTTTACTTATTATGATTATTTTCATAAAAGGCTTTAGTTGATTTCATCATTTTATATAATATCTATATATTTTATTTTTCTAGCAAAATCTATTATTTATTTGACTAAAATATCCTTATTATATATAATAATCCAAATCTACCATTCCTAGGGTTCTTCGAAATTACTAGCCAAAAATCATAATATTAAATATTTATTGAAGAAATAAAATTAGCTTAGGGACAACTAGGTCATGATCATAATTCTATTGCTAACCACAATCATGAACATATTCACCTATTCACATCATCAAATCATACAAATCATGAATATAAGCATAGATCCAAATTTACTAAGGCATGATCTAACATTTACTAGCATAAATATAACCATGGCTTTAATAATCACACAAGAATATAAACCCTATTCATCATAGATGACATAAGCTCTAGCATACTTAATCATGGAGGCATGCATTAAACCCTAAAATACCATACATTCAACCAAGATAATCAACTCATGCATAAATCCTATCTCCATCATATTCATACATATATTCATACTTCAATCTCACCTCATCACAACAATACATACTCAAACTCTATTCATAATCCATCTTCTATCAACATCATCCTAGAGATATGAATCTAGAATTTAAAAGGAGGGTTAAAAAGGCTTACTTGATTGATGAATACCTTGAAGGAGTTTCGAATGGATCTCAACTCCTAAATGACTAGAACCGTCCAAGAAAGATGAAGAAAGCATGGCCATTAGTGAAGAAGACATTTGGCCAAGAAGGAGAGCAGTTTGGCCAAGAGAGAGAGAGAGAGAGAGTCCATTATTATGTTTATTCATATACATATTTATTAGAGACCAAAGATTAGAGAAGATGAAGTTGTTAGAACAAACCTACCTTGAAGGTGTTCTTGATCTTTCACAAAAATTCTAATTTTTTTAATCCAAAAGAGTAAGTTAGATTTTGGAGTTTGATGTTAAAAATGGTATGGATGGACTCACGGCAGTGAGTAGATGAATTTTGGAGTTTTTAGAAGAAGTTTGAAGTGATTTGGAGGGGTATTAGACGAAAGGAAGGAGTAGGTGTTCTTGGTGTGCTATATATTCTTGAAGGTTGAAGAGAGTAGAGAGGTTTTGATTTGAAGTTGCCGAAATTCTGAAGGATTAGGGCTGGCCGAATTGTTTGTAGGGTTTTGGTAGATGATTTTCTGGTTTGGAAGGGAAAATGAAAGGCTAGTTGTTGAAATCCTAAAAGAATATCTTAAGGAATCAAATTTGGAAATTAAATATAGCAAGAATATCTTTGATCATTGGAGAGCTTTTGGGAAGCTGCTATGGCCGAATTGTTATGCAGTGTTTCTGCTGGATGAAAGCTGATTGAAGAGGGGTAATGGTGGCCGAAAAGATGGAGTGAAATGGTGAAGAATAAGTCTGGTTGTTTGAGGAACATTTTTATGGAAGGTTGCTAAATTAATGTTGCTGGAATTTCGGTGTCTAATCAAAGCATGATTGCAGAGATTTGCTGGAGAGATTTTCGGGTAGCCATGTCTGATTTTCGTGCAGGAGCTTGGGGAAGACAATGGAGTTCTGATCATGGTTGTTTAAGAGTGGTTTGTACAGAAGAAAGTTGAAGTTTCGGCCAGGGATGAATTAGGAAACAAAGTTGGAAATTTTCCTGTATAGAATTTTCGCAAGGTGCTGAAATTTCTAGACAGTTTCGGCTGTCATTTTCCAGTCAGCTTGCAGAGAGATTGGAGGAGATTTCAGGGGTCTTTCAAGGTTGGTTTCTAGCCTTCTTTATGGAGGAAAAATGTGGCTAAGATGCTGAGCAAAAACTGAAAAAAAACAACTTGGTTTCGAACCTCCAAAGCTGCGAACTCAACCAGAAATTTCTCTAGTTTTGCACAGCATTTGTGTAGTCTGAAAATGGCCAGAAAAATTCAGATCTCAAGCTGATCAAAAGGCCATTTTCTGGCAGTATTTGGGAGGGAATAATGGCTAAGAATTTTGACACCTTGAAGGCACAAGAAGCTGGAAAAATTTCAGTTTATGCCATGAAGGAAAATGAACCTAGCTAGAGTGCAATTTTAGAAGGTTCACCAGAGGGATTTATTCTCTTGGAATCTCCCACATCTCTACCACATTTTTAGACCATAAGATGTCTTTCACTAAGACATTTTAAACCTTCAAAATCACAGCACTTTATTAAAATTTCTGGAATGAAATTGGCTAGAACAAATTTGACCAATCTAATGAATTGAGAATTAAGAGAAATTAAAGATCAAGAAGAAATGAATTCTCTTAGGAAATTTTGAGTAAGCACAAGAATAGGATTAGAGTACTCCTATCATGTCTCCCCTAGGACAACACCTCTGTCCTATGCTAAAGTTCTTAAGGCCGAAAATACTCTTTCCCAAGCAAAAAAATAAAATTTAATTATGCTAAAACTCCACGATGGAATTTGAACTCAAGACCTCAAGAATTAATTCCAAAGCTCTAATCACTAAACCACAACAAATCTTGTTTTTATTTTCTCTCTAAAATATTTTTCCTATTTAATCCTCAAGCTATCTCCCTATTTCCTCCTCAAGCAAAAATTACCATTTTGCCCTTCTTACCCAATAATCATAATCAAGCCCTCTAGACTATAAAACACAAATTCAAAGCACATAAAATCATATAAAAATATATTTAAACATGCAATTAAGTATGATATGTATCTCAACCCCCTTACTCTAAGGTTGGTTCCGACTGGGGTTTCACATTATAGATTTAAAGTTTGCTTAACTTTGAGTTGTGAATAAGGAATGTGAAAAAAAAATTGAGCGAAAAAGAAAAAAATGTGAGTTGAAAAAAAAACATGGAGTTGAAAAAATTACTTTCATTTGTTGAGAAAAACAAGAGAGAGAGAGAGAGAGAGAGAGAGAGAGAGAGAGAGAGAGAGAGAGAGCTCTTTTGCTAAAAAAGGGGCCAATACGGTTAGTGGAAGAGAAAAAACAAAAAAGCATTACACTCTCTTGAGGCTATCACGAAGGCAAGAAGGTAAGGAAAGAAAGAAGAAAGAAAAATAAAATTACTATAAAAATGATAAATAATGACTATAAGGGGGTTAACATGGTGTGTGAAGAGAAATCCATGCACTTGAGGTTATTAATTCCCAAAGTCATGGAAAAAAAAGAAGAGTGGAGTGTTTTCCTTGTTTCACTAAATTGAGTTGTGTACATTTGAGTTTATAATGCTAGAATTGGTTAAATGGCTTGACTTGTATGATTTATGTTATCTATGTTTTTGCTTGAGGAGTAGGATGATTTTCTTGTACTAGATATAAGCTTGTTTAACTTAACTTTGATGGCCTTGGGATTTTTTGATTTAATACAAGAGTTTATAAGGTTTTGAAAGGGTTGAGTGAATGGCAAGTTTATATTGGAAGAAGGTTTCATTATGGATGAATTTTCTAAGGGAAAAGTTGCTAAATTGTTTTGTCTTGTTTAAAATGCTTAGTGTTTTAAATCTTGTTTGCTTGAGGACAAGTAAATGTTCAAGTGTGGAGATATGTGATAGGGGCTAAAATCACTATTATTTTTCTAGTTATTTGAGGTTGTTTTGAGATATATTTACTATAATAATTAGGCATATTCCTTCATATTTGATATTTTTCTTGTAAAAAGTGTTTTTGGCAAATTTGTGCAGATTTGAATTAAATTCAAGTAAAATTGGAGAAATTCTAGAGTGCACTTAGTGCTAGGCCTAGCCAAGGGACTAGGTGCTGGGTCCATTCTGGTTAAATAGCAAAAATAGAGAAGAACAAAATAGACCTAGTGCCAGGAGGCTCGACTGGACTTGGCGCCAGGTCCACTTTGCCCAGATGCGGTTGTGCATGAATTTAGTATTTTTCAAAGGATTTTGGTATTTTCTGAATTCTACTCGGACCAGACTTCTCAAGCAACAAATTTTGAAATCAAATAGGCTTATAAATACAAGAAAAACACAAGAGAAAGGTTTGATTTGAAGGATTCAAGTGAGCTACTCATTCACTACTTAAAGGAGCATTGTTCAAAGGAGATTTTCAAGAGAAGAAGAAGGGCTTGTCTATGAGTTTTATCTTTTATCTTTTATTTACTTTTCTAGAACAATGACGTGCCTAATGTTTTAATTGTAATTGGATATTATTTTAGAGATTATAATTTTAAGTTAATTGGAGTTTTTTTTTAATCAATATATTGTTATCTTTGGTTTTTGATTATTTGTTATAGTTGGTTATTGATGCGAGTTCTTCTAATTGACTCGACAAAATGATGTTAGGAGTTTCATTATATTGATTTCGTATTTGTTAAATCTTAATGTTCTTGAATGACAAAGTTAAGATTATAGGACTAAAGTAATCAAAGATTAGTTGATTTCACCTCGAATAAAAGGTTATTAGCTAATTTCATGTTTATGAGGAATTAAACTTAATGCATGTGTTGGTTATGTTAGCTTGATTGACAAATCTGTTAATATGAATCAAAAGATAGTAATTCCATGGATTGACAAATGAAGTAGAATTTATCTAAATAGATTTATGACTTGAGAAACGTTTAAATTTTTACTTTATATTCCTTTATGATGCCAAAATTACAATTGATTGTAATGAATGCTAAGTGATTCAATACTATATTTTCAAGATAATTATCTAGTCACATGAATTCGCATCCTTGAATTATATATATTTTTATTTTTATTTATTTTTATTTTTAGTCTCTTCTTATTTTATTGGCTAAACAATAAAGATTTGGGTAAAGTATGGTAGGAGCCTAAGTTCTCGTGGATTCGATACTTGCTATTCCCTATACTATATGATGGGTATACTTGCCAGTATGTGTGGTTTTAGTGGTTGAAATTTTAATTAAAGTTTGATTGATTGTGTAATTTGTTGGTAATATTTTCTACACGAAAAAACACGCTTCAATGCTACATTGTGAACAAAGTTATGCTAAGGCCTTTTCTTAGGAAAACACCATTTAAACTTATATTTAACAAAGTTCCATCCATTTCATATTTCAAAGTTTTTAGATGTAAATGCGTTGTTCTCAATAGTCGAGACAATTTTGGCAAATTCGATAGCAAATTAGATGAGGCTATATTTCTTGGACTTAGATACTCTTCCAACAAACAGACATATAAAGTGTACAATAAAAGAACTTTATGTGTGGAAGAATCTGTATATGTTGTATTTGATGCATTTAACATATATTTCTCTAGAAAAGATGATGATGATGTAGGTACTTCAAAGGAAAATGTCGATGAACATCATAAAGCTCCATCACTTGGCAACCACGCTACAAAAGAAGAATTAGAAGAATAACAAGCTGAAGACAGTGAGCAAAGAACTGAAGATCATGTTGATCAAAGTCTACCAAAGGGATGGATATACAAACTCAGACATCCAAAAGTACAATTATCTTAGATTTGAGCTGTGGTGTCAAAACTAGACGGTACTTTATTGATAATTTCACCTTACTTTCAAGTATTGAACCTGATTGCATTTATGTGGCTTTGTGTGATGATTTTTAGATTATGGCCATGCAAGAAGAATTGAATCAATTCAAAAGAATTCAAAGTTGGAAACTTATTCCTAGACCACTTAGCCATCCTATGATTGGTACCAAGTGGTTATTTAGAAACAAACTTGATGAGCATGGTGTTGTTGTTAGAAACAAAGCTATACAAGAGGAGGGCATTGATTGTGATGAAACATTTGCACTCGTTACTAGACTAGAATCCATTAGAATGTTACTTACTTTTGTATTTTTCAAAGGTTTCATGCTTTATCAAATAGACGTTAAAAATGCCTTTTTAAATAGTTTCATTGAAGAAGAAGTTTATGTGGAACAATCCCTAGGTTTTATTCATGAACATTTTCCAAATCATGTTTATAAGCTTTCCAAAGCTCTTTATGGTCTAAAACAAGTTCCACGAGCTTGGTATGAAAGACTTAGTGATTTTCTTCTCTCAAAAGAATTTTTAAGAGGATTGATTGACACTATATTGTTCATCAAAGTTGAAAATTTTGATGATCTCTTAATTGTTCAAATATATGTTGATGACATTACTTTTGGAACTGCTAATGAATTTTTATGTAAAAAGTTTACAAAGACTATACAAAAAGAGTTTGAAATAAGTATAATGGGAGAATTCAACTTTTTTCTCGGCTTACAAATTTAGTAAACCGAGGATAGGATCTTTCTAAATCAAGTTAAGTATGGTAAAGAATTGCTCAAAAGGTTTGAAATGAACTAGACAAAAGAAATCGGTACACCTATGAGCACTTCACTAAAACTTGACAAAGATAAAAAGGGTAAGAAGGTAGATGAACTAAAATATTGAGGTATGGTTGAAAGTCTTCTATATCTCATTGCTAGCCATCCTGATATCATGTTCTCGGCTTGTCTTTGTGCAAGATTCCAATCTTGCCTTAAGGAGTCACACTTATGTACTGTAAAACGTATTTTTAGATACTTAGTTGGAACACATGATTATGGTCTATGGTATTCTCGAATGAACTCTTTTGATCTTATAAGATATACGGACACAAATTATGTAGGTTGTAAAGTTGAAAGAAAAAGTACAAGTGGGCATTGTCAATTTCTTGGACATTCATTAGTCTCTTGGTACAGTAAAAAGCAAGCTTGTGTGTCTCTTTCAACAACCGAAACAGAATATATAGCTGCAAGAAGTTGATGTGCTCAAATTTTATGGATGAAACATAGTTTACTTGATTTTAAGTGTGTTCCCATTCTGTGTGACAACACTAGTGCTATAAATTTAACTAAAAATCTTGTTCATCACTCAAGAACTAAGCATATTGAGATTAAACATCATTTTATTCAAGATCATGTGCTTAAGGATGATGTTTGTGTTGAATATATTTCTACTAATGATCAACTTGCAGAAATATTCACCAAACCATTGACTAAAGATAGATTCAATCATTTGAGGAGAGGCTTGGGAATTACACGATTATGTAACTAAAGTTTTTCTTTTGTTAGAGTTAGTTGTTTATTCTTGTAGGACCCTGAAGAAATCTGATTTTGGATGGAGATGTTGGATGCTGAAATTGGATGAGGTGAATCTAAAAACCCTTCATTAGAACCATCTCTCAAATTAAAATACTCTATGACAAAATCAAATAGGCATTTTGGACTGAGTTTCAAGTAAAAAATTGCGGCATCCTATAGCCACGCGTGACCCATATTTGGATAGACAAATCAGATGGACAATTTCTGTGTCCAAACTTTTCAAAATTTCAAACTCTAAATATCCTCGTCTTTTGCCCAATTCAGCCGCAATTACTCTCTTTCCATCAAAATATCTTTTCAAATATCTGAAAAATTACCTTTTTCAATGTACTTGATTATACTTATTTACTCAATACCTTGTAAAGCCCAAATGATTTCAAACCCATTTGAATTATTTTCTTATTTTTAAATCTGAAGTCGTCATCCTTCTCTTTCCTCTGAACATCATTCTCACGCCAAAACTAAAGAAACTAAACCCTTCAAATTTCATCCGCCATGGCTAAACTTCCAAAAACCAGTAAGTAGATCAAACTAAAGGCAAAAAAGACCAAGAAAAGTAAGATAGCAGCAAAGAAATCATTCGCCGCTACTCATGCAATTGGAAAGAAAAAGGACAAGAATGTTGCAATCGATGAACTCACATCTCAAATCGCTTCATCGAGACAACTACCAGAGGTGGAAAGCACTGATACTTAGGTACCCCAATTTTTGGACTCGAAATGTGAGACTGATTATAATGATTAGGTATCTAGGAATAAAATAATTGTTTTAGGTAACGAGTTGATGCAAATGCTTTTTTAAATTTTGTAAATGTCCTAAATTTGTTTGAATTGATTGGCTGTGAATGAAAGGTTGTACACAATTTTGGTCTGGGAATTTTATTCAAATATGAGAAAAGGTAGGTATGAGGAAACAGGGGATGGATTTTTGGAGCAGTAGTACACCTATCGGGTTAGATGTGTGAACTTTGAATTTGACCACAGAATGCTGAATAAAATATTTGATGTTAGAGATGGAGGGATTCAGTTCTTTGAGATGAATAAACTACCTAAGAGCTCTGATTTGTTTGAGTTAAGGAGATTTGAGAACAAGTTCACTGGTGAGAAGAGTTTCAAGAACTCAAGTGACCGCAATACTAAGTGGCTTAATAGAATTGGGAGACTGCTTCACCATATGGTTTCAACCATGGTGATACCGAGTTTTTGGCATAAGACTTCTGTGAGCAATATGCAGATGGTGGTGATGTTGGCTATGTCAGAGGGCAGGCTAATTAATTTTGGATTTTTAGCTGTAAGACTGATGATTCAGTCACGAAATACTACCAATAAAGCCCTTACCTTTCGGCAATCTTTTGACTAAGCTGTTTAACCATTTCAATATTGTTCTGACTTTGGTTGCCCCTAAGCACTCTAAGGTTAATGTCTACAGCAAGAATTCCTTTGAAAGGATGGGTTTATCCAAATGAACAATCAATAGATTCTGCTTATGGATGCCACAGATGAAGAAAAAGAGAAACTGCTTAAGGTTAAGGCTAAAGTAAAGAAACCTACCTCTGTTGCCCCAGTTGGGACATAAAGGAAAGATGAAAGTTAAGAGGAATTATTCAACAAAGCCAAGCAAAAGACTGAAGGAAATGGACTAACACAGAGTATTCTAGATGCTATAAACCTCTTGGCTGCCAAACTAGATGGACTAAGTCCATAAGTCAAAATTAAACTGTAAACTCTAGGCAATCGACTGACTAATATGCAAAGAAAGTGGTCTAAACTACTGCTGTCTCTGAAGAGCAAGTTCCTCCACAGGAGTAAGAATCGAAACAGATCTCCCTTCACCAACAACAGATACTAGTGTTGATCCCACTAAAGGAACTCCTGCAAAACCTAATGAAGAACCTCCTGCTACCACATTCACTACAACCACTGCTGCCGAAGTTGGTCCTAAGCAGGAAAAACTAGTTGTACTTGGTAGCTCCTTAGGCTGCCAGCAGAAGCATGGTGTAGTCAAAAGTAAATCTAGCAGACTTGTTGGAAAGCACAAGAAGGGTGGTGTTGATGATAAGCCTGAGACCATGGTAACTCAGGGCGATATGGAAATTTCTACAAACAAACATAGTGTCAAAACCATGAAGAAAATTGGTTGACCCCCATTCCTGAACAACGTTCATTACTTCCCTAATCAACTTTTATATTCTGTTGAACAATTTGTTATATTCTGCTGCACTTATTATTACTACACTTGCTTATTTTTGTTATATTATACTACATTTGTTTATCTATTATCTCGTTCATTTGCTCTTGCTTCTCATTTCTTTTATCGATGCCAAAAAGGGGAGAAATTAAATTGAGACTGGATTGTGTGTTGTGGATGACTGGATTTTCATTACTGAGACTTGATTATGGATGACTGGATTGTGTGTGTTGTGGATGACTAGGTTTTGATTACTGAGACTGGATTGTGCAGATTGTGTGATGTGATTGGATGTGTGTTTGGATTTTTGTTTGGATTGGTGCAAAAATACGGTGGAGTAAGTTTGGGATTAATCTGTGATACATAAATTTTTTTATTAGATTGCTTAAGATTCTGTCTGAACCCTATACAGACACAGGGGGAGTAATCATAAATCCAAAATCCTAGTTCAAAACACGTTCTTACAGAGGTTATATTTCTCCTTTTTGGGCACACTTTTTTTTGGAAGTCTAAAATCACATAATCAGTTTTATTTACTAATTCATAATGTTATAAATATCCTTCTCTCTACTGGTCATATGCATATAGAAAAGGGGAGCAATAATAACTATTTTCTATCTTCTACATCTCCATATGCACACATGTACATATCCTTGTGTTAAATCTTTGTGCTAACATATTTTATATCTAATAACCATTTTTTAGCTATTTCCTTATGAATCTAAAAGGAAGGAAGGAGGATACGGAGGTTGGTTGGGCTATAGGCTCATTAAGCCCAATTTATGAGACTATGCCTAAACTTTCTAATATTATCTCTTAATCACTCCATGAGCTTTATGATTGAGAGATCACACATCAAATGAATATAAATTCTTATATATCTCGATTTAACATGTTCATAGAAGATTACATTTTTTTTTCTTATCACAATCCATCAAGTTTGTCATCATTCAAAAAGGGAGAGATTGTTAGCCCAATGAGCTTTCTCCTGTGTTTTGATAAATAACAAACATTGATGTGGACTAACAAGTGTGATTTCTATGTGATAAGATTTTTAGATTATGACATGTTTGACTACGGTTCTTCAAGTCTTACAAAGAATATTGCTAAACAACTTATAGATAATGAAGTGCAAGAAAGATTGATTAAGTCAAGATCCTATCTAAAGAAGTTGCATAGCATGAAGACTTTTAAAGAATTATAGACTAGAAAATTATGGTTAAGGTATTATTTGTATTTCCTATGTCTCTTTACCTTAAGTTTAATTTATTTCATATTGAAGCACTCAAAGTCATTTCAAAAGAGAGGGTATTTTTAATCCAGTTTTTTTTTTTTAAATCACAAAAAGAACTTTAGAAGAAAAACTTTTGACTCTATAAAAATTTGGTTGAATGGTTTTGGATGGACCTCTAGATCCAAAGTTTGTTTCCAAATGTCTAAATCTAAAATTCTTCAAAATATACTTTTTGGCATAAAGTGTTGTTTTGGACGCACTTTTCGAACGCACAATTTTTCATCATGCGAGTCCAAAATTCTGCAAAACCTGATAGCAACAACTTGTTGGGTATCTCATGCATATCATATATGGTGCATCGGAAAAATAAAATTGAGATACTATCCCAAGACCCGCATACGAATGGAAACAAGACGTATAGAGAACAAAGGTAATGATTTTACCATTCTTTGAGCGACTGAAAAACAAAATTTTTCCTTTCTCGTTTGAGGCGTGATCCAACAATCCTCTTGATCAAACACCACAAGAATTGAATGTCCAATCACTACAATCATAGTGTGTGATTGTCTCTAACAGAAATCCACACAGTGGATCACTCTCAAGCACTAAGATATTTCTGTGCTAGCAGAAATAACAAAAGGTAACTAAGGTTTCTTGTTGCAAGAAAAATGAGAAAGAGAGAAGAGAGGAGAATCGTGTGAGCCCTAGGGTTTTGGAGTTATTTTTCGTTAATCACCCACTAGTAGGAATCGTGCATATATCCTATATATCACGAAAAAATCCTACTGAAAATACTCCATCTAAGAATTCTAAAACAGTTAGAATTCCCTAATTGTAATAGGAACCATCAAGTTCTCACAATTACAATTTGAGCAATAAATTATAACTAATTATAATTTGACCACAACTCATTTTCTTTCTTGCAATTAACCCCATTATGTTATCAAATAACATATTGAGTATATAATCCTCTATTGTGGTGACCTATTAGGTTTCCCCATCAATTGGTAGCGAACATGAATTAATCCAAACGTCATTGAGATTAATAATCCATAATTAATTAGAATTAATCATATTAATTCTAATCAGGATTGGTTTATTAATTTATCAATTAATAAACCCATATTCTCAGATCATGAGCGGTATCTAGCAACACATCATGACCACCCAAGAGTCTAGGAAGTCAAGTGGCTTGATATGAACCCTTCAATAACAAACTACAGTGCAATTAACTCATTTCACCATACAATATCTCATTCGGTTTGGAGTACGAAATTAGTGCTAACTTCCTCTAGAATATCTTAATTTTGGCCCGAATATAATAGTACTTGTACCAGGAACCCACTACTCTAGATGTGTATCAATTGAAACTGTTTTCAATACATAATCGCCTTGGCCAAGGACTTCTCGAATAGTAATTTCTATAAGTGGCCATGAGATATGCGCCCCTACTATTAGGAGTGGTGAATCCTTTATTGACACTCTCAACTACTTTTGTTTACATCACAATGTACAAATATCCATCCCATAGGCGGCCCTCGATTTGGCTCCAGAGATTGGAATCATAGTACAGTTCTCAACAAACAAAGTACCTTAGATATCTCAAGTCTAAGGAAACTTGCACGTTTTCTATATTGAGATTATATCACTGGCACTAAATAGTTATCCATGTGATTATCTCATAGCTAGGTCATTTAATGTACTTGTTCCATTAACAAACATCCACGTGTTAACTTTGAGTATCTCAATACTCACGGATATGAGAACCACCGCCTAATCAAATCAGGAAGTATAACACATGCTAGTTTTAACGCATTAATGATGTCCTGTCTCATTAATACTATGACTAGGGACTATTTAAGTACTAACACTATACAGTATAGTAGGAATCTCATATCATGATCTCTATCATGATTTCCTTAACACAGTGTTGTACTAGGGACTTTATCTAACAGTTATATTACATAAAAGTAAATAAAAGAAATTGTAAGATAAATAATGCCTTTTATTAAAATAAAATGTGCCACATACAACGTATAAGTGATTGCCTCTAGGGCATAATACTAACACAACTAACCGTTATAGTCTTGATCTTTGCCTTTATAAAAGCCATTTAAACAAGATTTTTAATAGGGATTTGTACTAACACTTTCAAAAACATCCTATGACACTTGAAAAATAAAATTCATTCAGCTACATCGTGCTTCGAAGTGAGATCTATTGCTCTAAAGGTAAAAAGGTAAAGCTGCTTAGTTAGTGTATATTTGCTCAATCTGTGAGCTATTTTTGTATTCTCTTTTTAATCTGAATCATGTCAAGGTTTAAGAAGTAAAACCAAGTTGGGGTGAGCTTTAATTGTTGGGTGTATAGAGGTTGGGAGTAAAACTAAGTGTGGTGACCCTCTATTGTAAGATTGGTATTGCCTACTACCATTGCTTTGGGAAAAGGTTTTAGTGGTTGAGTTAAAATACTTAAGTGCATGCTTAAGGCAGTGGATGTAGATCATTTGAGGATTGAACCAGTATAAATCTTTGGGTCCATTCTCTTGCGTTTATTTCAAATCCTATAACTGAAATTTCACTGTTCATCTGAATAGAAAACATACGATTCCTATCTGCATTTACTGATTTGGTTAAAGATATTTATGTTGAAGAGTGAACTGGTTGATAATGTTGTGAAACCCCAGTCAAAACCAACCTTAGAGTAAGGGTGTTGGGATGCATATCATAATTTATTGCATGTTTAAATATAATTTTAAATGATTTTCTATGCTTTGGATTTGAGTTTTATTGTCTTGGAGGCTTGTTGGTAAGTATTGAGTGAGAAGGACAAAATGGTAATTTCTGCTTGAGGTGAAAATAGGAAGATAGCTTGAGGATTGAATAGAAAATATATATATTTTTAGGGAAAATAAGAACAAGAGTTGTTGTGGTGTAGTGGTTAGAGCTTTGGAAATTAATTCTTGAGGTCTTAGGTTCAAATTCCATCATAGGAGCTTTAGCTTGGTTAAATTTTATTTTTACTTGGGAAGTAATAATTTCGACTTTATGTGCTTGGAGTAGGGTAGTGATGTTGTCCTAAGAGAGACATGTTAGTAGTATCTTCATTCTACTCCTTTGCCCAACTCGAATTTCCTAAGTGGAATTCATTTTTCCTTGATCTTTGATTTTCCTTATTTCTCAACTCTTTAGTTTGATCAAGTTGTTTTAGCCATTTTCTTTCCAGAAATTTCAGTAAAATGCTGTGGCTGTGTAGGATCAAAATGTCTTAGTGAAAGACTTCTTATGGTCAGAAAATGTGGAGGAGTTGTAGGAGATTCCAAGAGGATAAAACCCTCTAGTGAACTTGCTAAAAATTCACTCTAGCTAGATTCATCTTCCTTCTTGGAATGAGCTGAAATTTTCCAACTTATTGTGCCTTCAAGGTGTCGAGATTCTTAGCTAACATTCCCTCCCAAATGCTGCCACAAAAATGGTCTTTTGGATCAGCTTACAACTTGAATTTCTTGGCCATTTTCGGACTGCCCAAAGATGGAGCGAAACCAGGAAAAATTCCTATACAAATCACAATTTTGAGAGTCCAAAACCAAGCTGTTTTCTTCTAGATTTTGTTCAGCACCTTAGCCATGTTTTTCCTCCATGAAGAAGGCTGGAAACCAGCCTTGAAAGCCCCTGAAATTCCCCTTCAAACTCTCTGCAAGTTGGCTGAAAAATGACAGCCGAAAAACTGTCCAGGAATTTCAGCTCAGCGAAAATTCTATGCAGTCCACTGTCCAGCTTTGTTTCCTAATTCTCTTCCAACTGAAACACCATCCTTGTTCTGCATAAACTTCCCTTAAACCTCCAGTAATTGAGCTTCATTATTCCCTTTAAGCTTCTGCACGAAATTCAGACATGGCTGCCCGAAAATCTCTCCAACAAATCCCTGCAATCATGCTTGATTGATTACCAAATTTTCAGCCACCATAGTTTAGAAACCTTCCATAATGTATCCTTTAAATAACCAGACTTTTTTTCCACCATTATGCACCTTGTTTTCAGCCACCATAAGCTACCTTAAACCAGTTTTCATCCCACCGAAATTCTGCTCAAAACGGTCGGCCATGGCAGACTTCCAAAGTTCTCCAATAATCAAGATATTCTAGGATATTTAGTTTCCAAATTTGCTTCCTAAAGATATTCTACAAGGATTTTAACAACTAGCCTTTCCTTTTCCCTTCCAAATCAGAGAACCATCTTCCTAAACCCTACAAAAAATTCGGTAGCCCTAGTTCTCACAGAATTTCGGCAGCTACAAATCAAATTCTCTCAAATTCCTTCAACCTTCAAGAACACACACAATACACCAAGAACACCTACTTCTTCCTTTCACCTAATACCCCTCCAAACCACTTCAAACCTTCTCTAAAATCTCCAGATTTGACCTACTCACTGTCGTGAGTCCATCAACACCATTCTTAACATCAAACTCCACAAACCAACTCGCTAGTTCGAATCAAAACCAGAAAATTCTGTGAAGGTTCAAGAACACCTTCAAGGTAGGTTTGTTCTAACAACTTCATCTTCTTCAATTTTGATCTCTAGTGAAAATATATATGAATAAACATGCTAATGGTTTCTCTCTCTCTCTCTCTCTCTCTCTCTCTCTCTCTCTCTCTCTCTCTCATGGCCGAAACTCTCTCTCTTGGCCGGATGGCTTCTTCTTCCATGGCCATGCTTCCTCCATCTTCCTTGGACGATTTTAGGCATCTAGGAGTTGAGATCCATTCTAAACTCCTTAAAGGTATTCATCAACCAAGTAAGTCCCTTCAATCTTTCTTTTAAACTCTAGATTCATGTCTCTAGGATGATGATAATAGAAGGTGGATTGTAATAGGATTTGAGTATGTATTGTTGAGATTGAAGCATGAATATATGTATGATTGTGAAGGAGATGAGATTTATGTATGGAAGGATTATCCTAGTTGATTGTATGATGATTTGAGGTTTGATGCATGTTACCATGTCATAGGTAGTATTTGTGGTGAAGTATACTAGAGATTATGTCACCTTTGGTGAATAGGATTTATATTCATGTTGGATTATTGAAGCCATGATCATATTTATGCGAGTAGAGGTTAGATCATGTCTTGATAAATTTAGATCTATGCTTGTATACATGATTTGGATGATTTGATGAATTGAAGGATTGTATATGTTCATGATTGTGAATAGCCATGGAAATATGATCATGACCTAGTTGTCCCGAAGCTAAATTTTATTTCTTCAAATAAAATATTTAATATTATGATTTTTTGTTAGTAATTTCGAAAGAAACCCTAGGAAGGGTAGAATTGGATTATATATATGTATATATATATATATTAATGATATTTTAGTCAACTAAATAATAGCTCTTACTAAAAATAAAATATATAGATATTATATAAAGTAATGAAACAACTAAAGCCTTTTATGGAAATAATCATAATTAGTAAAATACTTATTATTATAAATTTAATTATTATCTTTTAATCAAAGCCTATTAAAACTTTTTTATTATTTTTCAAGCAAGACTCATTAAAATTCATTTTCAACTAACTTTGGTTATCAATTATTTTCTAACAACTAAATTATTAATAAATCATTATTTTTCCTAAAAACCACCTAAGACTCTTCATCAAATAAACTCTAAATTTTCTTAGCAATATTTAAACCTTTAACTTATTAGTACTTATTTCCCAAAATAGTAATTATTTTAAATATCAAATTACCCTTAGCTTATAAACCTATTTACTTGTTGTTTGGCCTTAATGCTTGAGACACTAGGATCATGATAGTAGTGAGTGGAGTTAATTTAAAATTGAGGAAATGGATTGTGGCTTGAGATTGATTGTGGTTTGTTTTTGCCATGCGGGGTTAGGTCAGCTGTTGGAGACCTATTGTTGTGAGCGAGGATCAGGTAAGCTCCTGCATAAAATCTGATTGATGAAAAGTGTTAAATTATGGCAAGCCAAATGTAGAGTGCATGGACACTCAATTTTGTAAAGACAATTGATGGTTGTCTCCTGTTTTATTTCCGATAAATGATTCATTTGAAAATTAATAGGTAGATTTACTTAAATTCAAAACTCTTTCTAAAACTGTTTTTGACAAAGATTTTAGAAATCCTTAATTGCCATGTTCAACTGGAACTGTGTTTTGTTCATTTTTCCCAAGTGGGATATGTTACGTTGAGTACTTAATAAGGGTGGACTACTAGAGCTAGTCTTTGAAGGGTTAGGGTAAGTCTCTCAGTAGGTGGCCACCTCTGAGGGGTGAGTCCTTCCCGGATGAGATGTCAGGATGAGATGTCAGTCCAGTAAGTCGTGCCGATCTGAGCTAGCTGTTTGTTTTATTTCAGTCAAGTGACTGTATTTTGCTGGAATGGACACCCGGTTGTTGTTGGGTATAGAGAATGAGGAGTATCTTGCCCGGTAGGCCGATCACCTACCTGTTGTCAGTTTGCACAAAGTGTCGGCATTCTGACCGGTTATGGGGCCCAGCGTGTGGTAACCCATAATTATTTATTTTGAGTGGTTGATTTTATTGATTATTTATACTTGGAAAAGCCAAAACACAACTCTTGATTTTGACTAATGTTTATTGCTTGCCAGCAATTCTTTTGTAAAGATTTCATACTTTGCATTCACAAACTGATTTCACTGAACACCTGAAGCACACACGAACTTACTGAGATTTTTGTCTCATCACCCATTTTACCATGATTTCAGGTCAATCCTGCTGTGGGGATGAGTAGCTAGATTATGCCTGCTTTGGAAGATTTTCTGATGATTTATTTTTGTGTAATGTTTTGGGGAGATGAGAGTGGATAAATTTTTATTACGGATTTGTTTTTGGTATTTTAGGATTTATTCTTAGATTGATATTCATTTTGGGATGTAATAAATTTTAAGTTCAAGTATCATTTATATTCCGTTATTTCATTTGTGTGACCTAGTTATAAAGACCCCTTGTCCTTTGGACAGGGCGACATCCCCGGCCCTGGCGGGCCTAGGTAGTGGGGTGTTACAAATGTCCTATCTGTCTTATTTGACGTAGTCTATTTTCCCATTATTTAGTAAAACTTTGAAAGATCCCTGATTGCATTTAAATCTGAACAAAAAAGCATCTCTTTCGAATTATACCCATTTTCGGTTTCTTTCTAGATATTTGAAAGTCTTTGAAAAATTTGTATTTGTTTACCATAAACCTTATTCAGCCCCCTCTAAGGTTTATCAAGAACAAATATAGAATTAATTAAGTTGAATCTTCTTTCTCAAGTTAATTAGAAGGAAGAAACAATCAATCAATTCACCAAATAGATCTAAGTAACCAAATACTAGAATAGTTAAATCAATTGATCAAATATAAACTCAATACATAGTCATAACTTAGAAACATTCTTCTAAAATACAATTAAAACTAATAAAATTAGCATTGTCTAGAAAAGAAAAAAGATAGGAACTCAGAGATAAGCACTCATTCTTTCCTTATGAATAACGCTTCTAACACAATACTCCTCTTGATGAATTCACTATTTTCTTCAATAATATTTAATATAGCTATTTGAATTCATAATTGTAGCTTATTTTTCCTTATATAAATAACCTTCTTAGTTGCCAAAATTCATCTATAGATGTCTTTTCCTATCTACAAACTTGTTTCCAAGAGAATGATGCAGTAACTTCCAAATTTAGCTTGAAAGGATGGCAAACGGACATTAAAGTAGAGCACCACTGGCGCCTGCTTCAGTAGTTGAGCTAATGTTAGTTCAGTACTGTCTGGAGTTAGATTTTGCTCTACTTTTGGTCTGATTTTCAGCAAGAAACTAGCAGGGGGTCTTAGGTATAATCTAGTGTTGGCCCTATTCTGTCCAACACCCAAATTTTGTTCTTTTTGTTTTTGCAATTTTATCCCAAAATCCAAAGAAAACCTCCTCACAGCAAAATATTATCAAAACAACGTAAAATAGAGGAATTGAATAACCATTTTATCTAAAAATCATATAATTTAATCTCAAATGGTTATACATCAATTTATGCCCTATTAATTCTCCCACACTTAAACTTTTGCTTGTCCTCAACCAAACACTTAAAATAAGGTAAAATAAAGACATCTTCCTAATAATAATAATAAAAAAATCTATCTATAACAAAGCCAGAACTTCTTCTCTAACTTTAAACATAAATTTCATCATTCATTCAACCAAATCAAGCTCGTAAAAACTCATATTAAACCAAAAATCCTAAGGCCATCAAAGTTAAGTTAAACAATCTCATGTTTATTCAAAGAAAATTATCCATCGTTAAAGCTAAAACATAGACAACACAAATTATATAAGCCAAGTTATTCAACCAACTCAAATTCCATGGAATCATCTTAAGATGAACCTCTCAATTTTTCAAGAAACTTAGGAGAATAGCCTCAAGTGAGTGCATTTTAGGCTCTATCTCATTGTATTAGCCCTTCTTTTACTCTCATTTTTTCTCAACCATTAGGAAATTTTAGCCTTAAATGAACAGATTTCTTTTCATTCACCGTATTGACCCTCTTTCTTAGGCAATTCAAACATTTTTTCCAATACTTTAAATTTTTTCTCAATCAATCACTTCTTTTCACTCGTTGTTTTTCACCAACGCACATGTATTTTGCATTCCTAGACCTTCTTTCTCCTCACATAATTCAAAATCAAGACAAATTAAATTCCATAAAATAAGAACTAGTCAATGATCTTTCTTATACTTCATCGCATCATCTACATCCAAACTTTAAGAATAAAATAATTCTCAATTACTAAAGCATACCCAAGGTTAACTTAAAATTTCAAGATTTAGCAATATTAAACTTAATATACAAGTTTACTCAAGATAAAATCAGTTAAATGAATGATAAAATCATATCGAAAGTAAAAAAAAAAAATCACAAACTTAATCTAGACTAAGCGCATGCAAAATTTTGGGAAAGTTTTGAAAAAGGTCGAAAAAATCGAAGAAAATTCTCCAAAAAGTCAAAAGAAGATTTGCATTTGGTAAAGATGATGAATTCCTCCCCTATACTTAAATTAGGCATTGTCCTCAATAGCCTAAAATATCACAAGAAAGTATAGCCATAGGACTTAAATAAATAAAAAGGACAAGAAAAATAATATTCCTAAGGTAGCTTAAAAACAAAAATCTCACTTATCATAATTGGCAACTAAATCGAGCAATTCACATACTCTTGGCAAGAATATTTTAAACCCTTCCCCTACACTTAAGATAGAACATATCCTAAATGGCCTAAAAGAGCATATAACTATTCTATTCCATAAAGAAGAAAAGAGCATCGCATAGTCATTATGATTCCCAAATACCTAACAAAAGACAAAACAAAACAAAACACACCATAAAAGCTAAAAAGTAAATAATAAAAAAAAAAAGAGTACTTGAAAAAAAATCAAGAAGAGACAAGAAAGGACTAGAGAAAATGGCAAAGTGACATCAATATAATCAGTCCCTAAGTAGCAGTATTAGCATTAGCATCTTCATCTCCATCTCCATCAGCTCCACTTTGGTGTGCTCCTTGGTATGCCTAGAATGCTTCATTATCTGTGTCCATTGGATTTCTTGCACTTCTTGTCTTTGTCACATCTATTATATTCTTTGCATAAGCTATGTAAGTATCTGTAATACCCCATGTTAGACCGCCTTTAGTAAATGGAAAAAAGTCATGCATATCATATTGAGTTATACTACATTTGATGATTTGGAGTATTTTCATGAAAATGTCTATTTGTTGTTGCATGATTTAATTTGGGCTTGAGGTGGTTGTGGTATTTGAGGTAGTTGAGTTTTATTTTATTGAAGGGAATTTATTCGGAGAATACTTGTTAGGAATCAATGTGGTTTAGTGGATAGAGCTTGGTATGTATTCTTTGGTGGGCTTGAGTTCGAATCCTAGCTATCTCAAATTCTTTCCTTCCTTTTATTTTCCTTCTACCCTAATTTTCCCTAACCTTGGCCGAAATCCTTAAGGTTTGAAGACCAATTCCCTAAAAATTGCGGGTGTGCTTTATCTTGGAAATTATTTTATAAAATTGGTAAATTAAATTTTTGTTCCTAATATCTTATCATAATCTCTCTCTCTCTTTTTTTTTTTTTTTAGAAAATAGAAGGCCAAGGGCTAGAATTAAATGAGATGTTTGTCCCTTGGATTAAGCCAAGTGTTTCGAAATTTTGAAGGGGGAAAAAGGAAGGGGAAAATTCAGTAGTTACAAGGATTAGGAAACCAAAAATTTCCTTATCAAATAACTGTTTAAAAATTATTTAAGATTACTCAAATTAATATAGGAAATTAATTAAACTATTCCCTAAATAAATGACCTAAATCCTTTCTAAGGTTTCTGAAAAATTCCCTTACAATCAGCCACCACATAGGGAAGAATAACTTACTTAAAACACTCCAAAACCTAGCTAGGGTTCTGTAATAACTCGCCTTATATGAAGGACTTGCGTAGGGTGGACTTTTTTAAAAATAAGAATAAATATTAAAAAATTAATGATATATTTTATTTTATTTTATTTCATTATTGCTATTATTCTAAAACCATTATATATATATATATATATATATATATATATATACATTACATTATACCTAATGCTATAAATATCTCAAATTATATTATATTATATGCTAGGATATTTTAGGGGACCCACAAGGATATTTTAAGGGGCCCACAAGAGGTAAATAAAGGTGGCCCACAAGCATGACATTGTTGACCAAATTTGACCATTATTAGATTTCTTCTAATTAAGCTTAATTAAGCTAAGTGAGATTAGGGAAAGTTAATTAAGATTAATCATATATTAGTCCAAAAAGGTTTTAAGAATTTCTTCAAACTTCTAGAAGACCCTACAATCTTCTAGAGCAATCCACAATTCTCTTGAAAAACCTAGAGAAGTCTCAAGACTTTTAAAAATTGCCAACTCACCCTAGATCTTTTATAAAGTCCAAATAAGACCAATGGGAGCAAGCTCTATAAAAAGGAGCAAGGGAGAGGATTTCGGTCCAAGAGAGAGCAGTAAGAAGAGAAGAAAAATAGAGAAAGAGAGAAAAAGAAAACAAAAGAAAGACTAGAAGAGAGAAAGAGAGAATTTCGGCAGAAAGAGGAAGAAGAGAAGAACCGGCAGCAAGGAGAGGAGGAAAGGAAAAGAAAGAAATGGAGGGAGAGTTACAGCTTGCCTTCATCTTAGAAAGGTAAGAGATCACTTCTCCAAAGCTCAAAAAAATAATACTAGAAGTTGGAAGCTAGCTGCATGTGAATATTGTTGAAGTTAAGTAGTGAAAATATGTTGATTTTGTGATGGTTGGTTAACCGGTTGGATGAGTGTTGAAGTAGACATGATTTTCAGTTCATTTTAGAGTGATGGTTTGCTGGAATTTGAACATGAATAATCCTAAGCCTGTCCTAGACTAGTTAGAAATGATTTGAATTAGGTGATGTGGGTTTGGATGACTAAGAAATCAGAAATAGCAAGAATAATGTAATCTGCCAAAATTTACTGGATTGAATAGTTTGGAATAAATAATTCATATGGATAAAAGAGAAGTGATGGATATGAAAACCTAATAGAATGCTGATATTGGGATGTTAAATGAAGTATTAAAGGGTTTAAATGAGGTAGGGTATGTTGAAGAAATCAGCGGAATAAGTTAAAACAAGTTGGGGTCTTAAACTGTAAATTTGAATCACCAACTCGGAGCAGCGGGTTTAGCTGAAAAAATGAATGAAATGGATAGAGTTTTGAATACCTCATGACCTGAAATCGATAGAGAAATATCCTGGGAGTATTTAGGATGTGGTTTCACCTCATTTGGACCTGAATTGGAAGAGTTATGAACAAAATGCTGGAAAGTGACGAAACTGAATTCCAAACTCGGAATAGTGGAATCAACTGAAAAACTGTACAAAATGGGATGGAGTTTGCATGACTCATGACCTGGATTTAATAAAGGGATATCTTAGGAATATTATGGAAGTAGTCACACCTTATTTGGACCTATATTGAATAAGTTATGTGAAGAATGGTGGAGGGTGGTAAAACTGTAAAACCAGGAAAACCATTAAAAGCGTTAATTCATTTATTTCTTTAGAGAGATTATAGAAACCTTATTCGAACCATTAAGTATTTGAAACCATTGAGTAATAACAAAGGGATATACCAATGGTGTAGGTGAATCAAGTCGAAAGAACACCTTTTAGGTCTAAACAAGTGCAACTTCGACCTATTATACAAGGTAAGTCCCATTGATTTCTAAACCTTTTTAAAGGCTAGTGTGCTTTGATTTTCTATGAAATTCTATGTTTTATGCCATTTTGAAATCCTCGAATATGTTTAAGGTTCACATGAGCAACATTTGCTTTTATGCTATTTCGGACTCAAATAAATTTCATATTTAGCTTGGAAACCTTCTTGGATGTTTAAAACATGAATTTTGTGAATTTAGTCCTTTTTGGATTAAATATTTGGGATTTCTGAAAAATGATAAATTTTGGAATCGGGTATTTGAAGAATAATCCAAATATCCTTATTGGAATTTTTGTGAATATTTTTCAAATCGGGTACGGGTAAAATGACCCGGATACCCTCAAAAAGTCTTTTGTGATCAAGTATGGCCCCAGAAAATAAGAAATGTTTTGATTTGGAAATCTATGGGGATTAGATGACCCTCTGGCCTGATTAGTCAGATGGGGTTGGTATTGTTGCATTGAGTACTCAGCAAGGGTTTTGACATTTGTACTAGCCTTCGTTAGAGCTAGATGAACCTAAGTAACTTGGTCCAGTTATTGGGCTTATCTTACTCTGAATGGGGCTACAGGACAATGGAATTAGCCGTCCCTGGCTAGCCATTGTGAGCCCGGCAATTGCCTATTGATTGTGATGGTGGGTTGTTCACATGAGACCGAGCGGGGACACTCGGTGTGTTCAATCCCTTGCCACCTCGATGGTGATTAACGTCAGGATTGGGACTCCTGGCTTATGGTGGCAAGTAAAAAATTCCTAAGTGCACGGTAAGGTACATTTGTACGCTACTCACCCTTTCGGCATATCACGGGTGACGTACTGAAAGGCACAGTCCTTGGCACAAGAGACCGTGTAGCCGAAGGCGAAGTTCCTTGAACTTTGCACGTGGGTCGCATTTTCAATTGGGGAAGAATCCGCATTTAATGAATTAAGGGTCATTTGTTTGGAAGCCACTATTTTTTGAATGTACATGACAAATTGAACCAAAATTTATCAAATAGTATTGTCTTCCTAGCACAAAATTTATTTCAATAAAGAAATTGAAAAATGTCTTCCTCTTCTGAGTAAAACACTAGCACACACGGACTCACTGAGTATACCACTCACACGTGTGTTTGTCTTTCTATTTTAGGGATTGGACCTGAAGACTAGCGACGGTACTACCCGGACTTTGCCATCTAGCGCTAGTTAGCGAATCTTTTAGTATGACCTTTGTACATGGATGATGAGACTATTTTGGCTTGTATATTTTGGGAACCCTAATGATGTATCTATCACCACTCATGTATTTATAATGAAAGAGTATGTTTCATGTATTCACTTAAGCTTTGACTTGTACTTGCTTGCTTAAAGTTTATATCATTATAAAGACCCCTAGTCTGAGGATTCAGATGGGGCGACATCCCATTTGAGCTGGCCTACTGCGACAAGAAGAGAATGAGGGATGTTACAGGTTAACTAAGAAAACCCTAACCAATTAGGACTTGAATTTAGCCAAAAAAATATCAGAATTTCCGCTCCATTTCCTCCAAAATTTCGTCACTGTTCACACACACACACACACACACACACGAAATTTCTAGCCCAAAGCTTGCACCAAAAACCCCTCTAGCAGTCCAACAAAAACAGCTACACAAAACCTTAATCTTTCTCTTCCTAATCTCGTCCAAGAGTAGCCCGAAAATCAGCATCTTTTCTTCTCTTTTCCCTCTTACTTTTGGCCACCATAACAACCAGAAACAGCCACCAAAAACCTCCCAAAACCTTACATAATTTCGTGCAAACCAAGGAAACCAAAAGCTGTCACCTTTTCTTCTTGTGATCAAGAGCCCAAAACAAGAACCACATCTTCCAAACCCTAAAACACCTAATCTTAACCTATCTCCTTCATCAACCAACCCTCAAACAAACCCTAAACACTCCCTAAATCTGGAAATTCCAGCCACCACTCTCTCTCTAAGGCTTGCGTCCATTGCAATCTTCAATCCTCTCCAAAATTGAAAACTAAACCAAAGGTGAGTAATTCTTCAACCCCTTTCAACTTGTATTCCATTAATCTTCTTTTTTTCTCCTAAATCTCAGTCATCAAGGGGTTGATTCTTCTTCTCTATTGTTGAAAATTTTCGAACAAAGGTCCAAGAGCCACCAATCAACTCTTCCTTCCAAAGTAAATTCAAGCAACCATCAAAGGCGTCACCTTTGCTCTTAGGGTGTTTCGCCAAGAGGTAATTTTGGTCTCAGTCCCTTATGTCTTGCATAAGGTTGATTTTATGGTGGTATTATTTTGCATAGAATTAGCACGAAAAGCATAAATAGATTAGATTGATGAGTTTGAAAGAACAATGGATTTAACTAGGCATAGATGACTTTGAACATGGTTAAATAATACTATGATGACCTAGATCTATTGTGTGATGATTAAAGATGAGCCTTTTAAAGCAAATATGTTCATTATATGAGATTAAGGGTGGGCGAATATTGGAGGTCATGGCCTAGATGAGTTGATTTGATTTTAAGCATACATAATGATGAGACGCATGATTATGGGAAGTTATAGAGATGATTTGATGAATTAATCCATCTAGATGCCATGAATGAATTAGATGAGTAATATGATTATAGGGATTCATGATGCATGATGATAGAGGGTTAATATTTGGATTCTAATTAGAGAATAATTGATTTTAGATAAGGAAGAGAATTGAAGTAAAGGGCAAACATTGCTGTGGTTGATTGCTGAGTATATTCAAGTAAGTCCCTGCATAACTGTTTTGATAAATGATACTTGTTTGCAAGCAAATTTTACGATGTTATTTGGAATTGATGTCAATATGATGTTTTGACATAAGGATTGAGCCTTGGCTGAAAATGATGAGTTATACTGGATTGTTGTGAGAATTGGATTGGAAACGTGGATATTTTATTTTCAAAACGAATTTGCTAAATTTTAATTGTTCAACTTCGAAAATGATTTCTTAAACCATTATCAAATGATTTGAAAACGCTATTATGAAAAATCACGTTTTGCAATCAAATTAATCAAGACTTTTGGAAAAGAAAAAATGATTCTACCCCTAAATGGGAAGCGTTGAGTACTCAATGAGGGTAGGCTAGTGGTACTAGTCTCGAAGAGTAAGAGTGGGTCTTCTGGCAGGAGGCCACCTCCAAAAGATAAACTCAACTTGGAGAGGCGACAGTACTACTTAGTCAGGCCGGTCCACGCTAGCATATTGGTCTATGTGGACATTGTTGACTTAGGTTGGACAACCGGAGTGTTGGGTATAGAGATGGAGGAGTATCTCACCTAGTGGGTGGTGCCCCCACTGCCCATTTGTTGAAAGAATACATTGGGGAGTTACCATGGTGGTAACCATAATATGGATTGTGTTACTATATTATTGAATCATTTGCTAATCCCTACTTAATGAATTATGAATGTGATGAAACAGTGATTAATTGTGAACTGTTTTGGATTTATTGAGCAAGGCTCCTTTGTATAACTATGATTGATGAAATTGACTTGCAAACACGATTTTGTAGTTTTGATAAACCTGCATACATGAAATGGTTATAATTGATATTTGCACACACGGGACTTACTGAGATGTCAATCTCACACATTTTATATCATGATTTCAGGGGACTGCTTATATTGAGCGGGGCGAAGCTAGGGTTGAGCTCCAGTTTATTTATTTAGTTGTGTTTTTTTTGAGTTTGTTTCAAGAGACGTTTACTAGTTTTGAGTTTCAGACTTGTATAAGTTTTGCTTTCGGATGTAATGGAGTTATTCCTTTAATTTTATTTAGCAGTTTTTGTTTTATTTTGTACCTCATTATAAAGACCCCTAGTCCTTTGGATGGAGTGACATCCTGCCCTATCTAGGTACCTAGGGTGTGGGGTGTTACAGTATCTCCGTCTAGTGTCCCATCTCCAATCTCATATCGCCCAATTGTGCCTATACTTCTGCCTCAAAATTAGTATGGTGGGAACTTAAAGTACTAGCATGGCTGTGGGGTTGTCTAGGAGGTTTGGAAGAAGTCCTAAGAGGGTAATTTATTCCCAGGTAGTCATATGACAGTAGGCTTAACCTATGCTCTAGTCTCTTCATTATATCTATACCCATAGGTGAATAGGGTTTCCTATGTAACACCCTATATTTCTATAATGTAGTGGACTGTAACTTTGTGGGATGTCGTTCCATGTGATTGCTCAGACAAGGGGTCTTTATAACAAATTTCACTCAATAGGCAGCGAAAATTTGTTCAAAATAAAAAAGTACAAGAATTTAGCTTCTGATACATACACTTACGGGTATAACAGGTCCAAGATGTAGCATGAACCTCTGGGAGTCCACCACGCTTTCGTTACGCCTCTAATCCTAAATTTTTCAAAAGAGATAGCACATGTGTGAGCGTAAAGCTCAGTTATTCCCTTGTGTACTAGTGTTTTTAACTGAAAAGATCTCATGAAAAATAATTTCAACATAAACTATTTCAGAAATTCTTGTGTGAAAACATTCTCAAATCAAGTATTCAAAGATTTTGAGTAAAAACATGTTGATTCAAGTATTCAGGAATTCTAGTATAAAATATTCTGATTTAAGTATTCTAATATTCAAGTATTCAAGTATAGTCAGTGCTTACGCCAAGTAGTCAAGTCAGTGCTTACACCAAGTATTCAAGTTAGTACATACGCCAAGTAGTTAAGTTAGTGCATACACAAAGTATTCAGGTTAGTGCATAAGTCAAGTATTCAAGTTAGTGCATACGCCAAGTATATAAGTTAGTGCTTACGCCAAGTAGTTAAGTTAGTTCCTACGCCAAGTATTCAATTTAGTGCATATGCCAAGAATTCAAGTTACTCATGTACTGGATTCAAGGATTGAAAAGTTTAGGAAATCAAGAATTCAAGATTCATATTATTTATCATGCTTCCAAATCTATATAGAAGGCTCGCAGTTGAGCACATCAGGAAATCATTTTCCATATCAAGAAAACATTTTACCAAAATCAGGATTTGGAAATTGAAAAGATCACACGAGATATTTCATATTCAAGATATTCAAGAAATCGAATGCTTGATAATACTTTCAAATTCAAGTGTAACAATCATCTTGTAATATATCAGGAAAACATTAACTATATCAAGAAAACACATGATCATTTCAAGAAAACACTTAGCTAAAGCATAATTTAAAAACGGTGGGTCTCACCTCGTGTCCTAGCTCAATATGATGACGTATATAGTACTCCTTGTCCTTTATGAAGCTTTGAAGATAAATGACCAATATCAAGAGTCATTTCAAACCTCACTTATCATTCTAAGGCACGACTAACATAAAACTATTATGTGAATAGAAAATATTCTATTTTCTTCTTTCTCACTTCTTCCAACCAAAATAAGATAAATACTTAGAATGATCAAAGGTTCATTAATTCATTTCCCATCTCATTGTTCAAACAAATATCCAAGGTTTCCATATGTTCTTGTAATCACTCTTTCATCCATTAACACTAATAGAACAATGCTTGAGTTTATTTCTTGCTAAACCAAATTATGCATTCCTTCATTCTTGTCACACTTGCTTGTTTATATCATAACTTTTAATTCATAAGCCCAATTGATGTAAAACTTATTCCAAAATGTCCTCAAGACATCCCTTTATGATTTCTTATTCATGAACTACTGATTTTCCTTCTTATTTCTCTCAGTTTTGGGTCTAATATCTCAGCTTCTCAATCTCGTTACTGTTTTGGCAGCTTGTGATATTTTCATCATAACGTTTTACTCACAACTCCAAATCATGTAAACTTGGTCCCAAAATGATCCTAAGACATTTAACTGCAAGTTTCAGGTCATGAGGTTCCAAATAAACAAGCCAATTTGTACAGTTTATTTGTTCTTCAAGGCTGCTCAGGATTTCTTCAAAAACAGAATTTCTGTTTTTGTTTCCTTTCTTAACACCATATATTCTACTTTAATCCTAACAACTATATAGCTCTTAAAATATATTAAATTCTATCATAATAGCCTTCAATTCTCTGATTTTCAGAGATACTTATCCCAGCAAAATCATATTTTTCAACATCAAGTTCAACAAGTGCAAATAACAACATTAACAATTCATTTTCTTCAATAATTAATTCCATCTTCCTTTCCATTTCTTACACCTTTACAGCCATGAACAACCACCCAAACCACCATCAAAACACCTTCATGTACCTTATAAAACATAGTATATAAACCCTCAAACAAACGAGCACACATATACACACACCAATCTTCACCAAATATAGAAGTCATGCTAGACAAATTCACAACTTTCATATTTTCCCAACAATATTCATACCATAATAATCCTTGCAATGAAATCTACAACTTTAATTCATGAAGTATAGCTTTTTACCTTGTGTATGAGATCTTCTAGCTTGATTTTGCTCCAAGAATTACCAAGAACACCAAGAATACACACTTCTCTCTCTCTTTTCTAATTTTCCTCAAATTTTCTCAAGTTTTTCTCTTATTTTCTCTCTTTTTCTTCTCTCTTTCTTTCCTCCCTTATAGCTGCATGAAATCTTGCTGTTTTCAAAACATTTCCACTGCCATTTGCTGGTCAAAATTGTGACCAAATTGGTCACACATTGTGGCTAACCTTACACATGTCATTCTCTCAATTTCCCACCATTTTCCTTATTATTTCTTAAGTTTATTTAATAAGATTTTCTAATTACATAATCCCATAAATATTTTACTCCTCTAATGGTGTTTTGACATTTGTTTCTATCCATCAATCATATTTGACCACTTGTTTCAATTTCGACCACATTGTAGAATTTTTCTCAGAAATAACAAAAATTTGAGTCCGTATTGAAAAAATATTTTATTCCACCAATAAATTCTATAAATTCCACTAAATTCAATGGTAACATTCAAAATCTTCAATTATTTCTCAATCCTGTAAAATTTACGATCAAAATCCAGGTCGTGGTCAAAATTACAAAAATGTCCTTAATACCTCCGATAGCTTAATTTATACCAAAATACTCGTCACATTACACTGATCAAATTTTGTTCTTAACGTACCCTTAAATTCTCATTCCGCTAGAAGTAGTCGCAATATTCAGATTTAGGTATGAGTAGAAAAAATTCAAAAATTTCATTCATGTCCCCATAATTTTAAAATTCCAATAACGCCCTTAAATATGTTTATGATACCAAAACATTCATCTCATTATACTGATCATTTATTGTTCTGGTCACTTATACAAATTCTTATTCTATACCTAGTAGTAACGATTAAAGTACAAAAGTGGGGGTTGTTACATGCTCAGTCACTATATCCCTCTCAGTAGTCATCTCCATAGCTTCTCCTTCCATTGGTACTCTAAAAGATCTAAGTATTTTCATGATAGCTAAAGGGAACACAAGTGCTTTGGAGGATAGTTAGAATAGACAATGCCTCACACTAACTGAATAACAAGAGGAGTGGGAGGAATAGGGTTAGTGGCTAATATCTTGGCTAGAATATAAACATCAATAGCTCGAGCTTCGTTAAAACCACTAGCGTTAGGGAAAAGATTGAAAGAGAAGATGTAAACAAGCATGCAGAGAAGGGCATCTAAAGTATTATTAGACACAAAACCAGCCTGCTCCATTCGTCCCCTCTTGTACATCCCTAACTTACTATAGGCTTTTCTAAAATCTCAGTTAAGGTAAGCTACAATTTTCTAGTTATAATGGTCTACTTCTAAACAAGGCCCTATATAATTGATCTCTAAACTATAGGTTAATTTTTTCCTAAACTCAATGTGAACTCCCCTCACCATGTTCTTTATTGTCCTAAGTTCATTCTTTCTTTTCTCATTCGTATTAGCATAGAGCTCTCGAACCAAAGACGGACAGTAGGTACCTCTCAAGTTAATGATAGCTTCCCACCTAATTCTTCTAAACATAAGAGATAATTTTAAGGATTGGTCTAAATCTGAATCAAAAGTTCTCTCTACAAAGATTTTATTTTATGCTGTAGCCTTATACCACTCTTGATAAAGAAATCACTAAATTGGGGAGAGGAAGGGTGTGTAAATGGGAGAGCACAAGAAGAAGAGGCCCGCGCTCTTTTGTTAAAAGACCTTTGGGTTGTGGCATGACGAGAGTGAATACAAAAATCTCTCACAAAAGAGGGTTACTAGGAATAGAATTCTAATCTTCCTCAATTTCAATCATCACAACCTCTCTTCAACATAATAACTACAACAACAACCACGATTCTCAACCATCTCACCCTATAACCCAATCATCTCAATTTCCTGCAAGCCTCACAATTCAATAACCACCTCACCTCACAACTTAAGAATTCCACTAGTACTATGTGGGCCTCCTAGGACAAGCTGCCCCATGCAGTAGATTAAACCCGGACGTTGCTAAGGTAGGACCCGTATTCTCTCCACACAATGCAACTGGCTTAATACAAGAGGTGACACCAGAGGAAATAAAATGAGCCCTATGGGACATAGGGGACTTCAAAGCTCCAGGTCTGGATGGCTACTCTGCCCTCTTCTTCAAAAGAGCTTAGGCTACGGTGGGATCCGATGTCACAGTGACATGCCAAGAATTCTTCCGGTTTGGGCAGCTTCTCAAATAGCTTAATCACTCAATTATCACCCTCATCCCCAATGGTACCAATGTCAACGTGGTGGGTGACTATAGGCCCATTTCATGTTGCAATGTTATTTACAAAGTGATATCCAAGGTTTTGGCAGACCGATTACGAAGCATATTGCCGGATATAGTCAACTCAGCCCAATCAGCTTTCATAAAAGATAGACTTATGGCAGATAATATCTTCCTAGTCCAAGAACTCCTACGAACTTATAGCAGGAAACGTGTTTCCCCCTAGTGCACTATCAAGGTCGACCTGAGAAAGGTATATGATTTTGTTAATTGGAACTTCGTCCTTAACCTGCTATTCGAGCTTGGTTTCCCAGAAAAATTTACCCGTTGGATCTCGTAGTGCATATCAACACCATCTTACTCCATTGTGATCAATAGTCGCATTTATGGTTTCTTTCATGGTAAGCAAGGTCTCTGACAGGGTGACCCGATCTCCCCGCTCCTTTTTGTGCTATGCATGGACTACCTTTCTCGTGCCATCAAGATTTCAACAACAGGGGCTGGGTTCCGCTACCACCCGAAATGTGATAGGCTGGGGATCACGCACTTGGCTTTTGCGGATGACCTTATGCTCTTTGCTCGGGCTGACTCCACATCTGTGGAAATTCTCCTCAAATGCCTTGATAACTTTTGGGAATGCTCTGGGCTCTAGGTAAACTAGCACAAGTCACATTTGTACATTACTGGGCTACCTGACTTGGACAGGGAGAGGTTTGCAACGGCGACTGGCATCCCACTGGAGACATTCTTGTTTTGGTACCTTGGTGTTCTAATCATGTTCGACAAGATTTGAGTTAACAACTACAGACCATTACTTGACAAAATAGGCTCCTATACTGGATGATGGACGGTGTGATCACTCTCATATGCAGGCAGAGTCCAACTTATCCAGGCCGTTCTCCAAGGGATAGATTGCTTTTGGCTGTCCATCCTTCCATCCTCTTCCACGGTGATCGACCAGCTCAACCGAATAGCACCGGATTTCCTGTGGGAAGGAAAGAACTCATCCGTGGCATGGGCTAACATATGTGTCCTGAAGATAGAGGGAGGCCTAGGCCTCAAGGATCTTTGTATTTGGAACTATGCCTTGCTGACTCACGTACTATGGGACATATAGCTGGAGAAGCAATCCCTGTGGGTTAGATAGGTCCCACTATTACTTGGATGGGCAATCCCTATGGGACATTAGCTGCCACAGGGACCAATCCCCATTATTCAGGAAGCTTTTGACCATTAAGGACACAATACTCAGCAAGAAGACTGACAAGGATCATGCTTCTGTGGTTTTGCAGTCATGGGCAAATGGAGACAAGCTTGATACCACAAAGGCATACGACTACTTCGTAACCATCACATAAGGGTTCCCTGGGCAACAACCATCTGGAAACAGAGCCTGACTCCGAGCTACTCATTCACTACTTAGCTTAGTGTTAAGGGATGACTTAAAACTAAGGACACTCTACCATTCCAACCAAAATATATGATCTACCCATTTTGTAAGTCGGAGCCCGAATCGACCAGACACCTATTTTTTACCTGCGCTTTCTCCAAAGAAATTTGGACGGACATCCGGGACTGGTTACGTCTACCACAGTCTCTGAACTCTGCTATCGTGCAAAAGGCTTTGGCAACCCAGTTGGTCCCTCAGTTACTCAACTGAGGGACCAACTGGGTTGCCAAAGCAAAGTCAACAGCCTTTTGCTCAACTATTTACTACATCTGGACTACTCGGAACCGCTCTCTTTTCGACGACTACCTAAGCCAACTGAGGGACATTTCTACTAGGATCAAAACACATGTGTACACTGTCATCTTTACCTTGTACCCTCATGTTTTGACCATTTTTGAGTCTTATGTGAACTAACTAGTTAGTGCCAATGTTGGCCTCTAACTAGTCGAACCGTTGTACATACACATCACGATTTACTTTTCATAAAAAAAAAGAAGAAATTAATCCATAAGCATTATCTCAAAGAACAACATAATCACAATACATTATCTGTATAATATGCAAAAAATCCACACATGTATTATTGTGAGTGTCAAAGTGTAAAGAATGTATCTTGGAAGCATTATGATAATCTTAACTCCCTAAGTATGCTCAAGATATAGGCATGATCAGCAAGCTAATGACAACAAATATAGTTCCCCCAAAGCATTAAAAATTTCCAACAATTAATCAAACCATTGCTCCAAGAAGTCTTTAATGGCCATTAAGACAATATAAAGCATAACGCCAAAATATATTAAAATAAAGCTCAAGAATATAAATGGCATTGAACACAACATGAAACAAGTCTTCATATGCAATTAAATTAATTTTTTTTCACTTAAAATTATCAAAAAACACTTAAAAATTTAGAGTAGAAATGTAACTGTTAACTTCAAGCAAAAATTACATCAACTTGTTCTCCAAACAATAGGCAATCATTGCACATCAATCTTTGCAATAATTTTTTACAATAAAGAATGTGGATTAAAAGGTAGTTTTTGTGTGAAAAGTGAAGAATTTTGAGAAAGTAATTTGTCAAAATTGAAGAACAATGATGGATTCAATGAAGTTTGATGGAAAAAAAGTTGTTTTGGTGGTGAAATCAAAGCCCAAAAGGGGTGGGTTGAGTGAGCCGGCGGTAGAAGGAGAGAGAAAGTTGAAGAATTTTGGTTTTTTGGTTGAAAAAAATGAAGTGTCGGCCCTTATGTTAGCATTTTTCCCAACTTGAGCCAGCACTAGCTGTGCCGGCACTGGCTCCTTACTGGAGTTGTTTGATTTTTCCCAATTTGGAGTTGGCAGCTGATTCATTAATCTAAACCAACGCCGTTCCAATCTAGAATTGAAAATTATTTTTTATTAGAAATAGGGAATCTGAATTTAAAAAAATACTGAAACAACCATAAAAAAACTTAAGCAAAGTAGACAAAACACACCAACTAGAAACTAAAGCAAGATAAAAAGAAAAATTACTTGAAATTTTTAAATAAGGCAATAAGTACCCAAAAAAATTATTTCTTTCCCTGATCTTGGTCTCTTGGATTATTCTTTGTGTTTTCGGGCAAGGTTCCCATTTGACGATCTCCAAGGAGCTTTACAAGTTGGTCAATTTGATTCTCCAAATTATGCATTCAAGCCTCAAGATTCCATTTTGTAGCATCAACTCCTTAAAAACGTGATTTCGTAGAACTTACCAATTTGTTGACTAATTCTTCTAATGAAGACTTTAGTGGTGGGAGTACATTGTAAGGCAGGGAGGGTTGAGTCCTTTGAGGTCCATTAAAGTTTGAGGAATTTTATCTAGGTTGGTTTTGATTAGTCCAAGAAAAGTTGGGTTGGTTTCTCCAACTAGGATTGTAGGTGGCACTATAAGGATTGTTACTTTGTCTCCCATTCTCTATAAAAGCTATTTGCTTTAAGGAAGAATCTTCGGATGAAGATATGTTTTGACATTCATGATTTAGGTGTTCTTCTCCACAAAAATCACAATTAACACTCATAACTTACCCTTAAGGTGGAGCTGCAACCAATTGTTCCATCTTTTGAGCTAACACCTCAATCTCAGCTTCTAAGGCAGCTATACTGTCAACCCTATGAATTCCTTAAACATGGGCCTTAGATTTTAGATTTCCTCAGGTATAATTTTTCATAGCAATATTCTCAACCAAGTCATACAATTCCTCTGAGGACTTAGAACTTGGTCCTCCAGTTGATGCATTAATCAATTGATTTGACGCATAACTTGATCTACTATAAAAAATTTGCATCTGATTCCTAACTCAAATCTATGATGAGAAAATCTTTTAAGCATTTCTTTCCATATTTCCCAACACTCATATAGACTCTCAAACTCCATTTGCTGGAAAGCAAAAATGTCAGTTCTAAGTTTAGCTGTCCTAGATAGGGAAAATATTTAGCTAGAAATTTTTCAACAAGCCCATTCCAAGTGGTAATTAATTATACTGGCAAAGATTTTAACCAAGATTTGGCTCTATCCCTAAGAGAAAAAGGAAAGAGTCTTAATTTGATGACGTCTTCTGACATACCATTTATCTTAAAAGTGTCACAAATTTTCAAAAAACTAGCTGAGTATTAGGGTCTTCCTTGGGTAACCCATCAAATTATACTATGTTTTATATCATTTGGATAATATTGGGTTTTATCTCAAAGCTATTAGCCTCTACCCTAGGTTTAGCAATGCTTGAATCTATATCCGAAATTGCAGTTTTGGCAAAATCACCCATTGTCCTCCTATTATTACCATCATTACCACCATTGTTGTTTTCGTTAACCTGCATCTCTCTTGTTTTATTTAGTTGGTCAATCTTTTACCTATATGCCCTTTGAATTCTTGTTAAATTTTGTTCAATTTCTAGATTAAAATCTACTACTTTTCCTTCTATTCGTTGGGTCATAAACAAAGGACTAAACCTGAAAAGAAAATAAGAAAAATGAGTAATTGAATAAACATCTACTTAGATATAATTAGTACAATAAATACAATAATTGTCAAATTGATCTACAAAGTATATAATCATACACACAACAAGATATGACACATATTAATACAAAGAACACATATACATATTTACATGGTTAAATCAAGAGAATCTAAGTTTTCATGAAATTATCCTTTGCAACGACCCCAAAATCTTGATACATTAGATTTGGGTAAATAAAATTGTTCATCTTTTTTTTTTTTTATCCATTTCCAATCAAGTTTTAATTAAAACGATAATCCCAAATCACACATATAAGTAAGTGTATACATCGTAAAGTATAGTTTAAGGAATTAATGAGTATCGATCCTCAAGGGACAAGCACACACTAATCACTTTTCATCTATTATCTAACCTATAAATATCTAGAAAAGATAAAAATAAATTTTAAGTAAAATATATACAAATTTGAGGAAGAGAACACATGTACTTACAATTTCTCAAAGAAATAACCATGATCAAATCTCAACTATCACAATTAATTTATCATTCTAGAATCATGAAAGAAATAGAATATAGCCTCCACTTCTTTCCAAGTTATGGATTCACTATATTTCTAACCAATTTAGTAGATTTTCCAATCTCACTAAAACAACTAAAAAAATTCATAGCGAGCAATTTCTTAAAAAATATCCCTATCTTTAGGTGATATTATAGTATGAAATCAATAAATATCCATATTCTCTAGGTGACATAAATCAACCTTTGATTACTCAAGTACAATTCTTAACATCCTTTCCTAAGTTAGCCAAAAGAATAAATATAGAATTAATTAAGTTGAACCTTCTTCTCCAAGTTAACTAGAAGCAATAATCAATCAATCAATTCACTAAAAAGATCTAAGTAACAAAATACTAGAAATAGATTAATCAATTAATCAAATATAAACTCAATACATAGTCATAGTTTAGAAACATTTTTCTAAAACACAATTAAAACCAATGAAATCAACATTGTCTAGAAAAGAAAAATAAAGGAAAAGGATAATAATTCAAAGACAAGCACTCCTTCTTCCCAATAAAGAACTCCTCCAACATAATGCTCCTCTTAATGAATTTACTCTTTTCTTTAATAATCTTCAATATAGCTCCCTGAACTCATAATTGTAGCTTTCTTTTCCTCATATAAATAACCTGCTTAGTTGCTAAAATTCATCTATAGATGTTTTTTCCCATATACAAACTTGTTTACAAAAGAATGTTACAACAACTTCCAAATGCAGCTTGAAAAGGATGGCAAACCGACATTGGAGTAGAGCCGGTGCCAATAGTTGAGCTAGAGCTAGACCAGTACTGTCCGGAGTGAGATTTTACTTTGCTTTTACTTTGTTTTTTTAGCAAGAAGCCGGTAAGAGGTCCTAGGTGTAATTTGGCACCAGCTTTATTCTGTGTAACATTTGAATTTTGTTCATTTTCTGCAATTTTATCTCAAAATCCAAAGAAAACCTTCCCACAACAAAATATTATCAAAAAAATAAAATACAGGAATTGAATAATTATTTCATCCAAAAATCGCATAATTTCATCTCAAATGATTATCAAAATATGCATCAATTTAGCCCCTATCAACTCCCTCATACGTAAGTCTATACTCGTCCTCAAACAAACACTTAAGATAAGGTAAAATAAAGACATCTTCCTAATAAAAAAAATCCATCAATAACAAATCCACGACTTCTTCTCTAACTTTAAACATAAATTTCATCATTCATTGAACCAAATCAATCTCTTGAAAACTCATATATTAAACCAAAATCCTAAGTCCATCAAAGTTAAATTAAACAAGCTCATACTTATTCAAAGAAAATTTCCCATCCTTAAAGCCAATACATAGATAACATGAATTATATAAGCAAAGTTATTCAACCAACTCAAATTCCATGGAATCTTCTTAAGATGAGATAATGCGTAAATTTTGAGTGTATAAAAATTATTAAATTTAAATTTATTCCTAGCCAAGTTTTAATTAAAACATTAATCCCAAATTACACATACGAGCAAGTGTACTCATCCAAGTATAGTATAGGAAATTAATTAGTATCGATCCTCAAAGGAACAAGTACACACTAATTACTTTTCATTCATTGTTTAACCAACCAAATAAAGCGATAAAATAATGAAAAGGAAAAATAAACAAAAAGCATATATATATATATATATATATATATAACTATATATATACAACTCAAGGATGCAATTTCATGTGACTAGATAATTATCCTAAAAACATAATATTAAATCACTTAACATTCATCACAATCAATTTTCATCTTGGCATCATGAAGGAACTTAAGTAAAATCTAATCGTTTCCCAAGTCATGAACGCACTTATGTAGACTTTACTTCTTTCCCAATCCATGGAACCACTATCTCTTGATTAATTTAGTAGATTTCCCAATCGCACTAAAATAGTCAAAAGATGCATTAAATTCTTATTTACATAATTACCCATATACTCTATGTGATAATAAATATGAAATCAATTAATAACCCTATGCTTTAGGTGAAATAAACTAATCTTTGATTGCTTTAGTTCTTTAATCTTAACTTTGTTTCCAAGCCAATTAAGATATAACAAATATGAAATAAATGTAATAAACTTCTAACATCGTTTCCTAAGTCAATTAGAAGAAAACGCATTAATAAATCAATGATAACAAGTAATCAAATACCAAGGATAACAATAGATTGATCAAAAACCCTAATTAACTTAAAATCATAATCTCTAAAACAATATTCAATTACAATCAAAACATTAAGCACATCATTGTTCTAGAAAAGTAAACAAAGGATAAAAGATAGAATTTATAGATAAGCCCTTCTTCTTCTATTGAAAACCTCTTTTGAACAATGCTTCTTTAATGGTGAATTCGTCTTTGAACAATAAGTATCTAGCTTTGATCCTTCAATTCACACATTTCTCTTGTATTTTTCTTGTATTTATAAGCCTCATTGATACTAAAATTCATGGATTGAGACGTCTAGTCCGAGTAAAATTCAAAAACTACTAAAATCCTTTGGAAGATACCAAATTCGCTCGAAAACAGAGTTACACTGATTCTGGACATATTGGACCAGCACCAGGTCACTTCGACTAGCCTAGCACCGGGTTGCTTCTGGTTTGCTCTCAAATTTTCTCTATTTTGCTATACTTTTCTAGAGCAGACCTAGCGTCGGGTTGGGTATCTTGACCTGGCGCCGGGTTGCTACTGGAATTGCACACATTTTGCTCAAAATCTTCTAATTTTTGCACAAATTTATCAAGAACACTCTTCACAAGAAAATTATCAAATAGAAAAGAATATGCATAGTAATTACATCAAAAGTATATCGAATTAGCCTCAAATAACTAGGAAATTATTGATGAATTTAGCCTCTATTATGAGCCTTTTAATATTTCAAGAAACTTAGGATTATTTTCCTCAAGTGAGTGCATTTTATGGAGCCTCATCGCATTAGCCCTCATTTTATCTCATTTTTTTCTTAACCCTTAGGGAATTTTAGCCTCAAGTGAATGGATTTCTCTTCATTCACTATATTGGCCCTATTTTTTGGGTAATTCAAACATTTTTTTCCAATACTCAAAATTTTTGTCTCAATTAATCACTTTTTTTCACTCTTTTTTTTTCTTTCACTCATTATTTTTCACCAAAGAACATGCATTTTGCATTTCTAGATTTTTTTTTTCTCTTCACATAATTCAAAATCAAAAGAAATTAAATTCCATGAAACAAAAAATAGTCAATGGCCTTTCCTAAACTTCATCACATTATCTACATCCAAACCTTAAGAAAAAATAATAATTCTCAATTACTAAAGCACCCAAGATTAACTCAAATTTTCAGGACTTAGTAACATTCAATTTAATATACAAGTTTACTCAAGATCAACTCAATTAAATGAATGATAAAATCATATTCAAAGTTAGAAAGAAAATTACAACCTTAATTCAGACTAAGCGCATGCAAAAATTTGGGAAAGTTTAGAAAAAAGTCAGAAAAAACGAAAAAAATTCTCCAAAAAGTCAAAAGAAGATTTGCACTTGGTAAAGATGATGAAAAAAGATTTTCATTTGTTAAAGATGATGAATCCCTTGATCAAATATAAACTTAATATACAGCCATAACTTCAAAACATTATTTTAAAATATAATTAAAACCAATGAAATCAACATTGTCTAGAAAAGGAAAACAAAGGAAAAAGATAAGAACTCATAGATAATCACTCTTTTTCTTTTCCAATGAAGAATTCTTCCAACACAATGCTCCTCTTGATGAATTCACTATTTTCTTCAATAGTATTGAATATAACTCCTTGAATTCATTATTTTAGCTTGATTTTTTCCCCATATAAATAACTTTCTTAGTTGCAAAATTCATTTATAGATGTCTTTTCCCATCTACAAACTTGTTTTCAAAAGATTACTATAGCAACTTCTAAATCCAGCTTGAAAAGGATGGCAAACTAACATTGAAGTAGAGCACAACTAGTGTCAGCTCTAGTAGTTGAGCTGGCACTGGCTCAATACTGTTTGGAGGGAGATTTTGATATGCTTTTGCTCTGTTTTACGTGCAGGGGGTCCTAGGTGTAATCCAGTATTGATCTTATTCTGTCCAAGGTTTGAATTTTGTTTATTTCCTACAATTTTATCTCAAAATCCAAAGAAATACTTCCCATGGGAAAATATTATCAAAATAACATAAAATAGAGAAATTAAATAGCCATTTCATCCAAAAATTACATAATTTCGTCTCAAATGGCTATCAAAATATACATCAATTTAGCCCATATCACTAGATCTACTAAGTTAAGGGTTTTGGTGGCATAGATCTACTAAGATTTTTTTATTTGTAGACAAAGGTGTATTCTTGTGAACTATCTATTTTCCTTCCTTCTTTATTTATTTCTTACACATTTTCGTGTTTTTTTTTAATCTTATTTAAGTTTCATCAAAGAGCCACTCAAAACCTTAAAGAAGTGAAGCCCTTTAAGCTCAAATCAAATTGGTATTATAGTAAAAAAGAGTAATAATTCCTATGAAGGTTTGGATCACTTGAAAGAATTTTAAAACTTAAAGCTACAAATTGCAGCAAAAAAATTCACCACCAAGAGCCCACAAAATATTACATGTTCTTTGTTAGCTCTTGTAATTTTCTTGTGAAAATTGTTCCTTGTTAGTTAAATGAGCCTTAGGAATGAATTATTTCATGTTGATGTGAAACTTTGGGCTTGTCTAGGAAGAAATTTGTTGAAAAGTTTGAGTATATCTTGTCTCTACAAGGTGTATGATGAAAATTCTATATGATATCTCAACTTTGTTCACCATGTATACGATGAAATACTTATTTCAATTAATGTGGCTTGATTGAAGGTTCTTGTGCATATAAAATATTCTAAGAAAAAGCATACCATTGATTCATGCTATATTCCTGCAATATTTACACATTTGAATCTCCCAATTTCTTCCCTATTTTTCTTAAATTCGTGATTATCTTTGTTGTTTCTTTGTTTCTTTACACCACTCTAAACTAATTACTTGTTCTTGTATTATTAGACACTTATTTCTTTAAACTGTTCTTCATACTTGCCTTTAAATTCTAGTGTTCACCAACTATTCAACGAAATTCTCCTAAGACCCTTAATTGAAGAATCTTAAGAGTTTAGATTGACTACCTAGTGAACTAACCATTTGAAGTTGGAGAGGAGTTGGTTGAACTAAAGAAAGAACTTGAGTAACTGAAAAAGGCAAAAGGGAGAGAATATCCTAAAAGAGCTAAGAGAGAATAAACACGAGTGTTGAGTGAAACACAATTGAGTGTAAACACTGAAGGAGTAAGTGGGGAAAACTATTATTTTATCTCTAACCCTTTCGTGCAAGTATATTCCTCTTAAACTCCGTAGCCATGGCACAAGGGAAGAAGCCTAGACTAAATTAAGGGGGTGCAAGTAGGTTATAAGAGGAACCAAGTGATTTTTGAAAAGTACTTGTGTCTATACAAAATACTATGGTGGGAATGTGGAGAGAAATAACTGAACTCCGAATCTAACAAGGCCAAACCTCAACTGCAGGCTAACGAAAGGGGCAGGAGCAATTAGAAAGCTACAATACTCCTTCATTAAATGCACAATATGGTGAAGAATAGGATGAATACTTTATTGAGGATTTCAGTAAGCACCAATGAGAGAGGAGAGGAATGGGTTGAGAGGAGGAAGAGATAGACGTCAAGGGAGATTTGGAGGAAATTATACAAGGGGAATGAAAAGAAATATAGAGCAAGAGTACGATTGGGAAGATGTAACATCCTACCTTTTTACTTTCGATTGGCTATTATTTGTAATAGGATGAGAATTTGTATTGATGTCCAAAACAAAAGTTGGTCGGGGTAATGAGACAAATACTTTGGCGAAATAAAAATTTTATCAGGACTTGGATATAATTATTAGATTTGTTCTACTCATATCCTAAACTTTTGGGAGCCTTTTATTATTAACAAAATAAGAATTTTAGGGTACTCTAAAAAGAGAAATTGATCAATGCGATGAAACGCACAGTTTGGTGTGAATTATGCTACCTAGGGTATTGAGGGTATTTTCGTCATTTTGATCGCGCCCGTGACTTTGACCACAAATTTGACCAAGTAGAGAAGGAATTGAAAATTTTAAGTATTAGCAATGAATTTAGTAGAATTTTTGGAGTTGAATAGTGAAATAAAATATTTTTTCATTACGGACCTAATTTTGATTATTTCTGAAGAAAATAGGAAAATGCGGTTGAAAAATGGGATGTGTGGCTTCTTGTGATTGGTGGCCATGGACAAGTGTCAAATAATAAGAGGATGCATAAAATATTCATGCATGCAAGGCTTCTGAAATAAGTTTTGCAAAATAATTAAGAAAAATGTGAAAAAAAGAGATCGCGACACGTACGTGTAAAGTAGCCACCATTTATTTAATTGACCAAAATCCTATTGGTCATTATTTTGACCAATAATTGAGGTGGATTTAGGGGGGAAACTGGCAGCCACAATAAGAAGAAGAGAAGAGAAGAAAAGAGAGAAAATAAGGAAGAAAAAGTTGAGAAAATCAACGAAAAATTGGAAAAAGAGAGAGAAAATATTGTTCTTGAAGAAGTTGGAGATTCTTGGAGCAAATTCAAGTTAGAGCGCCTCATACACAAGGTAAAATCCTATACTTCAAGAATTAAATTTGTAGATTTCATTACGGTGATCGTTTTTATATGAATTATAACATGAAAACGTGAGATTTGTGATGATTAAAATGATTATTGTGTACTATGTAAGACTGTGTGTGCAAGTGTGTGTACTGGTTGGATGAAGGATTCATAGGTTATATTTTGTGTGGTGAATAATGGTATTTGAATGGTGATTTAAAGGGTTGTTCATGATTGATAAGAAAGATAGTAGAGTTGGGAAAAAAATGGGGTTAAACGTTTAAGAAAATGGATTATGATTGTTTTTTAACGTTGATGTTAATTACATGTTATTTGCATAAGAACTTAGTGGCTTTCTTGAACCTGAAAATTGGAATAATTAAGGTTGTTTGAATGGAAATGAAGTGGACTAAGGGTTATATAGGTGTTATGAATCAAGAAGCACAAGTAGGTGAAGTTGTTTTGTAAAAATGGATTTAAAACCAGAAAACTACTGGAACTGTTTTTGCCTAGTAATGAGTCACGGGGACTAGAACTCTGAAAAAGGTCAACAAAAATTTAAAGTTATGAGTCTTACAGTCATTTTGTTATATCATAGATCTAAATCAGTGTTGTAGGTTGAAAGTTATATCCAAAACAAACTCATGTGTCAAAGCAGCAAAATTTGAGAATTTTACTTAGAAAGTAGATGAACTTAAGGATGATTAATTGTGTAATCTTGGATGAAATAATTGGGAAATATGATGTGAATCCCTTGTATATGAAAGGAGAAAGGATGTGGAAAAAGGAAAAGGAAAGAATTGAACGAACGACAAAAAATAAATAAATAAATAAAATCACATGAATGGAAGTTGAACGTTTTCTTTAACCTTCGGCTAACCGTCGGCCCCATTGGCTAACCGTCGGCTAACCATCGGCTAAACATCGATTAGACGTCGGCTACTCGTCAGGCACGTTGGCTATTTTTTGGCCAAACACTAATTGACCGAAAATGATGTTTGGTATAGGTTTAGCAGTAAATGGCCAACGGAACGTCGAAAATGGTAGAGACGGTGACTAAACGGCCGTGAACGGGAAGAGTTACTTAGGACACGAGGTGAGTCCCTTGGATTTCTAAAACCCTTTTAAAAGGTAGTGTACTTTGTTTTTCCATGAAATGCTATGTTTTATACCATTTTGAAAATTGCTGAATATGTTTATGGTTTATCTAGGTAAGATTGTTTTATACCATTTTAGGCTTGAATAAACTTCATGATTAGCTTGGAAACCTTAATGGATGATTAAAGTATGGTTTTGTGAATTTAGTCCTTTTGAATTAAATGTTTGGAATTTTTAGAAAATGGTAACTTTTGGAATTGGGTATTCATAAAATGACTAGAATGCCCCTATTGGAGTATTTTATGGAAATGTATTTGAAAATTTTGAATTTAATGCTCGTTTGGAATTAGAATTTTGAACTACTTGAAATGAGTTTTTTTTTTAAATCGGGTATTTAGAAAATGATCCAAATATTCTTATTGGAATATTTTATGAAAATCTTTGGAATCGAGTATTCGATAAATGACCGAAATATCCTTATTGGAACTCTTGTGAATACTTTTCAAATTGGGTAAGGGTAAAATGACCCAATTACCCTTAAAAAGTCTTTTAAAATTGGGTATGGTTAAAATAACTCAAATACCCTTGGAAATGACTTTTGTTATCGAGTACAGGCTAAATGACCTGAATACTCTTATAAACTTGTTTTGATATGTGAAAAGAACTCTTTACCCTGTTTTGAAACGGTTTTGGAAAATAATCTCTTGATGATATTGACTTTTGTAAAATAATATTTTAATTCCAAAAATTATTTTATTGGCCTGATGTACCTATAGAATGAAATGATTGGCTTTATGGAGCCTATGTGAATGATGATCTGACTTGCGAGTTAGTGGGATCAAATTCTGAAAAGTGATATTTTGCCCCAAAAATATTTGATTTGAAAATCCTACTGGATCATATAACCCTCTAGCCTGATCAGTCAGAAGGGGTTAGCATTGGTAACATTGAGTATTCAGCAAAAACTTTGATCTTTGTACTAGCATACGTTAGAGTTAGATGACTCTAACAACCTGGCCTAGTTCTAGGGATTGTCTTACTCCGAACAGGGTGACAAGATATGGAGATGAGTCATCCTGGCTAGCCGTTTAGCACTTGGCAATTGCCGCGTTTATAGGTGCTTCTTATTTCGAGTCATTCGCTAGATACCAGGTGGGGACACTCGGTGCATTTGACTTCTTGCTGCCTCGATGGTGATTGACGCCAGGATTGAGATCCCTAGCTTATGGTGGCAAGAGTGTGCTACGGTATACTGGGTATGCTGTGGTATATATATATGAGTAAAGTATGCTGTGGTGTACTTATTCCGGTAACGCACAGTTGAGTACTGGAGGCAGGGGTCTCAGTACAATGATATGTGGCATCAAGGCAAGGACTGCGAGACTTGCATACAGGCTGACCTTCTGTTAGAGAAGTGCATGTGATTTGAAAACTGGGGCAATGATTTGATATCTGAAATAAAGTTTTCCAAAAATAAGTTCTGTATAAACTCTTCTTTAGCGGGTTTTGGAATTGTTTCCAGTGAACAAATGATATGCTATTCCATAAAAGTTTTATATATCCTATTCTTTCATAAAGCACTAGCAAATACAAGACTCACTGGGTGATTCATCATTCACACGTGTCTTTTATCATACCTTTTGTAGGGTCCAGAGCTGAGCGGACCTACAGATAGAAGGATGATACCAAAGAGCTAGCAGTTTAGGTCTGGACAACTTCCCTTTTGATCATGTATTGTATTCTATTATAGATAGAGATGGCATGTAGGAGATTCTCTGATATATGAATATATGTGGCCATCAGTGTGGGATATTTTTAAGTCTAGATATTATATATGTATTTATTCTGTTGTTTCGTTATAAAGACCCGTTATCTAGGAAATAGGACGGGGCGACACCCGGTGTTGATATGTTTTCACTGTTATCTTTAATAGGAGTGTCACAATTGGTATTAGAGCCTAGTTTTATAGAACTGTGATATCATATAGGAATTGATAGAACTCTTTTATTGTGTAGGTATGGCGGATAGGAGTGATAAGGGCAAGCACCTAATGGACGAGAGCAGTGATGAAGGAAAGAAAGAGATAGGTGAAAGATTGGGTGTGAAGATATTGGGAAATATCAGGAAGATCTTTTGAGTGGGTGTGCTAGGATATTTTCTTGTGACATGACCTGGTCCTAGCCGCCATCGTACACCCCGTCTCATTGGGAGTTCGTTTGACCCAACTGTACCCATCATTACTCCGTTTGCGTGAGATCTTAGTGTGGAGGGAATATCTACTCTCGAGGAGACGTCATCACCACATGAGGAGGAGGGTGGCGATTTAATGATGATGAAAAGGAGGATAGTATCCCCGATGGTGTAGTATGATCTGAGGATGATGCGGAGGCATTTGTGTTAGTGTTGTGCCCTAGAGGCAATCACTCGTACATTGAATATAACACATTTTATTTTAATAAAATGAATTATTTATCTTATAATTTCTTTTATTTACTTTTAAGTAATATAACTATTCAATAAAGTCTCTAGTACAACACTGTGTTAAGGAAATCATGAAAGAGATCATGATATGAGAGTCATACTACACTGTATAGTGCTAGTACTTAAATAGTCCTTAGTCATAGTATTAATGAGACAGGACATCATTAACGTGTTAAGACTAGCATGTGTTAGACTTCCTGATTTGATCAGGCGGTAGTTCTCATATCCATAAGTATTGAGATACTCAAAGTTAACACATGGATGTTTGTTAATAGAACAAGTTCATTGGATGACCTAGTTATGAGATAATCACATGGATAGCTATTTAGTGCCAGTGATATAATCTCAATATAGCAAACGTGTAAGTATCCTTAGACTTGAGATCTCCAAGGTATTTTGTTTAATGAGCATTATACTTTGATTCCAATCTCTGGAGCTCGATCGAGGGCCGCCTATGGGATGGATATTAGGTACATTATGAGGGAAACGAAAGTAGTTGAGAGGGTTAATAAAGGATTCACCACTCTTAATTTTAGAGACGAATATCTCACGGCCACTTGTAGGAATTACTACTCGAGAAGTCCTTAGCCAAGAAAACTGTGTATTAAAAATAGTTCCAATTGATACACATCTAGAGTAGTGGGTTCCTAGTACAAGTACTATTGTATTCGGGCCAAATTTAATTTAAGAGGGAGTTGATATTAATTTCATACTCCAAACCGAATGAGATATTGTATGGTGAAATGAGTTAATTGCATTGTAATTTGTTATTGAAGTGTTCATGTCAAGCCACTTGACTTCCTGAACTCTTGGGTGATCATGATGTGTTGCTAGATACCGCTCATTATCTGGGAATATGGGTTTATTAATTGATGAATTAATAAACTAATCTTGATTAGAATTAACAGGATTAATTCTAATTAATTATGGATTATTAATCTCAAAGATGTTTAGATTAATTCATGTTCTCTACCAATTGACTGGGAAACCTAATAGGTCACACACAATAGAGAATTATATACTCAAGATGTTATTTGATAACATAGTGGACAAATTATAATTAGTTATAATTTATGGTCCAAAATTGTAATTGTGAGAGCGTGATTTTTTCAATTACAATTAGGAAATTCTAATAGCATTAGAATTCTTAGTTTTAGTAAGGTTTTTCGGTTTATATGTATGACATACTCGAAACCCTAGCTGAGGTTGGATTCATGGAAACCCTAGGCAACAAATGACTTCTTCTCTTCTCTCTCTATCACGTTGTTTTTCTGAAAAATAAGCCTTAGCCACCACTTAGCTTTTCTATTAGCACAGAAAACTTTGTACTTGAGTGTATCCTCTGTGTGGATTACTGTTAGAGATAATCACACACTGTGATTATAGTAGTTGGACGTTCAACTCTTGTGGAATTTGATCAAGAGGATTGCTGGGTTGCGCCTCGACTTATAGAAGAAATTTTTGTTCTTCAGACGATCAAAGAAAGAAAAGTTGTTACCTTTGTTATCTTTATGTCTTGTTTTCCACACATATGTGGATCTTGGGATGGTATTTTGTTTTATTTTTTTGCTGCGCCATATATGATATTTGTGCGATATCCAATAGTGGTATCAGAGCCATGCTATGTGTGGTTTACGGACATTGTTTTTGGCATGAAAACTAGTTTCATGTATTCGTGTTTATCTTTGTTTGCTATGAAAATTGTTCTCACTCGAGTCAAAATCATTTCCAGCATTATGGGTTGGGTCTGTAGCACAATATGATTATGTAATAGTTACAGCATATTTCGAAAGATGCTTTCTTTATGTGCTGAAAATTTTTTGTAGAAAAACGTTTTCTTGAAAACATGTTAATTGCCTTCCGTTTCATCTTGTGAATTTGATTTTATGTTTTGTTTTGTTTAAACTAACAAATTGATTGTTGTTTTGAGCTTCAAAACAGAAAATTCTGCTGAGAATTGTTCTCACTGATCTGTTGCAAAAGATTAGGGCACTAGAAACTGTTTCTAGAAATTTTTCTAAAAATCGCTACCTTTTCCCAACTACAGTTGGCACCGACTCCGGCCTCCCAACCGATGCCAGTTCCGTGCTGTTTCACGATGTCCGAAAATCGTTTCTAGAGAAGAATTTTTCCTTAAAACCAGACCGCAACCGGGACCGTCATTTTCGCTACCAGAGACGGGACCCAAAAGCATTTTCTCAAAATTAGTTTTGAGACAAACAATTTTATTTTTCAAAATAGTGATTTTAAAATTTTAAAATTAATGTATTTTTCTAAAATATTGATTTTAGATTTTATTTTATATTCCAAAATAGTGATTTTGGAATAAAAAAACTATATGTTTATTTTGTTTAAGCATAATTAATGGCATGGTGGATGGTTATGGACTAAAACCAACTATATATGTTCATGCATTTTACAGTTTTGATTTTTTATGAAATAGAGCTTGTGTGTCCTACCTTGTCTAGAATTCTTGTCTAATTCTCTTCTCATCTAACTGCCCTCGAATGTAACTCGAAGTTTTCTCTCTTTAGGAAATTATGTAATTAGTTTATATAGGTTAGATAGGAGTAGAATTATTTTATTTTGGAGATAGCAACCAAAATAAGGCGAGAAGGTAAGACCTTCTACTTAAATCATGCACGAACACATAGGGTTAACTATATTAATTTCTTTTATGGCTCAAAGAAATTAATTTAGGGTAAAGTCCATAACCATACCACGCAATCTCTTTATTACCACGATTATCAATTATGTGATTATTAATTTTTATGCATGTCATTTATTGAAATCACTAAAAGGAACAAATCTCTCAATTAATATTAAACCTAATTCCTTCCGTTAATATAGTAAGAATAAGAGTCCTTTTTCGAGACCAGGTTGTTGGGCAAACCCAAGCCTACTTGACATCGGGCATGTTCAAGCTATGGAATTAATTCCTGATTAATGGGTTGGGTTTAACTAAATTCTTTATCCCGGTTCGGCAAACTTAAGCATAAAGAAATTTAGAGGAAAAGTTGGGATAGCCCAAAAGACTTTAAGATTAAAAGTTGTTAATCACCCAATGATCCGGTAGTTACATACGATGTAATTAGTATTTGATACCTACTAATGAACTCAATGGTGGTTTGTTGGGCAAACCCAAGGTTATTCTTGAGGAATTTGGATAACGGTCCACTAGGAAAGCTTCCAACAGGCTTTCCTGAATCAGTAGTGGGGGCTATTGGTTTTAGTAAAAAATAGTTGAGTAAAAATGTGTTTAATTAAAATCCTAATTATTTGCATTTTATGTGCAAATACAATAGCTAATCCTTTCTATCTTTACATCTAGGACACTTACATCAAACTACCTTGACTGGTATAGAAATTTAAGAATCGTTCTCAAATAAAAAAAGTTACTCTACGTGCTAGATGCTCCTATTCCACTACCACTAGCTCAAGATGCTCATGTTGATGAGCATACTGTCTATAAAAGGCATAAGGAGGATAGTGATACAGCATAATGTATTATGCTGGCATCCATAATTCTCGAGTTGCAAAAACAGCACGAGCATATACTATATCTTTGAGAGCTATTTAATGCCCAAGCCAGAATTGAGAGATACGAGATCTTGAAGCAACTATTCCATTGTAAAATGGCAGAGGGTTCTTCTGTGGCCCCTTATGGGCTGAAAATGCTGGGCTTGATAGATAAGCTTGGATCACTCGGGTTCGCGATGGACCATAACTTAAGTATTGACTTAATTCTGCAATCTTTGCCTAATAGTTTCTCACAATTTGTGATTAACTATTAAATAAAAAAGATTGAGTCCACCAATCCTGAGTTGATCAATCTTCTAAAAACTACGGAGTCCTTTATGAAGAAGGTTTCCAATGTAGTTTTAATGGTAGAATCTTCTTCTAAGAAGAAAGTTCAAAAGAAGAAGAAGGCTCCCATAAAGCCCAAAGGTGGTGTGAAGAAGAAGGAAGGTGCTACTAAGGGCCCATGCCATCATTGTGGCAAGATGGGCCACTGGAGATGTAACTATAAAGCCTACTTGGAGACCATTAAGGATAAGAAGCAGAAGGAGAAGCTTGCAAGCACTTCTACTTCTACTCTGGGTATGTTTATGATTGAGATAAATACTGCCTTTAGAAATGAGATATGGGTATTAGATACCGGATGTGGATCTCATTTGTGCAATAACTTGCAGGGACTAAAGAGTAGTAGAAGGCTAAAGAAATGCGACGTGGAGCTACGTACTGCAAATATGGCAAAGGTTGCTGTGAAACCCCAGTCAAAACCAACCTTAGAGTAAGGGGTTGGAATGCATAGCATATTTATTTGCATGTTTAAATATATTTTTGTATGATTTTATGTGCTTTGGATTTGTGTTTTATAGTCTAGAGGGCTTGATTATGATTATTGAGTGAGAAGGGCAAAATGGTAATTTTTGTTTGAGGTGGAAAAATGGAGATAGCTTGAGGATTGAATAGGAAAATATTTTTAGGGGGAAAATAAGAATAAGAGTTATTGTGGTTTAGTGGTTGGAGCTTTGGAATTAATTCTTGAGGTCTTGGGTTCAAATTCCATTATAGGAGCTTTAGCTTGGTTAAATTTTATTTTTGCTTGGGAAGTATAACTTTCGGCCTTAGTGGTGTTCGGAGTAGGGTAGAGATGTTGTCCTATGAGAGACATGATAGGAGTCTTCAAATCATACTCTTTTACTCTACTTGAAATTTCTAAGGGGAATTCATTCCCTCTTGAACCCCAATCCGTCCTATTTCTCAATTCATTAATTTGTTCAAACCAATTTTATTCTAGAAAAATTCTAGCAAGGTGTTGTGGCTTTGAAGGTTCGAAATGTCTTAGTAAAAGACATCATATGGACCGAAACAATGGAAGAGAGGGAAAGATTTCAAGTGAATTAAATTCCTTAGTGAACTTTCTAAAAATTCACTCTAGCTAGTTCATCTTCCTTCTTGGAATGAGCTGAAATTTTTCAGCTTATTGTGCCTTCAAAGTGTCGAGTTTCTTAGCTAATATTCCCTCCCAAATGCTGCTAGAAAAATGGTCTTTAGGATCAGTTTGTAATCTGAAATTCTTAGCCATTTTCGGACTGCTTAAAGCTGGAGCAAAAGCAAGAAAATTCCTGTACAAATCGCCACTTTGAGAGTCCAAAACCAAGCTGTTTTCTTCCAGATTTTGTACAGAACCTTAGCCATGTTTTTCCTCCATGAAGAAGTTTGGAAACCAGCCTTGAAAGCCCCTAAAATTCCCCTTCAAAATCTCTGCAAGATGGTTGGAAATGGCAGTCGAAAATCTGTCCAGAAAATTCTGCCCAGCGAAAATTCTATGCAGGAAAATTTTCCAGCTTTGTTCCCTATTTCTCTTCCAGCCGAAACACCAACCTTATTCTGCATAAACCTTCCTTAAACCTTAAGTAATAGAGCTCCATTGTTCCCCTTAAGCTTCTGCACGAAACTCAGCCATAGCTGTCCGAAAATCTCTCCAACAAATTCCTACAATTATGCTTGATTGATTACCAAAATTCCAGCCACCATAGTTTAGCAACTTTCCATAAAATATATCTCAAACAACCAGACCTTCTCTTCACCATTATACTCCATGATTTTGGCCACCCTAAGCCTTCTTCAACCAGCTCTCATTCAGCCAAAACACTGCCAGAAATTCGTCCATGGAAGACTTCCAAAAGCTCTTCCATAATCAAAGAGATTCTTGTGATATCTAGTTTCCAAATTTGCTTCCCAAAAATATTCTTCAAGGATTGTAACAACTAGCCTTTCCTTTTCCCTTCCAAATCAGAGAATCAACCTCCTAAACCCTACAGAAATTCGTCCAGCCCTAGTTCTCATAGAATTTCGGCAGCTGCAAATCAAATTTTCTCAAATTCCTTCAACCTTCAAGAACACACACACTATACCAAGAACACCTACTTCTTCCTTTCACCTAATACCTCTCCAAATCACTTCAAACTACCTCTAAAAATTGCAGATTTCATCTATTCATTGCTGTGAGTCCATCCGTACCATTTTTAACATCAAACTCCAAAATCCAACTTGCACTTTTGGATCAAAACCCAGAAATTTTGTGAAGGCTTAAGAACACCTTCAAGGTAGGATTATTCAATCAACTTCATCTTCGCTAATCTTCAATCTCTAATGAACATATATGTGTTTAAGCATGCTAAGGAGCTTTCTTCTTCTCTTTTCTCTCTCTCTCTCTCTCTCTCTTGGCCGAACTACTCACCTTCTTGGCCGAATGGTTCCTTCTCCATGGCCATGTTTTCTTCATCTTTCTTGGATGAATTTAGACCTCTAGGAATTGAGATCCATTCGAAACTCCTTCAAGGAATTCATCAATCAAGTAAGCCATTTTAACCCATCTTTTAAATTCTAGATTCATGTCTTTAGGATGATGTTGATAGAAGATGGATTGCGAATAAGGTTTGAGTATATATTGTTGAGGTTGAAGCATGAATGTATGTATGAATATGAAGGAGATGGGATTTATGCATGGATGGATTATTTTGGTTGATTATATGATGATTTGAGGTTTAATGCATGTCTCCATGTCATAGGTAGTATTTGTGATGAAGTATGTTAGAGATTATGTCACCTTTGGTGAATATGATTTATATTCATGTTGGATTATTGAAGCCATGATCATATTTATGCTAGTAGGGGTTAGATCATGTCTTCATAAATTTAGATCTATGCTTATATGGATGATTTGATGAATTGAATGATTGTATATGTTCATGTTTGTGGTTAGCCATAGAAATATGATCATGACTTAGTTGTCCCTAAGCTAATTTTTATTTCATGAGTACAATATTTTATAATATGATTTTGCTAGTAATTTTGAAAAACCCTAGGAGGGGTAAATTTGGATTATTATATATAATAAGGATATTTTAGTCAAATAAATAATAGCTTTTGCTAGAAAAATAAAATATATAGATATTATATATAAAATGATAATATCAAATAAAGCCTTTTATGGAAATAATCATAATTAGTAAAATATTTATTACTAAAAATTTAATTATTATCTTTTAATCAAAACCCATTAAAATTTTATTTATTATCTTTCAAGCAAGACTCATTAAATTTATTTTCAACTAATTTTAGTTATCAATTATTTTCTAACAACTAAATTATTAATAAATCATTATTTTACCTAATTCCACCTAGGACTCTTCATCAAATAAACTCTAAATATTTCTTAGCAAGATTTAAACCTTCAACTAATTAGTACGTATTTCCCAAAACATTAATTATTTTAAATATCAAATTAGGCTTAGCTTATAAACCTATTTATTTATTGTTTGGCCTTAAAGCTTGGAACACTAGGATCATGGTAGTAGTAAGTTGAGTTGTTTTAAATTGAGAAAGTGGATTCTGGCTTGAGTTTGATTGTGGTTTGTATTTGCCCATGCGGGGTTAGGTCAGCTGTTGGAGACCTTTGTTGTGAGCAAGGATCAGGTAAGCTCCTGCATAAAACCTGTTTAACGAAAAATGATTTTTTTTATGGCAAGCCAAATGTAGAGTGCATGGTCACTCATTTCTGTAAAGGCAATTGAGGATTATTTCCATTCTCATTTCAGACAAATAAATTATATGTAAATCAAGGGGTGGTTTTACTCAAAACCTAAAATTCTTTCTAAAACCAATTTTGCCCCAAACTTTGGAAAACATTAATTGCCATTTTCAAGTGGAACTATGTTTTGTTCATTTTTCCCAAGTGGGATACGTTACGTTGAGTACTCAATAAGGGTAGGCTAGTAGTACTAGTTTTGAAGAGCAAGAGTGAGTCTTCTGGCAGGAGGCCACCTCCAGAAGATAAGCTCAACTTAGAAAAACGTCAGTACTACTTAGTCATGCCGGTCCGAGCTAGCAATGTTCTTTTCAGCCAAGTGACTGTGTTTTGCCGAAATAGACACCCGATTATTGTTTGGGTATAGAGAAGGAGGAGTATCTTATCCGGTAGGCCGATCACCTACTTTTTGTCAGTCTGCACAAAGTGTGGCATACTGACCATGTGGACATGGGGCCCAACGTGTGGTAACCCATGACCACCCTTTTTGAGTGGTTGATTTTATTGTACTTGTATGGTTTGAAAGCCAAAACGCCACTCTTGTTTTTTAACATCATTCATTGCTTGCCAGTATTTCTTTTGTCAGTCTGCACAAAGTGTGGCATTCTGATCGGCAGTATGCACAAAGTGTGGCATACTGACTATGTGGACATGGGGCCCAACGTGTGGTAACCCATGACCACCCTTTTTGAGTGGTTGATTTTATTGTGCACTTTTGATTATGTATGCTTGGATAAGCCAAAACACCACTCTTGCTTTTGACTAATGTTTATTGTTTGCCAATATTTCTCTTATAAAGATTTCACACTTTGCATCCACAAACTGTTTTCACTGAACACCCAAAGCACATACGGACTTACTAAGATTTCTGTCTCATCACCTTTTACCATGATTTCGGTCGATCCTGCTGTGGGATGAGTAGCTAGGGTTATCTGCCTTGGAAGAGAATGTTATCTTTTATTTTTATGTATTGCTTTGAGGAGTTGAGAGTGGATGATTTTATTTATGGATTTGTTTTTCTTTTGGGAATTCTTAGATTCATTCTAGGTTTTAATAAATTTTAAGTTAAAGTATTATTTTTATTCCGCTATTTTATTTGTGTGACCTAGTTATAAAGACCCCTTATCCTTTGGACGGGGCGACATCCCCGGCCCTGGCGAGCCTAGGTAGCGGGGTGTTACAGTTGCAACACTTGTTGTATGGACATATGAGCTAAACCTGCCTTCGAGATTAATTCTAGAATTGCAAAACTGTTATTATGTACTATTTTTAATAAAAAACATTATCTCATTTGCGTGTTTAGACTTACATGGATTTCATTTGATTTTTAAGAATAAATGTTGTTATTTTTCATTGAATGATATTCATTATGGTTCAGCAACTCTGGTTAATGGTTTATATGTTCTAGACTTGGAAAATCCAGTTCTCAATATAAATAATAAGAAATCTAAAATGGATAACTCTAACACCTCTTACTTATGGCATTGTCATTTGGGCCATGTAAACGAAAATTGTGTTTCTAAGTTACACAAGCTTGGTGACTTAGTGTTATTTGATTATGAATCATATGGCACATGTGAATCTTGTTTTCTAAGTAAAATGATTAAAACTCATTTTTCAAGAAAAGGAGAATGGGCTAAAGAGTTATTAGAACTCATACATTCTGATGTATATGTCCCAATGTCAATACAAGCAAGAGGATGTTATAACTATTTCATAACCTTTATCGATGACTTCTCACGATACGAGTATCTGTATTTAATGAAATACAAATCTGAGGCCTTTAAAAGGTTCAAAGACTTCAAGAATGAAATAGAGAAACAACTTGGTAAAAGTATTAAGACTCTAATATCTGATCGAGGAGGAGAATACTTGAGTTAAGAGTTTCTGAGTTATCTTAGAGATAATGGGATATTATCTCAATGGACTCCACCACATACACCTCAACATAACGGTGTATCTGAGAGAAGGAATCGAACTCTTCTAGACATGGTACAGACCATGATGGCTTTTGTAGATCTACCAAAATCGTTTTGGGGGCATGCACTAGAAACTTCTGTTTATATACTAAACAGAGTTTCGACAAAAATGGTTGATTCTACCCTATTTGAGATGTTCTTTAATAAGAAACAAAAGTTATCTCACTTGCGAGTATGGGGTTATCCTGCCTTTGTTAAAAAGCCACAGTCAGACAAACTTGATAGTAAGTCTGGCAAGTATTTGTTTGTGGGATATTCGAGAGAATCTTTCGGATATTACTTCTACCTATCCTCTAAAAATAAATTGTTTGTTTCAAAGCATGCCGTCTTCTTAGAGAAGGAGCACATGCTCAAAAAGGACAGTGGGAGTAAAATTGAACTTAGTGAAGTTCATGAAGATCAAATAAACAAGGATCAACCATTTGATCCCACATCTATTGAGAGAATAGATGAACCTTCTACTACATAAGAACCTCATAGGTCTAGTAGGATACGTGTAGCACCTGAGAGATATGGATTTCTCATTAGTGACCACAATGATGTATTACTCATAGATGAAGATGAGTTTACTACCTACAAGGATGTTCTGAATAGTTCAGAATCTGGCACATGGCTTGAGGCGACGAAGTCAGAGATAGATTCCATGTACGAAAATCAAGTATGGACTTTGGTTGATCCACCCAAAGGAATTAAACCTATTGGGTGCAAATGGGTTTTCAAGAAGAAAATGGACATGGATGGTAACTTAGTTACCTATAAAACACGTCGAGTGGTGAAGGGTTATCGTCAATAGTATGGTATTGACTATGACGAAACCTTCTCGCCAGTAGCCATGTTAAAATCCATCAGGATACTTCTAGCCATTACTGCTCATTATGATTATGAGATTTGCCAAATGGATGTGAAAACAGCTTTCCTAAATGAAAATCTGACTGAGGAAGTGTATATAACATAACCTGAGGGTTTTATATCCAATGATAGGACACAGGTGTGCAAGCTACAAAGGTCCATTTGTGGACTTAAGCAAGCTTCTAGGAGTTTGAACATCCGTTTTGATGAAACAATCAAAGAGTTTGATTTCATTCAAAACATGGATGAGCCTTGTGTATACAAGAAGGTTAGTGGGAATACAATCATTTTCTTATTGCTTTATATAGATGACATATTTCTAATGGGAAACGATATACCTATCTTGCAAACGGTTAAAGTTTGGTTGTCCAAAAAATTTTCCATGAAAGACCTTGAAGAAACAACCTATATTCTTAGAATAAGGATCTATAGAGATAGATCCAAAAGGTTGTTAGGTCTTTCGCAGTCTACATACGGAGATAAAATACTAAAGAGGTTTAGTATGGATCAAAACAAAAAGAGATTCTTACCCATGTCACATGGTGTAAGCCTTTTAAAGTTGATGTCTCCCAAGACATAAGTTGAAAAGGATCACATGAGTAAGATTTCATATGCCTCGGCAATTTGATCCATCATGTACGCTATGATATGTACTAGACTCAATGTATCTTGTGCTCTTAATTTGATGAGCAGATACCAATCTGACCCTGGTGAGGGTTATTAGGCGGTTGTATTAACATCCTTAAGTACTTACGAAGGACTAAGGATATATTCTTAGTATATAGAGAAGGTGATTTGAATATAAACGGGTATACTGATACTAGTTTTCAATCTGATAAAGATGATTTCAAATCACAATCAAGCTATGTGTTTATGTTGTGCGGAGGGGTAATAAGTTAGAAAAGTTCCAAACAAGAGACTATTTCCAACTCTACTATAGAAGCTGAGTACATAGCCGCTTCTGAAGTAGCTAAGGAAATAAAGATAGAGAGAGTTCTCACGGATGAGAACATAGCTGACTTGCTTACAAAAGCACTATCCCAAAAGAAACATGATTGTTATATTGAGTCATTTGGTATTAGATACATAAATGATTGGCTCTAGTGCAAGTGGGAGTATGTTAGTATTGTGCCCTAGAGGCAATCACTCGTACATTATATATGACACATTTTATTTTAATAAAAGGTATTATTTATCTTACAGTTTCTTTTGTTTACTTTTAAGTAATATAACTATTCGATAAAGGTCCTAGTACAACACTATGTTAAGGAAAACATAATAAAGAACATGATATGAGATTCCTACTACATTGTATAGTGTTAGTACTTAAATAGTCCCTAGTCATAGTATCAATGCGTTAAGACTAGTATGTGTTAGACTTCCTGATTTGATCAGGCGGTAGTTCTCATATTTGTGAGTATTAAGATACTCAAAGTTAACACATGGATGCTTGTTAATAGAACAAGTTCAGTGGATGACCTAGCTATGAGATAATCACATGGATAACTATTTAGTATCAGTGATATAATCTTAATATAGCAAACGTGCAAGTATCCTTAGACTTGAGATCTCCAAAGTACTTTGTTTGTTGAGTATTGTACTTTGATTCCAATCTCTGGAGCTCGATCGAGGGCCGCCTATGAGATAGATATTGGGTACATTGTGAGGTAAACGAAAGTAGTTGAGAGGGTCAATAAAGGATTCACTACTCATAATAGTAGGGACGAATATCTTACGGCCACTTGTAGAAATTACTACTCGAGAAGTCCTTGGCCAAGGTGACTGTGTATTGGAAATAGTTTAAATTGATACACATCTAGGGTAGTAGATTCTTGGTACAAGTACTATTGTATTCAGGCCAAAATTAATTTTGGAGGGAGTTGGCACTAATTCTGTACTCCAAACCGAATGAGATATTGTATGGTGAAAGAAGTTAATTGCAATATAGTTTGTTATTGAAGGGTTCATGTCAAGCCACTTGACTTTCTAGATTCTTGGATAGTCATGATGTGTTGCAAGATACCGCTTATGATTTGGGAATATGGGTTTATTAATTGATGAATTAATAAATCAATTCTGATTAGAATTAATATGATTAATTCTAATTAATTATGGATTATTAATCTCATAGATGTTTAGATTAATTCATGTTCGCTACCAATTGACTGAAAAAACCTAATAGGTCACACACAATAGAGGATTATATACTCAAGATGTTATTTGATAATATAGTGGGGTTGATTGAGAGAAAGAAAAGTTGTTGTGGACAAATTATAATTAGTTATAATTTATGGTCCAAAATTATAATTGTGAAAACTTGACATTTTCAATTACAATTAGGAAATTCTAATAGGATTAGAATTCTCAATTTTAGTAGGATTTTTCTGTTTATATGTATGACATACTCGAAACCCTAGCTGAGGTTGTATTCACGGAAACCATAGGCAACAAATGACTTCTTCTCTTCTCTCTCTATCACGTTGTTTTTCTGAAAAACAAGTAACCCTAGCCGCCACTTAGATTTTCTACTAGCACAAAAAACTTCGTGCTTGAGTGTATCCTCTGTGTGGATTACTGTTAGAGATAATCACACATCGTGATTATAGTGGTTGACGTTCAACTCTTGTGAAATTTGATCAAAAGGATTGCTGGATCGCGCCTCGACTTAAAGAAGAAATTTTTGTTCTTCGGATGATCAAAGGAAGGTAAAAATTTGTTACATTTGTTATCTTTATGTCTTGTTTTCCACACATATGCAGATCCTGAGATGGTATCTCGTTTTTATTTTTTCGCTGCGCCATATATGATATGCGTGAGATATCCAACAGGTTGGTGGGGATGTATCCAAGGTACTTGAGGAGGAGATACTAGATTTAAAGATTGTTGATGCGGGAAAGGACCAGAAGATACCCGAGGTAGAAGTACCTATAGCTGAGGAGCCTGAGGAGGATTTAGAGATGGACCCAGAGCTATTAGCTTGACTGCAGCCAGATGTAGATGGAGATGAGGAGGTTGATGTAGCGGAGTCTTACATAGTTTTGACTGACTCAGGACCTCCCGTATCAGATAGTGATGATGACGAGTATGAGGATGAGATGTAAGATATATAGCGTGATATGTACGATTTGACTGGTGTATATGGCTATGTGCGTGGCACACAAATTTTGTACTAATTTTGTGATAAATGAGAATGAATATATGTTATGTTTCGCTATATGCACTATAGCCTTTTTGTGCTTGCTCTTAAGTTAAGTTGTATCAGTTTACTAGTAAAATTATATGAACTATACAGATGCCTCCTAAATGGACTTTTAGATGATCATTGCGAGCTACTCAAAATAATCCTGAACCAATGGTGGAGGAACCGCAGGCGGAAAGCCCCCACCTTACAACCTTGGACCACTTCATGTTTCAAACCTTCCAAAAAATGGCTGATATAATCTAATAGCTGACTGAGACCGCTACTAGAGTAAACGAGAATGCTAGGATGAATGAGAGTATGAGTAGGGAAAGTCAGCAAAGTGAAGTCAAGTCAGATCAAGCCTTTAAGCACTTTTTGAAATTTCACTCTCCACAATTTCAAGGGTGACTTGATTCGGAATAGGAGGTAGAAAGTTGGATTGAACAAATAGAAAAGATTTTTGCGGCCCTAAATTATTTGGAGCAAAGAAAGGTACAGCTTGCTACATTCCAGTTGGAAGGAGGGTGAATTTCAAGCTTTTCAGCGAGGAAGCTGTACGATAGGGAAATACACTATTGAATTACTACACTATCAAAATATTGCCCACTTCTAGTCCATTCAGAAGTAAATAGGGTTAGACGTTTTGTGAAGGGCTTAAGGCTAGAGCTAAAAATAGTATTAGCAAGTATAGCTCCCACCAGTTATAACGCTGCAGTAGAGATGGCCTCTAGAACGGAAATGGCTGATATTGAGCAGGCAGGTATGAGGAACCGAGTTGGATTTTGGGGCATGAATCAGAAGAGACCTGGAATATCCTGATGGCAGAAGAAAGGAAAGATATAAATGAATGGAGGCCCGATTGGAAGACCACCCTCCTTCAAATGCTCTAATTGTGGAGAGTTAGGCTATAACAATTTTTAATGCCCTCACCTATAAAGGATAGGAGGATGCAATTAACTTGAAGGCAAGAGCCAAGGACAGAGGTTAGGATTTAGAAGAGAAAACCCAGGACAAGCTTCTACCTCTAGGACTGGACCCCTCCCCCCCTCCCCCTAAAATCGCAAGTAAATGCTCGGGTAGTAGCATTAGAGAAGACGGACAATTAGACTGCAGTGGTGGAAGGTACGCTCTATATTTTTTATCCTAATGTTAAAGTATTGGTAGATCTTGGTTCCACATATTCCTTTGTTACCAATTCATTTCCTGATTCTATGGAAAAAATGGAAGAAATTTCATATAAAATGATTGTCAGTACTCCATTGGAAAAGAAAATGAATAGTGAGAAAATACATAGGAATTGTAAGATTTTGGTAGGAGATGAATTATTAGGAGAAGATTTGATATATTTGCCCATAGAGAATTGTGATGCTATCTTGGGTATGGATTGGCTAACCCAACATCGTGCTCAAGTTGATCGTAGACATAAGGTAGTACATTCCATCAGCCTAGGAAACCTATATTGAAATTTATAGGTGAGGTTGGAAGAAAAAGTAATTCTTTTATATCGGAGCTCAAGGCCCAAAAGATATTAGCAAAAGGTGCACATGATACTTGGCTTATGTAATTAACAAGCCAGGAAAGGTTAAGAAGCTTGAAGATGTGCCTGTTGTAAATGAATATTTAGATGTTTTTTAGTGGAATTGAAGGAGTTACCACTGGAGAGAGAAGTAGAGTTTTTCTTTGATCTAGTGCCATCGGTAGAACCCATTTCAAGGACCCCTTATAGGATGGCACCTACAGAATTATAGGAGCTCAAGAAACAATTACAAGAATTAACGGAGTAAGGGTTTATTCGACCAAGTACTTCGCCATGGGGAGCATCTATATTATTTGTTAAGAAGAAAGATGGGTCATTGTGAATGTATATAGATTATCAAAGGTTGAATGCAGTGACAGTAAAGAATAAATATCCGTTGTCCATGGTTGATGAACTGTTTGACCAGCTACAAGGAGTTAGATGTTTTTCGAAATTAGACTTGAGGCAAGGATATTACCAAGTCCAGATTCGGGAAGAAAATATACCAAAAACTGCATTTAACACTTGATATAGGCATTTTGAGTTTGTAGTGATGCCCTTTGGTGTTACTAATGCCCCTACTATTTTTATGGACTTGATGCACCGAACATTCCGACCGTACTTAGATAATTTTGTGGTTATATTCATAGATGACATTCTGGTGTACTCTAAAGATCCCCAAGAACATGAACAACACATTCAGAAAGTATTGGGAAAGTTAAGGGGGGCCAGATTGTACGCAAAATTCAGTAAGTGTGAGTTTTGGTTACAAGAAGTAACATTCTTGGGACATGTGATATCCAAGGACGGGATTACTATAGATCCTGCAAAAGTTGAGGCGATGACAAATTGGAAACGTCTCAAGACTCCTACTGAAATCCGAAGTTTCCTGGGATTGGTAGAGTATTATTGGAGATTTATTGAGTGATTCTCTAAGATAGCATCACCTTTGACTCGACTCACCCAAAAGAAAGTTCCCTATGTATGGACTGAGAAATGTGAGAAAAGTTTAGATACCTTATATAAAATATGTTATCTTTTTGTTGATGATGCCCATATTCCTTTACTGGAGTATTCAATGATCTTATAACTACTCTAAGCAATGAGCATACTTGCCTTACTTCTACTCTCTCTTCACTAAAAGTTTCATCTCCTACTTCTTTTTCTAGGACATTCTCTTGTCTTCCACTTTTTTCCCCCTCAGATAAGACCTCACTAAAGCTATTAGTGCACATGACTTTCTTGCTACGACACTCATGAGTCGTGTGTCCATAGCCTAAACATCAGAAGATTTAATATCTGGGCTCCTTTATGGCTTCTCCACAGCTTTCTTTTTGTCCTTATTCCACTCCCCCCTTAGTATATAATATTTCTTAGAAGGTGGCCTTGAAGCTCATTTTCTCTTAGGCAATGGTTTATTTGTTAGAGGATTTGTACTTGGAACATTCTCCACAAAGGTCCTCTTTTTCAATTACTTTTCTACATTCACAACCATATAGACCATTTCTTCTAAGGTATCACAAGAATGCAATTCTACCACATTGGCTATCTTCTGATTCAAACCACTTAAGAATTTTCCTTTGGTGGCTTGTGGGACTTTATTCACATTTGCCCTTATCATCAATACTTCTCACTCTTTGCGATAATCTTCTACACTTTTGTTCCCTTCCTTAAGTACTTATAGCTTTTGGTAGAGTTTATTATAATAATGGTGTGATTCAAACATTGATCTCATTAGATTTTTCATCAATTCCTATGTACCAATGATATTTTCTCCCATTCTCCTTCTATTGACTAGAGATTAGTCCTATCATACTAATACATAATCTGAAAACCCCGATATTGCAAGTTTTACCTTGTTCCTCTTACTATACTCTTGGCAATCAAATAATATCTCAATTTTTCTTTCCCACTCGAAACATGCCTCTAGATCACTCTTCCCTTAGAAGGTTAGCACCTTCATCTTTATGTTTTTCATTTCTCTCTCTTCTTTATTCTCTTCTCTCCTTCTACCTCTTATCCTATTACTCCTATTTTGCTCTCTATATTCTTTTTTTGAGTATTCTCTTCTGTAACACCCCTATTAAAGACAACAGCAGAAACATAATAACACCGAGTGTCGCCCCGTCTAGTTTCCCCGACAAGAGGTCTTTATAATGAAATAATAGATTAAATACATATATATGATCCAGACTCAATAATATCCCATACTGATGGCCATACATATACATATATTAGAGAATCTTCTACATGACATCTCTATCTATAATAGAATATAGTACGTGACCAAAAAGGAAGCTGTCCAGACCTAAACTGCTGACTCTGTGGTATTGTTCTTCTATCCGTAGGTCCGTTCAACTCTGGATCCTATAAAATGTAATATAAAAGACACGTGTAAGTGATGAATCACCCTGTGAGTCCCGTGTTTGCTAGTGCTTTATGAAAGAATAAGGTACATGAAACTTTTATGGAATAGCATATCATTTGTTCACTGGAAACAATTCCAAAACTCGCTAAGGAAGAGTTAATCCAGAACTTATTTTTGGAAAACATTATTTCAAATATCAAATCATTGCCCCAATTTTTAAATTACAAGAACTTCTCCAATAGAAGGTTGGCCTATATGCAAGTCCCGCAGTCCTTGCCTTTGGCACCACATATCATTGTACTGAAACCACAGCCTCTAGTACTCAATCGTGTGTCATCGAAATAAATACACTGCAGCGTATTTCTGTTCAGGTATATCACAGCATACCTAGTGTACCGCAACACACTCTTGTCACCATAAGCCAGAGGTCCCAATCGTAACATTAATCACCATTGAGATGGCAAGGAGTCAATGTTAGTGTTGTACCCTAGAGGCAATCACTTGTACATTGTATATGACACATTTTATTTTAATAAAAGGCATTATTTATCTTACAGTTTCTTTTGTTTACTTTAAGCAATATAACTGTTCGATAACGTCCATAGTACAAAACTGTGTTAAGGAAATCATGATAGAGATCATGATATGAGATTCCTACTATACTAGATGGTGTTAGTACTTAAATAGTCCCTAGCTATAGTATTAATGAGACAGGACATCATTAATGCGTTAAGACTAGTATGTGTTAGACTTCCGATTTGATCAGGCGGTGGATCTCATAAACTGTGAGTATTGAGATACTCAAAGTTAACACATGGATTCTTGTTAATGAAACAAGTTCATTGGATGATCTAACTTTGAGATAATTACATGGATAACTATTTAGTGCCAGTGATATAATCTCAATATAGTAAACATGCAAGTATCTTTAGATTTGAGATCTCCGAGGTACTTTGTTTGCTGAGCTTTGTACTTTGATTCCAATCTCCGGAGCACAATCGAGGGCCACCTATGGGATGGATATTAGATACATTGTGAGGTAAACGAAAGTAGTTGAGAGGGTCAATAAAGGATTCACCATAGGGGGAAACATCGCACGGCCACTTGTAGGAATTACTACTCGGAAAGTCCTTGACCAAGGCGATTGTGTATTGAAAATAGTTCCAATTGATACATATCTAGAATAGTGGATTCCTAGTACAAGTACTATTGTATTCGAGCCAGAATTAATTATGGAGGGAGTTGGCACTAATTCCGTACTCCAAACCGAATGAGATATTGTATGGTGAAATGAGTTAATTTGTACTGAAGTTTGTTATTGAAAGGTTCATGTCAAGCCACTTGACTTTCTGGACTCTTGGGTGGTCATGATGTGTTGCTAGATATGACTCATGATCTGAGAATATGGGTTTATTAATTGATAAATTAATAAACCAATCATAATTAGAATTAATAGTATTAATTCTAATTAATTATGGATTATTAATCTCAAAGACGTTTGGATTAATTCATGTTCACTACCAATTACTGGGAAACCTAATAGGTCACACACAATAAATGATTATATACTCAAGATATTATTTGATAACATAGTGGGGTTAATTGAGAGAAAGAGAAGTTATTGTGGACAAATTATAATTAATTATAATTTGTAGTCCAAGTTGTAATTGTGAGAACATGATATTTCCAATTATAATTTGGGAATTCTAATAGGATTAGAATTCTCAGTTTTGGGAAGGAAAATTTTTCGTGTGACATATTAAAAAGACACACGAAACCCTAGCTGAATAGTGACACACAAAAAATCAGCAACACTCGACCTTCTCTTCTCTTTATCTATCTCGATTGTCTTGAGAAACAACCCTAGCCACCATCTTGTTTCTGCTAGCACAGGAAAGTTTGGTTCTTAAGTATTCCTCTATGTGGATTACTATTAGAGATAATCATACACTATGATTATAGTGGTTAGACATTCATTTCATGTGGAGGTTAATCAAGAGGATTGCTAGATTGCGCTTCGACTTAAAGAAGAAATTTTATTCTTCGGACAATCAAACAAAGGTAAAAAGCTGTTACCTTTATTATCATTATGTCTTGTTTTCCACACATAGACGGGTCCTGGGATGGTATCTCATTTTATTTTCTACTACGCCGTATAGAATACGAGCCTGAGATACCCAACAGTCAAACGCACTGAGTGTCCCTATCCGGCATCCAGCGAATGACTCGAAATAAGAAGCGCCCGCAGACACGGCAATTGCCAGGTGCTAAATGACTAGCCAGGACGACACATTTCAATGTTCTATCACTCCGTTTGGAGTTAGACAATCCCTAAAATTAGGCCAGGTTGCTAGGGTCATCTAACTCTAACGATGGGGCCGACGGTTAACCGATAGTTAAGGAAAATGTTCAACTTCCGTTCACGTTGCTTTTTTTTTTTTTCTTTTTGTCACTCATTCGATTCTTTCCTTTTTCTTTTTCCACATCCTTTTTCCCTTCATATACAAGGGATTCACTTCATATTTCTCAATTATTTCATCCATGATTACACAATTAATCATCCTTAAGTTCATCCACTTTCTAAGCAAAATTTTGAAAGTTTGCTGTTTTGGCACATGATTTTGTTTTGGACATAACATTCAACCTACAACTCTGATTTGGCTCTATGATATATCAAAATGACCGTAAGACACTTAAATTTAATTCTATATTATCTCTTTTCAGAGTTTTGGTCCCCATAACTCACTACTAGGCAACAATAACCCCAATAGTTTTCTAGTTTTTATTCTATTTTCACAAAACAACTTTACCTACTTGTGCTTCTTGATTCATAACACCTATATAACCCTTAGTCCACTTCATTTCGCTTCAAACAACCTTAATTATTTCAGTTTTCAAGTTCAAGAAAGCTACTAAGTTCTTAAACAAATAACATGTAATTAACATCAACAATAAAAAGCAATCATAATCCTTTTTTTTTAACGTTTAACCCCGTTTTTATCCCAACTCTACCATCTTTCTTCTCAATCATGAACAACCCTTTAAATCACCATTCAAATACCCTTATTCACCATACAAAATATAACTTATGAATTCTTCATCCAATCGGTACACACACTTGCACACACAAAGTCTCACATAGTATACAATAATCATTTTAATAATCACAAATCTTATGTTTTCATGTTATAATTCATATAAAAATGATCACCGTAATGAAATCTACAACTTTAATTCTTGAAGCATAGGATTTTATCTTGTGTATGAGGTGTTCTAGCTTGAATTTGCTCCAAGAATCTCCAACTTCTTCAAGAACAATATTTTCTCTCTTTTTCCAATTTTTCTTCATTTTCTCAACCTTTTCTTCCTTATTTTCTCTCTTTTCTTCTCTTCTCTTCTTCTTATTGTGGCTGCCAGTTTTCCCCCTAAATCCACCACCATTCTTGGTCAAAATAATGACCAATAGGATTTTCCTCTATTAAATGAATGGTGGCTACTATACACGTGTCGCGATCTTTTTTTTCACATTTTTCTTAATTATTTTGTAAAACTTAGTTTAGAAGCCTTGCATGCATGAATATTTTATACATCCTCTTATTATTTGATACTTGTCCTTGGCCACCAATCACAAGAAGCCACACATCTCATTTTTCAACCGTATTTTCCTATTTTCTTCCGAAATAACCAAAATCGGGTCCGTAATGAAAAAATATTTTATTTCACCATTCAACTCCAAAAATTTCACTAAATCCATTGGTAATACTTAAATTCTTCAATTCCTTCTCTACTTGATCAAATTTGCGGTCAAAGTCACGGGCGGGATCAAAATGATGAAAATGATCGATACTCCTGGTAGCATAATTCATACAAAAATGTGTGTTTTATTGCACTGATCAATTTTTATTTTTAGAATACCCTAGAATTCTTATTTTATTAATAATAATAATAATAATAATAATAATAATAATAATAATAATAGTAATAATAATAATAATAATAATAATAATAATAATAATAATAATAATAGCCTTCCAAAAATTTAGGGTACGGGTAGAACAAATCCAATAATTACATCTAGGTCTTGACAAAATTTTTATTTCACCAAAATATTCGTTTCATTACACCGACCAACTTTTGTTCTAGACATCAATACAAATTCTCATCCTATTACAAATAATAGCCAATTGAAAGTAAAAAGGTGGGGTGTTACATTCTTCCCTCCTTACAGGAATTTTGTCCTCGAAATTTAGCTTATACTTGGAATAGTTCTGGGTACTTCTTCAACATCTTTGCCTCTGTTTTCCAAGTTGCATCTTGTACAGGATGATGGTTCCACAACACTTTTACAAGTGGAATTTTCTTATTCCGCAATTCTTTTTCAGCATACTCCAAGATCTTAATAGGCTTTTCCTCATTCTTCAAGCTTAGAGTCATCTCAATGGGTTCTTCATTTAAGATGCGAGCAGGCTCAGCCACATACTTCCAAAGTTAGGAGACATGGAACACATCATGAATACCTTGAAGTTCTATGGGTAACTGCAGCCGGTAAGCTACTTCCCAATCTTCTTGACAATAGGGAATGGTCCTACATGCCAAGGTGCCAATTTCTTCCCTTGTCCATTAATCCCCAATTGTTGTTGTGAAGTCACCTTCAAGAATACATGCTCCCCTTCGACAAATTCTAAATCTATTCTATGTCGATCTACATAACTTTTCTGTTTACTCTGTGCTGCCTCCAACTTGGTTTTGATTAGCTCCACGACCTGCCAAACCTTTTCAAGATCAAAAGCATCTTGTTCACCCATTCTCCTTCCTAAACTTTCCCAATATAACAGGGACTAACATTTCCTTCCATATAAAGCCTCAAACGGGGCCATTCCGATAGTTGACTGATAACTATTGTTGTAGGAAATTCTGCACGTGCTAAATTATCAATCCAATTGGTTCCAAAATCTAAAGTGTAAGCCCGCAGCATATCTTCCAAAATCCTATTCACTCGTTCAGTAATATCCATCTATTTTGTGGGTACGCTGCTGTACTGAATTTTAATGTTATCCCGTATCTCTACCGCAACTTGGTCCAAAACTTTAAAATAAATCTGGGGTCTCGATCCAATACAATGCTAGAGAGCACTCCGTGAAGTCTAATTACTTCCTCCATATAGATTTTACTCAACTTCTCTAAAGAATCCCGTTGATTGATATGGATGAAATAAACGGACTTAGTCAGTCGATCCACTATTACCCATATAGTATCTCGCTATTCTACTGCCATGGGTAATCCTGTAATGAAATCCATAGTAATTTCATCCCATTTCCGTGATGGAGTTGGTAATGGCTACAATAACCCTCCAGGCCGTTGCTGATCGGCTTTCACTTGCCGGCAAGTTAAGCATCGAGCTACAAAATGTAAGATATCCTTCTTCATACCAATCCACCAATAATACCATTTTAAGTCATGATACATCTTTACAACTCCTAGGTGGATAGTATATTTACTTCGAAGTCTTCTGTTAAAATGTCTTACCTTATCGCAGACTATTTTGAAATACAATACCGATCTCGATAATAAATGATTCCATCAATGTCCCTTCGAAACTCATCTCCTATTTTATTTACCTCATTTTGCACCAATTTCTATAACTCTTTATCTTTATCTTGCTCTTTCTTCAACTACTGTAGGAAGGTAGGTTGAATAAAAATATTACTCAGCCTTATTTCTCCATCTACTGCAAACGTTTCCAATTTTGGAATTTGTAACATCCGAAGAGCTGATAAATTTGCTTTCCTACTAAGGGCATCCGCTATGATACTCGCCTTCCCGGGATGATACTTGATTGGACACCGAAATTCTTCTAGAAATTCCATCCAACGAGATAGGAATAGAGACCAAGAAGCTTCTAAACTTATACAAACTACAATGACTAAATAATAGTGGAAAGTTGTGTTGGAATGTATACCCAAAATAGACTATGTATTTTTATACTTTCGAAAGTAATTAATATTTTATTCATTAATAGTCATTTGTATACATATATTTACACATTATGGTCCAAGTATGTCTGTAAATTATCTACGTGATTGGGTCATACTTTCATAGTAAGATATAGATCATGGGCTACTAAGATATAAGTTAAAAAGTTCTCGATCGATTGATAAAGTTAGACGCTTTGTCAAGGTTTAGATCATTACACTATGATTTCTAAATGGGGAATGGTTTATCTTTGATCAATAAGTAGTTCACTCATGCCAATAATGTAAGAATATTTGGAATATGTAGAATTAGACAACGCGATAATAATCTTTATAAAAGTACTACATAATAAATTAAGATTAGTCTATCATTATTATTGCGTGGACGAGTACCTTAAGACTTGAATATAAGTTGGTGGTCGGTTAAGCTGGACTTCTCTACTTTGATGTATGATGTGTGAGGTCTTAACACAAGGCCAATAACCTTGTATGTTAGGTGTATAACTTTAGTTAGTTAAGACAAACTTATATAATAGAGTTTTTATGATTCACTTAGTAAAGATATCACTCCCTTGTGATTGTTCAGGATAATCTAAATATTCCAAGAGACTGAGAAACGTAGCTAAGTAGTTATAATTTTAGGTAGTTCTCTGAGATAATTGGATAAACACTGGAAGTTCCAGATTATCGAACTAGATATTAGAATATGGTAAATTTCATTGAGCAATGAGTTGGCACATTTTTTTCTATCTTATTAATGAGTGTTACGTAGAAGGGTATTTTCATTATTACACTATTAGGTCGAAGACAACACAGTTACAATATTATTCTTGGGATCAATATTTTCATATAGTGATAAATAGAATATTTATAATGATAAATACATCTATTTGTTAGCAAGTATTTTGGTCATTTTAATAGCCAAGAATAATATGTATTTTGATCCTCGGAGTAGCTCGAGTAATCTTAGTAAATTTTATTTACTATGTGGGCTCATTGGATAAAATAAATAATGGAAGAATTATTCTAGGAGTTCAAATTATTTATTTGAGTTAGAATAATGTATTAGGCCAATTTATTAAATAAGTTTATTAATTAATCGTCTTGAATATTTTATATTGGGTCTAAGTAGATCAATTAATTAAGAAGAGCTATTTAATTAGTCATGAACTCAAGAACTAAAACCTTAGCCCATCAGGGTTTTATGAGTGCGAACCTAAGGTATAAAATCCTTAGGGTGGCCTTCCATTTGAAAGGGTGAAAATACAGAATTTTGTTCTAACAAATTTTTTAGAGCAGTTCTCTATAAGTCTCAAAAAAAAAAAAAAGATAAATAATAGCCCCCTTAGTATGTGTGCCACCACTCTCTAAGTTCTTCCATTCTTCTCCATCCATTTCTTTTCTACTTTCACTAATAGATTATTCCATAGTGGGTTTAAAGAATACTGTGGAAGATTAAAAGGTGTTTGATGGGAATGAGTCCACGATTAGATGGCATTCCCGCAGAACAAGTTATAGTTCCAATCCAAGAAGTTCCATCAAACACAAATTCAGTTCCGATTATTCAACCAAAGCGTCCTAAAAGTAAGTTCTTCTAGATTATGTTTGGGAAAAAATTTAATTTGCAAGCTTTCACTGCATTAGAAATTGTGGTTTTTCTCATGCCATTTTAAGCATGACTTCCTATAGGGTGGATTTTCACAAGAATTTAAAATGTTAGCCCTAAAAGCGTTCTCTTGTGTTTTGACTTATGACAAACATTAATGAGGACTAACTTGTGTGATCTATATGTTATACAACGTGTTTGACCTCAGTTCTTCCAAGACATGCAAATAAGATTGCTAAGCAACTCTTGAGTAATGGAATTCAAGAATGGGTGATCAAGAAGAAGATAAGCTTAAGAGATTGCATATCAAGATTTCATTATAGAAGAACCTTAAAGTAGGAATCTTTGTTAAGGTATTTTTTGTGTAAATTCTTATGTCTTCTTTACCATATGAATCAGTTTAATTCTACCTTGAAGCACTAAAACAAAAAGATCTCAAAGTTTTAAATCCTCAAAATTTTGGATTGACTAATTCGGATGACCCTACATCCAAAAGCTTCGTCCAAAATCCTGTGAATAGTGTCAAATCGATTCTACCTGAAAAAGTGTCATTTTGAACTTACATTTTGGATGCATCATCGTCCAAAACTTGAGTCTAAAACTCTAGCAATTCTGAGAGTGAAAAATTAGTCATTTTCTAGCCATTGGACTCTACTTTTTGCCTCTATAAAAGGTTTTGAAAATCAATTTGAAAGTAGATTTTTGTCCTATCCTTCTAAGAAACACTCTTGCTCTATAGAATACAAAAAATCTCATTTTTCATAGTGCTTCAAAGTGAAATCAAATTGTATTAAAAAGGTAAAGATTGCTTGAGCTCATTTTCTTTGTATATTTGCTCAAAACACTGAGCCATTTTCGCTTCATTACTACAATCATCTTTGGGTATTAAGGTTGTGGTGTAAAATCATTTGGGGTGAACCTTGATTTGTTGGTTGATTGAGTGGTTTTGGTAACACCAAGTGTGGTGATCCTCTCTTATATTTGGTGTAGATTGATACCATTGAATTGGATAAATGAAATCTGGTTGAAAATCCTTAAGTGTGAGCTTAAGGTAGTGGAAGTAAATCTTGGTAGATTAAACCACTATAAATCATATGTTATCTCTCTTTGCATTTAATTTCAGTCAGCTACAATCTTTCTTGCACAAAATTCTTTTTAATCTCTCAAAAGAAATCTTTATGGTTCTTACCAACTCATTTTCACTCTAGTATTAATTGCATCGTGTGTCTTATCTTATTTAGAGTGTAGTTAATCTTTAAATCATTTTGAAAGCCTCTCATTGTAGTCAGTCTCTTCAACCTAAAATTCTGTGGAATTCCTCAAAACATATTTTCAAATGGCATTTTAAATTTGCTAAAAACCTTATTGACCCCTTTTCTAAGGTTTTTCATTTGGTATCAGAGCTTGGTCTACTCTATTTTCGATCTAACAACCATGTAAAAAAGATCCTCATAACAAACTCATCTGCTCTTCTGTATGTTGAAGGATCCTCAACAGATCAACCTCCTTTATTCAATGGAAACAATTATACATTTTAGAAAAATAGAATAAAGATTTATGTTTGTTCAATCAACTTTGAGTTGTGGAATTTGATTGAGAATGGTTAATTTATCCCGTCAAAATTTGTTGATGGAAGAAAAGTGCCTAAATAGAGTGACGAATTTGATGCTGAAGATAATGCCAAAATGGCATTAAACTTTCAAGCTATGAATATTCTATGTTGTGCCCTTAATGCAACTGAATATAACCGAGTTAGTGGTTGTAATTCAACCCATAGTATATAGAGGTTACATGAAGTCACCCATAGAGGACAAATCAAGTGAAGGAATCTAAGTTGGGACTCTTAATTCATGATTATGAATTGTTCACAATGAAGCTAAATGAAAGTTTAACTGATATGGTTACCAAATTTACAAATATTGCAAATGGTCTGAAAGCTTATAGGAAATTCTATTCCCTTGGTGAATAAAATAGAAAAATTATAGAAGCATTACCTAAGAGCTGGCAACTAAAAGCTCTAGCTGTGGAAGAATCTAAGGATCAGAAATCCTTACCAACTGAAGAGCTAATTAGCTCTCTTCTAACGCATAAAATGAAACTCAAGAGGTTTCAAGAATCTAATGATCATATTAAAGGGAAAAGGGGAATAGCACTAAAAGCTACAAATGAGGAAGCTGAAAGTAGTTAATCGGATAGTGGTGATGAGACTGAAGTAGACTCTAAAGAATTGGCGATGATTGTAAAAAAATTCAAAAAAAATGTTCAACAAAGAAAACTTCAAAAGAGAAAAGAAATTCATGAAAATAAAATGACATACCTCATCATTTAAGCCTGAATGCTATGAATTCAAGAGCATAGAACATTTCATTGTTGACTGCCCAATAGCTAAAGAAAGAAGGTAGGATGCTTAAAAAGAAGAAGGATCTGAAAACAAAGAAGGGTAAAGGGCTAATAGGAACTTGAGACCAAAATGAGTCCAAGTCCGAGGAAGATGGAGACTCTAAAAATGAGACTGCCAACATATTCTTCATGGCAATGAAAAATGAGATAAAACCCACTACCACTAATTTCATATCTGATTTACTTAATTCTAATAATGAAAAGCATGATGATCCTAACGAATTGCTAATTGATATGTTTCATGAACTAAAATTGCTGTCCAGAAGAAATAAAGAAATGAAGATGAAAATTGATTGCTTGTTAGAAGAGAATACAAAGCTATTAAATAAGAACAAAGTCTTTCTTAAGTTACATATGTGTGCAAATATGGAAAAGGATGTTATCATCACCGCCTTGTATCATGTGTCTCTAGAAAATGAATGCTTATGTGATAAAATTCGTTTTCTTAAAATTATGGTTAGCAATTTTGATAACATGAAAAATAGAGTCGATGATCTCACTACATGTATTAAAAAGTTTACAAATGGCAAAAACAACATGGAAAAATTGCTTGGCGCTCAACACATAACTAGAAACCGAAATGGTCTAGCTTATAGGCATGAGATCATAGCTAAGAATTACAAATCTCACTTTGTAAAGGCTACCTCATCATATATGAAACACAAGTGCTGCACATATTGTGAAAAATCTGGACACAAAGCATCTAAGTGTCATGTTAAGAAGAAAATTGAATCCGGTGCAAAAACAGATTGGAGAATTAGAGGAACCATTACTAACCCCCATGGACCCAAGAAAATATGGGTACCAAAAATCACTCTCCCTTCTCATGTATAGGTACATTCATTGGAGAAAATGAGCTTCACAAAGTGGTTCTTGGATAGTGGATGTTCAAGATACATGACCAGAAATGCAGCTCTATTAGAAGATGTGAAAGTAACAAATGATGGATTTGTTACATTTAGAGACAAAAAGAAAGGGAAAATTCTTGGCATAGGTAACATTGGTAAATGATCTTCAACCATTATCAAACGAGTGTTATTAATTGATGAGCTGAAATATAACTTGCTTAGTATTAGTCAATTATGTGATAATGGTTGCAAAGTTATTTTTGAGGAAGATTCTTGCTCTGTTATGGATAGCTCAAATAATGAAACAATCTTTGTTGCTAACCATGTTGAAAATATTTATGTATTCTATCTTGATGATCTTATAGCTCACAATATTAGATGTTTTTTCGTGTATGACAATGATGGCTATCTTTGGTATAGAAGATTAGGCCATGTATCATTTGATTTGCTAAATAAATTATCCTCAAAAGAGTTGTTAGGGGACTACCCAACATAAAATTTGATAAAAGCAAAGTATATGATGCATGCTAATTTGAAAAACAAATCAAAACTACTTTCAAGCCCTAAGAAAATAATTTCTACCTCAAAACCTCTTGAATTAATGCATATAGATTTGTTTGGACCAATGAGGACCACTAGCCTTAGTGGTAAAAAGTATGCTTATATTCTAGTAGATGATTTCTCAAGATTTACATGCACCTTATTTCATGGACAAAAAAATGAAGCATTTTCTAAATTCTCAAAATTACTCAAGCGCGTCCAAAACTCTATTGAATGTAAACTGATTTCCATCAGGAGTGATAATGGGAGAGAATTTTACAACAGTGAGTTTACACACTTTTGTGATGAAAATAGAGTTTTTCACAACTTTTCAGCTGTCAAAAACCCTGATAGGGGCTAAATTATATTCAGTCTTTTTCTCTTTTTCTAAAATAAATCCTACATTTTTTCTCTTTTTCTAGTTATTTGAGGTTCTTTTGTAATATATTTTGCGCAATAACAAGCCATATTATTTCATATATTGAGATTTTACCATTGGAAAGGTATTTTGTTCATAATTGTAGATTTTTAGGGTGAAACGAAGCAAAAACGTCGCAAACCAAATGAGAGGTGGTGCCGGCTAGGGCCCTAGAACCGGCATTGGCCATGCACTGTTGAAACAAACTTAAAAGCGGCAGAAAAATTGCTGAAACAAAGTGGAACAGAACAATGCTGGTTGTGAAGCTAGAACCGGCGCCGGCTGTATTCTGGAGACGTTGTGCAAAATTTGGAGAAAAATCGGCGAACGAGTAGAGAAGCAGAACACAACCGGCGCCGGCTCCGAGAGTCAAGGCGGCGCTGACTGTGCCCTGAAGCTAAGGCAGTACTGTGATTTTTCTACGCGATTTTTGGTAATCTGAGGAGTTTTAGTATCTTCCAACTTCTACTCGGCCAAGAACATGGTACCTACGAGTTTAGGCACTTCCTAAGCCTATATATAGATGAAAAACACAAGGGGAAAGGGAGAGAATTCATTGATCATCATAGAAAATCACTCAATCAAATGAGGAATTCTTCAATTCAATGAGGGTTGTACAAGAAGGTCTTCAAAGGAAGAAGAATGAGGCTTGTCTATGTGTGCTTTCTTTTTCTTGAACAATGATATGTTAATTGTTTTATTGTAATTTGACATTATTTTGGATATTCATGATATTTAGAAATTTTTGATCTTTTGATTAATCAGTTGTTCTTCTTGGTGTTTAATTACTTGTGCTTATTACAATATTGGTTGATTGTTACTTTCTACTGACTTGCTTGAAAAAGGGGTTGATGGTGGTTTCAATTCATTAGTTTCATATTTGTTGTCTTTTAACTTGCTTGGAAAAGGGGTTTAATTGCGAAGAACAAAGTAATTAAAGGTTAATTGATGTTTGCTCGAATATGGATTCATTGGTTAGTTTCATGTTTTAAATTTGCCAAAATATGGAAATTTAGTCAAGGATTGTGTTTAATGCATCTTTTGGGTAAGACTGGTTGAGACAGAACATATGATACTAAGTTACCTAGGAGATAGGGATTCATGGATTGAAAACGAAGTGGTCTACTTTAATTCTTCATGATGCCAAAGGAATAATTAGTTATGATAATAGTTATGTTCTTTAAGATCATGCGTGTCTAAACAATGGTTTGAATTGCATAATTCTACATCCTTGACATGTATATATTTTTATTTTGATTTTATTTTTATTTTTATTTGTTTATCAATTTATCGAGTCGGTTAAATATGTAAATATGTAAATATGTAAATATGCAAATATGTAACCATGTAAATATGCAAATATGTTGATTTAACCATGTAAATATGTAATTTATTGAGTCTAAACAATGGCTTGGATTTTGTTGATGTAACTATGTAAATATGCAAATATGTAAATATGTAAATATATACATATGTATAATTGTTCTTTCCGCAAAAAGGTGCTATCTTTTGTATTTCATGTATTCTTGTACACCCTTGTAACCTAACTTAACCTACTAACTTTGACCATGTTCTTTTTGCTAACTTTGTAACCTTGTACTTTTGTGGTTTAGCATTAATTCTTTTTATCTAACTTGCTTCTTGTTTTCTTAGGTGTTACCCTTGGTACATGACCCGAAATTCTAAAGGCGAGATGGTCAATTTTGACTCTGAAATCGAAAGGACGTTATCAAAAATTTGCCGGACAATTCAAAGAAACTTGATCATCAAAATGGATGGTGCTCACCAAAACAATGCTGGGAATGACAGAAGGGTAATGGATGACTTTGTGAAACCCACAATCTCGGGCACATGCTCGAGTATCACTAGACTTAGGATAGATGCAAATAATTTTAAAATAAAGCCCAACATTATCCAAATGGTGCAAAATATAGTTTAATTTGACGGGCTACCTAAAGAGGATCCCAATGCTCACTTAACTAGTTTTCTTGAAATTTGTGATACTTTCAAAATGAATGGTGTTTCTGAAAATGCCATTAAGTTAAGACTTTTTTCCTTTTTCCTTGAGAGATAGAACTAAATCGTGGTTGAAGTCTTTACCTACAAGTTCCATCACTACTTGGAATGCCCTAGCTGAAAAATTCTTGGCCAAATATTTTCCTCTAGCTAGGAGAACCAAACTTAGGAATGAAATCTTCGCCTTCCAACAATTAGATTCTGAGCCCTTATACGAAAGTTAGGAAAGATTTAATGAGATGTTAAGAAAATGCCCACACCACGGATTCAAGCTGGGAATGTAAATGTTTATCTTCTTGAATGGCCTCACGTTCGCAACACGGCAGGTGGTGGACTCTTCTGCAGGGGGTTCCATCAATCATAAGACCCCGGAACAGGTATTTAAGCTTATTGAAAATTTAGCTTCTAATAACTATTCTTGTGGAAGTGCAAAGTCAAGAGCTCATGTGCAAAGAGTGCACAAAATGGATATTGTGGTAGCATTAGAGGCTAAGGTAGATGCCTTAACTCAAAAGATGGAACAATTGGTGATGCCTTAAAGCCAAGTTTTAAACGTCAATTGCAATTTCTGTGGAGAAGGACACCCCAATCATGAATGCCAAAAGATGGGGTCAATCCAAGAAACTTCAGAGCAAGTGGCCTTCGCAGGTAATGTCTGGCCAGGTAACAATCCATATAGCTCTACCTATAATCCTGGCTAGAGAAATCACCCTAATTTCTCTTGGAGCAATGGGAATTAACCTAGGCAAAGTTCTTTCAATTTTGGCAATAACCAAAGGAACAAAAAGCCCATAAACAACACAACAGCACCTTCAAAACCACCATTGGAAGAATTAATTGGCTAATTAGTAAGTACCACGGAGACTAAATTCCAAGGGGTCGATGCGACAACAAGGAACCTAGAGGCTTCCATGCATAATTTGGAGAACTAAATTGGTCAACTAGCTAAACTCTTGGGGGATCATCAAGCGGGGACACTACCAGGGAATACTGAGGAAAATCCACGAGATCACAGCCGTGGAAAATCTTGAAGCAGTTTTTTTTCTCTTTTTTTTACTTTCCATTTTTTGTTATGAAGACCATTTTCTATTTATGTTAATTCAATTGATTATTCTTATTCCAGTGCATTATTCAGAATTCGTGTGTTTTTCTGCATTCAAATATAAAAAAAAAATTGGGAGACTGGACAGAACAGAGCCAGTGCCGACTCCAAGAGCTCGGACTGGCGCCGGCTCCTGCCGGGTAAAGCATAATTTAAGGGCCATTTTGGCCACTTTTCTTCAAAATCTCCATTCTCCCTCTCAAATTCTCTCAAGCCCGCGCCGATTTCACAACCCTTATCTCCCAAAATTTGATTTTTCAACTCCTAAACACCTCCATAACGTCTATTAACTTCTTTTTTGTTGATCCTACAGATCAAACACCTCAAAAGCTTCGATTTTTCATAACAAAATCACATTCAATCCACAAGCAATGAGCTTAGATTTCTACAAAAAGCTTACATTTTTTGCTTGCCCATGCATACAAGAGCATAAAGGTATGATTTTTATTCCATTCTTACGATTCAAAATGTTGTAAATAACTTTGCCTAATTTGAAGAATACTGTTGGCCGAGAATAAGAAGTATGTATGCTATGCTTGACTTATGCATTCCTCCTTGAGCTTTATGAATTAGATTAAATTAGGACTTATTGAGCCTTCACTATTTGATTCATGCTTATGATCATTTGAGACTTCATATAGCTAAGGCTAGAATTGTGGCTATTGGTGATACTTGAATATATGGAACGTGCATTTTTAATCACATAATACCATGATACTGCCTTCATTCACATGATTATGTTTACTAGCATACTTTGAGGATATCAGCACAGTTATGCTTTACAATGAACTTTATATACATTGTGCAGATTGTGTTGAATTGATCAAAGGTGATTGATTAATTGGTTGTTGGAGTTGATATGTATTAAAGGAGTTTGGGTTTTGTGGACTATGAGCTTGGTTGAGGGTTATGTGCGATTTGAGGAATATTTGTGCAGGGGTAGCTATACTATATTTAGTCTTTGAGCTTGCTTGTTCTCTCTTCTTATTACACCCATTCCCTACTCGACCATGTCTAGAGCAAGGAGTCGGTCTTCTAAAAGGGCGTGAACTTCCTCGTCCTCAGTCCCATCATCTATTGATCCCTTATCTCTTTGACCTACTAAGTTTATTGATGCCTCTTGTGAGGAATGGTACAGTAAGAGAGCATCTAATAAGATTATTATCAAGCGTACTTTCTCACCCACCTTAAACCGTGCACTCAAATTGGGTATGATATTTATAAGGCTAGGATGGGGGTCGATAGTACAATTGAAGGGGAAGTATTGTCCCGTGCTTATAAAGAATTCTATGTTAATATGTCTGATAAGGGCAATAAACATCTTTCCCATATTGAAACAAGAGTTAAAGGGGTCCCTATTGTCATCACGCAAAACCAATTAGCTAACCTCCTCCAGGTTTTCGACGATGATACTTGCCAAGGGATTGATGTGAATAATCAAAAGATTCTTTCGGACCCGAATTGGGATGTTAGAGGGACAAGAACGACCCTAGGCTTATATAAGCATAATGCCTTCCAAGCTAGTAGCTTCTATTCCAACAATGATTTGGCAGTCAACTTTCGCACTCTAGTTTACATGTTTAGATTTAATGTTGTCCCCTGTGCTAGTGGTTTCAATGAGACTAGGCTTACTGACACTTACATTTTTCATCGGATGATGAACATATTACCTATCCCTCTTGCCCCTTTGATTATCCAATCTATTAGGGAGGTTGTTCATCACCGTCTTTCCACCAAAGCCTTTGTTTTTCCCTTGGTTATAATGAAGATTTTGAAAGACTTTTGGGTGAGTCTTAAGGGAGAACTCATGGAGGCTACCACGGAGCACGATATGGTCACTAAGCAAACTCTTATGAGTTGCGGGTACAAATACAGCCAGGAGTTGAAGAAGTGGCTCACTCATTTCGAGGTCTGACATCCTGGTCAGGTAAGGCCACCAACAGTGGAGAAAGAATAGCCACCACCACCAACATGTGCATGGGCCAGCAGCTCTCAGTCGCACTCTCGGACTGACTTTGAGACAACCGTGCTGGGACGCCTCGACCAGCAAATGGAGGTGCTCCTATGCTTGCAGCGTACTATGGAGGACATGGCAAGACCGCAAGCTACTATGGAGCAGCAGTTATCCGAGTTGAGGTAGCATTCTTCTGGGCCACATGGTGGTACGAGCACCTCTACCCCGGCTAATGATAATGAGGATGATGCTGATGATGGAGAGAACTGATGATACTTGTCTATATTTTCTCGATCACTCTTATTTTTCCTTTCTCTTTTCATGTTTTTTTTAGTTAGTTTTATTTTTCTTTGTACCTTTTTCTTTCTTTTGTTTTTGCTTCATTTTCTTTTCTAGTTTTTATGCTTTGGTGTTTTTTTGTGTATTCTTCTTTTTAGGTACTTTGATGATGCCTCATTCTTCAAGCATTCAGATCTTGTATAGTACAATGCCAAATGAATGGAAGTTTGTTTCTCTTCTCTCTTCTCCTTTATATTTTTGATCCCATGGTATTGTTGTTCTTATTGTATTGATTTGGCCATTGAGGACAATGTCCAGTTTAAGTGTGGAGGAGAGATTTGATTGACAAGTCTTCTATACATATTCTTTCGCCTTATTTAAGCAAAGTTGAGCAAAATTTTTGCAAAAGTTTTTCTGATTTTCTTTGTAATTTCAAGCTATATGTTTAAAGCATGTCTTTATGATAGATTATAGAGTATATGTTCTAGATCATTTATGGCTTATGCTTGACTTTTTGCACTCACTTGGACAAAGTAGTTCTTGATCAAATACTTTGCATTGTTCTTAAACCTAGTTTTTCTCTAAAATTCGTAGAGCATTCTAGAACTTACTAGAATACCTCTCGAGGCGAAATAAGAAAGAAAATCATGATTTAACTTTGGGATAACGGTAATAGGCCTTCTTTGGATAGTTTGGACTTTTCAAACCTACCTATTTTCATAACATCCCTAGTGTCTATTTTGAGCCTAAATGGTTAATTTCTTTCATTAAAACCCGTCACAATATTTAGTCCATTGCTTATGCTGAGAGTTTGAATAATGTTCGAAATCTTTATGCTCTTGATGGTTGAAAGTGTATGTAAGGGAATGTTGAGAAAGAATGCTGGGATAAAGATCATGACTTATTACTTTCAGTCATGGATCAATATTGAGTTGAGCTGGAAAAGGAAAAGAGAGATTGAAAGAAAGAGAATAGGAAAAGGAGGGAGTGAAAACAATAAAAGAAAATAAACAACTGCTAGAAAGAATGGAAAGAAAATGAGAAAAAAAAAAAAAAGAACAGCAGCAGAGTAGAAACAAAAGAGGAGTAAAAGAAAAGAAAGTTGAGAGAGAAAGAAAAGAAAGATCACAAGAGGAATGGTGATTGAACTGAGAAACAAAAGAGTTAAAGTTCATATTAAAATTTGACACCATTACTGGAAAATTGAGTGATTTTGTGAGAAAAAGAGTGGATGAAAAGAAAAGTTGAAAGAAAAAGAGAAAAAATGCAGGATTTGTTTTAGTGGAGCTGTAATTGCTATATAAGGTTATGGTTTGTTTGATTCTTGGAATATGGGAGCAAGAAGAGTTGGAAAAACTACATTACAAGCCTTTAGCCTTACACTACAAGCTTAAAAGTCCTACTTGATCTAAGTAGAATCATGATGTGTCTTGGATTAGTGGAGAGAGTGTATGAAAAGTAAGCATATGGAATGCATATGCTTTTTGAACTAAATTCTTTCTAATGGTTTGAGAATATTGTAAATTATTGAGATGATTTTACTAAGTCATCTATCACTACACAAGTCTTGCATTGGTTATGAAAGATTTAGTATCATGTGTTATATGTTCTTGAATGAAGAAAGCATTGAAGATATGGTTTTGAAATTGATTGAGTGATTGATTGAACATTGTGTTCCTACTTGTTCTTGATACTTTGCTTGAGGATAAGCAAAGAGCTAAGTGTGGGGGCTAAATTAGTCATATTTTTCCTAATTATTTGAGGTTGTTTTGTAATATATTTTGCGCAATAACTAGCCATATTCTTTCATATTTGAGATTTTACCCTTGAAAAGGTATTTTGTTCATAATTGTAGATTTTTAGAGTGAAACGAAGCAAAAATGTCGCAAACCAGAGGAGAGACGGTGCTGGCTAGGGCTCTAGAACCGGCACCGGCCATGCACTGTTGAAACAAACTTCGAAGCGACGGAAAAATTGTTGAAATAGAGTGGAACAGAACTAAGGCGGTGCCGGCTGTGAAGCTAGAACCAGCGCCGGCTGCATTCTGGAGACGTTGTGTAAAATTTGGAGAAAAATCGACGAATGAGTAGAGAAGCAGAAAACAACCGGCGCCGGCTCCGAGAGTCAAGGCGGCGCTGACTGTGCCCTGAAGCTAAGGTGGTGCTGCAATTTTTCTACGCAGTTTTTGGTAATCTGAGGAGTTTTAGTATCTTCCAACTTCTACTCTACCAAAAACATGATACCTACGAGTTTAGGAACTTCCTAAGCCTATATATAGATGAAAAACACAAGGGGAAAGGGAGAGAATTCATTGATCATCATAGAAAATCACTCAATCAAATGAGGAATTCTTCAATTCAAGGAGGGTTGTACAAGAAGGTCTTCAAAAGAAAAAGAAGGAGGCTTGTCTACGAGTGCTTTCTTTTACTTTGTTTTCTTTTTCTTGAACAACGATATGTTAATTGTTTTATTGTAATTTGACATTGTTTTCAATATTCATGATATTTAGAGATATTTAATATTTTGATTAATCGGTTGTTCTTCTTGGTGTTTAATTCCTTGTGCTTATTACGATATTAGTTGATTGTTACTTTTTATTGACTTGCTTGAAAAAGGGGTTGATGGTGGTTTCAATTCATTAGTTTCATATTTATTATCTTTTAACTTACTTGAAAAATGGGTTAATTGCGAAGAACAAAGTAATTAAAGGTTAATTGATGTTTGTCAGAATATGGATTCATTGGTTAGTTTCCTGTTTTAAATTTACCAGAATATAGAATTTAGTCAAGGAATGTGTTTAATGCATCTTTTGGGTAAGACTGGTTGAGACAGAACATGTGATACTAAGTTACCTAGGAGATAGAGATTCATGGATTGAAAAGAAGTGGTCTACTTTAATTCTTCATGATGCCAAGGGAATAATTAGTTATGATAATGGTTGAGTTCATTAAGATCATGCTTGTCTAAACAATTGTTTGAATTGCATAATTCTACATCCTTGATATGTATATATTTTTATCTTGATTTTATTTTTATTTTTATTTGTTTTTCAATTTATTGAGTCGGTTAAACAATGAAAGAAAGTTAATTAATGTCTACTTGTTTCTTGAGGATCGACACTCGTTTGAATCCTATGCTCGGTTAATGATGAGTACGCTTGCTCATATGTGTGATTTGGGTTAAACGTTTTAATTTAAACTTGATTGGGAATGTGCTTCGTTTTTGTATGATTGTTATACCCAAGTCCGAACACATCAACCCATCAACAAAACGATGTTGTTGAGAGAAAAAATCAAACTTTGCAATAAATGGCTAGATCTATGATTTGTAAAAATTCTCTTCCAAAATACTTTTGGGCTAAAGCTGTAAATATAGCATGCTATATTATAAATCGAGTGATGTTGAGACCTTTCCTAAGAAAAACACCATTTGATCTTATGTTTAACAAAACTCCATCAATTTCTTATTTCAAAGTATTTGGCTGCAAATGTTTTGTTCTTAATACCCGAGACAATGTTGAAAAATTTGATAGCGAATCCAATGAAGCTATATTTCTTGGATACTCTTCCAATAATAGAGTGTACAATAAGAGAACTCTATGTGTGAAAGAATCTGTACATGTTGTCTTTGATGAATCTAATATTTATACTTCAAGAAAATATGATACTGATGTGGGAAGTTCAAAAGAAAGAGGGAAAGAATAGCACAAAGCACCACCACTGGACATTCATGCCAAAGAAAAGGAATTTGAAGAGTAGCAATCCAAACAAAGCAAGCAAGAAATTGAAGAATTCATAGATCAAGGACTACTAAGAAACTAGAAGTACAAAACCGGTCATCCAAAAGAACAAATCATTAGTGATCCTAGCTGTGGAGTTAAAACTATACGGTACTTCATAGATAATTTTGCTCTACTCTCTAGTGTAGAACTTAACTGTATTGATGTGGCCTTGCATGGTGATTTTTGGATAATAGCTATGTAAGAAGAACTGAACCAATTTGAGAGAACTCAAGTTTGGAAACTCGTCCTTAGACCACTTGATCATCCTTCTATTGGTACCAAATGAGTTTTTAGAAACAAACTGGATAAAAATTGAGTGGTTATTAGAAATAAAGCTAGACTTGTTGCCCAATGATTCAATCAAGAAGGGGGTATTGATTATGATGAAATATTTGCTCCCATTGCTAGATTTAGAGTCCATAAAAATGCTTCTTGCCTTTACATCCTTCAAAAATTTCATGATTTATCAAATGGATGTTAAAAGTGCGTTTTTAAATATTTTATTGAGGAAGAAGTATATGCAGAACAACCTTCGGGCTTTATTCATGAGCATTTTTCAAATTACGTTTTCAAACTCTCAAAGACTCTTTATGGTTGAAAACAAGCCCCAAGAGCTTGGTATGAAAGGCTTAGTGAATTCTTACTCTGAAAATATTTTTCAAGAAGCATGATCGATACCACACTGTTTATTAAGGCATAAAATTCTGGTGATCTTCTTATTGTTCAAATTTATGTTGATATCATTTTTTACGCAACTAATGGTTCCTTGTGCGATATTTGCTATGACAATGCAGCAAGAATTTGAAATGAGCATAATGGGAGAACTCAACTTCTTTCTCGGACTACAAATTAAATAAACTAAAGATGGAATCTTCCTAAATCAAGCTAAGTACGCTGAGAAACTACTCAAAAGGTTTGGTAAGAACAAAGCCAAAGAAATTAGCATACCTATGAGCACTTCTCTAAAACTTGATAAGGATAAAAATGGTAAGAAGGTAGATGAATCTAAATATAGAGGTATGATTGGAAGTTTATTCTATCTTACTACTAACTAGCCAGATATCATGTTTTCAGTTTGTCTTTGTGCCTAATTTCAATCATACCCAAAGGAATCTCACTTATGTTCCATAAAACGCATTCTTAGATATTTGGTTGGAACATATGATTATGGTATATAGTATCCTCGTACTAACACATTTGATCTTATAGGCTATACCGATGCACGGACTATGCTGGCTGTAAAGTTGAACGAAAAAGTACTAGCGGGCACTGCCAATTTCTTGGACACTCTCTAGTGTCATGGCATAGCAAAAAGCAGGCATGTGTATCCTTATCTACAACCAAGACTGAATACATTACAGCTACGAGTTGTTGCACACAAATTCTGTGGATAAAAAATACACTGCTTGATTATGGTCTCAATTTTGATTGTGTACCTATATTATACGATAATACAAGTGCAATCAATCTAATCAAAAATCCTATTCAACATTCTAAGACCAAGCATATTGAGGTTAAACATCATTTTATTAGGGATCGTGTGCTTAAAGGAGATGTATATGTTGAATATATTTCAACTAATGAACAACTTATTGATATTTTTACAAAACCTCTGGCCGAAGAAAGGTTCAATAATTTGAGAAGAGGTTTAAAAATTACAAAGATCATGTGACTGACATATTTGCAAAAGAACTGTTATTTTTATTTTGCAGAACCACTGAAGATACAGCATTTGGATGAAGATTTTGGACGCACCATTTAGAAAACACGACTCCAAAATCACATCAATAGAACTATCCTTATTCCACTTTTTGGACGAATGATTTTGGACTCAGTATAAGTCCAAAATATTGACAACTCTTAATTTATGAAAAGCTAAACAATTTCTATTAATCAGTGAAAGAAAACATGAGCCTAGAAATGACTTTTCAAAATTTTCAAAATGTCCACGCTTTTTTTTAACACCTCTGAAAAGCCTTTAATGTAAAGTTCCTAACTGAACCTATCCTATCTAGAACCTAGGAAATCTCAAAAGAAAAGGCTTTCACTCACTCTCTCTTGAAAATCTAAAACCAACTTACTCTCTATCACTCTCAACTTCATCTTCTCTGAAACAGAACAAAAAAATCCTTCATCTTTTTTTTTTTTTTATGGAAATGTAAATGGATTAATATTGAATAAAATATATTTACAAAGTGGTTCACTAGTTAACAGTTAAGAGGACTATTAACTAGTTGTGGTCAATACAATTCTCAAAATTGGTCAAAATATTAAGGTATAAAGTAAATATAACAGTGTACACATGTGTTTTGATCCTTTTAGCAATTTCCATCTATTGGCAAACAGCTCCATCAAACAGCGCCCGGTTACATGCCATCTAGATGTAATAGAACGTGGCAGCCATAGCAGTAGCCTTAGCCTTAGCAATCCACGAAAATTCACAGTTAGCTCGCTTGAACAACCTAAGGCATGAGTTGGTCATATTCATAGCTTATGGTAATTCCAGCCACACTTTAACTTCCATCTAAATAGGTGCAGAAATTGAACATTTGAAAAATAAATGGTTAGTCATTTCTGGTTGTGCCTTACAAAGTGGACAAGATAAGTCATCCAGCCAAAATACAAGTGCATCTTTAGTCTTCAACTGTCCCCTAACATACAACCAGACCATGAAAGAATGCTTGGGGGTTAGGCCCTGCTTCCAAATAGTGCTAGCCCAATAAACCTTCAATGTAGTTATCCTAAGGTAGTCGTATGCTTGGGTGGTGAACGAAGTGGTACCCATTGCCCAAGTGTGTAGAAGATCAGCAGCACGGTGAAGATCCTGTTCCTACTCCAGAATCATGTCTCTAATTGCTAGTAGTCTAAAGAAAATAGTGGGGAATGGTCCCTGTGATGCTTAATCTCCCAAACAAACCTGCCATTCATGTAGTAGTGGTCCAGCCATTTGACCCACATGGATTGTTTCTCCGCTTATATGTCCCAAAGAATCCTAGCCAACAGTGCCCCATTCCATGTCTGCAGATGTCACAATCCAAGTCCACCCTCGTTCTTGGGAAGGAAAATATCCTTCCAAGTAACCAATGACTTTTTTGAATCCCACAAGAAATCTCGAGCCATCCTATCTAACTGACTAATCACTGCAGACGATGTTGGAAGAATGGACAACCAGAAACACTCTACCCTTTGTAGGATAGTCTGGATCAGTTGGAGTCGCCCAGTATAAGAAAGTGAATGTGCAGACCATCGCCCAATGTAGGAGCCAATTCTATCCAACAAAGGTCTGTAGAAAGATGTCCAGATCTTACCAATCATGATTGGTAAACCCAAATAGCCAAATAGGAATTGCCCAAGGGGGATGCTCGTTTCAACCAGAAGAGTCTCTTGATCAATCCTCCTTATTCCAGCTAGGTATATGTTAGACTTATCCTTGTTGATTTCAAGACTAGAGCACCGTTTAAATTCATCAAAGTAGTCTAGGAGAATGTGTTTAGAAGGACAGTCACCCCTAGCGAACAGCATAAGGTCATCCGCAAATGCAAGGTGAGTAATCCTTAAAACCTCACACTTGGGATAGTAGTTGAATACAATCCCAAGTGTGTGCACTTTGATGACTTGTGAGAAATATTCTAAGAAAATAACGAACAACATAGGAGAAATCGGATCCCCTTAGTGAAGACCTTTGGCTCCACTAAAAAAACCCCGCAGCATCCCATTGATAGCTATGAGAAAGAGGTTGTGGTTACACACTACTCTATCCAGTCCATGAAAAGATGTGGACAACCTAGTTCACTAAGTAATTCTAGTAAGAAGGTCCAGTTAACCAATTCATATGCCTTTTAGGTCTACCTTAACCGTGCACCGAGGAGAAACTCTAGTCCTATTATACGCACGCATTAGCTCCTGAACCAGCAGGATGTTGTCAGCCATGAGCATGTCCTGTATGAACACCATCTAGTCCTACTATACTCACGCATTAGCTCCTTCATCTTCTTCTCACTTTTGGGGTGACGAAAATAGCAAAATCGGACAAAGGAATTGCAAAAAAAAAAAAAAAAAACAAGATGGGAAAAGTAGCTGGTAAGATAAAAGCTACTACGCCGGTGGTCACCAAGCAGAAAAAAAAGAAAATCACTACGGAAGCCTCTTGATCAAACTCATCTATATAGCATACCACTCCAAAAAGTTCTGAGACATAGGTACCCCGCTAACTTGATAAAAAATGTGAAACAGATTTCAATGATTAGCTATCTAGGAATAGAACTATAATTTCGGGATATCAGGTTAAGGCTAGAGATTTCTTAAATTTCTCTAATATTCTAAATATGTTTGAGAATCTGGTTTGGGGAGCGTCACTGATATTTGATAGAAGTTGTATATCCTGTTGGTTTGGGAGTTCTATGCTAATTTGAAAAATTAGCGACTTGAGAAGACTGGATAAGGGTTCATGGTGCAATGGTACAGCACCAGAGTAGGATGTATAAATGTTGTGTTTGATCACACACTGCTGAACCGAATTTTTTGTGTGAAAGATGGGTTATCCAGTTCTTTGAGATGAACAAGTTCCCTAAAGGGACAGACAATTTTTATTTGCGCAGATTTGAGGAAAGATTTTTAGGTGGGAAAAGTTTCAAAAACTCGGGTGATAGAAACACGAAATGGCTGAATGGCCCTAGAAGAGTCTTACACCATATGGTGTCAACCATGGTTGCCCCGAGCTTTGGACATCAAACCTTAGTGAGTATCATGCAAATACACTAATGTTGGCTCTTTTTGAGGGACGACAGATCAGTTTTGGATTTCTAGTAGTCAAATTGATGATGCAGTCAAGGAAAACTTCACTTAAGGCACTTCCATATGGCAATCTGTTGACCAAAATATTCAGATATTTTAATGTAGATTTAGACAAGTTTGAACTTGGGTAGATAAAGACAACTATGTATAATACGGAGTCTTTCGAAAGAATGGGCTTTGTTCTAGTGAATCAAAAATAGGTACTGTTCAGATATTTATCTGATGAAGAGAAAGAAGAAGTGCTAAAAATCAAAAAGGAAGGAAAAGGAACTGCTCAATCTGCAGGGACTAAAAGGAAAGCTGAAACAGAAACTCAACCTAAGTCTTCTAGCAAAAGTAAACAGGGGACTCAGGACAAAGGCATGAGTGAAAGCATTCTGGACACAATAAATTCACTAGTTGTTAAATTGGATAGACTTAGTTCAAAGATTCAAACTCTTGGGAATAGGCTAACCGCAGTGGAAGAAAAGGCTAAAAAGGATGAACCAATGTCTACTCCATCAGTACCATCCCCAGAAAAGGCAACTACAGAACAACCTATCCCTGGGGTCGAAGAAGAAGCTATGAAAGAGCAGCAGGTTGAGGAAATAACAATCCCTGGGCAAGGAAGGGAGACATCTCCATATCAGAAAGAATTAGCACCCCCTAACCCTATTGAGCTCCCTATCTCTTCTAGAAAGAGATAAACATGTGGTAGTTAAGCGGAAATCTAATAAGCTTACTGGATAACATTCCAGAAAGGGTGTTGGGTCCAAGATTGAAACTTTTCACATTTCCTGAGTGCTCAATTCAGTGGATTAATTTCCAGCCTCCCTCTACCATAAACTCCTTACTACTTTTCATTGAATAATTTACCTTCTATCTCTTAGCTACTATCTCTGCTTAGCGTATACCTACCTCATATATATAATCTTCTTTGCTTCATATATTTGCTAATTACTCTCCTTATTCTACATTTTGATTGATGACATAAGGGGGAGAAAAATGATAGCTAGGATTGTGATTGTGCACTAAGTGCACTTGGAGAAAATTCTAGGATTGTAGCTGGGATTGTGATTGTGCACTAAGTGTGTGCACAGGGAGAAAATGGCGATTGTGCACTAACTTGTACTATGTTGTGCTATGTAATTGTGATCTCTGTGGTTATGCTATGTAGTGCTATGCTGTTAATTCTGCATGACTGTTAACTGCTGCTATTATTGAGTATTATTGTGACTACAGCTATTAGTGAGTATTATTGTGACTGCTATTAATTCTGCACCGATTGAACTAATGTTGGATGAACTAAATATTAGATGTTTGTGCAAAGTTGTGCTATGGATTGAAAATAGTTATTATGTTTTGGATTGCAACATACTTATATACAAACTGAATATTTCGTAAGATCCTGTGAAACTCTCTATGGAATTCATGTTAGGATTCGGGTTTGATCAAACCAGCATGCTCTGCTAATTTTTGTTTTCTTATATATAAATAATGATTTATGATCATGCATTGATTATATACTAGTTTATGATAAACATGATTTGTGATCTCTGATTGATTATGATCATAGCTTGTTGCCATCCAAGAAGATTTAAGCTACTCATTGAAAACTAGTTTGATAGTTTTTTGTCAAAGGCGCTTTGAAGTATATGTAAAGGTATCATTTGAGATTGGGGTTGTTGATCTATCTATTTTGAAAGCTATTATGATATGCTCTATGTTAAAAATCTCAAAGGATAATTATTCATATATTCTTCATTGCTCAAAACTTTCCTTAAAATCATAAATTTCTTGAGAAAATCAGACTAGATCAAAATTTCTGAAAACTCAATGTTTCCTACACATATACAGGAGGAGTTTTGGACACACGTTTTCTTGATCCGAAAGTCTAGTCCAAAAAAGAGTTTTAAAAAAGAAGACAGTTTTTATCTAACTTTATACTATTTTGGACACATGTCTTGGATATCCAAAACCAAATATCCAAAAGTTCCGTAGTTTCACTCCACCTAGTTTTTGGATGCACCTTTTGGAAGACCAAAAGTTTGGATCTAGTTTTTTCTGAAATTGCACTTCTTAATCTCATATCTTACATGTTCATATATGCATATATTAAGAGGGAGCATCTCATTATATGATTTATTTTCTATACCTTCTTGTGTACATATTCATACATTTTTTTATTGCAGCTATTCTTTTAAGGAATAGTCGTGTGAAGGAAGAAATGAGGATATGGAGGTTGGTTGGGTCATAGGCTCATTAAGCCATGTTTGTAACTATATGCCTTAATTTTCTATCTTAATCTCATAAGCACTCTTTAAGTCTTATAATAAGATATTGCACTTCAATGAAAAATATTCTTATTTCTCTTGGTCTAACATGTTCGTACTGTATATATCATTATTTTTGTATCACAATCCTATCAAATTTGTCATCACCTAAAAATGGAGAGATTATTAGCCCAAAGGGCATTCTCTTGTATTTTGACTTATGACAAATATTGATAAGGACTAACTTGTGTGATCTACATGTTATAGGGCATGTTTGACCTCAGTTCTTCCAAGGCATACAATTAAGATTGCTAAGTAACTTTTAAGAAATAGAATCCAAGAATGTGTGATCAAGAAGAAGATAAGTTTAAGAGATTGCATACTAAGAATTCATTATGGAAGAACTTTAGACTAGGAATCTTTGTTAAGGTATTTTCTGTGTAAATTCCTGTCTTCTTTACCTTATGATTTAGTTTAATTCTACCTCGAAGCACTAAAACAAAAAGATTTCAAAGTTTTAAGTCCTCAAAATTTTAGATTGAGTAATTTAGGTGACCCTGCATCTAAAAGGTTCATTCAAAATCCTGTGAACAATGTCAAATCGATTCTGCCTAAAAAAGTGCCATTATAGATGCGTCATCATCCAAAACTCTAACAATTCTGATAGCGAAAAATAGCCATTGGAACTCTACTTTTTATCTCTATAAAAGGTTTCAAAACTCAATTTGAAAGCAAATTTTTGTCCTATCCTTCTAAGAACACTCTTGCTCTATAGAATACAGAAATCTCCTTTTTCATAGTGCTTCAAAGTGAAATCAAATTGTATCAAAAAGGTAAAGATTGCTTGAGCTCATTTGCTTTATATATCTGCTCAAAAAAGTGAGCCATTTTCACTTCATTACTACAATCATCTTTGTGTATCAAGGTTGTGATGTAAAACCCATTTAGAATGAACCTTGATTTGTTGGTTGATCGAGAGGTTTTGGTAAAACCAAGTGTGGTGATCTTCTCTTGTATTTGGAGTAGATTGATACCATTGAGTTGGGTAAATGAAATCTGATTGAAAATCCTTAAGTGTGAATTTAAGCTAATGGATATAGATCTTGGTAGATCGAACCATTATAAATCCTGTATTATCTCTCTCTGCATTTAATTTCGGTCAGCTGCAATCTTCCTTGCACAAAATTCTTTTTAATCTCTCAAAAGAAATCTTTATGATTCTCACCAACTCATTTTTACTCTAGTATTAATTGCATCATGTGTCTTGTCTTATTCAGAGTGTAGTTAATCTTTAAATCATTTTGAAAGCCTCTCATTGTAGCAAGTCTCTTTGATCTAAAATTTTGAGGAATTCCTCAAAACAGATTTTTCAAAGAGCATTTTAAATTTGCCAAAAACCTTATTCACCCCCTCTAAGATTTTTCATAAAATTATTAGAGGAATTATAATTAATGCTCTGGATATATGTTGGTATCGGCCAGCCTACATTGTAAATATTAACATTGGATTATTGATAGGTAATGTGAGTAGTGGTCATCCCATCGATAGAACTATCTCTAGATCATTAGCTATTAAGAAATTTTAATTACTAATGGTTATACACTTAACTAAGAAAATTGTTAACCTTCCTACGGAGCTTTGTCAATTTTTCCAAGGCTAAATTTTTCATATTTTTAATGATAGTTTTAATAGGTTAACCATATCATGGATATAATATAATGTTTAAATGTGCATTTTTATATATTTTTCCAAAACAAATATTTTTCTAAATGAAGTTTTCTTTCAGTCAATAGAAAAGTCTGGTTTCAGTCCTTTATCCATTATTTCCAAGGAGAATAAGTTAACTGGACTAAATTACGTGGACCGAAAAAGAAATCTAAATATAGTACTAACTGTTAAGAAATATAAGTATATTCTGGTAGAACTCTATCCTGAGATTGGAGAAGATTCTACAGACCAAGACTGTGGGTTGAGAGGGTATGGAAGAAAGTTGATGAAATGGCTAGATGCTATATGTTGACTTCCATATCCAATGTTCTTCAGTCTAAGTATAAGAACATGCCTACTGCATATGATATTGATTTATCATTGTGCACTATATTTGCGGATAAGAGTCGACCATGAGAACATACCTACTGCGTATGATATCGATTTATCGTTGTACACTATGTTTGCTTATAAGAGTCAGCCCACAAGGTAGGAAGCTTTTAAGGCAATTATGAATACTAGGATGGCTGAGAGGGCATTGGTTTACAAACATATGCTCAAGATACTTGCTCACTTTGAGAAAGCCGAGGTCCTAGGGGCAACCATCGATCCTGAGAGCCAAATTAATATGGTTCTTGAAACTTTACCAAATTCATACTCTCAAATCAAATTGAACTGAAATATGAAACACTTAAATATGTCTTTAACTGAGTTGATAAAAGAACTCCAAACTACTAAGAAAATCGTAAAGCTTGTGTTAAAGATTTTGGTTACTCGTTCTAGTTCATCTTTTAGAAATAGAGGCCCATCCCAAGAAGTTTAAGAAGAAAAAGATCCAAAATAATATAGGGGCCAAGCCTAAGAAGTCTAAATCGGTCCACCCAAGCCCGACGCCAAGCCCAAGGGCAAATCTTCAAGTGTGGCAAGAAATGACACTTCAAGAAAAATTATCCAGACTTCTTGGCTAAGTCCTTCTTCAATATTACTCTTTACTTAGAGTCTATTTTGATGGTTGGATCATCGTCTACTTGGATTGTTAGTAACTCTTTGTAAGGGCTCAGCAAGATAAGACGGCTTAGTAGAGAGAAGCATGGACTTCAAGTAGGCAACGAAGCACAAGTATGGGATGAAGTAGTAGGTGACTTAGAGCTATTATTTAACTGTAATAGGATACTAGTATTGAAAGATATTTTATATATTTCTAGTTTTAAATAGAATTTGATTTCCATTTTACAATTAATTAATTAAGAATATTTTGTTTCTTTTCATTTTGATTTTACAATCAGTAGAGATAGAAATATTATTTGTTCTAAAAACATGTATGAGAATACTTTCTCTGTTAATCTTATACGTTGTCAAATAAGCAATACTCAAACTAAAATTAATAATAATAAGAGAAATGTCACATCAAACAACATACATTTATGGCACCTATGATTGGGATATATAAATCCTATTCGAATTCAAAGAATAATCCAAAATGGGTCTTTAGACTCATTGGAATTGGAAAAATAGCCTTAGTGTGAATCTTGTCTTATAGAAAAAAAATGACCAAAATATCCTTTACTCAAAGACGGAAAAGGCCAAGGAAATACTTGAGTAATTCACACTGATGTTTGTGGTCCCATATCTTCACCAGCTAGAAAATGGTATGAATATTTCATCATATTTACAAATGATCATACACGTTTTGGTCATATTTACTTGATGAGGCGCAAGTCTAACTCATTTGATAAATTCAAGGAGTTTAAGACTGAAGTGGGGCATCAAACAGGTAAACTAAGTTAAGATCAGATTCTGGTGGAGAGTACCTCTTTGGTGAATTCAAGGATTACTTGGTACATCAGGGTATTGTATCTTAGCTAACTGTACCTAGGATTTTACAATAGAATGAAGTAGATGAGAGACATAATAGAACTTTGATGGAGTTAGTTTGAAGTATGATGAGTCATGCAACTCTTCCTATTTCTTTTTGGGGATATGCTCTGGAGACAATAGCATATATGCTCTGAACTTAGTGCCTTTCAACTCGGTGCCTAATACACCCCAGAAGATGTAGACTGGATGTAAGCCCAATTTAAATCATCTCAAGGGATGGGGTTGTCCAACTTATTTACTGATTAAGGGAAGTATGCTATACCGAGATTAGAATTGTAATACTTCGTAGGGTATCTAAAAGGGACAAATGGTAGATATTTTTATCATCCATAAGAGCATAAAGTACTTGTTAGTACTCATGCTAGATATTTAGACGATGAACAAAATGTGTCCATTAAGGTTTCAAGTAATATAGAATTAGAAGAGAAGTTAACTGATGCTTCAACTTTTGGTACCCTAATTAAGGAACCTAAAGAGGCACATCCAAATATTCCTATACAAACGGAGCCACGTCATAGTAGGAGGGTATCTAACATTCCAGAAAGATGGACTGGAGAAGCTTTTGAGGTAGTTTCTAACCATCAGGAATAAGATCTCACTAAATATGATAAAGCATTGCAGATAAATGGCAAGTTGCAATGCAAGCCAAGATTGAGTCTATGCAACTCAATCAAGTCTAGGACCTTTTCACTATACTTGAAAGGCTTAAACCTATTAGGTGTAAATGGGTATTCAATAGAAATATATGTGTAAATGGAAATATGGAAATTTTTAAAGCAAAGTTGGTTGTAAAAGGTTATGCTCAGAAAAAAGTATCTATTAGGATGAGACTTTTTCATCGGTAGCCATGCTTGAGTCCATTCGCATTCTCTTGACTATCACATGTTATTATGACTACGAATATGACAAATGGATATCAAGACAGTATTTCTTAATGGCTATTTTAGTAAAGATATCTATATGACCTATTGAAGGCTTTATTGTAAAAGGCCAAAAACATATATCTGCAAGCTTAAAAAGTCCATATATGGACTTAAGCAAGTATCGCGAGCATATAACATGCATTTTGTTGAAATTGTAAAATCTTATGATTTCATATAAAACATGGATGAGCCTTGAATGTATAGGAAATTAGATGGAAACTATGTTTCCTTTATGGTACTCTATGTGGATGACATTCTACTTATTGGAAATAATGTAAGGACATTGACATCCATAAAGGTTTGGCTATTAAGTCAATTTAACATGAAGGATATGGGAAAAATAAACTACATTCTTAGTATAAATCTTCTTAGAGATAGGAAGCAAAAAATATTAGGCTTATCCAAATATACCTATATTGACAAGACATTAACTAAGTTTTGTATGAATTAATGTAAAGTAGCAATCATACCCTTTAGGCACAAATTAACCTTAACTTCCAAGTAGTATCCTAAGACACAGTAAGAAAAGAAACGAATTAGTAGGATTCTCTATACTTCGGCTATGGGAAGTCTCATGCATGCTTGTACAAGGCTAGATATCTACTTTAACATAGACATGGTTAGCAGATATTAGTCAAACCTAAGGGAAGAACATTGACAATCTATAAAGCATATATTCAAGTACCTGAAGGGAATGAGATATTATATATTTGTCTGCCAAGCTAATGATTTAGTTTCTACCGATTATACTAACTCAGACTTCTAGATAGATAAAGATGAAAGAAAATTCACTAGAGGATATATGTTCATTTTATCTGGAGGGGCTATTTCATAAAGGGGTGTTAAGTAATCTTGTATTACTGATTCCACCATGGAAGTTGAGTATGTGGCAGCTTTAAAAACTGTAAAAGAAGCAGTTTGGCTCCAAAAGTTCTTCCCAGAATTTAGAGTTATGCCACAAATGGACTGGCCTATTACCATATATTGTGACAATTTTGAAGTGTGTCACAAACCAAGAAACCATAGGAAGGGCAAGTACATTGAGAGAAAGTACTCTCTAATTCGGGAGTTTATCCAAAAACTAGAGATAATGGTTGATCAAATTTCTTCCTCAAACAATCTAGTGGATCATTTTACCAAACATTTAATGAAAAGGTGTTCAGAAGACATCTAGATGCCATAAGGGCAAGCACATATGAACTTTTATAGTCTATTTAGTGCAAGTGGGAGATTATTAGAATATATGTCCAAAATAGACTATGTATTTCTATATTTTGAAAAGTAATAAAATATTTCATTCATTATTAGTTGTTTATATACATATATGTGCCCATTAAGGTCCAAGTATATTTGCAAGTAATCTACATGATTGGGTTGTATTTTCACAGTAAAATATAAATTATAGGCTACTAACATACAAGTTAAAACATTTGTGATCGATTGATGAAGTTAGGCGCTTCATTAAGGTTTAGATTATTACACTATAGTTTCTAAATGAGAAGTGGTTTACCTGTTAGGATTCGTAGACTCCTAAACGTGAAAAACATCCACGAATCCCTTTCGAAGACCCAAGCCAAACGATTAATATGATCTAGGGAATACAGAATTACCTCTGTTCAGTGTAATCAAGATCTCTGGATTCTAATTTTCTATCGTACGTGCAACTCGAACAATCACCAGACAGCTGTAATGTACGAACGCCCTCTATCGGATACACACGGCGAACTAACTCGTTACCCCGGGAGTACTAGCGCCTAAGGTTTGAGAGGCTTAAAATTTTTCTGGTAAATGGAGGTATGAATATTTTTAATAGAGAGTATCCTTGAGAAGAAGGCTAGGGTTTTCTTTTAAAATCACCCGAACCTCTTGGAGTCCAACTCTGATAATATCTTATCATATTTTATTTTAAATTCAAATTAAATTAAAACTGATATGATAAGATTCTGCCATTATCTCGGTAATTTAACTAATTAATTAACCGAGTCAGATTCTTACAATCTGGACATCATCCAGATACATCAAATGTGGATATATTCCAAATTCATTGTATCTAGTCAATTTTCTAAGTTCAATTAACTTAAATGTATTTCTAGATTCATCGAACCTGGTCACCAGAAAAATAACCTAATGAGTTCGCTACTTGTGTGACCCTATAGTTTTATTTAACACTAGCAGTGTGCCTAAATCACATTTAAATGGCCCATAACTTATAAACGGTTTCTAGCAAAACATTATAACTATCCAAGTTAAATAAAGATCAATGATCTCTTTGAACCAAACCATAACTTTATATTTAGTCCTTTTGTCACGCGATATCCAGATTAAGTATAAGGCACGGAGCATGTCATCCTTATTAAGCTTAATCAATTATTTCTTAATCTCATTGTAGACTGTTCAAACAAATTATATCAATATCTCAAATTGATATATTTGAGTACGGCCATACATTTTAACATCTAACTTATCAAGAGGCCTATGGATATCTCTTCCATAATTGAGAGGGACAAATGCCTTCACTATCAATCATATTCCTCTCCCTGGTTTATTCTATATCCAACAGTGGTCTAATTTATTATTTAGTCAAAGACAACTTTACACAACGTCAAAATATAGAATTTATCAAGTAGAAAATTATGATGAATTCAGGTCAAATGACTTTTAATATTATTATGGTTAGAAAGTACTTATGACATATTCCATGAAGTACTCTCACAGTGTGTCATGTCTAATACAATATTCTCTAATATTTATTTAGGTTTTAACTTGATATCACATATATCCATGACCAGTAAAATATAGCCATCAAATCACAAACATACTAATCTTAATTTATTATTGTTCCACTAATAATAATCGATCAGGGACAGTTTAAGAATTATATTGATTGTAGGGTTTTACTTATCAAGTCATGTACTTGATGACCACAAAACCAAATGCACTATTCATGGAAAGAAATGCCTCATATTATTACATAATACATAATGGCAATAGTATAAGTACAATTTAGGTCTAGGGCATATCCCTAACATTACCTTTAATCTGTAAGTGACCACCCATGTCAATAGCGTAAAAATATTTGAAATATGTAGAATTGGATAACGCGATAATAATCTTTATAAAAGTACTATATAATAAAATAATGATTGGTCTATCGCTGTTACTGCATGGATGAGTTCCCTAAGACTTAAGTATCAGTTGGTGATCTAGTGAAGTTGGACTTCTCCACTTTGATATATGATGGGTAAGGTTTTAATACAAGGCCAATAACCTTGTACATTAGGCGTATGGCTCGTGTTAATTAAGACAAACTTATACAAAATAATTTTTATGACTTACTTAGTGAATATATCATCCTCTTGTGATTATTCAAGATAATCTAAATAATCCAAGACACTGGGAAACATTTGCTAAGTATTTATGCTTTTGGGTAGCTCCCTGATATAAGTGGGTACATACTAGAAACTATAGAATATCGAACTAGGTATCAAAAAATAGTAAATGTCATTGACAAATGTGTTAGTACATTTTTTCTTTCTTAATAATGAGTATTACATAGAGGGGTATATTTATCATTACACTTGTAAGTCAAAGACAACACATTTGTAATATTATTCTTTGGTCAATATTTTCATATAGTTATAAATGAAATATTTAAAATGATAAATACAAATATTTATTAGAAAGAATATTTTAGTCATTTTAGTAGCCAAGAATAATATGTCTTTTGATCCCCAGAGTAGCTCGAGTAATCTTAGTAAATTTTATTTACTATATGGGCTCATTGGATGAAATAACTAATGGAAGAATTATTCTAGGAGTTCAATAATTATATATTTTAGGCTAGAATAATATATTGAGCTAATTTATTAAATAAGTTTATTAATTAATTGTCTTAGATAATTTTTTATATATTTAATTTAAGTGGATCAATTAATTAACAAGAGAACAATTTAATTAGTTATAGGCTCAAGAAATAAAAGCCTAGACCATTAGAGTTTTTGGAGTGCGAACCCTAGGGATAAAATCGCTAGAGGGGTCGACCACTAAGGGGTGAAAGAATAGAATTTTGTTTTGGCAAATTTTTTAGAGCAGTTCTCTACAAGCCTGAAGAAAAAAAAAAACTAGCCTCCTTAGTGGGTGTTGTAACACCCCGGAAAACCTAGGCCTGCCAGGGCCGGGGATATCGTCCCGTCCAAAGGACATGGGGTCTTTATAACTAGGTCACAAATAAAAATTGCTGGAATAAATAATACTCCAACTAAAAGAATTTATTACAACCCAAAATACTTCAAAAGTACATCAATGAAATTTCAGAACAAAAACCATAATTAAAATCATCCACTCTTGTCTTTCCAAAGCAATACATAAAATCAAAAGGCACATTCTCTTCCAAGGTAGCTACTCACCCACAACAGGATCAACCTAAAATCATGATAAAAGGTGGTGAGACAGAAATCTCAGTAAGTCCGTGTGTGCTTTGGGTGTTTAGCGGAAACAGTTCGTGGATGCAAAGTGTGAAATCTTTATAAGAGAAACATTGGCAAGCAATAAACATTAGTCAAAAGCAAGAGTGGCGTTTTGGCTCTTCTAGCCATACATAAGTAATGAAATCAACCACTCGAAAGAAAGGGATTTGGGTTACCACACTTTGGGCCCCATAACCGGTCAGAATGCCTAACACGTTGTGCAGACTGACAAAAGTAGGTGATCGGCCTACTGGGCAAGATACTTCTCCTTCTCTATACTCAAACAACCGCCGGCTGTCTATTCCGGCAAAAACACAGTCACTTGACTGAAACAAAATAAACTGCTAGCTCGGACCGGCACGACTCACTTGGAACTGGCATCTTATCCGGGAAGGACTCACCCCTCAGAGGTGGCCACCTACTAAGAGACTCACCTTAACCCTTCAAAGACTAGTCCTAGTAGTCCACCCTTATTGAGTACTCAACGACATTCCCCACTTAGGACAAAATGAACAAAGCATTGTGCTTCATGAAAATAACAATTTGAGGGTTTCCAAAGCTTTGAGAGAAATTAGTTTTAGAAAGAGTTTCAAGTTTGGAAAAATCTGCTCAAAGACTTTCAAATAATTTAAGCGTTGGAATTAATGATGAATTCAACCCTCAATTGCTTTCAAATAACCGAGTGCCCTTGCACTCCACATTTGGCTTGCCATAAGGAAATCATTTCACATCAATCAGGTTTTATGCAGGAGCTTACCTGATTCTCACTCACAACAACAAGGTCTCGGACATATGACCTAACTCCACATGGGCAAATACAAATCTTATTCAGATTCAAGCCATAATCCACTTTCTCAAGTTTAAATTAACTCAATTCACTACTACCATGATCCTAGTGTCCCCAGCTTTAAGGCAAAACAATAATTGAATATGTTTATAAGCTCAGTTTAATTTGTTATTTAAAATAATTAATGGATTAGGAAATAAATTCTAATAAGTTGAAAGTTTAAATCTTGTTAAGGAAAATTTAGAGTTTATTTGATCAAGAGCCATAGGTGGTACTAGGTAAAATAGTGAATAATGATAGCTTAGTTGTTAGAAAATAATTGATAGCTAAAACTAGTTAAGATTAAATTTAATAAGTCTTTCTTGAAAAATAATAAGTAAATCCTTAAGGGTTTTGATCTAGTAAATATTTTACTAAGTTTGAATCTTTTTCATAAGGGCTTTAATTAATTTTCTTTATTTCAAATAATATTTATTTATTTTATTTTCTAGAAAAATCATTATTTATTTGACGAAAATATCCTTTACATATATTATAATTCCAAATCTACCCTTCCTAGGGTTTTCGAAATTCCTTAGCAAAAATTATTAGTAAATATTTTATTTATGAAATAAAATTTGCTTAGGGACAACTAGATCATGATCAAGATTCCATGGTCAACCATAATCAATAACATACTCAATCCTTCAATTCATCAAATCATCCAAGTCTTGCACATAGGCATAGATCTAAATTTATTATTACATGATTTAACCTCTACTAGCATAAACATGATCATGGCTTCAAAATCTCATCATGCACATAAATCCTATTCACCCATAGTGACATAATCTCTAGCATGCTTTATCACAAATATTACCTATGACATGCATCAAATCTCAACTCATCATTAAATCCACCAACATAATCCTTCCATGCATAAATCCCATCTCCTTCACAATCATACATATACTCACGCTTCAATCAACAACATCACATACACAAACCCATCGCCATTCATCAACCTCGAGACATGATTCTAAATTTTAAAAGAGGATTGAAGGTACTTACTTGATTGATGAACGACTTGAAGGAGTTTAGAGAAGATCTCAACTCCTAGATGGCTAATCTTGTTCAAGAAAGGTGGCGAAAGCATGGCCATGGAGGAAGAGACCATTCGGCCAAGAGAGAGAATTTCGGTCCATGAGAGAGAGAGAGAGAGAGAGAAAGAAGAAGAGATCATTAGCATGCTTATTCATATAGGTTTTCATTAGAGATTAAGTTTGAAGAGGATGAAGTTGTTAGAATAAGTTTACCTTGAAGATGTTCTTGTTCTTCACAGAAATTTCTGCTTTTTTATCCAAAGTAGCAAGATGATTTGTGGAGTTTGATGTTAATAAGGGTGTTGATGGATGCACAGCAAGGAGTGGATCAAATCTAGAGATTTTCGTAAGGGTTTGAAGTGGTTTGGAGGGATATTAGGTGTGGAGAAGGAGTAGGTGTTCTTGGTGTAGTGTGTGTGTGTGTGTGTGTGTGTGTGTGTTCTTGTTGCTTGAAGAAAATCGAGAGAGAGAGAAGAAGAAGCTGCCGATTTTCTGAGGGATTGGACTGTCGAAATTCTGTAGGGTTTAGGGAGTGATTTCTCTGATTTGGAAGGGAAAGGAAAGGTTAGTTGTTACAATCCTTGAAGAATATTTTTAGGAAGAGAATTTGGAAACTAAATATTCTAAGAATATCTTGATTTTTTTGGACAGCTTTGAAGTCGCCTATGGCCGACTGCTGGAGTGATTTTTCTGAGGGATTAAAGCTGATTCAAGGTGGCTTATGGTGGCTGAAATTAAGGTGCACAATGGTGGAGAAGATGTCTGATCAATTGAGCAAAATTTTATGGAAAGTTGTTAAACAAGGTGGCTGAAATTTTGGAAAGTAATCAAGCTAAATTGCAGGGATTTGGTTGAGAGATTTTCGGTCAGCCATGGAGGGAATTTCGTGCAGAAGCTTCAGGGAATAATGGAGCGCTTTTAATGGATGTTTAAGGAAGGTTTTGACAGAAGTAGGTTGGGGTTTTCGGTTGAAACAAAATAGGAAACAAGCTGGACAAAAATTCTGCACAGGAATTTCGCTGAACAGAAATTTCCTGGCAAAATTTTCGTCTGCCATTTCCAGCAGATTTGCAGCGAGGTTTGAAGGGGATTTCAGGGTATTCAAGGCTAGTTTCCAGCCTTCTTTATGGAGGAAAAACATGGCTAAGGTGCTGCACAAAATCTGGGAGAAAACAGCTTGGTTTTGGAGCTCACAAAGCTGATTTTCGTACAGGAATTTTTCCTGCTTTGCTCCAGCTTGTGCAGTCCGAATTTGGGCAAAAACTTTCAGGTTTCAACTGATCCTAAAGACCATTTTTCTGGTAGCATTTGGGAGGGAATGTGAGCTAGAATTTTCGACCTTTTGAAGGTACAACAAGCTGGAAAATTTCAGCTCATTCCATGAAGATAGATGAACTAAGTTAGAGGAAAATTTTCAGCAAGCTTTCAAGAGGGATTTTCCTCTTGAATTTTCCCACAAGTCATTTACATTTTCCAAACCATGAGAAGCCTTTTACTAGGGAATTTTGATCCTAAAAGACCTTAGTCCTATACTGAATTTTCTGGAAAGGAAAAGGATAGAACACCTTGATCAAACTAAGGAGTTGGAAATTAAGAAAAGCTAAAGATCAAGGGAGATTGAATTCCCTTTAGGCATTTCGCGAAGAACAAAAGAGTGAAGTGAGAATTCTCCTAACATGTCTCTCCTAGGACATCATCACCACATTGATCTAGGCCCTCATGGCCAAAACCATCCTTTTTCCAAGCAAAAATAAAATTTACTCAAGCTAAAGCTTCTATGATGGACTTTAAATCTTAGACCTCAAGAATTAATTTCAAGGCTCTAACCACTAAACCACAACAACTCTTGTTGCTATTTCTACTAGAAAAATTATTTCCTATTCAATCCACAAGCTATCTCCTTATTTTCTCCTCGGGCAAAAATTACCATTTTGCCCCTCTCACACATCACTCACCACCAAGACTTCAAGATAGTAAAAATCAAATTCAAAGCACATAGAAATCATATAAAAGCATATTTAATCATGAAATAAAGCATGATATGCATCCCAACCCCCTTACTCTAAGGTTGGTCTTGAATGGGGTTTCACAGGTGTGTTGTTGGAATATATGCCCTCAAACTATGTATCTAATGTAAATTCGATATGATAAATAAAGGTTTTTATTCTCAAATTTATTTGTGTAATTTTACTTTAATTTGTTTTGCACGATCTTGTTGGAAAAGGCTCATTGTGTCTAAATAAGTGATCCATGTGAATAGAGATCTTTCACAGTAAGGTATAGATCATGGGTTACTTAATATATCTTAACCAGATAATGAGAATGGGAATCTCATTAGGTATATCATTTTTATACTATGAATTCCAAATAGAGAATGACTTACTTTTAGCCAAAAGGTAGTCCACTCACTTCATAGTATAAATTTATTTGGTATACGAAGGATAGGACTCGTAATAATAGTTTCTTAAAGTACTAAAATAATAGAAACCAATACTACTAAAGCTATAGCGTGCACTAATATCCTATGACTTGAGTATGGGTAGATGGTCTAGCAAAACTGAGAGCATATACTTTAATATACTATAAGTGAGATCTTACTGTACGACTAATATACTTGTATGTTGGGTATGTGTAACTAGTTAGTTAAGACAGACTCATACAAGATAACTTCTATGTTCCTGTTAGAGATATCACCTCTTGTGACTGTCCGAATAGTCTAAAGATCCAGACCCTGGGAAACATGACTTAGATGTTTGCTTTAAGTTATCTACATAGTAAAGTAAAAACATTCTAGAAAATCGTGGACCATTGGATTAGAGGTCTAAGGATAGTAGATATCATTTAGAAAGGTATTAGCACACTCTTTCCTCTCTAAATAAACGGTATTACGTAGAGATGTATTTTAGTCATTACACCTGTAGGTCGAGACAATGCTACACACAACATTGTCCTTGGGGTCAATATTTCCATGTGGTGATAATAGAAAATATTTAAAATGTAAAATACAACTATTTTATAGCAGAGATATTTTGGTCATTTAGCAACTAAGTACGATGTGTCTTTTGGTCCTCGGAGTAGCCCATCAGTCTTGATTATTTTTGGGTTGAGGAAATAGTCTTGATTAAAGAAGATTTTATTTTATTTAGGAAACCAAATTTATTATTGGGTTAGAATGAAATAAAAGGTTCGAAGATATTAAATAAATTATCTAATTTAATTAGTTAATTAATTATTTAGAGCTTGGGCTCGGATTGAATAATTGGAAATTAACTTGGGCCTAAACTAAGTAAAAACGCTTAAGAAATAATCTTGGTCTATTTGGGTTCTTTGAATATTTATTGGGCTATTTTTATTAGTTTGAAAAATAAATAATTAAAGTTTATTATTTATTTATGGACTTATTAAGTCTAAGATAAAATAAATAATAATGTCTGACCCAATGACCTAGACCAAGGTCCACGGGTTAAGCCTAGAGACTGGTTTGGCTAGTGTAGTTGTTATACCCTAGCCAGAAGTCTTCTGATTGAGATGAATAAAAAGACATCTGGAGATATCTTGAGGAGGAGGTTATCCAGAGTCTTAGATTATTCAATGAGTTTCACCGTGTGAGGAAAAAAAGCCAAAAATTATTCTCTCTCTCTCTCTCTCTCTCTCTCTCTCTCTCTCTCTCTCTCTCTCTCTCGTCTTTGATAGGGCCTAAATTAGTCATATATTTCCTAGTTATTTGAGGCCATTTGTGATATATTTTGTACAATAACTGGTCATATTCCTTCATATTTGAGATTTTACCCTTAAAAAGGTATTTTGTACAATATTCCAGATTTTAGGAATAAAAAAAGACAAAACCATCGCGGAACAGAATAGAACCGGCGCTGGCTATAAGACCAGAGGCGGCACCGGCTGCAGTCTGGAAGAATTGGAGCGAAATCAAGAAAAATCGGCGAATGGACGGAGAAGCAGAACACAACCGGCGTCGGCCCTAGGCAGGACAGGCAACGCCGGCTCTGCACTGGTATTGAGGCAGTGCCTCGATTTTTGTGCATATTTTTTTGACAATTTGTAGAGTTTTAGTATTTTTCCTACTTCTATTCGGCAAGAAACCCTAGAGGGACGAATTTAGGCACTTCTAAAGCCTATAAATAGAGGAAAAACACAAGTCAAAAGTATGAATTCACGGATCAAAACATCAAAACACTCAAAATCAAGGAGGAATTCATCAAATCAAGAAGGATTGTATAAGAGAGTCTACAAAGAAGGAAGAATAAAGCTTGTCTGTAAGTGCTTTCTTTTAACTTTGTTTTCTTTTCTTGAACAATGATGTATTAATTATTTTATTATAAGTTGACATTGTTTTAGGTATTTATGGTTTTTAGAGTTACTTTGATCCTTTGATTAATTGATTATTATTCTTTGTGTTTAATTACTTATGTTGATTACGAGATTAATTTGTTGTTTCTTTCCATTAACTTGCTTGGAAAAGGGGTTGATGGTGGTCTCAATTCATTAATTTCATATTTATTTTCTATTAAATTGCTTGAAAAATGGGTTAATTGCTAAGAATTAGGTAATTAAAGGTTAATTGATGTCTGTCACAATATGGATTCATTGGTTAATTTCATGTTTTAAGTTTGCCAGAATCTAGAAATTTAATCAAGGATTGTGTTTAATGCATCTTTTGGGTGAATTAGTTGAGACAGAATATATGATGCTAATTTTTCTAGAAGATAGTGATTTCATGGATTGAAAAAGAAGTGAATCTATCTTAATCCTTCATGATACCAAGAGAATGATTAGTTATGACAATGATTAGGTACTTTAAAATCATGGTTGTCAAAATAATGGTTTGAATTACATAATTCTCCATCCTTGACATGTATATATTCTTTTAATTTTTTTTATTTTCTTTTATTTTCCTTTTTATTCTTTTTCCCTTTATTGAGTAGGTTAAACAATAAAAGAAAAGTGATTAAGGCATACTTGTTCCTTGAGGTTTGACACTCGTTTTAAACCCTATGCTATGCTTAATGATAAGTACACTTGCTCATATGTGTAATTTGGGGTTAATATTTTAATTTAAACTTGATTGGGAATGTGCTTATTTTTATATGATTTTTATACCCAAATTTGAACACATTAGTCTTCTCTTTCTATGTGTTCCTGTTTTCTTGAGATCTCTTTGATACCGCTTGTTAGCATTTCGTCAAGACGACAAGACCAATTCCTCACCCTTGTAGCTTTCACCAGCTAGATTAGGTAGTGGAATATTCTGTGAACCAGAAACCTTTGGCATTCATGCAAACCAGACGAAGTTGGTGGCTTGCAAGACTATCTCCAGATTCATCACGTCGATTACTAGTGAGTGAACCAGGCACAACTTCGTCTCAGCCTAAGTAGTTTAAACAATGATTCAAATATAGAGGTATAAATTTTAAAATCCTTTTGCTGTGCTATTTCTATACTTTTGTGATGTCTGGGTGTGCTTTGTTTGCTCGATCCACTTTCAAGTGGTATCAGAGCCCATGTTTTGGCAAACATAGGATGCATGCTTAGACTAATAAAACTAGCCATATCAAATTTGTTGGTTGTTAAAGCGATCCCTCATATTTTTCTAGTATGGGTAGATCTCCTATAAGTCTCATGTGTGGAGATATAGGATGCTATAATTTAATGGTTTTCATACTTCTCATGTAAAGCTCATTGATCTGGGTATAGGCGGTTGTGTATTTTCATAGTGAGATTCAATTTTATTGTGATTTTTGTTAAAAACTAAAGCCTGGAGATCATTCTAGATAAAGAAATTAGAAGAAAAATAGAGGAAAAATGATGAAGACAAAGCAATTTCAAAGAAAAGCCAGGTCAGGCTTGACAAAATGCAGCTTAGGAGGAAAATAGGCAAAGTCATAGCAGGCTTTGTGAAAGCCGAAGGCGGCTTTCCTTGCCCGGCTTGCTCAAAGCCGGCCGCCGCTTGCCTTATTGCAAGCTGCGGTTCGATTTTTTGCAACGAGTCGGATTAGTTTTTCGGGTCAGTTGCAAGTCTCTGGAAGAACTGCTGTTTGAGCAATTTTTCTTGTTTTTTTTTTTTTTGGTCTTATACCACTCGAGGTTACTTTTATGCAATAGTTATTTGTTTAAAATACATTGCATGTAAAAAGTAGTAAAGGCACTAGGATTAAATAAGACCATTAATTAAATTGAATTAATGTGTTTAATCCAATTACGTGATTGCTTTAGTTTTAAAAGGATAGAAAATGCATGTATAACATTTTATGGTTTTGAGCATGCTATTTTCTTTTTGGTTCAACCTAAGTATACATTTTTCAAGACCAAAGTCTTGAAAAATAATTGACAAAGGAAAACATTTTTTAATTAATTAATTAGGTTTATTTGGAACAAAATTAATCCTTAATTATTCACTCAAAAGTTTTGTATCCTTGAAAAAAAGAATAAAATGATTTAGATATTTAATAAGTTAATGAAAACCAATTTAATTATTTCTATTTAAAAAATTTTTGTTAATTTTATCACAAAACTAGATACCAAAGTCTCAAGATAGTTTTGATGGAAAATTTTTTGAAATCATTAAGTTTTTAACTTAAATAAAATTAATTTATGAAAAATTTCTCAAATGGTATTAACCTTAACATAGAGATTTAATTGACTTAGATATTTTACTTTTGAGTTAAGAAAAAACTTAATGGAAATTTCTGAAAGGATATTGTTCTAGAAAACCCTTTATTTTAAAAGACTAAGTGGGAGAGGGATTCCAATAGCCCCGCGATTTCCATTACAGTCCTCATTAGAGATCATGGGTCTTTTCACGTTACCCTGTGAGTAAATCCGTATAGATGGAGATTCCACAAGAATCTAGAACTAATAGAAAAGATATAATTAATTCTCAGGACACGTACTATGATCGGTCGGCCCACGTTCGAGATTGTAGTGTGAGGTTTATCTATAAAAAATGAAAAGAAATGGCCATCCCATTAATATAGTTATCTTCTAAATCATTATCTAAAAGGAAAATTAATTAATGGTAGTTAACACACTTCACTTAAAAAATCTATTAATCTTCCTAAGAAGATATGTCAATTTTTCTAAGAGCCAAATTGATCATATTATAGCTAATAGTAAGAAGGTTAGCTATTATCAATTTTAATACGAGAAAAAAGTACACAAAATTTTATTTACACAAATTGAGAATTTTCTTTTATTTTTCGAATTTCAAAACTAATCGGTGGTGGTTCTCTTAATCCTTTAGCCGTTATTCTCCACAAGAATAAGCTAGACATAATACTCACTTAGAAGAGTATAAATATATCTTGTACGAATCCTATCCTACTATTAGGGAGAGTTCTACCGAAGAAGAGCGTGATGTTGAGAAAACATTGAAGAAGGCTAACAAGATGACTTGTTACTATATATTAGCCTCCATGTCAAATGTACTCCAGTCAAAACACGAGCATTAGGCCACTGCGTATGATATTAGCACATCATTAGCTACCATGTTCGCTGACTAAAGTCGGCCCACGAGGCAAGAGGCTCTTAAAGCAATCATGAACACTAAGATGGCTTAAGGAGCATCAGTTAGAGAGCATATGCTCAAGATAATTGCTGCTTTCGAATAAACAAAAGTCCTAGGAGCCATTATTGACCCCGAGAGCTAAGTAGACATAGTTCTCGAGAATTTACCGGGTCTTTTGCTCCGTTCAAGTTGAATTACAATACGAACAAGTTAGAGATGACTCTAATGGAGCTAATGAAGGAGCTTCAGGTAGTAGAAAAAGTTATGAGGCCTCAGTCTAAGGCCTTGGTAGCTAAGGCTTATTTTTCAATAATTGGGCCCAAGCCTATAAAGTTCAAGAAAAAGAAAGAAAAGCCAGTGGCCCAGCCCAAGTCCCAGCCTAACAAGCTGATGTGTTATTTATATAGGTATAAAAATCATATAAAAACTTAGTACATTCCCAATCAAGTTTACATTAAAATGTTAACCCTAAATTACACATATGAGCAAGCTTACTTGTCATTAACATAGCATAAGGTTTAAACGAGTATCGATCATCAAGGAACAAGTATACATTAATCCCTCTTCTTTCATTGTTTAACCGACTCAATAAAGTGAAAAGCAAAATAAAACAAAAGAAAATAAAAATATATACATGTCAAGGATGGAGAAGTATGCAACTCAAACCATTATTTTGACAATCATGATCTTAAAGTACCTAATCATTATCATAACTAATCATTCTCTTAGCATCATGAAGGATTAAGATAGATTCACTTCTTTTTCAATCCATGAAATCACTACCTTCTAGATAAATTAGAATCACTTGGTCTCGTCTCAACTAATTCACCTAAAAGATGCATTAAACATAATCATTGATTAAATTCCCTTGGTCTCGGTGAATTTAAAACATGAAATTAACCAATGAATCCTTAGTCTCGGCAAATATCAATTAACCTTTAATTACCTAATCCTCATCAATTAACCCCCTTGGTCTCGGTGAGTCAAGAGACAACAAATATGAAATTAATAAATTGAAACTACCACTAACCCCTTTGGTCTCAGCGAGTTAATGGAAAGAACCAATCAATTAATCTCGTAATAAGTTCAAGTAATTAAATACCAAGAATAATAATCAGTTAATCAAAAGATCAAATAACTCTAAATATCATGAACATCTAAAACAACGTTGAATTACAATAAAACAATTAACATATCATTGTTCAAGAAAAAGAAAACAAAGTAAAAGAAAGCACTCATAGACAAACCTCCTTCTTCTTCTTTTGAAGACCTTCTTGTACAACCCTCCTTGAATTGAAGAATTCATCTTTTGATTTGAGTGATTTTCTATGATAATCAACAAATTCTCCATTTTCTCTTGTGTTTTTCATCTATTTATAGGCTTGGAAGGTGCCTAAACTCGTTAGTGTAATGTTCTGGGCCGAGTAGAAATAGGAAAGTACTAAAACTCCACAGATTATCAAAAATCGCGTAGAAAAATCAAAGCTCCACCATTCCCTCAGAGCACAGCCGGCGCCGCCTTAGCTCTCGGAGCCAGCACCGGTTGTGTTCTGGTTCTCTACTTGTTCGCCAATTTTTTTTGAATTCCGCACAATGTATTCCAGAATAAAGCCGGCACCGCCTTGGCAACTGAAGCCGGCACCAGTTCCACTCTATTTCACCAATTTTTCATCACCTCAAAGTTCGTGTCAACAGTGCATGGTCGGCGCCAATTCCTCTATCCTGGCCGACACCGCCTCTATTATGTTTTGTGACATTTTTGTTTCGTTTTACCCTAAAAATCTATAATAATGAAAAATAATACCTTTCCAAGGATAAAATCTCAAATATGAAGGAATATAACTAGTTATTGAACAAAATATATCACAAAAGAACCTCAAATAACTAGAAAAAATATGATTAATTTAGCCCCTATCACAAGCCTAAAGAGAAGTTCTTCAAATGTGGAAAGAAGAAACATTAGAAAAAAGAGTATCCAGACCTTTTAGCCAAGAAAAACCTCGCTGGTATTATATACTATCTTGAGTCTATTACAATAGTTAGATCATTATCTGCTTAAATTGTTGACAGCGGAGCCACTATCATATTTGTAACTCCTTGCAGGAGTTTAGAAAGATAAGAAGACTCGAGAAAAGAGAAAATTATCTCCATGTAGAAAATAGAACACAAATATGAACTTGAGTAGTGAAAGATCTGGAACTATATTTTGATTGTAATAGAATAATTTTGGTGAATGATATTTTATATATACCTAGTTTCAAATAGAATTTGATTTCATTTACAAAACTTATTAATTATAGTTATTCTATTTCTTTCCATTATGGTATTTCTATCAATAGAGATGAAAATGTTTAATGTACTAAACACGTGTATAGAAATTTATTCTTCATAAATCCTATTAATAATCAAGCAAATAATGCTCTATTTGAACCTTTAAATAATTAAGAAGAGAAAGAACAATATCAATGACTTGTATTTATGGCATCTGAGGTTGGGTCATATTAATTCAACCAGAATTCAGAGGCTAATCTATATAGGCCTTTAGGGTCATTGAGACTGGAAAATTGACTTCAGTGTGAATCATGCCATATAGGGTAGATGAAAAAAATGTCATTACCCAAAAGGCATAAAGAACCAAGGAAATACTAAGTTTAGTTTACATTAATGTGAGTGGTCCCCTATCCACACCAGTAAAGGGAGATTTTGAGTATTTCATTACGTTCACAGATGATTGTACAATGTTTAATTATATTTACCTGATAAGGCACAAGTCTGACTTGTTTGACAAGTTCAAAAAGTATAAGGCTAAGGTGGAGTATTGAACAAGTAAACTAATCAAAATCCTTCAATCGGATCATGGTAGAGAGTACCTTCTAAGTGAGTTTAGGGACTATATGGTACAACATAGTATAGTATCTTAGCTCAGTGCTCCTGGGACACCCCAACAGAATGGAATAGTGAGAGAAGGAACAGAACATTGATAGAAATGGTTTGAAGTATGATGTCTTATGCGACTCTTCCAATCTCTTTTTGGGGATATGTAGAAACTACGGTATATATTTTGAACTTGGAACCTTCCAAGTCAATGCCTAAGACGTCCTATGAGATATGGATTGGACGAAGGCCAAATTTGAACCATCTTAAGATATTAGGTTGTCTTACTTATGTACTGATTAAATGAGATAAATTGAAAATAAGATTAAAATTATGATATTTTGTTGGGTATCCAAAAGGAACAAAATGTGATTACTTTTATCATCCCAATGAGCATAATATACTAGTATGTACCAATGCTAGATATTTAGAAGATGAACAAAATACATCTGCTAAAGGTTCAACTAGGATGGAACTTATGGAGAAGTTGTTATTGAGTCAACTTCTAATGACTTAATTATAGAACAAGAAGAAACAGAACCTAAAGATTTTGTACAAAGGAGCTTCGTCGTAGTGGAAGAGCATTTAAGGTTCTAGAAAGGTGGATTGGAGAGGTTTTTGACCTAGTCTCTGATCACTAGGAATAAGATTCCACTAGATACGAGGAGGCTACTGCTGATGCCAATGCAAACATATGACATGAAGTAATGAAACTCGAGATTGAGTATATATACTTCAATCAGATAGCTTCACCTGAAGGGATAAAACCCATTTGGTGTAAATGGGTATACAAGAGGAAAAGAGGAGTGGATGGGAAGGTAGAAACCTTCAAAGCAAGGCTTGTGGATAAAGGGTATACTAAGAAAGAGGGGATTGATTATGAGAAAAAAAATTTCCTGGTAGCCATACTAAAATCCATCCGTATGCTCCTTGCTATCGCATGTCACTGTGACTACAAGATATAGTAAATGGATGTCAAGACGACCTTGCTAAAGGGCTATCTTAGTGAAGATATCTATATGTCCCAACCGAAAGGTTTTGTTGTGAAAGGCCAAGAAAAAATGGTTTGTAAGTTTAAGAAGTCTATTTATGGATATAAGTAGGCATCTAGAGTATAGAACATTTGTTTTGATAAAAGTATAAAGTCTTATGGATTTACTCAAAATGAGGATGAACCGTGTATGTACAGGAAATAAGAAGGTTTAAATGTGGTTTTCTTGTTTTATATGTCAATGGCATTCTACTCCTTGGTAATTATGTAAGGACATTGCCATCAACAAAGGTTTGGCTATCTAGTCAATTCAGTATGAAGGACTTGGGAGAAGCCAGTTACATTTTCAGTATCAAGCTTCTTAGAAATAGGAAGTAGAGAATATTAGGTTTATCCCAAGCTGAAAGGATCGCGAGAAAAATAAAATATGCAGTGAAAAATAGCAAATTAAAATTTTTTCGAGTCAAGTCTAGGAATACTTACTTTTAGGCCATTTAGATTGAATAACCAGAGGATTTTGATTTGATGGAATGCTTTAGTTTGTCACGATTATTTGTTCTACAGGAATATTGCCCAAGCGTCAACTCCATATTAAACACGCGCACCAAAATTGCTAACTTTCAATCTTCTAAAATATTCTCGAACCTCCTATAGACTGTCTACTAGTGAAAGTAGAACAAGGATGAAAGAATAATAATTTTTTTTGGAATAATTCTTGGAAGAGCTAAACAAAGGAATAACACAAGAAATTGACCAAAAGAAAAAGCAAAAGAAATTCGGTGAGGTAATTACAAGGAAAACCAAAAGCTATATTTTATTCTTGGTTTTGTGGTTTTTCAAAATGTGAATACCAATTCCACATTTATGTTTAGACCAAAACAAGACTAAATCATATAGCTTTCCTTTTTTGCTTTTTCTTCACCACCACAACAACTTCTTTTAAGGAAAAGTTAAACTTTTGTTCTTGTTTTTTGTTCCCAAAAACGTGAAAAACAATTCACGTATGTCTTCAAACCAAAACAAGATAAATATATATAGCTTTCCCTTTTTCTTGTGTTTTTCCTTTTCATTTGTTCCCTTTCCTCTTTTTTTTTTTTTTTTATGGTGGCTATTCTTGTTTCTAAAAAAAAAAAATAGTAATCACTCACAACATTAGTAGGTTAGGGTATTTCCAATTAGCCTAAGATTAATAAAATAGCTTTTATTAATTAATTAATCTAATTGGGCCTAATATAAAATTATCCAAGATAATTAATCAATAAACTAATTTAATTAAATAAGTCCAAGGTTTATTAAATAGCTCTCTTATTAATTAATTAATACACTTGGGTCCAATATAAAATTACTCAAGATAATTAATTAACAAACTAATTTAATTAAATTAGCTCAATTAATTATTCTAATCCAAAAAAAATTATTAATTAGATTCCTAGAACAATTCTTCCATTATTAATTCATCCAATAAGCCCATATAGTAAATAAATTTACTAAGGTTACTTGAACTACTTTGGAAACCAAAAGACATATCATTCTTGGCTATTAAAATGACCAAAATACCCTTACTAACAAATGGCCGTATTTTACCATTTTAAATATTTCATTCATCACTATATAAAAATATTGACCCTAAGAATAATATTGCAAGCGCAATGTCTTTGACCTATAAGTGTAATGATGAAAATACCCTCACGTAACACCCATCATTGAGATAGAAAAAATTGTACTAAAGCCTCCTTAGTGACATCTACCATCCTTTGATAACTAGTTCAATAATCTATGACTTCTAGTATATACCACCTTATTTCTTGGGAACTACCCAAAAACAAACATACTAAGCCACGTTTCCCAGGACCTTGGATTATTTAGATTATCTTGGATAATCACCCGGAGATGATTTCTATATGTAATGAAGTATAGAAACTCTATTATATAAATCCATTTTAATTAATTAGAGTCATACACTCAACGTACAAAGTTATTCGCCTTGCGAAAAGGCCTCATCCATTACACATCAAAGTGCACAAGTCCAACTTCACCAGACTATCAACTTATATTTAAATCTTAGGGTATTCGTCCATGTAGTAGCAGCGATAGCCAATCTTTATTTATTTTAGTACTTTTATAAAGATTATTATTATGTGGTCTAACTCTAGGTATTCCAAATAAGCTTACACTATTGGCGTGAGTGGACTACTTACTAATTAAAGATAAACCATTCCCCATTTAGAAATCATAGTATAATGATCTATGCCTAGATAAAGCGCCCAACTTTATCAATCGATCAAGAATAATTTTTTTACTTATGTGTTAGTAACCCAGAGTCTACACCTTACTGTACAAGCACGACTACATAGATTATTTACTAACACACTTAGACCTTAATATGTACATATATGTAAACAAACAAACATTAATGAATGAAGTATTTTTTTTAATTTCTAAAATACAAAAATAGATTGTCCATTTTGGACATACATTCCAACAATCTCTTACTTGCACTAAATGGAATATGATAGTCCATGTGTGCCTACCCTTATGACATCCAAGTGTCTTCGAAACACCTTCTCCGTTAAAGGCTTGGTAAATGGGTCTGCAAGATTGTCTGAAGATGAAATCTGGTCAATCACTTTCTCCTATTTTTGGATGAACTTCCAAATCAAGTGATACTTCCTCTAAATGTGCTTGCCCTTCTTATTGTTCCTTAGTTCCTTGCATTGCGACATAGCTTCAGAATTGTCGCACTATTAATAATAGGTCTGTTCATTTGTGGCACAACTCCAAATTCTATGAGAAACTTCTAAAGTCAAACCGCTTCTTTTGAAGCTGCCACATACTCAACTTCTATAGTAGAATCAGCAATACAAGACTACTTAACACTCCTCCATGAAATAGCCCCTCCAAACGAAATGAAAACGTATCTACTAGTGGATTTCCTTTCATCTTTATATGCCTAGAAGTCTTAAGTCAGTGTAACTTGTAGGCATTAAATCATCAACTTTGTAAACAAGCATATAATCCCGCATTCCCATCAGGTATTTAAGTCTATGCTTGACAGCTTGCCAATATTCTTCCCCTGAATTTAACTGATACCTACTAACCATACCTATTGCAAAATAGATATCTGGCATTGTACAAAACATGGCATACATGAGACTTTCCACTGCCGAGGTATAAAGAATCCTTCTCATCCTCTCCTTTTTCTTCCTGTGTCTTAGGACACTGTTTAGAAGATAATGTTAATCCATGCCTAAAGGGTGTGATTGCCCTTTTACACTAATTCAAGCTAAACCTAGCCAATATTTTGTCAATGTAAGCAGATTGTGATAAGCCTAATATTTTTTACTTCCTATCTCTAAGAAGCTTTATACCCAGAATGTATTTAGCTTCTTCCATATCCTTCATGCTAAATTAACTTAATAGCCAAACCTTTATAGATGACAATATCTCGACATCATTTCCAATTAGTAGAATGCCATAGTACCATAAAAGACATGTTGTTCCCATCTGTTTCCCATACACAACATAGTTCATCCACGTTTTGTATGAAACTATAAAACTTTACAGCCTCATAAAAATGTATGTTCTATACTCGTGATGTTTGATTAAGTCCATAAATGGACATCCTAAGCTTGTGGATCATATACTCTTGGCCTTTTGCAATAAAGCCTTCAGACATGGTCTTGTAGATGTCTTCGCTAAGATAGCTATTAAGAAAGGCCACCTTGACATCCATCTGACATATCTCATAGTCATAATAACATGCGATGGTCAAGAGAATACCAATGGACTTAAGTATGGCAACGGGTGTAAAGGTATCCTCATAATCGATCCTTTCTTTCTGGGTATAACTTTTTGCAACCAGCCTTACTTTATAGATTTCCACCTTTCCATCTATGTCACTACAAAAAAAATAGCTTTCCATGACAAAAAAAAATTCATAGCTAAAAGCTAAAATTTCCGCGACAAAAAAAAAAAAATTCTCACCCTTTTCTCACCAAAGAGTAGCCTTTAGCTAGGAAAATTTTCCTAGCCAAAGCTTGGTCTTTTTTGCTAGGAAGTTTTCCTAGCTAAAGGTAAAAATATTTTGTCACCAAAGGTTTAAGTTTTGTCGGACAGTGATGATGATTTTAAGCGATAAAAATGTTTCTCGCAAAAAATATAATTTTACTTAAAAAATTAAAATGATGATAAGAAAATATAATACCTTTTGTGACCAAAAAAAAAAAAATCGTCACCAATACAAAAAATTTCGTCTCAAAAAGGTTCAATAGCGACAAAAAAAATTCTCGCTAAACCAATATTAAATTTTTTAAAAAATAAAATTATTTGACTTGTGGACCATAGCTCTCTTCATGCACCAGGAACACCGGATCACAGATTAATTACAACTCGCAACCCTCTTCATGCACCAAGAAGAGCGGATCGCAACCCTCAATTGTTGAGGAATTTAGCAGTGCGAAAGTTGAACTCGCAACCTCCGTATTATGGAGGTTACGCCTTAGCAACTTAGCCAACTGAGTTGCTTGATAAAATCCTTTGTTTTTTTTTTACTTAAACTATACCAAATATTCTTTTAGTATCTTGTTTTAAAATATAAGTGTTATAAAAAATATAATAATCATATAAAATTTAATATGAAACCATATTACTCAATATAATTAATTATTTTGTATATTTTTATAATATTAAAAATTTATATATTGTCAATTATACTATCTTTTTCATTAAATTATTTATATACACACACACACATCCATACACGCGCACGTGCACACACACACACACACACACACACACACACACACACACACACATATATATATATATATATATATATGTGTGAATATATATTCATAATTAAGAACACCAAGAAAACTTTGTACTTGCTTTTTATCAACAAATTTATCCGAAAAAGAAGATATCTTTTCAAGAATATGACTTTGTAATTGAATCCCATTTCCATCGATTATCATTCCTAAAAAGTCAATTTCTTTTTGCATTATTTTTGCTTTTTTCTCAGACAATCCTAATCCATGTTGTTGACATAAATCTACAAAGATATTTAAATGTTTTAAATGTTCAGTAAGAGTATCAGAAACAATTAAAATATCATCAACATAAACAAATATAAAATCATAATCTTTAAACATATTATCCATTTTTCTTTGGAAAATTTGAGGTGCATTCTTTAACCCAAAAGGCATAACTAACCATTCATATTGACCTTGAGGGGTTGAAAAAGTAGTATAATGAATGCTATCAGGATGCATTTTTATCTAATAAAACCCACTCTTACAATCAAATTTTGAAAAGAATTTCTTAACACTTGTACAGTTAATCAAACTTTCTTTATGAGGTAAGAAATATCCATCAAATATTGTATTATCATTTAACTTTTTATAATTAATTACCATCCTAGCTTTATTGCGTACAATTTCAGCATGATTGCGAACAATAAAAACAGGGGAACTATGTGTAGAATTACTTATCTGAATTAATTTTTAACTCCAAGAGTTCATTTAATTGTTTTCTAATTTCTTCCTGATCTTCTGGCTTATATCTCATTGGTTGAACTCTAATAACTTTCTGTTTATCCTTCATTTCTAAAGAAGCCATAATCTGATTTTTATCCCAAAAAGCTAAGGGATTTTCTGTGTAACACTGTTTTAATTTTTCCAATACAAAGGTAACCGAATTTTCTATCTTATCTAACAACAGTTTGTACTGTAGTAAAGGGGTTCCTTTTGGAAAAATCAGTTTGGAAGTGTAGCCAAGATCACCACGCTAGGCTGTGCGCGAGGTAAAAGCAATAGGATATTGTTTGGCATAAGCATGTTTAAAGCGTTTCACAACAATCAAATGATGACAAGGTATCTTAAATAGGATTTGATGTAAGGTAGTATCAAAAATAACTTTATGAAATAATTGTAAGAAATTATTTCCAAGTAAAATATCAGTACATGTAGTATAGAAATAAAATGATGGATATTTTATTAAAAATGATCCAAGTAGAATAATTGGATGTTCAATACCTTTATTTATTTCAATCATATGATTTGAAATATCTTTTCCTTTGTTGGTTTTCAGGTCTTGATGATATTTTTTGGGAAAGCAATCTGGACGGCATAAACAAGAACCTAAACGACTATCAATATAAGCAGCAAAATATTCTGCTTTATAATCAGGATAGGTAAGTCCTATAGGAATATAAATGCTATATAGCTTGTCATATCTTATTGTGGTATATAAATTAATTTTCCATTATAAGTGAATCTTATTCCATACGACGTAATCTGATAAGGTTTTACACTTTCTAAGAAAGTATTACCTAACATAATCTCTAGGGTATCATTTACTCTGGCATCTCCAATAAGCAATCTAAGAGCAATAGTTTCATTTCCAAATTTTAAAATTGTTTCTATTGCTTCATTAATTTCATTTATTTCACCATTAAAATTTGTATATTGGTGAGGATCCGATAATTTATGTTTTTGTAAATTAAGACACAAAGATGAGCTAATATAATTACCATTTGCACCTGTGTCAATTAACACATTTACAGGAGTAAATTGTATACCATCAAAATAGTCTCCTTTTATCTTATAGTTTCTTGAAGAATCATTTTTTTCTATAACCGGTAAAGGGAATCGAGAACTATGAAACAGAGTACTAGCTACACTTGTAGAGGTAAAGGGCAATCTTGGGGGTATAGTGGTACCCAACATCAAAGGTTTTTGTTGTAAATCTAATTGTAATGGGATTGTCCTAATTTCCTGAATTTTTGGTAAACTAGAAAATTATATCTGACTTACTTCATTTAATAGATATGGAAAATCTATTGTATCTTTTATAGCAAAACAATCTGAATGATGAGTATTTGAAATAGAATACGAAATCATATAGGTAATAGAATAAGGTCTATTAGACTGAAAAAAGAATTCTTTTCTTTTAAAGTCTTGGATTAGACTTAATGTTTTATCAAAATCTTTATCTTGTAAATGATATGATATGCGAGGTAAAACATTAAATTTCAATTTTTCTATATTGCAGGTTTCCTCTTAGAATTCCAAGACAGGCTTCTTCCCTATTTTGAATTCTATTGTCTATAAGGGCCAAATCAATTGGAGTATCTAATCATTCTTTAAACGTAGATTGAACAATTATTTGGATTGCTCCTATATGTATCCAGCCCAACGTTTCCCGTATTTCAGGTTTTATTTTTTGTAATTTATCTTGTATATCCTTTTTGAATAATAAAGGAATTATTACTTTATTAGCTGTAAGTGAAACATCTAAAGCACGTTCTTGCATATTTAATCCATAATATAAATGATGTTTCCTTGGTCTAATACCTAATTTTTCAAGCATATTTACTTGAAATCCAAAATAATTAGATAGAGAGAACTTTTCATTTTGTATTTGTTTTAATTTTCTCTTATCTATCAAGATTTCTTTTTTATATTCTCCATATTGTTCTTCAGAACTATCAATAATAGAAAAAGAACTACTAGGTTAAGTAATCTCCATTATCATCAGAAGATGTGTATTCTGTTTCTGTTAAGATGAATAAACTATCATCTAATTCAACTCTTGAAAATCATTAACCTGAACAAATTCTCCTTGTTCAATAAGATTTTGAATATCGTCTTCGATTTCAAACATCTTTTTATTAAACTTTTTAGGACAACAGTTGGCATAGTGACCTAACTCATGACAATAATAACCACGACATTCTATTGTTTTCTCATGTGCTTTAGCACCAACTTGCTTTTTTCTTTTAAACGTTTTCTTTATGGGTTTTGTGAAACCTTTTTTCTTAAAGTATCTAGCTTTTCTTTTCTTAAACAGTTTTCTTTTCTTATATTTATTTTTTATCTTTTGATAATAAAAGGGACTATCACATCCTACCATAACGGGCATTTTAGGATTATCACAACATAAAGAAATTCTTTTCTTTAAACCACGTGTCATTTTCGCCAAAATCACATCTGCACACCATTCACTAAGTTTAACTTTTAAATAGGTAATTCTTTTTCCTAGTGTGTCAGCAGTACCAGGATTTTAGGTATCAATTAATTTCTTTCCCCAAGGGTCAGGAATCTTAGTAAAGAATAAAGGTAAATAAATTTGCATGTGAGCAACACGATTATAAATATGATAATAATAATCTTGAAACACAAATATATTTATCTATTTCACAGATATCACATAATTGCAATCGAAGTAAAGCAACCATATGTTTGTTTATTGTAGCAGGGTCTTTAAGGAAACTTCCTTCTCCTACAAATTCTAATCTTAAAGCTTCAACTACTCAAGTAATCAAATTTGATATATTATCATCTGTGTCAAAAATTGTGGCTTTTGTTGTATCATCAAGATTTTGCCAAAATCGAAGTGTACTATTAATTAAACTCCTTTCTAAAAAATTTCTTGCAGTAGAATAATCCATTTTGTTTACAGTAATTGCAATTCGTAAATTTGTTTCCCATTTATCTATTGCTTCTCCTGTATTATTAATACAATCAAGATTTAGATAAATTCCAAATGGATTAATAGGTTCATTTTTCATAGAACCTAAAGGGGTAAATGCATCATTTGGTTTTATAGCAGAACTGATTCCTGCGTATGCTCTTGTTGGTCTATTAAATCCAAAAAGAGTATTTGTAGGTGGTGAAGTTTGACTTGTACTTGCTATATCCGTAATGTTCGGATTCCATTCTGGTCCTATCTGATCTGGTTTGATATTCACAAAATTATTTATCAAATTTAAATCACCAATTTGAGTGATTAGAGTATCTATATCTTGATCAGATTCTAAATCCGAATTTACCATTTTACATTATTTCCACCATATCCTTCAGAAATCTTTAACTGACTTAGCTGTTTTGCTATAGTTTGTTCAGAAATAGTTTTCTGTTTTTCTATTGGCTTTAGTTTTTCTATTGAGAGTTGCATTTTATTTAATTCTGCCAAAATCTTTTTACCATAATAAATTATTGTTTTTTGTATTTCAATCAAATCTTTATCTATGGGTAAAGGATTATTCTTTATATCTAATTTTTGGAATTCTGGGATTTCCTTTTGTTTTAAGTTATCCATTTAAATGGACTTCACGATAATGTTTTGTTAGAGACTTATGTATTGCTATTTGTTCTTGTTTAGCTATAAAAATAGAGTCTTCAAAAGATGATTGTGCTTGTTTCCTAGCAATTGGGCGAGCACCAAATATTCGCATATTATCTAAGTGCCATTCGTAAAAATTTCTATTTTGTTGCAAGTCTTGGACTTTCGTGTCTATGACAGAAATTTGTGCTAAAATTCTAGTGCACTCAATACAAATATGCTGAGAAAAACTTGCTTCACAATCCATATTGTGCATGATATCGCCAATAATGGCTTTGTAATTCAACTTCTAACTGAAGCTTCCGAGTAGTTAAAAATTCAATCTGATGTTGTTTTTCAGAATAAAATAGTTTTGTTTTCCTTAAACGAGTAGTATCAAATCCAGCATATTCTAATCCAGCAAAGGCTCTTGTTGACGTGTCTATCGAATTTTGGAGTAAATTTATTTGTTCACGATGCTTTCTTACATGTTCTATTATCACTTTACAATATCCACATTCAAGTCTAGTATTCATTATTTTCTTTTATTTTAATCCGATCTATAACCCCAATCATCATCATCAATATTATTATCAGCGTACATTCTTATTGGTAAAGGTTGAGGTTCATCCCATTCTTCGGCATATCTATTTTCAAATTCCGTAAAATCTTCGTCTGAAATTGGAGTTTCGTCTATGTTATTTAATATTCTAATATCAAAATCTATGGTGTGAATTGTTTCACTAACTGTAAGTTCAATATTTTCTAATTCCATTGTGGCTCTAATACCATTTCCACTTGCCAATTCTTGTCGGTTCAAAATCACTAGTGCTCTTAAGAGATTATTATGCGGAATACTTACTAAAGCTACATCAGTTGTAAGATAATAACAACAAATATCAATCATGATTATACAATTATATAACACAAACAGAGAGAGATAAACCAATAATCTGTGATCTTATTTAATTGCGAAATAAAAAGGGTCCAACATGCTTTCGTACCTTGTCTTCCGTTTTGACTATAGATCTATCGGGTATCTAGGAGACTTTTATCGTGCGTTGCAGCACCAACCTTAGATGAAACTAAGGTAACTTCTCTCTATTCCTTCAGTAAAGTACAGCACAGCCTAAATTCATTTTCTACCTTTAGGTGTAAAGAAGAAAGATAACAGTGGTTGTATCCATTTTATCGCAAACTAAAGAGAAGATACATTATTGAAAGTACTTCTTTATTTCATAGTGAGAGAAACCAGATGTTACAAGAGAGAGGGATTGATTTTCGGATGCCTTTTCCAGGAGAAGAGAATGCTATTTATAAACTTAAAAAGTGCTACGAATTTCAAATTCGGACTTCAACAAATATTTTACAGCTGTCTAAATGGAAAGAAGACAAAGTAATTTACATTATTCGTTCTGCATTATTGCAGACACTCGAAAGTGCTAGGACCATCTTATCTTGTGGAATCTTCTTTATGTCCACATCTATTTTTGCTAAATGAATCCTACTGCTTTATCAACTTTATGTAGTCTTCGTTCATTGATTACAGAAGATGCTCCTTTAGTCACTGTCTTCAATCATGCTTTTGCTAGTGGATTCATCTTTTTCTTTGCAGGGTGAGCATGAAGGACATGTGCCTTTGTCATGTTGTCTAAAGTGACATAATCGATCCTGGGACTGTGGATGAGATCGAATAATTCCACTATCAAGCATTTTGATCTTACTATGCAGGTATTTGTCGGCTGATTGTGGTGTGTGTCATCCTGGAGTACAAAATCCTTTCTTGAAGCTAGCCTCCATGCTTTGTAAGACAACTTTCATCCCAAGGGATCTGCGGTAATGGATGTCTGCTTCACTGAACTTTTTAAATTCTTTAATATTTTCCTGAGAGGAAAAAATTGAAAATGCTTCCGCTTTTCCCAACTGCATAAGATGATATGCTGGATATATTTCATTTTGATAAAAATCTGGTCCTGCAGAAAAGAATTTTAACACCAAAGTATCTTTGGGTGTAAAAATAGGATTGTGGATATAACTATCCTTAACACCATCTTTAATCCATTGAGGTAACAGACTTATTTCTGAGAATGAAGGTGTACTCAGATAAATCATACCAATAACGAATTTCTTTCGGAGAAGATTCCTGTAAATAATTGAATCGTGGGTATATCCCCGAAAAGTCTATATATCTGGAATCTGTATTCCGTAGAGAGTATAATTCTCTCATTAAGTTATACTGATGTTCCTCTGCAGGAACTAAGTTAACAGACCATTTTTCACGAGACAGCTGGAGCTTTGTTTATGTTGTTTGTGGTCGTAGTGAAAGTGATGGTGTATTGGCAGTTTTTATCTCGTCATGCTTAGGACGTTGCTCCATACTATCTTCAGAAGAGGAAGTATCAGCTGAAGTTTCTACTTTTTCAAAAGTAATATGTTGTAATAGAGTTTTCACTTTATTTTCAGCATTTGTATAATTACCTAACTTTGCATTGATGAGCGAGCATTCTGTCAAAAGGAGTGTTGTGACTTCTTTTGAATTGCTGTCAAGAAGAGCAATATCAATAATGTCAAAGATGTTTTTTTCAATAGAATGTACCTGAGTATTCATAACGGTAATTGCTTCAATCAGGCAAAGTGCATAGTCTGCCATCTCTAGTTAAGAAATCTGCTAAAATATTTTTATCAGATTTAATGATTTCAATATCAAAAGAATATTCAAATAATAATGTCTGCCATCGAATAAATCTTTTATACTCAGGTTTTGAGGGTGGATTATTTTGTATAAAAACTTTTACCTATATATTATCTGTTCTTAAAAGAAAGTGTGTAGGTAATAGAAAATAGTAAAAATTTTGACAAATTTTTATTACTGCTAACAATTCTTTTTCATTAATATGATATCGTGATTGAGTATCACTAAAGGTTCTAGAACAATATCTACAGTGTGATTCTCCTATCTTTTCATGTTCCCTATAATAATCTATTCTTTTAAGGATTCCACTCCAACCATATTTTGAGGCATCAGTTTCTAAAATTAAACCATCATATTTTTTAGGTAATTGTAGTTTTGGTAAATTTTGACATTTTGTTTTGATTTGCCTTACTTGTTCTTCTAAGGATGGAGAGAAAGCAAATATCTTATCTTTTTTCAATAAGAACACCATTTCCCAGAATTCCAAAAATTACATATAAAGAATAATCATTTACCCATAGATAAAGACTTGATTGAATTACAAAAAATAGTAATTTAAGTAAAAAGATTTTGGCATAATTAAATAAAATACAACTCTCAATAGAAAAACTAAAGCCAGTAGAAAAACAGAAAACTATTTCTGAACAAACTATAGCAAAACAACTAAGTCAATTAAAGATTCCTGAAGGATATGGTGGAAATAATGTAAAATGGTAAATTCGGATTTAGAATCTGATCAAGATATAGATACTTTAATCACTCAAATTGGTGATTTAAATTTGATAGATAATTTTGTGAATATCAAACCAGATCAGATAGGACCAGAATGGAATCCAAACATTACGGATATAGCAAGTACAAGTCAAACTTCACCACTTACAAATACTCTTTCTGGATTTAATAGACCAACAAGAGGATACGCAGGAATCAGTTCTGCTATAAAACCAGATGATCCATTTACCCCTTTAGGTTCTATGAAAAATGAACCTATTAATCCATTTGGAATTTATCTAAATCTTGATTGTATTAATAATACAGAAGAAGCAATAGATAAATGGGAAACGGCTTTACGAATTGCAGTTACTGTAAACAAAATGGATTATTCTACTGCAAGACATTTTTTAGAAAGGAGTTTAATTAATAGTACACTTCGATTCTGGCAAAATCTTAATGATACAACAAAAGCCACTATCTTTTACACAGATGATAATATAACAAATTTGATTACTCGAGCAGCTGAATTAAGATTAGAATTTGTAGGAGAAGGAAGTTTCCACAAAGACCCTGCTACAATAAACAAATATATGGTTGCTTTACTTCGATTGCAATTGTGTGATATCCGTGAAATAGATAAATATATTTGTGTGTTTCAAGATTATTATTATCATATTTATAATCGTGTTGCTCACATGTAAAATTATTTACCTTTATTTTTTACTAAGATTCCTGACCCTTGGGGAAAGAAATTAATTGATACCTATAATCCTGGTACTGCTGACACACTAGGAAAAAGAATTACCCATTTAAAAGATAAACTTAGTGAATGGTGTGCAGATGTGATTTTGGCAAAAATGACACGTGGTTTAAAGAAAAGAATTTCTTTATGTTGTGATAATCCTAAAATGCCCGTTATGATAGGAAGTGATAGTCCTTTTTATTATCAAAAGATAAAAAAATAAATATAAGAAAAGAAAACAATTTAAGAAAAGATTTTTTAAGAAAAGAAAAGCTAGATACTTTAAGAAAAAAGGTTTCACAAAACCCATAAAGAAAACGTTTAAAAGGAAAAAGCAAGTTGGTGCTAAAGCACATGAGAAAACAACAGAATGTCGTTGTTATTATTGTCATGAGTTTGGTCACTATGCCAACCGTTGTCCTAAAAAGTTTAATAAAAAGATGTTTGAAATCGATGACGATATTCAAAATCTTATTGAACAAGGAGAATTTGTTCAGATTAATGTTTTTCAAGAGATTGAATCAGATGATAGTTTATTCATCTTAACAAAAACAAAATACACATCTTCTGATGATAATAAAGATTACTTAACCTAGTAGTTCTTTTTCTATTATTGATAGTTCTGAAGAACAATATGGAGAATATAAAAAAGAAATCTTGATAGATAAGAGAAAATTAAAACAAATACAAAATGAAAAGTTCTCTCTATCTAATTATTTTAGATTTCAAGTAAATATGCTTGAAAAATTAGGTATTAGACCAAGGAAACATCATTTATAATATGGATTAAATATGCAAGAACGTGCTTTAGATGTTTCACTTACAGCTAATAAAGTAATGATTCCTTTATTATCCAAAAAGGATATACAAGATAAATTACAAAACATAAAACCTGAAATACGGGAAACGTTGGGTTGGATACATATAGGAGTAATCCAAATAATTGTTCAATCTACGTTTAAAGAAGGATTAGACACTCCAATTGATTTGGCCCTTATGGACAATAGAATTCAAAATAGAGAAGAAGCTTGTCTTGGAATTCTAAAAAGAAACCTACAATATAGAAAATTGAAATTTAATGTTTTACCTCGCATATCATATCATTTACAAGATAAAGATTTTGATAAAACATTAAGTCTAATCCAAGACTTTAAAAGAAAAGAATTCTTTTTTCAGTCTAATAGACCTTATTCTATTACCTATATAATTTCGTATGCTATTTCAAATACTCATCATTCAGATTGTTTTGTTATAAAAGATACAATAGATTTTCCATATCTATTTAATAAAGTAAGTCAGATACAATTTTCTAGTTTACCAAAAATTCAGGAAATTGAGACAATCCCATTACAATTAGATTTACAACAAAAACCTTTGATGTTGGGTACCACTATACCCCCAAGATTGTCCTTTACCTCTACAGGTGTAGCTAGTACTCCGTTTCGTAGTTCTTGATTCCCTTTACCGGTTATAGCAAAAAATGATTCTTTAAGAAACTATAAGATAAAAGGAGACTATTTTGATGGTATACAATTTACTCCTGTAAATATGTTAATTGACACAAGTGCAAATGGTAATTATATTAGCTCATCTTTGTGTCATAATTTACAAAAACATAAATTTTTGGATTCTTACCAATATACAAATTTTAATGGTGAAATACATGAAATTAATGAAGCAATAGAAACCATTTTAAAATTTGGAAATGAAACTATTGCTCTTAGATTGCTTATTGAAGATGCTGGAGTAAATGATACCCTAGAGATTATGTTAGGTAATACTTTCTTAGAAAGTGTAAAACCTTATCAGATTATGTCGTATGGAATAAGATTCACTTATAATGGAAAATTAATTTATATACCGCGATAAGATATGACAAGTCCATATAGCATTTATATTCCTATAGGACTTTCCTATCCTGATTATAAAGCAGAATACTTTGCTGCTTATATTGATAGTGGTTCAGGTTCTTGTTTATGCCGTCCAGATTGCTTTCCCAAACAATATCATCAAGACCTAAAAACCATCAAAGGAAAAGATATTTCAAATCATACGATTGAAATAAATAAAGGTATTGAACATCCAATTATTCTACTTGGATCATTTTTAATAAAATGTCCACCCTTTTATTTCTATACTACAGGTACTGATATTTTACTTGGAAATAATTTCTTACAATTATTTCATAAAGTTATTTTTTATACTACCTTACATCAAATCCTATTTAAGACACCTTGTCATCATTTGATTGTTGTGAAACGCTTTAAACATGCTTATGCCAAACAATATCCTATTGCTTTTACCCCGCGCACAGCCCAGTGTGGTGATCTTGGCTACACTTCCAAACCGATTTTTCCAAAAGGAACCCCTTTACTACAGTACAAACTGTTGCTAGATAAGATAGAAAATTCGGTTACCTTTGTATTGGAAAAATTAAAACAGTGTTACACAGAAAATCCCTCAGCTTTTTGGGATAAAAATCAGATTATGGCTTCTTTAAAAATGAAGTGATAAACAGAAAGTTATGAGAGTTCAACCAATGAGATATAAGCTAGAAGATCAGGAAGAAATTAGAAAACAATTAAATGAACTCTTGGAGTTAAAATTAATTCGGACAAGTAATTCTACACATAGTTCCCCTACTTTTATTGTTCTCAATCATGCTGAAATTGGACGCAATAAAGCTAGGATGGTAATTAATTATAAAAATTTAAATGATAATATAATATTTGATGGATATTTCTTACCTCATAAAGAAAGTTTGATTAACTGTACAAGTGTTAAGAAATTCTTTTCAAAATTTTATTGTAAGAGTGGGTTTTATCAGATAAAGATGCATCCTGATAGCATTCATTATACTGCTTTTTCGACCCCTCAAGGTCAATGTGAATGGTTAGTTATGCATTTTGGATTAAAGAATGCACCTCAAATTTTCCAAAGAAAAATGGATAATATGTTTAAAGATTATGATTTTATATTTGTTTATGTTGATGTATATATATATATATATATATATATATATATACACACACACACACACATAAATAAATATAAAAATATAAAGGAATACATAAATATTATATTTAAAAATATATCTAAATACATGTATATAAATATTTATATATATTTAAATATTTGAATATATTTATGTGTCGTGTGTATATATACATATATACATATATATATATATATATATATATATATATATACATATTCATATATATACATCTATATATTTAATATATCTTCATATATATACATATATATATACATTATATTCATATATACATATAAATATGAATATACATTTTATTCATATATACATAAATATATACATATACAAACATTATATTCATATATACATATAAATATGTAAATATTCACATATACATACATATACATTATATTTATATAAATCAAGATATACATTAATACACACACACACACACACATATATATATATATATATATATATGGATATATTAATATAGAATATTAATAAATATATACATACATGTATATATATATAAATATATTAATACATTTATACATACATATATATATTTATATATACATATATGTATATTCAAAATTATATTTACACTATATTTATATACACACAAAAATATATATTCATATAAACAAAAATATATATTATGTATATACACTATATATATATATATTGTATATACAAAGATAGGTACTTTAAATTAATGATCCAACTGTTAGATTTGTTGAAATTGTTAAGAAAAGTATTATATCCAAATTTGAAGAAAATCAGGTATACCTTTAGCATGCATTCCAGTAGAATATCTACAAAAATCCCGAAAATTTAGGGCATTTAAAAAGATAGACAGTTCAAATTAACAACCCGACCATTACATTTGTTGAAATTTTAAGAAACGTGTTATAAATAAATTTGTGAGGTAATTGGATATACTTTGGTATGCAATCCAACAAAATATCTACAAAAATGCCAAAAACTTAGGACATTTATAAAGATAGACACTTCAAATTAACGACTCAACTGTTAGATTTGTTGAAATTGTTAAGAAACATGGTATGGCCAAATTTTTAAGATAATCGGATATACTTTGGCATGCAATCCAAAAAATATCTACAAAAATACCGAAAACCAAGGGCATTTACAATGATATACACTTCAAATTAACAATCTGACCATTAGATTTGTTGAAACTGCTAAAAAAATGCTATAACCAAATTTGAAGATATCAAATATATTTTGACACATAATCCAATAAAATATATTCAAAAATACCGAAAACCTAAGGTATTTACAAATATAGGAACCTCAAATTAATGATTCAACCATTAGATTTGTTGAAATTGTTAAGAAAAGTGTTATGATCAAATTTGAAGATAATCGGATATACTTTAATAATCAATCCAATAAAATATATACTAAAATACAAAAAACCTAACACATTTACAAAGATAGGCACTTCTAATTAACAATTCGATCATTAGATTTGTTGAAATTCCTAAGAAAAGTGTTATAACTAAATTTAAAGGTAATCAGATATATTTTGACATGTAATCTAACAAAATATCTACAAAAATACCGAAAATCTAAGGCATTTATAAAGATAGGCACTTCAAATTAATGATTCGACCATTATATTTGTTGAAATTATTAAAAAAATGTTATATTAAATTATTTATACACACAAATACACACACACACACAAATAAATATAAAAATATAAAGGAATACATAAATATTATATTTAAAAATATATCTAAATACATGTATATAAATATTTATATATATTTAAATATTTGAATATATTTATGTGTCTGTGTGTATATATACATATATACATACATATATATATATATGTATATATACACACAGACACAAAAATATATGTATTTTTCTGTCTATGTGTATACACACACACACACGTGTGTGTGTGTGTGTGTATTTATTCATATATATACATCTATATATTTAATATATACATATAAATATGTATATACATTTTATTCATATATACATATACATACATTATATTCATATATACATATAAATATGTAAATATTTATATATACATACATATACATTACATTCATATAAATAAAGATATACTTTAATACACACACACATACATATATATATATATATATATATATTTATTTATATATTAACACATATGTATAACATATATGCACACATATGTATAGTGGAAAATACTATTTTAATATATATATATATATATGTATATATTAATATAGAATATTAATAAAATATACATACAGTATATATATATATTAATATATTAATACATATATACACACACACACACACACACATATATATATATATATATATTCTTATATACATATATGTATATTCAAAAATATATTTACACTATATTTATATACACACAAAAATATACATTCATATAAACAAAAATATATATTATGTATATACACTATATAAATATTATCTATAAACACTACATATATATATATATATATATATATATACAAAGATAGGTACTTTAAATTAATGATCTAACTATTAGATTTGTTGAAATTATTAAGAAAAGTATTATATCCAAATTTGAATGTAATCGGGTATACGTTTGGCATGCATTCCAATAGAATATCTACAAAAATATAAAATTTAGGGCATTTACAAAGATAGACAGTTCAAATTAACGACCCGACCATTAGATTTGTTAAAATTTTAAGAGAAACGTGTTATGAATAAATTTGTGAGGTAATTGGATATACTTTGGTATGCAATCCAACAAAATATCTACAAAAATGCCGAAAATCTAGGACATTTACAAAGATAGGCACTTCAAATTAACGATTCAACTATTAGATTTGTTGGAATTGTTAAGAAACATGGTATGGCCAAATTGTTAAGATAATCGGATATACTTTGGCATGCAATCCAACAAAATATCTACAAAAATGCCGAAAACCAAGGGCATTTACAAGACACTTCAAATTAACAATCTGACCATTAGATTTGTTGAAATTGCTAAAAAAAATGTTATAACCAAATTTGAAGATAATCAAATATATTTTAACACGTAATCTAATAAAATATATTCAAAAATATCGAAAACCTAAGGTATTTACAAATATAGGAACTTCAAATTAATGATTCAACAATTAAATTTGTTAAAATTGTTAAGAAAAATGTTATGATCAAATTTGAAGATAATTGGATATACTTTGGTAATTAATCCAATAAAATATATACAAAAATACCAAAAACCTAAGACATTTACAAAGATAGGCACTTCTAATTAACAATTCGACCGTTAGATTTGTTGAAATTCCTAAGAAAAGTGTTATAACTAAATTTAAAGGTAATCGGATATATTTTGGCATGTAATCTAACAAAAAAATTTACAAAAATACCAAAAATCTAAGGCATTTACAAAGATAGACACTTCAAATTAATAATCTAACCATTGTATTTGTTGAAATTATTAAGAAAAGTGTTATCACTAAATTTGAAGGTAATCGGATGTACTTTGGCATGCATCTAACAAAATATCTACAAAAATATAGGCACTTCAAATTAATGATCCGATCGTTAGATTTTTTTTAAATTGCTAAGAAACATATTATGACCAAAATTTAAGGTAATCGGATATACTTTGGTATGTAATCCATTAAAATATCTACAAAAATATTGAAAACCTAAGGCATTTAGAAAGATGGGCACTTCAAATTAATGATTCGACTATTAGATTTGTTGAAATTTTTAAGAAGAGAATTATGAACAAATTTGGAGGACTTTGGCATGCAATCCAACAAAATATCTATAAAAATACCGAAAACTCAAGGTATTTACAAAGATAGGCACGTCAAATTAACGATCTGACCATTAGATTTCTTGAAATTGCTAAGAAAAGTGTTATATCCAAATTTAAAGGTAATCAGATATATTTTGACACGTAATCTTGCATAATATTGGTAAAAATGCCCATAACTTAACGCATTTACAAAGATAGACGTATCAAATTAACGATCTAACTATTAGATTTGTTAAAATTGTTAATAAAAAGTATTATGACAAAATTTGAAGGTAATTAGATATATTTTGCCACATAATCTAGTACATTCTCATATTTGATCATATTGTATATATTTAAAAATTTAGAGAATAATTTGTAAAATTTTTAGGGTCATATTATAAATATTTCAAAATTTAATGACCAACTTATAAATTCATAAGGTCATTTTGTATGTATAAAAAATTTAAAACCCAATTTACAAAATTTATGGGGACATGCTGTAAATATTTAAAAGTTTAGGGACGTGTATTAGTTAGGAATGAAAATTTTATCGCTAAAAGTATAGCTAATAGTGATAGAAGTTAATATTTTTAGTTAGGAAATGTATTTTTGTCACTAATGATGCATCATTATCGAGGAAAATTTTGCCAAGAAATGAAATTTCGTCGCTGATGGTGCATCATTAGCGAGGAAATTTAAATTTTTCTCACTAATGCATTTATTTCCTAGATAAAGCCATCATTTTTAGCTAGAAAATAAAAATTTTGTCACCGAAGGTCTTAATCAATAGTGACAAAAAAATTTTGTCGCTAAAGAAAAATTTTCCTTTTTCCTCTCTAAAGGATACTTTTAGCGACAAAAAATTTTTTCTAACTAAAGTTTTGTCACCAATGTATCATTTTCTTCTAGTGACATCTCTCTTCTCTTATATACCCACTTATAGCCTATATATTTAATCCCTTCAAGTGCAGTGATAAGATCACAGACTTGATTGAGATATATAGACTCAATCTTGGCATCCATTGCTATTTGCCATTTATTTGCATCAATATCAATAATGGCCTCATCGTATCTAGTAAGATCTTGTTTCTGATGGTCAAAGACTACTTCAAAGACTTCTTCAGTCCATCTTTCTGGAACCCTAGATATCCTCTCACTATGACATGGTTCATTTTGTATAAGAAAATCAGGTAGTGTCGTTTCTTGTTCCTAAACTAGGGTACTAGAAGTTGAAGTGTCACTCAACTTCTCTTCCAATTCCACTTTACTTGAAACCTTAATGGACACACTTTATTCATCTTCTAAATATCTAGCATAAGTACTAACAAGTACCTTTTGCTCTTAGGGATAATCAAATTATCCACCCCTTATTCTTTTTGAATACCCTACAAAATAGCACAATTCTGATCTTCAGTTTAACTAACTTCCCTTAGCGTAGCACATAAGCTAAACAACCCTATATCTTGAGATGATTCATACTTGGTTTGCTTCCAGTCCATAGCTCATAGGGTGTCTAAGATATTAACTTGGAAGATACCAAGTCTAAAATATATATCGCTCTTTTAAGAACATATCCCCAAAAGGAAATAGGAAGAGTTGCATGACTCATCATACTTCTGACCATTTCTATCAATATTCTATTTCTTCTCTCAACTACTCCATTATGCTGGGGAGTCCTAGATGCAGGTAGCTGAGATACTATTCCATGATGTGCCAAGTAGTCCTTAAATTCACTAAAGAGATACTTTCCACCACGATCCGATTTTGGATTTTTTATTAGCTTACTTGTTTGACGCTCCACCACAGCCTTAAAGAAGCTAAAATTTGGATAGATCCTAGCTCTAAGCATTCTTTCATTGAAAATTCCTTTCTTGAGACTTTAGGAATTAATGGTGAAGAAGTCTTTTTTGAAATGACTATTAGTACACCATTGGGGAAATAAATGATTAGTGATATAATATATTTGGGAAGTAGTATGCTGGTGAGCAATGCGTAGTTAGAAGGAGATTTAATATGTCTGCGTATAGAGGATTGTGATGCTATTTTAGGAATGGATTGGTTATCTCAACATCATACCCAGGTTGATTTTAGAAATAAGGTGGTGCAATTTTGTAAACTTGGGAAGATTGTATTGGAATTTGTAGGGGACAAACACTGGGAGGAATGGTAACCTTCTAGTATCAGGAATCAAAGCACAACAATTGTTCCAAAAAGGATATGTTGGGTATTTAGCTTACATTATGAATAAAGCAAATGAAATGAAGAAGCCAGAAGATATCCCTATGGTGTGTGAGCATTTAGATTTTTTCACCAAAGAAATTGAAAGAACTTAAGAAGTAGTTGCAAGAATTATTGGAATAAAGATTTGTTCGGATCAATGCATTGCCTTGGGGAGCACCTGTGTTGTTTGTTAAGAAGAAGGATAGAACATTGAGAATGTGTATAGACTATCGTGGTATAAATGCAGTAATAGTAAAAAACAAATATTCATTGCCTATGGTTGATGAATTGTTTGATTAATTGCAAGGAGTGGGATGTTTTCCAAATTAGATTTGAGGCAAGGGTATTATCAAGTTCGGATTTGGGAAGAAGATATTCCAAAAACTACATTTAATATGTAATACAAGCATTTCAAGTTTGTAGTGATGCTATTTGGCGTTACAAATGCCCTGTTCTGTTCATGGATTTAACGCACTGACTATTTCAACTATATTTGGATGGCTTTGTTGTTATCTTTGTAGATAATATCTTGGTGTATTCTTCAAATCCTTAGGCGCATAAAGCCTATTTTCAGAAAGTATTAGAAAAGTTACGGGAGGCTAGATTATATACTAAATTTAGCAAATGTGAATTTTTTTTGAATGAAGTGGCATTTTTAGGGTATGTGATATCAAAGGAATGGATTACAATGGATCATGCAAAGATTGAAGCAGTACTAAATTGGAAAGGCCCTGAGAATCTGACGGAGATGCGAAGCTTTTTGGGATTAGCTGGGTATTATCGGAGATTTATTGAAGAATTTTCTAAGTTCGCGTCACCTTTGACCTAGCTAAATCAAAATAAAGTTCCTTATAACTAGCCGAAAAAGTGTGAAATGAGCTTCCAAGAGTTAAAGCGAATATTAAGTACCACCCTAGTTTTAGCATTACTCATGATGGATAAACCCTATGAGGTCTACACTAATGCTTCTAATGAAGGGTTAGGCGGAGTATTGATGCAAGAGAAAAGGATGATAGCACATATCTCAAGAAAACTGAAACCTCATGAAGAGAAGTATCCTATTCACAACTTGGAGTTAGTAGTAATTGTGTTTGCTTTGAAAAAGTGGAGACACTATCTCTACGGTGCTAAGTTTGAAATTTTCACTGACCACAAGATCTTGAAGTATATTTTTCCTCAAAAGGACTTGAAAATGAGATAGCATAGATGGATGGAAATTTTGAAAGAATTTCCATGTCCAATTAAGTACCATCCCAGAAAGGCAAATGTGGTAGCAGATGCCTTATATAAAAAGGTGAAATTGTTAGCACTTCAAATGATGCAAGTCCCAGAGTTGGAAACATTAGTGGTTGAAGGACAAATAAAGATGGATAACATTTATATTCTACCCATCTTGTTGCAACAGATAAAGGAACCTCAGGGAAAAGATGAAGAATTGCAAAAGGTGTCAAGGAATGGGAAGAATAAGGATGAAAATAAATTCCAAGTGGATGACGCAAGAATTCTTTACTTTAGAGGCCGATATTGTATCTCGAGACAAGCTACCATAAAACATGATATTTTAGCTGAGGCACAACAAAATAAGTATACAATCCACTGAGGAGCAATTTAGATGTGTCATGACTTGAAACAACATTATTGGTGGATTGGAATGAAAAAGGACATTTCTAAGTTTGTAGCTCGATGCCTCACATGTCAACATGTAAAGGACGATCAACAACGACCCGAAGGATTATTGCAGCCATTACCCATGCTATTGTGGAAAGAGGATGAGATTACTATGGACTTCATTATAAGTTTGCTCTTGACAGTGAGACAAAGGGATACCATTTGGGTTGTGGTGGATTGAATGATCAAATATGCCAATTGTATTCCTATCAATCAACGGGACTCTCTGGAGAAATTGGATAAGATATACATGGAGGAAGTAATCAGATTACATGGGGTGCCTTCTAGCATTGTGTCTGATGGTGATCTAAGATTCACTTCAAGATTTTGGAGCAAATTACAACAACTGTATGGAACTACATTGAAATTCAATACCATAGCACACCTGCAAATGGATAGGCAAATGAAGCAAGTGATTCGAATTTTGGAGGAGATGTTGTGAGCATGTGCATTAGATTTTGGAACTAAATGGATTGATAAATTGGCATATGCAGAGTTTACATTCAATAACAATTATCAATCGATAATTGGAATGGCTTCATTTGAAGCCCTATATAGAAGAAAGTGTCAATCACCCTTGTATTGGGAAAACCTAGGGCAAAAACAAAATGCACAAGATGTTTTAGATCTTGAAAGAATACAGTGGACTGTAGAAATGATTAAGACAAGATTAGGAGTTGCACAGAGTCGGCAAAAATATTATACCGACCAATATAGAAAAGATCTGGAATTTACAGAAGGAGACCGAGTGTTTTTGAAATGGATTTCGAGACGTCATCCGGGAGGGAAAGTACAAAAGAAGAAATTGGCACCTCAATACATTGGACCATTTTCAATTGTGGAAAAGATAGGGAAAGTGGTGTATCAATTAAGTCTACTTGCAGAATTATAGGGCCTTCATAATGTATTTCATGTTTCTCACCTTCAAAAATATGTGGCTAATCACAACATGTGCTAAATGAATAATCTATTGAAATTACTTTAGATCTAAGTTATGAGAAGAAACCAATTAAAATTCTAGAATATACTAAAAATGAATTGTGACGTTAGAGAATTTCACTCATTAAGGTACTTTGGAATTATCATCCCATCCAAGACACAACATAGGAAATGGAAGTGGAAATACGAAAGAAGTGACTAGAGCTTTTTGGAGGATAAGCCCAATTTCAAGGGTTAAATTCTTTAAATAGGGGGAGATTATAACATCCATCTCTTATGTACTTTAATTGGTAACTACTTTGTATAGAGCGAGTATTTGTATGTAAGCTCAGAATAAGAAATGATCAGATTAATGAGTTAAACATTTTGGTGCAATAAAAATTTTTTGGGATATTGTTGGAATTTTCTATTGCAAACTAAGAAAAACTGAGTAAGAATTTGGGAAATTCAAGAGACACCATAAAGTTCAGTTTAATGTATAAATTATATTGGTGAGATAAAAAGTTTTCCTGACTGGGGTGAATAGTGGAATTAATTATGGGTATTTTTGGAGTAATATAGTTAATTATGGTCAAGAGAAGACAAGTGGCATTTTGTGATTGGTTGTTGGAGGCTAGGTGTCCTTCTATGATTGGTTGCATGAGAGAATAGGTGGAAAGTTAGAGAATTCTAATGTTTTCTAGGATTTTCCACCAAGAACTCAAAAGTTCCACAAGATTCTACAAGCCTCCAAAGTTGTCAATTGTCCAAAATATTTTTCATACTTTCCTATTTTGATCACATAGTTAATTTTATAATATATATATATATATATATATATATAGCATAGAAATGTTAGTGGAGGCCATTTTGGCACCGAAATTCAATAAGAAAAATAGAGAGAAGGAAGAAGAAAAAAAATGAAGTAGAGAAGAATTATTTGTTGAGAAAATAGAAGATTAATTCATATTCTTCATGGTTGTCGTTTTTGTGGGTTTGCATATGTGGTGTTACTGCTTTCTTCATGACTGAAACTAAGGAGATTTTGTGATGTTAAGATGAGGAATGATATGGATTAAGTACTAATTATGTGCTAAAATGATAATAGAATACATGGATAATGTATTTGGTAAGGAAAAGTAAGAATTACTGGACAAAACAGTAAGCTTTTGCTTGCAGCAGTTTTGTGTCGGTTTCAAGCCTGACTAAAATGAGTTCATAAATTTGTAGTTAAAGATCTTAGAAACATTTTGGCAAAAATTTGAAGTCATTTGGACTTGTGAATCAAAAGTTATGCCAAAAATACCAAACAGTGACATGAAGTGAAAATGCAGAATTTATGCTTGAGGAAATAATCCTATAGTTGTTTCCATTTGAATTAATAGGCACATGAAGAGTTTATAAGGCTAAGAAAATTCTTTATAAACATATGAAATGAAGGGATGTAGAAATGGATATGTGAAGAAGATAATACCTATTTAGTTATTTCAAGTGATTGTATTTCTATTTCTCCTAGGAAATAGAAAATAAGAAATTAGTATTTTCTTGTTAATATATTTATTAGTGATACATTAATTTAGAGGATTGAGATACTAAGGTAGGGTGAAATACTCTTTTGATGTAGGCTTGGAAACCACAAGGACTTTTTGAAGTCATGAGGATAACAAATCACTAAGTAATAGCGTTATTTAAGGTGAGTCCTACTTATTTTTATAACTATCGATTTGTGCTAGTAATTTTCCAAAATATGTCATGGTTTTATGTAATATGGATATTGTGAATCCTTTTAGTTTTCTTGAACCAAAGGGTGGTTTTTCTAAGCAAAAATTATTTGTTTCATGCTAAGCTTTAAATGGGAAAATGACTCTTTATGATTATGAATAGTAAGTATTAGTGGATATTTTCCCTAAAGCATAATAATGCAGATAATGAACCTTTCAGATTTTTCTAAACAATGTTTTGGTATCTCTGAACCGGAAAATGCTTGAATAGTAAGAAATGGATTATTTCTACAAAGGATTTTGAATTCTTTTTGCTATGAATATTTTTGTATACAAGTATTTATGAAAAGTATTCTTCTCACATATTATGTGACAAAATGAGTATTTTACTTATACGAATGTATACCATTCCATATTTAATGATAAAGTATGCAAGTTATGATTTCTTTAGTATTATGGAATGACGGATTACTTCTAAAGCTATTAAGCACGATAACATATGAAATCCTTGAATTTATTTATTTATTTTTTTCTAATTTAGAATTCTGGATTTTGTTGAACAAAATTCCTTTTGGACTCAAATATGTATAATTTATAAAAATACCCTCAAATGAGCATTTTATCATGCGAGAAAAACTTTTTATCATTCTACGCTACGATTTTGGAGAACGATTTCTCGGTATGGAATTAACATTTGAAAAATGTTGTTTGGGCCCTAGAAAAATATTTTCTTGATGTTTTCTAGAGAAACATGATATTAGACTAGTCTTGTGAACTAGTGAAGACGATGAGTACTCAACGAGGGCTTTGACCACTATACTAGCTTACATTAGAGATAGATGGCTCCAAGTAAACTAGCTAGTTCTGGAGTTTGTCTTACTCTAAACGGAGCAATAGGACACTGGACTTAACCGCCCCTGACTAGCTATTTATTACCCGACAATTGCCTTATGCCTAAATACATAGATGATTTGGGTTGTTCATGGTTACTTGGTAGGGACACCTGGTATGTTCAATCTATTACCGCCTTGATGGTGATTGACATCAGGATTGGAACCCTGGGTTTACAATGGCAAGTAAAATATTTGGAAATTGAGGTATTGTGCTTGTATTCACTTAACACATGAATAGTTACATCAAAATACTCCCCACAAGCTATAGAATGCTTTTAATTTTTGAAGGAAAGGCTTTTACCTTGTGTATGATGAGTTCTAAGTTTGAAAACACCAAGCTTTTTCTTCCTTCCTTCTTTCTCTCCCTCATGGTTTTCTTGCTCTCTCTCTCTCTTCTTCTTTGTCTTTTCTTTTCTTTCTCCCCCTTTTTGTTCTCTTTTTCCGGCTATCAAATGTTTCCAACATCCTCCTCTCTTCTTTTTATAGATGAAATCATCATGTGCAAAATTAGAAGTTATGAGAACTTGTTAGAAACTTGTGGAACCCTTTGGAAGCTTATGGAACCTTTTAGAAGTCTATAGAACTTGATGGAAAACCTTAGAAATCTCTAGGATTCCACCTAATCATACATGAGGTTTCATACAACCAATCATTTAAGGTCACATGGCTTCCAAGTAACCAATCACATAATTTTTCATGGTTTTTTAAGTAAAATCCATTAAATCTTTCCATCATTCCATTTCTATCTTAACCATGGTTAAACATATTTTCTAAAAAATAATCATAGTTAATGTTACTATTCATCCCAATTAGTAAAACTTTTTATTTTATCAATACAATCTACACATCAAATTGACTATTTTGATGTCTCTCAAATTTTCCATAATCTTTCTCAATTTTTTTTAATTAGCGATCGAAAATTCCTTCGACGCCCATTAAAATTTTTATTACTCCAAAATATTCTTCTAATTAAACTGATCATTTCTTGTTCTGAGCCTTTATACATATACCCACTCAATAAAAAATAGTCGCCTATCAAAGTACATAAGGAAGGGATGTTACATTTACTATCTGATTACTAACCGATTTGAATCGGTTGTTAAAACACTAAGTAGTAATTGTTACCAACTAATTTTTTTCAAGTTCGTTGATAATTAACAATTGAAATTCTGTTCGTAAATAAAAAAAAATTGTTTGTAATTAATTATCAGACAAAATATTGAAATTCACAATTTTAATTGGTAGTTACCAACTGAAATTTCGGTTGATAACTCTATTGGAAATTACCAATCAATATTTTAGTGTCAATAATTTTTTGGTGTGCATTAACTAAAATATTTTGCAATACGATATGTACTAGTTTCAAACCCATGACCTTGGAATTGCTTTTTATGGCACCTTCCATTGTGTTAGCTGCTTTGTTCCGTCAATGTTTTCTATTTTTTATATATTCTTTTTTAATCAATTAAAATAAAACTAAATTCTCATATACATATATGTGTGTGTGTGTGTGTGTGTGTGTGTGTGTGTGTGTGTGTGTGTAATCATACATAATATATGCACATAAGTAATAAATATTGAATTTATTTGATTTGAATTCTTAAATTGTTCATAATTATTTACTCAATATCAAAATAAAAATGCATTTTGATCGAATGACTAGATTTCTTCATTTACTAAGAATATATCTCATTTCATGAAGACATTTATATTTTCATTATTCTTTTTTTTCTATTTTACTTATTTTTATTTCAATTTTTAACTAGTATAGTTTTTTAAATTTATATCCAATCCAAATATAAACTCTCTTATTTCACCTAAAGTTCTCTATATAGATACATAATTCAAAATAAATCAAAATATATAATTCTAATTATAAGAGTTTCTTTATTTTTTTTTATTAATTAACATTTATTAGTAATATCAATTATATATTTTGAAGTTGAACAAATAATTAAAATAAAATTCAAGTTCAAAGATATATTATTTGCTAACTTCAAGTTAATAGAATGCTTAAATATGGATTTACATACACATATTAGACTTTAAGAATAAATATTTTGACCAATATACTTAATGAGTTTGTCTATTATTTAGGAAAATATTTATTCACGATTTAAAATTTTAGTACATAATTTAAATTTCAAACTTAAGACCACCTTTATAATGGAGCATTATTTTAAATAATAAATTAAAAATAGTTGTAATTTATCTTTAAAAAAGCTTTTACTTAAAGTTTAATACTTCTATTAAAAAAAATTACCCTCCCATGTAAATTATCACAAAAAGAATAATTTGATTGATAAATATTTTTACACTAATTTACCAGTTAAATACATTACTAGCTTGGTTGAAAAAAATCTCGAATCATATTACCAATGATTACCAACTAAAATTATTACCAACAAAAAAAAATCAATTGGTAATTGTTTGGTATGTAGAACTTCTCTTAATTACCAACAAATTATAAACTAAATAAATTACCATATGATACATCTTAATTGGTAATCAATTGGTAATTTTTGTCTAATCAAGTTATTAACTAATTACTAACTATAATTATTATCAATAGAAAAATTAGTTGGTAATCAGTTAGCAAATTCTTTTCTTGTTAAGGACATGTTTGGAAACTAAATTAAGTATTTAAAATTAATTAATTAAGTATTTATTTCATTAAGTGTATTTGATAATGAATAATATTAAGTGCATTTAATAACAAATTTTTATTATCACTTAATTGGTTAAGACATGTTGAAATATTGTTATAAATTTTAAGTCAAATAAAAGTTACTTAAATCTAAAGTTTGAATATGTTAAATACCCATCTAATTATTAATATTTTTTATATTTAATCTAAATTGTAATACAATATAGTGCAAAAATGAATTATAATTAATTCAAATTTCACATTCGAATTTCATATTTCAATCCTAAAACTTCAATTTTTAGAATTTAATACTTAGATATTTAGACTTCAGTCTTCATATTTCAATTTTATCAAACAAGCCCTCAATTAAACACTTAAAATTAACTAATTAAATATTTATTTCATTAAGTACGTTTGATAATAGATAATATTGATTTCTTAATTAATTAAGTGCATTTAATAACAGATTTTGGTTATCATTTAATTGATTAAGATATAGTGAAATACTATTATAAATTTTAAGTGATATAAAAGTTATTTAGTATGAAATTTGAATATGTTAAATACTTATCTAATTATTAATATTCTTTTATATGTAAAAATAAATTATAATTAATTTAAACTTCATATTTCAGAATTTAGTGTTTAGATTTTAATTTTCAATATTTGTACTTAAATATTCAGATTTCAGTCATCAAATTTTAATTTTATCAAACAAGTCATAAATTATCAACTGGATATGTTACCAACTGATACATTTTTTATTATTAATATATTGATAAATATCTTCTTACAAAATTACCAATTGATTATCAATATATTACCAAAAGACTATTACCAATTGACCTTATCCAGTAAGTAACTAGTTGAAAGACTTTTAAATTTATTCATTATTTTTTATTTTAGTTGATAATTTGTTAGTAATCAATGGGTAATTACCATTCGAATATAATTGGTTTGTAATAATAAGTTGATAGTAGCAATTTTTCTAGTAGTGAATTGGCAACACTATCTCCGAGATTTAACTCGGTTATAAAATTATTATTTAAGAAACTTCTTTTTTCTTAAACCTTTATGTTGACATATAGTATATTTCAATTTAAGAAAGAGCTATTTTGTATTTTTCTAATGTTTCTAATCTCTCTAACCTTTGTAATGTTTTGAAAACAAAAGTATGTTGTCTATTTATAGGTTTTAAGAAGGAGATTATTCTCCGAATATACATTAATGTACCAAGTAAAAATATTGAATAATATTATTCATGAATATTATAAAATACTAAACCATATCATTCATGAATTTGGTGAAACATTGAAGTATATAATTCGTGAATTTCATGAATGTTTTTAGATAAATATTATTTAAATAAAATTTTGAGTTTATTCAATAAATTGTCTTTTGTTAAAACATTGAACAAGTTCAAAAGAAAAGTTTAATTTTTTTAAAAATCTAATATTTCTTTATAAAATTCAATATTTCTTAATTTTTGAAACAAATCTCTAACAACTAAAGTGCAATAAATTAAGGTTTAGGGATGCCTACATAAGGCAAAGAGAGAGGGGAACTCATCAAATGCTAAGGTTGAGAATTTAACGCCCATTTTATGGATTTAGACAATGGCGCTTACAGGCCATTGACCAACTCAATTTTCCAAAATAATAATAATAATAATAATAATAATAATAATAATAATAATAATAATAATAATAATAATAATAATAATAATAATAATAATAATAATAATAATAATAATAATCGTCTCTCTCTGTGATGAAGTCTTTTATTTTCTTAATACTTTAGTGTATCATATAAAATACATAGTTTTAAGAATAGATAAATTAATAAAATTTTAATCAAATAAAATCCTAAATTATGATTACTATATAATTTTTAGAAGTTTCATAAAGTATGAAAGAGAAATAGAGAAAACTAAAACTTGATATATGATAAATATATAAATTTCAATTTTTGTACAAATTATTATTCATTACAATTTAATTCAAGCATACTTTCATGTACTACGGGTGTTGTATTTAATTGCAAATTTTTTGATTAATTTGATACTTACACAAAAACATATGATTTTATTTAAGAGTTAAAAATAAAATATAATTGAAATATAATTTTAAAATTAAAAGAGAAGAATGACACTTCTATCTAATTAATAGGGATTAATAGATAGATGTGTGAATTTAGAATAGAGAGGTGTGAATATAACTCTTCTCAAAAGTATAAATGATGTTCTAGAATTTGTTTTTGGATGAATTTGGTAATAGAATTTTTTAAACAAATGTATTGATAAATTTAAATGTCTCTTTATGCTACCAATCCCATAAATTTGTCTTAGATTTGCAGGTTTCAATATATGGAATGGAAAATATAAGAAACAAAATTCCTTGATCTTTGGGGAAAAAAATCCTCTAATTATAAATCATTACTTAAATGAAATTGGCACCCACTATAAACATTCAAATTGAATTTCACCATTTAGTGTTAGATTTTGTATTGTATTCCTAGTCAGATTAGGACTAGGTAGTTTGATTAAAAAGATATTTCTAATGTATTTAAAATTAAGAAGTTACTATTGTCCTATTTATATATATTAGAATTAATAAGTTACTCTTACTATATCCTATATTAATTAGGAGTCCTATGACTTGGTATCTATATATAGGTAGAGTCATGAACTTTTCAGGGTATCGGGGTTTATTTTGGTATATCCAGTATTATGAGTGTATAAGTGCAGGTTAGATAAACGTAAGAATGGTGTGAGATAGGTTGTATATATACGGTTTGGAAAAAAATAAAAAATATTTTGTAAAAATCTCTTGGTCTTACTAAAGTGTTTTGTTCATTGTAGATGTAAGCTTGTTTAAATAAGGCGAACTACACCCAAAAGAAATTTACCTTACTTTATTCTTCATGTTCATTTTTCTAGTCTTGCTAAGTGATAGAAATCAATTTAGGCATGAAGGCCATTTTCAAAAAGAGGGAAGAAGGATAAAATCACATTTCATGGTTCCATGGATAAGAATAATATTCAAGAGGATTTAAGGGAATTTTCAAGACAATAAATTCAACAAACCCAAGTCCAAGAAGATTGTGAAAAGTTGGATAGTAAAGGAATGGCCAAAAAATGCACAACACAAACAACAATCCATGTAGAGGATTAAGCCAACCTTTAAACATGGATTAAAGGCCAAAAAAGTATCAAGAAGAGTTCAAAATGACCAACATTTTATTTTGAAGATCAAGGAAACACAGAGAAATAAAATGAATGCCTAAGGAGTAGGTTTTGAAGTACAACAAAATAGGGGACGGCAACCAGACTGAAGCCGGCGCCGGCCCTAAGCCCCAACCCAGTGCCGGCCCAAAGCTGGCACGTTCTGTCTTAGATAGAACCCAACTAACACCGGCTGCATGTGCCAAAGCTTGCGCAAGCCCAAGTTAAGCCAATCCCGACTTTTTGTTATTTTTCTTGTTTTCAGCTTTTTACATTTATAATTTAATTTTCACAATTTTTATTATATTTTAACCTATTTTAAGACATGTAATAGGGCTTTAAAACTTGTATTAAGGCCATTAAATAGTTATGATTAATTTGCTAATTGGTTTAGGGCAAGGCATCTATATATATGCCATTATAACTCTTGTAAACACAACTTTTGGATATTTAAATAGAGAAATCAGATATGTTCTCTCTAGAGAGAGTTCTTGAGAGTGGTCCTCTTGGGAGATTCCCATATTCATCAAAACCAAATCAAAGGGTTTAGTTCCACCTTTGATCTTGTCTCTAAACCTTAAGGAATAATCTTAACTTCTTCTCTATTCTTATGTACTAAGTTGCTTAGTGTGTTCGATAGAATTGAGTGAGGTGCCTTCAATCCATATCCTTGGTATTCCAATCTCTAGTTAGATTAGGGTGTTAAGGTATCGTTAAAGTAGGCTAGACTCACAAAATCACAAGAGTGTTAATTTTCTAACATTTTAGTATTCGTGTGTGTGGATTTGGAAGCGTTTTTGTTTTTTAGTTTAACCTCCAAATTATGGTACTTTCCAAAATCATATCAAAGAGTTTGGTATCAGAATAAGCTTGTGTTGATCCTAATTAACACAACTTTTTTTGGGCAAAGTTACAATCTCTTCAAGCATTTGTGAATTTTTTTTCATATTTTCGTCACTTTATTGGGTGCTATTTTTGAATTTTTGGAACTCAAAATAATGTTATTAACTTGATGTTAAATTAATCTTATATATTGGTATGATGTTTGAGGAATCATTTGGTATGAATATTTTTTGATTTTAAGCTCAAACAAGGTAGACATCTCATTCAACCCATTACTACAAATTCAAATCATGTAACTAATTTTCTTGCAATTTTTTAGAGTTGAATACTTCAAATTGAGCCATAGGTTTGTTGTGAAATTGAACCGGCATGTTTGGTTGATGATTATGAAGTTATTTGAGATTAACAATTGCAGAAATTTTGAAGTTTCTTGGGTGTTTTTGTTGTAAAATTCTGAACATAAGAAAATCCCATAGCTCTTTTTTGTGCTATTTTTGTGGGCTTTAAAACTCAAATTTTATCTATGTTATTACTTTAAAATTGTTCATTGATGTTAGTATAACCATTAGGGAATGATTTTTATTGTGAATTTTGAGTTTTTGGGGTAGTTATATGGAAGAAAATTTTGGAGTAGCTTGAGTTACGAACTTGCATACAAAGTACTTGATATGTCGCTTCTATGACTTGTGATTGTGCAAATATGACTACCAAGTACTTCTTATGATGAATTCCTATGATTTTCTTGCATAGTAACTTGTTTTGAGTAAGAATTATCCTTTTGTCACTAGTAGAAAATTATTGGGTATTGTGTTCTATGCTATAGTTTAGGAAAATTATTAGTGAATACATAGTCATATCACTTGTCTTTGAATTCTTGAACTCCTTGTGCTAGTATTGCCTTAAGTGAGTTAACTGTGCATTAAAATTATGTCCTTATAGTTGTGATAGCATCCTAACATTTAAAAATTCTTCATTTGAGGAGTTGCTTACCATGTGTTTGATAAAATGCTCAAATGTTTGTACAATGCTTTGTATGAGTTCTTAGCTTGCAACTTCCACTTCTAATTGACTTCATTTATTTATTTCTTATTATTGGTGGGTTGAATACTTGGTTTTAAATTGTCTTGAGATATTTGGAAGTGATTTGAACTTGTCTATCTTTGAATTCTTGTTGTTTTTGCTTAGTGAGTACCTTCATAAATCACTCTTGAAATCTTGAGTTTGTTGAGCCTTAATTCTTTGAAATTCTTACTTGAACTTGCCTTGTTCCTTGGTAATTATCAAGTTTTGAATTGAATTCTTCTAAGACCCCTAATTGATTGTCCTTAGAGGGTTGACTTGACTTGTCTAGTTAGACTAATTTCTAAGCAATTAGGGAGGTTATTTTGGGGAAAAAAAATCTTTAAGGATTTGAGTGTTGAAAAAAGGTAGAAGGGTGAATTCATTGTGATAAAAACCAAGAAGAGTGCAAATATGAGTGAAAAGTGACCACTAAAAATTGAGAGTAAACACGAGAAGGAGTGAAGTGAGAAATTTTTCTTATATTTTCTACTTAAATTTTGTGAGTACTTCTCTTGAAAGAAAATTCACAATGACTAGTTGGAGTGATAGCAAAGGGTAAAACTATGATGAAGGGTCTTGTTCCAATAGAAGTAATTGTGGTAGATATGAAGAACATAAATATGATTATGAGAAAGATTATTGGGGAAATAAAGATGATCATGAGAATTTGTTTGATTGTGGAGATAAGTCTTACAGGGATAGCTATGATGAAGGGCCAAGCACAAATGGAAGAGGATATGGAGGGTTTGATGAAAAAGAAAATCGAAAATATGAGGAGGAAGGATTTGAGAGAGTTTATGTAGAAGGAGCACAAAAACATTCAAATAGTAACTTACAAAGAAAGAAGGAGGATGAGGAGAAAGGAGAGTTGAAGTACAATGAGAAGTTGATACCTCCGTTCCATGGGAAGAGAGATTTGAGGGAATATTATGGATGAGAAAGAAGAACGAAAATTTTGTTTAAATGCTTTGCACCTAACGGAAGAAACAAGGTGAAATGCGAATTAATAGGCTTTTCTAAAAATGATTTAGAATGGTGGAAGCAAGTGTATACACAAAAAAGGCAAAGCGGGTATCAAACGGCAGATTCTTGGAAAGAGATGAAAGATTTGATGAGGGAGCGGTTTGTACCCGATGAATGCAAAATATGTGGGAGCGTTGCTCACATCCCCTATGATTGTCTACATAGAATGGAATATAAAAGATTTTATGGGGTGCGTGTTTACTAAGAAAAGAGACAAGTTGAGAAGCAAAGAGCTAGACTTGAAACCAAAGTGGCTAAGAAAAATATTGTAGATGTTGAGAAGCCAAGAAGGGCAAGAAATGAAGAAAAAGTTGAAAGGATTGAGTAAAATGAATTGCATGACTTTGAGAAGGAGGAAAAGCTAGAAAATAGGGCTAAATGCCAAGGAATGCTTAATCAAAATAATGAAGTAGTGCATGAAGAAGTTGAGAAAAATGTTCATGAGGTTGAGAAGGAGCTAGTGATGACGAAGGAGATGAAGTGGATCGATTGAATTCAACAAATGGGGTGACTAAGGAGTTCTAAAATATTCTATTCTTTTTAGAGGATGAGTTACATTCCTTAGGAGTGTTAGAGGAGGATGGGCAAGAAGAAACTAAGCAAAAGAGTATAGAATTTGTTGAAGAACCAATGAATTCAAGGAAGGAGGTGGAGAATGAGCAAATGTATGCTATGGATGAAGATCCTAAAAATGCTTCAAGTACTTATGAAGTGGGGAGAAAGCTCACATCCATAAGAGGAGATAAAGAAAAGTTGGCTAAAAGTTGTGTAAGAGCAAATGAGAACATGTGAAGTTAATAAAAATAAAGTATCTAGTTCAACTTCAGAAAGTAATACCAAATCTAATGGAGAAGATAAAGTGGATGGGAGAGATGGGGATACACTTGAGAAACCATGTGCATTAATTGGTGTTATGAAGAAAGTTGTTGAAGCTTATATGGTTGACAAAAAGGGGGATTTACAAAGGGAAAATATTTTCTATTTAAAGTGTCAAATCAAAGAAAAATCATGTAACTTAATTATTGATTGAGGGAGTTGTAAAAATGTTATTAGTGCTACATTGGTAGAGGAATTGGGAATTGAGACCTTGAAACATCCTAAACCTTATAAGCTTCAATAGTTAAACAATTGTGGTGAAATAAAGGTGAACAAACAAGTTAAGATTACAATTGTCATGGGAAAATATAAAGATGATGTGATGTGTGATGTGTTTCCCATGTATGTTGGACATATATTGTTAGAAAGGCCTTGGCTATATAATAGAGATGTGGTTCACCATAGGAAGAAGAACACTTACACCTTGCACAAGAATGAAAGAAAATTCACACTTTGTCCTATATTCCCAAGTGAGATTGTAAAAGATCAAAATATTTTAAGGGAGGAAGATAAAAAGAAAAGAGAACAAAAAGAGAGGGAAACAAGAGCAAGGAAGAAGAGAAGATGAAAGAAAAAAGAGAGAGATAAAAGAGAAGAAGGAAGAGACAACAGAGTGTGAGATAAAAGAGTTTGAGATAAAAGGAGAAGAGAGTAGAGTGATAGAGCATGGAAGGAGGCACACACAAAAAAAAGTGGTGCAAGGGAGAGCTAAGCAAGATGTTGAGGGAAAAAAAATGCGTGGGGTAAAATGAGGTTGAGAGCTTAGGTTGAAAAGAGAGAACACAAGGGAGTCGGTGAGGATCCAAAGCCAAACGTTTTACCTTCATACAAAATGTCTTGTTTAAATTGTAATGCAGGTATCGATTCGAAGATGAATCATCTTCAAGAAGGGAAAAATTATAGGAATCAATTTAGGCATGAAAGTCATTTCCAAGAAATGGGAAGAAAGGCAAAATCTCACTTCATAGTTCCATGGGTAAGAACAATATTTAAAAGGATTCAAGGCAATTTTCAAGACAACAAATTCAACAAACCCAAGTCCAAGAAAATTGTGAAGCGATGGATAGTAAAGGAAGGGCCAAAAAACGTACACACAAGCAACAATCTATATAGAGGATCAAGATAACCTTTAAACAAGGATTGAATGCCAAAATAGTATCAAGAAGAATTCAAAACGAACAACATTTTATTTTGAAGATCAAGGAAATATAGAGAAATGGAATGGATGTCCAAGGAGCAGGTTTTGAAGTACAACAAAATGGGGGATGGCAATCAAACTAAAGCCGACTCCGGCCCTAAGCCCCAAATTGGCGCTGGCCTGAAGCTGGCACGTTCTGTCTTGGGCTAAACCCAGCCGGCGTCAGGTGCGAGTGCCAGAGCTTGCGCCAGCCCAAGTCGTGCCAATCTCGACTTTTGCTATTTTTCTTATTTTTAGACTTTTATTATGTTTTAACCTATTTTAAGGCATGTAATAGGACCTCAAATTTTGCATTAAGGCCATTGAATAGTTGGGATTAGTTTGCTAATTGATTTAGGGCAAAGCATCTATATATATGTCATTATAACTCTTGTAAACACAACTTTTGGATAGTTGCATAGAGAAATCAAATTTGTTCTCTCTAGAGAGAGTACTTGAGGGTGGTCTTCTTAGGTGATTCCCATATTCATCCAGACCAAATAAAAGGACTTAATTCCACATTTGATCTTATCTCTAAATTTTAAGGGATAATCTTAACTTCTTCTCTATTCTTATGTGCTAGATTGTCTAGTGTGTTTGATAGGATTGAGTGAGGTGTTTTCAATTTCTATCCTTGGTGTTCTAATCTCTAGTTAGATTAAGGTGTTAGGGTATTTTTGAAGTAAACTAGATTCACAAAATCACAAGAGTGTTAATTTTCTAACATTTTTAGTATTCTTGTGTGCGGATTTGGAAGGATTTTTGGTTTTGAGTTTAATCTCCAAATTTTGGTGCTTCCCAAGATCATATCATTAAGTATTTCAGTTTAAAATTTTCTAACAAATAGTATCAGGGTCTAGGTTTCTAAGGTTTCGGGATTTTGATATGATGAAATTCAATTAGAAGAATAGTTAAGGCAGTAGAAAAATAGAAAACACTAATATCTCTAGGATGGGCATATGAGTCAATAGGTTTTGTATTGATAATGTGATATCTAGAGAGAGGTAGTTGGATATTGGTAAAATTACTCATGTTGTTGTATGCCCTTATGTGAATTAGATAGGTTATAGACCAAAAGTATCTGATGGAAGATCTGAGAGAAGAAGATCCAAGGCCATACAATCTAAGGAAAGAACAAACAATTGCAATTATTATCAATAGCCATGTACTCATTGGAAAAGAAAATATAAGGGTTAGCCATTGCAGTGTAATGACACTGGCATATGCGAAGATATCCTCCTGTCTTCAAGTGTATGGATACTTCTTCTTGGGTAGATTTTAGATTTTGAATTTTGTCTCCAAGGCATTAATTGGCTTCAATCTAAAAGTAAGTATTTTTATCCTTTGTGATGGTTATATTTATTGTGTATTATAGCGATAAAAAGAAAAAAAAATTAGAAAGGAGTTCTTGGAATATGACACACTTTTGGTAGTGTGACAGATGTCCTAAAATTACATAGTATCTAATTTTCTCTGAAAGATTCCAATGGTTACAATTTTTAATTAAGATAGAGTTCTAAAATCACATATAGATTGATTGTCCTAGTGTAATAAAAAAAGTGTAGGTAACAGTATTCATTTGTATGGAAATGAGTACCTTGAAGACCTAAAATAGAAGGGTACATTACTTTCAAGAACTAGATGATAATATAAAGAGAAATATTTCAAAGGCAAGAAAAAATTGAAGCTTTCTCATACAAGTCAATGACAATATTGGACTTAAGGACAGCTACTCATGTTCAGTAATCATGTTGAATTAGATTGTGTTAGGACTGTGCTGATTTAGGTGTGTAGGCACCAATAAATTTTTTGGTAGTTGTGAAGGTTAATCAAGTCAAGAGGATTGCAACTTTGATATTGTTGCAGATCTTGGAGGTTGGTAAAAGCGAAATACAAGATAAGGTGGAAAATATTAGATTTTGTATCTTGCGTTCCTAGTCAGATTAGGATTAGAGACTCATTTAATAAAATTGATATATGAAGACTAAATTATGAATATTTAAGTATTTAATTATAAAAATTGAAGTTTGAAGTTTGAAGATTGAATTCTAGAATCTAAAGTTTGAATTAATTATAACTAATTTCATACTATATTTTTATTATAATTAGATTAAATTTAAATAATTTTAATATTAGATGAGTATTTAACATATTTAAACTTCAAATTTAAATAACTTTTAATTCACTTAAAATTTATAATAAAATTCTAATATGTCTTAACAAATTAAGTGATAACAAAAATCTATTATCAAATGCACTTAATCAATAAATCTTCTAACGACTATTAATAAAATACTTTGTAATTTTTGTCCGATGTAAACTTATTTAAATAAGTCGAATCACGTAAATCTTTAATATCTTATTTTTATTCTCATTAAGTATCTCGATTTATATTTCCCAACATTTAGGAACCATTTAATTGTTATGGAAATAAATCTTCTTCCTGGCTGTGGATCTGATTTATGTAAGGTATAGTGAGATCTTCTTTGGAAAATTACTAAATGGGGAAATTTTTCTTCCTTTTATTGAATTACTTAGAAAATATAATGGATCACTTTAATATAATTGATTGCATATTTTCTATTCATTTTTTATGTCGCAAGATGAAATGTACAATGCTCCTTGGTTGTTTATATAAAGCTATACAAGATGTAGAAAATTAGCCACTCCCAAGATGAAATGACAAATCAAACTCCAGTCAAAAGCCTTTTCTTTTTCCCTCTCTTATCCTTCTACCTTTTTCCTAGAATACATGTTTTTGCTAATTTCTTGAACAAATTTCATGTTCATGTAGTCAACTGGCTTCCGAATAATTCAAGAGCTTTAAGGCTTAACTGTCAGTCTAAAGACAATGATGTAGAATATCATGATCATTACCAAAACCAAGATTTTCAATGAAGCTTTCGTCTCAACATTTTTTGTAGTATGCTGTTCTTTTGCCATTTTTGGTGGAAGTTGATGTTTTCAATTAGACATTCGCTAATCCAAATTGTGGGATTAATCCAAATGTTTGCTATTGGTTATTAATGGAAGATGGTTTTCATTTTTCTAGTAAGGAGAATCCTACTCTGAGCGATGTATATAATGTGAATGGTTGGTGAAAGGACACAATTAATTGCCATTTAATTTTTCTCCTGAATAATAATATATAAAATTAGTATATGGCTCAATGTTTTTTAGCTTTTTTTAAAAAAATGATTGTGGTGACTACAACTTCAATCATACTCCGAACTAATGGAACAATTAGGACAAACCCAATGGTCACTGCAATAAACTCGAAGGAATATAATTTCTCCTCTAGAGTTTTTTTTTTTTTTTCTCCTTATGTATGAAAGGGATTGAAGATAAAGTATTTCAAGGGGTACCTTTTGTTGGGAGAAAGAGAAATATCCCAAGGCATCTACTTGCAAGGTATTCTCTATGTTTGGATGGAGGAAAAAGAAAAGAGAAGGAAGGAGAATGATTATAGGGAAAGAAAATGAGATGAGCGGAGAGGGAATAAGAGGATAGAGTTAGGTATAGAATTAGGAATTTAGAGTTGGGAGACAAATTATATAAAAAGATATAGTATAAGATATTTTTTTTTTTATGGAGGGAGAGAACGATAAAATTCAAAGGAATTTTTTCAAAAAAAACTATAATTTTGTTAAGGTAAAATTAAAATTTTTAGAAGTTTTGAAGGGGTGGGCACTAGCCCCGCCTCCCCCTATATCTGTCTAGATTAAATGTTGATGCCTCCAAAAGGGGCAGTCAAGTTGGTCAGATAAAGAGTCCGAAGATTGAAAGGTCACAAATTCGAATCTTATGAGATGCTTATTACCCTTCTTGGTTGTGTCGGTCTGCTAAGATTTACCTAGGTTGGTTTACATAATCGTGGTTCTTTACCGACTAGAGTCATGAAACAGGTTTCACTCAATGAACGCCTAAAAGGTAACGGTTACAGGCTTCTCCTCGACCTCAAATTGAGTATTGATAGATCGTAATAGAGAGTTAAAATACTAATTACATATTTACTCATGTTTTAATAAAGATATTTTAGTCAATATAAAAATATTCATTAAAGTTAGTTTTCTTTCATTTCGTTTCTATCTATGTTTGGACAGAAACCAAGTTGACATTTTTAAGTAAACTCAATATCCCTATTTCCCTAGCTTTCATTTCCTTTCCTTACATAAAAATTTATCTAAGCACCTAAATTTGTTTTTTCTCATTTTCTTTCCTTCCAAATCCTTCAATTCAAACATAGGACTTGTGGAACAACTTTTCTAGATTGAGGAGAGATTCCTGTTGGGATGAGCAATAGAAGCAACACACAAATATATAGAAAAAATAAAAATAAATACATAAATAAATAAAATAGAACACGAAAATTTAACGTGGTTCGATTTCTCAATTAGACTTATATTTACGACCTCGAAAGGAAACACTCCACTATGTAATTTTTGGACGAACAAAATTCCAAACCCGAACAAAATAACTCAAAGTTCCAAAATCTTCCAATTTACTAGGTTCAATGCGTTGGTGTACTCTCTCTCAAAAAAACACTAACCTACTTATAGGGAAATCTTTTCTTACCATTTTTTAAGCTATCCCATATGGGATTGAGAAAAACTCAATAAATTTTCCCTTTTCTCAATTTCTCAAATTATAATAGAATCTAAAAACTTAACTCTATTTCCAATTCTTGCAGTCTTCTTTTCTTTTGCTTCTTCCGTTTTACTTCCTTCAAGTTGCTTCCTCAAGGAATGACCATCAAGATAGTAGATATTTTTACCCTTCTTTCTTGCATAACTAGACAGTTCCTTTTATATATTTTGCAAGACTTCCCAACTCCAACAAACTTGTATCTTTTTTATGTCATCACACCTAATGAAATAATGTTGACCCTAGAATCAGGAACATACCTTACATCAGGAAGTATTTTGACTTCATCATTGTAGAGCTTAAGGCGGATTAGTACAACGCCTTCAACCTTCATCCTAGAGATGTTTCCCACGTTGATGTGGCCAAAATTCCGCAATTGCAAATCATCGAACATGTCTTGGTCCTTACAGATATGCAAGTCTGATGCAGAATCCATTATCCAATTTGAATGCTTCTTATCAACAGTATCAGTTGAACATCTCATCAATAATAGATTATCGTCCATGACCATATTTGCTAAGGAATCGCTTACTTTGGCCTTGCCCTTCAGTTGTTCTCTTAGAGCTCTTAAATCCTCTTTCATTTTTGGGCAACGACTTTGGTTGTGACCAATCTCCCCATAGTAATAGCACTCAAGGTTGCTATTATCACTCTAGTAAGATTTTCCTCTTCTTTGGTTAGCACTTTTTCTCCTTTGACTCCTTTCTCTTCTCCAACCCTCTGTAGCTAGTACTCGACTATCTTCAAATTGATTTTCTTTTATCATTCGGAGATTTTCTTTTAAAGACTTCGACGCCTCATTCAATTGCAATATATTTTTTCCTGCTAGTAGTAACTGCACCAATGGCATGTAAGATTTAGGTAGAGAATAGGGATGGTAATCGTATCGTATTCGGGTTAGCGAGTCGTGTCAACTTGAGATAATTACACACGACAGGTTAATTCGAACATGACTCGATTAATAAAAGTGTCATGTCGTGTCAACCCGTTTATTTTCGGATCGTATTCGTTTTATAAAATGGATTGACACAACATGATACAATTAGACACAAAAATTAAATAGATAATTACTAAACCCGCTAACCTAAATATCTACAAAACCTGTCAATCTGTCCACCCATTACACAAAAAATTTTAAAAAATCAAATCAAACCATATAAAATTAAAAAACTAATAAAACGGCCCATAAAGTCATAAATAACTAATAAAATAACAAACCATCTAACTAAATATCTAGAGACTCAATAAATTCATAAGATTTAATCTTAAAAATCTAAACAAATGTAGTTTTACAATAAAATTAGATTGTTCAAGAAATTATTTTCTCTAACTAAAAGTCATTATAATAATATTATTATTATAGATACTAAATAATAATTAATTAAGAATGACTCATTTACCATATATCAATCAAATAGCCACATTAACATCATTTATTTTCTTTAAGAAGTCTCGTACAATTAAACAAAATAGACACACAAACAATCTAATTAATTCATGTAAAAATATTAAATTATCTAATTTTCTATAATGAAATTTGTAGGGTATTACAAAAAGTATTAAATACAAGTATTAAAAAAAAAAAGTTAAACGGGTTCACGGGTTAAAACGGGTTGAACCTGTTTATGACCCGAACACATTTAAAATTAAATGGGTCGACCTATTTCGATCTGAATTTGTGAAACCCCAACACTAACCCGTTATAACCGTATCGTTTTCATGTCGTATTGTGTTTAATATTGTCAGCCCTAGTAGAGAAGTCAACAAGAGTAATGCTTGCTCCTCATCTTCAATCTTCTCCCCTGAATTTTCAAGTCGAAATACTAACTCATTAAATTTATTTATGTGATCAATAGTGTTACCTCCTTCTTCCATCTTAAGTAAATATAAATCCATCTTCATCTTCAAACGGTTAGTTAGTGTCTTCGATGCATGATTTTTATCTAAAATCTCACACATCTTCTTAGGTAATGTCTCTTTCAACACTGTAACTTTAATAAGTGGAGCCAATACTGATCGAATAGTACTAACCGCCCTTTTCTGAATAGTACTCCAATCTGAATTCTTCATCCCTTCTAGCTTCTCATCTTCCAATGCAGAATCAAGACCCTGCTACACTAAGTAATTTTGAGTTGTGCATTATCACAGAGTAAAGTTAATCTTTCCATCAAATAGTAAAGGTAAAATCATATTCTTCATATATGTGATATTTAAAGAATCCATAACAAAATACCTTACCTCCACGTAACACAAAACCTTACTTTCACGTGACACAAAAAATCACCTCTTACTCAGAACTGCTGATAAAGCGCCTCCTACTCCTTTTCTCTCCTCCCTAGGCCCGAACCTTACTCTTCTCCCAACTCTTCCCTAGGACCGAACATTGCTCTTCTCCTAAGCCGGAATACCACTTGCTGGGATAGGCAACGGAAGCAACACACAAATATATATATATATATATAAGCAACTACAGAAGCCCTCGTTATGACACTTGGCAGCAGCTGAAGCTGTTAAACTAAAGTTGTGAAAGTGCCATGTGGCACAGCCTTTCTCTGGCACATGGCCTGCATTGTTCATGAGGTTGTTTGACACGGTGACACGTGGTTTTTTTTTTTTTTTTGTTGAAGAAACCCATTTAGGTTCATCCACAGGAGACTCAGATTTGGCTCCCTTTCGACTCCCTTTCCTATCTACTTTTTGCACGACGGCTCCATATCTTACCTAATTTCATTGACTATCATTGTTTTTCTGACTTTCCACAAGCCGCCTTCGGCTCCCATTTCTTGCAGAAGATAGTTGAATATACCCTCACTTTCATTCTTAGCTCCTCGATTTCATCTCTGCATTAAATTGCCATTAAATCTCCCAAAAGTTAAAGCATGTGAAGAAGATGAAGCTGCGACCAGCAAATAAAACACCTTATAGCTTGGGTAAAATTCCTATTCTTTATGAATATTTCTAATTCCATTTCTTTATATAAATATGTGGGAGGTCTATTAAAAGATTATGAGTTGAGAAAATATAGTTATAGTAAAGCATCAAAAAGTCCTTTTTAGGAGAGGGTTTATGGAATTAACAAAGTACAGAGTTTTTAATTTTTTAAAGAAGGGTTTTGCTAGAAGTAGGGGTATTACAAGGCGGAGTATGAGAAGGAAGGTCGGGAAAATGGTTTCTCTAATGGGTCTAAGAAAAATCAAAGAGTGGATGGCGTTGACAGTGGTGGTGGTGGTGGTGGTTGTTATAGCGATGGCTCGGGGAGTTTTGGTTGATATGTAAAAATCTTGATTTTTCTCCCCACCCCTTGAATAATTGCAGGTTGAAAGTGATTTAAGGGATTACACTTTTATGGAGCCCTAAATCAACCTATTAACTAAAATGGAATCTGGGAAGTGTGATGATGCATTATTTGCTTTTGAGCAAATGTTGGATGCTGGTGTTGAGCCCAATCAGGTAACTATGGTGAATGTATTGGCTGCCTGTGAAAGTTTTGGGGCGCTCAACGTGGGTGTGTGGATACATGAATTCATAAAGCGGAGAGGTTGGAAATTGGACGTTATCTTAGGCACTTCTTTAATAGATATGTATGGAAGGTGTGGGAGAATGGAAGATGCTCTAAAGGTTTTCCAAACCATGGAAGAAAAGAACGTTCTAACTTAGAACGCCCTTATCAAAGGACTTGCTTTAGCTAAAAATGGCAATGCGGCAGTATGGTGATTTTTAAGAATAGAGGAAGAAGGAGTTAAGCCTGATGAGGTGACTGCAATGGGAGTGCTTTGTGCTTGCGTTCACTCTGGTTTGGTACAAAAGGGCCAAGATATTTTTTCCTCACTGATAGGTGGGAAATATGGATTTGCACCTAGTGTCAAACATTATGCTTGCATAGTTGATCTTTTAGCACGTTTTGGGTATTTGGAAGATGCTATTAGGACTATTGAACAAATGCATTTTAGGCTACCAAGACTATTTGGGGATCCTTCTTTTCTAGTTGCAGAGCACATGGTAATTTGGATTTGAGTGAGCTTGCAACTTGGAAATTAGTGGAGCTGGCACCAGAAAATTTTGCTTACTATGTTGTGTTATCTAATTTGTATGCTGAAATGGGAAAATTGTGTCATGTGGAAAAAATTCGAAGATTGATGAAAGAAAGGAAACTTAAGAGGGACTTGGGCAACAGTTCCGTTGAACTTGCATATCAGGAGGATATATTAAAAGTGTTAGCGTAGCACAGTTATTGAATTTGCATACACCAAAATAACTCTTCACTTGAAGCATAACTGCAATAGACCCAACTTCAGTTTATAGAAGTTCAGAAATAATTTTTTACTCTTTTAAAATAAATAAGATTTATTGTAATTTACTCCTATTAAGTTAGAGGTAGTAGTATTTTAGCACTATAAGTTGTAAAAAAGGCACCAGACTGATTACAAGTTAATGACGATATTGATTAATAAAATTTACTTTTTAAATCAAATATCTATTTTGTTGAAAACACAATAAATCAAAGCTATAAGATCGAGAACATTGGTAATGCGCCAATTAAAATTATATGTTTTATGTTGTTTTCTATATCAATCAATATAATGCAAAATGAGTTCACCAAGAAGTCTCAATCCTTTGGAAAAGGATTCACGGCTGCGCAATTTGTGTATATAAATTCACGAATAATTGATGATTGAAATTAAAAAGTTTAAAATTTAATAACAATACAATGATTGTGTGCAATTTTTTTTAATAGAAAAATATTGATTTTGTGTGTAGAGATTCTTTTATTATTTATTTTAATATTAACACAAGTTATACCCCCATGCATACTAAACAACAAATTATACTCCCGTGCAACGCACGGGGTATCAACCTAGTATATATAAAGAGAAAATCAAAATAAATAAATAAAACAGAACGCGAAAATTTAACGTGGTTCGGTTTTTCAATTAGATCTATATCCACGACTCCCGAAGAAAAACACTCCACTATGTAATTTTTGGATGGACAAAATTACAAATCTTCACAAAATAACTCAAAGTCCAAAAATCTCTCAATTTACTAGACTCAATGAGTTGGTGCACTCTCCCTAAAAAAAAAACACTAGGAAATCTTTCCTTACCCTTTTTTAAGCTATCCCATGTGGGATTAAAAAAAACTCAACAATTCCTGCATTTGTAATTTCTGCCATTAGTGCAAACTTGAATAGTTGATATAATACACCCTTTTAGGATTTGAAAAAAACTTCAATCATACTCAGAAGTAATAGTAGGATTAGTACAACCCAACCCATACATTGATATAGGAACAAATTCGTCGTGTTGTGAGAATAAAGGAAAACATGGGAGAACTTTTCATCTCTCATAGGTTTATTTTTCCAAACCTTTTTGCAAGAATCATATTTTGCTTATTTATATTTTGCCCTACAAATTCAGTAGGATTTTGCAAGAAAACATTCTGGAAAAATCACTTAATTCGTCAAGTAGTTCGTTGGGCAATTTTAAAGATATATTTAGTCCCTAAATTTACTCCTTAAATCATACTATAAATTTTCCACTCCTGGGAGTGGTTTTGGTGATGTGTGTGTGTGTGTGTGTGTGTGTGTGTGTGTGTGTGTGTGTGTGTGTGTAAGAGGAAAAATATTAAATAAAAATGAAGTAGAAGAACCTAGATTCCAAATGAACAAAATCAAAGTATCTTTCAGATTCTCAAAGAATGAGGGGCAAAGATCTCTTGTTCTTAGTATAAGATCGTGATTGGATCCGCATATGTTTGTTAAAGAGAATAATCTTCTCCTTTGAGAAGAATAAAAAATGGAAATTGTTCAATTGGAACATGAAAACGTGACTAAATTGGTCCTAGTTACTCTTCGGGACGGAGTGGAAGAAGGGAGGGGATTCTCGAATGTGGAAAATGATCCAATGAATTCGAAAGAATTGAACGAGGAGCCTTATGAGGTGAAAATCTCAAGTACGGTTCTGTAGAATGGTAGTAAGAGTGGCTTATCTGTCAACTTTTCCACTATCACCCCCAAAAAACCGAACTCTGCCTTACGTAAAGTTGCCAGAGTATGATTAACCTCTAGATTTGAAATCACTACTTATATACCCGGTATCGGCCATTATTTATAAGAACATTCTGTAGTCTTAGTAAGAGGGGAAGGGTTAAGGATTTACCCAGTGTGAGATATCACATTGTTCTAGAAACCCTAGATGCTGTCAAATGTATACACACACACACACACACACACACACACATATGTACATATACATATTTACACATATATACATATACATATTTACATATATATATACATATGTATATATATATATATATATATATATACATATGTAAATATATATATATTTACATATGTATATATATATGTACATATATACGTACATATGTATATATGTATATATGTACATGCATATATACATGTACATATGTACATATATACATATATGTATATATGTATATGTATGTATATGTTAGTGTTTTGCCCTAAAGGTAATCACTTGTATATTGTATATGACACATTTTATCTTAATAAAAAGCATTATTTATCTTACAGATTCTTTTGTTTACTTTTTAAGTAATATAACTGTTCGATAAAGTTTCTAGTACAACACTGTGTTAAAGAAATCATGATAAAGATCATGATATGAGATTCCTACTACACTGTATAGTGTTAGTACTTAAATAGTCCCTAGTCATAGTATTAATGAGACAAGACATCATTAATGCGTGAAGACTAACATGTGTTAGACTTCCTGATTTGATCAGGCGGTGGTTCTCATATCCGTGAGTATTGAGATATTCAAAGTTAACACATGGATGCTTGTTAATGGAACAAGTTCGTTGGATGACATAGCTATGAGATAATCACATGGATAACTATTTAGTGCCACTGATATAATCTCAATATAGCAAACGTGCAAGTATCCTTAGACTTGAGATCTCCAAGGTACTTTGTTTACTAAGTATTGTACTTTGATTCCAATCTCTGGAGCTCGATCGAGGGCCGCCTATGAGATGGATATTGGGTACATTGTGAGGTAAACGAAAGTAATTGAGAGAGTCAATAAAGGATTCACCACTCCTAATAGTAGAGGCGAATATCTCACGGCCACTTGTAGGAATTACTACTCGAGAAGTCCTTGGCCAAGACAACTATGTATTGAAAATAATTCCAATTGATACATATCTAGAGCAGTGGGTTCCTAGTACAAGTACTATTGTATTCGGGCCAGATTTAATTTTGGAGGGAGTTGGTATTAATTTCATACTCCAAATCGAATGAGATATTGTATGGTGAAATGAGTTAATTGCATTGTAGTTTGTTATTAAAAAGTTCATGTCAAGCCACTTGACTTCCTGAACTCTTGGGTGATCATGATGTGTTGCTAGATACCGTTCATGATCTGAGAATATAGATTTATTAATTGATGAATTAATAAACCAAACTTGATTAGAATTAATAGGATTAATTCTAATTAATTATGGATTATTAATCTCAAAGACGTTTTGATTAATTCATGTTCTCTACCAATTAACTGGGAAACCTAATAGGTCACACACAATAGATGATTATATACTCAAGATGTTATTTGATAACATAGTGGGGTTAATTACGAGAAAGAGAAGTTGTTGTGGCCAAATTATAATTAGTTATAATTAATGATCCAAATTATAATTGTGATAACTTGATAATTCCAATTACAATTAGGAAATTCTAACTGTTTTAGAATTCTGAGATTGAAGTCTATTTTGAGCAGGATTTTTTGTTAGATATAGAGATAACACATGAAACCCTAGCTAAAGGTAAGACACGAAAATAACTCCAAACCCTAAGGCACACGATTTCTCTCTCTCTCTCTCTCTCTCTCTCTCTCTCTCTCTCTCTCTCTCTCTCTCTCTCTCTCTCTCTCTCTCTCTCTCTCTCTCTCTCTCTCTCTCGATTGTTCTTGAGAAACCCTAGCCGCTATCTTTTTCTGCTAGTACAAGAAATTTTGGTGCTTGAGTATTCCTCTGTGTGGATTACTGTTAGAGATAATCACACACTGTGATTATAGTGGTTAGACGTTCAACTCTCGTGGAGTCTGATCAAAAGGATTGCTGGATCGCGTCAATACTTGAAGAAGAAATTTTGTTCTTCGAACGATCAAAGAAATGTAAAAGCTGTAACCTTTATTATCTTTATATCTTGTTTTCCATACATAGCGGGTCCTGGGATGGTATCTCATTTTATTTTTCGCTACGCTGTATAGGATACGATCCTGAGATACCCAACAGTATATACATATACATATGTACATATATATGTATATACATATGTACATGTACATATATGTATATGTACATATGTACATGTATACACACACATATATCTATATATATATATATATATATACATATGTACATGTATACACACACATATATCTATATATATATATATATATATATATATATATAGATATATGTGTGTGTATACATGTACATATGTATGTAACTGATTTAGAAGTGAAAGAAGCCAAGTCAGGATATTTTTATTCAACCCCAGAGCTTTCAAATTAAGCAGTCCAGGTGCAGCGCAACCTAAGACTCAGACTTAAACTCCAAGGCAAGTTTTTTAGGAAGAGGAGCGGATGGTTCATGTTGAGAAGAAGAATCTTTCTCTAGATCGAATGCAACCTAGAAAGATTTAAGTTCTTCCTGGCGAGGACAATCAAGGTAACTCCTACTTGGAATACTTATTTAAACAAGTTTTCGTTTATCCCATTGATTACAATGCAATTGAATGAGAGAATGCGCAGTAATTGATTCACAAAGCCGCTCTTTCAAAGTCACTCTCTCTATCATAATAGAAGCAAGACAAGCTCAAGGCTAGGATGAATTAGCTAACGAATTGACTAAGAGAATGATTCTTGAATAAGGTGAAGCTTTTCCTATTGCCCACTCCGCGCTCTCTTTGACTTCAAGAGCTTATGTACATATGTATATATGTACATACACATATGTACATACACATGTGTATGTATACATGTGTATGTACATACACATGTATACATACACATGTGTATGTACATATGTATGTACATACATATGTACATATGTACATATACATATGTATGTACATACATATATGTATATGTATATGTATGTACATATGTACACATATACATATGTATATGTGTACATACATATGTGTATATGTATGTACATGTGTATATACATATGTATATACACATGTATATGTGTATGTACATATATAACATATACACATATACATATGTATGTACATACATATATACATATGTATATGTTATATATGTTACATACACATATACATGTGTATGTACATGTGTATGTACACATGTATGTACATATGTACATACATGTGTATATACACATGTACAAATATATGTATATGTGTATATACATATGTATATACATATGTACATATATAGAGAGAGGGAGACTTTGGAGCCATTGCTCTAATATTCATTTCATGTTATGATTTAGCATCTAATATTTCAATCCCAAGACACCTAAAAAAAATTAACTTTAATTCAGTTCTAACAAGAATAACTTATAAAAATAGTCCCAAAATTATTTATTTTGTGATAACTTCATCCCAAATGTTTTCATATTTTTTAGTCACATAACTATTTTTGCATTTCTATTGCTCTTGACTATCACAACTAAAAAAAGTTAATTACTAATCGATTTTGGTCCATTGGTAAAATCTTATTTGATAATTATTACAAATTAAATTTTTTTCAATTGGTTAATATTTAATTATCGGATAAAATATTAAATTTTATAATTTTAGTTAGTAATTACTAACTAAAATTTCAGTTAATAATATAATCAGAAATTACCAACTAAAATTTGATTGCCAATATTTTATTTAAAAATAAAAATTTAATGTGAAAAATTAAATGACTAGTTCGGATCCGAAGCTGGTGGATCACCCATGGGCCGGACCGACATCATTGTTTTCGTCCTTTTTAGTCACAGCCCATACGAATTGTGGTTTCTACCATACAAGCGGGGTAGCTCGGATTAATAAAATAAAAGAAAATTATTATGAAACTAAAATTTTTTTTAAAAAGAATGAAATTACGATAAAATAAATAGTTTTGGAACTATTTTTGCATATAACTCTTTGATTTAACTAAAGGAGGGGAGGGGGTACACCGGGAAAGACAATTGAGTGACCTTTCCATCAATTAATCTGGTGTATAAAAACTGAAAAAATGAAAAACAAATACAGGATGTAATAAGCAATGAGTAGTATTCACGTCGGGCCTAACCAGTAACTGTAGCACCCAAGCCCAGCCTAGTACGTTTACTTTTACACGTGTAAATATACGATATAAAAGCAGCCCAGTTTCGTTCCAATATAGCGACACGCCATGATATTACGATTATATATTATTTTCTAAAGAATTATTTATCAGCTCAATTTTAATAAAGTGCTATATACATACATATATATATATATATATATATATAATCCCATTGCTAAAATTGTACATTTTCTTGGCAAAGTAAATAGTTGAGTATCCAAAATATTTATTTATTTATTTTTAAAAAAAAGTGATACAACACATACGAAGTTAAATATTTATACTTTTATTGTCAGATGTTTGGAGATGATGTCCCATTTCTCAAAGTAAACATACTTTCTTTAGACTTTTACAACTTTTCCATCTAAAAGATATAAATTTCATTAATTTATGAATCTTACTACTAATTTTTTTAATTAATAAAAAAATGTGATAATTTATCCCTAGTTAAATACTGTCAAAAAAATTTTTTTTTAAAGTCAAAATGGGATAATTAAATTCGAATAAAAAGAGTATAATTTGTACATTTTGCAAAACTAGGATTGCATATTTAGGAAAAAGAAATGCTCTTGATTCTGTTTTCTCATTGGTGGCAATTAACTTTTCTATCCTCAAAATTTTTACGAAGTATCTTTTTCACCCTCAAACCTTTTTCCAAAATCCTAAAATGGTCCTAAGAGCCCATCTTTATTGTATTTTTTGAAGGTAAAATGGTCTTCACTGTCACATTCCTTTCTTCTTACTATGTTCAACTTTTTAATTGTTGGAGGAATATTGACTGTAAAGATGATTTTTAAGCTTCAAAATTGTAGCATCAAATGGTCCCTAGGACTCAGCTAACGGTCCTTCAAAATGTTCACGATGAAATTCCGTGTATCTTAAGCAATTCAATTAGGTTTCAACTAAAAGTGACATGAAAACGAGACTATAGAGTTTATGCTTCAAGTGGTACATATCTCATTGAAAGAATATTATATCCACAGATAGATTTAAGGGGTGGGGTGCCCGTCCATCCAAAATTTTGTAAAACCATGTATTTCTTTTAAAGTGTGCCTTTCTAATTTTCTTGAAAAATACAATCTTCATTCATTGATTGGATCTTGAAAGTACAATCTTCATATTTTGATTGGTGATCTGCAGTGATATTTTCAAGATGTCAATTTGTTTTCAATCATTCTCATTTAGGAATATCAAGCCATACATATGAGTAATTTCTTTTTAGCTGGTGATATTGCCAAAGTAATTTCCTTCATGCCAGATCAATTTTTAATTTAATGACGCATTCAGCCTTCTTAATCATCTCAAGTGTATATATATATAGAGAGAGAGAGGAGAGGCTAAATCCACCCACCTCCAACATAAATCTTTAAAATTCTAAATTATTATTACCATATAATTTTACAAGTTTCACAAAGTGGGAAATAAATTTTTCATTGACAAAAAAAAAAAAAATTATTGGGATATACATCAAAAGAAAAAAAATAAATTAAAATTTTATTATATATATATATATATATATTTCTCTCTCCAAATCCCACTTTTTAAAGTTATCTCTCTTATCTCCTCAATCCAGCCCCATCTCACTCCGAATTTTCTCTTTTCTCTCTTCTCATATAAATCTTCCCCACCTCTCTCTCTCATCTCTCTCTTGTGTTGTGAGATGATATGACTAACTATGCCACGTGTAGTGTGCTGATTGGGCAGTTTTTTTTTTATCTCTATCCTGTCCTCTATCCTCCGGTATCTTGCCCTTACTCTCCTACTCTTCTTTCTCTCTACTCTTCCCCCTATCCTCTCATGGCCCACTTCTCTATCTTGTTTTCCCTCTCCTCTCTCCTCCTTTAATTCCCCTATTCTGTTTTCAAGTATGTACATGTGTTATGGCCCCCTATTCTGTTTTCAAATATGTACACGTGTTATGGGTTGGCTATTTTAACCATAATAACTCATACGATTCTAGTTACTTCTAAGATTAACTTAGGAGAATTTAGCTAGATCAGCTTAAAGGGAACTTAAGATAGGAAAAGAAAGATGAAAATATGGTGGTTAAGTGTTTGAACGGAAGCTAAGTGTTGGAATGATAAGTTGGCTAAAATGAGAAAAAGAGAGCTTGGGGAGAACTTTGCTTGTATTCTCAAACTTGGATGAATACAAACAAGAGGACTTGGCCCTATTTATAGACAAGTCTTGGAAGTCTAGAACCTTCTTATAATTTACACATGTAAATTGGTCACTTGCTATACAATTTGCACATCTAGCATATTCTATAAGGGTTTTAGACAACTTGCACATCTAGCCTATTCTATAAGGGTTTTAGAGAATTTTGTAATATTTTAGGCTTCTATACAATGCACAAGAGTTCCCTAATATTCCCTAGAATATTCTAAAAGTTTTTACAAAACTCCACAAAGTTGACTAGTCAAAATTATCTAATGGTTCGAAACGATCCATCTTGCCTGTCTCGGCTCATGCCATGTTCACCGTGCCCAGGCGGCCCAATGCGCATCTGCCCGTCAATCCCGTTTCATGTTGATTTCGTCCCGTTAGAACGTCGGCTTCATACCGGTCGTGTCACATGGAAGATCGTGAGCCACAAGCAAGATCTGGAGAAATCCTGCCCTTTCTCAATCTCCAAAACTCGACAGATACTCATATCCATCTCCATGACTTCACTTACATCTCCTTTTTCCCCCTTTTGTTAAAAAATCATGCTTGCATCCAAAGATGTTTGTATAGTATCAAATTAATTACAAAACATGTGCTTGTGTGGATATGCAACCTAGAGCTCAAACCCTCGACCAAGAGCTCCTCCAAGTGTTGACACAATAATTCACTAGGGCAAGGACTAGGGATGAATTGGGGGCACCTCCAAATTGGCAGAAAAGCAACTCAAAGTTGAAAAGAACCTCCTGGACCAAAAAAAAAAAAAATCTCGGACTTACTAAACAGTTCGTCTGATTCTCATTATCAAGAAGTGTTAGTTCAATTACTTATATTCTATACAGAGATCAAAAGGCATTGGGTTGCTGATTCTCAGACAGAGGGATTTCCATGGACTCAAAGAGAAGGGAGAGAAAAGAGTAGAAAGAGAAGTGGGGGTTAGAAGAGAGAGAATATTAGGAGAGTGTGGGAGCAAGATTGAGGAGGTAGGAGACATAACTTAGGGAGGTGGACTTTTGGAGAGAGAAACAAAAATTGCAAAATATATTTGAGATAATTAAGAAGGTGTTATAAAATTAGGGTAGTGTTAGAATAAAATCTTCACACTACACACTAATAAAACTCTAACTATTTTACACAAGAATTTCTCTCTTTCTTTTCTCTCACAATTTTCTCTAATCTTTCTTTCACTAATCTTTCTTTCACAAAATAATGGTGTATTACAAGCTTAGAGAATAGCTCTATTTATAGAGCTCTAATTAGTGGATTACATCATGGCATACATCATCTTCCACTAATCTTAATTAGTGGTGTCTCCACTAAATGGTGGACATCCATAAAAATCTTCTAATAATTCACATAAATCCATAATTAGTGGAGCCTCCACTAATTAATAAAGATTCCAATAATTCATAATACTCCCCCTTGGATGTCCATCCATTACATAAAGAATATGCCTCGTTAAAACCTTACTAGATAAAAACCCAGTGGGAAAAAAAATCTAGTGAAGGAAAAAGAGTACACTATTCTATATGTCTATTTATTACTCCCCATGATGAGATGATTCCTTTAAATCTTTAAACCGACGCATACCGATTTTATATCTCAACTTTTCAAATGTTGCAGTCGGTAAAGTCTTCGTGAAAATATCTGCGAGGTTATCACATGACCGAATTTGTAGCACATCAATTTCACCTTTCTTACGGAGTTCATGAGTAAAGAAGAATTTTGGTGAAATATGTTTTGTCCGATCTCCTTTAATATATCCTCCTCGTAATTGAGCTATGCAAGCTGCATTGTCTTCATAAAGAGGAGTTGGAATACCTTTGATTGATGATAATCCACAACTTTCTCGGATATAATGAATCATGGATCTTAGCCATACACATTCTCGACTTGCTTCATGAATGGCTATAATTTCGGCATGATTTGAAGAAGTAGGCTGCTATAGATTGTTTCGTAGAACGCCATGATATAGCAGTATTTCCACATGTAAATAGATAGCCCGTTTGAGAACGTGCTTTATGTGGATCGAGATAAATAACCGACATCTGCATAACCTATCAATGTTGGACTGGTTTTATTTGAATAAAATAATCCGAGATCAATTGTACCTTGGAGATATCGAAGGACTTGTTTAATTCCATTCCAATGTCGTCGTGTTGGTGAAGAACTAAATCTTGCTAATAAATTGACGACAAAAGCAATATCGAGGTCGTGTGTTATTAGCAAGATACATCAATGCACCAATTGCCTTTGAGATATGGTACTTCGGGACCAAGGAGTTCTTCATCATTTTCTTGAGGTCGGAAAGGATCTTTATCCACATTTAATGATCGGACGATCATTGGAATACTCAATGGATGTGCTTTGTCCATGTAAAATCTTTTTAGCACTTTTCTTTGTATATGTTGATTGATGAATAAATGTTCCACTCTCCAAATGTTCAATTTGTAAACCAAGGCAAAATTTGGTTTTACCAAAATCCTTGATTTGAATTCTCTTTTTAAATAATCAATTGTTTCTTGGAGCTCTTCGGGAGTTCCAATAAGATTAATATCATCAACATATATAGCTAATATCACAAATTTAGAACCAGATTTCTTAATAAAAATGCATGGACATACCTGGTCATTTTTAAATCCCGCTTTCAATAAATATTCACTAAGGCGTGTGAACCACATGCGCCCAGATTGCTTCGAGGCCATATAATGATTTATGCAACTTGATGGAGTAATTTTCACGAGGATAATGTTTATATGCTTGAGGCATATGAAATCCTTCGGGGATTTTCATGTAAACATCATTTTCTAAATTTCCATACAAGTAAGCGGTGACAACATCTAATAGGCGCATATCTATCTTTTCATGTCTTGCCAAATCGATAATATATCGGAGTGTAATAGCATCAACAACGGGAGAATAAGTTTCATCATAATCAATACCTGGTCTTTGTGAAAAACCTTGGGCTACTAATCGCGCTTTATATCGAACGATTTCACTCTTTTCATTGCGCTTTCGCACAAATATCCATTTGTAGCCAACGGGTTTTACACCTTACGGTGTTCGGACTGCGAGTCCGAAGACTTCACGTTTTGTCGAGTGCATTTAACTCCGATTGAATCGCATCTTTCCATTGCAGCCAATCTTTTCTATGCCGACATTCATCAAGCGATATTGGTTCGGGATCATCATTATCCTGTGTAACATCAAGAGATATATTGTATGCAAATATATTATCAATAACGAGTTTCTATCCGATTCCAACTTCTACCGGAAGTGGTATAATTGATAGAAATTTCGGTGTTACTTTCATCAACTTACGGTTCTTTGTCATCAGTTCTCTCTTGGTCTTTATCATTCTTTTCTTCAATATGATCTTCTGGATCATTTAATCCTCTTTTCTTTCGAGGATTTTTATCTTTAGAACCAAGAGGTCGGCCACGCTTACGGCGTGTTTTTGACTCAGCGACTATAGGTATAATATTTTGTTCTGCTGGAACTTCAATTCGAATAGGAGCATTTATAGGCTGGAATATGCGATTTTGTAACTCTTCAGAGTCAACAAAAGCGTCCGGCATTTGATTTGCAATGCTTTGCAAATGAATTATCTTTTGAACTTCAAGTTCACATGCGCTTGTGCGCGGATCAAGATAATTTAATGATGTTGTCCAAGCAAGATCCTTTTTATGCTTATTTTGGTTCTCCCCTAATTTAGGGAATAATGATTCATCAAAATGACAATCGGCAAATCTTGTTGTGAATACATCTCTGTCGGGGGTTCAACATACCCGATAATAGAGGGAGAATCATATCCAACGTATATCCCCTTTCTTCTTTGAGGACCCATCTTTGTACGTTGGTTTGGTGCAATTGGAATATATACTGACACACCCAAAAATTCTTAAATGAGCAATATTTGGTTCGACCCAAAAGCCAATTGCAAAGGAGAGAATTTATGATAACTAGTTGGTCTTATACGTACAAGTGTTGTAGCATGTAGAATAGCATGTCCCCATGCGAGATGTTGGGAGATTTGTTTTCATTAATAATGGTCTAGCAATTAATTGTAATCGTTTAATCAAAGATTCAGACAAGACCATTTTGTGTGTGAACATGAGCTACAGGATGTTCAACATTAATCCCAATTGACATGCAATATGCATCAAAAGCATGTGATGAAAATTCACCGAGCATTATCCAAACGGATATTTTTAATGTGATGGTCCGGAAATTGTGCTCGTAATTTAATTATTTGAGCAAGTAATCTCATAAACGCCAGGTTGCGAGTAGATAATAAACATACATGTGACCATCGGGATGATGCATCAATTAAGACCATAAAATATTTGAACGGTCCACATGGTGGATCAATAGGTCCACAAATATCTCAGTGAATCTGTTCGAGAAATGTAGGACTTTCGAGCTCCTACTTTTCTTGGTGATGGTTTAACAATTAATTTTCCTAAGGAACATACGGTACATGCGAATTTTTCGATGTTAATATCTTTTTATTTTTTAAAGGATGACCATGTGTATTCTCAATGATTCTTCTCATCATGGTAGATCCCGGATGACTCAACCAGGTCATGCCAAATGCTAAAAGAAATAGGATCGAGTAAACTTCGGTTTACTAGATGATGAATTTCAATTGTACGTATTTTTACAAAATATAGACCAGTAGAAAAAGACGGCAGTTTTTCTAATACAGATTTCTTACCCAAATGCATTTGAGTAATAAAAAGATACTCAATCCCATTTTCCTCATTTGTTTCAACATGATACCCATTTCTGCGGATATCTTTAAAACTCGATAAATTTCTTACGGATTTTGAGGAAAATAGTGTGTTATCAATAATAATTGTTGTTCCTTTAGGCAACAATATACTAGCTCTTCAGGAGCCCTCAATCACATTTGCACTACCGTTTATCGTATAAATATTTATTTCTCCCATTTTGAGATCGAGAAAAATATTTCTCATTTTTTAGTATGGTGTGTGTAGTTCCACTATCAATAATGCATACATCATCATTAATAACAGACCATCCGAACACAAATATATATATGTAAACGTAAATATTATTAGAATAGAATGAAAATGAAAATACAAAAATATCGGGGTGAGGCTTTAGTTCTTTCGGACACTACCATCACCAATTAAATGGTCTATCCTACCGTCCGGGTGTTCAAAAAATCCGATACATCCATATGGGTAATATTGATATTAAGATCTTCGGGATCAATATCGTCATCCTCAAGCATTATTTATTGGATGTTGAGAAAAATTTGCTTCCACATTTTTATTTTTCAATAAAAATTGATACAATTCAACTAAATGCTTAGCCGTACTGACAGTTTACGTGACCAATGACCTTTCATGCCACATCTATAACATATATCCTCATGCTTTTCTTCAATTTCTTTTTCTTTTCCCTTTTGATCTTTTCTGTTCCACTTGGTGGCTGATATTTCTCACAGTTTGATTATAATTGTGATAAGGGAAATATCGAGCGTGTCTACGACCATAACCACGACCACGGTCACGGCCACGGCCACGACTATAACGATGGCTTCTGCTGGAGCCAACAGACATTCACTTCAGGAGTCTTTGTAGAGCCGATTGATGCGGCTTCATGATTTCTCAATAATAACTCATTATTTTTTCTCGCAATGAGGAGGGCGAGTAATTAAATCCGTAAATTTTGTATACGCCTTTTCTCGATATTGTTGCTTTGCGGGACAATATTCGAGGCATGAAAGGTGGAGAATGTCTTCTCCAACATATCTTCATCGATCACTTTTTCTCCGCATAATTTTAATTGAGATGTAATTTTATACATTGCGGAGCTATATTCATTCACGGTTTTAAAATCTTGCAACCTCGGGTGCAACCATTCATACCGTGCGAGTAGGTAGTACGACCATCTTCAGGTGGTTAAATCTTTCTTTTAAATTTACCCACAGGCCATATGGATCTTTTTCGGTAAGATATTCCATTTTCAAATTTTCATCGTGATGACGACGAATAAAAATCAAAGCTTTAGCCTTGTGTTGTGCGAGATGCACTATTATTTGCTTGAATAGTTTCACTAAGGCCTTCGACATTTAGATGCATTTACGCATCGAGAACCCATGACATATAATTTTTTCTAGAAATATCAAGGGCTACAAATTCGAGTTTCGTGATGTTAGCCATAGAGATCAATAAATGCGTACTGTCTTCCGGCTTTGGTAACGGCGAAACTCGTGCTTAGTCTTCTGGCTTTTATACCGGTAGAGACTCGTGCTGATAACGTGTTATAAAATTAGGGTAGTGTTAGAATAAAATCTTCACACTACACACTAATAAAACTCTAACTATTTTGCACAAGAATTTTTCTCTTTCTTTTCTCTCACAATTTTCTCTAATCTTTCTTTCACTAATCTTTCTTTCACAAAATAATGGTGTATTACAAGCTTAGAGAATAGCTCTATTTATAGAGCTCTAATTAGTGGATTACATCATGGCATACATCATATTCCACTAATCTTAATTAGTGGTGTCTCCACTAAATGGTGGACATCCATAAAAATCTTCTAATAATTCACATAAATCTATAATTAGTGGAGCCTCCACTAATTAATAAATATTCCAATAATTCATAATAGAAGGATAAATGTTTCATTGTATTAAAAATTACTGTAGCAACGAGGAAAATTGCTCAGTCAATATCGCAAGCCTTTCTTTTTTGACGGTCTTTGACATTCCGCGAATCTTCTGTCACTTTTCCTGGAATATTTAGGGCATCTTTTGAGGTTTTCAATCCAGCACAGGCTAAAATATAGCGTTGGAAATCAACATGCAACCCTTAGTGACCTTTTCCACGCATTAAAAAGAAATTAGCATATTATCCCTAGAATTTCTTAGCTTAACCAAATTCAAATGATTTTTTTAGTGCAAAACAGTTTAATCAAATATCATTAGCAAAATAATAATAAAAAAATTCGTTCTTATCCTAAGAGAGATTGATGATAGTATATACAAGCTCACAGAATCATTAACCAAAAATGAAAATTAAAAATAGCTTCAGCGAAAAATAACTTAATTAAATATTCTAATGCCTTTTCTTTTTTGTCTTTTTTTTTTTTTTGTGTGGAAGGACAATCATCCTTCTCCAAAAAAAGGATTGAAAAATACTATACTTGCATAGATCCTACAAAATAATAGGGTTATATCCTACTTCTTTTACAAAGTGCATATCTGAGTAAAATAATACTACAAACCGATAGCAATTTAATTACAGAAAATAAATTTAGAAGTTTAAAGCTCCTATAGGTAGTCGGTAGAGAGAAAAAAAAAAGCCATAAACTTCAAATAATTAATCAAATTATACGTCTTTCTCAGACAAGGTCAGTTTCTTGCTGGATTTGCGGGATTCATCTTTTTTTCTGGACATTTTCAACATTTCATTTTCAAGAACAAAGCATCCCACCTATTCAAATAGCATAATTAATTGCGTTGTTGTTTGAAGCCAACATTTTCTTTCATGTTCAGGTTTTGCAGTTATCCTCAAGCATAGTGATGTCTTTAATTAGGCTGTAAGAAAATGCCCAAAAGTATGACGGCGAAAGGTGTCTCTTTCATCTTTGCACCCATGCTCATTGAGAGGTCTATTTTCTGCCACACTACTAAGCAATGGCTTTGTTGAGACTACTGTTCATGCTGCTTTGCATACCAAGTATTTTGTGTCGTTTTGGAACCTTACACCGAGTTCATGTGGTTCCCTGCATGATTCCTGGGCACTTTCTCTGCTCTAGAACAATGTAGAGGATGAAGGTATGTCCCGTTACCTTCATCCACCCAAGTTTTTGCAAAAGACTCGTTCCTTGAGTACAATCACAATTATCAAGGAAAAAAAAACTTATCAGTTAATTATAATTACTGACGGTAGTGATCGTGGATAGAAATGTTGTTTTTGGTTCACTGTTCTGATGCTCCCGTCGAAACAGAAAATTTTACTTACAACTGAGATGAATTTTTGTTTTATGGAGTGGATATGTTCTGCTTTCGTTTTCGGAATCTTTATGCAGTTAGCTAGTAAGTGTCTTTCTCAAAAAATTGCTGTTTATTTTTTTTGTCCCTAATTGGTCGTAACAATAATAGGATTACATTGAAAAGATGTTTGAGTGACAACTGAATCAAAGGTTGGAAACCTATCATGTCAAGAGGGGTCAATCCGCCTAATAATAGCTGCGACGATGTTATATTTCTTCGTTCATATATCTTTGCACGTCACACATAATTGTCTATAAAAAGAAGAAAGATGAAAGGAGAAGAGGGGAAGGAAAAATTCAGTATTTATGGTCGGATGAAGAAAAAGGAGAAGAGGGGAAGGAAGAATTCAGTATTTATGGTTTATCTGTTTGTTTCTATCTATTTTTAGTTAGAAATTAAATTTAATCCTTTAAAGCAAACTCAATGTTTTCATTCTATTTTCTTTTTTTTATCCTTCATCTTTATAAAAATTAATTCAAATATCTAAACTTGTCTCCTGTTCTTTCATTTCTTTTCTCTCTTCCAATCCAAACACAATCCTAATCAACAATCATGAATATATTATAAATTTATTTATACTAACACAAAAAATATATTTGTTAATTATTTCACTTGATTCATTATAAATCTTGAAAAGTTATATGATTTACAAATTGGATTAAACTAGATTAGATATCTTCAATGAATTATTCATGGGTTAATCACCCTTTAAAATTCCAACTTGAGGTTCCACCCATGGCCAGATATATACTCCTTTATGTTTGTTGGTGTTATATATGTAAACGTGGCTACTCTTTTATACATATGTGGACACTGACGTCTTTAGTTGGGAGGGAAAAATACTATACGTTATACTTAATTTAACCAAATTCTTCATTTAATTAACCTCCAATATGTGTTACATTAAAGAGTGTTTGGACATAAAAGTCTTTCGTATTAATTCATGAGATATGGTAGGAGCTTTTCTTGCAACATTCCAATGAAGTCCCAAACATATAGGTCACGATCTTCTCCCTCATTCCGCATACCTAGATTTGAAACTCAATGATTAACATAAAAAATTTATCAAGCAGGCAAAAAACACAAAAACTATCAAAATAACTCAATTAGGCAAGGGGCAAAAAAAATAAAATTATTAAATTTCAAATTTAAACTCTGATATCAATTAAATTAAAATCATACCTACAACTCAAGCCGAGAGCTAGCGCGGCTGCACCTAGGGCCTGGCCTCCCAAGCTTCCCAACGTTTGGATCTCCACATACAAGCAACCTAAACTGCCGCTTGTCCTGGTTCCCATATCGCGAAAAAGGGCGGGAAAATCAGAAATTTGCGATGATCATATATGGATAAGAGGGAGAAAAAGATTATGGTAAAAGGAAAGAGAAGTCACCATCATATTTGCGGACGGCACTTATAATAATAGGCAGAGGGAATGAAAGGGGCACAAAATTGGAATGAATTTTTTTTTATTCACGTGGGTTCCAGACCGGGTTGGTGAGATCCGGCCCGATTAATTCTCACGGACTTTGAGGACTGCCGTGTAAATCTCCCTAAACATGTAAAATTGGAATGAATTTTCTAACTGAGAGTAGTGGTTAGCTTAACTTGTGCTTACTTATCTCCCTTGTCGGCACCTATCTGGCTTGAGCCATCGTTTTCATAGGTTACAGAGCCAGGGAGGGGGGGGGTGTAGGGGCGGAGCTCTCCGCTTCATCTCTTTCACTATCAATCTCTGCAAAAGCATCAAATGGGGAATTAAGTTTTATGTGACATCACCTCAGTACGTGAACAGTGGGTTCCAATCATTGCATTTTCCATTCCTCAATTCTCATTTGCTATTTTTTTTTCCTATTTTCACTTTTATATTATTATTGTTATTATAATAATTTTTTGAGTATTTTTTTCTGAGATAAGAAATCTTTGAATGCGACTGGTTATAAATGATGAGTCGCATTTCTACTTTCCCAGAGGCATAGAGGGTCTGCATTCGTACCGCCTATTGGGCCAATAAATTGGTGCGCTTCACTTCCTCAGGTTTGCTAGTCTATCATCAGGGCTGCAACTGCGGTCGAACTCGAGTTTGGTTTCAGCGACTCAAAAATTAATCGGACATGTTTTATCGTGTTTTTTTTTTTAATAAATGTATTCAAGTTTTATGTCTAAATGAATTTATAATTTATTCTAGCAAAATATGTAATGGGATGCAAGCTCAAGAATATGTAATAGGATAGAAAGTCAACTCAAGCCCAATTCAAAAATGAAGAGGAATACAGCAATTGTAGCAGTAGCAATAAGAAATTTTTCTCAAAAATATATAACCGCAAATGAAGAAGAAGATAAAGGAGTAGGGTTCTTTTTTTCATCTGATATGGCTAGAGTTTTGAATTGCTTGTTCGACCATTGGGTAAATTAATGGAATTTACTATGTTCAAAGGGAATTTTCTTCACAAGTTGGGTTATTGTTAGTTAAAATTAAAATTTTAAATATTATTTATTGTCAATAAATAATCACTATTAATTTTATTCATTAACCATTTTGCATTCAAAATATATAGTTTAGTAGTTTTTGTAATTCAGAAAAGGTTTTATATTAATATAGAGTCCTTGTTTTAAAATATTTACTTTTATACTATATTTACCAAAATAATAACTCAATCTTTATAGAGAAAATCCCAGGGGAAGTTTAAAAAAAATGTTATTCTTTTTTTTTCAATGTAATACGAAGAAATAATTTTTAAGACTAAATTATTATACATGTACGCATATATGTATTTATTTATTTATATAGATATTATTTATATCCGATACATAATTTCATACTTATATAATGAGAACGAATATTTTATAATGATTTACACAATGATTGAGAAAATAATTCTTAAAAAAGAAAAATTTTGAAATTCAAACTTAAATAATTTTCATTTTATTTATAATTTACTTAAATTAATAATTGCACAATATACTCTCTCCGTCCCCATTGATCTATTACAATTAAAAAATTATGGTGTTCTTTTTTATCTGTCACATTAAAAAATTTAAGCAATATTAATGTTAATTTTATTGTTATACCCTTGTACTCCCTCTATTTCAAAATATTTATTCATAAAACTTTTTTTTATTTCAAAATACTTGTTCATGTACATATTTCTAGAATTAATAATTAATTTCTTCTTATTATACCCCTATTTATTCTAAGTTAACTATACAACTTTTCAAAACTCTTCTTTCTTCTTACTTCTTGAGAATTTTTACTAATCAATAACTATCGTATTTTTAATATAGGTAGAATAGGAATTTCATCTAAAATTTTGTATTATTTTCAACACCCTTAATCTGTGTGCAAAATGTTTCATAAACAAATACTTTGAAACGAATGGAGTATTAAACAGTTTTGGAAAATGGAAGTGTAGTAACTTTAGAAAGAGAATGGAACACATAAATTTTGAACTAGAAAAACAGCTATGAGAAACATTAAATACATAGGTAATTTTGGAATGTATAAACAAAGTTGTATGAATTTGATAGACTAACTAATTTTTCTTAAAATATGAAAAGTAGTTAAATGTGATACTTCCTCTATTCACAAATAACTGGCCTAATTGTAAAAACTACGCATATTAAGAAATTATAGAATTTTATAGTAAAAATGATTAAAATATCCATTATACCATTTGGAGTATTTTTATTACTCCCTCATTCATAAATAATTGGCCTAATTTTTTTTTATCCAAAAATAACTGTCCACTTCCTAAATGTAGGTTGTATTTAAATTTTTTTTTCAATTTTACCCATAACACAATTTTCTATCAATTAATTAGTATTACAATTACCCATATTGAAGTTATTTTAACCAACAATAAAATTATGTTATCCTATAAAAATAGTCAAAAGTGTAATTTAATGAGGTGATATGGATGAAAAGAAGAATTATTAGAGTGGTGTAATTAAAAAAGTTGTGAGATTTAAATTAATGAGGTGAGAAAGATAATAAAAATACTTCAAATGATATAATGGATATTTTAATCATTTTTATTATAGAATTTCACAATTTTTTAATATACGTAGTTTTTACAATTATGTCAATTATTTGTGGACGGAGGGAGTATCTTTCTCACCTCACTAATTTAAATTTCACTATTCCTTTAATTACATCACTCTAATAATTGCACATGTTTCTCTTCTTACCTATGTCCTTTGTCTCTTTTTTTACACTTTTTGTTTTAGAATCTTCTTTTCACCTATATCACCTCATTAAATTATACTTTTAACTATTTTTATAGGATAACGTGATTTCATTATTGGTTAAAATAACCTTAGTATGAGTAATTATAATACTAATTAATTGATAGAAAATTGTGCTAAAGGTAAAATTGAAAAAAATAATTAAATACAACCTACATTTAGAAAGTGGACAGTTATATTTGAACAAACCAAAAAAGAAATTAAACCAATTATTTATGGACAAATGGAATAGATAAATAGGGATGGAGGGAGTATGTTACATAATTAATTCATATAAGCAATTAACTAACTAAGTACTACCTCCGTTTCACAATATAAGTCATTTTATATTTATGTATAAAAATTAAGGGTTCATAAATTTCACACAATTTTAAAATTAAACTTTCAAAAATACTCTTAGTTAAGTTTTTGTCTACTTTAGTAACCGGAGAAAGTTGGGTGATAATTAGTGGAAAGAGAGAGATTGTAGAGAATGATAGAGATGAAAAAATAATAATAAATTTTTATAAAATTTTGTAAAATGACTTATATTGTGAAAAATATTTTTAAATCTAAAACAATTTATATTGTAAAATGGAGATAATAGCAAATTTTGACTAGTTTGCTCGTTCAACTCCATTCTACTTTCACATTGTCATTAAACTTTCAATTGCATATATCTAAACCTAATTCAAAATTTAATCCAATCTTCCCATTAATCATGTAAATGTAAGGTTGTCATGCAAAAACTAGCAACTGTACTGCAGCAAAAGGCCATCTTGATCCTCTTAGCTGGATTTCCTACCATCCATTGACAGGCTTAAATGTAGGGAGTTTTCATATTTTATTCGAGATTGACCCAATAAAACTGTCAATGGCCCAGCTCTGTCGCCATACGAGTCTATAGCTAAACAATTAAGTTCGGTTCTATGGAAATAGTACTAGTAGTAAAAAACGAACTAAACCTCAAATTTTGGTGTTTTTGGATTCATTAATTAGAACAAACAACAAAGAAAGTCAAGACCGGTTTTATTTGATCTTTCTAGGATTTCCAAATTGGGAGGCAGAGATGTTTCGAAAGCACCAAAACTAAACACACCAACGTGGGGACTCGACGACCTAAAAGGCTCGTTTCTAAAGATTACACACTCGTGCAGTCTTGAGACATGCAAAAGCATGGGTTACAGTCAAAGGAAAAGACCTGGGTTTTAGTTCCATATGATGTTTCCCTTTTCTCAATTTTGAAATGAAGATGCAAACAAAAAATTTATTATCCCAATTACCATCGAATATAGTATATATATATATATATATATATATATATATATATATATATATATATAATATAGTATATGTGTGTATTAAGGGTTTTAATTGGTTAGCTTCACTTTTGTTTTACTTCAAACTAAAAATACCTGTTTTGTTGGAGTGAAATATGAAAGGAAAATAAAAAAGAAAGAAAATGAAAATATAAAATATTATTTTATCTGTTTCAAAATTTTTGTTCATAAAACTCTTTGCACATAGACTAAATGTGTTGAAAACAATACTACCCTTTTATCTGTCCATTTTAATCAATTCACAAGTTTTAAGAAAAATAAGAATTTTCATTTTAATTAATCAATATTTTCTATTTTATCCTCAAAGAATATCTCTTTATTAAAGAGTATTCAAATTCCAAAATTTTATGTGTTGTAAGTATATTTAATTTACTTTCATTTCACACTACAAGTGTAGAAGTACTCACTGTATTAAAGATGGTTATTGTGAAAAAATAGCAATTAATATAGTTTTAGTTTGCTAATTAGACAGATAAATTGAGACAAAAATTTTAGTTTTAATAGAACGATAAAAGGAGGTGGAGGGAGTACAATTTAGATAAAGTTTCTATTTTACTTATATTAAAAACACGACAGTTATTGATTGGTTAAAATTCTCAAGAAGTAAGAAGAAAAAAGAGTTTTGAAAAATTGTGCAATTGACTTAGAATAAATAGGGGTAAAATAGAAAAAAATAATTATTAATTTTAGAAATATGTACATAAATACTTACTCCCTCCGTCCCATAATATAAGTCGTTTGACTTAATTTCACATATATTAAGATTCTTAAAAACAAGGTGATTTTATGTTTTTTCTTCCTAAAATATCTCTATTTAAATGTCTTGGAAATAAATGAAGAGATGAGAAAGAAAGAGAGAGAAAGAGAATAATAAATAAGGATAAAAATATAAAAGTAGCTTTAAAACCTTCTTGAAAAGTCCCCAATAACTTATAATTTAGGATAGCAAAAGTAGTTTCTAACGATTTATATTATGGGACGGAGAGAGTATTTTGAAAAAAAAATAAAAAAACTTTATAAACAAATATTTTGAAACGAATGGAGTATAATTTATATTGGTTGGTTAGAATGTAATATACAAGAGAAGTAAATTACGAGGGATATCACTCCTCCTCAATACAAGCATTTCCTTTCCTTCTAAATTGGAGGATTTGGAAGAGAGAAAGTGATTAAAACACTACATGACACATTTGAACTTTTTTTTTTTTAAACTTTAAAAATTCAATAAAAAGAATGGGAGATAAAAAGGTAAAATAATTCTCTTCCTTCTCCCTTCATCCTTCTCCTCATACCAAACAAAAAAAATATAGAAATAAATATTTTTTCTAGGTGATGTACTTGTTCCCTATCTCCATCCCTCTTTTTCCATGAATCAAAAGGTCAATTGGATAATGAGAACTTCTCAAGTAAAAACCTCTCAGTCTTGGGAAATGACAAAGAAAGCCAATTAGTGGCAACAAAATTTAATGCATATATCATGTCTAATTTTAAAAGAGTAAAAATAGCTCAAAATACTCTTCAATTATTTTTGTTCTTAAAAAAAAAAATCTAATCTTTATTTTTAATATTTTATATTTTTATACTACTATTTTCAAATATTTATTTATACCCAACCACTAATTAATACGATGGTCTTTGGCTAACCAAATCATGAGTAAAGTACGTAAATTTATTTTAAAGGGTATTTTTAGTCCTATAATACAATTTCCTCTAAAATAAATTAGGTTTTAACTACCATTTATTCAATTATTTTCTCCTACTACTCAATAACAATCCTGGGTCGGAAACAGTGATTCAATTGGTGATGAAGAAAGAGAATTTTTTGTTCAGTTCTCCACCTTAATGACAGAAAAAGGGATTGATCAAATTCTATGGAGTCTGACTCATAGTGATCATTTATCAAAGAATGACTCTGGTTATCAAATAGTTGAACAATCGGGAGCAATTTACTTACGATACTTAGTTGACATTCATAAAAAGTATCTAATGAATTATGAGTTCAATATATCCTGCTTAGCAGAAAGACGGATATTTCTTACTCATTATTAGACAATCACTTATTCACAAACTTCGTGTGGGACTAATAGTTTTCATTTCCCATCTCATGGAAAACCCTTTTCACTCCGCTTAGCCCTATCCCCCTCTCTTCATCAATGCTTTGCAAAAATCCGACTCCCCATCTAACTTTTTTGCTACAATAACCGTGAGGTCGAAATAGAGGTTGAAATAGAAGTATTTGACTGCAAATATTTCCCAATACAAATTAATGACTTCTCAAATTTTCTCATATTCTACCCGTACTTCAACGAGATCTTCCAAAATTGCCACTATAAGATCCTTTCACTTGTTTCACAATTTGACTGACTTCCCCTATCAAAGATGTACGAACTATTGAAGGGATTTCACAGTGACAATTCTTGGAAGGTCTCTTGTTGAAGGTCAGGTAGAATTTGAGGAGATTTGAGAAGCCACTAATATGAGGTATTAAGAAAAGTTTGCAGTCAAATACTTCTATCTTCTACCTCTACTTACTTCTCACAATTATTGCAACAGAAAAGTAAGAAGGGAAGTTGGATTTTTGCAAAGTATTGATGAAGACCAGTTATTGCTATTTAGTAGTAACGGGAAAATAATTGGAGAAATAGAGAATAGTAGTTAAATTTAATTTATTTTGGAGAAAATTGTATTATAGTACTAAAAATACTTCTAAAATAAACTCGTGTGCTTTGCTTATGACTTGTTTAATTGAAAACCACCGTACATGTTTGATTGGTATAGTTAGGTATAAATAAAGATTCAAAAATAATATAAGGATAGAAAAATTAGCAGATTCAATCCTTTACCTTTTATGTTTTGGAGATTTAATTAGGTCCCTCTTCTTTTTTTTTTCCAACTTTTTAGATCCTCTAACTATTATTTTTGTGCGATTTTGGTCCTTTTTTTAGAGTTCTATTAGTCAAACTGTCATTTGACTAAAGAAATCTTAATACGGAACCCTAATAAAAGGACCAAAATAGCACAAAAATAATAATTAAGGGACCTAACAAGTTAAAAAAAAAGGAAAGGGATCAAAATCGTTAAAAATAAAAGTTAAAGGATTGAATCGACTAATTTTTCAAGCATACTTGTAAAGTATATATAAATTTTACAAATTAATAATCTAATTATTAGATTTTCTACAAAAGTTAAAAAAAAGTAAATATATTAAATTTTAATCACACTGGATATAATTTTTCATTTTTTTAAATATTTAAATAGTGTTATATTATGACGTTTTCTTAATTTCAAATATATGACTAACAAATTAATAATATATCTATTCATTTAACTTATATCGTATAAGACTTTAAAAAAAATTATTAATAAAATAATTATACTAACCATTCTTTTGGATCAATTAAAAGCAAAATTAGAATATCAACGATGCAAATTAATTAAATTTTGAAAGTATTCCTGGATTAAATTATTATTTTTTGTTAAATAATAAAATTTTCTTAAAATTCTGTTCCAAAATTTCTCCTAAATTGGAAATAGATTTGCATTGGATTCTTTTATTAATTTTTTTCTTTTAATATTTCATTAAATAATAATTTTTTCCAAAAAATCTATCTCCAATTCCACTCAAAGTTGGGAATAATTCATTTATTAATTTTTTTGATTTTTTTATTAACTAACCATCTTTAACTTGTAATGGATTCCTCTATAAGAATTTTACATGTCAAATCCATCTCAAATTCGGGATGGAGTTGGAACGGATTTTTATTAATTTAGTTTTAATTTTTCTTAAATAATATATTTTTAAGAATTTATTCCGAATTTGTTTCAAATTTTAATTAAATTTGGGATAGATTTGCAACGAATACTTATATTACTTTATTTTTTTAAAAATAAAATTTCAAAAATTTATCTTACATCCATCCGAAATCTTTTCAAATTTGGAGACAGATTTTTTAATTGCTTTATTATTTAAAGAAAAATTAGCCGATTCAATTCCTTAACTTTTATGTTTTACATATTTAGGTTCCTTTTTTTTATTAAATTTATTAGGTCCCATAACTATTATTTTTATGTTGTTTTGGTCCTTTTATTAGGGTTTTATTAGTCAAATGACGGTTTGACAATGGAACTCTAAAAAAAGGACCAAAATCGCACAAGAATAATAGTTAGGGGACCTAAAAAGTTGAAAAAAAAAAGGGACCTAAACCTCCAAAACATAAAAGTTAAGGGGTTAAATCAACTAATTTTCTTGTAACGATACAAAACATTAAAAATAAAAATTATGAGTATTTTTCTAGAAAAAAAATAGTTGAAGGGTATGTTGAGCTATTTTCCCTTTAAAAGATTTTGAATGGAGAATGAAAATTTATTGCATAGGTGAGATAATATATGCACTAAATTCATTGCATAGAAATTCAAATTAATTCCAAAAGAAATTACCTCTCTCAAATTAAATGCTATCATATATCCTTTAAAAAGATTTAAAAGTGTTTGACCATTTATTATATTTTAAATTATGTAAATATACTCTTAAAATATATTAATAATAAATTCTTCTATAAATATAATTTTAAATATATATATATATATAATATAAGAAAAATATGTATAAATATAAAAAGTAAAAAATTTTGGAACAGATTGGGATGGGTAATTAGGGACAATACAATTCTCTAGTCTCCAATGCGCCCTCCGCTGGGTGGCCGAGAGACAAGACTCAGTCGCTTCCCCATCTTTGTATTAAGTTGGGGATCCTTGGTCCAATAAAATTGAGTTCGGTCCGATCTTTGACTTAAGTGAAAAAAATGTCAGCGTTAATTATTTATACAGACTACTCACGTTAAGTCTATAAAAAGTTAATTAATTCGCTGTTAATATGGTTTCCAAATGAATATTAAACCTAGGTGTTGTAAGTGATGAATAAAGAATGTGTTTTGGCTACTATACTAAATTCTCAAGCACCATAATCTAAGGAAGAAAGTTTTCAACTGCAAAATTGTCTGACTCGAACTTAGTTAATGCTGGTTAAGAATGTATTTTAGCAATATTGAGTCAAACTGCGCACTCTTCTTCATTTCTAGATTTGCATTAACATTGTTCTAGACAATAAATCTCATAGGAGCTAGCAATTCCGAAGAGTGTAAAGACTTAATAGAAAATTAAAAATTCAACACAGGGTAACATGATATTAATTGTTTTTCTAAAATTCTATGGATACATTAATTATACAGTTAACCTAAAAGAAAATAGTTTTAATAATTCAATCTATAAAAGTCTCTTTTCGATTTTTGATTGAAAAAGAAAAACACAGTTTCGTACCAAAATTTAAGTTCTTATGAAGTGAGATCTAATCACTCGTAAAATGCTTTTGAATATTTGTATTTACACGTTGTTCTTGTGTGTGAATGACACTAATAGATTGTTTACGTATAGTTTTACACTGCTGAAACTAGGAAGACATGAAGGATCTTCCAAAGTTAATTTGTAAAGAACCTATTTTGGGGTATCCTGACCACAATATTTAAAATCATTTTGCATTGAAAGTTAAAGTGGATTCTTCATTCTTGGATGAGCTAAGTACATATATCCCCATCCCCAGCACTGTTCATCTGTTTGCACTCATCATTCTCTTTGTCCACCTCCATAGCAATATATGACCTCCATCCCCCAATTCCAGAAACTACTAAAGGATGACAGTGATTGCACTCTCACTCTCTCTTTCTCTCTCAGAGACGCACACAGCTACGTATACACATACTGTGTAAGGAGTCAGAAAGATCTAGGTTACATATTTGATTGAAGTACAAAAGAAGTGTTTGATATTGAATCCAGAAAATAGTGAAGGACAATGCATTTGTCAGGCACTCTCTAGATTTGAAAACCATTATCTTTCAGTAAACTCTGATAGATTCACTTATATTCAGTGGAAATCATCCACAATCCTTGATGCATGGGTAAAAAAATGTAAAGAATAATCCGATATAGGCCAATTTTTGTTGGAAAGATTACACTATGCAGTATATACAGAGTTAAAAATAACAGTATAGATTTTGTAGCGCTATTGTCCTAACTTTGTTTGACTTCCATTTTTGAGTTCTCACTTGGAGTTTCATGCATCTAAATGCTGTTATGTATCTGTTAATCTGTTATCAACCACAAAAAAAAAAAAAAAAAAAAAAAGAGAGGATTGAATATGAAAGAGAGAGGGAATTCAACCACCGATGGTAAGTTGGCGCTATGAAACTACTCCTCGTGAATGGAATTAGAAATTTGATATTAGGGCAAGCTATATGTTATGATAATGCTATACTTTTTCCCAAAAAAAATAATAATAATAAGGGGCAAAATTGAATCATTTAAAAAAAAATTAAATTTTACTATGGAGAAATAGTAAATTTTAAAATATTTTGGGGGCGAACATCATCCCCACCCCCTTGGTTCTGTCAATACTACTCTACCGAGTCTTAAATAATTATCACTTTTAAAAAATTCACACATATTAAAGAAGTTTTAACATAAAAAAAAAAGAAGAAATTTTAACATTTATAAAGTTTTAAGAAAAAAAGATATAATTTCCGTTATTTGTGAGGTTGGATTGAATTGAAAACTAATTAGTATTATGGTTTAATGAAATAATAAATAATAAAGATACAATTAAAAATAATAATATATTCTTGATTTTATACGATGATATATAATTATAGATAAAAAAGAGTTTTTAAGAGTAACAATTATTTAAGAATGCATGAAGTACCAGATTGCCTTGCAAGTAACGAGCATGGTCAGTTGTGATAAGAGTTCACAATATTTATGACACGAACGGAATTAGAAATTAGGGATTAGGAGGAGGGCAAACTACATAAAGATATATACTAGAAGACAATATTTATCTTAATAAATTTTAGAGGGATGAAAAAAGTAAATTTACAATGTTCTTATTAAAAAAACAAAAAATTATAATTTTAAAAAAATTTATAAGGGGTGGGTGCTATCCGCCATAATTAGTTCCGTCTCCCTGATATATGGACTTATGGACTTCTAGGTTCTAGCATTTCTATAAGTTAGGCTTACGAGTTTATCATGCGTGTAGTAAGATGGCACACATACTTTTATACTTATATCTAAATAGTTACTATTTTCATTTAATAATATAAGTCGTTTTAAACTTATACACAAGAATTAAAAGTTTATAAATTCTAAACAATTTTGAAACTAAACTTTCAAAAATACTCTTAATTAAGTTTTTATTTATTTTGATAATTAGAGAGAGTTGGGTCATAATTAGTGAAAAGAGTAAAATTACAAGGAGAGATAGAGATGGAAAAAAGTAATAAATTTTTATAAAACTTTATAAAATGATTTATATTGTGAAAAAACTTTTCAAATTTAAAATAACTTATATTGTGAAACGTAGATAGTACTAAGTTAGATGTCTCTTTTCTCTTTCTGTACAAAACAAAAGAGAATGGAATTTCCTTGCCAATTTTCCAAAGAGAAAATGTTATATATGAAGCTGAAGAAATATAGACCCAAATGGTAACTTTGTAGAATTAATGTAACTAATCTAGCAAAACTAATTTTTACAATCAAATAAGTTGGAGTTAAAGATCGAATACTTCCAAATTTGACACTACCACTTCATTCTTCCTAAAAAGTTGTCTTTAGTTCATATGTTATTTATCGGTTACCATTCTTCCTACCATCTAATTAAATATCACTTTGCACATGACAAAACTCCCATCTCCATCGATCACTACTCTTATAATCCTAATAATTACTCAGTGGTTTTTTTTCACGGTCTTAAAAAGTATTTTAGCTGCATACCGGTAAACAAACAATACCATGGCAACAAAATTTTCACTTAAAAAGAGTATATATATATATATATATATATATATATGTGTGTGTGTGTGTGTGTGAGAGAGAGAGAGACTTTGAACTTCATTTTTATCTCCATGGAGCCCACAACTGGAGTCTGATCATCATGCAACTAATGGTAGCTAGAATTTCTCTACTGGTGAATTGTACCTCTGAATTGTTATTTGGCTTTTCTTCCTTCCTTTATTGTGATCTCACCTACACTTGTTCTTGGTTTGCTCTTTGCAGCCTTTCAAGGGGGGTAAATTTCTTGATTTCCCAGACACTAATTAGAAGCTCTATGTTCCATCACTATCATAAGTTTATCTTTCCTACTCACTGTTCCCTCCTCATACTTGCTTTTCTCTCTCCCTTTCTGTTTCTCTCTCTAAACTCCTCCTTATATGTATAGCTTAGATATATGCAGACTCAAGAACTCCAATTCTGGCAGCCGAACAAGTTGATTCAAGTACTTGTTGCTTTGACCAAACGTTCGTGATGACAGAGCCCTGCTACTATAATTTCTTCACTGGACTCCATCCTCACTACTCTAATTCAAGCAATCCATTTTCCCCCCCTCCTCTTCCTAATGCCTATAACAACTCATTCTTGAACAGCAACACAATGAACAACATAGCCCCAATTCATATTGAGTCCTCAACCTCATCACCTCCTTCACCTCCTGTGAGAGAAGCGCTTCCTCTTCTGCATAACCTAAGTCTTAGAAGTTCAAATGAGAGTGAATTCTCATGCAACGCCATGGAAGATGACAGAAACAGTTCCAAAAGTGAGAATAGTCTCCTCAGCAGCACTGCTGATGATTGTGTTACTGTAGCCCTACATATAGGGCTTCCAAGCCCTAGTCCTGATTCTTCTTCTTCTAGGCTTTGCTACTCCAGAGAGATTTCACGGAAGGAACAAAGTGCCGATGTACTTTCAGGGCTGCCCTTGAACAGCCTCAACAAGGGCCAATACTGGATTCCTACCCCATCTCAGATACTCATTGGTCCAACACAGTTCTCATGTCCTGTCTGCTTCAAGACTTTTAACAGATACAACAACTTGCAGGTACTCTACTCTTTGGCATAAATCTCAAATCTTGAATTATGGATGAAGCAAGATTTCGTTCCTTGCTCTATGCTATATTAGCTCTTTTTAAACAATTCGACCAAGATTACCTTTCCGACTTGCAAATCAGTTTTGCAAAAAATCAGTTCCAAGAAATTTTTGGAGGAATTTAAAACTTCAATTTGCTGCAATTTTACCACTACATGTCGATAAGTTTAATAACCTGGCTAGTCTTCCTTGAAATTTTTTAAAGCAAGATTTACAGTTTCAAACTGCAAATAAGCCTGTAAATATCAAATTAGAGGGCTTATATATATGAAAGATCTAAAAATATATCTTCAGGTTTTTCTTCTTGTAATTGTTGTGAAATGAAACCTTGGAAAATGAAATTTTACAGTTGTACATAGCTAGATCTCTTAGAGCTAATTCAAGTAAGATTTGCCCTTTTTCTGTTGCAAATATCAGTACTATAAAATGACTTATGAAAGAGCGCTAAAAAGAATGTCATTTACTGTATAAGTATGCATAGTTTATATGAAATGAAACCTTGAAACGTTAATTCTATTATTGCGTACTACATCTTGGTCAGTTCGGACAGTGTAAATAACTGATCATAGATTTTCCCGAGTACTAAATATTATTATACAGACGGTTTGGAATAGGCTCATTTTCTTTTTCTTTCTTTTCAGACACAGTGACTTCTGCCCAGGATCTTGACAGTGTAGTCACTTTCATCATTGATTCCTGTTCTTTTTACACACACACATAAACATTTTCACGAATTCATCTTCTTTTCCTGTTCTCTTCACCCCTGGCTAAGGCTGATACAGCATTCGACGTATTCTTATCTCCATAAACCCAAATACGTCTACCCGATTCTCAGAAATTTGTTTGGTGAATTCCAATTCAAAATATTTCCTGGTAGAGATAGCAAGAATCCCCGGGGAGTTCTCCCCCACCCCCACCCTCTTTTTCTTCTTGCAAATCCATTTTTCGCGAAAGCAAATTGGAACTCAACCTGAATTTTTGCGTTTGAGTAGCCCATCTTTCATCTCTTCAACTTCAGAAAGACGTCAGTGTACTACTGATTCAGGAAGACTTTCATTTCGCCCTCATAATCAGCATTGATTAACTCAACATCCTGTTCCATTGTTAAACGCTAGCAGTGAGCTTCAGTAGTATTAATGAATATGAAGTCCGCTGAAACTCCAAGGACAAAAGTTCTGAACTTACTCTTTTGCTCCTAGACAATCCCTCTGTCTCAACATATAAGTCTGTTTATAATTATGTATAAACATTAAGAATTCTAAAAATAATAGTGTCAAACTATCTAAAATGTCCTTAGTCAAAAGTTCCTAAGAAATTGGTGAATATAATATTTAGGCTGAGGGAGAAAGAGGCAAGTAAGATTAAATGAAATAGGGGTACTATTAGAAGAATATTATTACTAATATCTATTGAAATGTATAAAAAGACTCATATCTTGGGAAGAGAAGTTGATACTAAAAGACTTATATTTGGAGGCCGGAGATATTCAGGCAAACCAATACTTTACTCGTGTCAAAGGGAGCTTTTACTTCTATTCTTACGTCCTCTTGAATTAGATTATAAATTTCTTTGCACTTGTTTGACTATGTAATAATCAACAAGAGAAGGTACATGTTGTAGATAATAAAATTAACACAAAACAATAGTATTTAAAGGACAAATAACCCATGTTGTTGGTAGACTTAACATATGGAACACTGATCGAGAAAATATTTGAAAAATAAACAAATAAATGAACACATGACACCATTTTGATAGCCAGAGTCCAAAATTGTTATTAAATCAACTGCAAGCTTCAATCAGTATAAATGATGAAAATTTGTATTCACAATCAATATAAACACTACCGTCTTCTTTAACATAACTTTCCTGAAATGTTATTTGCTTGCTAATCAAAATAAGACATTATGTGTGTTTCTGGTCCCAAACAAACTAAACGTCAATTTTGAAATTCATAAGAATTCCTTGTTTTTTGGTAGCAGGTGATTTTTGTTGCTTTAATCTGAATTCTTTAGATATAAAGAATGCCCCGTTTTATATATCAAAGAAGATCAGAAGATCATAGGTAATAGAAAAGAAATTATCTTCTGCGTCTGTTAGCCAGTAAATTGAAAGAAGAAAATTGATGATTCAATCATAGACTGCAATGAAGTTTAGTTACTTTCCAGGTTACCGAGAACATGAGCCTAAACCCGGAAGATGTGATTTTTAGTCACAACAGTGCCAGACGGGGCTCCGGATTCCAATGTGTATATGTGTGTTAGGGTGACCTAGCATTTTATCTTGATTTTTTGTAGTCATTTTCCAGCTACATGCACGCATGTCTTTTTGTTTTCCATATTACAGGGTTCAACCAAAACTACGAGTCCAATTCTTCACCGTTGAGCTTTTGGCTCAACATACCTAGATGCATGTCTATGCCTATATGTTGGCTCTTATGAGGTGAGGCCTCTTCTTCTTCTTATAAGTTTTGTGAAAATTTTTTGTAGATGCACATGTGGGGACATGGATCACAATACAGAAAAGGGCCCGAGTCCTTAAGAGGAACGCAACCTACGGCAATGCTAAAGCTGCCATGCTACTGCTGTGCACCAGGTTGCAAGCACAACGTTGATAACCCTAGAGCAAGGCCACTCAAAGATTTCAGAACCCTCCAAACACATTACAAGAGAAAGCATGGAATCAAGCCCTTCATGTGTAGGAAATGTGCTAAGCCTTTTGCTGTGAAGGGCGACTGGAGAACCCATGAAAAAAACTGTGGGAAGATCTGGTACTGCATTTGTGGTTCTGATTTCAAGCACAAAAGGTCCCTGAAAGACCACATAAAGGCCTTTGGTCGTGGCCACGGAGCGTTTGAAATTCAAATTTCTGAAGAAGAAGAAGACGACTCCGCATCTGAGGTTGACCAAGATAGGGCTTCTCCAGTTTTGATATATGACAGATAGGTCTTATATTTTGTGAATATAGAGGAGGTTTAGAATCAAGGGATTTCTTTGCTTTCAAAATTTTCCCATGGAAAGGAGAGGTTTGAAGAAGGGTTTGGTTTGCCAGATTTTTGTGTATAGGTGGAGCATTGTCTGTGTAAATTATTATCCATCCCAGTAGAGAATTCTACTATAGATGTGTGAAATCATCTAATGCTTTCGATGGAGGCACATACAATGTTATTTGAACGATGTTAAAATTTGGCCAAGATTGGTGTTGAAACTTTTTAGTTGATATTTCATTTTCATCTTATATCTCTGAGAGCAATAGGCAACAGAAGTCAAGTGTCTGTCCTCAAATCCAGTGAACAAAAGAGGACTTTTCTGCATAAACCAAAAAAGAAAAAAAGGAATTTGATGAAATTTCAAGTGGGAGTTGTTTGAATTAAAGAATGTTATGTCGGGGGGAAAAAAAAAGACTAAGTGAATGACATATAAGTGAGTATGCTGCATAGACCTGATACCTTAATGTTTTGAATCAATACTACGTAGTGCTCGAACCTATGAGTTGGTTTCCCAGATAGGTCTGAATCAGCGAATCTCTTTCTCCTTACATTAATACACCTTAGCTAAGAATTAGAAAAGTGAATAAGGTAACAAACTACAAAGAGTTTTTGAACTTGGGCTACACAATTTGTGTATGAAAATTACAACGAATTGATGGTCGAGATTAAGAGGGACAAAAATTTTGATGTATAGATTGACATGTCTCGAAAACATTTTTTTTTTGTAGAATAATATTATTTTTGTAACACAGATATTATTTATTGAATTATGAATGTTGTTCATTGAATCACAAGTGATGTGCATTAATTATTATTCATTACATTTTAACTTTTTATTTATAATTGTCCATGTAATTTTTGTATTTTTGTATTTTTGTAAACGGATAGCATAGTCCCGGATCCAAGCGCTTTTGGTGAGGTGAGTACCAAATCTGTGGACGAAGATCATTGCATGACACTATAGTATCAATCACTTTCACAGAATAGTTTAAGTGGATTAATATTTTGTGCATTGGTGTGCAATAGGTGAGCAAAACCAATATGATCACCCGTATGAAATCGGGATCACGCAATTTAGTGTATGAAAAAGTATGCAATCAGTTTTAAATAATTATTATGATTAGATGAATAAAATCACAATTAAAAAAAATATCATTTACGATTTGTAAAAATAATTACGATTGTATGAATAATATTTTCGATTTGATGAACAAGACTCGATGCAACAAACATGATGCCATTCTGTTAAAAAAAAACTTTTAACAGTTACTCTACTGCCATTAGATTTTTAGTTGTTCTGACACTATCAATTGACCGGACAATTTTGATCATAAAGTAAAAACAAGAATCAAACTTTTATAAAGGTACGTAAAGCAAAAAGATCAAAATTCTGTAGATAGAGTATGTATAAAAGCTGGATTCACTATAATTTTGAATTGGACATAATTAAAGTGTACTTGGATTGAGCACAAAAACTTCTATTCAATAAAGAAAATCAATCCAAATAAGTTTTATTTATCAAGAATTATTATCTATTTACAAAATATCATATTATGTCTTTTTGACCTCATATGTTTTTAAAATTTTTAATTTAAATATTTTTATCTCAAAAGAATTGTAATTCAAGTACACTTAGCATATCATTTTGGAAACCTTAATGCACTTACTAATTGTATGCATGTGAGTCATCATTTTAAAAAATATATGTCGTGAGCTAATGTTGGAACAAAGATGGTGATTGGCCCTATGAGGTTATGAGTACCATTTCTAACTATGTATGGCACATTTTAAAATTTAATTTATTATAGGATCCCTCAGTAAGAATAGTGGAGGTGCACATAAAAGGGCATTACCCAAAAAGATGCCACAATTTAAGTATAGAGATTAACCCTATGTTTGATTTCTAAATCAGGAGTGGATTTTCGTTTGGAAAACTAAATGCGTTATTTGATTGAATGAAAGAAAAATATATTTACATCTTATCCTATTTAATTTACTTCATCATTCGTCATATTTGGGATGGATTGAAAATATGACAAGAAGCTTATTTCCTCCTCTTCCTAATTTCTCTCCCAGCGGATTTAGATAAGTCATATGTTGTACATGCATATTTGCATCGTTTCTTCCTTTCCCCTCCATTTTTACCCTAACCCAATATTGTATAAATTAAATATTAAATATTAAATACAGTAATGCGATCAATAAATTTGCAAAAGGCACATCTTTTATTAAGGGCATGCTTAATAAATTAATTAAATATATAAAATTAAGCAATAAAGTATTTATTTAATTAAATATATTTGATATGGAATAATATTATATAGTAATTATTTTAGTGCATTTAGATTCTTGATATGATTTAATTGATTAAGATATAATGAAACAGTATTATATATTTTAAATGAAATAAAAATTATTTAATTTGAAATGTAAATATATTACACACGTATCTAATTATTTATTATTTTTATTTAAAATTAAATATAATATAAAATGAGTTATAATTAATTCAATTCTGATATTTAAATCTCAAAATAGTTTGACTTAAATTTCTAAATTCATTAATTATATATTAACATTTTAATTTTAAATTTCAACTTTATCAAATGAAACATAAATTAAAAATAATGAATTTAAACATCCTTCACAAAATACATTAAAAAATTCATATTAAAAGTTGACAAAATCATCAGACAGTTAAATATTTATTTATTAATTACTAAAATAACTTAAACTAATCAAAGTTGGAAGAAAAAAATATTCAAGGATTTCTTTTATCTTGTGTACAGTGTTGCATCCCTAATATTTTCGACCAGCTAACTGGTGCAGAAATTCATCCGTCCTGGCGGTGGGTTGTCTTGACACGAAATCTATTTTTTCCTTTTCTTCTAACTTTTTGGACTTTTTCTTGGTTTAGGGTTTATTGGTTTTGAAAATGAGAATGAAAACTAACCCAATTCAATTAACATTTTATTTTCAAAGTATTTTAAAAAATTACCAATCGTCCACAACATATTAAACTCTACATATATTTTTTAAAATTTTATCGAAAATTATATTTATTTTCAAAAATAAAGCTAAAAACATAAACTCATCTGCCCAAATTTGGCACCCCAAGCCTGAGTCGAGTTAAGGCCTTTTTTTTTTTTTTTTCATTTTTGTTTAAATGACTTGACTTAAATTTGAGCTTAAGGATTACTTATAAAATTGAAATATAAAGACAAAAATATGAATATTTAAGTAGTCAATTTTGAAAATTAAAGTTTCAAGATTAAATTCTAAAATTTGAATTTAAAGTTTGAATTAATTATAATTTATTTTTACGTTATATTTTATTATAATTTAAATTAAATATAAAAAATTAATAATTAGATTTTAACATATTCATACTTAAGGCTTAAATAATTTTAAATTTATTTTATACGTCTTAATCAATTAAATAATAATAAAATTCGATATCAAACACACTTAATTAATTAAACTTTTAATATTATTTACTATCAAATGTATTTAATGAAATAAGTACTTAATTAATTGATTTTAAATATTTAATTGAGGGCTCGTTTGATAAAATTGAAGTTTAAAGATTGAAATCTGAATATTTAAGTATTAAATCCTAAAGATTGAATTTTGAACTATAAAATCTGAATTTGAAATAATTATAATTCATTTTTACATTATATCTTATTACAATTTAGTTTAAATATAAAAGGCAAATTGTTAAGTTTAGTCCCTAAAATTTTTATATTTGGCAAGATTGGTCCCTCTTCTTTGTTTTCAAATTATTAAGTTCCCTATCTTTTTTTATTTTGACAAATTAAATCCTTCAAACCAATTTTCGGCATGTTAACAATTAGTCAACTAGTCAATTCCGACGTTAACCAAATATAGAAGGGCAAAATTATCATTTTACTATATACTAACTTACAAAATAGGTAAATTGTTACGTTTAATCCCTATACTTTTTTTTGGGCATGGTTGGTCCCTCTTCTTTTTTTTTTTTTCAACATTTTTGGTCCCATATCTTTTTTTTTTTTTTTGGCACATTAGATCCTTCTGACCACTTCTGACGAGCCAACTCTAAATCAACCAAGCCTTTATTTACCTTGTGTAATATTTCATAATCTAATAAGTTTGTTAGTTATAAATATTTATTATTATACAATATAAATAGAATATATGGAGATACATTTACTTTCATTTATTAAATATAGATTATACATTAGAACATCCTATACCATAGGAAGATATCGTCACCTGCCCTATCCAGGACTGGTTGGGTCCTAACCCCTCATTTATTTACATCATATCTATTAATGTTAAGCATTAAAAAAAAAAATCTATATACTTGATTTGAGATGATAAAAGTTAAATTAAAAGTGTACTTTTTATTTTAAAATAATTATTACTTTTAAAAACCTTTTATACTTGAAATTATTTATTATTTTATAAAATCAATTATATTTTTCTTATTTATTACTTTATTCAATCATAATATCAATTAAAATTTTAAATAACTTTATAATTTTTTGTTAGGATAATTTAATTTTTTTTCTAAAAATATATTAGAGTTTTCTTATTTATTATTTTACTCAATCATAATATTAATTTCTAAATTTTCTAATAACTTTATAATTTTTAGTGAGATTTTCAATATTTTTTTAAAAATATGTTTAAGTTTTTGTAATTTATGCATTATGTATAACAACGACAATTATCTTGAATTAAAAGGAATACTTTTATTATCTTTGTAATAAGAGTTATGCAAATTTTAAATTATCACTATTTAGTATATTCTAGTAAATAAAATTAATATAGTAATTAAGTATTAAAAATTAAATTTAAACTAATATTTGTTAAGTTTAACTTAATCATACTTAGGTTTAAAATAATTCATATAAAATAATATTATTAGATTAAGAATATATATATATATATATATATATATATATATATATATATATATATAAAGCTCGATTGATTTAGAGTTGGCCCATTAGAAGTGGTCAGAAGGGCCTAATATGCCAAAAAATAAAAAAATAAAAAAATAGAGAACCTAAAAAGTAGGGGGAAAAAAAGAGGGACCAACCATGTCAAAAAAAAGTTCAAGGACTAAATATAACAATTTTAAGTTGGGCGTACGATAAAATGACAAGTCCTTCTATATTTGGTCAACATCGAAGTTAACTAGTTGACTGATCAATGACTTATCAAAAATTAGTTTGAAGGATTTAATTTGCCAAAATAAAAAGGATAAGGGACTTAATAATTTGAAAACAAATAAGAGGGACCAATCTTGCCAAATAGAAAAAGTTCAGAGATTAAACGTAACAATTTGTCAATATAAAATAATAGAAATAATTAAATGAGATTTAACATATTTAAATTTCAAACTTAAATAATTTTTATTTTTTTTAAAATTTAAAATAAATTTTCGATACGTATTAATCAACTAAATGATAATAAATATCTATTATTAAAAAAATTTAATTAATTAAAATATTATTTATTATTAAATATATTTAGTAAAATAAATATTTAATTAAGTTACTAAACAAACCTTAAGTCGAGATTGGACGGGAACCTCAACCAAATATGATATAAGTACAGTCCAGTTTTGTTAGTGTTTTATTTTATTATTTATTTTTTTAGTTCATCAGAAATATTCTATTTTAAAGTTGGGGTGACTTACGAAATTGATATTAATTACATATGAAATCATGTATCAATTTATACATATTAGACTAAGGGTGGCAATTGTGTTGTATTCGGGTTGGTGAGTCGTGTCAACTTAAGATAATTACATTCGATAGGACAATCCGAACACGACCCGTTTAATAAACGTGTTGTATCGTGTCAACCCGTTTATTCTCGTGTCATGTTCGTGTTATAAAACGGGTTGACACGATTAGACACAAAAATTAAATAAATAATTATTAAATCCGTCAATCCGAATACTTACTAAACTTACCAATTTGTGCACCATTACACAAAAAATTTTACAAAATTAAATCAAATCATATAAAATTTAAAAAACTAATAAAACAATCCACAAAGTCATAAAAAAATCAATAAAATAACAAACTATCCCACTCAATATTTAGAGATCTTAATAAATTCATAAAATTTAATCTTAAAAATCTAAACAAATGTAGTTTTGCAATAAAATTGGATTGTTCAAAAAATTATTTTCTCTAACTAAAAGTCATTGTAATAATATTATTATTATAAACACTAAATAATAATTAATTAAGAATGATTCATTTACTATATATCAAGTAAATAACCGCATTAATATCATTTATTTTTCTTAAGAGGTCTCATATAATTAAACAAAATAGACACACAAACAATACAATTAATTCATATAATAAAATTTAATTCAATTAATTCATGTAAAAAATTAAATTATCTAATTTTTTATAGTGAAATTTGTAGGGTATTACAAAAAGTATTAAATATAAATATTAAAAAAGTTAAACGGGTTTGCGGGTTGAAACGAGTTAAACCCGTTTATGACCTGTACACATTTAAAGTTAAACGGGTCGACCTGTTTCAACCTGAACCCGCGAAACCCCAACCCTAACCTGCTATAATCGTGTCGTGTTTGCGTGTCGTATTCAATATTGCCGCCCCTATATTAGACTATACTAGGTTGGTGCTCGTGCACGGAATAGTTTCAGTAATGTTCTTAATTTTTTATATTAAAAATAATTCAAATAAGAAGATAATTTTAATATTTTAAAAAAATAAAAAATTCATATAATTTTGATTTGACTATGTATGAACTAAAAAAGATGGTAGGAGCCAGCCTCTTTCTCTGATACTTTTATTGTATAAATGGTTTGTACAGTCATTTGAGTTGCTTTTTGACTTTGATGATGTATCCTGTTGTAACATATTTCTCCTAATATAGCAACACAAACATATGTATTCAAGTGTGATAGACGGAACCAAGATCGGGGGGTCGGGGGTGTGTGTTTGGAAATACCCAAAGCCAAGTTCATCTATGATCGTCTTGCCAACACAAGTAGCCCCATTTTTCAAAAGTGCCGTCACTACCAACACCGTTTTCCTTGCCACCTCATGGGTCCTCTTCCAGTCCACACTTCCAAAACCCGTCACATACCCCTTCACATCAATTCTACCAAATAATAAAAAATGAAGAGAAGCACACCTCATCAATATTTCCAAATCTCAATGAATTCATGCTTTTGCCTCTATGCACAAATATTAATCTTCTCTTTGTAATACAAATTCCAATTCCTTTACTAAATGTCTAGCCAATCAAAATAAAGAATAAGAATAAAAAATCACACTTATTTTTGTTCTATATTAAACAATGAAAAAAAAATCTATGTTATTCCTTGTCCTCAACCGTAAAATTCCATTCTTGGTTGGCTTGGCTGTGCCAGAGTAGGAGGAGTCTTCAGAAAAAAGTTCTACCGAAACGATGAATCCTTCTCCTCTCTTTTTATCAACTCCACCAAGAAATCACTCCATGTATCAATGGGTCCAGGCAAACACCAATGCACACAGTCATTCGCCAGTGTCACATTCTGCTGCGGTCAGTGTCTGTATTTATTGGGGTGACCATCAGGTCTCAGGAACATCGGTTTGGTTGCATCGAATAACCTAAACCTCAACCCTCTCTTTCTTGCTTCTCTCTGAGCAATTGGAAGCTCCTATAGTTGTATCGTGTACATATCTACAGCGTAATCCTCCAACACAGGAGCCTCCTTCCTCTTTAAAGGCCTTGTCCTCACATAGTTTCCATCGGCGTCCCAGCGTCCATTTTCAAAATGCGAGGTGGCATAGGTCCTTAGCACTATCAAGCCCTTAAAATTTTCTAAGCTATCAATATGCCCTTAATGTTGTGATTTTGATGTCCTCTTAAATAAGTGAAGAAGTCTTAGAAATCTGAATTCATTGAATTCAGATAATTATTTGAATTCAATGAATTCAGATAACCCTAATAGTAAAAAAAAAAAAACTCTTAAAAAATCTTAAATTCAGAGTGACAAGTGTCAATGCAAGAGAGTGCCATGTGTTACAACAGGAGGCTTCCGTAACTCCTATTATATATGTATATAGATTTGAGAAGAAATTCTTCTCAACTCAAATCAAAATTCTAATTTAAAATAATATTAATTTAAATAATTTTTATTTCTCAAGAGTTATCATTTACTCACAACATATCAAACTCTCTCCATTTTAAAATATTTGTACATGAAACTTTTTTCTTTTGTTTCAAAATACTTGTTCATATACATATTTCTAGAATTAATTATTAGTTTCTTTTCATTTTATCCCTATTTATTCTAAGTCAATTACACAATTTTCTAAAACTCTTTTTTCTTCTTACTTATTGGGAATTTTCACTAACCAATAGCTATCATATTTTTAATATGGATAGAATAGAAACACTATCAAAATTGTATCTCTTCGTTCCCTTTTATGTGTCTATTTTAACTAATTCACAAATTTTAAGAAAAATAAGGTTTTTAAATTAATTACATAATATTTTTTATTTTACCATCAAAGAATCTCACTCTTTATTAATGAGTAATCAAATTTTAAAGATTTATGTGTTGTAATCATATTTAATTTACTTCATTTTTCACTATAAATACACAAGTACTCATTGTATTAAAGAGGGGTATTTATAAAAAAATAGCAATTAATATACTCTTAGTTTACTAATGGGATAGAAAAATTAGGAATTTTTTTTTAAAATTAAAATGGACAGATAAAAAGAGACAAAAATAATATTATTATTTTCAATACTCTTAATTTGTATGCAAAGAGTTTCATAAATAAATATTTTAAAACGAAAAGAGTATTTTCTTTCTCACATTAATGATTAACTCCATCTATCTCATATTTAATATTATTTTATTAAATTTTAACAAACTCATATCAATTCAATCCTAATATATGTAAAGCCTATTTGCACTTTCAAAATAATTAATTACACTAGTGTGCAGTCTTAACCGATTATTGCACCAAAACAGAGGACACAGAGAAACTCAGATATCCCCTCCCGGCTTTGATGAACTGAAAGAGGAATTCATAGTTCAAAATCAAATGGCTTTCTCTTATAATCTTCCTTCCTATTTGTCCTTTAAGCCATCAAACTTTATGCAAATAAAGACAGCCTTAGACAACAACCACGGACAGCTACGGAGACCGCAAATTCTCGCCGCAGAGAAGAAGAGATGCTTGAGGTGCAACACTCTTTACGAAGACAAGGATAACTCACCAATTGCTTGCTCTTTCCATGGACACATCACTGGTATGCAGCTTCCACCTCCTCCCCCCATCTTATTCTGACACCTTTTGCCATGGACATATCACTGGTATGAGGATTTTTTTTTTCCTTATTCTGAACCTTCTACTGAACCCATGAAAGTTACTGAGGTGAATTGTCAGAATATTGGATGGGATTGTAATTGTTCGCATAGTATGTGGTATAAATCTTTCATCTAGAGATGGAATAAGACTGAGTAATGTCTCGCCTATCTACTTAATTAGACATATTGGGGAAACATGATTATAGAATTGTGAATTTCGGTGGTAATTGCGTAATAGAAGATGCAATTGTATTACAGTTTGTTGGGATTCAAGAAAGATGGAGATGTGGGAGTTAATCCCAACTGCCCATGAAAGTTTGTTTACTAAGTTGGAAAGGAGCTATTTGGATAACTTATTCTCCCTACTAGTTTGGAAGTTCTTCTTCTTAGGCTTCTCTTTGTTAATATTATTTTTGCTAGGTTACATTGATATCAGATGAAACCCATTGGTAATGATTAAATTCATGAATAAGAAAATGAACATGACTTTCTTCGAATGTGGAATTATGTCAAAAATGAGTTAAAAAGTTTTTGGTTCTTGAAGTACGGGTTGAGGGGATGGCTATGAATGTGGGTGTACAAAGGAAGATGGCATTATACGCTTCTAAAATCCAGCCTCGTTGCTGCCATCCTACACCTTGGCTATTACTCTAAACAGAAAAATTCTAGTTCACTACCTTGCATCCTTGCATCTTCATTGATGTTGTTACAAGCTTTATTATTACAATTTTCTTGACCATGAAATTAGTGATATCATGGTGGTAAAGGTAACATTTTCTTCAACAGAATATATTTAGCAAATTATGACTAAGGCTTTGACTAGATAACATGATATTCAAAAGTATTGTTGTGATGCTTTTTGTTTTCCAAACTTGATTCATGATGGAGCATGACTGCATCACATGTTTAGTAAGAATTGCTCTCTGGTTAGGCAAATGTTTTTCCCCCAGCGTTATGTTTCGATTAAAAAATGGGACAGAATGGTGGATGATATGGCTCAAAGTTGAAGTTCTAGGTTTCGCTTTAGACTAGGAGCTCTTCCTTTGGCAGCAGTCCTTCCCTTCCTGCATGGCTCATTTTACGGTCTCCATTTCTAGTGCTTTCTTATTTATTAAGAGCAAGTGTTCAGTGATCAAGGACAGATTCAAGAAAGGGAGGGGGGAGGGGGGGTGGCAGGGGTGGCATCCACCTCATCTGCTCCCTCAAAATTTTTAAAATTTAGTTTTTTCTTTTGAAAAAATGATTTTTTTTTAAGTCTGTGTATTGTTGCATTATCCTGTACTGTTTTCTTTATTATAACTTTGCGCATCCCCACCCCCACAAACAAACCACAAGTCTAATTTTCTGGTTTCATCCCTGCCAGTGATATTACTAGTTGAGGATCCTTTTGAACTTTGACTTCAATCTGTCTTTCTTTCTTTCTTCTCTTGAATTTTTAATGCTTGCACTTTGAAGTTAGCTAATTCTGCAAGACAGAAACTTCAAATTAGTGAATTGTTAATACTTTTCCTCAGGGACGGAACCAGATACTTGGGGTTGGGGGGGGCAAATTATATGAAATAATATATTAAAAGATAGTAGTATAATTTTAAAAAAAATTTTGGGGGGTGCGAAAGGTAAAATTTAAGGGGACTTTTCTACAAAATTTTGGGGGCACGGGCGCCACCCCCCCCCCCCCCAGATCCGTCTCTGCTTTTCCTCTTAGTCATATTTATGGAATGGTGCTGTACAGCTCGGTTTTCTATCAGTTGTTTCTCTAATATTGAAAGGACTAAAGAAGGACCACGCTGGAGAGAAAATGTACCAAAAAACTAGTATCCGTAGATAGTCTGATTTACATTCTGCACCTTTGCTATTACCCTTTACATGGAAACACTCTTATTCCGTACCTTTCAGTCCTCTGCCTATGCTTCTTTATGGGTATAGATTTGAGCTTTTTGGTTGTAGTATGCTTGACTGTGAAATCAGTGATGTGATGGTGGTAAAGGCAACATTGTCTTAAGCAATTTTTACTCACTTATTTATGACCAAGCTTTGACTGGATGATGTGATAGTCAAAAGTACCGTTGCAATGCTTTTTGTTTTCCAATTTGATAGTCGATGGTGAATGACTGGATCCCATAATCAGCAACAATGGTTCTCTGGTTAGGCAAATTTCATTCTCTCAATCTTTGGTCTAGATTATTTCCATTTTGCCTATGTTAATGCCCCTTCGCTAAAAGTGGAACAACATGATAGTAAATATAGCTCAACTTGGAAGCTTTAAGTTTCATTTTAACTCTCAGTTTTTCATTTAGTAGCCTCCCTTCCCTTGCTGAACAATTCATTTTCAGGTCTCTATTTCTAATGTTTTCTCATTTGTTAAGAGCAAGTATTCACTGATCTACTAAATATAAGCATCCAACAAGTTGAGGCTTCTTTTGAAATTTGACTTAGATCTTTCCCTCTTTGTTTCTTCTCTTGAATTGTCAATACTTGTTCTCGGAAGTTACTAATTCTGCAGAATAGCAGAAACTTCAAATTTGTGAATGGTATATTACATCTTATTTATACTTATGGAATTGTGCTTTACAGCTCTGTTTTCTATCAGTGCTTTCTCTGATGTTGAATGGGCTAAAGAAGGACCATGCCAGGGAGAGTATTGAAACTATGAAACTAGCATATTAAAAAAAAAGTGGTCCAATTTACCTGGAATCTGATTGTGCCATTCTTGAGATGCAGTTGATTCAGTTTCACTGAATGCTCAAAAAAAATTAAATTGTCTAGAGATGCATGTTTGCAGCCAAGTGAAAAGATACCTTGTTTCATGGTGGTGCATGCACATCTCACGTTTTGGGGTTTACTAAGAATCATGACATTGTGTTCATCCTCCAGCTGCTCTAAAAGTGGGGTTTCATTCTCTAAGGTGTGCTACTTGGCAGTAACATTTATGTCCCTTTGTTGAACATAGTATTTATGAAGGCTATTTTAATTGTGCCGGCAACCTTTGAATTGTGTAACTAAGGGCCTACTTGGATCGGCTTTTTGTTTTCTGTTTTTGTTTTGGAATTGAGAATGAATATGAATTTTGGGACGTGTGGCTACAGAGAATGTGATGTTTTGTGAGTGAACTATGTTTTCTGAGAATGTTTTGGAAATGAAAAGTCATTTGGATTGGGTTAGTTTTCATTCTCATCCTCAAAACCAAAACAAAATTTTGACTTTGAGAAAAAACCCAAAGATAATTGGCTAAGTTGTGCTCTGAATGAGATCAGATTTCTTCTGGGTTTTGTCACTGTTTCTGTTGTTTTAAATGAATGACAGCTCCTAGAGTCCATTTCTTTGTGGTTGTCATGTACATAGGAACAGCATGATAGATAGTCTCTAAAATCAACTACCTAACAAAATGAGTAGTAACTTTACATACGCATTAGATAGCCACTGAAATCCCCTTCTGGTTACTGAAAAGCTCCATCATGGGACAAAAAATAGTTATGCAATAAATGTAATTAGGCAACATTCATTTGTAATACTTAATCAAAAAACACTGATTTCAAAGTGACTTAATTGATTGAACTAATTACCAACTACTTTTGTAGAAGTTAAAAAGGAACAGGTGTTTCCAGTTTATATAGAATGAATTAGACTGAGTCCTTAACATTACTATTGCTGCACATTTGTAGTTTGCTTACTCCTAAATCCTTTCTACACATATATTCATCAAATTCTCCATTTCTGGTTCTTTGTTTTTGGAAGGTTATGGCGATGCAATTAATTACCACAAAATTTGTAAACCTTGCTGAATTTGAGGTTTCCAAATTACAGGAGAGAAGGGATTATTTGCATTGGCACCACCGCATCAAGGAATTGATGGTGAATGGAGCGATAAATCTGGCGTAATCGTCTACAAATGGAATGAGAAGGAAAATAGGCCAAATACGGGGCGATCCAACTGGAAAAATAGATGGAGCTGCTGTGCTGAGTATGATGAGAATGCTCCACCTTGCCGGCAAGGATGGCATGTCTCTTATGATGATGGCTTCACTTTATACTGATGGTAGTATGGTTAGGTGCAATAATTGGCAGTTGTATTTGCTATGACTACAATTATCTATCAATCATCTGCCAAGCCATGACAGAATAATGTTGTGCAATAAAAAATACCATAAATCTTGTAACTGTGAGCACAATTCTTTTCATATGAACCTTTAGGTTTCCCATTAAATAGCACCTCATCTTTCATTTTAGGGAATAGATTATACTGGTTGATCATGGTCAATTGATTGACCGTTGTTATTTCAGAATGTATTCACTCTGAAAGCCGGAAAGGATCGAAGATCTGTTTTGCATATAATTGTGAACAATTTTCAGGTGTTTTATTCTGTTGATTGTTCTGATCAAGTTGAAGCAAGAGCAGATATTTACAAGACAATCAAGCTTGTAGCTAGATGATATAATTTGTTTTCATTTTTATGTTTGATAGTCAAGCTTTTGGGCATAATCTTGTCACCTTTCTGTTTAGAGGATAGACAGAAGAAGGGGGAGAAGGCAAATCAAGTGAAAATTTTGTTTGTTAAGATTCTAGGAATCATCTTTGTACATTGCTTGCTGAAAGAAAACAGAGTTGCCCTTTTTCAGTCTAAACTCACATTGCTCAAACTTGTCAAAATGGCGAGTTCATTAGTGTGTGGATATATGAGCTCTTGGCTTGCTGGGAGTATTTTTCCAGCATTTTCTTATTCAAACTTCTGCTATTAAGGACGGAGTAAAAGTGGCCATCGGATATCTGCATGAACAAGAAGATCGTTGATTCTTAACCGATCATTGTAGCTGTTGACATCTATACGGCACGATTTTCAGCAGCATCTTATAATTACAGCAGTGGGATTTCATCAGTGACAGAAACACAGATGCAAAATAGATAAATCAGGCATAGTAGATGATGATCTTCGAGCATATTTTTGTAGTAACAAAATCTTGCAGGTACACAAATGCATACTCTCTCTTTTTATCCAACTGTTTTAAATGATTCATGGAGGTGCCTAAGTGTATCTTTGTCTCTGTTCCACTCTGGTGTTGGTGCATTAACAAAATGGGCATAAAGCTTATTCTTGGCACAGGTGACTGATATCAAGCTGTGTGCACCAAGTCCATCAATCTCGTACTCATAATATACTTGTCCATTCTCATCTTTCCTTTCTTCTGAGGCCACGCTGTCTGCACTGGAAATAAGGTCTTGCAAATTCACATCTGACAGTGCCAAATTGTTCAGCACAACGTCCTTTGGTGCCAGTTGACGAAAACCTGCCAGAAAGGTTAAGTATTCCTTTTCTTCCTTCTTCTTTGGGTTGTAAAACTCACTATCTGTTCCATTTGTTCCCTTCTCAACTTTTGACACTAACTTCTCTTTCCATCCCTCCGGGACATCGTAAATGTACTCAGCAGATGCCTTCTTGTCAGAGTTGCCGCCATAGCCGCCGTAGTTGGCTGCACTAGCAGCAGTGCCATAGTATATGGAGTAAGTTGTGGCTGAGTCTGCAAGTGAAGCAGGTGTGGTGGTCAGGATTGTAGTCGCTAGCGCAGTGGCAGCCAAAGTGGTTGTTATGTTAGCTAAGGGTGTTTTGGAAGGTGGAATTGGGAGTTGGAATTTTGATGGTGGTTGTGGAAGTGGTGGTTTTGGGGAGGCTGGGGTGGCGGCGGAGGAGGAAGAAAGAATGGCCGACGGAGAGAAAATGGTGGCCATGGATAGAATTGATAATGATTGCGGTATACGGATGGGTGGACATGGTTATAACTTGTGGGGAAGATCTTCGTATCTTTTCTTATCCTGGAGATTTACACGTATGCCATGTTTGGTCCTACGTTTTGATTTGAACAAATAATATTCAGACATTATCTTATGTGTTGCAATTTTATCCAAATGAAGAAAATCCTAACTGAAATGTGTCTCAGACTTGTTAAAAAAACTATATATTTTTTTAACGGAATTCTACACTATTATAGAGTAAAAAGAGATGGCCATATGCTGAATAAGAATCAAATTTAAGGTCTTTTGATCTAGTAATGAGGATTTACTAATTGAACATTGTCTTAGTTCAATATATAGTGTATTTGAATAATTTAATACTCCTACATCAGTTGGCAATCCTGTATCCGGTGCACCAAATTGAAGAGTATGTTTGGTTCACATACGAGAAGAAAAAAGCGAAGGAGGTTCCATTTTGTTTAGTTAGAGTGGGAGGTATCTCAATTCATTTAGATTGGAACTAATTATTTTTCTGATGTAGGAATAATTTATTTCTTTTCTTTTTTTATTCTTAATTAAACGAGATCAAATATTTTAAACTTCTATATTCATTAATTAGTTGAACTTAAATTTTAAAATATTTTTACTAAAACAATCCGTAAGATATTTTTTATTAAAACAATGTCAAACATTAATTAAGGTTCAAATCGAATTTGAATTCAAATTCAAATCTTATATTGAAACATCAAGCTAGAATTAATTATCTCACTATCATGGTCATGTAGAGGAATTTAGAGATCTTAGGTGAATTTTTTTTTAAAATGACTTGTTAAAGTTGTTTTTTATATTTTTAGAATAAGTTAAACTGGAAAGGAAAAGGTAGGTTTTATCTTAAAAAAAAAAAGTTAATTAATGGACATTAAGAAGACAATAAACCTAAAATATTCTAATAAATTGATTTTTTCGTAATTATAATTAAGTTATAAGTAAATAAAATTTTTAATTAATTTTTAATTTATATAAGCCTTATATATATATATATATAATTTGAAAGCCTCTTGTACAAATAGAGTCTAAGGCGACGACTGTTTGCATAATTATATATATATATATATATATATATATATATATATATAATTTGAAAGCCTTCTGTACAAATAGAGTCTAAGGTGACGATTTCTCAGAAGGATCGGAGATTCCGTTAAATGGTGCCATTTTGATATGGAATTACGACAGTGGGATGGACTTTTGTGGAATTCCGTTTGTAGCGTCGTCACATTTTCGAAATGCGAAAATGCGACCATGTAAAATAAGGTTGCATTATAGAAATAGAGTCTCTTGTACAAGGTTGCATTCGAAAGCCTCTTGTACAAATAGAGTCTAAGGCGACAATCGGAGATTCGTTAAATGGTGCCGTTTTGATATGGAATTACGACAGTGGGGCGGACTTTTGCGGAATTCTGTTTGTAGTGTGGTCGCATTTCGAAAATGCGACCATGTAAAATAAGGCCGCATTATAGAAATGCGACCTTATTGGCAGTTTGATTTGCACTTAACAAAATCCGCGAGCATATGACCGTTGTGTTCCTCCTGATAGGTACCAGGTTTTGGACTTCGTGTAGAAACCGAGAGATGTTCGGGGTTGACCAAGTTGCATCTACCACCTCTAGATATGGGCCGAACATTAACTGTCCCAACATTATTCCCAGTTGAACTAATGTATTCAGTTCCTATACTATTTACGGCTGCTCTTGTATTATCCATTGGTTGGTATAATGCTTGGGGTTGCATGTAGTTAAAGGTTTCCTCTCAAATGCCAATAGGGAGTTGAGAAAATGAATTGTACTGTTCTTGAATCGAAGGACCCAACCCCGCCACCTGATTTAGCATTGCAAAGAATGAACCCAAATGACTTGGGCGTTGAGAAGTCATATCGGAATAACTCACATGTAGTTGAATGCTTTGGGACTTAAATTCATGCGGCAACATCCATAGAACCTTCATATCATCGTCATCGCTTAACTCATTTGTAGCATATTGTTGATCATATCTATAAAGAAATGGATGTCTCAATATAATCTTGATTGTCACATTTCGTCCTCCCAATCCAAGATATGTATGAACCTTGTCAACTAGTTCTGAGTAAGATATCCAACGTCGGAGAATGTAAGTTTTGTTAATCGCTCAATCAAACTATATAGAGCCCTGATAATTGCGTTGTATTTGACAATCCCAAAAAAAGTAGAGCACAATAGGTGGTTCCAAAACATCCATGATTACCGAGTCGGCACAATCTGAAATTTACAAGATACTATACCATTATCAGAAAACTAAAAATCAAACAACAAGGCATAGCAATTTGAAAAACCACCCTAAATAAGCACATTGGTTGAAAAATACAAAGAAAATAAGTGTATGTTAATGGATGAAGTTATTTGCAGAGATTGCCCACTGAGATATGATCTGGCCGGCAATGATTTTTGCAGATTTGTATGAAATAGCTGTAGATCTGGGTAAGGTCGCATTACATATATGCAAACATATAAAGTTCTAGCAAACATAGAAACAAACTCCTTGCATTCACAAAAACAGATTTCCTGCATATATCCTATACAATAAATAACAATCTCCAACATGCCAAAACCATTCAAACCATTCAAACACCATCCAAACACCAAAACCATTCAAACACCAGCAACATTATACATTCAGACTACATCTACTCAAGTAAAGAACGACTAATGCGATGAGAGTACACATGACTTGCAAGGCCTAATCTTCCTCCTCGGTCTCCCAACATCATTAGGCTATGGTTCTTCTTGCTGGGGAGAATGGACGTGTTGTGCGTCTTCTTTCTGGGGAGGATCTGCAACTCGTCTTCCTCGCTTACTACAGACAATCCCGTGGAACGGTCAAATAGGAAGGTCATCAATGCGTGTAAAACGCTCTGCCTGCCCATCAGTAGCGGGGAAATCCTCGCCTACTGGAATGCCTGTCTCAGTAGTATATGGAGACTGAACTGGATCGCCATGGAATCATCCACTAGCAACTCATCCAGGCCAAAATCGGGGTGCAAACCATCCCCTGCTTCCTAGTCATGATGGTTAGTAGTAGCCTCTTGGTTATGATGGTCTTGTGGAGGACGTGGTTGCGTTTGGAGTCTCTTGCCTCCGCACCTCACCCCAACATATGCACATCCATCAATAGGCTCCCGAGGCCTCGAAGTAGGCTGACTCACTGTGATAGTCGACTCATTTGAATCGATTGTGCCAGGATATCTATCTTGCAGTTGATGACATACTGTCAGTCCTCGAGCGCATATATTTCCTATCTAAATAAACGTCCTTCGAGAAACTGAGTCGGCATTAGGAATATGGCGCTCTGCCACTGCCATAGCACGTCGTACAATATCGGCCTGAAAAATACATTTAAAATTTAGTTATATATTTAAACATGTTGCAACTTATTAAATCATAATTACATACCAATAACTGTACTAGACCCAGTAGGCTAATATCCCGATTGTAGTGCACCGTGAGAAATGGGGTTCTTGATCTGAAGATGGGTATGGTCCCTATACCACTGCATGTAATCTATAGCAACCGAGACACTTATCAGACTAGTCTGTATGTACTCTACTCGATGTGCCCATATATGGAGATATGGTCCATAATATATGGCATAATCTCTAGCAGGATTGCTCCACCTATCAATATCGTGGAGGTCAACCCGTGTATCGTAATCTATCGGTATAGACTGCAGCATCCCAAATTGCCGCATGACCCGATCCGGAAAGTAGAGCTCGATTACCTCCCAGCTAGTAAGCGCTGTGCGTGGCCTCCAGATATTAGGCCCATCCAAATAATGCGGGGGGAGGACACTCACCAAATCCGGCTGATATGGCTGCCAAATAAATTACAACACACACAATACATATAAGGATTGCGTAAGTATGTATACATAACATATATACTTACATCCTCATCGGAGAGGGCATCAAGTTGAGAGAGATATGACACTAAAACATGTGTGGATGTGCTATAGAGATGTAAACTTACATCCAATCGAGCTCTATATGGTGCAAGCAGTGGTAGCTCGTTGCGGGGTCTACCCTGCTTCGGTCGTACAACTTGAAGACGTTCCCAAGCCCATAGCTACATTGCATTTATATAAAGGTATTAGAAATATTACATATGTTATCAAGAATTTCAAAAAAAAAAAAAGGACCAAATCCAAACTTACTTGAAGTAAGACCATTGGGCCACAAATCTCCTGAGTGGACCCAATACCAGCTTGGCACAAACATCTATATAGGTATGCTAAGACTACACTACCCCAACTTAGGGTGCCACATGCATCTAAATCCTCTATAATAGGTAGAAATCTTAAGTGCAGTAAATTCCCAAACTTATCAAAAAATAATAATCTCCCGATCAGTAAGAAGATAAGACAACGACCACGCTGCTGTATAACGTTATCTGCCAGAGGAATGTCCAAGTGCTCCTCAATAGGAGCCTTCCTAATCCTATTCCCCCGAATGTGCTCTGCTCGTGGTCTAATACCAAGTAGTCTATCACAAAGATCAATCCAATCAGATTTACTATAGTGAAAAGGCACCCCTATAACTAGATCCCCATCTACTCTAAGGCCCCATAAAATTGCTACATCCTCTAATGTCACAGTAGCCTTTCCTACTGGTAAATGAAATGTATGGGTCTCTTGCTGCCATCGCTTTACTAGTGCAGTAATGAGGGCGTGATCAACTTGTATATGTCTAACTCGTCTAACTCCCCTAAAACCAGCACTTTCCACCAACTTCATGACTCTGCTTGAAAGGGGAGTGTGCTCCTAAAATTCCAGAATCGTATCGTCTAAACACCAATGGAGTCTCACAGGCACGCTGATCACCAGACCATACTAATGAAGAATGGTGACTCGGCTGAAGAGATAATAAACCATCTACAAGAGGGCCGGGATGGATATCTACGTTCATGTGATCCATCCTACCTATTTAAAGTAAATTAACACAATTAATGTAAGACCTTGAAAGAAAAGAGTTAGAAGGTGGAAAGGTAAAAGAAAAGGAAATAAAATCGTGGAAAAGAAAATGAAAAGAAATGAAAGATCTTGAAAATTGGTTTTCATTGTGTGTAGAATGAAATTTCAAATCTTGATTAGATCTTCTAAACCCTAAACCAAAATAACTAAAAATGAATTCCAAAATAGAAACCAAAATTAACTCATTAATGGGAGCAATCAACTAGTCAATGAATTTTGAATCTTTTCTTCTACAAAGCCAAAATGCATAATTTGATATTGATGGAAATTTACCGTGTCTTGGCTTCAAGCCACTTAAAGCATTTTCTTTCACCCTCTAGTCCACTTAAATCGTTTCGTTATATCCTATTAGCATTTGAAATAGGGCAAAAATGTTCAATAAAATCGACAATTTAGAACATATCAACCAATTAACTAAAGCTATATAAGAGCAAGAAAATTTTCAAAATCCTAGTAAAAATAACTAAAAACAAAACATATCAAATACAAAACTTCAACTAAAAATAAAAATTTGATTAACGCTTGTCATTTGAAGAGTGATACTTATAAATTGGAGTATTCCACTAGTCAATGAATCTTGAATTATGCTTGAAACAACGCCCTGAAATAGGAGGAAGCCACGGAATTGAATCAAGAATTTCAAACTTTGTCTTCTTTTAGCTCAGTTTGGTGCTTCAACAACAAGGTATAGTAAATGGGTTCCCACATTTGTCGGCAATTTCCGCAGAGATGTCGCTTTTGGAACAGGATTCTCGCCGGCGGACAGCTTTTTGAGTCTACTTGATCACACCAAGAAGAGAAAATGGGAAAGAAGAACAGTTAGTTCGTTGTGGGTGAATGGGTAAGTAATACGACCTTGAGGTCACATTATTTTAATGCGATCTCAAGGTCGTATTGTAATAATACGACCTATTTTATTTTTGAAAATTCCCAATTCTTACTTTAAGCTAAATTTCTGGTCGCTTTTCTACATTATAGAAATGCGACCACGCTACAATCGAAATTCAGTAAAAGTCCGCCCTATTATCGTAATTTCATACCAAAACAGCACTATTTAACGGAATCTTTGCCTAAGGATGTACATGCCTCTGTTCACTATTTAAGTAGGCTCGAATACAATCCACTCTTACCCCTTCCTTCCCACCCAGCCCCTCGCCTGAGCATCCCATACCCATCCCTTCCTCCCAACGATCTTCTCCCCACCCCTAGCACCGTTTTCGACAATTCTTGTAGTACCCTGTGTTGGGGATATGCCCTAAAGTCAATTTGTACTTATACAATTGTCATTATGTTTTATATAATAATATGAGGCTTTCCTTTCCATGAATAGTGAGTTTTGTTTTGTTGGTCATCAAGTACGTGACTTGATAGTAAAACCCTACAATGAATACAATGACTATTCTAAAATTGTCCATGATCGATTATTATTATTGGAATAATAATAAATTAAGATTAGTATGTTTGTGACTTGATGGCTATGTTTTACTGGCCATGGATATTTGTGATATCGAGTCAAGACATAAATAAATGTTAGAGAACATTGTATTGTACATGACCAACTGTGAGAGTACTTCATGGAATATGTCATAAGTACTTTCTAGCTATAATAATATTGAAAGTCCTTCGACCTAAATTCTTCATAGTTTCTTACTTGATAAATTCTATATTTTGACATTGTCTAAAGTTGTCTTTAACCATATAATAAATTAGACTACTGTTGGATATAGAATAAATCAAGGAGAGGAATATGATTGATTGTGAAGGAATTTGTCCCTCTCAGTTATGGGAGAGATATCCATGGGCCCCTTGATAAGTTAGACTGTTAAAAAAATGCATGGCCGTGCTCAAATATATCAATCTAAGATATTGATATCATTTGTTTGAACAGTCTACTATGAAATCAAGAAATAATTGATTAAGCTTAATAAGGATGACATGCTCCGTGCCTTATGCTTAATCTGGATATCGTGTGACAAAAGGACTAAATATAAAATTATGGTTTGGTTCAAAGAGATCACCGATCTTCATTTAACCTGGATAGTTATAATGTTTTGCTAGAAACCGCTTATAACTTGTGGGCCATTTAAATATGATTTAGGCACACTGCCAGTGTTAAATGAACCCATAGGGTCACACAATAAGCGAACTTGTTAGGTTATTTTTCCTGGTGACCAGGTTCGATGAATCTGGATGATATCCAGATTATAAGAATCTGACTCGGTAAAATAATTAGTTAAATTACCGAGATAATAGCAGAATCTTATCATATCAGTTTTAATTTAATTTGAATTTAAATTAGAATATGATAAGATATTATTGGAGTTGGATTCTAAGAGGTTCGAGGGTTTTTTAAGAAAACCCTAGCCGTCTTTTCAATAGTCCAATTTTTTGGTTGAGAACATTCGTACCATTCTCTACCAGAAAGAAAAAAACCTCTAAAACCCTAGGCGCTAGCACTCCCCGGGTATCGAGTGAGTTCGCGGTGTGTATCCGATAGAGGACGTTCGCATACTACAGCGTCTGGTGATTGTTCGGGTTGAACGTACAACAGCGCAACCAGAATCGAATGATTTCGATTACAGCAACTAGAGGTAATTCTTAAAGCTTAGATCTTCTTAATCGTTTGCTTGGGTCCTCGGGAGGGATTCGTAGATATTTTCCGCGTTTAGGAATCCACGAATCCTAACACCCTGCACCCCTTCCCTCCTCCTCCCACACCCTTCTTTTCCTCCGCGCTCCTTTCCCTCATACTGCCAGTACCTTGCAACCCTTCCCCTCCTCCTGTTGGGAAATATGCCCTTTTAGACTAGGTTTCTGATGTAAATATCGAATGTTTTAATAAAAGAATTTATTTTTAAAAATTATTTGTGAATTTACATTTTATTTGTGCACAATTACGTTTGGAAAAAACCCATTGTGTTTAAGTAAATGGTCCATATGAATGGTGGTCTTTCACAGTAAGGTATGGATCACGGGTTACTTAACACATAAATATTTGTTTTAAACCGATTGATGAGAATGAGAATCTCATCATGTTTAGGTTATTATGTTATGAATTCCAATTGGGAAATATCTTACCTTTAGCCAATGAGTAGTCCACTCATTTTATGACATAATCGTACTTTGAATACATAGAATAGGACCTGTAGTAGTGAATTTTTAAAGTACTATATGGTAGAAACCTAAACTACTACTGCTACAGCGTGGACTAGTACTCTACGACTTGAGTATGAGTTGGTGGTCTGACGAAGCTGTAAGCATGTACTTTGATTTGCTTTTAGTTGAGGTTCTATTATAGGACTAATATACTTACATGTTGGGTATGTGTGACTAGTTAGTTAAGATAGACTTATACAAGATAGTTTCTATACTATATCGCCCATTGTGGTTGTCTGAATGATCTAAATATCTAGGGCCCTGGGAAACATGACTTGGGTGTTTGCTTTAGGGTAGCTCCCTTGGAAAGAGGAAATAATCCAAGAAGTCGTGGATCATTGGACTAGAAGCCTAAGGATGGTAGATGTCATTTAGAGAGGTGTTAGTACATTTCATCATTTCTAACGTACGACGTATAGAGAGGTACTTTAGTCACATCACCTATAGGTCGGAGACTTTGCTAAACGCAACATTGTCCTTGGGGTCAATATTTTCTTATGGTGATATTCAAAATATTTAAAATGCAAAATACGGCTATTTATATGACAAGCGTATTTTGGTCATTTTAGTAGCTAAGGCGGTGTGTCTCTTGGTCCCCAGTATAGACTGTAAGTACTAATTATAACAGGCTAAGGAATTGGTCTTAAATTAAATGAAATTTATTTTATTTAAGTAGGGTGATTTAATTATTGGGCTAGAATAAAATAGAGATCCACAGAGAGAAAAAATTAATTAAATTAGTTTGATGGGTTAATTAATTGTTCAGTGTTTTGGCCCAGTTTGAATAATTAAAGATTGACCTGAGACCAAACTAATATAGTCTTGTTAATTGGACTAGTTTATTTGAGCTGAAAAATTAATTATTTATTGGGCCATTTATTTTGTTCTAATTAGAATACTTAATTTAGTCCAAAAGGCTAAACAATAGTCCAATGGGCCAATCCAGTTTAACCTATCGTTTTATTTAGGTTAAACAGGAGAACAAAGACGTACGTTGTAGACAACGTTGTTTTTCGGCTTCTTCTCTGAGAAAAAGAAAAACGTGACAGCCTTTTCTTCTCTCTGAAAAATTCCTTAGCCCTGTGAGTTATTCACCAAATGTGGATTAGGCAGGCCATATACTAGAAGATCGAGAGGTTAGTATCCATATACATGCATAGACGGAGTAGAAGGCTTGCAGGAATCGCACAAGAGGTTTCCATCAGCGCACCTACCCCGGTTCCACATATTCCGGTCCAGCCAACTTTAAGAACAAGAAGAGGAGGTAAATTTTTTTCCTTCTCGGAGCTCGAATAGGCTGTGACTTGCGCCGGCTACTATCTGGAGTTCTACTGCGTGTTTTTCTTGTTCAATTCGTTGCTTTCGCTGTGCTTTGCTTCCTTTTTAAATCTTCAATTTGTATTAGAGCATGAAGATTTTGTGTAAATATAGGAAGCATGCATGCTAGTTAAATAAAACTGGACACATATGTGTGAATAACATGTGATCCTTCACTATTTTGGTATGGATAGATTGATTGTTAAACCTTTCTGATGGAGGTATAGGTGTATATATAATCTGGTTTTTTCCTTAGCAAATCATGTAAACCTAATCTTAATGGGTATAGGTGATTGTTGTTTTTTGGTGTTGTTGATTTTGGGTTGAAATCGGAGAGCCAAGAACTGGAAGAAAGTTGCGAGAGAAAAAAACCAGAGAATGCATCGCAGAAAATCGTGGCAGAAAAATCAAAGAAGAAGCTCGGTTAGACCGGGACCGGCGCCGGCTCAGGTCTGGGCTCAGGTCTGTACATGGGCTGCGAGTCTGGATCTTAGGTCGCCCACGAGGTCCTTGTTCGGTACGGCAGGTGTTGTGGATCGTAGTGAGGATGGGTGCTCGATCTAGTGCGGTGAGTGCAGTGGACCAAGGAGAAATTTTTATTTTTCCTTGTAATTTTCTTGCATTTTCTTTTTTGTTTTGGGGTCCATACCAGACGAAGTTAATATTTTTATAATAGTTAATATTCATAGAATATTTTTGCATGAAAAATATTACTAAGGGATTTTAGGATTAAACAAGACCATTAATTAATTAATTAATGTATTTAATTCTATTATTTGGGCACTTAGGTTTAAAAATAGAAAAGTATGAAAACGTCTACTGTTTTCTAGTATGCTATTTATTTTTGAGTACCTATGTGCGCACTTTCTCAAAGACCAAAGTCTTTGGGAGTATTTTTGACAAGAAAACATTTTTCTAAAAACTAAATGGTTATTTTAACTTGAACAAAAATTAATCCTTAGATATTTTCTCAAAGGATTTACCCTTTGACATAGAAAATATATTGAATTTAGATATTTTTGTAAGTAAAAAATAGAAAGCCATTTTGTTTTATTTTTGCACAAGAAAAATTGTTTTGTCAAATAAATTTGAGATAAAGTCTCTAGAAAGTTTTGATTGGAAATTTTTGAAATCATTAAGTTTTTAACTTAAATAAAATTAGTCCATGAAAAAATCTCTCAAAGGATATAAACCTTGACATAGAGATTTTAATGGATTTAGATATTTTATTTTTTGAATTAAGGGAAAACTTAATGGAAATTTTTAAAAGGATATTTTTCAAAAAAACCTTTGTTTTAAAAGACTAAGTGGGAGAGGAGTTCCAACGGCCCCACGACTTCCATCATGATCCTCATTAGAGATCGTGGATCCCCTTATGTCACACTGGGAGTGAACCCGTATAGGATGAGGATATCACAAGGATCTAGATCTAATGGAGATATGTAATTAATAACTCGGGATACGTACTATAATCGGCTAGCCCCTCGTTGGAGGTTATAGTGTGAGGTATATCCATAGAAAATGAGAGGAAACGACCATCCGCTCGATGGAGTTATCCTCTAGATCATTACCTAGAAGAGAAATTGATTTGTGGTGGTTAACACATATAGCTTAGAGAACTGTTAATCTTCCTAAGAAGCTATGTCAGTTTTCCTAAGAGCTAAATTAATTATTATCAGTTTTTGATATAAGGATAAATTGCACAAATTTATTTTATTTTCACAAACTAAATCATTTCTTTTATTTTCGATTTTTCAGAAATGGTGGGAGGTTCTTTTAGTCCTTTGACCGTTATTCTCCGAGAGAATAAGCTAATAGGTCCAAACTATGTGGAATGGAAAAGGAACCTGGACATAATACTCACAACGGAAGAGTATAAGTATGTCCTTTACGAGATCTGCCCTGTTATCTGGGAAGGTTCCACCGCCAAGAGCGAGAGGCTGAGAAGGCTGACAAAATGGCACACTGCTATATGTTAGCCTCCATGTCTAATGTGCTCTAGTCAAAATACGAGCATATGGTTTTTGTGTATGACATAAGTCAATCATTAGCAACGATGTTCGCGGATAAGAGCCGGCCCGCAAGGGAGGAGGCTCTTCGAACTATCATTGACACTAAGATGGTTGAGGAAGTATCAATCAGAGAGCACATGCTCAAGATGATTGCTGCTTTCGAGGAAGCAGAAATCTTAGGGGCTGTCATTGACCCCGAGAGCCAAGTAGACATGGTTCTCGAATCTCTACCGGGTTCTTTTACTTAGTTCAAGTTGAATTACAACATGAACAAGTTAAATATGAGTTTAACTGAGTTAATAAAGGAACTCCAGATGGTAGAGAAGGTCATGAAGCCTCAATCAAATGCTATGATTGCTGAGGCTTCTTCCTCTAAAATTGGGCCTAAGCCCAGAAGGTTCAAAAGGAAGAAGGGAAACACAGCGGCCCAGCCTAAGACCCAACTCGAAAGATAAACCAAAGGCCAAGTATTTCAAATGTAGAATGAAGGGACACTGGAAAAAGGAGTGTCCAGATCTTCAAGCCAAGAAAAACCCCACAGGTAATGTTTTCTATCTAGAGTTTATATCAATGGTTGGATCAACTTTCACTTGGATTGTTGATTCAGGAACCACTGATCATGTCTGTAACTCCTTGCAGGGGTTTAGAAAGATGAGAGGACTCAAGAAGGATGAACATGGGCTACGCGTGGGAAATTAAGCACAAGTCTGGGCCCTTGCAGTGGAGAGCTAGATCTTATTTTTTTATTGTAATAGAATAGTGGTTTTTAAAGATATTTTATATGTACCTGGATTTCGATAGAATTTGACTTCAGTTGCGAAACTAATAAATCAAGGATATTCTGTATCTTTCCATTCTGGTATTTCTATCAATAGAGATGGAGAAATTTTATGTACTGGGTACATGTATGGAAATCTATTCTTCTTAAACCATATTAATAATCAATTAAATAACGCTCAATCTGAACCTTTAACTAGTAAGAGGAAGACCAATGTCAATGACTCATATCTTTGGCATCTAATGTTAGGTCATTGAGATTAATGTCAACTCAACCAGGATTCAGAGGTTAATCCATGATGGGCCCTTGGGCTCATTGAGATTGAAAAATTAGCCTCAATGTGAATTCTGCCTAATGGGGAAGATGACCAAAAGGTCATTTATCCCAAAGGCGGATAGAGCCAAGGAGATATTGAGTCTTGTTCACACTGATGTGTGTGGTCCCTTGTCTACACCAGTTAGAGGGGGTTTTGAGTACTTCATCACTTTCACGGATGATTGTACAAGGTTTGGTTTTATTTACCTGATGAGACACAAGTTTAACTCTTTTGACAAGTTCAAGGTGTTTAAGGCTGAAGTAGAGCGTCAAATAGGTAAAGTAATCAAGATCTTATGATCGGATCGTGGTAGAGAGTACCTCCTTGGTGAATTCAAGGACTACATAGTACATCATGGGATAGTATCCCAACTCTCTGCATCGGGGACACCCCAGCAGAATGGAGTAGTACATTGATGGAAATAGTCCGAAGCATGATGTCTTATGCTACTCTTCCAGTATCTTTTTGGGGATATGCCCTAGAAACAGCGGCATATATTCTGAACTTAATACCTTCCAAGTCAGTACCTAGGACTCCCTATGAGTTGTGAATTGGGCGTGAGCCAAGTCTGAATCATTTCAGGATATGTGGTTGTCCAATTTATGTACTGGTCAAGGGAGACAAGTTAGAATCAAGATCAGAATTATGTTATTTTGTTAGGAATCCAAAGGAGACAAATGGTGGTTACTTTTATCATCATAAGGAGCAAAAAGGACTAGTTAGTACTAATGCTAGATACTTAGAGGATGATCAGAGTACCTCCACTAAAGGTTCAACTAGGTTGGAACTTGAGGAGAAGTTATTTTTAGAATCAATTTCTTTTGACCCGTTTGTGGAACAAAAAGAGGCACAATCTCAAGAGCCTGTACAATTGGAGCCTCGTCGTAGTGGGAGAGTGTCTAGGGTTCCAGAGAGATGGACTGGAGAAGCTTTTAAGCTAGTCTCCGACCATCAGGAACAAGACCCCACTAGATACGAGGAAGCTATTACTGATGCCGATGCAAATCTATGGCATAAAGCAATAAAAGCTGAGATTAAATCTATGTACTTCAATCAGGTTTGGGATCGTGTAACTTCACCTGAAAGGATAAAACCTATTGGGTGTAAGTGGGTATATAAGAGGAAGAGGGGAGTGGATGAGAATGTGGAAACCTTCAAAGCTAGTCTTGTGGCGAAAGGGTATACTCAGAAAGAGGGAATCGATTATGAGGAAACCTTTTCCCCGGTAGCCATGCTTAAGTCCATCCATATCTTCCTTGCCATCGTATGTTATTATGACTACGAGATATGGCAAATGGATGTCAAGACGGCATTTTTAAATGTCCATCTTAGTGAAGACATCTATATGTCCCAGCCGGAAGGCTTTATTGCTAAAGGCTAAGAACATATGGTTTGCAAGCTTAAGAAGTCCATTTATGACCTTAAGCAGGCATCGAGAGTATGGAATATTCGTTTTGATGAGACTGTAAAGTCTTACGGTTTTATTCAAAACGAGAATGAACTATGCGTGTACAGGAAACTTGAAGGCATTAATGTGATTTTTCTTGTCTTGTATGTGGATGACATTCTACTAATTGGAAATGATGTAGGGTCATTGTCATCTATAAAGGTTTGACTGTCTAGTGAATTCAGTATGAAGGACTTGGGAGAAGCCAATTACATTCTCGGTATTAAGCTTCTTAGAAATAAGAAGTAAAGAATGTTAAGATTATCCTAAGCGATATACATTGATAAGATGCTGGCCAAGTACAGCATGAACTCATACATGGGAGCTCTAATTCTTTGTAGACATGGGTTGCCTTTTTTTCAAGGGACTGTCCTAAGTCTCAAGAAGAAAAAGATAGAATTAGTAGGATTCTTTACGCTTCGACTGTGGAAAGTCTCATGTATGCCATACTATGTACTAGGCCAGATATCTGCTTTGTCGTAGGTTTAGTTAGTAGATATCAGTCAAACCCTGGGGAGATTCATTGGCAAGCTATAAAGCATATTCTCAAGTACCTCAAGGAAACGAGAGATTATATACTAATTTACAGGGCTAATGACTTGGTTCCTACAGGATATATAGGCTTAGACTTCCAAGCGGATAAAGATGAAAGAAAATTCACTAGTGGATATGTCTTCACCTTGTTTGGAGGAGCCATTACATGGAGGAGTATCAAACAATCTTGCATTACTGACTCAACCATGGAAGTTGAGTATATGGTAGCTTCGGAGGCATCCAAGAAAGCAGTCTGGCTTCGGAAGTTCCTTTTAGAACTTAGAGTCGTGCCACATATGGACAGGCCGATTGTGATGTATTGTGACAACACCGGAGCAGTATCACAATCCAAAAAACCCAGGAACCACAAGAAGGGGAAGCACATTGAGAGGAAGTACCACTTGATCTGTAATTTCATCCAGAGACGGGAAGTCGTGGTGGAATAGACTGCTTTAGAGAACAATCTAGTAGATCCATTCACCAAACTTTTGGCTGAGAGAGTCCTCAAGAGATAGTTAGACGCCATAGGGGTGGGCACATACGGACTTACTTAGTCTTAGAGTGCAAGTGAGAGATTGTTGGAAAATATGCCTTCTTAGACTAGGTTTCTGATGTAAACATCGAATGTTTTAATAAAAGAATTTATTTTTAGAAATTATTTATGAATTTACATTTTATTTGTGTATAATTACGTTTGGAAAAGACGCATTGTGTTTAAGTAAGTGGTCTATGTGAATGGTGGTTTTCCATAGTAAGGTATGGATCATTGGTTACTTAACACATAAACGTTTTTTCTTAACCAATTGATGAGAATGAGAATCAAATCATGTTTAGGTTATTATGTTATGAATTCCAAATAGGGAATGGCTTACCTTTAGCCAGTGAGTAGTCCACTCACTTCATGAGATAAACGTATTTTGAATACGTAAAACATGACCTGTAGTAGTGGTTTCTTAAAGTACTATATGGTAGAAACCTAGACTATTACTGCTACAGCGTGGACTAGTACTCTACGACTTGAATATGAGTTGGTGGTCTGACGAAGCTGGAAGCATGTACTTTGATTTGCTTTTAGTTAAGGTTCTATCGTAGGACCAATATACTTGCATGTTGGGTATGTGCGACTAGTTAATTAAGACAGACTTGTATAAGATAGTTTCTATACTATATCGCCTATTGTGGTTGTCTGAATGATCTAAATATTCAAGGCCCTAGGAAACATGACTTGGATGTTTGCTTTCGGGTAGCTCCCTTAGAAAGTGAAAACAATCTAGGAAGTCGTGGATCATTGGACTAGAAGCCTAAGGATGGTAGATGCCATTTAGAGAGGTGTTAGTACATTTCTTCCTCTCTAATGTACGACGATGTATAGAGGGGTACTTTAGTCACATCACCTGTCGGTCGGAGACTTTGCTAAACGCAGCATTGTCCTTGAGGTCAATATTTCTTTATGGTGATATTAGAAAATATTTAAAATACAAAATACAGCTATTTATATGGTAAGGGTATTTTGGTCATTTTAGTAGCCAAGGCGGTGTGTCTCTTGGTCCCTAGTATAGACTGTAAGTCCTAATTATAAACAGTATAAGGAATTAGTCTTAAATTAAATGAAATTTATTTTATTTAAGTAGCCTGATTTAATTATTGGGCTAGAATAAAATAGAGGTCCACAGAGAGAAAGAATTAATTAAATTAGTTTGGTGTAATTAATTATTCAAGGCTTTGGCCCAGTTTGAATAATTAAAGATTGACCTGGGACTAAACTAATATAGTCTTGTTTATTGGACTAGTTTATTTGGGCTGAAAAATTAATTATTTATTGAGCCATTATTTTGTTCTAATTAGAATAATTAATTTAGTTCAAAAGGCTAAACTAAGAGTCTAATGAGTCAATTTAGTTTAACCTAGGGTTTTATTTAGGTTAAATAGGAGAACAAAGACGTACGTTGTAGACAACGTTGTTTTTCGGCTTCTTCTCTGAGAAAAAGAAAAATGTGATAGCCTTTTCTTCTCTCTGAAAAATTCCTTAGCCCTGTGAGTTGTTCACCAAACGTAGATTAGGCAGGCCATATACTGGAAGATCGAAAGGTTGGCGTTCATATATATGCACAGACGGAATAGGAGGCTTGCAGGAATCGCATTAGAGCTTTCCACCAGCGTATATACCCCAGTTCCACATATTCTGGTTCAGCCAACTTTAAGAAGAAGAAGAAGAAGTAAATTTTTTTTTCCTTCTCGGAGCTCGGACAGGCCGTGACCGGCGCCGGCTAAGGCCGTCGAAACTAGGGCCGCCTATGGTCTAGAGTTCTGCTGCGTGTTTTTCTTGTTTAGTTTGTTGCTTCCGCTGTGCTTTGCTTCCCTTTTAAATCTTCACCTCCCACCGTTCCACGGCTTTCTTCCCTATGTTCTCCCCTTTCTAGATGCCTTAACCAAACCTAGCTTAAACCTTACCCGCCACTACTCATTGTGGACAATTTCTTTGAACTTTATCACAGCTTGCAATCTCTCTATCCCTCATTCTCGCCATGCTTTAATGGCTACCACTGCCGTAGTTGATAAATGCTTTGGTGCTTTGGAATTCCACAGCATTGTTGTCTTTGTTGTTAACAACTCTCGATCATTTTTTTCCCGGTGGTTTAACATGTTATTCCTTCTATATATATATATATATATATATATATATATATATATATATATAAGGAATTATGAAAGGCTATGAGACACTGTCCTGTAATAACACTTGGCAAAAGTAAATTTAAGATTTTGTTCAAAGAAAATAAATTAGAGATATGAGGTGCTATAAATTCATTTAAATTTATTAAATTCATCTGAATGAATGCAAATTTTAATATTAATTTAGGCAAAATCTCTAATTTGGTCTCTTAATAATTATTTTCAATTGGTTATGGTCCCTCATCTTTATTTTCATCTTTTTAGATCCCTTAGATATTTTTTTTATAACTCATTTAGTCATTCCGTCAGTCACACCATTAACTTGTCATTTTTTGTAAGGGCAAATATGGAAGTTCACTATATTTTTACACCGGTGGACTTCCCGCAATTTGTTAGAAAGATGGAGGCCGAAATGGATCTGTGCCTCCCAGCAAAATCCATAGGTTCTAGTGTTCTTTGGAAGGAAGGTGAGGCTGTTGTCTAACTGAAAATGGCACATCGGAAGTTGTAGCCACCCAACCCGCCACCTTCTCTTTCTTCCTCTTCATTTCTTTTTACAGCAATAATCTTTCTCTCCCTTATTCTTGTCACTGCTCCTAAGTTGGGTCTAGTTCTTTCGTGAAAGCATTCGACCCAACTTCTGTGATAATACCAACACTGAAGGTAAAGAGAATGGTGAAATATTTTTGTCCGACAAAATTTGCTATTCTTTATTGTTGTCCCATATCTGCCCAACATGTAGACAAAAGCTGATGCTTTTCTTACTGTTACCTAGTCCCCAATGCATATTCTGTAATGGTTGTTAGAATATAGTATCGTGCATAGGGCAAATTCATGCCTTTTTCTTCACATGTTGCCGTAAATCAAAAGTACTTCTATGGTGTCATGGAACTGGTTATTGTGTTCCCTGAATATTGGATTTGCACACAAATAGATGGAATTAGAGTATTTATATCTTCTTATCTATAATTTCTCTTTAGTTACTTGAGTGGTATACATAGATTTAACAACTTTTATAAATAGAGAAACTTTCTAATCTTAGTTCCTCATATTATGTGCCAAAATTAGCACACAAGTGTTGTTACCAAAATTAATGGATAGCAACCCATAACTTCTAGAAAACTGATTATATAACTACTGCAATAGCTTTGGAAGGGGGGGGAGGGGCTAAAAATCAGTACTTACTATTGTATATGCTAAGACTTGATGATCATAGTACTTACTAGATGTCCCTTGAATATTAATTAACAATAAGTTTACTTTCAAAATTAATATTTTGTAATTGTTTTGTTAGGTCTTGAAGAATTGATTTGCAAATTCGATGCAATTTTCCAAGAGGACAAAAATGCCTATATTGAGGAATCAGAAGTTTAGTAACTCTACTATCATATCCAAAATGCTTGACTCAAAAATGTTTGAGCACTATTTTGAGTAATCTTTGAAACTACCCTACTATAAATTTTCACTTGATTGATTTTGTAGCCCAATTACATTATTTAATGAACAACTAATCCTTGTCAGATTGATTTAGAATGGCCTGCCTAATGACAAGAGGAGCTCATTTGTGCTTGTGGACTCATTGTGGTTTAGCATTTATACAATGCATGACAGAAAGAAAGTCTTAAGTTAGATTGGGAAGCAAGACATTTTCTCAAAGCAATATGTTTTTATTGCAATTGTGATATAGTACGTTCTCCATTTCTATTTAAAGGAAATTGTACTCCATCTAACGCATGGTAAATATTGATATATTGAGCTTGAATGGTAATGTTATATGTTTTTTTGTTTAGTGGACATTGGCAGCTTCTAATTTTATATGAATTCAATGAAGAGAATTCAGATTTAAAGAGTCCTTCTATGGTGTTGTTGGACTCAGTGCAAACTATAGAAGATAGCATAGAACCACATATTAGAAAGTAATGTCTTCAATCAAATTTGGACTATGTTCTAAGTTCACTTCAAGAAATTAATCATTCCACTAATAATATTGTGCACCTATTATAGATTTGTGCTGGACATACTGTATGCAAGTGGAAGGATTGTTTCTGATACATGGTTAAAAAAAATTCCATTGTTGGTTCCTACGGTAAGTTAGTTGGTTTGGTTGCTTTCTTGGAACATTGCTTGTGACTCTTTAGTTGTTTGTTGGTGTAGCTACTAAATATAAAGTGATTTCTTGCTTAGGTTCCTCAACAAACAGCAGGTGAAGAATATAGATTTTATGTTTTATACTATGCCAAATTAGTTATGATCAGTGCTCCTACAAGGTTTAGTGTTGATAATAGTTATCCTAATTTTATAAGTATCTCAACTGAGTTAGTCCCCCATTTTTATTTTTTTTCTATTTTGTAACTAAAACAACTTAGGACTTTTGAAAGACATTCTTATAAGTTCTCTAACAACTTTGTCTTTTGGGATGATTGTAGATGATAAGGGATTAGTTTAATACAAAGGAGTTTAGTGAATGCAGGCAAATTCTGTGCTTATCTACTGAAGATGTTCTAGCTAATGTAGGTGAATCAACTCAGGAATCAAGTAATTGGGATAGTGAGATCTTTGATACTCCAGCAGCAACTAGATGTGGTTTAATAAATGATTGCATGCCCCTAGTAGCAAACAGTGATGCCAAGATGCAAGAAGTAATTACAGAAGAAATAGACGTGCTGTCTTTTGAACATGATGATATTTCAGCTTCTAGTTTGCAGCCAACAGTTGATGTAGAAAAGAAGTATGTAGAGAGTGAACAAAATCATGATGTGTTGGAAGAAACTGTCACTAGAAATGAGGGTGAGCAGATTGTAGAAGATGGAGTTGTTATGGAAGGTAATGAGGAAGGTAGACAGTCTGATATAGGAGATCAATTTTTGGACTCTGATTGCGATCTTACTGATGAGGAAAATGAGGACATAATTAAACAAATTGTTGAGGAAGGTATGGGAGATTTTGAAACAAATGTTAGGTTAGAAGTTCAAAGATAGAGTGCTTCAGCCACTAACTAACAGCAGCAATCAGAGTAGAAAACTTAAACTCAGGCAGCATCTTTAGCCACTACCTATGACATTGGAGAATAACAATCAGAACAGCGGCATTTAGAACAACAACATGTCGGTAGAAAAAACAAGAGAGGAGGTAAATCTGGGGCCTGTAAAAAATATTTATTGAATCTAAATGAGGGGGATGTAGAAAACTTGGAAGTTGAGGATGAAGTCCTAGAACAGTGTGCTAGCGATGGCACAGATGATTTAGATAGAGAGTACTCCAAACCTCAGCCGTTTAATGAGGAAGAAGTCACGAAATACACAGACACTGACAATTGGCCATTATTCAATGCAGAGAGAGATATGGATGACCCTTAGTTCGAAGAAGGATTAACTTTTAAGACTAAAGGGGAATTAAAAAGAGCTATCATCCATCATGGGGTCAAGTAGGGTAGGATGATTTTTTCCAAGAAAAATGACCGGATTAGAGTGAGGGTTGCCTGCAAAGGGAGGAATTGTAATTGGCTAGTATATGCACATAAGGTTAGAGAAACCTCAAGTTTCCAAATCCAAATATTGCAGCCTAAGCATACATGTGCAAGATCTACACGCCAGCCCCTTGCTTCTGCAAGATTTATTGCCATGAAATATGTAGATGACTTTAGAAGTGAACGGGGTATGAATGCAACTGAATTTCAAGAGAAAGTGCATGAGCAGTTGAATGTGAACATCACAAGACCCAATGTTTATAAAATTAAGGTAGAAGCTAAGTTGATAATTGAAGGAAGATATAAAGACCATGCAAAGTTGATGATTGAAGGAAGATATAAAGACCAATACAACCGAGCAACATGCAAAGTTCCTGGAGCTGAGCTAGATCGAAGAGAACATATGCAACTATTTTGACAAGGGATGATTGAAGGACTAGTTTTACAACCAATAATTTTTGTGGTAGTCTAGATATTTTGTAGTTGAATACATGGAAAAGTAATAGTCTTCTTCTTGGTTATTAATGATGTTAGGGTAGATATGTCGACTACAAATTTATATTTTTTGTTAAGGTTCTACTGGGATGTATATGTTGACTAATAGTATTAGTAATATCATGAATGTTTATTACACAACAACATCAACTATTGATTTGTGACACCTGGTCTTTTGATTAATGGTCATGTTGGTGGCTTTTATTCTCATGGCATTTAATCTTTATCATTTTTGTACTATTGCATTTTTTATTTGCATTGAAGATGGTTATAGGATTTTGCTTAATGTACATTGAAGATAGGACCCTTGAATAAATATAATGCAACTAGTAATGTGACATTGTTTGGAGTGACCGTCAGTGCACATATTTTTAAGGAAAGTCATTGCCCACTGCACTATAAAGTCATTGTTGTAGTAAAGCCAATCTGCAAAGAGGTTTACCAAACATACAAAAAGCCTTCCAATAAAGATTCACTACCAAGTGCTTATGTGAATTCATTGTGGTATTTTAACCTTCTAGAAATCCAATATCAAATACTGTAAAAGGTATATGTCCAATGACTAAGAAACAAAAACTAATGCCATCAAGGGAGAATATTAATTAAACATTCTGCAATGGGTTAATGTGCATATTGCAAAGGCAGTTTACAATGTCTAAATCCTTCCAAAACACATGCAAAAACCAACAGATGCCAGCACATTTTGTAGTAATTTTGGGATCAAAACACTCCCAAATCTAGTACTTCCGCCCAAATATTATCAGTAGCACAATGCAAGAAGTGATCATCAATGCCTTTTTCCACCAAGAAATTTTCTCCTTTCTCATCAGAGTGTTTCTTTCCTCTTCAAGCATTCTAATCCTCCTCAGCAATTCTGAAATCACCACTTTAGATCTGTCACAAATTTCTGGATTAATCCAAACCCAAAAATGATAGTCTCCATTTTCCTACTATGACAAAAATATTTTAAAAAAATGGTTAAACAATTATTTTTGCATTCTAATTACAACAGAAGTAATACATGCTTGAGGCAGTTCGCACCGAAGGAATCACCTTCCCGGGTTTGCATCTGTCCAAGAAGTTAATAAAATTGCTGGTCTTCTACAATAGCAATGGGAAGAAAGATTTGAAGTGATTCCTCTCTTTTGCTTACTTGAAGACATTGAAGAAAAGATTTCTTTGGCTAAGAAAGAAGTAAACTATTCTTCAGTGTAGGACTCTTTCTACCTGCAACTAAACTTCTTCAATCCACCATCTCTGCAAGCCTACTGTTCCTCCTTAGTCGAGTTCTTCTTCACGAGATGAGGAAGAGGAGAATACATAAGCTAGATAAACAAATCACAAGCAGTCCACCGGTGTAAAAATATAGTGAACTTCCATATTTGCCCTTACAAAAAATGACAAGTTAATGGTGTGAATAATGGAAGGACCAAATGAGTTGTAAAAAAATATCTAGGGGATCTAAAAAGATGAAAACAAAGATTAGGGACTATAACCGACTGAAAATAATTGTTAAGGGACCAAATTGGAGATTTTGCCTGAAATTTAAAAGAATTAAAAAAAAAGAAAATTGAAGATTTTTTTAAAACATATAAATTTAAAAGAATTTTTAAAAAGAAATTTGACGAATTTCAAAATATTAATGATTTTTTTTAAAAAGAAATTTGAAGGTTTTTTTTTTAAATATCAATGAAAGTTTTTTTTAAAAGAATTTTGAAGGATTTTTTAAATATATATATAAAAAAATTATTTCTTGTGTATAATTTACATGATTCGTTGAATTCAGATATTAACTTTTAGGCAAAAGTAAATTTAAGATTTTTTTTCAAAGAAAATGAGGAGGTGGTAATAGGTAATATAAATTCATTTGGATTCATTTGAATTTATTAAATTCATCTGAATGAATGTAGATTTTAACATGAAATTTAAAAGGAAATTTGAAGTGTTTTTTAAACATATAAATTTAAAAGAATTTAGAAAAAAAATTTGAATGATTTTTTTAGAACATTAAATTTAAAAGAATTTTTAAAAAAAGAAATTTGATGGGTTTTCTAAATATTATTGAAAGATTTTTTTATTTTTAAAAAGAAATTTGAAGAATTTTTTAATATATATATAAAACAAATACTTTATGTGTATCATTTACATGATTTATTGAATTCAGATATTGACTCTTAGAATTTCATAAGAAGATGAACATATATCGGGAGCTATATGGTACTTTACAGCTTAAATATGCCAAATCTAAGCTTCATTCTTTCTCACATCACCGCTTTCCTCTGCCAGCTCTGCCACCGCCATCCTCCTTTGCCGCCGCAAATTATGGAGTAGAAATACATGAACAAGACTAGAACAAGGGTAAGAATAAGATGTTAACTACTTAGCTATTTTATTCAAACCATTATTGTGATTATGTATATATTTGATCTAATTTTTGGTTTGAAATGGAAATGCAATTACTTTTCAGAAATTCAAAGCACGCCTAAAAGATAGAAAATTTTGGCGAATTCACATAATAAAATTGAGAAGGAAAGATAGGATTTTTATTTATAATATGTTTTTAGGATGAATATCGGTGGTTTGTCGGCCTGACGATTGGAGGTTGCCCGGTGGAGGACTTGCAGTAGGCAGGTTCAGTGGTGAAAGAAGAGGCGGCGAAGGACTAGAAGTAAAAGAAGAGAGAGAATTACCAGTAGTTTATATAGAAATAGACAGAGATTTTAGTCACAGTAGTGGCAGCGGCTTGCCATGGAAGATAGTTTGGGGGTCGAGAAGAAGAAACAGTGGGAGAGACAATGGCAGCAGTGGAGGAGGAATGGGAAGGTTTTTTTCCCCTAATTTTGTCTCATTCTTTAGACGACTCCAGCTTAGAGCTTCCTTGAGTAGAAGTCGGAGTGTTTCGGACACTGATGCAAGTTTTAGTAAATTTGTCCGGCGACGAAGTAGAGCTTTGGTTGTAGAAGAGCAAAACGAAATGGCTCGATGGTAAGTTCTGCCAAGATTTTCTCTTTTTTGTGGGAAAAAAAATTAATTCTGTATAAAAAAAGAGTTCATATCCTCTGTAATATGTAAATAGGGAAGAATTTGTATTAGCAAATTGATCTTCATAATGAAGAATTTTATATTTTCCTCTCTTGATCCCCATAAACAAGGAACAATAAGGAGTTCAAATCCAATGGCTTGTGGGTTCCCCGTTCTTTCCTCCATACACCATCATCTCCACGATGAGATGCATCCACAGTCTCCCTTCCAATCTCTCTTCTCCAAATTTTTCGAAAGAATCAGGTACGAGTTTGCCCAAAGTATTTCATACTGAATTTCTATTTTTTTGGTGGTTAATTTTATTTTATGGGATAATTGTTCATGTTGGTACCGTTTGATTGGTTTTAATATTAGAAAAACTTGAAATTTGACTTTCGGAGTCTCGAATTTCAAACTTGAAAGGAAAATGATCACAGAGGTTTAGCTTCGGAGATGCTGAATGCATAATGTGTTAACTATGCATCAAAATTGTACATTTCTCTTTTTAGTTTCTCAGAATCAACTAACCAACGTGTAATAAACTCCACCATTGGGGCCTTCCCATGACCAAAATCTAAGAGGTTAAAAAAAGTTGGCATAATGTTAAGAAATAAGTTCGATTATTTTTTGCAATAGTTCCATTTTCCTGGTAGATTTTTGCTTGAATTATATATTTTTCAAAATTTTGATATTTGTAAAACTTTATTTATTCGTGATTGGATTTTTGTTCATTTTTTATATACCATGGCTATTTGATGGGTTAATTTCTTCATTCTTTTTCCTAATTGGTTTGTAGAAGAATATGGATGAAGCAGTAGAAAAACTAAAGGGATGAGGGATTGAAGTGTTTAGATTAGTGTGTCATGTTTCAAATGCGAAGAATTTGATAGAGATGACTGTTCGGGTGAAACTTTCTCTCACTTTGTATCTTACCTCTTTATGAGAAATTGCCATTGAATTGAAGGGAATTGAGAGCTCAATATTATCTTATGCTGCCTGCGCATATAAAGTAGCACTTTTTTAGTGTTTTTGACAAGTCCTTTGGTCCCTAAAGCTGAACTATGATTCTATGCAATTATTGCCAAATATCATCCTTTATCATAATTCATAACATTTCATCAAGTAGATAATTAGAGGAAGTTTGGAAACTTCAGAATAATAATTTTGTCATTTAGCCTTTGTTTTTCTGTTAGCATGTGTGGCCACTATTCTATTCCACACCAACAAAAGTTGGTGGTCTCCATATTCGGTGTGATTGTTTTGATTTTATTTGCCCAATAGGGTTTATGTTCACCATGTTATATTAGTTATCCTTTGGTGAAGTTTCTTACTGGTCCAAGCTGTAGCTAATGTAGATGTTGAATCTTAAGCAAATTTGCACTTTGCAAGGTTTTACTTTTCAAAGCAACAAGATAGATCTTTAAACTTGCATGTTCTTCCTAGCATTGTGTCTATCAGACTTCTTGCTTTAGAAACTTTTGTTTTTGATTCCTTTTATTTCTTGGGTGAAAAGGGGTGGAGGTGCTAAGATGGTGGCATATAAATAGGGACTGTCCTGAGCATTTGAGAGGTCTCTTAATTTTATCATTTTGTTGTTGGAAGGTGAGTGTGAGGTATAAGAGATACATATTGCCTCACACTTTTTCTCTGATGTTCGGGCTTTTTTTGCTTTTCCTCCTATCTCATTCTCTGGATAAGGATTTTGGTCATGTTGGGTTTCTTTTAGAGGGGTTAAATCAAATGCCTAACCATTAATTAAATTCATCTTTCTCTCTCTATGCGTGCTTGCAAAAGTATGGAAAGATAGATGTGATTGTGTCCAATGCTGCTGCTAATCCCTTAATTGATTCTATTTTGGAAACTAAAGAATCAGTTCTTGACAAGTTATGGGAAATCAATATGAAAGCTTCTATACTCATTCTTCAAGTAAGTCTATTTGCTTTAAATTATTTTATAGTGATTCTTCAAGTAAATATTTATGAATGGATTTTGGGGAGGTAACAGGAAGACTACGATAATAGAGTTTATTGCGCGTTAGTTAGATGATTCTTGAATTTCACCACTTATCCTTATAAGGGTGCTAATTTAATTTCTTTTTGTTGTTTAAGCAGATTTTATTTTATGAGTGCAGTGGGATAGGAGGTGGAAAGAGATTTCTTTGATGCTAAAAGTTGATTCATAATTTGGGGATAATTGAAGGTTTCCTCAAATATGTAACTTTGCTTTGTTCAATGGTCTTTGATAGGTCTGATCTAGAGGATATGGGTGTAGATGATATTTTAAGGCCTAGCACTTCAATAAATTTACTTGATGGGGCCTCGTAAAAAAATTGTGATGTTTATTATGGAGCTCATGGCTTACGGCCAAGGAAGTGCAAGATCTTTGAAAGAGATGCAACTTTTGGCTTAAATACTTCCATTGGCCTAGAAGCATATATTGGTATAATAGGATCTCGAAGGGATGTTATAACATCTATGTGGAAAATTGGGCTTGAAGGAATTTGATACAAGATTAGTATGTAATAGAAAATAATCAGTTGTTTTTACATATTACCTTAAAAAAAAAAAGGCAAAAGATATGTATAGAACTTTTGTTCTTTCCATTTAGATAAAAATTCCAACTAATATGCTTCAAGAATCAAGTTGAAGAATGATAGGATTTTTTTTTTATTTGTCAATTGCTTTGGTGTATTTTATGAGATTTATCTTCGTTAAACATTAAAATTAATAACAACTTTATTTTTGTCGAGATTACTCCTTAGAATTATAGAAATGTATCAAGGAACTTTCTAAGGAATTATATGATGTGTTCAAAGGTTTTCTTGAAACAACTGATTTCTTTCCTTTTTTTTTTTTTGCCATCTTACTTTGCTTGTAGTCTATTGTTGCCTTCATTCTTGAAACTGGTGTTTTATATATAACATTTTTTTCCCTTTGGGACCATAGTAGGGATTAGCTTGCAATGCTCGGAGGCTTGAAGGTTGTAAAAGCTAAAGTTTGTCTGAAGCATCTTATACAATGCAAGAAATGATGAAGTCTGGCTTTTAAATAAGTCTAAATTTTATTAAACTCTCATTATAAAATTCCATGATCAATGATGAAACAAACAAAACGAAAAAACAAAACCTATTTCTAAAAGTAATAAGAACAACAAAAACTAGAGAGAAAAACAACAAAATACTTGAAAGACCAGCTAAAGAAGGTACCAAATACAAGCACTAACAAATAAAACTTAAGTCACTGAATACTTAACACAACCTAATAAATACATAAAAAAAAAAATCTAAAATAAGCCACTCAATATTTGAGTACAAATAAAATTATAAATGTAATAAGTATATCTCACCTAAATTACTTAGCACAAATTACCCTATGCATCGCATAGACATCAAATAGTGGTAGTATAAACAATTTACCCATCTCATTTAGTCTTTAGTTGACGTCTCCACGTTACGCATGGAGGTTCTATCCGTCGTGTTAAAAAAAATGTCTAAATATATATATTTTTTACTTTTTATTTTTACCAAACTGTATATATATATATTAATCATATATATATATTAATTATTTAGCAAATGTATATATATATATATATATATATATATATATTGCTTGTTCTTGAGATCTCTTTAATTGAAAAAATGATCAATTGTTTTGTGTAAATATTAAAAATAAATGAAGTATACACTCAGATAATAGCTTTGTTCAGAAAATCAAACATCTTCAAACAAACGCTTTGTTTTTGCATGGAGGGCTTTATATTTTGCTTCTCCTAAGAATAAGATCCCACTATAACCCTTAATTATACCTTGATATCTACAAAAACCACTTCAAATTTTAGAGAAAGTCCACATGTTGTAATTGAAGGACCGCGAAACAATTAAATACGCCGTGAAAGACAACAAATTAAAAATTTTTCCAAGCCAAAGTCTAGAAATACTTACTTTTAGGGCGATTAACTTTAATAACCAAAGTCAAATTCAGGTTGGATGGCATTTGTTGAACAGGAACGTCTACTTGTTCTGTAGGAACACTAGCTAACTGTCGGCTCTTTTGCATTAAACACTTACCACGTTTGCTAGCTCTTGACCTTCCAGAGTATTCTCTAACCACTATGGACCTCTACTAGTAAAAGTAGAATTAGGGTGAAGAAAATTGGAACAAAAAGGAAGAGCTAAAAATGGTTAAAGAAAATGAAGAAAAAAACAAAAGAAACGGCGACTTCTGTTTTATCTAAGGAAAAATACCGAAAGCTATTTTTTGGTGAAAAATTCGGCCAACCCTTCACCAAGGCACATAAGATGCCTATTTATCAATTTGGGTTTCCTTTTTCCTTTTTCAAAACCAACACCTGCCATTTCCTTTTAATTACCATTTCTTTTTCTTTTCCTTTTTTTTTTCTTTGCACATGGCGGCTTCATCAAACCTTAGTGGGCCATGTAATATTAATTAGTCCAATGACTAATTAAATATCTCTCTTATTAATTAATTAATTCATTTGGGCCCAATATAAAATTATCTAAGATAATTAATTAATAAACTAATTAACTAAATTAGTTAATTAATTAATTAATTAAACTACTTGGGCCCAATATAAAATTACCCAAGATAATTAATTAATAAACAAATTAATTAAATTGACCCAATTAATTATTCTAATCCAAATAAATAATTAGACTTCTAGAATAATTATTCCAATAATAAATTTACCAAATAAGCCCACATAGTAAATAAATTTATTAAAGTCATTTGAGCTACTATGGGAACTAAAAGACATATTATTCTTGGCTAATAAAATAACAAAAATACCCTTGCTAATAAATAGCGATATTTTAATCATTTTAAATATTTCATTTATTACCATATGAAAATATTGACCTTGAGAATAATATTGCAAATACTGTGTCTCTGACCTAAAGGTGTAATGACAAAAATACCTCTCTACATAATACCCGTCATTGAGATAGAAAAATAGTATTAACACCTTTCTCAATGACATCTACCATCCTTTGTTATCTAGTCTAATAATTTATAACTTCCAATATGTACCAACTTATATCAGGGAGCTACCTTTAAAGTATACATACTCAGTCGTGTTTCCCAAGGTCTTGGATTATTAGATTATCCCAGACAATCACAAGGGGATGATTTATTCACGTAATGAAGCATAGAAACTCTATTATATAAGTCCGTTTTAATTAACTAGAGTCATACACTTAACGTACAAGGTTATTAGCCTTGTGATAAGACCTTACCCAACATACATAAAAGTGTACAAGTCCAGCTTTACTAAACCATCAACTTACACTCAAGTCCTATGGTACTCGTCCATGCAGTAGCTGTGATAAATCAATCTTTATTTATTTTAGTACTTTGATAAAGATTATTGTAGCGTGGTCTAGTTCTACTTATTTTAAAATATGCTTACACCATTGGCATGAGTGGACTGCTCATTGGTTAAAGGTAAACCATTCCCCATTTGGAAACCATAGTGTAATGATCTAAACCTTGATAAAGTGCCTAGCTTTATCAATCGATTAAGAATAATTTTTTTTTTGCTTATGTATTAGTAGCCTATAATCTACACCTTACCGTAAAAGCACGATCTAATCACGTAGATTACTTACTAACATACTTAGACCTTTAATATGCGAATATATGTAAACAAACAATTATTAATGAATAAAACTTTTATTAATTTTTAAAATATAGAAATACATAGTACATTTTGGGTATATATTCAAACAATCTCCCACTTGCACTAAATGGATTATGATAGTCCATATGCGCCTACTCCTATGACATCCAAGTGTCTTTTGAACACCTTCTCCATCAAAGTCTTGGTAAATGGGTCCACCAGATTGTTTGTAGACGAAATTTGATCAACCACTATCTCCTGTTTCTGGATGAACTCCCGGATCAAGTGATGCTTCCTTTCAATATGCTTGCCCTTCCTATAGTTTCTTGGCTCCTTATATTGTGACATAACTCCAGAATTATCACAATATATTGTTATGGGCCTGTCCATGTGTGTCATAACTCCAAGTTCTGTAAGAAACTTTCAGAGCCAAACCGCTTCTTTAGAAGCTTCTGAAGCTGCCACATACTCAATTTCCATGGTATCAGCAATGTAAGATTACTTGACACTCCTCCATGAAATAGCCCTTTCAGACAAAATGAAGACATATCCACTTGTAGATTTTCTTTCATCTTTATCTGCTTGAAAGTTTGAATCCGTATAACCGATAGGAACCAAGTCATTGGCTCTATAAACTAGCATATAATCCCTCATTCCCTTTAAGTACTTGAGTATATGCTTTACAATTTGCCAATGTTCTTCCCTAGGATTTGACTGATATCTGCTAATTATGCCTACTGAAAAGCAGATATCCAGCCTAGTACAAAGCATGGCATACATAAGACTTCCTACTGCTGAGGCATAAGGAATCCTACTTATCCTCTCCATTTCTTCTTGTGTTTTAAGACACTGCTTGGAAGATAAGGTCAATCCATGCCTAAAGGGTATAATTGCCCATTTATACTGATCCATGCTAAACCTAGCCAATATCTTGTCACTAGTAGCAGATTGGGATAAATCTAACATTCTTTGTTTCCTATCTCTAAGAAGCTTAATAACAAGAATGAAGCTAGCTTCTCCTATATCTTTCATGCTAAATTGACTTGATAGCCAAACTTTTATGGATGACAATGTCCCTACATTATTTTCAATGAGTAAAATGTCATCTACATAAAGTACCATAAATGACACATTATTCCCATCTGACTTTCTAAATACACGTGTTGAAGCTAATGAATACAGAGAAAGCCATGCATGTAGAAAATAAAACCAGAAAAACAAAGACACGACGAAGTGGAAGGTCAAAAGCTATACCTTTACGTGTCCTTGGTCTGTTTGGCTAAGAAGAAGAGGTACTGACCACTGGTGTGCCAACTTGTCTTGGATCCAATTTTGGTGAAACACCAACGATCCTTCGGCTTCTCCTTGGCATGTACGCCAAGCTTTTTGCTTCTCAGAATATTCCTCCACCCAATCTATGTTGGTGAAACAAGCTAGGTAAGGAATGGTCCTTCTTGATCCTTTGCTATTAGTTAGCAAAGACAAGAAGATGAAAGAGGAAGAGGAGAAAACAAGAGAGAGAGAGAGCAGGGGAAAAAAAAACTCTGGTTTCTTTTTCCCTTGTCGTGCATCTGTTGTGAAAGAGAAGAACACCTGACCCCTCACAATCTACGACCCTTCATTTAACCAGATAACCAAAACACCGGTGTTTAATATTTCAAAACATCCGGAGGTTATCAACAGAAGAAGTTTGGATAATCCTTAACTCTTCTATTCTGTGAATAAAAATAACCCTCTAGTCCAGGCTATTAGACCAAAATAATTTATTATTTTTCTTGAACCCAATGAGTCCAAAAATAATAACCATTAATTATTTATTTCCTGAGCCTATTAAAGTAACCCAATAAATAACTAATAAGTCCAAATAAACTAAAATAATTATTTAAATCTTTTATTAACTAGTTTTAGCCTAGGTTAATTTTTCTAATTATTCAATCTGGGCTTAGAGACCTTGAATAATTAATTAACCAATTAAACTAGATAATAAAATTAATTTCTCTTGTTCCTTTATTTTATTCTAGTCCAAAAATAATTTAGACTTCCTGCATAAAATAAAATCCCTTTTTATTGTGACCATTTCCTTGATCTAAAATAATTAGAACTTATAGGCTATTCCAAGGACAAAAAAGAAACATTGCCTTGGCTACTAAAATGGCCAAAATATCATTGCTATATAAATAACTGTATTTTATATTTCAAATATTTTCTAATATCACTATAAGAAAATATTGACCCCAAGGACAATGCTGCATTAGCTATGTCTTAGACCTATAGGTGAAATAATTAAAATACCCCTCTACACACCGCCGTTCATTTAGAGAGGAAAAAGTGTACTAACACCTCTCTAAAAGATCTACCATCATTAGGCTTCTAATCCAATGATCCACAACTTCTTGAAATATTTTCGCTTTCCAAGGGAGCTACCCTAAAGCTAATATTCAAGTCATGTTTCCTAAGGCCCTAGATAATTAAATCATTCGGACAACCATAAGGGGTGATATAGTATAGACACTATCTTGTATAAGTCTATCTTGATTAACTAGTTACATATACCCAATATATAAGTATATTGGCCCTTCTAAAAAACTTCAACTATAGTATATTAAAGTATATGCTTCCAACTTCATCAGACCACCAACTTACACTCAAGCTATAGAGTATAAGTCCAAGCTATAGCAGTAGTAGTTTTGATTTCTATCACATAGTTATTTTAGAAATCACTATTACATGTCCTGTTCTACGTATTTGAAATACACTTGTGTTATGAAATGAGTAGACTACTCATTGGCTAAAGGTAAGACATTCTCTATTTAGAATTCATAACACAATAACCTTGCCATGATGAGATTCTTACTCTCATCATTCGGTTAAGAATATTAGTCGATGTGTCAAGTATCCCATAGCCTATATCTTACTGTGAAAGAACTCCATTTACATGAACCATTTACTTAAATACAGTGGGTCTTTTCTAATAAAATTGTGCACAAATATAAAGAAGATTTCACAAATAAATTATGAGAAAAATGCTCTTATTAATACAGGTAAAAATTACATCAGAAACCTAGCCTAAGAAAGCATTCATTTCAACAATTTCCCACTTGGACTCTAAGACTAAGTAAGTCCATAGGTGCCCATCCCTATGGCGTCTAAGTGTCTTCTGAAGACTCTCTCCACCAAAGGCTTTTGAAAGGGTCTGCTAGATTATTTTTCGAGGCAATTTATTTTACCACGACTTTCCATCTCTGGATGAAATCCCAAATCAAGTGGTATTTCCTCTCTATGTGCTTCCCTTTTTTGCAGTTCCTTGATTCTTTGGATTGTGAGACTGCACCAGTATTGTCGCAATACATCACAACCAATTTGTCCATTTGTGGCACGACTCCAAGTTCCAAAAGAAACTTCCGGAGCTAAATTCCTAAATTGGATGCCTCTGAAGCTACCACATAGTCGGCTTCCATGGTTGAGTTAGTAATACAAGATTGCTTGATACTCCTCCATGAACTGGCTCCTCCAGACAAGGTAAAGACATATCCACTAGTGAATTTTCTCTCATCCTTATCTGCCTAGAAATCTGAGTCGGTGTATCTTGTAGGAACTAAGTCATCAGCCCTGTAAACCAGTATATATTCCCTTATACCTTTAAGATACTTGAGAATATACTTTACAACCTTCCAATAAAACTTATCGGGATTTGACTGATATTTGCTAACTAAGCTTACGACAAAGAAGATATTTGGCCTAGTACACAACATAGTATACATGATACTTCCCACAGTTGAAGCATAGGGAATCCTACTCATTCTATCCTTTTCTTCTTGAGATTTTGGACAGACAGTCCTTTAAAAAAAAAAAGATAACTCATGTCTGCAAGGGATCAACGCACCTTTGCATGAGTCTAAGTTGAACTTGGCCAGCATCTTTTCAATGTATGTAGCTTAGGATAAATCTAACATTCTCTGTAACATCCTATTACCTACGTACCCTATTAGGGTTGGGAATGTTGCCCTGTCCTTAGGACATGGGGTCTTTATAGCTAAGACTCACAAAAGAAATGAAAGGAACGATCCAAATTTAAACTTATTACAACTCAAACAATACACGAACAATTCTTAAAAAAAATATATGTCTGCTAGAGTCTCTCAAACTGAAATACATTCAAAAGGAAAAACAAAAAAAGTCTTCAAACAAAGGTAATCTCTAATCAATAACCTTTACAGTAGGATCGACCTGAAAGCATGGTATAAAAAGGTGGTGAGACATAAATCTCAGTCAGCTTGTGTGTGCTTTGGGTGCTTCAGGTAAGACAGTTCCTGTATGCAAGTTGAGAAATTTTCATAAAAGTAAAGTGCTAGTAAGTCTCAAATAAATTTAACAAATGAGGAGTAGTGTTTTCCTTTCAAATGCCATACATTATATACAATAAAAGTAACCACTCAAAAGAAATAGCCATGGCACCACACTTTGTGCATCATGACAAAAGAACGTTTAGGATGCCACACTTTGTGCATACTGACACAAGATAGGTGTACGGCCTACTGGGTAAGATATTCCTCCATCTCTAGACCCAAACTTACCGATTGTCCATTCCGGGAATACATAGTCTACTTGACTATGCTCGCTAGCTCAAACTGGTATGATCTACAGAAGTGGTATCCTATCTGGGAAAGACTCACCCCTTAGAGGTGGCCACTTACTGAGAGACTTACCTTAATCATTCAAAGATTAGTCCTAGTAGTCTACCCTTATTGAGTACTCAACGTTGTATTTGTCCCTTTTGAGAAAAGAAGAACCATTCAATGTGTTTTATTTGAAAAAGCAATTATGGTTTCCCAAAATTCTTGTCAAAATTGGTTTTAAAAAAAAGTTTAGTGTTTTGTGTAAAAATGCTTGTTCAACTAGAAATTATTTGATTGACTGGAAAAGAAAAGGAAAATTTGTCCATAATTGCATCCATAGTACATTTTCACGTATACATCATGTTTGACTTGCCAAGGTGATTTTGATCCTCAAATAGCTTCATGCAAGGACTTACCTGATCTCTTGCTTTTCCTGGGTAAAACAGCCTTCCAAGATAGTTCAATGTAGCCTAACCCTACCTGGGGTAAATATAGAGTATAAGTCCTAACATCTAAACAACACTTGCTTTAAATGAATAACTCTAGTTATAACAACATCTAGTTATGATAATAATGTCTTAAGCTTTAACATTAGTTGATAAAGTATTTTATAGAATAAGATTAATTTGATAAGTTAAAATAAAGTAGGTGCTATAACTAATAAATAACAAATTGTAACAATATTTATTTATTAACAAATAATAGTTATATATATTATAAATAATACTAATAATAAATAATAAGTACTATTAATAATAAATTATAAATAATTTCTAATAGTATATAATAAATAAATTATTTTGATAATAATTACCAATAATATTTATTATTATAAATAATATAAATTTAAAAGGTATTGATATTATATTAATTAATTCTTATATATTATTATTTATATTTAATAATGCTTAATAAAAATTATCACTCTTTATTTATCTAATAAAATAATAATATTTTAAGTAATTATTAATTTAAAAAATATCTAATGTTGTTGGAATTTAATAAATTAAATTAAACCATGATACTACTACTACTACTACTACTACTACTACTACTACTACATAATAATAATAATAATAATAATAATAATAATAATAATAATAATAATAATAATAATAATAATAATAATAATAATAATAATAATAATAATAATAATAATAATAATAATAATAATAATAATAATAATAATAATAATAATAATAATAATAAAAGTAGTTATAATAACAATTTTTAATGACCATAGTAAATTACTAGTACAAAAATTTATATATATTCACAAACACACACACACACACACACACACATAATAAATAACATGTTGATTTTCCCAAAAATAGACTTGCAATAATAATTATCACAACAAGGGTGATGCTCACTAATAATAATATTATCTAGGGATTTATAGAAAAAAATAACTTCATGAGGGCATAATTAAACAATGATGGTATAATGTCTATCATACATCAACACATCCATACTAGAGTTATAAAGCCTTCAATCATAATGACCATATAATGATCTCAAAGCATAATCCAACAATAGCTCGTAAACCTCAATATTCATTTCAATCTTCATGATTTAAAATCATTTCCTTCACCAACAAACATATCTCCAACCCAACACTATGTGATCAACTCATTAAATCCATCATCTAAAAGCCTTGAGTTTAAAAATTTAAGGAGAAGGTCATGAAAGAAATACTTGTATTGATGATCGTTAGTTGAAGATATCATTTTGTCCAATGAAGATCCTTGGGTGCTTGAGGGGTCCTTCCTTGGTTGAAGTGTGTTCAAGAATGGCCACCAATAGTTCGACTAAGAGAGAGAGAGAGAGAGAGAGAGAGAGAGAGAGAGAGAGAGAGAGAGAGGTTAAGATGATAATGAAATGGAGTTGAAGAAGTGAAGAAGGTTCAAGGTGATTAAATTTACCTTTCTTGATGTTCTTCTTGTTCTTGGAGAAAAAGTATGTTTGATCCGAATGAACGATCAACTTTGGTGTTTTTAGTGTTATGGAGTGGCCTATGAGTGAGTATAGGTTGAATCCTAGTTGGTTTGAGGGTTCTTGGAGTGATTTGGGATGAATAAAAGTGATTGAAGGTGGAAGAAGTTTAGTATGAGTTCTTGAGAACACAAGAGGAATTTGAGAGAAAATGGTTTGTGAGTGTTTGGTGTGTGATGGCCGAATCGCCTAGCTAGGGGAGGAGTTTCGGTTATCCTAGGGGAAGAGAGAGAGTGCAGCTATTTTGAATTTCAAATTGAGAAAAATATGGAGATGTTTGAGGCAGAGGATTGGGTAATGGTGTTTGCTTCTTGAAGGTTTCTTATCGTTCAATGGTGGGTGGCTAGATTAGCTATATTTTGATCATGAAATGAAGGATGATTTCAGCCTTGAAACTGGCCGAAAAAGGCTGTATATGAGCAGAGAAAATTTTGGTTTAATAATCTAGCTAGATGAGTGTTTAATGGAGAAAAATCTGGATTTTAATTTTCAAGTTTGAAAAATTTTGAATGGAGTAAAGATAGGAGTGTTTTGAGGTATGTTAATGGAGTTCTAATGGCCATGGTAGATGAAAAAGCCAAGGTGTTCTATCCATGACTGTAAGGTGGCCGAAAATATGAAGATGGATGATGAAGAAATCAGTTTTTGCTTTAGATAGGTAAGCTGGAAAAAAAATCTGAAATTTAAGCTATAAGAACTCTTAGGATTTGGAATGATTTTGAACAGAATTTTTATACTACTTTGAAATGGATTTGCATCTAAAATCTAGGAGTGTTTGAAGGTTCATTAATGGTGATTTTCTAGCCACCATCTTGGAGAAGAAAGAAGAAAGTTTTAGGTATTCTTATGCATAAATGGATGGCTCAATATTTATGTCCAAATCTTGATTGTTTGCTAGAAAATTTCTAGTTTGGTTGGGCTTTGTTTAGGCTGCGAAATTCCAAGGATTTTCGTCTTTCATCTTTACACGAAATAGTTGGTTGCTAGCAAGAATTGTGTAGGTAATGGTTGCTGCAATTTTTGAAAAACAGCCAAGAAGAATTTCTGGAAAATTTTCCTAATTTTAACCAGAACAAGAACAAGAAGGAAATGAAGTTATTGGAAGAATAGCTATAGTGTTTTAATTAAAAACCTCATCCTATTTTCTTCCTCAATTTCGGTTATCCTCCTATCTTCAAGAGCTGGAATTTTTGAAACTTCTAACTAATAATTATCCAAGACATTTTATATAAATTGAAAAGAATTAAAGAAATAGGAGCAGTTTAATTTTAAATAGGTTAGGACATGGTTTGCAAAAATAATGGAGACCAAAATTCTTCTAGAATTCCTTTTAGAATAAGATCACATGGTTAAGACATTACCATTATGTATTCCCTAAGACAACATTCCTAACTTTAAGGAATGCAAGAAAAAGAAAAATTCAAACATTGGTTAGGATGATTATAAATAAAATTTAGGTGATGGGATTTGAATTTAAGATCTTAGAGATTAAATCACAAAGCTCTAACCACTCAACCACAATAATTCTTGTTCTTATTTTTCCAACCAAATTCTCTTCCTATCTAAGCTTCAAGCCTTCTTCCTATTTCGACCTCAAGCAAAATTTCCTTTTTACTCTTTCTACTCAACAAGCATAAATTAACCATATAACCCATATACTATAATTCTAAGGCACACGAAATCATTCAAATAATATATTTTATACAAGATGATATGATATGCACCGCATCCTTCTAACTCTAGGGTAGGTTTAGGTGGGGCTTTACATCCTCCCCTCCTTAGAAGAATTTCGTTCCAAAATTCAGCGTATACCTTTATCTCAAGTTAGGATATTTCCGCTTCACCCATTCTTCCGTTTTCCATGTGGCATCTTGAGTGCCATGATGCTCCCACTGCACCTTTACCATTAGTATCTACTTATTTCGGAGAGTCTTGATACTTCAGTCTAAAATTTTAACTAGTTTCTCCACGTAGCTCAAGTCGGGTTGCAATACCAACAATTCATCGTTCAAAACATGTCCTAGGTCGGCATTATACTTTTTCAGTTGAGACATATAGAATACATCATGTATTCTAGTCAAACCATCCGAAAAATTTAGCCAATACGCAACTGGTCCAATTCTTTCCGTGATTGGAAATGGTCCCAAATATCTTAGATTCAGCGTACACCTTTTGGATGCTTTAATATTCCCCTACTCAGAGTCAACTTCAAAAAATACATTGTCTCCTACCTGGAATTCCAACTCCGTTCGCCTATTATTCGCATAACTTTTTTGTCGACTTTGAGCCGCTTTCAACCTTTCTCTAATTAGCTTCACCTTATCTGACATTTCCTATATGCAGACTTCTCTAGACTTGCTTATGTGACCGTCTTCCATCCAACTCTAATATAGAGGTACTTGACACTTACGTCCATACAATGCTGTATACGAGGCAATTTCAATCGAAGATTGGTAACTATTATTGTAAGCCAATTCCGCATACGGTACGCAATCAATCCATTTATCCCCAAAATTCAATACGCAAGCTCTTAGCAAATATTTTAATATCTGAATAACCCTTTCTGACTGACCATCGATTTGCGGGTGTGCCATCATACTGAACTTCAGATTAGAACCCATTGGTTCTTGGAATTTGGCCCAAAATCGGGATGTAAACCTCAGGTCTCGGTCAGACACAATACTCGAAGGTACTCCATGCAATCTGATTATCTCCCACACATATATTTGAGCTAACTTTTCCATTGAGTCACTTACGTTCACCGGAATAAAATGCACCGATTTGGTCAATCTGTCAACCACTACCCATATGGCATCCTTTTGGGTCTTTGCCATAGGTAGTCTGGTAACAAAATTCATGGTCACCTCTTCCCATTTCCACTCCGATATTAGTAAAGGTTGCAACAACCCTGCCGACTTTTTGTGCTCCGCTTTAACTTTCTGATAGGTCAAGCATGTGGAGACATACTTCCCCACGTCCTTCTTCATTCCGGGCCACCAATAGGCTTTCCTCAGATCTTGATACATTTTCACTTCTCCCAAATAAATATCATACTTGCTTTTATGTACCTATTCTAAAATCTTATCCTTTAGCTACTGCTTATTAAGCATACACAAACGATCTCAAAAATACATCACTCTCGTCTCGTCTTTCCAAAAATCACTGCCTTCCCTCTTAAGTTCTTTGTCCTTGAAAAGTTGAAACTCCTCATTGCTTTGTTGTGCTTCGATGATTTTCTGCCTTAGATTCGGTGTTAATTTCATATTACTGATATAAATCTTTCCTTCATGCACCTCAGTCCTCGTATCCAACATCTCTTAGACTGCTTAAATCTCTTGAATTCTCAATCTAGCCATTTTAACTTTACGACTCAATGCATCAATAACAACATTGGCCTTACCTGGGTGGTAGTTGATAGGACAACGATATCCCTCCAAAAATTCCATCCATCTCCACTGCCTCAAAGTCAAGTCATTCTGGGTAAAAACATATTTCAGACTCTTATGGTCTGTGAACACTTCATACTCGGCTCCATATAAATAATGATGCCACTTCTTCAATGCAAAAACAATGGCCGCCAGCTCCAAGTCATGCGTCGGATAATTTACTTCGTGAGGCTTCAACTTCCGAGAGGCATATGCTATTATCTTCCTATTCTACATCAAAACCGCTCCCAAACCTTCTTAGAAGTATTAGTATACAAAGTGTAGGGTTTATCTCCTTTTGGCAATCTCAGCACTAGGACCATCATTAATCTCCACTTTAGCTCTTGGAAACTTTTCTCACACTTTTCACTCCAGACAAAGGGCACATCTTTTCTCAACAATCAGCTCATAGGTGATGCTAGAGTTGAGAACCCTTTAATAAACCACCGATAATAGCCGGCTAACCCCAAAAAGCTTTTGATCTTGGTGATGTTCTTTGGCTACTTCTAGTCTGAAACTGCCTCAACCTTTACTGGGTCCATATTGATTCCATTCTTGGTCACCACATGGCCAAGAAATGACACATTATTCTGCCAAAATTCACACTTGCCAAATTTGGAAAAAAGCTTATGTTCTCTCAACTTTTCCAATACCAACTTTAGATGCTCTGCATGATCTTCTGGACTCTTGGAATATATAATTATATCGTCGATGAACACCACCATAAACTTATCCAAGTATGGTTGAAAAATATGATGCATCAAATCCATAAATACTGCCGGTGCATTAGTCACTCTAAAAGGCATCACCATGAACTCGTAGTGGCTATATCTGGTGTTCAAAGTCATTTTGGGAATATCCTCTTCCTTAATCCGCACTTGATAGTATCCCTACTTTAAATCCAATTTGGAGAAACAATTGGAGCCTTGCGACTGGTCAAACAATTCATCAATTAAAGGTAGGTGATATTTATTCTTAACGGTCAAATTATTCAACTCTCGATAATCGATGCACAGCCTTAAGGTCCCATCCTTCTTCTTCACAAATAGCACTAGAGCTTTCCAAGGTGACGTTCTAGGCCTTATGTAACCTTGCTTCACCAATTCTTCTAGTTGCTACTTTAGTTCCTTCAATTCTGCTGGTGCCATCCAATATGGGGTTCGGGATACAGGTTCCGCTCCTGGAATTAGATCTATGGTGAACTCAACTTCTCAGGTGGGAGGAAGAGAAGTGAGTTCTATTGGAAACACATCAGAAAAATCTTTTACCACTTCAGTATTTTCCAGGGTGCACTGATCCTTTAGCTTGTTTATCACGTAAGCCAAATATCCTTGGCACTATCGCTTCAGTAACTTCCGGGCTTTTACCCCATCTATCAAAAACTTCAATTCTTTTACTCACTTGTTGTTGAATTCCAGTACATCACAACCAGGTCTAATAAATTGGACAAACTTATTCTTACAATCTACTTTAACTCCATGCTTAACTAGCCAATCCATACATTAAATTAGGTCATAGTCATCAATAGCTAAGACTATAAGTCTCCCTCTAAGCTCTCTTTCCCTACTCCAATCTTACATTTTTGCACATATCGATCTGCTTGCAACAATTTTTCTAAGGGCGTACTTACCAAGAAGGTAAAAGGTAGTTCTACTCCATCCCAACCCAAATGATATATACAATTCTTGTTTAGATAGGAATGGGTGGATTCAGGGTCTATTAATGCATTAACTAAATGACCTTAGATAATAAATGTACCTTCCACCACTGCTGCATCTGCTTCAACTTCCTTCCAGTTAAGAGCAAAAACTTTCGCTTTCACTTGTGGCTTTTGAGTCCCATTTCTGGAGGCTCCCGCGGTATTGGCTTGAGTGGCTCCTGCAGTTTGGGCTAGGTTTCCTTACCTGATTCGAAGGAGTTTTAGGTAAGTATTTCAAAGATGCGTCGGGTCTCCGCAATTATAGCATTTCCTTTCAGCTCCTTTAGACCAGCAGTTCTTCTCTACATGACCCTTCTTCCTACAATGTCGGCATAATGGGAGATTCTGCGTAGGACCAGTCGGTGCCGTACGTATTTTCTTTCCTCAGTCCTGCCATTGCTGATGGGTAGGTCACTTATTAGCTTGCTATCTTTGGAAAAGCTTCGGTGGTTGCCTTGGCGGTAAGAACGGTTTCGGTACCATCCTGCTTCGGTCCTTATTCTCTGTTCGGGTCGCTGTGTCTTCTGCCCCAGAATATGTCGTTGATGGAGTAGGTGTCAAAGCCCTTCTCAGCTTTTGCCTCAGGCCCTTGACAAACTGCCTAGTTTGGTTCTATTCGATATCCACAAGTCTCTTGCAATACTTTGACAACTGAGTGAAACGAGCAGCATAGTGGGCCACAGTCATGCTTCTCTACCTTAAATTCTGGAACTCGTCTTCCTTTTTCTCTCTTATCTACTGAGGGATATATTCCGCTCTGAATGCCTCCGCAAAGTTGGCGCATGTCCAATCTTGATCCATTAGTTCCCAATCTTCTTGGACTCACTGTCACCATGCCCGAGCTGGGCCTCTCAACCTAAATGTAGCAAATTTAACCATCTGCTTCTCAGGGTATTGGAATGTAGCAAAAATGTCCTCTATCTGATCCACCCACTACTCCACTTTCTAACCTTGTTCGGCTTCACCTAAGAAGGTGGGAGGTTGGAATTTTAGAAACCTCTCTAGCGCTTCATCCTCCCCTTTTGGGTTCTTTCATTCTGATAAGGTTTGAAGTATCTCGATCATCTTGTGAAATGCTTGTCCCATGGTCACATTCGCCCACTTCCTGCCCTGGTTCATTCTCATTCCCCTAATTTGGTGAGGAAAGTTGAGTAGTATCATATTTCGAAGTCACGGGTTCTACTTCAGGAACCTTTTTGCTGGTTGCTGCTATGCAACGCTTTGGTGCCATTCTAAACCATCGCCCCCAAAATAATGAGTTATGCATCAAAGTTCAAAATATTTAAATCGAGCATGCATTCACATTCAGACTTAAGTAAAAGTAAATGAGATGCAAGATTTGTATAAATAATTACATTTTTCAAGATTGGAGTACACTAAGATACTCTTATTTGAATAAATTTTGAAATAAAGTACTAAACATAAATGAACCCCTAGTACAAGAGTTTATTGAAATCAGTAAATAATGGCTTCCTAAACATGGAAAAACTTTGCCCCTAATCCCCAGTGTCGGTATCATACAACCAACCCCCGGTATTCTTAAAAAGGTCTATCCTTGCACCATTCACAAATCTATAGTCCATTGGTTCCTTTTCGGGTCTCCTAAAACTCTCCCCAATTTCAACACAATTAGGTGGGGCTACAAAAGAAGGTCTAGGTGGAGATTTATAGTCTATTTCTCCCAAATCATCACTAGCAACAGTTAAGTCAATTCCGGGGCTAGGTGGGTTTGGGACATATTCCATATCAATACCCTCATCCTCACTATCAATGACCAAATCTATTACAAGTATAGGGGGTAGCTCAATAATTTGAACCTCATCATCACTGCTTTCTTCTAAAGGTATGATTGGTTGAGGTGTGGGTTGTGGTGTAGGTTGTGGCACTGGTAAGTCTTCCAAGTAGATAGGGATTGGTGGATGCCATTGTTGCCCCATTTTTTGCGGTTCTATACATTCTAACCATCCTATAACATAAACAACCCAGATTAGTCAAAAGATTTTAATCTTAATGATATAAAGCAGATATTACTAATAATTGTCTAAAACCTAGTCTTTGATACCACTTGTAATACCCCATTACCTACGTACCCTATTAGGGCTTGGAATGTCGCCCCATCCTTATGACAAGGGGTTTTTATAACTAGGACTCACAAAAGAAATAAAAGGAACGATCCAAATTTAAACTTGTTACAACTCAAACAATACATGATCAATTCTTAAAATAAATAAATGTCTACTAGAATATCTCAAAATGAAATATTCAAAAGGAAAAAAAAAGTCTTCAAACAAAGATAATCTTTAATCAATAACCTTCACAACATGATCGGCCTGAAAGCATGGTATAAAAAGGTGGTGAGATATAAATCTCAGTAAGCCTGTGTGCACTTTGAGTGCTTCAGGTAAAATAGTTTCTGTATGCAAGTTGAGAAATTTTCATAAAAGTAAAGTGCAAGCAAGTGTCAAATAAATTTCATAAATGAGGAGTGGTGTTTTCCTTTCAAACACCATACATTGTATATAATAAAAGTAACCACTCAAAAGAAGTAGCAATGGCACCACACTTTGTGCACCATGACAAAAGAATGTTCAGGATGCCACACTTTGTACATCTGACACAAGGTAGGTGAACGGCCTACCAGGTGAGATACTTCTTCATCTCTACACCCAAACTTACCGGTTGTCTAATCTGTGGGTATAGATATAATATCTGTGGGTTCAGATGAAGTAGTCGAGATAGTTGCTATACCCTTGATAAGTCGGCAGTAGAAGATGATGAAGATGAGGTAGTTGAAGTGGTTGCTGTATCTTCAGATGAGTCAACTATAGGAAAGGATGTGGAGATGTTAGGCCCAAGATTTGATACTCTTGAGTATTATCGTGTATCGACCGACTCGGGACCGCCTATTTCTAGTGATGATGATAGCAAGTAGGAGGACTACCTAGGAAGTTTTGGTATGAGTAACAGCTGATGTACATATTGAGTATGTATGTTGGTAGAAGATAATAAGCAAGTATATACATATAATGTATTAAACCCTGCAATTTTGCTGTAATATACTAGGATGTTATGTTTTATATCAGGATAACACTCTCCCCTGACATACTAATCTAACTCCATTATTGATGCAAATTTAACAAGGAAAGCCGACTGTCCTTATTATATTTCTAAAGCGAACCCTCGTCACCACCCAAAGGAATCATTTGCTGACAATTTAGCCAAGAGAGCGCCTGATGAATCTCTAGAAAACACTATGATGCAAACTTTCCAGAAAATGACAGAAGTGTTATAATATATGACCGAGATAACCCCTAGAAAAGGATGGCGAACTGAAGTTGAAGCAGATCAAGCTTTAGAGTGATTCCTAAAATTCCAACCCCCTTCATTTTATGGCCGACCCGAGCAAGAACAATAAGCAGAATCCTAGATAGAACAAATAGAGAACATATTCGCCGCTCTAAGTTACTCAGAGCAGCGAAAGGTGCAATTTGCTGCGTTCAAACTTCAAGGATCAACGCGAGACTGGTGGACATGAAAGAAGGAGCAGAAGGAATGGACTTGGGAGGAATTTCGAGCAGAGTTCAAGAAGGAATTCATACCAAGTTGGGTGGTAGAAAGGCGAGAAGATGAATTTCAAAATTTCAGATAAGGAGGAAGGACAGTTGGAATGTACGCTGCTGAATTCATGCGACTTTCGAAATATTGCCCCTTCCTAGTGCAAAATGAATCAGACAGGAATAGCTTCAAGAATCGAGGAGGCGGATTTGGAGCAAGCTAAGCAAGGAAATAAAAGGGGATTTCAACCGCTAAACCAAAATAAGAGGCCTGGAGGGAATCAGTGGTCAAATAAAGGGAAGTTTCCAAGAAGGAAAGGAGGTAGTACGGGGAAAATATTCATTCATTGCTACAATTGCGGAGAAGAAGGGCATAAAAGTTTGAATTGCCTATATCCAAAGAGGACGACGGGATGGATAAATCTAAGGAGGAATGACATGGGGGTAAGACTGAAATTTGCCCAAGGAAAACCGAGCCAGCCCTTTGCACCCAAACCTGGAGTTAGCAAGCCTACCGTGAAAGCTCGAGTGGTAGCCTTGGAAAAAGAAGATACTAATGCATCAGCGGTAGTAGAAGGTAAGATTTTTATTTTTGGCAAAGAAGCTCAAATTCTAATAGATCCAGGCTCCACCTATTCTTTTGTTGCATGCTTCTTTGCTCAAAAGGTAAATGTTAGAAGTAAGGAGGCTCCTTATGAGATGATAGTTAGTACCCCTTTAGGAAAGCAATTGAGCAGTGATAGAATTTATCTAGGAAGTGAGATAAAAATTGGAGACGTGACTCTAGAAGGAGACCTTATAAGTTTACCCATAGCCGACTATGATGCCATTCTAGGAATGGATTGGCTATCACGACATCATGCGAGGGTTGATTGTAGGAATAAACTGGTGCATTTTAGGGAACCAAGAGGAGGTACCCTAGAATTTTGGGGAGATAAAGCAAAGCAAAAAGTAAGTTTGATATTTGGAGTAAAAGCAAGGAAGCTGATTCGAAGAGGTTGTACTGGGTATTTAGCTTACCTTTTGAATAAATCCATTAAACCTGAAAAGATTGAAGATGTACCAGTGGTTCGAGAGTACCTGGATGTTTTTCCAGAGGAATTGAAAAAAATTACCCCCAGAAAGAGTAGTTGAGTTCAGTATTGATTTAGTGCCAGCAGCTAAGCCAGTCTCTAGAACCCCGTACTGGATGGCACCGGCAGAATTAAAAGAATTGAAGAAGCAATTGCAGGAATTATTGGAGCAAGGATTTATCCAACCTAGTACCTCGCCTTGGGGAGCCCCAGTGCTATTCGTGAAAGAGAAAGATGGCACTTTGAGGATGTGTATAGACTATAGGGGGCTAAATGCTCGAACAATAAAGAACAAATACCCATTACCTATGGTGGATGAGTTGTTTGACCAATTGCAAGGCGCAGGATGTTACTCTAAATTAGACCTAAGACAAGGGTATTATCAAGTAAGGATCAGAGAAGAGGATATTCCTAAGACTGCCTTTAATACGCGTTATGGGCACTATAAGTTTGTGGTGATGCCCTTTGGAGTTACTAATGCCCCTGCCACTTTCATGGACCTTATGCATCGGATTTTTTAGCCCTACTTGGATAACTTTGTTGTTATTTTCATTGATGATATTTTAGTATATTCTAAGAACCCTCAAGAGCATCAAGAGCATTTGCGAAAAGTGCTTGAGAAACTAAGGGAGGCCAAGTTGTATGCCAAGTTTAGAAAATGTGAATTTTGGTTGGGTAGAGTATCTTTTCTCGGGTATGTGATCTCTAAGGAAGGGATTTCTGTGGACCCTGCAAAAGTAGAAGCTGTAGTAAACTGGAAACAACCAGAAAATCCTATAGAGGTGAGAAGTTTCTTATGCTTGGTAGGATATTATAGAAGGTTTATTGAAGGGTTATCGAAACTTGCTTCGCCATTGACCCGATTAACCTAGAAAAGGTGCCCTACGAATGGTCGGAAAGTTGTGAAAAAAGTTTTTAAGAATTGAAGCGAAGATTGAGCACCTCACCGGTCCTAGCCTTACCTACTATGGATAAGCCCTACGAGGTATATATTGATGCTTCTAAGGAAGGATTGAGAGGAGTGTTGATGCAAGATAGGAGGGTAATAGTGTATATATCTAGGAAGTTGAAACCTCATGAGAAAAATTACCCCACTCACGATTTAGAATTGACAGCCGTTGTGTTCGCCTTGAAAAAGTGGAAGCATTACCTTTATGGAGCGGAATTTGAGGTTTTTTACTGATCACAAAAGCCTGAAATATATTTTCAACCAGAAAGATTTAAATATGAGGCAGCGAAGGTGGATGGAGTTCTTAGAAGAATTTCGCTGCCCAATTAAGTACCATCTGGTAAAGGCCAATGTAGTAGTAGATGCATTGAGTAGAAAAGGACGTATATCTGCACTACGGATGGCGTAGACTCCGGAGTTGGAAGCGGTAGCACTGGAGGGACGAATTAGGATGAATAACATATCAATACAGCCTGTATGGTTGCAACAATTAAAAGGCATTCAATAGCAAGACCAGGAGTTGCAGCAGATCAAGGCGAAAAGCACGGAACAAGAGAAAACTGATTTCTACGAAGATGACGCAGGGATCCTCCGATTTAAAAGGCGATATTGTATACCAAGACAGGTTGCTATGAAGCAAGAAATATTGATAGATGCACATCGGAGTAAATATACCATTCACCCGGGGGCAGTGAAGATGTATCAAGACTTGAGGCAGCATTTCTGGAGGATAGGTATGAAGAATGATATTTCTCGGGTTGTTGCTCAATGTCTTACTTGTCAAAAGGTGAAGATAGATCACCAAAAATCGGGGAGATTACTGCAACCACTAGCTGTACCCGAATGGAAGTGAGATGAAGTTACCATGGACTTCGTAACCGGTTTACTTGTAACCAGTGGACAACGAGATACAATTTGTGTGATTGTAGATCAATTAACAAAGACGGCTCACTTTATACCCATAAGTGAACGAGACTCTTTGGAGAAATTAAGTAAGATTTATATGGAGGAAGTAATCAGACTTCACGGGGTACCTTCCAGTATTGTATCTGACAGAGACCCCAGGTTCACTTCTCGATTTTGGAGGAAAGTGCAACAACTGTATCGAACTACTCTGAAATTTAGCACCACAGCCCACCCTCAGACCGATGGGCAGACAGAGAGAGTAATCTAAAATTTGGAAGATATGTTGAGAGCGTGTGCATTGGATTTTGGAAATAGATGGGTTGATAATTTAGCCTATGCGGAATTTGCCTACAACAATAGTTATCAATCCTCAATTGGAATGACACCGTTTGAAGCCTTGTATGGACGAAAGTGTTGATCTCCTCTATATTGGGAAACCTTAGGATGGTAATAGGAGTAATATGATGTCTTGAATATGGAAAAGGCACGACAAAAGATGTTGCAAATTAAGGAGAAATTGGAGATTGCCCAAAGTAGGCAGAAAAGATATGCAGATCGCCATCAGAAAGATGTGGAGTTCAGTGTTGGTGATCTAGTATTCTTAAGATTAACACCCCGTAGAGGTAAGGGGACACGAAGGAAGAAGCTAGCTCCGTGGTATATTAGACCCTTTCCCATCACCGAGAAAGTGGGAAAAGTAGCGTATAGATTGGGATTACCATCGGAACTTCAAGGCATCCATGACGTATTCCATGTATCCCAACTTAGGCGATATATAGCTGATCCCAGTCATATTTTGAATAATGATGCCATAGAATTATCACCAAATTTAAACTATGCAGAAAGACCAGTTAAAATCTTAGAGCGTACCGAAAAGAAGTTGCGGCAAAAGCCAATCCCACTTGTTAAGGTGTTATGGAGCCATCATCCTGTGGAGGATGCTACGTGGGAGACAGAAGCAGAAATGTATAAACTTTATCTAGAACTCTTTGAAGGTGAGTCATAATTTCGAGGACGAAATTCCTTTTAGAAGGGAAAATTGTAATAACCCGCCTTATATGAAGGACTAGCGTAGGGTGGACTTGTTTAAAAATAAGAATAAATCTAAAAAGAATTAATGATATATTTTATTTTATTTTATTATTGATATTATTCTATAACCATTATTATTATTTTATATTTATTGTTTAATAACAAAATCTCTTGGCAATATTAAATTATAGTATTATTAAAATTCAATAATTATATTGAATTATTATATTATTCTTACCATTATTGTTTATATATTTATATATATGTATATTACACCTAATCCTATAAATATCTTAAGTTATATTATATTATATGGAAAGATATTTTAGGGGGCCCACAAGAAGTAAATAGATGTGGCCTACAAGCATGACATTTTTTTACCAAATTTAACTATTATTAGACTTCCTCTAATTAAGCTTAATTAAGCTAAGTGAGATTAGGGTAAGTTAATCATGATTAAGCATATATTAGTCCTAAGAAGTTTTAAGAATTTCTTCAAACTTCTAGAGGATCCTACAACTTTCTAGGGCAATCCACAACTCTCTTGAAAATCCTAGAGGAGTCTCAAGACTTCTAAAATTACCAACTCACCCTAGATCTTTTACTAAGACCAAAATAAGACCAAGTGGAGCAAGCTATATAAATAAGAGCAAGAGGGGAGGATTTCGTCCAAGAGAGAGAGCTGGGAGAAGAGAAGAAAAACAGAAAAGTGAAGAGAGGAAAGAAAGGAAAGGAAAACAAAATGAAAGACTAAGAGAGAGAGAGAGATTTTCGGCAGCAAGAAAAAGGAGAGAAGAACCGGCAGCAAGGAGGAGGAAAGGAGGAGAGTTACAGCTTTGCCTTCAACTTGGAATGGTAAGGGATCACGTCTCAAAAGCTAAAAGAATGATACTAGAAGTTGGAAGTTATATGCATGTGAATGTTAAGTAATGAAAATATTTTGATTTTGTGATGGATGTTGATTAACCAGTTGGATGAGTAATGAATTAGGCATGATTTTCAGTTCATTTAATGTATTTTGGAATGATGGTTTGCTGGAAATCTGGAAAGGAAGAAGATAGAAATAATAAGGAAACTAGAAGAGCTAGTAATAAAATAACCAGTTTGTGTTGTTTGGAAATATCAAAGAAAGTCTGAGTAAAGATGACTGGAAATTGAGCATAAATAATCCTAAGCATGTCCTGGACTAGTTAGAAAGGATTTGGATCAGGTGGTGTGGGTTTGGATGACTAAGAGATCAGAAAAAGCAAGAATAATGAAAGCTACCAAAATTTACTGGTTTGGTAAGCTTAGAATAATTAATTCATTTGGATAAAAGAGAAGTGCTGGATATGAAAACCTATTAGAATACTGATATTGGGATGTTAAATGAAGTATTGAAGGGTTTAAATGAGGTAGTGTATGTCGAAGAAACTAGGGGAATAAGTTAAAACAAGTTGGGTTCCTAAACTGTAATTCTGAACCACCAACTCGGAGCAGCAAGTTTATCTGGAAAATTGAACAAAATGGAGAGAGGTTTGAATACCCCATGACCTGAAATTGATATATAAATGTCCTAGGAGTATTTAGGAAGTGGTTTCACCTCATTTGGACCTGAATTGGAGGAGATATGTATAAAGTACTGGAAAGTGACGAAACTGAACTCCAAACTCGGAACAGTGGAGTTAACTGAAAAACTGTACAAAATGGGATGGAGTTTGCATGGCTCATGACCTGGAATTGATAAAGGGACATCCTAGGAATATTATGGAAGTAGCCTCACCTTATTTGGACCTATATTGAATAAGTTGTGTGAAGAATGGTAGAGAGTGGTAAAGCTGTAAAACCAGAAAACCATCCAAAGTATTAATTTATTTATTTCTTTAAGAAAATTATAGAAACCTTATTCAAACCATTAAGTATTTGAAACCATTGAGTAATGACAAAGGGATATACCAATGGTGTAGGTGAATCAAGTCGAGAGAACACCTTTTAGGTCTATACAAGTGCAACTTCGACTTAATATACAAGGTGAGTCCCATTGATTTCTAAACCTTTTTTTAAGGCTAGAGTGCTTTGATTTTCTATGAAATGTTATGTTTTATGCCATTTTGGAAATCCTCGAATATGTTTAAGGTTTACATGAGCAACATTTTCTTTAATGCTATTTCGGACTCGAATAAATTTCATATTCAGCTTGGAAACCTTCCTGGATGTTTAAAACACGAATTTTGTGAATTTAGTCCTTTTCAGATTAAATATTTGGGATTTCTGAAAAATGGTAAATTTTGGAATCGGGTATTTGGAGAATAATCCAAATATCCTTATTGAAATATTTTATGAAAACTCTTGGAACTTGGGTATTCGGTAAATGACCGAAATATCCTTATTGGAACTTTTGCGAATATTTTTCAAATCGAGTAAGGGTAAAATGACCTGGATACCCTCAAAAAGTATTTTGTGATCAAGTACGACCCTAGAAAATAAGAAATGTTTTGATTTGAAAATCCTGCGGGATCAGATGACCCTCTAGCCTGATCAGTCAGATGGGGTTGGTGTTGTTGCGTTGAGTACTCAACAAGGACTTTGATCTTTGTACTAGTCCATGTTAGAGGTAGATGACCCAAGTAACCTGATCAGTTCTGGAGATTGTCTTACTCTAAATAGGGCGACAGGACATTGTGATGAGTCGTCCCTGGCTAGCCGTTGTGAGCCCGGCAATTGCCTGTTGATTATGATTGGTGGGTTGTTCACATAAGACCGAGCGGGGACACTCGGTGTGTTCAACCCCTTGCCACCTCGATGGTGATTGACGTCAGGATTGGGACCCTTGGCTTATGGTGGTAAGTAAAAGATTCCTAAGTGCACGGTGAGGTATATTGGTACGCTGCTCACCCTTCCGGTATAACACGGGTGACGTGCTGTAAGGCGCAGTCCCTGGCATTAGAGACCGTGTTGTCGAAGGCGAAGTTCTTTGAACTTTGCACACGGGTCGCACTTCTAATTGGGGAAGAGCCTGCATTTATTGAATTAGGGGCATGTGTTTGGAAGCCACTGTTTTACGAAAGTACATGAATTTAAATTTATCAATTACTGCCTTTTTCCTATTGCAAAATTTATTTCAGTAAAGAAAATGAAAGCCAACTTTCTCTTCTAAGCAAAACACTGGCACACACAGGGCTCACTGAGTATACCACTCACACGTATGTTTGTTTTTTTTTTAGGGATTGGAGCTGAAGACTAACAACGGTACTACCCAAACTTCTTCTCTAGCACTGGATAGCTAATCTTTTGAAGGGAACATTGTATATAGGCTATGAGATGGTTTAGCTTATGTATTTTGGGAACTATGACAATGTACCTATCATGACTCATATGTAACATAAATAAAGAGCATGTTTCCTTTATTTACTTAAGTTTCGACTTTACTTGCTTACTATAAGTTTACATCGTTATAAAGACCCCTAGTCTGAGACTTCAGATGGGGCGACATCCCACCTAAGCCCGGCCCACTACGACAAGGAAAAAAATGTGGGGTGTCACAAGAGATTTACCATAACCCTTCAAAGACTAGTCCTAGTAGTCTACCCTTATTGAGTACTCAACGTTGTATTTGTCCCTTTTGGGAAAAAAAGAATCATTCAATGTGTTTTCCTTGAAATAGCAATTATGGTTTCTCAAAATTCTTGTTAAAGTTGGTTTTTAAAAAAATTTAGTGCTTTGTGTAAAATTGCTTGTTCAATTAGAAATTGTTTGATTGACTGGACAAGAAAAGGAAAATTTGTCTATAATTGCATCCATAGTACATTTTTACGTATACATCAAGTTTGACTTGCCAAGATGATTTTAATCCTCAAACAGCTTCATGCAAAGACTTACCTGATCTCTTGCTTTTCCTGGGTACAACAACCTTCCAATATAGTTCAAGGCAACCTAACTCCGCCTGGGATAAATATAGGGTATAAGTCTAAATATCCAGACAACACTTGCTTTAAATAAATAACTCTTAGCCTAACATTCTTAAGCTCAACTAGTTACAACAACATCTAATTATGACAACAATGCCTCAAGCTTTAACATTAGTTGATAAAGTATTTTATAGAATGAGATTAATTTGATAGGTTAAAATAAAGTAGGTGCTATAACTAATAAATAAAAAGTTGTAAAAATATTTATTCATTAACAAATAAAAATTATATATATTATAAACAATATTAATAATAAATAAAATTAGTAATAAATAATAAGTACTATTAATAATAAATGATAAATAATTTCTAATAGTATATAATAAATAATATTAATAATAAATAAATTATTTTGATAATAATTACCAATAATATTTATTATTATAAATAATATAAATTTAAAAGGTATTGATATTATATTAAATAATTCCTATATATTATTATTTATATTTCATAATGCATAATAAAAATTATTACTCTTAATTTATCTAATAAAATAATAATATTTTAAGTAATTATTAATTTAAAAAATATCTAATGTTGTTCGAAATCAATAAATTAAATTAAACCATGATACTAATAATAATATTAATAATAATGATAATACTAATACTAATACTAATAAAAGTAGTTCTAACAATAATTTTTCATGACCATAGTGAATTACTAGTACAAAAATTTATATATATTCATGCATACATATATCTAATAAATAACATGTTGATTTGCTAAAAAATAGACTTGCAATAATAATTATCACAACAAGAGTGATTGCTCACTAATAATGATATTATCTAGGGATTTATTGACAAAAATAACTTCATGAAGGCATAATTAAATAGTGGTGGTATATTGTCTATCATACATCAAAACATCCATACTAGAGTCATAAAGCCTTCAATCATAATGAATGTATAATGATCTCAAAGCATAATCCAACAATAGATCCTAAGACTCAATATTTATTTCAATCTTCATGTCTTAAAATTATTCCTTTCACCCACACACATATCTCCAACCCAACACTATTTAATCAACCCATTAAATTCATCATCTAAAAGCCTTGAGTTTGAAAATTTAAGAAGAAGGTCATGAAAGAAATATTTATTTTGCTGATCGTTAGTTGAAGATATCGCCTTGTCTAATGAGGATCCTTGGGTGCTTGAGGGGTCTTTCCTTGGTTGAAGTATGTTCAAGAATGGCCACCAATGTTTCGGCCAAGAGAGAGAGAGAGAGAGAGAGAGAGGTTAAGATGATAATGAAATGGTGTTGAAGAAGTGAAGAAGGTTCAAGGTGATTAAATTTACTTTTCTTGATGTTCTTCTTGCTCTTGGACAAAAAGTATGTTTGATCCGAATGAACAATCAACTTTGGTGTTTTTCGTGTTATGGAATGGCCTATGAGTGAGTATAGGTTGAATCTTAGTTGGTTTGAGGGTTCTTGGAGTGATTTGGGATGAATAAAAGTGATTGAAGGTGGAAGAAGTTTAGTATGTATTCTTGGTGTTCTTGAGAACACAAGAGGAATTTGAGAGAAAATGGTTTGTGAGTGTTTGGTGTGTGATGGCCGAATGGCCTAGTTAAGAGAGGAGTTTTGGTTATCCTAGGGGTAGAGAGAGAGTTCAACTATTTTAAATTTCAAATTCAGGAAAATGTGGAGATGTTTGAGGTAGAGGATTGGGTAATGGTGATTTCTTCTTGAAGGTTTCTTGTTCTTCAATGGTGGGTGGCTAGACTAGCTATATTTTGATCATGAAATGAAGAATGGTTTTAGCCTTGAAGCTGGCTGAAAATGGCTGTATATGAGCAGAGAAAATTCTGGTTTAATCATCTAGCTAGATGAGTGTTTAATGGAGGAAAATCTGGATTTTAATCTTCAAGTTTGAAAAATTTTGAATGAAGTAAAGATAGGAGTGTTTTGAGGTGTGTTAATAGAGTTCTAATGGCCATGGTAGATGAAGAAGCCAAGGTGTTCTATCCATGGTTGCAAGGTCACTGAAAATGTGAAGATGGATGATGAAGAAATCGGTTCTTGCTTTTGATAGGCATGTTGGAAAAAAATCTAGAATTTAAGCTATAAGAACTCTTACGATTTGGAATGATTTTGAGCAGAATTTTTGGACTACTTTGAAATGGATTTGCAGCTAAAATGTAACACCCCACTACCTAGGCCCAACAGGGTCGGGGATGTCGTCTCGTCCAAATGACAAGGGGTCTTTATAACTAGGTTACATGAAAATAAAATAAAACAAAAGACTTTAAAATTAAATTTATTACAACCCAAAAGATAAATACTGGCACAAATCCAAAATGAATTGTTTGCAACAATCTCTCAAACAACACTTAAAGTAAATAGCATGAGTCTTCAAGCACATGCAACATTCTAGCTAATGATCTCCACAGCAGGATCTTCCTGAAAATATGGCATAAAAGGTGGTGAGATAAAAATCTCAGTAAGCCCGTATGTGTTTTGAGTGTTTCAGGTAAAATAATTCATGTATGCAAGTTGTAAAAGTTTCATAAGGAAAAGGTGCTGGCAAGTAATAAATAAATGCTGAAAATAAAGAGTGGTGTTTCGCTTTTCAAACCATACATGTGCACAATAAATACAACCACTCAAATGGGTAGCCATGGGTTACCACACGTTGGGCCCCATGACTAAATAATAGTCAGAATGCCACACTTTGTACAAGCTGACAAAAGGTAGGTGTACGGCCTACCGGGTGAGATACTCCTCAATCTCTACACCCAAACTTACCGGTTGTCCACTTCGGAACACACAATCCACATGACTGAAACTTGCTAGCTCGGACCGGTATGACCTACCGGACTGGCATCCTATCCAGGAAGGACTCACCCCTCAGAGGTGGCTACCTACTGAGAGACTTACCCTAACCCTTCAAAGACTAGTCCTGGTGGTCTACCCTTATTGAGTACTCAACGTTGATTGTTCCACTTGGGAGAAAATTGATCAAACTTTGCTCTATTTGGAAATAGCAATTAAGGGTTTCCAAAAGTCTAGTCAAGTTGGGTTTTAGAAAAAGTTTAGATTTGTGTAAAATTGCTTGTTCAATTTTTAAATGATTTGCTTGACTGAAATAAAAAGGAAAAACAGTCATTAATTGCCTTTACAAATAAATGTCCATATACATTGCATTTGCTTGCCACAATAACTTTTGGTCTTCACAAAACTCCATGCAGGAGCTTACCTGATTCTTTGCTTGCTCAACTCAACCGTTTCCCAAGGCTGACCTAACACCGCCTGGGGTAAACACAAAACATAAGGTTACACTCGAGCTATACCTGCCTTGCATAAATAATTTCTTAGCTCAACTAGTTACAACCATGACTAGCCATGACCTTAATGTCCTAAACTTTAGGGCTAGATGCTAAAGAATTTTATAAAATAGGGCTACTTGGATAAGTCAAAATAACTAGGGGTTCTAAAATAATTGCTAATAAATTATAGACCCAAATAATAATTCTTGGGTGATATTAATAACAAATAAACTAAGGTTTGAATTTTAAATAATATTAAGTCCTAACTAATTTTAATAAATGATAACTTAAAAATAGCTTTATTATAAATAAATAATAAATTAATTAATTTTTAATTAATTAATTTTTTTAATAGATAATAATTAATTAGTAATAAATAAAATTAAGAATAAATGAATTTTATTAAATTTTTGTTTAATAAAAATATTAATAGTCTAATTAAATATTCCAATCCAAATCCCCTAGTGTTTCGAATTTTGAAGGAAAATATAGTAGTAATTCTAATTTTTTTGTAATAAATTTTGTTAATGAATATAACCTAGAATTAATAAGAAAATAATCTCTTATCATGATTTTCCTAGTGCTAGAAAAGATTCATGATCACATTCTCCATCATCAAACAATAAACCATTCCATTCATGAACATACACTTGAACTATCGCATACCATCACATGGCCAAAATCCTACTAAGCATAATCATCAATCATGGTTTCCATGGAAAAATAAGAACATAAAAGCCTAATCACCTTTGGTGTCATAATATCTAATCATGCTTCAAATATCCATAAAATTCATTAAGCATGAAGAACATACATTGATTCGAAAGGGAAATACATATATCTTAGTCATATACAACAATCATCATGTCCTAACCCCAATCCCTTTATGCATATACCCAATCTCCCAATCATATTCCATCCCCCTATCAACACCTAAGAGACATGATTTCAGAATTTAATAAGAGAGATTTAAAAATGAATACTTGATTGTCGAGTACTTTGATGAAGACAAAAGAAGGTCCACGCGCGATGGAGTGTCTTGAATGGTCCAACGAAACAACATCCATGGTTGATGGTTTGATCAACCATTTCGGTTAGAGGAGAGAGAGAGAGAGAGAGAGAGAGAGAGAGAGAGAGAGAGAGAGAGCATTAGAAAGGTGTATTAAGAATTGAATGGAAGAAGATGAATAAGAATGTTGTTCTTGTTTTACCTTGTTGATGTTCTTGAGACCTTCAAGAAAAAGTTGATTTTGATCCTGTTGAAAATTCTTGTTTGCGAGGTTTTGCGTTATAAATACCAGAAATGAGGTTTAGGGATTAAATGGAAGTGATTTGGAGTATTTGAGAGTGATTGGAGGTGTTTAGAGTAGGGTTAGGCTTGAAGAAGGTTAGTGTGTGTTCTTGGTGTTCTAGGTGAAAATGGAGAGAATTTGGAAGAATGCTGCACGAATTTTGGTAGAAGGTTGGCTGAATGGTATGGAATGAATGAGGGTTTCGGTTTTCAGCAAGAAGGAGAGAGGATGATCAGATTTTTTTTTGAAATTTAAATGGAGGAAATAGTGGAGATGTTTAAGGTAAGAGGTTAGCTATGGTGTTTTGATCAAGAGAGGTTTCTATGTCTTCCAATGGTGCCAGCTGAACATGGAGTTTTTTCTTGAAATGATTGAAGGTTAATGTTGCTCAAGGCTGGCCAAAATTCAGTCCATGAAGGCAGAGGAAATTCTGGTTAATTAGCCTAATGCAAGAGTGATTTTAATGGAGTAAAATGCTGAAATTATTTGAAGTTCAAAAGAGTTTGAATGGATCTTAGGAGTGTTTTGTGGTGCAGCTATGGAGTCCTTATGCTTAAGGTAAGAGTGGGGTTCATGGTGTTCAGTCTACAGCTGAGCAAGTTCAATTTTTACAGAGGTTGAAGATGATTTTCGGCCTTAGGCTAGAAGGAAGCAAGGCTGGAAAATTCTGGTTTCAAGTTGTTCTGGATTTTCGAAGATTGCAGAATTTTTGGTGCAGAATTTTGCACACCCTTAGCTCGATTTTCAGAGGTTCTTCTGGGGTGTTTGAGGGTCTTCCAAGGTTGGTTTTTCAGCCTTACTTCTGGACAAATACAGAAGAGATTTGCTGGCTTGAAGATGAACTAAAAATAGTTTCATTTCCTTGATTGCAAGCTGCGAAATGGCCAGAACTTTTTTCTGGTTTGGTGATGTCTTGTGCAGTCTGAAATTTGCACAGTTTTTCCAGCTTCCAAGTCACATGAAATGACCATTTTCTTGGCAGCAAATGAATGGGATTATGGCCTGAATTTTCGAAGAAAGGGTCTGCAACAATTCTGGAAAATTTCCAGATTTCTTTCCACTAAAGTATGAACAACATGAAGGTAGATTTGAAGGTCCTTTCATGGTGATTGATTTTCTCTTGGAACCCTTCCTATTTACCCTCCTATTTTAGGCCAACTCCCTATCCCCAAAAGCTGATTTTCGAAATTCAAGGAGGAGGAATTATCCCAGAATTTTTTTGGAATTCAAGAGAAGAGATTTAATGGATTTAAATTATAAAGATGTTAGGACAAGTTAGAGGTAATAAATAGGACAAGAATTCCTTTAGAATTCTTTTTAGGACATGAGGATAAGATTAGGACATTCTCTTCATGTCTCCCCTAAGACAACATTCCTATTTTTATGGAATGCAAGAAAACAAAAATTCAAACTAAATGAAGATAATCATGATAAAACTTAAATGATGGAATTTGAACTCATGACCTTAGAAATTAATTCACCAAGCTCTAACCACTAAACCACAACAACTCTTGTTCTTATTTCCTCACCCACATATTTTTCTTATCTACACCTCAAGTTATCTCCCTATTCTGACCTCAAGCAAAATTACCATTTTATCCCTCATACTCAATAAGCATAACTAAGCATTTAAACTTGTAATCTATGATTCTAAAGCACATAAAATCATTCAAAAACATATATTTTCTGTAAAATAATATGATATGCATTCCCGACCCCCTTACTCTAGGGTTGGTTTTAGGTGGGGTTTCACATGAAATCTAGGAGTATTTGAAGGTTCATTAATGGTGATTTTCCAGCCACCATCTTGGAGAAGAAAGAGAAAAGTTTCAGGTGTTCTTATGCATAAATCGATGGCTCAATATTCATGTCCAAATCTTGATTATTTGTTGGCAAAATTTCTGGTTTAGTTGGGCTTTGTTCAAGCTGCGAAATTCCAAGGATTTTCAACTTTCATATTTACACGAAATAGTTGGTTGCTAGCAAGAATTGTGTAGGTAATGGTTGCTGCAATTTTTGAAAATCAGCCAAGAAGAATTTCTGGAAAAATTTTCAAATTTTAACCAAAATAAGAATAAGAAGGAAATGAAGTTCTTGGAAGAATAGCTACGGTTATTTAATTGAAAACCTCCTCCTATTTTTCTTCATCAAATTTAGTTATCCTCTTATCCCCAAGAGTTGGAATTTTTGATACTTCTAGCTAAGAATTATCCCAGACATTTTATTGAAATTGAAAAGAATTAAAGAAAGATGAGTAATTTAAATTTAAATAGGTTAGGACAAGGCTTGCAAAAATAATGGAGACCAAAATTCTTTTAGAATTCCTTTTAAGATATGATCACATGGTTAAGACATTATTATTGTGTCTTCCTTAAGACAACATTTCTAGCTTTATGGAATGCAAGAAAAAGAAAAATTCAAACATTGGTTATGATGATTATAAATAAAATTTCGGTGATGGAATTTGAATTCAAGACATTAGAGATTAAATCACAAAGCTCTAACCACTCAACCATAATAATTCTTCTTCTTATTTTCTCAACCAAATTCTTTTCCTATCTAAGCCTCAAGCCTTCTTCCTATTTTGACATCGAGCAAAATTCCCTTTTTACCTTTTCTACTCCACAAGTATAAATAAACCATATAACCCATGTACTACAATTCTAAGACACACGAAATTATTCAAGGAATATATTTTATGCAAGATGATATGATATGTTCCCCATCCCTCTAACTCTAGGGTAGGTTTAGGTGGGGTTTTATATTCTCTGCTGCCTATATCTAAGAAACTTTATCTCAAGAATATAACTGGCTTTACCCAAGTCTTTTATACTAAATTGACTAGATAGCTATGAAGGCATGAAAAACGAAAAACACAGAGCACGCAGCGGAAGCGAAAAATAAAAACTAGAAAAAACTTAAGAACAAGAAACTCCGAATAGAGCTGGCGCTGGCTCCGGCAGCCCTAGTCGGCACCGGTCGTGCTCTGTACGGATTTCGAGGTTTAAAAAAAATACCTCTTTTCCTCGTTCTTAGAATTGGCTGGACTGAAATGTGTGCAACCGGAGTAGGTATGCTGGTGGAAACCTCTAGTGCGATTCCTGCAAGTCTTCTACTCCGTCTTTGCATGTAGGTAAATGCTAAACTCTCAATCTTCCAGTATATGGCCTGCCTAATTCCGTTTAGTGAACAACTCACAGACTAAGGAACTTTTTCTGGAGAGAGAGAGAGAGAGAGAGAGAGAGAGAGAGAGAGAGAGAGAGAGAGATGTCTGGTTTTTTTTTCACAAAAAAGAAGCCGTCTTAGAGAATCACGTTGTTTTCAATCATTCTGTTTAACCTAAATAAAACCCTAGGTTAAACTGGATTGGGCCATTGGACTCTTAATTTAGCCTTTTGGACTTAATTAATTATTCTAATTAAAACCAACTATAATAGCCCAACAAATAATTAATTTTTTAGCCCAAATAAACTAGTCTAATAAATAAGCCTATATTAGTTTAGTCCTAGGTTAATTTTTAATTATTGAAACTGGGCTAAAGACTTGAATAATTAATTAACCTACCAAACTAATTTAATTAATTCTCTCTCCATAGACCTTTATTTTATTCTAACCCAACAATTAAATCAGGGTACTTAAATAAAATAAATTTCATTTAATTTAAGATCAATTCCTTAGCCCGTATTTAATTAGGACTCACGGTCTATACTGGGGACCAAAAGACACACTGCCATGGCTACTAAAATGACCAAAATACCCTTGCCATGTAAATAGCTGTATTTTGCATTTTAAATATTTCCTAATATCATCATAAGGAAATATTGACCCCAAGGACAATTTTACGTTAGCAAAGTCTTTGATCTACAGGTGTAATGACTAAAATACCCTTCTATACATCGCCGTACATTTAAAGAGGAAGAAGTGTACTAACATCTCTCTAAATAACATCTACCATCCTTAGGCTTCTAGTCCAATGATCCACGACTTCCTGGATTGTTTCTGCTTTCTAAGGGAGCAACCCTAAAGCAAACAACAAAGTCATGTTTCCCAGAGCTCTGGATATTTAGATCATTCAGACAACCACAAGGGGCGATATAGTATAGAAACCATATTGTACAAGTCTGTCTTAACTAACTAGTCACACATACCCAACATGCAAGTATATTGGCCCTACGATGGAACCTCAACTATAGCATATCAAAGTACATGCTTCTAGCTTCGTCAGACCACCAACTCATACTCAAGTTGTAGAGTATTAGTCCACGCTGTAGCAATAGTAGTCTAGGTTTCTACCATATAGAACTATTAAGAAACCACTACTACAGGTGCTATTCTAAGTATTCGAAATACGCTTATGTCATGAAGTGAGTGGACTACTACCTGGTTAAAGGTAAGCCATTCCCCATTTGGAATTCACAACATAATAACCTAAACATGATGAGATTCCTATTCTCATCAATTGGTTAAGAACAAATGCTTATGTGTTAAATAACCCGTGATCCATACCTTACTGTGAAAGACCTCCATTCACATGGATCACTTACTTAAACACAATGGGTCTTTTCCAAACGTAATTGTTCACAAATAAAAATATAAATTCACAAATAAATTCTTAAAATAAATTCTTTTATTAAAATATTTGATATTTACATCAGAAATCTAGTCTAAGAGTGCATATTTCCCAACAAGCTAAACCTTAGTAGATGACATTGTTCCTATATTATTTTTAATGAGTAGAATATCATCCACATACAGTATAAGAAAACCACGTTTTTGCCTTCCAGTTTCTTATACACACATAGTTCATCCTCGTTTTGAATGAAACCATAAGACTTTATAATTTAATCGAAATGAATGTTCCATACTCTACATGCCTGCTTAAGTCCATAAATGGATTTCTTATGCTTACAAACCATACATTCTTGACCTTTGGCAATAAAACCTTCTTATTGGGACATATAGATGTCTTCACTAAGATGACTATTTAAAAATGTTGTCTTGACATTCATTTGCCATATCTCATTGTTATAATGATATGTGATGGCAAGGAGGATACAGACAGACTTAAGTATGACTATCGGGAAAAATGTTTCCTTATAGTCGATCCATTCTTTTTGAGTATACCATTTCACCATAAGCCTAGCTTTGAAGGTTTTCACCTTCCTATCCGCTCCCTTCTTCCTCTTGTATACCCACTTGCACCTAATAGGTTTTATCCCTTCAGGTGAAGCTATAAGATCATAAACCTGATTGAAGTACACAGACTCAATCTCAGTTTCCATTACTTTATGCCATAGGTATACGTTGATATCAGCAATAGCCTCCTCGTATCTAGTGGGATCTTATTCCTGATGGTCGGAGATTAGGTTAAAAGCCTCTCCAGTCCATCTTTCTAGAACTCTAGATATCTTCACACTACAACGAGGCTCTATTGGTATAAGTTCCTGAGATTGTGCCTCTTCTTTTTCTATAATCGGCTCAGGAGAAATTGATTCAGAAGATAACTTCTCTTTGAGTTCCAAACTTGTTGAACTTTTAGTGGATGTACTTCAGTCGTCCTCCAAGTATCTAGCATTGGTACTCATAAGTGCTTTTTGCTCATTGGGATGATAAAAGTAACCACCATTTATATCTTTTGGATTTCCAACAAAATAGCATAATTCTGATGTCGGTTCTAACTTTTCTTTCTTAATCAGAACATAAGTCAGACAACCCTATATCTTGAGATGATTTAGACTTGGCTTACACCCAATCTACATCTCATAGGGAGTCCTAGGTATTAACTTGGAAGGTACCAAGTTCAGAATATATGCTGCTGTTTCTAAGGCATATCCCAAAAAAGACACTGGAAGAGTAGCATGAGACATCATGCTTCAGACCATTTCCATCAATGTCCTGTTCCTTCTCTCAGCTACTCAATTCTGTTGGGGTGTCTCAGGCGTAGATAGCTGGGATACTATCCCATGATATATCATGTAGTTCTTGAATTCACTAAGGAAGTATTTTCCACTACAATTTGTGATAGGGGTTAAAATCACAATTCTTTTCCTAGTTATTTAAGGTTGTTTTAAGATACATTTTCTGTAATAACTAGGTATATTCCTTTCTATTTGACATTTTACTTGTAAAAGGTATTTTTGGAAAATATATGCAGATTTAAGTAAAAATCGAGTAGAAAGTGCATAGAATTAGAATGCACCTGGCGCTAGACCTAGTTAGTGGACCAGGTGCTGGGTCCATTCTGCTTGTTAAGGAAAAGACGGCAAAAAATAGAGCAAAATAGAGGAAGAACAGAGTGTACCTGGCGCCAGGTGGGTCGAAGGTACCCGGTGCCAGGTAGGTCTTGGAGGCAGAAATTTTGTACGCGGAATTAGGGTTTATCTAAGGATTTTGATATTTTCCTATTTCTACTTGGCCAAGACTTCCTCAGCCACGAAATAGGCATCCAAGAGGCCTATAAAAGTGTAACACCCCACATTTTTACTTTCGATTGGCTACTATTTCTAATAGGATGAGAATTTGTACCAATGTCCAGAACAAAAGTTGATCGGTGTAATGAGATGAATATTTTAGTGGAATAATATTTTGTCGAGACCCAGATGTAATTATTGAATTTGTTCTACCTGTATCCTAAATTTTCAGAAAGCTATTATTATTAACAAAATAAGAATTTAAGGGTACTTTGAAAAAATAAATTGATCAGTGCAATGAAACACACGTTTTGGTACGAATCATGCTACCTGGGTACCTGGGGCATTTTCATCATTTTAACCGCGCTCGCGACTTTGATCGCAAATTTGACCAAGTAGAGAGGGAATTAAATAATTTAAGTGTTACCAATAGATTCACTGGAATTTTTGGAGTTGAATAGTGAAATAAAATATTTTTCCATTACGGACTCGATTTTGATCATTTCTGAAGAAAATAGAAAATCGCGGTGAAAAATGGACGTGTGGCATTGTGTGAATGGTGGATGAAACCAAGTGTTAAAATACTATTGGGGGAGTAAAATATTTGTGGGATTATTAAATTGAAAAAGCTTAAGAATTATCCTTTTAAATTAAATCTACCAATAGGCATTTAGCTTTAAAATGGATAGCCCACAATGTAATTAATGTTGGTTGACTTTGGACACTAGAATGGTGGTGGAAGGGCTGTAAAACAGCTAGAAATTAATCCAAGAGAAGAACAAAAGGAAGGAGAGGAAGAAAAGAGAGGAAAAGGAAAAAAAAGCTAGAAAAAAATAGAGAAAAATGGGAAAAGTGAGAGAAGAAGAGTTCTTGGAGAGAAAAAGGGAAACTTGTAGCATTTTTCAGCCAAATCAAGCTACAAACAAGGTAAACATTCAAGCTTCAAGAATTAAAGTTGAAGATTAAAGCATGAGGATTACTTTCATATAAATTTTGTTGGTAAATTCATGCTATTTATGAATTTTTCTCAAGAATTCAAGTCTGTTTACGAGATTGTGTGTGTTGTGTGTGTGTCAGTTGGTGAGGAGGATTTTATGCTATGTTTTATATGGTGATTAAAGATGTTTTCATGACAATTTTATTGGTGGATCATGGCTGCAAAAGAATAATGTGAAATAGGAAAGGAAGCTAGACTACTTGTTAAAGGAAAATGAATAGTTATTGTTGTTGTTTGAGAATGTTAAATTTGGTATTGGAAAATATGGTTTACTGAGCTAAATATGTCTAAAAATCAGAGGTATTAAGGCTGTTTTAGTAACATTTGAGGAAGATTAAGTGATATATAAGTGTTTGGATTGAAGGAGAACAAAGGAAAACATGAATAGTGAAATTGAGATAAAACTACTGGGGCCCTTTTTGCCCAGTACTGTGCCTCAAAAACCAGAATTATAGAAAAGGGCTTATACAGAATTAAAGTTAAGAGTCTTACAATCATTTTAGTATATAGTAGAGCTAAAATAGAGTTGTGGATTGAAAGTTATGTCCAAAACAAAATCATGTGTGAAAGCTGCAAAATTTCAGAATTTTGCTTAGAACATGGACGAATTTAAGGATGATTAATTGTGTGATTTTGAATGAAATAATTGAGAAATATGAAGTGAATCCCTTGTTTATGAAGGGATAAAATATTTGGAAAAATGAAAATGAAAGAATCGAACAAACGACGGAAAAACGATGTGAACGAAAGTTGAACGTTTTTCTTAACCGTTGGCTAAACGTCGGTTGAACGTCGGCTAACCATCGGTTACTCGTCAGGCACGTTGGCTATTTTTCAGTCGAATACGATTTGACCCGAAAAAGATGTTTGGTGTAGGTTTGTTGGTAAACGACCAACGAAACGTTGAAAATAGTGGAAACGATAGTTGAACAGGCGTAAACGGAAAGAGTTTAGTTAGGACACGAGGTGAGTCCCTTGGATTTCTAAAACTCTTTCTAAAGCTAGTGTGCTTTGTTTTTCCATGAAATGCTATGTTATATACCGTTTTGGAAATCTCTGAATATGTTTAAGGTTTATCTGAGCAAGAATTATTTTATGCTATTTTGGACTTGATTGAACATCATAATTGGCTTGGAAACCTTACTGGATGATTAAAGAATGAATTTAGTCCTTTTTGGATTACATGTTTGGGATTTTCGAAAATGGTAAATTTTGAAATCGGGTATTCATAAATTGTCTGGAATACCCTTATTGGAACATTTTATGGAAATATGTTTGGAAACTTTGAATTTAATCCTCTTTTGGGATTAGAATTCTGAATTTCTTGAAATGAGTTCTTTTTGGAATCGGGTATTTAGAAAATGATCCAAATGTCCTTATTGGAATGTTTATGAAAACTTTTGGAATCGGATATACGGTAAATGATTGAAATACCCTTATTGAAACTTTTGTGAATACTTTTTCAAGTCGGGTAAGGATAAAAAGACTCAAATGCCCTTGATAAGTCTTTTGGAATTGGGTATGGGTAAAATGACCTGAATACCCTTGAGAAACGACTTTTGTGATCGAGTACGGGGAAAATGGCCCGGATACTCTTGGAAACATATTTTGATGTGTGAACAGAACTCTTTATCATGTTTCAATATGATTTTAGAAAATAATCTCTCGTGATGAGATTGACTTTTGGAAAATGACGTTTTGATCCCCAAAATTATTTTATTGGTCTAATATACCATAGAATGAATTGATTGGCTCTGCAGAGCCTATGTGAATAATGATCTGACTTGCAAGTCAGTGAGATCAAATTCTAGAAAGTGTTGTTTTGCCCCAAAAATGTTTTGATTTGAAAATCCTGCGGGATTAGATAACCCTCTGGGCTGATCAGTCAGACGGGGCTGGTATTGTTAACGTTGAGTACTCAGTAAGAACTTTGATCTTTGTACTAGCTCATATTAGAGGTAGATGACCCTAAGTAACCTTGCTAGTTCTGGGGATTGTCTTACTCCAAACAGGACGACAAGACATTGAGATGAATCGTCCTGGCTAGCCATTTAGCACCTGGCAATTGCTGCGTCTGCGGGCGCTTCTTATTTTGAGTCATTCGCTGGATGTCAGGTGGGGACACTCAGTGCATTTGACTCCTTACTGCCTCGATGGTGATTGACGTCAGAATTGGGACCCTTAGTTTATGGTGGCAAGAAAAAGATTTGCCAGTGATGCATGGATCGAGTACTGTAGGCTGCGGTCTTAGCACGATGACACAGTACAAGTTGGTGTGCTTATCCGGTGACGCACGAATTGAGTACTGGAGGCTGCGGTATCAATACAATGACATGGTGCAAGTTGGTTGTGTGTTGCGGTACACTAGGTATGCTGCGGTATACTTAAGCAGAAGTACATTGCGGTGTACTTATTCCGGTGATGCACGGTTGAGTACTAAAGGCTGAGGTCTCAGTACAATGATACGTGGTGCCGAAGGCAAGGACTACAGGACTTGCATGTGGATACAGGCCGACCTTCTGTTATGCTTGTGATTTGAAATCTGAAATAAAGTTTTTCAAAAATAATTGAGTTCTAAATAAACTCTTCATTAAAGAGTTTTGGAATCATTTATAGTGAACAAATAATATGCTATTCCAAAAAAGTTTTATGTACTCTGTCTGTTTGATAAAGTACTGGCATACACGGGACTCACTGATTGATTTTTTAATCATACGTGTCTTTTATCTTACCTTTTTTGTAGGATCCAAGGATGAGTAGACCTACGGATAGAGGACGATACCACGTGACAGCAGAATAGGTCCGAATGTTTTCCCTTTGGATAATATACCTTATTACTGATGTTGAATGTAAATTTTCATGTATGAGATTCTTTGTTATATATGTGCACATGAATATCAGTATGTGTTGTTGTATGGATCTGGGCCTTACATACTTTATTGGTTTTTTATTATAAAGAGCCCTTGTTTAGGTAAATTGACAGGGCGACACCCAGTGTTGATATGCTTCCACTGTTACCTTTAGTAGGGGTGTTACAAAAAATATAAGAGAACACAAGGGTTGGGGGATACAACTTAGAGAGGTGAATTAAAGAGCAAAAATTCTGATTTTCTCATTGAAGGAGGAATTCACCCAAGCCAAGAAGGATTGTTCAAGAGGAGTTTTCAAGGAAGAAGAAAGAGGCTTGTCTATGAGTGTTTTCTTTTCTCTTTTTTTTCTTTTTCTTTAACAATGATGTATTTAGTGTTTCATTGTAAGTTAGCATTATTTTGGGATTCATGATTTATGCATCAATTTAACTACTTGATCAATTTTCTCTCATTCTTGGTGTTTGATTACTTGATTTCATAGGTTGATGGAATTAGGTTTATGTCTAATAGACTTGGGAAACGAAGTTAAATTAAGCTTAATTTAATCAATGCTACATACTTGTTAGATATTAATGGACTTGGGAAAAAAAGTTAAGACTAAAGAACCTAAGTAATCAAAGGTTAGTTAATTTCGCCTAAAGTATAGGGTTGTAGGCTAATTTTATGTCTATAGGGAATTATGTTTAATGCGTCATTTGGTTATGTTGGTTTGATTGGGAAATTCGCTAATTTAATCAAAGAGTAGTGATTCCATGGATTAGGAAAGAAGTAGAGTCTATATAAGTGAATTCATGACTTGAAAAATGATTGAACTTTACTTTATATTTCGTCATGATGTCAAGATGATGATGAATTGCGAGAGTCGTTAAGTAGGTCATTGTCAGGTTTTCTAGGGTACTTGTCTAAATTGCATAAATCTCCATCCTTAAGTTGTATATGTTTCTTTTGTTTTTTTTATTCTTTTCTCACTTTATTTGGGTCAGTTAAATAATAAAAGAAAAGTGATTAGTGTGTACTTGTTCCTTTGAGAATCGATACTTGTTAATTCCCTATACTATGCTTGGTATGAGTATACTTGCTCACATGTGTATTTTGGGATTAATATTTTAATTAAAACTTGATTAAGGGATAGATTTAAAATGGATGATTTTATATACCTAAAATTTACGCATAAAGTTTTTGGCGCTGTTGCCGGGGAACAATATCATGAAAGCTTGAATTTTGTTGATTTGACCATGTTAATATGTTTATATATAAATATGTAAATATGTTCCTTGTATGACTAGGTGCTATATGTTGTTTTTTTTTGTATACTGGTACTTTAATGTCTCTGCATGTTGTAATTCCTTATAACCTAATTTGTACCTTGGCTTGCGTACCTTAACTAACTAACTAACTTGATTTCATATTATAATATGATACTAACCAGCTATATTGTATAGGTAAGATGGCCAATTGGAGCTTGTGATGGTTGCCTAACATATCTCACGGAATGACATCTCAACCATCCGACTCCAATACCTTAGAAAGGGGTGTTGGAAAAATTTGCCACCCTTTTAACTAAGAGTTTTCTGAGATAGAAGACGCACTGGAAAAATTTTAGGGCATGGTTAGAAATATAGAAAGGCAAATTTGGTTTTTAATGGATTTAGTGACAAAGTCACCAGTAGGGGTAGAAACACAATATGATTCAGTTGCTATTATACTAAGGAGTGGTAAAGAACTGCCCAATCCTAGCATGGAACTGGTACCCTCTAAAGAAGATGGGCCAAAACCAACTCCTATTGTTGAACCTTTCAAAAAACAGTCTAAAAAACCAAATTTTCAGCCACCAGTACCCTACCCCACTCGCACACATAAAGCAAGAAAAGATGTACAATTTGATAAGTTTTTGAAAATCTTCAAATAACTGCATATAAATATTCCACTTAGTGAAGCCTTAGTACACATGCCCAAATATGTAAAATTTCTCAAAAGCATGCTTGTAAACAAAAAAAAGGTTAGAGGAATTATTCACTATGGTGTTAAATGAAGAATATTTAGCTATCTTATAGGACCAATAGACGATGCCCAAAAAAAAAAAAGTGATCCAAGGAGTTTTTCTATTCCTTGTCTTGTTAGTACTCTTATATTTTGCAATGTTTTAGCTGACCTAGATGCTAGTATTAATCTGTTACCTTATAAAACTTTCAAAAAGCTAGGCTTAGGCGCCCACTAGGATGAGTATTCAACTTGCGGATCGATCGATTAAATATCCTAGAGGAATAATTGAAATTGTCTTGGTTAAAGTGGATAAGTTCATATTTCTTGTGGATTTTGTAATTCTTGACATGGATAAAGATTCTAAGGTGTCTTTAATCCTAGGTCGACCCTTTTTAGCAACTACTAAAGCTTTAATTGATGTTCATGGAGGAAAACTAACACTTAGGGATGGGGATGAAGAAATTATTATAAAAATCCACAAAAGCATGCAACATCCTAGTTCATGTGATGATTCTTGTTTAAGGGTTGGTATTCTTGATAAACCTATCTTTGACTATGTGCAGGAATCATTTGTCTAAGGTTATACGGAACAATCTATTGCATATTTGGAGGACTTAATTGAGGGCCCTAGGGTGGGGGAATTTAAGGAAATAGAAAAATACAGTTTGGGAGGGATGAAGTTATCCATTGAGGAACCACCAAAATTGGATTTGAAAGACCTCCCCAAGCACTTAGAATTTGCATTTTTGGTAAAATGTGAAAAACTACTCGTGATCATTGCCAAAGACCTTACTTGTGACCAAAAGACCAAATTGGCAAGTCTATTGAGAAAATAAAAGGGAGTGATTGCATGGAAAATTATGGATATTAAGGGAATTAGCCATTCCTTTTGTACTCATAAAATCTTGTTGGCAGAAGGAGCCAAACCCGTAGTGCAACCTTAACGTAGGTTGAACCCAAACATGAGTGATGTGGTAAAAGGTGAGGTGATTAAACTCTTAGATTTCGGCATCATTTACTCTATTTATGATAGTATTTGGGTTAGTCCAACACAAGTGGTACCAAAGAAGGGAGGAATGACTATGAGCCCTAATGAAAAAAATGAGTTAATTCCAATGAGATTGGTAACTGGTTGGAGGGTGTGCATTGACTATAGAAAATTGAATGAGGCAACTAGAAAAGACCATTTTTCTCTCTCTTTCATTAACCAAATGTTAGAAAGGTTAGCTGGCCATGAGTTTAATTTCTTTTTAGATAGTTTTTTCAGATACATTCAAATTCCCATAGCATTGGAGGATTAAGAGAAGACTACATTTACATGCCTTTTTGGTACTTTTGTATATCGATGTATGCCTTTTGGTCTTTGCAATGGCCCTGGAACATTCCAATGATGTATGATGGCTATTTTTGAAGGGCTTATAGGAGATATTATAGAGGTATTTATGGATGATTTCTTTGTTTTTGGTGATTTTTTTTTATTTATATTTGACCAATTTACAAAAAGTCCTCTAACAGTGTGAAAAGATCAACCTCATGCTCAATTGGGAAAAATGCCACTTTATGGTGCAAAAAGGCATAGTATTTGTGAAACCCCAGTCAAAACCAACCTTAGAGTAAGGGGGTTGGGATGCATATCATACTTTATTGCATGTTTGAATATATTTTTATATGATTTTATGTGCTTTGGATTTGAGTTTTATTGTCTCGAAGGCTTGATTGTGAGTATTGATTGAGAATGGCAAAATGGTAATTTTTGCTTGAGGTGGAAAAAGGGAGATAGCTTAAGGATTAAATAGGAAAATATTTTTTTTAGAGAGAAAATAAAAACAAGAATTGTTGTGGTTTGGTGGTTAGAGCTTTGAAATTAAATATTGAGGTATTGGGTTCAAATTCCATCATGGGAGCTTTAGAATGATTAAATTTATTTTTGCTTGGGAAGTGGAATTTTCGGCCTTATGTGCTTTGGAATAGGGTAGAGATGTTGTCCTAAGAGAGACATGATAGGAGTATCCTAATCCTATTCTTTTGCTCTACACAAAATTCCTAAAGGGAATTCATTTCCTCTTGATCCTTAATTTTTCCTATCTCTCAATTCATTAGTTTGTTCAATTTGTTCAAGCCAATTTTATTCTAGGAAAATTCCAGTAATATGCTGTGGCTTTGAAGGTTCAAAATGTCTTAGTGAAAGACATCTTATGGACCAAAACCATGGAAGAGATGGGGAAGGATTCCAAGTGAATTAATTCCCCTAGTGAACTTTCTAAAAGTTTCACTCTAACCAGGTTCATTTTCCTTCATGTCATGAACTGAAATTTTTCCAGCTTCTTGTGCCTTCAAGGTGTCGAAATTCTTAGCCATTATTCCCTCCCAAATGCTGCCAGAAAATGGCCCTTTTGATTAGCTTGAAACCTGAATTTTTCTAGCCATTATCGGACTGCACAAATGCTATGCAAATACAGAGAAATTTCTAGTTGAATTCGTAGCTTTGGAGGTCCGAAACCAAGCTGTTTTCTTTCAGTTTTTGTTCAGCATCTTAGCCACGTTTTTCCTCCATAAAGAAGGCTAGAAACCAGCCTTGAAAGACCTTTAAAATCCCCTTCAAACTCTCTGCATGCTGGCTAGAAAGTGGCAGCCGAAAACTGTCCAGAAATTCCAGCCTTGTGAAAATTCTATTCAGGGAAAATTTCTAACTTTGTTTCCTAATTCATCCCTAGCCGAAACTCCAGCTTTCTTCTACACAAACCACTCTTAAACAGCCATGATCAGAGCTCTATTATCTCCCCCAAGCTCCTGCACGAAATTCAGACATGGCTGCCCAAACCTCTCCAACAAATCTCTGCAATCATACCTTGAATTGGATACCAAAATTCCAACCACCATAATTTAGCCACCTTCCATAAAATATCCCTCAAACAACCAAACCTTTCCTTCACCATTATACTCCTTATTTTCGGCCACCCTTAGCCTCCAATCAGCTTTCATCCAGTAGAAACGCTACACAGAAATTCAGCCATGGCAGCTTCCCAAAAGCTCTCCAACAATCAAAGATATTCTTGTAGTATTTAGTTTCCAAATTTACTTCCCAAAAATATTCTTGAGGGATTTCAACAACTAGCATTTCTTTTTCCCTTCCAAACCAGAAAATCATCTTCCAAAACCCTACAAACAATTCGGCAGCCCTAATCCCTTTAGAAATTTGGCCAGCCTTTAACAAAACCTATCTACTCTCTTCAACCTTCAAGAACACATAGCACACCAAGAACACCTACTCCTTCCTTTTTATCTAATACCTCTCCAAATCACTCCAAACTTCTTCTAAAAATTTCAGATTTCATTTATTCACTGCTGTGAGTCCATCCACACCATTTTTAACATCAAACTCCCAAATCCAACTTGCTCTTTTAGTTAAAAAACCAGAAGTTATATGAAGGCTCAAGAACACCTTCAAGGTAGGGTTGTTCTAACAACTTCATCTTCTCCAATCTTGATCTCTAATGACTATATATATGAATAAACATGCTAATGGTCTCTTTCTCTCTCTCTCTCTCTCTCTCTCTCTCTCTCTCGGCCGAACCCCTCTCTTCTTGGCCGAATGGCTTCTTCTCCAATGGCCATGCTTTCTCCATCTTCCTTGGACGGATCTAGTCATCTCGGAGTTGAGATTAATTCAAAACTCCTTCAAAATTTTCATCAATCAAGTAAGTCTTTTTAACCCTTCTTTTAAATTCTAGATTCATGTCTCTAGGATGATGTTGATAGAAAATGAATCATGAATGGGGTTTGAGTATATATTGTTGTGATGAGTTGAGAGTGAAGCATGAATATATGTATAAATATGATAGAGATGGGATTTATGCATGAATGGATTATCTTGGTTGATTGTGTGATGTTTTAGGGGTTAATTCATGTCTCCATGATCAAGTATGCTAGAGATTATGCCATCTATGATGAATAGGATTTATATTCTTGTGTGATTATTAAAGCCATAGTTATATTTATGCTAGTAAAGGCTAGATCATGCCTTAGTAAATTTAGATCTATGCTTATATGTATGATTTTGATGATTTGATGAATTGAAGGGTTGTAAATGTTTATGATTGTGGTTAGCCATAGAAATATGATCATGACCTAGTTGTCCTTAAGCTAATTTTTATTTCATGAATAAAATATTTCATAATATGATTTTGCTAGTAATTTCAAAAAAACCCTAGGAGGGGTAGATTTAGATTATTATGTATAATAAGCGTATTTTAGTCAAATAAATAATAGCTTTTGCTAGAAAAATAAAATATATATGTAGATATTATATAAAATAATGAAATCAACTAAAGTCTTTTATGGAAATAATCATAATTAGTAAAATATTTATTACTAAAAATTTAATTATTATCTTTTAATCAAAACCCATTAAAAATTTATTTATTATTTTTCAAGTAAGACTCATTAAATTTATTTTCAACTAATTTTAGATATCAATTATTTTCTAACAACTAAATTATTAATAAATTATTATTTTACCTAATACCACCTAGGACTCTTCATCAAATAAACTCTAAATTTTTCTTAGTAAGATTTAAACCTTCAACTTATTAGTACTTATTTCCCAAAACCTTAATTATTTTAAATATCAAATTAGGCTTAGCTTATAAACCTATTTATTTATTGTTTGGCCTTAAAGCTTGGGACACTAGGATCATGGTAATAGTGAGTTGAGTTGTTTTAAATTGAGAAAGTAGATCTTGGCTTGAGTTTGATTGTGGTTTGTATTTGCCCATACGGGGTTAGGTCAGCTGTTAGAGACCTTTTATTGTGAGCAAGGATCAGGTAAGCTCTTGCATAAAACCTGATTGATGTAAAATGTTTATTATGGCAAGCTAAATGTAGAGTGCATGGACACTCATTTCTGTAAGGCAATTGAGGATTAGCTCCTTTCTTATTTCAGTTAAACAAATTATTTGAAAATCCATAAGCAGATTTACTCAAACTCAAAACTCTTTCCAAACTGATTTTGACAAAGACTTTGGAGACCCTTAATTGCCATCTTCATGTGGAACTACGGTTTGTTCATTTTTCCAAGTGGGTTATGTTACGTTGAGCACTCAATAAGGGTAGACTGCTAGGATTAGTCTTTGAAGGGTTAGGGTGAGTCTCTCAATAGGTGGCCACCTCTGAGGGGTGAGTCCTTTCCGGATAAGATGTCAGTCTTGTAGGTTGTGCCGGTCCGAGCTAGCAGTTGTTTATTTTTCAGTCAAGTGACTGTGTTTTGCAGGAATAGACACCCGGTTGTTGTTTGGGTATAGAGAATGAGGAGTATCTTGCCCAGTAGGCCGATCACCTTTTTTTTTTTTTTTTTTGTCAGTTTGCACAAAGTGCCGGCATTTTGACCGGTTATGGGGCCCAACGTGTGGTAACCCATGATCATTTCTTTTGAGTGGTTGATTTTATTGATTATGTATGGTTGAAGTAGCCAAAACACCACTCTTACTTTTGACTAATGTTTATTGCTTGCCAGTATTTCTCTTATAAAGGTTTTATACTTTGCATTCATGAACTATTTCCACCGGACACTCAAAGAACACACAGATTTACTGAGATTTCTGTCTCATCACATTTTTACCATGATTTCAGGTCGATCCTGCTGTGGGGATGAGTAGCTAGTGTTATCTGCCTTGGAAGAGAATGTTGTCATTTATTTTTATGTGTTGTTTTGGGGAGTTGAGAGTGGATAATTTTACTTATGGATTTGTTTTGGAAATTCATGGATTTATTCTTGGGATATAATAAATTTTAAGTTAAAGTATAATTTTTATTCCGCTATTTTATTTGTATGACCTAGTTATAAAGACCCCTTATCATTTGGAAGGGGCGACATCCCCGACCCTAGCGGGCTTAGGTAGCGGGGTGTTACAGTATTTGGCCATAAGATTTCAAGAAAAGGTATTGAAGTTGATAGGGCCAAAGTTGAGGCAATTGAAAAACTCCCCCCACCGACTTCCGTGAAGGCAATTTGAAGCTTTCTTGGGCATGTAGGTTTTTATATAAGGTTTATCTTAGATTTCTCAATGATTTCTAAACTCCTTACTTCTTTGCTTGAAAAAGATGCTATTTTTTATTTTGATAAAAATGTCTCAATGCTTTTAATGTGCTTAAAACAAAAATGATTAATTCTCCTATTTTAATTACACCGAATTGGTCTCTTCCTTTTGAACTAATGTGTGATGCAAGTGACTATGCAGTGAGCGCAATGCTTGGACAAAAGAGGAATAAGCACTTTCAACCATTTTACTATGTAAGCAAAACTCTTACGATGGCACAAGAAAACTACACCACAATGGTGAAAGAGTTGCTTGCAATAGTGTTTGCTTTTGATAAATTCCATTCTTATCTTTTGTCCAAAGTCATTGTGTATACAGATCATTCTACCCTTAAGTATCTACTAAACAAGTATAATTCCAAACCAAGATTGATAAGATGGGTTTTGCTGTTGCAAGAATTTGACTTGGAGATTAGGGACAAAAAGAGAGTGAAAAATTTAGTTGCGGATCACTTGTCTTGGTTGGAGAATCCCAACCTTGGGTAATTGGCCGAGGAAGACATCAATGACTCATTCTCGGATGAACAAATTTTACTTATTGATGGTAAGATTTCTCAACTTTCTCGATATGTGGATTTTGCTAATTATTTGGTTGCAGGAATTCTTCTGGATGACTTCGATGACCAACAAAAGAAGAAGTTCCTCTTCGAGGTAAAGCATTACTTTTGGGAAGATCTATACTTGTTCTGGTGTTGTACGGATCAAATCATTCGAAAGTATGTGGATTCCTTGGAAAGCATCAATATCTTAAAACATTGTTATAAAAGACCCGCGGGCCCGCGGGAGGCCACTACCAAGTTAACAACATCGCAAGAAAGGTACTTGAGTCTAATTTTTATTGGCCTATACTCTTCAAGGACGTTCACAGGTTTGTTCAAAATTGTGATAGGTGTCAACGTATAGGTAACATCTCTAAATGTAATGAGATGCCATTACAAAATTTTTAAGCTTGTGAAGTTTTTTATTGTTGGGGGGTTGGTTTCATGGGTCCTTTTCCTAGTTCTTTGCGCAACAAATATATCTTGGTGGTAGTTAAGTATGTATCAAAGTAGGTTGAGGCACAAGCTTTGCTTACTAATGATGCTCGGGTTATTGTCAAATTTCTAAAAAAACTGTTCACCCGATTTGGAGTACCCAATGTGCTCATTAGTGATAGGAGAACCTACTTTTGTAATACCCAATTAGCTAAAACTCTCAAACATTTGGGGGTTACTTATTGGATTGCTACTCCTTATCATCCTCAAACTAGTGGTCAAGTGAGGTGGTCAATAGAGAATTAAAAAGAATCTTGGAAAAGATGGTCAATCATACATGAAAGGATTGGAGTTTGAAGTTAGATGATACTCTTTGGGCTTATAGGACTACTTTTAATACTCCTATTGGTACAACTTCCTATAGCTTAGTGCATGGAAAATCATGTAATCTACCGGTAGAAGTTGAACATAGGGCTCATTGGGCAATAAAGCTTGTCAATTTTAACCTTCATCTTGTAGGAAAAGAAAGAATGCTTCAAGTGAATGAGTTGGATGAGTGGCGCAATGATAACTACCATAATTCGGGCATTTACAAGGATAGGATGAAACGGTGGCATGATAGACATATTCATTCTCCTAAAAAGTTCCAAGAAGGAGACAAGGTGTTATTATTTGACTCTAGGCTTAGACTCTTTTTGGGAAAATTGAAGTCTAGATGGTCGGGACCATATGAGATACATTGGATTTTCCCGTTTAGCGTTATTGAGGTGTCACACCCCACCAAGGGACTATTTAAGGTTAATGGAAATCGCGTGAAACCTTATGTAGGTAACGAACTCAGCCCTCTAGAACATCTCGATGTTACCCTTTCTGATGAATGATTTTTGTAGGTGTCGTTTCATTTTATTTCGTTTCTTTTTCATTTTGTTTATTTTATTTTAATTTTCTTTTTCTAGATTTATGTTTTCTTTCTTTTGTTTCTTTTCTTTTAGTAGGTTCTTCTGTAATGATCTTTCCTTGAGATGGATTCAACATGATAGCACAATAATGTCATGGAAGTATTTTCTTTACTTTATTGTTCTTCTTTCTTTATCATTGTCTTCTTGGCTGTACTTTTATTCTTTTATTTTTGGCCATTGAGGATAATGTCCAGCTTAAGTGTGGGGGGAGAATAAAGGTTGAAGAAATACTTTTTCATATGAATTTGATGAATATTGGTTGTGATTTGTGATGATAATTTTTTCAAAAATTTTCAGTGGTTTCATTGTTAAGTAAGGTTATAATTCTTTTTCTTACTTGTATATGAGTTTTGTCATTCATTAGGTAGAATTTAATGAAAATTGGTTTTATTGGAAAAGATATTTGTCAAGACTTGAGAATTTTGATTAATCTTATTTATGCATTGGTGTTTGAATATTATTTGACTTATCTAGTTGAAATATAGAAGATATGATGAATATGGGAAGAGTATTGGCTAACTTCTGTATTATGAGTTTAAACTTTGCTAGCCTTGATTTATGATGGAAAAAAAATGTGAGTTGTAAAAAAATCCTTGAGAGGAAAGATTAAGGAGAATGTTGAAAAAGGTAATTTGAGTTGAGAAAAAACAATGAGTGAAAACAACACCATTGTTGGTGTGAATTAGAAAAAAAGATTCTTATTGATGATCTTTGAAGACCTTTAGCTAAAAAGGAGGTCAATATGGAGAAAAGCAGTAAGTGTATTTTGTACATTCTCTTGAGGTTATCTCGAAGGCAAAGAGGCGAGCAAGAGCATAGAAAAGAGAATTGTTGAGAACATGATGAGTGATGGCTATAAAGGGGGCCAATACATGTGTAAAGAGAAATCCATACACTTGAGGCTTTCAATTCCATAAGTCATTGAAAAACTTTGAGTGAAAATATTTTGAGTGCTTTGCTCATATCATAACTTAAGTGTGCAATTTTTGGATTCATAATGCTTGAATTGGTAGATAGCTTGACCTATGTGATTCATGTTATCTATGTTTTTACTTGACAAGTGAAATAACATTCTTAGACTAATGTATGCACTTGATTAATTTGACTTCAAAAGTTTTGTGATGTCTTGGCCAATGTTTCAAGGTTTGAAATTATTTTCAAAGAGTATGAATGACAAGGGTTGTATCTAAAGTTTGAAAGAAAGATATAATCTTTACTATGATGAGGAAACTTTTGGAATGAGAAGAAAATCTTGTGTCGTCTTAATAATTTTTCTTGGACAAAAGTGTTTTGCTTGAGGACAAGCAAATGTTCAAGTGTGGGGTATGTGATAGGGGTGAAAATTACCGTTCTTTTTCTAGTTATTTAAAGTTGTTTTAAGATACATTTGTTGTAATAACAAGGTATATTCCTTCTTATTTGACATTTTACTTGTAAAAGGTATTTTTTTGAAAATATGTGCAGATTTAAGTAAAAATCAAGCAGAAAGTGCACAAAATCAAAATGCACCTAGTGCCAGGCCCAACTAGTGGATTAGGCCCCAGGTCCATTCTACTTGTTAAGGAAAAGACGGCCCAAAATAGAGCAAAATAGAGGAAGAACAGAGTGTACCTGGCGCCAGGTGGGTCGAAGGTACTTGGCGCCGGGTAGGTTCTGGAGGAGGAAATTCTGTACGCGGAATTAAGGTTTATCTAAGGATTTTGTTATTTTTCTATTCCTACTCGGCCAAGACTTCCTCAGCCAAGAAATAAGCATCCAAGAGGCCTATAAAACAATAAGAGAACACAAGGGTTGGGGGATATAACTAAGAGAGGTGAATTAAAGAGTAGAAATTCTGATTTTCTCATTGAAGGAGGAATTCATCCAAGCCAAGGAGGATTGTTCAAGGGAAGTCTTCAAGGAAGAAGAAAGAGGTTTGTTTATGACTTTTTTCTTTTTCTTCAACAATGATGTATTCAATATTTCATTGTAAGTTAGCATTATTTTGGGATTCATGATTTATGCATCAATTTAACTACTTGATCAATTTTCTCTCATTCTTGGTGTTTGATTACTTGATTTCATAGGTTAATGGAATTAGGTTTATGTCTAATGGACTTAGGAAATAAAGTTAGATTAAGCTTAATTTAATCAATGCTACATACTTGTTAGATCTTAATGGACTTGGAAAACAAAGTTAAGACCAAAGAGCCTAAGCAATCAAAGGTTAGTTAATTTCACATAGAGCATAGGGTTGTTGGCTAATTTCATATCTATAAGGAATTGTGTTTAATGAATCATTTGGTTATGTTGGTTTGATTGAGAAATCTACTAATTTAAGCAAATGGTAGTGATTCCATGAATTGGGAAAGAAGTGGAGTCTATACAAGTGAATTCATGACTTGAAAAATGATTGAACTTTACTTTATATTTCGTCATGATGTCAAGATGATGATGAATTGCGAGAGTCGTTAAGTAGGTCATTGTCAGGTTTTCTAGGGTACTTGTCTAAATTGCATAAATCTCCATCCTTAAGTTGTATATGTTTCTTTTGTTTTTCTTTTTTTTCTTTTCTCATTTTATTTGAGTCAGTTAAATAATGAAAGAGAAGTGATTAGTGTGCACTTGCTCACATGTGTATTTTGGAATTAATGTTTTAATTAAAACTTAATTAATTGATGGATATAAAATGGATGATTTTATATACTCAAAATTTATGCATCAATCTAGTCGTAAAGTCTTAATTAGTTTACCTGGTCGACGATCCACTTTAGCCTTAAACTCTTTGAATTTGTCAAAAGAGTCAGACTTACGTCTCATTAGATAAACATAACCATACTTTGTATAATCATCTGTGAAAGTGATGAAGTACTCAAACCCCCCTTTTGTTGGTATTGACAAAGGACCACACATGTTAGTATGAACAAGACTCAATGCTTCTTCAGCTCTATCACGTCTTGGTCATTTTTCCTATAAGGTAGGATTCACATTGAGGCTAACTTTCCAATCTTAATGAGTCTAAAGGCCCATCATGGATTAACTTCTAAATCCTGATTGAGTTATGTGACCTAACCTTAGATGCCAAAGATATGAGTCATTGACATTGGTCTTTCTCTTCCTATTTAAAGGTTTAGATTGAGCGTTATTCAATTGATTGTTAATAGGATTAATGAAGAATAGATTTTCATACATTTGCCCAGTACATATTACTTCTCCATTTCTACTGATAGTAATACCAGAATAGAAAGAAACAGACTATCATTGATTTATTAGTTTTGCAACTGAAATTAAATTTTGTCTAAAACCAGGAACAAATAAAATATCCTTTAAAATAATTATTCTATTATAATCCAAAGTAAGTTCCAATTCTCCCATAGCAAGGGCCCAAACTTGTACTTCATTTCCCACGCATAGACCATGTTCGTCCTTCTAGAGTTTTCTAATCTTCCTAAACCCCTACAAGGAATTACAGACATGATCAGTGGCTCATGAATCAACAATCTAAGTGGAAGTTGATCCAACCATTGATGTAGACTCTAGATAGAGAATATTACCTGTGGGGTTTTTCTTAGATTAAAGATCTAGACACTTAATTTTTCAGTGTCCTTTCTTTTCATACTTAAAGCATTTGCCCTTGGGTTTGTCTTTAGGTTGGGACTTGGGCTGGTACACTGCATTGTCCATCTTCTTCTTAAACTTTCTAAGCTTAGGCCCAGTTCTCGAAAAAGAGGCCATCATAGCTCTAGCTTATGGCTTCATGACCTTCTCAGCCACCTGGAGCTCCTTCGTCAACTTCGTTAAACTCATGTTTAACCTGTTCATATTGTAATTCAACTTGAACTGAGTGAAGTGAAGGTAATCATGGCAAAAACAAAAAATGCACAGATACATATTGAAACAGAGCAAACGCAGAAAAACTATTTACCTCTGCAATTTTTCACTGGTCTAGGAGGTGCCGACGACTTGGTATGAACCACTTCTATTTCTGTGATCCTTTCTTTAGGCTGTTGTTGCTGTCGGCTCCATTTGGGCATGAACGCAATACTACGGGTCTTTTGAAATATCCTGTGTCTGAAAGCCTTGTGAAGGCTAAGGATGAAGAGGATGATCTTCTGTGTCTTTGTTCTTGCTATTGAATAACACAGAGATCACAGTCTACCAAAAGAGAAGAAAAGGAACGGCTACAGGGGGAAAGAAAAAAAAAATGTTCTGTGACAAAACTCCCACTGTTCTCTTGAATGCCAACTACCTTAATAATATGCTATTATCTGGGCAATCAAAAATGAAACAGGGGCGGTAGAATCAGAGAAGCTCTAAGACCCATGTCATATTAAGCCACTAACCAAACTTATGGGCCTATAGCCCAATTCATTGGGTTAAGCCTTTAATTTAATTTAATTATTCCTGGACTAATACAAGTTCAATAATTAAATTAATTAAATAACTCAAATGTACCAATATAAACCTCACACCTTAGCCTACTTCATTGGGTTAAGTTTTTAATTCAATTTAATTATTCTTAGACTAATACAAGCCTAATAATTAAATTAATTAAATAACTAAAATTGACCAATATATAATTTTTCTTTTTTGGGCCTTTTATTTTATTCTAGCCCAATAAATAAACTAGGCTACCTGAACAAAATAAGACCTATTTTATCCAAGACCAAATCCTTCACCCAAATTCATCAGGACTTACGAGCTATTTCAGGAATCAAAAGATACATCGTCTTGGCTACTAAAATGACTAAAATATCATTGCTATATAAATAGCTATATTTTACATTTTAAATACTTCCTAATATTATCATAAGGAAATATTGACCAGAAGGACAATGCTGCATTAACAAAGTCTCCGACCTACAGGTGTAATGACTAAAATACCCTTCTATGCATCGCCGTACATTTAGAGAAGAAGAGTGTACTAACACCTTTCTAAAAGACATCTACCATCCTTAGACCTTTAGTCCAATAATCCACGACTCCTAAAATGTTTTCGCTTTTTAAGGGAGCTACCCTAAAGCAAACACCCAAGTTATGTTTTCTCTTTCACAATGGGTGATACAGCGCAAAAGTTATTTTGTACAAGTCTATCTTAACAACTAGTCACATATACCCAACATACAAGTATATTGGCTCTATGATAGAACCTCAATTACAGCATATCAAAGTACATAGTTCTAGCTTCGTCAAACTACCAACTCATACTAAAATGGTAGAGTATTAGTCCATATTGTAGCAATAATATATGGGTTTCTTCTAAATAGTACTTTTAGAAACCACTATTACATGTTCTGTTCTATGTATTCGAAATACGCTCATGCTATGAAGTGAGTGGACTACTCACTGGCTAAAGGTAAGCTATTCTTCATTTAGAATTCATAACACAATAACCGAAACATGATGAGATTCTCATTCTCATCAATCAGTTAAGAACAAACGTTTATGTGTTAAGTAACCCGTGATTCATACCTTACTGTGAAAGACCACCATATATGGATTACTTACTTAAACACAATGGGTCATTTCCAAACGTAAATTGTGCACAAATAAAATATAAATTTACACATAATTTTTGAAAATAAATTCTTTTATTAATAAAATCGATAATTACATCATAAAACTAGTCTAGAGGGCATACATTCCAACAAATACAACTTGCTTAACATTAGTCAATTATGTGACAATGATTGCAAAGTTATTTTTGACAAAGATTCTTGCTCTATTATGGACAGCTCAAATAATAAAACAATTTTTGTTGCTAATCGTGTTGGGAATGTATATGTATTCTATCTTGATGATCTTACAGCTCATAATATTAGATGTATTCCGTGCATGATAATGATGGCTATCTTTGACATAGAAGACTAGGCCATATATCATTTGATTTGCTAAAAAAATTATCCTCAAAAGAGCTTGTTAAGGGACTGCCTAAAATGAAGTTTGATAAAAGCAAAATATGTGATGCATGCCAATTTAGAAAACAAATCAAAACCTCTTTCAAAACCAAGAAAAAGATTTCCACCTCAAAACCTCTTGAATTAATACATATGGTTTTGTTTGGACCGATGAAGACCACTAGCCTTGGTGGTAAGAGTTATGCTTATGTTCTAGTAGATGATTTCTCAAGATTTACTTGGACTTTATTTCTCAGATAAAAAGATAAAGCATTTTCTGAATTCTCTAAATTATTCAAGTGCGTCCAAAACTCTATTGGTTGCAAATTGATTTCTATTAGGAGTGATAATGGTAGAGAATTTTGTAACAGTGAGTTTACATACTTTTGTGATGAAAATAGAGTTTTCACAACTTTTCAACTGCTAAAAACCCTCACCAAATGGTGTTGTTAAGAGGAAAAATAGAACATTGCAAGAAATGACTAGAACCATGATTTCTAAAAAATCTTTTCCAAAATCCTTTTGGGCTGAAGCTGTTAATACAGCATGTTATATTGTTAACCAAGTGGTGTTGAGACATTTTCTAAGAAAAACATCCTTTGAGCTTATGTTTGACAAAACTTCATCAATTTCTTATTTTAAAGTATTTGGCTGCAAATGTTTTGTTCTTAATACCTAAGACAATCTTGAAAAATTTGATAGTAAATCCGATGAGGCTATATTCTTTGGATACTCTTTTAATATAAAGACATATAGAGTGTATAATAAGAGAACTCTATGTGTGAAAGAATCCATACATGTTGTCTTTGATGAATCTAATATCTATACATTAAGAAAAGATGATGATGATGTAGGGAGTTCAAAAGAAAGAGGGAAAGAACAACACAAAGCACCATCGCTGGACATTCATGCCAAAGAAGAGGAATTGAAAAAGCAATATGCCGAACAAAGCAAACAAGAAACTGAAGAGCTCACTGATCAAGGGCTACTAAAGGATTGAAAGTACAAAATTGGTCATCCAAAAGAGCAAATTATTGGTGATCCTAGCTGTGGAGTTAAAACTAGACGTTATTTTGTAAACAATTTTGCTCTACACTCTAATATTGAACCTAACTGTATTGATGTGGCTTTGCATGATGATTTTTGGATACTAGTTGTGCAAGAAGAGCTGAACCAATTTGAGAGAAATCAAGTTTGGAAATTTGTCCCTGGACCACTTGATCATCCGGTTATTTGTACCAAGTGGGTTTTCAGAAACAAACTTGATGAAAATAGAGTGGTGATTAGAAATAAAGCTAGACTTGTTGCCCAAGGATTTAATCAAGAAGAGGGCATTGACTATGACGAGGCATTTTCTCCCGTTGCTAGATTAGAGTCAATAAGAATGCTCCTTACCTTTGCATTTTTAAAAAACTTCATGCTTTATTAAATGGATGTTAAAAGTGCATTTTTGAATAGTTTTATTGAAGATGAGGTATATGTAGAACAACTTCTAGGTTTTATTTATGAGCACTTTCCAAATTATGTTTTCAAACTCTCAATGGCTCTCTATGGTTTAAAACAAGCCCAACAAGCATGGTATGAAAGGCTTAGTGGATTTTTGCTCTCAAAAGGTTTTTGAAGAGGCTTGATTGACACTACATTGTTTATTAAGTCAGAAAATTTTGATGATCTTCTCATTGTCCAAATTTATGTTGATGATATCATTTTTGGTACTACTAATGAATCCTTGTGTAAGATGTTTGCTAAGACTATGCAATAAGAATTCGAGATGAGCATGATGGGAGAACACAACTTCTTCCTCGAGCTGCAAATTAAACAAACCAATGGTGAAATTTTTCTAAATCAAGCTAAGTACACTAAGGAACAGCTCAAGAGGTTCAGTATGAACGAAGCCTAAGAAATTAGTACACCTATGAGCACCTTTCTAAAGTTTGACAAGGATGAAAAGGGTAAGAAAGTGGACGAATCAAAATACAGAGGTATGATTGGAAGTTTGTTATATCTTATTGTTAGTCAACCAGACACCATGTTTTCAGTTTGTTTATGTGCCAAATTTCAATCGTGTCCAAAGGAATCCTACTTATGTGCCATAAAACACATCCTTAGATATTTGATTAGAATATATGATTATGGTTTATGGTATCCTTTCCTTGCACTAACAACTTTGATCTTATTAGCTATATTGATGTGAACTATATAGGCTATAAAGTTGAACAAAAAAGAACTAGCGGGCACTGCAAATTTCTTGGACACTCTCTAGCGTCATAGCATAGCAAAAAATAGGCTTGTGTATCCTTATCCACAACCGAGGCTGAATACATTCCAGCAAGGAGCTGTTGTGTGTAAATTTTATGGATGAAAAACATACTGCTTGATTTTGGTCTCAATTTTAATTGCATACCTATACTATGTGATAATACAAGTGCAATTAATTTAACAAAAAATCCAATTCAACATTCTAGAACAAAGCACATTGAGGTTAAGCATTAGTAGGGATCATGTGCTCAAAGGAGATGTATGTGTTGAATATATCTCAACCGATGAACAACTTGTAAATATTTTTACAAAACCTCTAGCCGAAGAAAGGTTTAATCATCTGAGAAGAGGTTTATGAATTACCAAGATCATGTAACTAACATTTTTGCCAAAGATTTATTGTTTTTATTTGCAGAACCATTGGAGACACAACTTTTGGATAAAGCTTTTGGACGCACTATTTGGAAAACATGACTCCAAATTCGCCTCAATTGAACTGTTTTTATTCGTTTTTTTGGATGAACGATTTTGGACTCAATCTAAGTCCAAAATATCAGCAGCTCAAAATTTATTAAAAGCTAAATATTTTAGTTATTGGTGAAAGAAAACGTGAGCCCAGAAATGACTTTTCAAATTTTCAAATGTCCTCGCTTTTTTCAGCACCTCTGAAAAGTCTCTGATGTAAAGCACTTGATTATACTTATCCTATTTAGAACTTAGGAAATATCAAAAGAAAAGGCTTTCACTCTCTCTCTCTCTTGGAAATCAGAAATCGACATTGCTCTCTGTCACTCTCAACTTCATCTCCACTAAAACAAAACAAAAAATCCTTCACCTTCTCCTCGTTTCTGCTATGACGAAAACAACAAAATCTATCAAAGGAACTATAAAAAGAACCAAGATAGGGAAAGTAGCGGCTAAGACAAAAGCTGCTACACTGCTGGACACCAAGCAGAAAGAAAAGAAAATCACTGAGGAAGCCTCATGATCTAACTCATCTACAGAGCATGCCACTCCAGAAAATTCTGAGACACAGATACCCTGCTTTCTTGATAAAAAATATGAAACTAATTTCAATAATTGGCTATCTAGGAATAGAACTGTGATTTCAGGATATCGAGTTGAGGTTGGGGGATTCTTAAATTTCTCAGATATTCTAAATATGTTCGAGAATCTTAGTTGGAGAGTGTTACTAACAATTGATGAGAAGTTGTAAATCCCGTTAGTTTGGGAGTTCTATGCTAATTTGAAAAAGGGGCGATTTGAGGAGACTCGAGGAGGGTTCATGGTGTAATGGTATAGCACCTAAGTAGGATGTGTAAATGTAGAATTTGATCACAAATTGCTAAACCGAATTTTTTGGTGTGAGAGATAGGGGTATTCAGTTCTTCGAGATGAACAAGTTTCCTGAAGGGACAGATATTTTTTATTTGTGTAGATTTGAAGAATGATTCTCCAGTGGGAAGAGTTTCAAAAACTCGGGTGATAGAAACACGAAATGGCTGAATGGTCCTGGAAGAGTCTTACACCATATGGTGTTGACCATGGTTGCCCCAAGCTTTGGGCATAAAACTTTAGTAAGTATCATGCAAATGATACTAATACTGACTCTTTCTGAGGGATGACAGATCAACTTTGGATTTTTGGCAGTCAAATTGATGATGCAGTTAAGAAACACTTCACATAAGGCACTTTCATATGGTAATCTTTTGACCAAAGTATTCAGATACTTCAATGTGGATTTAGATAAGTTTGGACCTGGTCAGATGAAGATAAATGTGTATAACATGGAGTCATTCGAAAGAATGGGCTTTGTTCAAGTCAATTGGGAATGGGTTTTGCTCAGAGATCTATCGGATAAAGAGAAAGAGAAAGTGCTAAAAATCAAGGAGAAAGGAAATGGAACTGCTCAATCTGTATGAACTAAAAGAAAGATTGAAACAGAAACTTAAGCTGAGTCCTCGAGCAAAGAAAAACAGATAATTCAAGATATAGGCATCAGTCAGAGTATTCTGGAAGCAATCAATTTGCTGGCTGTTAAAGTGGATAGCCTCAGTTCAAAAATTCAAACAGCCTAACTGCAGTAGAAGAGAAGGATAAAAAGGATGATACAATGCCTGCTACATCAGCACCATCCCTAGAAAAAGTCCCTAAAGAACAAACTACCACTGAAGAAGAATAAGCTGTTGTGAAGGAGAAACATAATGAAGAAATGACAGCCATTGAATAAAAAAGGCAAACATCCATATATTAGGAAGAATCTGCACCCCCTGCACCTACTAAAATCCCTGTCTCTTCTGGAAAAAGGTAGAAGTATATGGTGGTAAAGAGGAAGTCCAGTAGGATTATTGGACAACATCAAAAAAAGGGTACCGGGTCCAAGCCAGAGACCGTCCATATTTTCTAAGTGATCACTTTTGCGGATTGCTTCCAAGGCATCCTCTACTTGCGCAACTTTTACTGATGTTCTTTTGACAATTATCTTTTTAATTTCTACACCAGTCTTTGAATAATTTCAATTATGCATATCTCTTGCTCTATCTATTAAATATATATGTCTCCATCATCTGCATTCTTCTTATTCTCTATTTTTTTATATTGATGACAAAAGGGGGAGAAAAATAGTAAAAAATGGTATAAAAATTGATAACAACTATTGGAAAATTTTGATAATAACTATTAGGATTGTGCACTGTTGTGCTATGCTGTTGATGGTTATTATTGGTTGTTATTAGATTATGTACTGCTGTGTTATGGACTGATGATGAATGAACTGCATATGGTTATTGTGCGCTGTTGTGTTATGGATTAGAAATAGTTATTGTGTTATGGATTGCGACGTAACTGTATATAGAAATTAAATATTCCTTAAGATTTTGTGAAGCACATTATGAAATACATGTGGGGATTTGAGGTTGATCAAACCAATATGCTGTGCAATTTCTTTTTTGTATGAATTATGATGTACTGGTTGTATATTAGCTTATAATAAGTATGAATTGTGATTTCGGTTGCTTATCCCGTTATGGTCAATGGAGTTTGAAGTGTGTAGATAAAGTTAAAATTGAGATTTAGTTTGTTGAACAATCTGTTTTGGAAACTAATTATGATATGCTCTATGTTAAAAATCTCAGATGATAAGGATAGTTATTTATATATCTTTCATTGCTAAAAAATTTTCCTTGAAGTCTGAAATTTCTTGGGAAAACTAGGCTGGATCAAAATCTCTGAAAACTCGTTGTTATCTGTACATATACATAGGGAGTTTTGGACTCTTATTTCTTCAATCTAACAGTCCTGTCCAAAATAGGTTCTAAGAAGACTAGCTTTTGTCTAATTTTATCCTATTTTGGACACATGTTTTGGACGTCCAAATCGTAAGTCCAAAAGTTTCGTAGTCACTCCTCACTTAGTTTGGATGCAAATTTTGGACGTCCCAAATTGTAACTTTTTCTCTCAAATAGCATTTTGTGGTCCCATATCCTATATTCATATATGCACATATTAAGGAGGAGCGTGTCATTTTGTGATTCATATTCTATACTTCCTTGTGTACATACTTGTACATTTTTCTTAAGTAATTGTGACTCTTCTCTTAAGGAATAGTCGTGTGATGGAAGGAAGAAGAATATGGAGGTAGGTTGGGCCATAGGCTCATTTAGCCATGTTTGTAAATATATGCTTAAATTTTCTTATCTTAATCTCATAAGCATACTTTGAGTCCTATAATAAGAGAATGCATCTCATTTTAAAAATATTCTTATTTCTCTCAGTCTAACATGTTTGTACTGTTCATATCATTATTTTTATATCACAATCTCATCAAGTTTATCATCACTCAAAAATGGGGAGATTGTTAGCCCTAAGGGCATTATCTTGTGTTTTGACTTTTTGACAAACATTGATGAGGATTAACTTGTGTGATCTATATATGATAGGACATGTTCGATCTCAATTCTTCCAAAACATATAAACGAGATTGCTAAGTAATTCTTGAGCGATAGAATCCAAGAATGGGTGACAAAGTATAAGACAATCTTAAAAGATTGCATACCAAGAAGCTCTTGAGAAGAATCACAGACTAGGAATCATTTGTTGAGGTATATTGTGTAAATTTCTATGTCTTATTTACCTTATGAACAATTTTATTTCTACCTTGAAGCACACAAGTAAAAAGATTTCAAAGTATTAAATCTTCAGATTTTTTGATTGAGTAGTTTGGATGACTCTGTATCCAAAATCTTCGTCCAAAACTCTGTGAACAACATTAAATCATTTCTGCCTAAAAAGTACCATTTTGGACATACCTTTTAGACGTACCATCATCCAATACTTAAGTTTAAAACTCTGAAAAATCTGACAGCGTGAAACTAGCCGTTTTTAGCCATTGGAGCTCTACTTTTTGCTCTTATAAAATGTTTCAAAACTTAATTTTAGAGTAGATTTTTATTCTATCTTTCTAAGAAATACTCTTACTCTCTAGAATACAAAAACTTTCCTTTTCATAGTGCTTCAAAGTGAAATCAAATTGCTTCAAAAAGGTAACGGTTGTTTATGCTCATTTGCTTGTACATTTGCTCAAAAGTGTGAGCTATCTCTGGTTCATTTTTATAATCCTTCTTGTGTATCAAGGTTGTGATGTAAAACCCATTTGGGGTGAACCTTGATTTGTTGATTAATTGAAAGGTTTTGATAAAACCAAGTGTGGTGATCTTCTTATGTAATTGGTGTAGATAGACACCATTGATGATTGGGTGAGTTTAATGAGATCTGGTTGAAAATTCTTAAGTGTGAGCTTAAGGTAGTGGATGTAGATCTTGGTAGATCGAACCACTATAATCTCATGTTTACTCTCTCTGCATTTAATTTCGACAAACTACAAACTTCCTTGCTTAAAAGCTTTCAAATCATTCAAAAGAAACCTTAATGTTTGTCACCAACCCATTCCCATTCTTGTATTAATTGCACATCGTGTGTCTCATCTTATTTAGATCATAGTTGGTCTTTAAGACAGTCCAAAAGCTCCTCGTTGTATCACTAGCAATCTCCCCAATCTAAAATACAAAAGGAGTATCTCAAAAACAGTTTTTTTTAAAGTGTTTTAAAATTGCTAAAAACCTTATTCACCCCTAAGGTTTTTCAATTTTTTTATAATATTAATTTTTAAAAATTAAAAAATAAATTTTGAGAATAGATTAAATAAAAAAAAAGATTAGATCAATCTAGTGTGTGTGTGTGTGTGTGTGTAATGCGTATTTATTTGGGTATAAAAATCATATAAAAATGAGTACATTTCCAATCAAGTTTAAATTAAAACGTTAACCCCAAATTATACATATAAGCAAACGTACTCATCATTAACATAGTATAGGGTTCAAACGAGTGTCGATCCTCCAGGAACAAGTATGCATTAATCACTTTTCTTTCATTGTTTAACCGACTCAATAAAGTAAAAAATAAATAAAAAGGAAAATAAAATAAAATAAAAGAATATATACATGTCAAGGATGGAGAACTATGTAACTTAAATCATTGTTTTGACAAATATGATCTTAATGTACCTAATCATTATCATAACTAATTATTCTCTTGGCATCATGAAGGATTAAAGTAGATTCACTTCTTTGGTCAATCCATAAAATCACTATCTTCTAGATAAATCAAAATCACTTGGTCTCGTCTCAACTAATTCACCCAAAAGATGCATTAAACACAATCCTTGATTAAATTTCATTGGTCTCGACAAACTTAAAACATGAAATTAATCAATGAATCCTTGGTTTTGGCAAACATCAATTAACCTTTAATTACCAGTTATCATGAATTAACCTCATTGGTCCAGTAAGTTAATCAACAACGAATATGAAATTAGTGAATTGAAATCACCATCAACCCCCTTGGTCTAGTAAGTTAATGGAAATGAACAACCAACTAATCTCGTAATAAGTACAAGTAATTAAATACTAAGAAGAACAACCAATTAATCAAAAGATCAAATAACTCTAAAAATCATGAATACCTAAAATAATGTCAAATTATAATAAAACAATTAGCACATCATTGTTCAAGAAAAAGAAAAGAAAGTAAAAGAAAGCATTCATAGACAAGCCTCCTTCTTCTTCATTTGAAGACCTTCTTGCACAATCCTCCTTGATTTGGCAGAATTCCTCTTTGATTTAAGTGATTTTCTGTTATGATCTATGAATTCCCCCCATTTTTTCTTTATGTTTTCCATCTATTTATAGGCCTAGGAAATGCCTAAACTCGTTGGTGTATGGTTTTTGGCCGACTAGAAGTATGAATATACTAAAATTCTACAGATTACCAAAAATCACGTGCAAAAATCAAGGCACCACCTCAACATTAGGTCACAGTCGGTGCTACCTTGGCTACCTAGAGCCGGCGCTAGTTGTGTTCTGTTTCTCCAATTGTTTGCCGATTTTTTCTTACTTTCTTCGCAATGTTTTCCAGAGTGCAGCCGGTGCCGGTTGGGTTCTGTTCCGGACGTTTCACTAATTTTTTTGTTGCCTCAAAGTGCGTGCCAATAGCACGTGGCTGGTGCTGGTTCCTCTTCTCTGTCCGGCGCTGCCTCTGTTCTATTTTGTGACGTTTTTGCCTCGTTTTACCCCTAAAATTTGAAATTATGTAAAATACCTTTCTAATGGTAAAATCTCAAATATGAAGGAATATGACTAGTTATTGAATAAAATGTATCACAAAATAGTCTCAAATAACTAAGAAAAATATGACTAATTTAAGCCCTATCAATGTATTTGTATGTATATTATATGTATATCTCTATGTATGTGTTATATATATATATATATATATATATATATATATGTATGTATATATGTATATGTATAATATTTAAACTGTCATAATACGTATTTTAGTGATTTTATCAAATTAACAATTGATATGCCTATCTTTTTAAACGTGTTAGGTTTTCAATATTTTTACATATTAAGCTAGATTCTATAGTAAAACATATCTGATTACATTTAAATTTTTTTATAATAATTTTTTTAGTGAATTTATCAAATCTAAAGGTTAGATCGTTAATTTGATATGCATATCTTTCTAAATGTTAGGTTTCAGCATTTTTACAGAGATTATACAAGATTCTGTGGCAAAACATATCTGATTACCTTTAAATTTTGTCATAATATTTTTTTAAGTGATTTATCAAATCTAATGGTTGGATCGTTAATTTGATATGTCTATGTTTCTAAATGTATTATATTTCGAGCATTTTTATTGAGATTATACTAGATTCTGTGGTAAAATATATCCAATTATCTTTAAATTTGGTCATAATCCTTTTTTTATAGTAATTTTATCAAATCTAATGATTGGATCGTTAATTTGATATACCTATATTTCTAAATGTGTTAGGTTTTCAGCATTTTTACATAGATTATACAAGATTCAGTGAAAAAACATATCCAATTACCTTTAAAATTTGGTCATAATATTATTTTTAGTGATTTTATCAAATTTAACGGTTGAATTGTTAATTTGATATGCCTATCTTTCTAAATGTGTTAGGTTTTCAGCATTTTTACAGAGATTATATTAGATTTCGTGGTAAAACATATATGATTACCATTAAATTTTGTCATAATACCTTTTCAGTGATTTTTATCAAATCTAACAGTTGGATCATTACTTTGATATACATATCTTTCTAAATGTGTTAGGTTTTGAGTATTTTTATTGAGATTATGTTATATTCTATAGTAAAACATGTCCGATTACCTTTAAATTTGGTCACAATCCACTTTTTTTTAAAAAAAATTTATCAAATCTAATGGTTGAATCGTTAGTTTGATATACCTATATTTCTAAATGTGTTAAGTTTTTGGCATTTTTACGGAGGTTATACTAGATTCTGTGGCTAAACATATCCAATTCCCTTTAAATTGTGTGTGTGTGTGTGTGTGTGTGTGTGTGCACACACACACACACACACACACACACACAAAAGAATATATTAATATATGTATATATTAATATATATATATATATATATATATATATAGACACATACACAAACATAAATAAATATGCATATTTGTATGTAAATATATTTGTATGAATATGTATATATGAATATGTGTGTATATATGTATATATATTAATATTTAAATATATATATATAAATGAATAGGTGTATATATGTATATATATGTATATATGATTGTATAAATATATTAATATATGAATATTTGAATATATTTTGATCGTTGAGTTTTTATATTTTCAAAATGACTTCCCAAAAATTTTTAAATTGGTCCATAAATTTTTTAATATTTATAAAATGACCCCAAAAAATTTTGCATATTAGTCTCTAAAGTTCTGAATATTTATAGTATGACCACAACAAAATTTTTAGATTAGTCACTAAATTTTTAAACATTTGCAATATATCCCCCAAAACTTTTTGCAATTATTTCCTAGTATATATGTGTGTATATATAAGTATATATGCATATATACATACTATATATATATATATATATCTATTTAAATCTGTAATAAATAAATTAATTACCATTTAAATTTATCCAAATGTACATAGATGTCCAAATTATCGCATATTGTTGAATAATATGTATTGATAGTAAATTTATATGATTATTTATGTTTTATTATATATATATATATATATAGAGAGAGAGAGAGAGAGAGTATATACATATATGTTTATTAATATATTTATATATGTGTGTGTGTGTGTGTGTGTGTGTGTATTGATGTGGGATGTATGTATATGTGCATGTACGTGTATATATACAGGGGTGTGTGTGTGTGTGTGTGTGTGTGTGTGTCTTTTTTTTCTAATTGATCTATATGTATAAAATTATTTAATAAAAGCGATGACATAATTTATTAAAAATGATTATATAATTAACATCATATAGACTTTTAAAATTATATAAATATACAAAATAACTTATTATAGTGAATAATTTATCTTACTAGTACACTTAATATCATTATTATATTTGTTATATGATGCGTGTTTTTTAATGTAGAAAATTTTATCAACAAAATTCACAATCAATCAAGCTTTAGTTAAAATGCCAATTACTAAAACCACACATATCGGCAAGTATACCCATCATATAGTGTAAGGAATAACAAGTATGGAATCTACGAGAATTTAGGTTCCTACCTTACTTTACCAAAATCTTTATTGTTTAACCAATAAAATAAGAAGAGATAAATAAAATACTAACCTAATATACTAGAGAAAAGGTCAAGTCACATAAGAAAAGTCACAAAGATAATCAAGGAGTGAAATCAAGGAGAAAAAATATGTAAATAGATAGAAATCCTTGAATACACAATAATAATTGACTAGCTATTCTCTCAATTAATTATTATCTTGGCACCATGAAGGAATTAAAATAGACCCAATTCTTTTGCAATCTATGGAATCGCTATCTTTTAGTTAAATTAGTGAACATATACTGTCTCAACCAATTTACCCAAAAGATGTGTTAAAATCAATCATTACATAAATTCCTATATTCTAGGTGGTTTAAAGTATGAAGTTTGCCAATAAATCTATATTCTAGTAATCATTAACTAATTTTTTATTACCCCAGTTCTTAACAATTAAACCCTTTTTCAAGCAAGTTAAAGAGATAACAAATATAAAATTAATTAAATTAAAACCACTATCAACCTCTTTTGCAAGCAAGTCAATAAGAAGAATCAATCAATCAATTCCTTAGTTAAAACAAGTAATCAAATACCAAGAATAATAATGAATTGATTAAAAAGCTAAAATCAATACAAAATCATAAATTCAAAAGAATATCCTCTAAATATAATTAAAATAATTAAAATTTAAATTGTCAATAAATTACAAAGAAGAGAAAAAAAACCACTCATAGACAAGTAAGCATTCTTCTTCTTCCTTGAAACCTTCTTGAGCAACCTCCTCTTTTTCTCCAAGAATTCTCCTTTGATCCTCCTAAATCTTGGTGTTTCTCAAGGAGTTTTCTAAAAATATTACATTGAACTATAAAACTACTTTTTACAATGTTGTGCTCTGTATGCTCGACGGTTTTACCTTGCTTTTCGTCTAATTCTGCATAAAATCATCAATATACCTTTTCAATGGTTAAATATCAAATAGAAAGGAATATAATTAATTATTCATAAAAAGTATCACAAAAGAACCTCAAATAACTAGAAAAATTTAGGTGAATTTAGGCCTTATTACATGCCCCCACACTTAAGCATTGCTTGTCCTCAAGCAAATAAGAATTAAAACACTTAAGTAGTAGCTTATGAACAAGTCAAATCAATTCTTCACATTTTTCCTTAGCAAATGCATTATAATAAAGTAATAATCTTCTTCCAACCTTAAACATAAACTCGTCATTCACTCAACCCTTTTAAAATCTTATAAACTCATATATTAAATCAAACAATACCAAGGTCATAAAAGTTAAGTTAAACAAGCTTATATCTAGTACAAGAAAATCATCATACTCCTCAAGCAAAATCATATATAACATAAATCATACAAGTCAAGTCATATAACCAATTACAACATTATAAAGTTAAATTTACACAACTCAAATTAGTGAAATAAGGAAACACTCCACTCCTTTTTTTCTATGATTTAGGGAATTGATAGCTTTATGTGAATGGATTTCTCTTCATGCATTGTACTGGCCCCCTTATAGTCATCATATTTTCAGCATTTCTTCTTTCTTGCCTTTTTGTCTTCAGGATAGTCTCAAGAGAGTGTACCGAATAATACTTACTACGTCTCTCCATATTAACTCCCTTTACAGTAAAAGGTCTTTTTTTTCTTTTTTTCTCAAAAAATGAAAGCAAAAATTTTTTGAACTCCATGTTTTTTTCAACTCACATTTTTTTTCTTTTCACTTAAATTTTTTTTTATTTCCTCACATTCCTTATTCACAATTCAAAGTCAAGCAAGTTTTAAATCTATAATACAAGAATTAATCAGCAACTCTTCCCATATTTTATCATATCGTCCACATTCAAACTTAAAGAATAAAATAAAACATAAATACCAAATATAACTAAAGTTAACTTAAATTCTTAAGACTTAGCAAAATCTAACTTAATACACAAGTTTACATTTTAAATAAAAATTCAACCATAATGAATGACAAATCTATACCCAAAGTTAAAAAGAAAATCATAACTTCATTATAGACAAATAAGCTCAATTTAGCTATGCAATTTCTAAATTTTTAAAATTTTCAAATTTTCAAAAATTTCAAGAAAATTGCAACAAAATTGGTTTTCAAATTTCAAAATTTTACCGAAGTAGCTCAATACCAAGAAAACACCAAGATGATTGATAAAAATTTGGACAAAGAATATTACCAAACCACTACCTCACACTTAAACTGGACAGTGTCCTCATTGGCAAAAAATTAACACATTAAAGCGTCTCCAAAGGGATAAAAAAAAAAAGAGGTAGAAGGTTAAGCGATACTCTCCAAGTGCAATAATGCTCCAACAAATATTAAAACTTGGAGAAGAATAGAAGAGCATGTTCAAGAAACCTTTAGACAAATTTGCAAAAGTGAACACTCATAAAAGAACAAAGAAAATAATAACCAAAATAAAACACACCAAAAGTAAAACACAAGAAAGAGTAATAAAACCCTTAAGAATAAACAAAATGACTCACTCCCCCACACTTAAACTGGGACATAGTCTCCTTATTAGTTGGGGAAAAAGACACCTAACAAAACCAAATACAAAACAAAGATACAAACTCTTTCCACTCATCCTGCTTCCTCATCAAACCTTTATAAAAGAAATTAAAGTTCAAAGTAGAAGATAGACATGATGAATGTAGAAAAAATGGAAGTTTTTGAAAAAGGTAATGTTCATGAAAATAATTGTTCTCAACAAAACAAAATATGCAAACCTCATTCTCTAACATCCTTTTAGACACACAAATATTTTTTTCAATGTGTGAGTGCACATGGCATCTAAAGAATGCATCAACCTTAACATCATCAATTAACCCTTCAAAAGATTTTGCCATATTGAAAATTTTCCTTTAAACTTAGTAATTGAGTTCTTAAATATGAGATTAAGAAATCCTTACTTTGCACCACTTCTACAAATACCAAAGTACCTCCTTTTGAATGGGGTTAAGGGTAGAATTTATTAGCATACTCCAAGGGTTTTGTATGAAGTAGCATTGAAAGATCCAACTCATTAAGGCATGTTAAACTCAACACATCATCATTTGAACCATTGTTCTCCAAGAATGGAGAGGAACCTAAAAAATCACGTGACAAAGAGAAATTAGAATTATTAGCACATAGAGTAGAATCAAATACTTTTCTTGTCACATTGTGCAATTGTTCCTCATAGCCCCTCTCTTCTCCATGGTCAATTGCATGGGCCAGCATGAACTCATGAGTCTCTTCAACAATCTTAGCTAATTGTGTCCTTTGATCGCACAATCATTAGGAAGCTTCTTCATGCCACTGAACAAATGAATTTGCATTGGTAACAAAAGAATTCACTAATATTTCTAATGACGTCTCACTAAAAACATCAATTTGAGCTTGTGACTTTGCCAATCTATTATCAGTGTAACTCCTTTGATTTTGTGCCCAAAAATAAATGTTCATGATGATGTCAACTTTGCACTTAAAGAAAAATAAAAATCAAAGCTAAAAGAAAAATAAAGAATAGCAAAAATTTAAACAAATTAAAAACAAAATCATATACAAATAAAAAGACTTGAATATTCACAAAGTACCTAAAAAACAAAAGTTAGTGATATTTACAAATACAACAAAGGCTAAATCAACAAGATTCGAGTGTTTTTGATAGTGTCCATCCCCGGTAATGGTGCCAAAAACTTGATGCGTGTTTTTTAGTGTAGAAAATATTATCAATAAAGTTCACAATTAATCAAGATTTAATTAAAATGCTACTCACTAAAACTACACATATGGGCAAGTATACCCATCATACAGTCTAAGGAATAGCAAGTATCGAATCCACGAGAACTTAGGCTCCTATGTTACTTTACTAAAATCTTTATTGTTTAGCCAATAAAATAAGAAGAGATAAATAAAATACTAACATAATATACTAGAGAAAAGGTCAAGTCACAAAAGAAAAGTCACAAGGATAATTAAGGAGAGAGAACAAGGAGAAAAAACATGTAAATAGATAGATATCCTTGAATATACAATAATGATTGACTAGTTGTTCTCTCAATTAATTATTATCTCAGAATCATGAAAGAATTAAAATAGACCAACTTCATTTGCAATCCATGGAATCACTATCTTCTAGTTAAATTAGTGAACTTATTCTGTCTCAACTAATTTATCCAAAAGATGCATTAAAATCAATTCTTACATAAATCCCTATGTTCTAGGTGATTTAACGTATAAAATTAGCTAATTAATTATATTCTAGCAATCATCAACTAATATTTGATTACCCAAGTTCTTAACAATTAATCTACTTTTTAAAGCAAATTAAGAGATAACAAATATAAAATTAATTAAATTGAAACCACCATCAACCTCTTTTGCAAGCAAGTCAATAAGAAGAATCAATTAATCAATTCCTTAATTAAATCAAGTAATCAAATACCAAAAATAATAATGAATTTATTAAAAAGCTAAAATTAATACAAAATCATGAATCCAAAAGAATATCCTTTAAAGACAATTAAAATAATTAAAACTTAAATTGTCAATAAATTACAAAAAAAGAGAAAAAGAAACCACTTGTAGACTAGCAAACCTTCTTCTTCTTCCTTGAAACCTCCTTAAGTAACCTCCTCTTCTTCTCCAAGAATTCTCCTTTGATCCTCTTAATCTTGGTGTTTCTCTAGTAGTTTTCTAAAAATATTACATGAAAGAATTTAAAAACTACTTTGTACAATGTTATTCCTATTTATAGGAGTTCTAATTCCTAAAAAGTGCCAATAAGAGCCATTTTCGGTGGTTGAAAGATTCCCAAAAGAATCCTAGCAGAAGTTGCCAAAATCTGATATGAAAGGAAATTCGCCTCCTTATTCCTACATTGGGCTGGTGCCGGCTGGGTCACATGGTGGGCGCTAGCCGTGCTTCTTGTTTTCTCTTTATTTTCCAAAGAAGGGCCAATCATGCTTTGTACACCCGACTGTTTTACCTTGTTTTTCATCCAATTCTGCTTAAAACCCTTAAAATACCTTTTCAAAGATAAATTATCAAATAGGAAGGAATATGACTAGTTATTACATCAAAAGTATCATAAAAGAACCTCAAATAACTAGAAAAATATAGGTGAATTTAGGCCCTATCATTATAATACTAGTTTTTTTATTTAAAAAAAAATCAAATGGAACTTTAAAAATACTTTAAGTAAAAAAAAAAAAAAAGGATATGATCAAATATGAAGTTTGGCCTAGCGGTTGAGTATGCGTATTGTGCTCCTGCTAGACCAGGGTTCGAATCTCTTCTCTGGCAAAATGCCTTGCAAATCTCGTAGAATTAGGGTGGTGCAATCAAGTGTGGTGGGTGCAAATGGACCATACAATAAGAAGCAGTGCAATATGCAATTAAGTGTGGTGGTTTCATATGGACCATGCAATAAGAAGCAGGAATTCTAAAAAATTTCAAAAATTTTTATTTTTTTAATTTGTAATGACTTTTTGGTGAGGAAAGTTTCCTCGCCAAAGAGGTGGAATTTTCCTCACCAAAAGAGCTCTTTAGTGAGGAAAAAAGTTTTCTCGCCAAAGAGTAAAAGTTTCCTCGCCAAGAGCTTTTGACTTGCCAAAGAGAATAGCTTTTGGCTAGGAAACTTTCCTCGTTAATGACAAAAATTTTGTAACCATCGATGATAATTTGTGACAGTTTTTCTGGCAAAAACATTTTTAAAAATTATTTTTACAAACATATTTAATTTGTGAAATAAAATGGGCCTTTTATTGACAAATCTTTTTTGTCGCAAAAATATAATCATTCGCGACAAAATAATAGTTTTGGTGACAAAAATTGTATGGTTTTTGTGACAAAATTTTTCCTAGCAAAAAGTTGGAGCTTTAGCAAAGAAACAATTTTCCGATCGCTAAAAAGCTCACATTGGCGACAAAACATTGTGTTTTATCGCCTGAATGCTTTGGCGATGGTGCTTCAGCGATGATCTTGTGATAATTTTTTTTTTTTTTTTTGAAGTTTTAGCTAGGAAAATATTTTGTCACGGAAGGCTATTTTTTGTAGTGATAAAGTACTTGTTAGTGCTCATGCTAGATACTTAGAAGATGAATAGAATGTGTCCACTAAAGTTTTGAGTAAAGTGGAATTGGAAGAGAAGTTGTCTAATACTTTAACTTTTGATGCCCTAATTGAAGTGTTAGGGATATGCTCTAGAGTCAATTTGTACTTATACTATTGTCGTTTTGTTTTATATAATAATATGAGGTTTTCCTTTCCATGAATAGTGCATTTTGTTTTGTGGTCATCAAGTACGTGACTTGATAGTAAAACTCAATAATGAATACAATGACTATTCTAAAATTGTCCCTCATCGATTATTATTATTGGAGCAATAATAAATTAAGATTAGTATGTTTGTGACTTGATGGCTATGTTTTACTGGTCATAGATATTTGTGATATCGAGTCAAAACATAAATAAATGTTAGAGAACATTGTATTGGACATGACCCACTGTGAGAGTACTTCATGGAATATGTCATAAATACTTTCTAGCCATAATAATATTAAAAGTCATTCGACCTAAATTCATCATAGTTTCCTACTTGATAAATTCTATATTTTGACGTTGTCTAAAGTTATCTTTAATCAGATTATTAATTAGACTACTGTTGGATATAAAATAAATCAATGAGAGGAATATGATTGATAGTGAAGGAATTTGTCCCTCTCAATTATAGGAGAGATATCCATGGGCCCCTTGATAAGTTAGACTGTTAAAATGCATGGCCGTGCTCAAATATATCAATCTAAGATATTGATATCATTTATTTGAACAGTTTACTATGAAATAAAAAAATAATTGATTAAGCTTAATAAGGATAACATGCTCCATACCTTATGCTTAATCTGGATATCGTGTGACAAAATGACTAAATATAAAATTATGGTTTGGTTCAAAGAGATCACCGATCTTCATTTAACTTGGATAGTTATAATATTTTGCTAGAAACCGCTTATAACTTGTGCACCATTTAAATATGATTTGGGCACACTGCCAGTGTTAAATGAACCTATAGGGTCACACAATAAGCGAACTTGTTAGGTTATTTTTCTGGTAACCAGATTCGATGAATTTGAAAATATGTCTAAGTTAATCGAATTTAGAAAATTTACCAGATACAATGAATTTGGAAATATGTCCACATTCAATGTATCTGGATAATGTCCAGATTATAAGAATCTGACTCGGTAAATTAATTAGTTAAATTATTGAGATAATGGCAGAATCTTATCATATCAATTTTAATTTAATTTAAATTTAAATTAAAATACGATAAGATATTATTAGGGTTGGACTCTAAAAGGTTCGGAGGGGTTTTTAAGAAAACCCTAGCCGTCTTCTCTAGAGTGCTATTTTGTTAAGAATATTCGTGTCTTCATCAACCAGAAAAAATAAGCCTCTCAAACCCTAGGCGCTAGCACTCCCCGGGTGACGAGTGAGTTCGCGGTGTGTATCTGATAGAGGACGTTCGCATATTGCAGCGTTTGGTGATCGTTCGGGTTGCACGTACAGCAACATAATCGGAATCGAATGATATCGATTACACCTAACAGAGGTAATTTTGCAAACCTACGATCTTCTTAATCGTTTACTTGAATCCTCGGAATGGATTCGTGGATGTTGTCCATGTTTAGGAGTCCACGAATCCTAACATGAAGGACCTAAAGAGATACAATTAGATATTCCTATACAAACTGAGTCACGTCGTAGTAAGAAGATATCTAAAAGTTCTAGAACGATAGATTGGAAAACCTTTTGATATAGTCTCCAACCATCAGAAACAAGATCCTACCAGATACAAGAATGCAATAGTTGATCATGATGCAGACAATTGGTAAGAGGTAATGAATATCAAGATTGTGTCTATGTATCTTAATCAGGTTTGGGATTTTGTCACTGCACCTAAAGGGATTAAACCCAAATGGTATAAGTGGGTATACAAATAGAAGAGAGGTGAAAATGGAAAAGTGAAAACTTATAAAGTAAGATTGATTATAAAAATTTATACTTAGAAAGAAGGGATAGACTATGAGGAGACCTTTTTACCAGTAGTTATGCTTAAGTCCATCTGTATACTCTTAACCATTTCATGTTACTGTAACTATGAGGTATGGCGATGGATGTTAAGATAGTTTTTCTTAATGACTATCTTATTGCAAACATCTATTATGACCCAACCAGAAGGCTTTATTGCTAGACACCAAGAGTATATGGTCTGCAAACTAAGGAAGTCTATTTATAGACTTAAGTAAGTATCATGAGCATGAAATTTTACACCCCACTACTAGATAACCCAAAAAGGGTATGGGATGTTGCCTTATTCTTAGGATTAGTGATCTTTATAACTAGGTAAGAGCAGATAAAGAAAATAAAATTTAAAGCTTAAAACACAACTCCTCGTTACTAATACAAAGGTCTTAGAAATGAACTCAAAAGGGTACAAGTCCAAAAGCAACATCATAAATAAAATTTAATCCAAGTCTTAGTCTCTAACAATTCCTCACCTTATTGAGACTAGTACTTCTTAAAAACATGACAAAGAAAATGTGTGAGAAAGAATTCCCACTAAGTTCTGTATATGTTCATGGTGAATTTATAATACTTTCATGATGTAATTTTATATAAATATTGACAAAAAAGTATTTGTAAGTCATAATTTGAAGTACAAATACTGAGCCGTTTCTAAATACTATGTTACACAAATCAATCAGTTTGATTCCAAATGCTTAAAAGTAGAAATCTTTCAATAGTCAAAACCACTCATAATTTTATTGGAACAATTTTCATAAACTAACAAAGTCATGAAACCCTACATTATAGTGAAACAGTTGATCGGCCTATTGGGTGGGATTCTCCTCCTTCTCCTACCCAAACTTACCGGTCATCCATATTCAAGTAACAATCGCCTCCAAGGTTGGGTTGCTAGCTAGGACATGCTTAACTTACTAGTACTGGCACCCCATTCAAATAGAGTTTGTCTCCTGGAGGTGGCCGCCAATTGGCAGACTTGCTCTAGTTTTTAGAGGCTATTACTAAAAGTCTACTCAACAATACCTTATCCTTTTAAGCATATGCTCAAATAAATATGTTTAGAACTGCAGGGTCAACAAATATAGAATAGTGTAATTTCTATTCAAAGTGTTTTTGGAAATAAGTTTTATTTTAAGAAAAAAACATCACTTTGGTCAAAATAGCAGATAGTGCACAAAAGTGTGTTTTATCCATGTTTGCTCAATTCTTAAGTATTTGTGGAAGTAAAATGTTCAAAAGAGTAATGACTTGCAATTCAGTGCATTATTTACCAAAATAGGTTATGCAAGAACATACTTAAATTAAGGTCTTTTGACAAGAAATCAAAAGTTTGATAGAACGTGTGTCACCACTTTGACTATCACAAATTATAAGCCTATATTAGGGTTTATCCCGACACCATGCAAAACTCATAGCAAAAGAAGTAGAACTTTGTATGATAAATAAGTAGATTTCATTGACCAAGGATGTATACTCTAGATTAACATAAAAGGCAACATAATAATTCATAAGGAAAACAACTCCTCCAACCGTCTGCTAAAAGAAGAACAACCCTATATTCTTGTCCATCCTTCTAATATATACTTCTATCATAGATCACTATTCCACATATATAAAGTCATTCATAGCACCAAACACAAGTAATCATGCCTCCACATATATACAAATGAACAAAAAGGATCACAAAGTAAAATATAGTATGCCTATAACCCTAGATTTAGTATAACCCCATCCATTCATGCATTAAAGACAAGAAAACCACATGGATCATGCTACAAAGAAAAGCATCATAAGATCTTCATCCACCACATTTAACCTATCTTCTTATTTACATGCATCTATAATCCATTTATTTATCAATATAAGTAATTCACTTAGTAGCAAAATCTCAATACATACGTCCTAAAAGATCCAAGTATAGTAAGTATAAAGTCTAGCATGTTCATTCCCTAAGCAATTAGCATTTCCCTATCAATTCTACTATAATACTCTATCCATAAGCATAATATTCGCAAGTTAAATCACCATCCTAGTCATGCTAGTAGAATAACATACTCATACTAGGCCCTAAACATGCTCAACGGTTATGTAATACAATTAAGGATTAAAACATAGAGGTTCGAATGGCACTTGGGATGAAGAAAAAATTCTAGTTTAGCTTTCAAGGGTTTGAAATTCCAGTCTTGGTAGAAATAGTTTGACCTTGATAAATAGATCACAAGAATCAAAAGTGGAAAAAGAACATGAAACCAATCATGCTCTTGGTTTATCCCAAAAGAAATAGGGAAGATGGAGGATGGTGGTGTGTTTGACAGTAAGAGAAGGGAAAAGGGAAATGAAGTTCACCTTACCTTAAATGGGGTAGAGCCAAGAAAATGATGCTTGTTGTGAGTGACGGCTATTTAGAGGGAAAGAAAGCAATCGAGCAAGGAGAGTTTATGTGTAGAGGGAGAAGGCTGAGAGTTTATGGTATTCTAGGTAGTGGCTCTTCGGTTTTGGTAAGGAAGAAGATGTGGTAGTTGTTTTGTTAGGTGACAAGGGAGGGATTTGAATAATAAGAAGAGGTCTGTTTAGGTGGAGAGCAAAGTTCCTTCGGTTTTGCTGCTGTTTGAGAAGGCTGGATGGCCTTGTATTGGTGTGTGTTTTGTTTAAAATGGTTGAGAGATAAGAGGGAGAAGTCTAGACTTTTCTTTGCACAAGAGGGACTGATTTTGGTTGCTAGAGATAAAAGAGGCCAAGAGGCCTATGTGCACAAGCTTTTTCGATTTTGTGCCAAGAAAGAGAGCTTGGCCTAATCCTTTTTTGCTAAATTGAAGAGAGTATTTTGTGCAAAATAGAGATATGAAAGATAATCAAAATAGCTTGAACTTTGAGCAAGAGGTTATATGTCAGCTTTCCTTGGTTGAGAAAGGAAGGTGGATTATTTGTTTTAGCTAGTTTTGGGAATTTTCCTTTCTTACCTCCCTTCCCTATTTTTGGCCAGCTTAAATAAGGAAAAGAAAGTTGTACATAGGGACGAATTGCTTACTGAAATCAAGGGTATCCAGCCTTACTCTTGGCTGAAATTTTGATGTTGATTTGTGGAGGGAAAACCCTAAGTATTTAAATTTTAAAGTTTAAAGAAGAAAGGGAAAGTTGGTCAGTTTTAGTTTTAAGGAAAAAATCATTCCCAATAATTTCTTTGTCAAATTGGTAGACAATTGAGAGAATTGGGGTCTTTATGGTCTGTTGCAATGCAAGGGGAGAAAGGAAAAGGTAATAAGTACATAGAAGGAAGAAATATATAAGGGAGGAGAAATTTTTGGAATTCAAAATTTAAATTCCATAGAGAATAAGGAAAAGGCATCCAACTTGAAGAGGTATCCATCATTAACCTTTGTTGCCAAGTTTGGAGAGGAAAATAAGGGAATTATCCTAGGATATGGCCGTATAACACCCCACTACCTATATACCCTGAAAGGTGGGGATGTTATCCTATCTAGAGGATTAAGGGTTTTTATAACGAGTAACAAAACTTAAAAAGAAAAATAAATTGTCTAAATTTATTACATTTGAAAACTTATACAAGTCTTAATAGAAAAATAAATACAATGGAACTTCATCATATATTCGAGTCACTCAAAAGAATCACAGCCTTCAAAGTTGTCGTCCTGAAATCATAACAAAAGAGAGTGTGAGAATTAATTTTCAATAAGTTCTATGTATACTCATATTATTCTATAGCATTTCATGGATGCACAGTAGAAAGAGTTGAAAAGTGTTTGCAAGTCTAAGTTCATTTCTTTTCAAAACACTGAGTAGCATTTGATAAAACTTTTGCTTGATAGCATATCAAAATAATTTTTCGGTAATTTAATCACTTAACACCAAACAATGGTTTATGAAACCTTGCATCACAACCCTTGCCATAAAACCATATATAATGACAATGCACAGTAAAACCTTGCATCACTACGTAATAGGTAATTGACCTACTGGTCAGATACTCCTCCATCTCTACACCCAAAATTATCGGATGTCCAACCCTGAATAACAGTTCACCTAGACTGAGTTGCTAGCTCAGACCAGCTTAGCTCACTAGAACTGATGACTTATCTAGTCAAAGCTCATCTCCCAGAGGTGGCCACTAGCAGAGAGACTCACCCTAACTTTCAAAGACTAGTCGTAGTAGCTTACGCTTATAGAGTACTCAATGGAACATTATCTTGTTCAAGGATTATTCCCAAATCAACATATTTGAATCCGGCTCAATGATCAATCACAACCAATCTTTTTCAAATATTGGTCCAAAAATTATGGTTCTCAAATAGTTTGCTTGAAATCATTTGAAGAACAAAAAAAATGTTGTTTAATTGAAAAATCTCTGTTTTAGCAAAACTATTTTATCTGAAAAATAACTAAACCATGTTGTTCCAAGAAATCACATTTTGATTCAACATTGTTTCATACATGACTTACAAACATAAGTATTCAACAGACAAGGTTTTATGCAAGGACTTACTTGAATCAACTCACTTAAATAGATGATCTTATCAACTTGCTCTTCACACTTGATTATCTCACTTGTCTAGTAACAAATCATAAAAGCGCTAATTAGGTATTACTTCACCAACAACTCTACTCAACATGGAAACATGATATATATATATATAATCATAATCAAAATCTCAACCAAGACAGATCAACATAACCCTCAACAATAACCAATAGAAAACCAATCCTTACATTGTCATAGTAACATATATATCAACCAACTCCATAGTACAAACCATAGTATTCTTCCAATGATAAAAACCATAGGTGTAATCTTAGATCTAGGTATCAAAGAGAGTTATAATACTCATATGCACATCAGCAAGAAAAGAGCTCACTTTATTCGGCACTACCCAATAGTCATGCATAATCATCCCACATCCAAGTTCCATATCAAGCATGCCTCAATCTTATGATAACCAAAATTATCACTATTCAATAATTATAGCATCAAATCTAAACATCAAGAGACATCATACTGCTCAACTCCATGTTCACTTATAAAGAAATTAATAATGTCTATCACAGTCAATAATCACCATAGTCATATCTATAGCGTTTGACCTTCATATGCAAATTCCCATAATAAAAGTATTCAGGCATTAATGTCCCACATACAACTATTAAACAAGAGCAATTCAGATAACCTCAAAAGACAAGCAAGTTGCTGCTATACGAGTTAAGACTATCCCAAAAGTTAATCCACACAAGAAAAGATATGAACTTGGCCTAGAGAGTTAGAAGGCCCGTGCATTTGAGTGGAAGATCAGCGATAACTTCGGGCTTAAGAAGAAAATGTGATAAAAGAAAAGAAAAGGAAAATTGAGTGAATTACCTTGAAAGAACCTTGGTAATGCTATTTTTTTTGTTTGCCTATATGAAGAGAGGGTGTAAGCAAGAAGGCCGAAAGAGAGAGAGAGTAGATGACCAAATACTTTTGTGTTGTTCTTCTTTTGGTATTTTGGTACGGTATGTATGTGTTTGTGAGGGTGGCCGAATGGTAGGAATGGTGTGTGGGCATGTTTCGATTTAATATGACCCAACCTTAGATGCCAAATATATGAATCATTGATATTGGTCTTTCTCTTCTTAGTTAAAGGTTCAGACTGAGCGTTAATTGATTGGTTGTTAATAGGGTTTAAAAAGAATAGATTACCATACATGTGCCCAGTACATAAAATTTCTCCATCTCTACTGATAGAAATACCAGAATGGAAAGATACAGAATATCTTTAATTAATAAGTTTTGCAACTGAAATCAAATTCTGACGAAAACCAGGTACATATAAAATATCTTTTAAAATTACTATCTTATTACAATAAAAAAAATAAGATCCAGTTCTCCCACTGCAAGGGCCCAGACTTGTGCTCCATTACCTACTCGAAGCCTATGTTCGCCCTTCTTGAGTCTTCTTATCTTTCTAAACCCCTACAGGGAGTTACAGATATGATCAGTGGCTCCTGAATTAACAATCCAAGTGGAAGTTGATCCTACCATTGATATGGACTCTAGATAGAAAACATTACATGTGGAGTTTTTCTTGGTTTGAAGATCTGGACACTCCTTTTTCCAGTGTCCCTTCTTACCACATTTGAAGCACTTACCCTTTGGTTTGTCCTTGGGCTGGTTCTTGGGCTGGGCTGCTGCATTCCCCTTCTTCCTCTTGAACTTTTTGGGTTTAGGCCCAGTTCTTGAGGAAGAAGCCCTAGCAATCATAGCCTTTGACTGCGGCTTCATGACCTTCTCCGCCATCTGGAGCTCCTTCATCAATTCAATTAAACTTATGTTCAACTTGTTCATGTTATAGTTTAACTTGAACTGAGTGAAGGAGCCTGGAAGAGATTCGAGAACCATGTCCACTTGACTCTCGGGGTTAATGACAGCCCCTAAGATTTTCGCCTCCTCGAAAGCAGCAATCATCTTGAGCATATGCTCTCGGACTGATGCTCCCTCAGCCATCTTAGTGTTAACAATAGTTCGAAGAGCCTCCTGCCTCACTGGCCGGTTCTTTTCCGCGAACATAGTAGCCAATGATTAACTGATGTCATATGCAGAAGCCATGTGCTCGTGTTTTGACTGGAGCACATTAGACATGGAGGCTAACATATAGCAACGTGCCTTTCGTCAGCCTTCTTCCACGCCTTCTCAGCCTCTCGCTCTTCGGCGGTGGAACCTTCCCCGATAACAGGGCAGGTCTCGTAAAGGACATACTTATACTCCTCAGCTGTGAGTATTATGTCCAAGTTCCTTTTCCAGTCCACATAGTTTGGACCCGTTAACTTATTTTTCCTGAGAATAACGGCCAATGGACTAAAAGAACCTCGCACCATTACTGAAAATCGAAAAATAAAAGAAAGAATTTAGTTTGTGAAAACAAAATAAAATTTGTGCACTGAAAATAATTTGGCTCTTAGGAAAACTGACATAGCTTCTTGGGAAGATTAACAGTTTCCTAAGCTAAGTGTAATAACCACCTCAAATTAATTTCCCTTCTAGGTAATGATCTAGAGGATAACTCCATCGTGGGATAGCCGTTTCCTCTCATTTCCTATGGACATACCTCGCACTATAACCTCCAACGTGGGCTGGCCGATCATAGTACGTGCCCTGAGTTATTAATTACATCATTCCATTAGATCTAGATCCTTGTGGTATCCCCATCCTATACGGGTTCACTCCCAGGGTGACGCAAGGGGACCCATGATCTCTAATGAGGATCGTGATGGAAGCCGTGGGGCCGTTGGAACCCCTCTCCCACTTAGTATTTTAAAATAAAGGTTTTCTGAAAAAATATCCTTTTGAAATTTCCATTAAGTTTTTTCTTAACTCAAAAATAAAATACCTAAGTCCATTAAAATCTCTATGTCAAGGCTTATATCCTTTAAAAGAATTCTCCATGGACTAATTTTATTTAAGTTAAAATTTAATGATTTCAAAAAAATTTCAATTAAAACTTTCTAGAGACTTTAGTCTCAAGTTTATTTGACAAAATCATTTTTCTAGTCCAAAACAAAACAAAATGGCTCTCCATTTTAATTTACAAAAATATCTAAATCCAATATATTTTCTATGTCAATGATTAAATCATTTGAGAAAATATTCAAGGATTAATTTTTGTACAAATTAAAATAACCATTTAATTTTTGAAGAAAAATATTTTTCTTGTAAAAAATGTTCCCAAAGACTTTGGTCTTTGAGGAAAAAATGCACATAGGTACATAAAAAATAGCATGCTCGAAAACAGTAAACGTTTTCATGCTTTTCTATTTTTTAAATCTAAGTGCCCAAATAATAGAATTAAACACATTAATTAATTAATTAATTATCTTGTTTAATCCTAAAATCCTTTGCTAATATTTTTCATGTAAATATATTTCAAGAATATAAATATTGCAAAAATATTAACTTCGCCTGGTATAGGACCCAAAACGAAAAAGAAAAAAAATTAAAAAAATTGCAAAAAATAGCTGGCGGTCCACTAGTATCCTTTCTTCAATTCTCTCTTCCTACCAGACCACTAGTATACTTTCTTCAAGTCTTGGTATATTTTTACTTCTCCTGGGTGAAAAACATATTTTCTTTGGTGAGTCTTCTCTAATATTTTCTTCTTCAGTGTGCTAGTTCCTTCGAAATACGTATTAATCATAGAAATACAATGCTCGTGCTTCACTTACTTGAAGATCCTTCACACCTCTCTTGATCTTCTTGTCCTTGAATGCCTGAAATTCTGAACTGTCCTGCTGAGCCTTAACAATTTCTTGGTTTAGATCCGGCTTCAACTTTAGATTACTTAAGCAAAATTTTCCTTCCTAGACTTTTGCTTTCTATGCTAACAACTCTAGCATTGTCTGAACTTCTTGTATCCTCATACTAGCCATCTTCACCTTCCAACTCAGTACATTTGCCTCTATATTAGCTTTCCCCAGGTGATAGTTAATCGAACATTTGTACATTTCCAGAAACTCCATCCATCTATGTTGTCTAAGATTTAGATCCTTTTGAGTAAAGCTGAACTTCAGACACTTGTTCGCTGAAAATTTAGTAGTCTACTCCATATAAATAGTATTGCTATTTCTTTAAATCAAACACTATTGTAAGCAATTTTAAATCATGTGTTGGGTAGTTAACTTTATGTGACTTTAATTTTCTTAAGGCGTAGGCTATAACCTTCTTTTCTTGCATTAGCACCACCCCTAATCCTTCCCTAGATATATCAGTGTACAAAGTATAAGGCTTGTTTTCCACTAACAGGCTCAACACAAGGGCTGTCATTAACCTTCTTTCGAGTTCTCAAAAACTCTTTTCATATTTCTCATTTCAAACAAATGGAATATCTTTCCTTAACAACCGAGTAATAGATGAAGCCAAGGTCGAGAATCCCTTGATGAACTAACAGTAGTCCCTAAAAACTTCTAATCTTCATGATACTCTCAATCTACTTTCAATTTGAGATAGCCTCTACTTTGGCTAGGTCTACCTTAATACTGTCCTTAATTACCACTCACCAGAAATAGAGCTGTGTTCAACTAAAATTCCCACTTATAAAACACTACGAAAATTTATGTTTTCCCTACTTCTCTAACACTAACTTCAACTGTTCTATGCCCTTAAAGGCTTTTCAAAAGATATAAAGTATCATCTATAAAGATCACCATAAACTTATCAAAGCAAGATCGAAAATCCTATGCATCTAATCCATAAGTGTTACTGCCCTTGTCAATCCACATGGCATCACCACATGTCCTTAGTACCTATCCCCAAAGTTGGATGCAATCTCATGTATATCCCCTCCTCATATTCGCAGTTAATGATATCTCTTTCTCAAGTCTAACATAGGAGTAACAACATATATTCTTGATGATCAAACTATTCATTACTCTATAGTCTATACATAAGTTTAAAGTTCCCTTCTTTTCCTATGCAAATGTTACTCGGTCCCGTAGGCTATAGCACCAGGCTAGATATCCTTAGAATTTCTTCAACAATAGCTTATGAACCTTCTTTCCTAATATTACACACTACACTTCCTTTACCACCTCTTCTAAAATTAATCATATCCATCTGGTCCACAAAAATGCATTAATCTATCTTTACAACCAACTCAACTCCTTATTTTGACAATCCATCTATGTATAATATGCAATCATAATCCTCAAAAGGTGAATGAATTAGATTCCTCTGTAAATTTACTTATCCAATCAAAATTTCATCTTTTGAATAAAACCCATAAATCGCTACAATGGAGAGCACTTAAATAAAAAAAATTATAACTATCCGTAGTGGGTGGATTCAGCTCTTATGCTCTATCCTATCACTACTTAAACAAATAGTACACTACACAATATAAAAGATGTATAGAACAAAGATCACAATTTGTATTTCTTTCAAGAGATAAAATAAAGAAGTAACCTTCCGCCACGGCTGCATAGATCCCACGTCCCCTCAGCTCACGACCAACACTTTGGTCATCACTTGTGGCTTTGACTTATTTCCTCTAATAACTACATTTCCTTAGTTGGCTAAATATGGTAGCGGAGCAGGGTTTCCTTAGTTGGGCCTATCCAACTATCATCTTAATAGGTTCTCCAGGTGCCATTTCTTACACTTGCTCATGTTAGAATGTATGCCAAAAATGACTTAAGTATTTTTGTATTTTGGAAGTTATTAAAAGCTTTATTCACTAATGATTGTTTGTTTACATATATTGCACACTAAGGTCTAACTGTGTTAATAAGTAATCTACATGATTGTATTGTACTTTCACAGCAAGATGTAGATTATGGGTTACTAACATATAAGCGAAAAATTATTCTTAATTTATTGATGAAGTTGGGCATTTCGTCAAGGTTTAAATGATTACATTATGGTTTCTAAATAATGAATAGTTTACCTCTAACCAGTGAGTAGTCCACTTACACCAATAGTGTAAATATATTTAGAATATGTAGAATTAGATTACATGATAATAATCTTTACAAAAGTACCAAAATAAATAAAAATTAGTTTATCGCAACTACTACATAAATGAGGACCTTAAGATTTGAGTATAAGTTGGTGGTCTGGTAAAGATGGACTTATACACTTTAATGTATGTTAGGTGAGGTCTTATCACAAGACCAATAACCTTATACGTTAGGTGTATAACTATAGCTAATTAAAACAGATTTATATAATAGTGTTTCTAAACTTCATTACGTGAAGAAATCACCCCCTTGTGATTGTTCGGGATAATCTAAATAATCTAAGATCCTAGGAAACATGACTTAGTATGTATGCTTTTGGGTAGCTCCCGAAAATAAGTTGGTACATATTAGAAGTCATGGATTATTGAGCTAGTTATCAAAAGATAGTAGATGTCATTGAGGAATGTGTTAATACATTTTTCCTATCTCAATGACTGGTGTTACGTAGAGAGATTTCGTCATTACACCTATAGGCCAAAGACATCACGCTTGCAATATTATTCTTGGATCAATATTTTCATATAGTGATAAATAGAATATTTAAAATGATAAAATATGGCTATTTGTTAGCAATGGTATTTTGGTCATTTTAGTAGCCAAGAATAATGTATCTTTTGGTCCCCAAAGTAGATCAAGTAACTTTAGTAAATTTTATTTACTATATGGGCTTGTTGGGTGAAATTAATATTGAAAGAAATTATTTTGAGTCCAATAATTATTTATTTAGGTTAGAATGATTTATTGGGCCAACTTAATTAAATTGATGTATTGATTAATTATCTTGGGTAATTTTATATTGGCCTCAAGTGAATTAATTAATTAATATAATTATTGGGCCAATTTAATTTAATTTAATTATTTATTAATTATCTTGGGTATGAATATTAGTTAATTAATAAGAGATATATTTAATTAATCTTGGGCTAATTAAGAAAAAAAAAGAAGGAAGGACAACGGTGGAAAAAAATAGAAAGCTATTTTTTAATGTAAATTGCTAATTTTGATTGACTGAGATTTTTTGGATTTTTGGAAACAAAAAAAAAAAGGAAAAGTAACTTTTGCAATTGGTAAAAGAATTGGAAAGCATGCAATTGGTGTTTCTTGTTTTCATGTATGACTTGTAAAAAATAGCTTTTGGAATTTGGTGATAAATAGGAAAGTTCTTTTATTGTGCATGCATGATATGGTTTCCAATTTAATTGCAAAAGAATAGGAAAGGTTTTTTGCATGCATGCTAGCTACGGTTTCCAATTCAGTTGCAAGAGAATTGGAAAGGTTTATATTATGCATGAAATGGTTTCCAATTTTCTGGTGGTCACAAGTGATATATGTGAATTGGTTTTCACGTATTTGGTGCCTGATTTACAATACTAAAAAAACATAGCTTTCGTTTCATACAGCTGGCCGCCACTCTTCTCTTTCATTTTTTTCCCTTAAAAAACCCAATTAATTCTTCCAATATTATTGTTCTTTCACCTACTATTGTACTTTTACCATTAAATAACATATAAGAGGTTTGAGAATATTTTGGAAGATTGAAAGTTAGCAAATTTACTGTGCGTGTTGTACGCGAAGGAATCGACGCTTGGCCAGAATTTCCTGCGAAACAAGTAGTCCCGACAAACCAAAGCGTTTTGTGAAACCTGAATCCTTCAGTTATTCAATCTAAGGGACCTAAAAGTAAGTATTCCTAAACTTTAGTTTGGAAAAAATTTTATATTTGCTGTCTTCCGTTATATTTTTATTTTCTTGCGATCCTTCAAGTGGTATCAAAGCCATGGTTATAATCTGGGAGCATGCTTAGGGTTAATAATCAGAAATAGGTGGTTCATTTACTAATAAAAATTCAATCTTTGTAATTGTATAGATCTCTCGTGATTTTTAATATTGGTAGATTTTGTGTACGCCTTGCCTATGGAGGCACAGACACCTATAATTTATTGTTAATTGCTTTCAGTAAAATTCGTGTACACCTCATTTTGAAAGGCATAGACAACTGATATTGTATTTAAATTTTATTTACAAATTCTTGTAACAAAAATTGGTGCCGGATCAACACAAAAATCCTTGGAAAGGAATCGGAGGAGATTGCACAAAGAAAAGGAGGAAAAACAATTGACGATGGGCTAGCCGTAGCCGGCCCAAGCTTGAACCGAAGTCGGGCAGCTTCAATGGTTTTTTTTTTTTTCTTCCTCTATAATTTTATTTTATTTTTATTTTCTTTTGAGGTCCCATATCACACAAGATTGTTTTCCTGCAATAGTTTATTTATTGTAATAAATAATTTTGAATGAAAATGTTAGTAAAGGAGGAACCACCTTAGGATTAAATAAGATCATTTTAATTCTATTATTGTTATGATGTTTAATCTATTATTTGGTCACATAAGAATTAAAGGCTAGAAATAGCATGTAAAAAGTTTTTTTTTTTTTTAGTATGGATATTTTATTTAATTTTGTGATCAAATGCACAAAGGTTTTTGAGAAATAATTTTTTTTTCTAGATAAAACAATTAAGGAAAATATTTTTAAAATGGAACTCAAAAATTTAAAATAAAATTCATGGTTTATTCTTTCAAAAGGTTTTTTTTCCTTGATATGGAAAATAATTTTGAATTTAAGTATTTTAAATTTAATTCCTAGAAAAATGGTTTTAACTTAAGTAGTAAAATAAAAATTCATAATTTATTCTCTTAAAGAGTTTTATCCTTACATGGAGAATAATGGTTGAAAATTTGGGATTTCACTAAAGTTAATAAAAATTAGTTAATTTTAAAGAAACTTTTTTATCCCAAATACTTATTTTTTCTCAAAAAATTAAGTGGGAAAAGGGTCCAATAGCCCCACGACTTCCATCACAGATTCCTCTTACAGATTGTGGTTATCCTCGCATAATTCTAAGCTTGACCTCTTATAGGATAGACTTCTACGAGAATCTAGAACTAACAGAGGAATTATAATCAAAGTTTAAGATAAGTGTTAGTGTTGGCCAGCCTATCGTTGGAGGCATTTATGCTGGATTGTCCATAGGTAGTGAGAGTAGTGACCATCCTATCAATAGAACTATTTCTAGATCATTATCTATTAAGGAAGTTTAATTTGTAATGTTTATACACTTAACTTAGAAATTTGTTAACCTTCTTATGAAACTCCGTCAATTCTTCTAAGAGCAAAAATTTTTCATATTTTTTATAATAGTTTTAATAGGCTAACCATATCAAGGAATAATATGATGTTTTAAATGTGCATTTTTATATAGTTTTCCAAAACAAACATTTTCTGAATGAAGTTTTTTTTTTTTTTTTCCAATCAACAAAATGTTTGGGTTGAGTCATTTGTCCATTATTCTCAAGGAGAATAAGTTGACTGGACCTAATTATGTGGACTAGAAAATGAATCTAAACATATTACTCACTGTGAAAGAGTGCAAGTATGTTCTGATCAACTCCTATCTTGAAATTGGAGAAGATTATATGGACCAAGATCCTGAGGCTGAGAGGGCATGGAAGAAAGCAGATGAGATGGAACAATGCTATATGTTGGCTTCCGTGTCCAATGTTCTTCAGTCTAAGCACGAGAACATGCCTACTACATACGATGTCGATGTATTGTTGCACACCATGTTTGTTAACAAGAGCCGACCCATAAGGTAGGAAGCTCTTAAAGTAATCATGAACACTAGCATAGCTGAGGGGGCATCGATTCGCGAGTATATGCTCAAGATGATTGCTTATTTTGAGGAGTTTGAGGTCCTATGGGTAACAATTGATGTTAGGAGTCAAATTGACATGGTTCTTGAGACTTTGCAAAATTTGTACTCTCAGTTCAAGTTAAACTATGACATGAACAAGTTGAGTATGTCTTTAACCGAGTTAATGAATAAACTCTAGGCTATTGAGAAAATCATGAAGCTTGTGTCAAAGGTTTTGGTTACTTGTTCAGAATCATCTTCTAGAACTAGGACCCAACCCAAGAAGTTCAAGAAGAAGAAAGCCCAAAACAATACGGGGGCCAGCCTAAGGGATCTAAGCCCATTTCGTCCAAATCCAACGCCAAGTCCAAGGGCAAATGTTTCAAGCGTAGCAAGAAGAGGCACTTCAAAAAGGATTATTCGGATTTCTTGGCTAAGTCCTCTTTAGGTATTACTCTATACTTAGATTTTATATTAATAATTGGATAATCAACCACTTAGATTGTTGATTCTAAAGCCATTGACCATATATGTAACTCCTTATAAGGGTTTAACAAGATAAAGTGACTCAGTAGATAAGAGTATGGACTCAGAGTAGGCAATGGAGCACAAGTCCGGGCCGAAGCAGTGGGAGATTTGGAGCTTTTATTTGATTGTAATAGGATTTTAGTTTCAAAAGATATTTTATATGTTTCTAGTTTTAAACAGAATTTGATTTCAATTTCAAGATTGATTAGTCAAGAATTTTCTTTTTTTTTTCCTTTTTGGTATTTCAATCGGTAGAAATGAAAATATTATTTGTTTTGGAAACATGTATATGAATCTTTTCTATATTAATCCTATTAATTTTCAAATAAATAATACTCAGACGAAATCTAATAATAAGAAGAGAAATGTCATATCAAATAACTCATATTTATTGTACTTAACATTAGGACATATCAATCCTAATCGAATTCAAAGGTTAATCTAAAATGGGTATTTGGACTTATTGAAATTGGAAATATGGCCTCAGTATGAATTTTGTCTTATGGGTAAAATGACCAAAAGGTCCTTTACTCAAAAAGCGGAAAAGGCCAAGGAAATATTAGAGTTAGTTCATACTGATGTTTGTGGTCCTATGTCTACACCTGTTAGAGGAGGTTATAAGTACTTTATCACGTTCACAGATGATCACACACGTTTTGGTTACGTTTACTTGATGAGGCAAAAGTCTGACTCCTTTGATAAATTCAAAGAGCCTAAGACTAGAGTAGAGCGTCAAACAGGTAAACTAATCAAAAAGCTAAGATCAGATCGTGGTAAAGAGTATTTATTTTGGTGAATTCAAAGACTACTTGGCACATCAGGGTATAGTATCTTAGCTAATTGCACATCGAACTCCGCAGCAGAATGGAGTAGCTGAGAGAAGAAATAGAATGTTAATAGAAATGGTCAGAAGTATGATAAGTTATGCAACTCTTCATATTTCTTTTTAGGGATATATTCTAGAAACAGTAGCATATATTCTAAACTTGATACCTTTCAAGTCAGTGCCTAGGATACCTTATGAGATGTGGACTGGATGAGCTCGGTATAAATCATCTCAAGGTATGAGATTGTCTAACTTATGTACTGACAAAGGGAAGTAAGTTAGACCCAAGATTAGAATTGTACTACTTTGTAGGGTATCCAAAAAAAATAAGAGGTGGATACTTTTATCATCCTCAAAAGCAAAAGGTACTTGTTAGTACTCATACTAGGTACTTGGAGGATGAACAAAGCGAATCTACCAAGGTTTCAATTAAAATGGAATTGGAAGAGAAGTTAATTGACACTACAACTCTTTGTACCCTAGTTAAGGAACTTAAAGAGGCACAACTAGATGTTCCTATACAAAATGAACCACGTTGTAGTGGGAAGATATTAGGGTTCTAAAAAGATTGATTGGAGAAGCTTTTGTGGTAGTCTCAGACCATTAGGCATAAGATCTCACTAGATACGATGAAGTCATTTCTGATGTTGATGCAACCAAATGGGAAGTAGCAATAGATGCTGAGATTGAGTCTATGTATCTTAATCAATTTTGGAAATTTGTTATTGCACCTAAAAGGATTAAAACCATAGGGTGCAATTAGGTATATAAGGAACGAGAGGTGCAGATGGAAAGTCGGAAACTTTTAAAGCAAAGTTGATAGCAAAAGTTTATACTAAAAAAGAAGGAATCAATTATGAGGATACTTTTTCACCGTTGCCATGCTTAAGTTCATTCGTATTCTCTTGACTATCGCATGTCATTATGACTACGAGATATGGCAAATGAATGTTAAGACAGCCTTTTTTAATGGCTACTTTAGTGAAGACATCTATATGACCCATCCTGAAGGCTTTGTTGCTAAAGACTAAGAATATATGGTCTGTAAGTTTAAGAAGTCTATTTATGGGCTTATGCAAGTATCATGAGTATGGAACATACGTTTTGATGAGACTGTAAAGTTTTATAGATTCATACAAAATATGGATGATCCATAAATGTACAGGAAGATAGATGGCAACACCATGTCTTTTATGGTACTTTATGTGGATGAAATTCTACTCATTGGAAATGGTGTAGGGATATTGTCATCCACAAAGATTTGTCTATCAAGTCAATTTAGCATGAAAGATATTAAAGAAGCTAGCTACATTCTTGGAATAAAGTTTATTAGAGATAGAAAGTAAAGAATGTTAGACTTATCCAAATATAATTATATTAACAAAATATTGGCTATGTTTAGCATGGATCAATGTAAAGGGGGTAATCATACCCTTTAAGCACGGATTGACCTTATCTTCTAAGTAGTGTCTTAAAACATAGGAAGAAAATGAAAGGATGAGTAGGATTCCCTTTGCCTCAGTAGTGGAAAATCTCATGTATGCCATACTTTGTACAATGCTAGATATCTACTTTGCAGTAGGCATGGTTATCAGATATCAGTCAAACTTAGGAGAAGAACATTGGCAAGTTGTAAAGTATATTCTCAAGTACCTGAAGAGAATGGGGGATTATATGCTTATCTACAGGACTGATGATTTAGTTCCTACCGGTTACATTGACTCAAACTTTCAGGCGGATAAAGATAAAAGAAAATCTACCAGTGAATATATTTTCATTTTATCTGGAGAGGCTATTTTATGGAGGAGTGTTAAGCAGTCTTGCATTGCTGATTCTACTATAGAAGCTGAGTATGTGGCAGCTTCAGAAGCCTCAAAAGAAATAGTTTGGCTCCGAAAGTTCCTCACAAAATTTGGAGTTGTGTCACAGATAGATAGGCCCATAACTATATATTGTGATAATTTTGGAGTTGTGTCACAATGCAAGGAGCTAAGAAATCACAGGAAGGGCAAGCATATTGAGAGAAAGTATCACTTGATTTGAGAGTTCATCCAGAAACGGGAGATAGTGGTTGACCAGATTTCCTCTCCAAACAATCTAACGGAACCATTTACCAAGTCTTTGATAGAAAAGGTGTTTCAAATATATTTAGATGTCATAGGGGTAGAGACATATTTACTATCATAGTCTATTTAGCGCAAATGGGAGATTGTTGGAATATATGCCCAAAATGGCTTATGAATTTCTATGTTTTTGAAATTAATAAAAGTTTCATTCATTAATGGTTATTTGTTTATATATATTGCACATTAAGGTCTAAGTGCATTAGTAAGTAATCTATATAATTGGTTCGTACTTTACAGTAAGGTGTAGATTATGAGCTATTAACACATAAGCAAAAAATTGTTCTTGATTGATTGATAAAGTTGGGCACTTCGTCAAGGTTTAGTTCATTACATTATGATTTCTAAATAGGGAATGGTTTACTTTTAACTAGTAAATAGTTCACTTACACCAATAGTGTAAATGTATTTAGAATACGTAGAATTGGATCACGTGATAATAATCATTATAAAAGTACTAAAAAACATGACTTAGTATGTATGCTTTTGGGTAGCTCCCAGAAATAAGTTAGTATATACTAGAAGTCATGGATTATCAAACTAGTTATCAAAGGATGGTAGATGTCATTGAGGAATGTGTTAGTATATTTTTATTATCTCAATGATAATCCATTGATAAATACATTTACACCAATAGTGTAAATGTATTTAGAATACGTAGAATTGGATCGCGTGATAATAATCATTATAAAAGTACTAAAATAAATAAAGATTAGTTTATCACAATAACTACGTGGACGAGTACTCTAAGATTTGAGTATAAATTGGTGGTCTGGTAAAGTTGGACTTGTACACTGTTATGTATGTTGGGTCAGGTCTTATCGCAAGGTCAATAGCCTTGTACGTTGGGTGTATGACTATATTTAATTAAGACGGACCTATATAATAGAGTTTCTATACTTCATTACATGAAGAAATCACCCCTCTTATGATTGTCCGAGATAATCTAAATAATCCAGGGTCCTAAAAAACGTGACTTAATATGTATGCTTTTGGGTAGCTCCCAGAAATAAGTTAGTACATACTAGAAGTCTTGGATTATCATACTAGTTATCAAATGATGGTAGATGTCATTGAGGAAGGTGTTAGTATATTTTTACTATCTCAATGATGGGTGTTATATAGAGAAGTATTTTTATCATTACACCTATAGGTCAAAGACATCACCCATGCAATATTATTCTTGAAGTCAATATTTTCATATTGTGATAAATGAAATATTTAAAATAATAAAATATAGTTATTTGTTAGTAAGGGTATTTTGGTCAATTTAGTAGCCAAGAATAATATGTCTTTTGATCCCCAAAGTAGCTCAAGTAACCTTAGTAAATTTTATTTACTATATGGGCTTGTTGGGTGAAATTTATATTAAAAGAAATTATTTTAAGAGTCCAATAATTATTTATTTTGGCTAGAATGATTTATTGAGCCAACTTAATTAAATTAGTTTATTAATTAATTATCTTGGATAATTTTATATTGGGTTTAAGTGGATTAATTAATTTATTGGTTTATTATTTAATTATCTTGGATAATTTTATATTAGATTCAAGAAGATCAATTAATTAATAAAAGAGTTATTTAATTAATCTTAGGCTAATTAAGAAAATAAAAAAAAAAAGGAGGAAGGAGAGCGGTGGGGAAAAAAAAGAAAGCTATTTTTTTATGTAAATTACTAATTTTGGTTGACCGAGATTTTTTGGGAAAAAAAAAAAAGATGGAAAAGTTGCTCTTGCAATTGGTGTTTCTTGTTTTCATGCGTGACTTGCAAAAAATAGCTTTTGGAATTTGGTGATAAATAGGAAAGTTCTTTTATTTTGCATGCATGATATGGTTTCCAATTTAATTGCAAAAGAATAGGAAAGGTTTTTTGCATGCATGCTAGCTACGGTTTCCAATTCAATTGCAAGAGAATTGGAAAGGTTTATATTATGTATGGTATGGTTTCCAATTTTTTGGTGCTCACAAGTGATACATGTGAATTGGTTTTCACGTATTTGGTGCGTGATTTACAATAGTAAAAAAACATAGCTTTCGTTTTTTATAGCTTTCCGCCACTCTTCTCTTTCGTTTTTTTTCCTTAAAAAAAAAAAAGTTCTCTCAATTAATTCTTCTAATATTATTATTCTTTCACCTATTATTCCACCTTCATCGTTAGATAGCGTATAGGAGGTTCGAGAATATTTTAAAAAATTAAAAGTTAACAATTTTGATGTGCGTGTTTGATGTGAAGGAGTCGATACTGGGCCAGAATTCCTGCGGAACAAGTTGCCCTGACAAATTAAAGTGTTTTGTCACACCTAAATCCTCCAATTATTCAATCTAATGGATCTAAAAGTAAGTATTTCTAGAATTTAGTTCGGAAAAAATTTTAAATTTGTTGTCTTCCCTGCGTTTTTATTTTTCTGCGATCCTTCAACTTATACTCTCCACCCATATTTGGCTTAGTGCTAGGTGTTGGCTCATATTTTGGTGTTGACGATTCACTGTCATGAATGATTCTACTATGAACTGTGATTCTAAGCCTATATGCCATCTTCAACCGTAACCACCCGATACATGAGTCAGTAAATTAGGGGTTCATGCTCATGCAAATGAATAGTCACCGTAGTAATGGTAATAAATTTTGTACATTGATAAGCATATAAAACGATTCTCATGTTTAAATAAATACTCAGAAGTTCAAACTTGAATTTAATAAATCATATTTTTATAGCAAAGTAAAAAAATAGATATCACATTAGATATCCTTATTTCAATAATCAAATGCTCATAAGCAAGGAATCAAATTAGAGCAATAAAAAAATAAACAAATTCTTAGCTTATCAAATCACATAAGCAATATTCTAAAGTTCCTCTCCTTTCCAAGTTCTAATCATTACTAGAGTGGTCAAAATTAGGTTCCTCAAATCAACCCCCAGTGTTCTTAGTAAAATCCATTTCGAATCTATCGACAAAACTAAGAACTTTACCTTTGAACTTAGGTCTCTCAGGACTTTCCTGAACCTTCCCATTTCCTCTCTTCCTTGCACTCAGGACTGACTCTCGGTGTTCCTTCATCGCAGGTGTAAGTCCATCATTTGGTTTAGGGTTCTCATCATCAGACTCCCCAAAGTCATCCCCAATTGGAGCAATATCAAGCTACCCTATCAATGGAGTCGGGAAAGCCTCATTTACCTCCTCCTCCTCCTCCTCACCATCAGAATCATCTACTTCATCTCTATCCTTACAACTACTATCAGAATCAGGTATCTCCTCCTTATTCTCACTATTAGTAACTAGGTCAATCACTGGTATGAAATGATCTATCATCTACACATCATCACCACCCTTTAGCTCAAGCAACTTTGGCTTAAAAATCTTAGTCTCCGTCTTCTCACTCTCACTATTTGCATATGGGATAAGGTTAGATGCCCCTATCTATAATTCTTCATCGCTGCTCTTCATCTCAAACCAATCTAACTCGGGCTCTGGCTCTGAGTCAAAAAGAGGTAGGTTTATTGGGTGAACTGGTACTGGTGGGTTACCACATCCTGGTGCCAACTTGTGAGATAAAGGAAAATCTTCTAACCATTCTATAATAAATCACACATGTTAGTACCAGATCAAAATACTTAGGATATAAAATCTAAAAGATTATAAAGCTTAAACCTAGGCTCGGATACTACTTGTAACATCCCAGTACCTACATACCCTACAATGCGGGGATGTTGCCCCATCCAGAAGACTAAGGGTCTTTATAACAAGGTAACAAAACTCAAAAGGAAAAATAAACTGCAAAAAATTTATTACATCTAAAAGCCTATATAAGTCTTAACAGAAAAATAAATACAATGGATCATCATCATAAATTTCGATCTCTCAAAAGAATCCCAACCTTTAAAGTTATCGAATGGAAATCATGACAAAAGAGAGTGTGAGAATTATTTCTTAGAAAATCTTGTGTGTGCTCATGTTTTTCCAAAGCATTTTATGGATGCACAGTGGAAATAATTGAAAAGTGTTTGCAAGTCTAAGTTCATTTCTTTTCAAAACACTAAGTGGTATTTGATAAAACTTTTGCTTGATAGCATATCAGAACAATTTTTCAGTAATTCAACCACTCAACAACAAATAGTAGACTATGAAACCTTGCAATATAGGCTTTGCCATGAAACCCTGCATAATGATAATGCACAGTGAAACCCTACAATACTATGCAGTGGGTGATCAGCCCACGAGTAATATACTCCTCCATCTCTACACCTAAAATAACTAAATGTCCAATCCTAGATAATAATCTACTTGGAGTGAGTTGCTATCTTGAATCGGCCTGACTCAGTAGAACTGACAACTTATCCAATCAAAGCTTATCTCCTAGAAACGACCACTAGCTGGGAGACTCAACCATAACTTTCAAAGACTTGGCCTAGTAGTCTACCCTTGTTGAGTACTCAAAGGAACATTATCCAGCTCAAGGATTATTTTCAAATTAATAGATTATAATCCTGCTCAATGATCAATCACAAACAATCTATTTCCAATCTTAGACCAGTAATCATGGTTTTCAAATAGTTTTCTTGAAATCATTTAAAGAACAAAAAAAAATGTTGTTTTATTAAAAAGTCTTTGTTTTAGCAAAACCATTTTATTAGAAAAACAACTAGACCATGTTGTGTTCCAAAAAATTACATTTTGATTCAGTATCATTTTATACACGACTTGCAAACATGAGCATTTAATAGACAAGGTTTTATGCAAAGACTTACTTGAATTAGCTTATTCTAACAGATGATCTTATCAACTTACTTTTCATATTTGATTATCTCACTTGTCTAGTAACAAATCATAAAAGTCCAAATAAGGTATTACTTCACCAATAACTCAACTCAACTTAGAGACATGATACATATAATCATAATTAAAAACTCAACCAAGACATATCAACATATCCCTCAACCACTAATAGACAATCAACCCTTACATTGTTGCAGTAACATATAAACCAACCAATTCCATAGTACAAACCATAGCATTCTTCCAATGATAACAATCATAACTGTAATCTTAGATCTAGTTATCAAAGAGAGTTATAATATTCATATGCACAACAGCAAGAAAAGAGCTCACTTTATTCTTCACTACCCAACAACCATACATAATAATCCCACATTTAAGATCCATATCAAGCACGCCTCAATCTTATGAAAACCAAAATTATCATTATTCAATAATTATAGCACCAAATCTAAACATCAAGAAATATAATACTATTCAACTCCATATTCACTTATAAAGAAATTAATAACGTCTATCACAATTAATAATCACCGTAGTCATGTCTATATCATTTGACCTTCATATGCATATTCCCATAATAAAAGTACACTATTCAGGTATTAACATCCCACATATAACTATTAAAGAGGAGAAATTTTGATTACTTCTAAAAGATAAGCAAGTTGCTACTGTACTAGTTAAGACTGTCCCAAAAGTGAATCCACACAAGAAAATATATGAACTTGGCCGAGAGAATTAGAAGATTCGTGCATTTGAGTGGAAGATCAACCATAATTTTGGCCTTGAGAAGAAAAGGAGATAAAAGAAAAGAAAAGGAAGATTAAGTGAATTACCTTGAAAGAACCTTGGTAATGCTATTTTTGTGTTTGCTTGTATGAAGTGAGGGTGTAAGCAAGGAGGCCGAAAGAAAGAGAGTAAATGACCAAATACTCTTATGTTGTTCTTCTTTTGGTATTTTGGTCTAGGTATGTGTGTGCTTTTAAATATTTCCTAATATCACCATAAGGAAATATTGACCTCAAGGACAATGTTGCATTAGCAAAGTCTCCGACCTATAGGTGAAAAGACTAAAATACCCCTCTACACATCGCCGTACATTTAGAGAGGAAGAAGTGTACTAACACCCCTCTAAATGACATCTACCATCCTTATGCTTCTAGTTCAATGATCCACGACTTCCTGGAGTGTTTCCACTTTCCAAGGGAGCTACCCTAAAGCAAACATCCAAGTCATGTTTCCCAGGGCCCTGGACATTTTAGACCATTCGGACAACCACAAGGGGCGATATAGTGCAGAAATTATCTTCTACAAGTCTGTCTTAACTAACTAGTCATACATACCCAACATGCAAGTATATTGGTCCTACGATAGAACCTCAACTATAGCAAATCAAAGTATATGCTTTCAGCTTCGCCAGACCACCAACTCATACTCAAGTCGTAGAGTACTAGTTCACGCTGTAGTGGTAGTAGTCTAGGTTTCTATCATATAGTACTTTTAGAAACTACTACTACAGGTCATGTCCTACGTATTCGAAATACGCTTATGTCATGAAGTGAGTGGACTACTCACTAGCTAAAGGTAAGCCATTCCCCATTTGGAATTCATAACATAATAACCTAAACATGATGAGATTCTCAGTCTCATCAATAGATTAAGAACAAATGTTTATGTGTTAAATAACCCGTGATCCATACCTTACTGTGAAAGATCACTATTCACATAGACCACTTATTTAAACACAATGGGTCTGTTCCAAACGAAAATTATGCACAAACAAAAAGTAAATTCACAAACAATTTTTGAAAATAAATTATTTTTTTAAAATATTAGATTTTACATCAGAAACCTAGTCTAAGAGGGCATACAATCCAACAATGATCTATATCATAATTTTCTTAACACTATATTATGTCCTTGGGACTTTCTCTAAAAATTTTATACACACATATCCAACACATATTCTTAACACATTCTTTATCTTTCTCTAAAAGATAAAGAATGCCTATATTAAATAAATATGATACATAATACAAATAGATTAGTTCTAGGGCATAACTCTAACGATCTCCAACTTGTACTAGAGCCAATCATTATTGTATCGAATACCTAAAGATTGTACATGACTATCATGTTTTTTCTAGGATAGTGCTTTAGTAAGTGGATCAGCTATATTTTGATCAGCGTAAACTCTCTCTATCTTTTCATGTTTCCTATCAATGATTATACATATTATGTGATAGTGCTCAATTTGAACGCATAGCCTAATTATGACTCATAGTCATCATTATCATATTGGAAACTGGCATCAGTATACCTTTTGGTTTGTAAGTCATCTTCTCCATATACCAAGAGTATATCCTTAGTTCTTCTTAAGTACTCAAGGATATTCTTGACAATCACTCAATGACCTTCTTTAAGTCCAATTTTGTATTAGCTTGTCAAGCAAAGAGTACAAGATACAACAGACCTAATACATATCATAGAGTACATAATAGAACCAATTCCCAAAGCATATGATATTCTACTCATGTGATCCCTTTGATTTATGCTAAACCTCTTTGGCATTTTATCTATATATATTGACTGTGAAAAACCAAGCAACCTCTTTGATCTATCTCTATATATCCTTATTCCCAAGATATAAGTTGTTTGTCCAATGTCTTTTATGGAGAATTTCTTAGATAACTAGATCTTAACTTATTGAAGAATAGAGACATCATTTCCTATTAGCAATATGTCATTTACATATAGCAATAGGAAAATGATTGCATTACTACTAACCTTCTTGTATACAAAAGGTTAATCCATATTTTATATGAAACCATTTTTTTTAATTATTTCATCAAAATAGATGTTCTAACTCCTAAAAGCTTGTTTAAGTCTATAAATGGACCGTTGCAGGTTACACATTTTAGTGTGATATTTGGATATGAAACCCTCAACTTATGTCATGTACACTTCCTTAATTAGGTTTCCATTAAGGAAAGCTATTTTCATATGCATTTGACAAATCTCATAATCATAATGAGCGGCAAATATGAGGATTATTCTTATAGATTTTAGCATTTTTATTGGTGAAAAAGTCTTGTCATAATCACAAACCTTGTTAACAATAACCATTTGCAACCAGTCTTACTTTACAGGTAATTACATTATCATTCATGCCAGTTTTCTTCTTAAAAACCATTTGCACCCTATGGATTTTATCCCTTCAAGTAGATCAACTAAAGTTCAAACTTGGTTGACATACATGAAATCTATTTTTAACTTCATAGCTTCAAACCTTTTATCAGATTCTGAACTCTTCAAAACTTCCCTGTAAGTGGTAGTCTTATCTTCTTCCATAAGCAATACATCATTGTGATCACTTATGAGAAATCCATATCTCTTAGGTGTCATGCATATTCTACTTAACCTATAAGGTTCTTGTGTATTAAAAGGTTCGCTATTTTATTGATAGACTCAGGGTCAACTAGTTGATCATTGTTTGTTTGAGGTTTTTGAACATCACTAAATTCAATTTTACTCCCACTATCTCTTTTAAGTATTACTTCATTCTCTAAGAAAATAGCATACCTTGAAACAAACATTTTATTTTCTGAAGGGAGATATAAATAATATCCATATGATTCTTTTAGATATCCAACAAACAAACACTTATCAAACTTATTCTCTAATTTGTTTGACTTTGTCCTCTACACATAATCCAAACATCCTTAAATTCTCAAGTAATCTAATCTTGGCCTCTTACCAAAAAATAACTCATAAGTGGTAGAATAAACCATATTTGGTGGAATTCTATTTAGCATATAAATAGCAATTTTCAGTGTATATCCCCAAAACGCTTTTGGTAGATATACAAAAGCCATCATGGATTGAATCATATCTAATAAAGTACGATTTCTTCTTTTGGATATACCGTTATGTTGAAGTGTATGTGATAGAGTTCATTGAGATAATATTTCATTATCTTTGAGATAACTTTAAAACTCTTAACTTAAATATTCACCTTCTCGAACGGATCTTAGAGTTTTAACATTTTGACCAAGTTGTTTCTCTACTTCATTCCTGAATTCTTTGAACTTGTCAAATGCTTCAAATTTGTATTTCACTAAATACAAATACCCAAATCGAGAATAGTCATTTATAAAGATTATGAAGTATTAGTAACCCCATCTTGCTTGCAATGTCATTGATTCATATACATCAGTATTTATTAGTTCCAATAATTGTGTAGCATTTTTCCCTTTCTTAGAAAAAGAGGCTTTAGTCATTTTACCAAGTAAACATGATTGACATATATCATATGATTCACAATCAAATGATCCTAGGTCACCAAACTTGTGTAACCTAGAAATGCGATTCTCGTTTATATGGCCAAAATGACAATGCCATAAGTAAGATGGATTCGTGTCATATTTTATTTGTTTTTTATTGTTTATATTGAGAACTTGATTTTTCATGTCTAGAATATATGAACCATTCATCAAAGTTAATGTACCATAATGGATATCATTTAATGACAAAGACTAGCTATTATTCTTAAAAAATAAATGAAATGCCAAGAAAATCCAAACAAGCAATTGAGATAATGTTTTTAAGTAAAACTAATAAAAAAAATAATAGTTTTCTAGTTCTAAAATCAATTCAAAAGGTAGATATAGATGATATATCCGCATAGAAAGTGTAGCAACTTTTGCTCCATTTGTAACTCGTAGGTCCATATTACCTTTGTTTAGCTTCCTACTACCTTTTAACCCCTGCAAGTTATAGCAAAAATGAGATCCACATCCGGTATCCAATACCTATATCTCGTTATTAAAGGTAATATTTATTCAATCATAAACATACCAAAAGTAGAAGTAGAAGTGCTTGCAAGATTCTTCTTTTCCTTCATTTTCTTGAGTGACTCCAAGTAGCTTTTGTAGTTACATCTCCAATGACCCATTTTACCACAACGGTGACATGGTCCCTTAGTGGCTGTCTCTTGCATCTTAATTCTACATTTTGGCTTAGTTGGATTCTTCTTCTTCTCCTTCTCCTTAGAAACATTTTTTCTTTTAGAAGTTGAAGAATCAACCAACATGATTGCATTATTTTCCCTTTTTATAGTACTTTCTGTAGTCTTGAGAGGGTTGATCAATTTAGGCAAAGTGGATTTAATCTTGTTCATCTAGTAGCTCATCACAAATTATGAAAAACTAGCTGGCAAAGATTTAAAGAATTAAGTCTATACTTAATTCATGATCCATAGCAAACCAAAGTGATCTAAGCTTCTCAACTAATCCCAATATTTTTAGTCCATATATTGCTATGTGATGCATCAGATTTGGTTATAAAAATCATGTAATTTTAAGTCCATTCCTAATCAAGTTTTAATTAAAATATTAATCCACAAATCACAAATATGAGCAAGTATACTCACTATTAAGTATAGTATAAGGAATTAAGAAGTATCAATCCTTAAGGAACAACTACCGTTAGATACTGTTCATTCATTGTTTAACCGACCAAATAAAGTGATAAAGAATAAAGGTAAAGAAAATAAAGATAAAAATATACGTGACTCTAGGAGAGAAAAACATGTAATTAGATAGATACTCTTGAAAACATGATATGTATAATTTAGCGAATATCACAATTAATTATTATCTTGGCATCATGAAAGAGTAATGTAGAATCCACCCTCTCATGAGCTATACTTTCACTATTTCCTAGTTAATTTAATGGACATGTTTGTCTCATTAAAACAACTAAAAGATGCATAAAACACAAGTCCTTGATAATTATCCCTATCCCTAGGTGATAAAGGCATGAAATTCATTAATTTCTACATCTCTAGGTGAAATTAACAATCTTTGATTACTGAAATTCTCAACTTAATCTCTCTCTCGAGTTAATTAAGAAAATTAAATTAGAATAGAGTAATTAAAACTATCTCCTAATCTCTTTCTTAAGTTAATTAGAAAAATGATTCAATTTCATCAATTCAGCACTACAAACAAGTAACCAAATACTAAGAATAGTAATTAATTGAACAAAAGGCTAAATTAATTTAACATTAAAAATCCAAGAATAATATCCAAATACAATAAAACCATTGATCTCATCATTATTCAAAGAAAAAAAAAACAAAAGTTTTAGAAAGAACTCATGGACAAACCCTCTTTTTTCTCCCTTGAAGACTATCTTGAAATAATGCCCATTTAGTGATGAATTCCTCTTATAATGAATTATTCCAGCTTTTATCCTTCAATTCATATGTTTCCCATTAACTCTTTTTGTTTATATAGGCCTCTTAGTGCTAAAAATGCTCTAGAGAAGTCTTAAGCTGAGTCCAAGTAGAATACCTAAAGTTCTCTTTAGTACTTTCCAATTCCGTGTAAAAAATGAGTGCAAACTGCCTCTGAACCGACTCAAGCCGGTGCCTGTTTACCTTCTTTGGGTTGGCACTGGTTCACCTCTGGAAAACCACGATTGCTGTGCATTTTCCCTTGTTTTTTCCCTGAACTTCTAGAGCAGGGCCGATGGTGGTTGTTCTTCTTGGGTTGGCGCCGATTCATGACTAGAAATTCAGCGTTTTAACTTCAATTTCATCAATCTCTTTATAAAATCACCAAAAATAGTTTTCACAGGCAAAATATCAAATAGGAAGGGAATTGGCTAGTTATTGAATCAAAATTATTACAAAATAATCTCCTATAACTAGGAAAATATGAGTAAATTTAGGCAATATCATATTCCCCCTTACTTAAGTCTTTATTTGTCCTCAAGCAAATACCAAAGACAAGGCAAAATAACACAACTAGCTCAACATAAGTCCATCCGTAAGAAAGCCACAATTTCCCTTCAATTGTGAACAAAGACTTGTCATTCGTTTAACCTTTTAAGAAAAACGTTTGCAAATTCATGTATTAAACTAGATAGCTCCAAGGCCCTCAAAGTTAAGTTAAACAAGCTTATATTTAGTACAAGAAAATTATTCCACCCTCTAAGTTAAAATATAGACAACATAAATCATACAAATCAAGTCGTTTAACTAACTTCATGCATGATAGAATCAAATTCGCATAACCTCTCCAGCAACAAAATAAAAAAACACTCCACTCTTTTTTTCTAATTGAAGACTTAGGGAATTGATAACTTCAAGTGAATGGCTTTCTCTTCATTCACCATATTAGCCCCCTTATAGTCATCATTTTTTCTTTTTCTTTCTTTTTGTTCTTTTGTTTTTGCCTTCGGGATAGCCTAAAGAGAGTGCATCGAACAATACTTGCCACTTCTCTCCATATTTATCCCTTTTTTTTAGCAAAGAACTTCTTTCTTTTTAAAAATAAAAGCATTTAAATTTTTTTTTACTCATTTTTTCTTGACAGGACATGCGCTTTTCTTCACTACCCTTACTCACAACTTAAGGTTAAAGCAAATTTAAATACCATGAAATAAAATTTAATCAACAACTTTTCCCATATTTCATCATATCATCTATACTTAAACTTAAAGAATGAACTAAAATTCACATAGTAAAACATAATTAAGGTTAACTTAAATTTTCAAGACTTAGCAATACTCAACTCAATACACATGTTTTCTTTAACAAAATCCAACCAATTGAATGACAAATCTCTATCCAAAGTTAAAAATAAAGTCATAACCTCATAATGAGCAAACCAAGCCAATTTCATGCAAAAATTGAAAAAATTATCCCAAATAGCTTCAAAATTTCAAGAAGTTTCAAAAAGTGCACTTGAAAGCATTGAACTTCTCCCTACACTTAAATTGGACATTGTTGTCAATAGCCCAAAACATAACAAGAAAGACTAACCAATGGACTAAGAAAAATAAAAGGGAAAAAGATAGGAAAAAGAGATACTCTCCATAATCATGAATTTCCACAAAAAGATTTGAGTTCCATCTAAAGAACATGTTTTCATGATAGTGGTGAGTCACCTAAAATTAAAAAAAAAAAACACACACACACACACACACACATAAATCTAGAAAAAGAAACTAAACATAAAAGTAAAAGAAAAGAAAAAAAATAGAAATCCTAAGAAAGGTCATGAAAATATAAAGAGAAAAACAATGCTAAAATAAAAGTGATCAAAGGAGGATCTCAATTATCAACCTCCTCAATATTGTCATCATCCTCCTCCTCATCATCATCACCAGCCTCAGCTATACCATCGCCCATAGCATGACTAGTAGAACTCCTCCCGCCTGGCCAGGAAATTACTGCATCAATGCAGTCATTCACTGCTCCTAAGCATCCTGTCGTCTATGTATATCAGCTATAGAATCTTTAAGCTAGCGAAGAATAGTCATTTGAGTCTCCATCTCAAGTCTAATCTACTCTATCTGGGTGCTTATCTCAGGCTTGAACCCAGCACTAGGCTGTGATCTTGAACTACTAGTACGTACTCGAGGCTGTGGAGTCTACTCCTCCTCATCATCCGAAGATATCTCCTCCATCCCGGAGTGTTGGACCTCAAATGGTCTCATCCAACGTCTCTCTTTCTTATCATACTTGTATCCGTATTGAACTAGTGTATGCTCAATCATTACATCTCCCTCAGTAGTGGTCTCAGTTAACTTCCCACCACAACTCACTTTAAAATCCTAAAGGATATGCATGACCACCAAAGGATAAACAAAGGCCTTTGAGGAAAGGTAAGAATAGACCACATCCCTCATGGATTGGATAATCAAGAGAGTGAGGGGAATATGCTGACTATCTATCATCCTAGAGAGGATATATACATCGATAACTCTAGTTTCATTGAATCCACTAGCCTTAGGCACAACATTAAAAGCTAATATATAGACTAGGGCTCTCAACTGGATCTATAGATCATTATTAGAGAAATAACTAGGAGAAGTAATAGGTCCCCTCCTATGCATACCTAATCCCTGATAGATGTCATTAAAGCTCCACTGAAAATTAAAGATAATCCTCTGGTTGTGATGGTCCACAGCTACCCATGGTCTGTCATTGTTAACACTTAGAATAGTGGCTAATCTAGCACTATCAAACTCAATAGGAATCCCCTTAACCATAGTAGAGATAGTCTTCTAGTTATTCTTTTTCTTGTCCTGCATATTGGCACAGAATTCCTTAACTAGCACAGGATAATAAGCTCCCTGAAGTCTAATAATAGCATGCTATCCCAATCTCCTAAATATGGTAGATAACTAAAGAGAATTTTCAAGGGATGGCTTGAATGTTTTTTCCACTATGATCTTGTTATTAACATGGCTTTGGTACCAAATTTGGCAGGTAGGCTCAAAAGAAGATGAGGCTCTGGACCTCTTAGAATGTGGACCCATCCCTCTTGGTCTAGATATGGTATAAGTACTCAAAAGAAAAAAAAAAGATAAGGCAAAAGGAAAAGAGTAGACCACAATTCATAATAAAGCCACAACCCTCAATATAAACACAACTCGCAACCAAACTCACAAATTAATAAACACTCAACTCCACAAATCTCAACACCAATTCAATTCACCAATCCCATTCCCCTCAACATGCCTGCAATGAAAATACAATTTCACAATCCAAGAATAATATTAATAAGAGTTCTCAATGCAACAATGAATAATCAACAATGGGGACTATAATCAACATAAGAGCCATCTAATCATTCACCCTAGAGGATGTAATACTATAATGAACAATATACTACCATAACAAACTCAATCCAAGCATAAAGAATGTCATTTTTCAAAGACAAAAATAATATCAAGAGATTTGTGCCAAAATAGCCATTCAGATATCTAAGCAAGAATTAGGATCAAAGAAATAACATTGCTAAACATTAACCTATACTAGTCCATACACAATGGATTCACAAACTTAATCATTTTGAATCAAACAAGTAAAATTATTGAGTTTCAAAAAAAAAAAAGTCAAAAACAACAAGAACTTCATACTTAAAATTGAACAGTAAAAAAAAAAGAAAAATCATACCATTTTGTTCTCCAATGTATAGGCAGATATTCAATGCAAAGTAATTGAAGAAATCATGCACAAATCAAGTAGATTGGAAAGTTGGGTTGTGAAGAAAAAATGGGATTTTTATGATTTCAATCTAAAGAAACAATGAAAGATCAAGGATTTGATAATTTGATGATGAGTTTGAAGGTTAAAATCAATCCGGCAGTGGTTGGGAGAGAAAAGCCGGCGATGGGTTGAGAGAAAAAGCAAAGAAAGTGAAGAGTTTTTGAAAACAAATGAGATGGCTCGGCTCTTTTTATGTGCAATCCTGAATTGAGCCGGCACCGGGTCCAGGTATACGGACTAACACTGAGTGTAATCTAGAAAAAAATCTTGAAGAAAACCAGCACCGAGTCCAACTAACTAGATCAACACCGGGTGTAATCTATTTTTAAAAAAAATCGCTTTTCTTTCTTTTTTATATAATAAATAAATAAATGAACAAAAAGATAAATAACCATAAAAAATATGAATAATATGAATGCATGGATTCTAAAAAAGGAAATAAGCCAGAATAAACTTAAACAAACGAAATTAATAATTGTCCAAATTAAAATACGAAAGCAAATAAACTTCATTTCTTTCCACGATTTTGGTCTCATGGATTATTTTCTGTATTTCCAAGTAGAGATCAAGTTAATTCTAATTATTAAGGATTAGTAATCCTAAAGATGTTTGGATTAATTCATATTTTGCTACAATAAACCAGGAAACCTAATAGATCACACATAATAGAAGATTAGAACTTGAGATGTTATTTGATAACATTACAAGGTCAGTTGTGAGAAGAAAAAATTATTGTGGACAAATTATAAATAGTTATAACTTATAGATCAAATTATAATTATGAGAACTTATGAGTTCTAATCATAATTATGGAATCCTAGTTTGATTAGGAAACTAAAAACCACACACGGATATGTATACCAGATACATATGCCACGTAAGGTGTGTGTGTGTGTGTGTGTGTTTTCATGGTTTTTCAAACACACATAACGCACACAAGAGTTTAGTCTATTCAGAAAATTTTCTTCTTCTCTAAATACCCTAACCACCGCTCCATATTCTGCTATCACAAAAATTACGGTGACTCTTGAATTTTTCTCCTCGTGTGGATACTATTGGAGGCAAAGCTACTCTTGGTTTGCAGCAGCTGTGACCGAACTCGATTGTTGGATCGCGCTTGTCAACCGCGAGAAGAAATTTTAAATTACAAAGGCAACACCAAAGGTGTAGCTTTCTTATTTTCTGATCTGTTATATGCAAACAAGTGATCCTCGTTTGTCTGGAACTCCTATTTTCTTCCTCTGCGTCTATATGTTTCTCATGTGGAATTCCTAACAGTGATATTAGTGACCTTTATATACGGTTTATGGATCTTTATTTCTTATGAATTCGTTTCCTATTTGTCTTTGTATTTTTGTGAAAGCAGTTTCACAATTGTTTGAAATATATGTTTGAGTTTTTCTTTGCGTTCTAAATTGTTTCTTGAATGCACTGGATTTTTGTAAAACAATTACTGTGGGTTTTGGTTGCAGCGCATGCTATCTCTGTAAAGGTTATAGTAGATGTTTTGAATACCAGATTAATGGTGTTTTGGTTTTTCGTGCGAAAGAAAAATTATTTTCTGTACACGTTTCATTCTATGCAGAAATTTGTTTCTATGTTATGCTTGTTACTATCTATGTTGGTTTTGTTTTCTGTGAACAAAATGTCTGTTCGTATGAATTCTAAGAACAGAACAAAGATGGAATTTATTTAGAGAATTGTTCTCTAAGTCGCCGCACAAGGTTGAAGAAGAAAGCTTCAAAAATTGTTTCTGGAGGAAGATATATATATATATATATATATATATGTATGTATGTATGTATATACACATTGTTTTGGTCCTAAGCGGCGGGTGGCTTTCTAAAAGCCAGCCACAGCTTTGGCACATTTTTAACCCAAGCTACGACTAGTTTAGTGAAAGTTGGGCGTGACTATTTTTTTAAAAAAATAATTTCAATTACCATAGCCGCTTGGAGCTATGGCAAAGCCACAGGTGGCTTGGGTAATTTTATGCCCAAGTCGCGAACCAAGCCCATGCGGGCTTGGTGATTCTAAAAAAAATTAGCTTTTTCTTTAAGCCCTATAGAATTTTACCTTTTCAGAAAGTACCCAATATTTTCCCAAATTTTGGTTTTAGGACTAACGAAGTTAATTTTCAAAAATGATGATTTTGGAAATTAATATATATTTTCTAAAATATTGATTTTAGATTTTATATTATTTTAGTTTCTAAAATTTGATTTTTTGGATTTTAGAAATTAATATATTTACAAAAATATTAATTTTAGAATTTATTTTATTCTTTCAAAATAGTGATTTTGGAATTATATGTTATGTTTAATTTTGCTTTGAGCATGAAATTAGCATGGTGGTTTGATTATGGACTATAAACCCAATTAAATTGTTCATGCATTTTATCGCTTTGGTTTTGAATTAAATAGGGCATGCGTGTCCTACCTTCTCTATTTTTTCATGTATAATTTATCTTCTCATCTAACTCTCCTCAAATGTAACTTGAGATTTCTTTATTACTAAGATTTTATATAATTAGATTACATAGGTTAGATAGGATTAGAATTTATTACAAGTCTAATAGAAAATGGTCAAGACCAAAAGGAAGATGGTAAGATTTTCTTCCTATATCATGTATGAATACTTAGAATTGACCAAATTAATTTCCTTATGGCTCAAGGAAATTAATATAGTAAAATCCATAACCAAACCACATTATTATTTTTGCTATGTATAAATATGTTGATATTATGCATGCAATGCATGAGACCACTAATATAACAAATCCCTTAATTAATGTTAAACCTAATGTCTTTCGTTAATATAGTAAGAACAAGAGCTCTTTTTCGAGAGCAAGTTGTTGGGTTAACCCAGGCCTACTAGACATTGAGTATGTTCAAGTTATGGAATTAAATTCTTGATTAATGGATTGAGTTTAACCAATTTCTTTATCTCAATTGGACTAACTCAAGTATAAAGAAAATTAGAGGTAAGATTAGGTTAGCTTAAAGGCTTTAAGATTAAAAGATATTAATCACCCAATAACCCAATAGTTACATTTGATATAATTAGTATTAGAAACCTACCATTGAACTTAAGAGTGGTTTGTTGGGTAAATCCAATGTCATTTTTAAGAAATTCGGATACCGGTTGACTAGAAAAGCTTCCAACGGACTTTCCCGGACAATAGTGAGAACTATTGGTTTGAGTAAAATAGTAGAATAATAATACGATTAATTAAAGACCTAATTATTTGCATTACATGTGTATTTACATTTCACTAATTTCTCTATCTTTATATCTAGTCATCTGCATCATGTCGACCAACCTAAACTTACGTAACATCTTGGAAACAAACAAACTTACCGAGTTAAATTTTCTGGACTTGTATAGAAATTTGAAAATTATTCTCAAGTCGAAAAAGTTGCTCTACGTGCTAGAGGCTCATATTCCGCCACCTTCAGCTTAGAATACTCATGCTGATGAGTATACTATCCACAAGAAGCATAAAGAGGACATTGATACAGCATTTTGTGTGATGCTGGTGTCAATAACACCGGAATTGCAAAAACAACATGAGCATATGGACGCTTACTCGATTATTTTACATCTTCGACAGTTGTTTGATACACAAGTTAGAACGGAGAGATATGAGATCTCAAAATAATTGTTTTGTTCTAAAATAGTTGAGGATACTTCTATGGCCACTCATGAGCTAAAGATGTTGGGCTTAATTGAAAAGCTTGGGTCTCTTGGGTTCATAATAGACAACGAATTGAGTTTTGACTTAATTCTACAATCGTTATGAATTTGTTTTTCACAATTTATGATAAATTACCAAATGAACAAGATTGAGTCAACTATACCCAAACTGATCAATCTTCTCAAGACTGTGGAATCTTCCCTGAAGAAGGAAACCAGCACTGTCATATTGGTAGAATCTTCCTCTTCTAAGAAGAAAGTTCTCAAGAAAAAGAAGAAGGCTCCCACTAAGCCCAAAAGTGGCATAAAGAAGAAAGAGACAACTCCCAAAGGCCCATGTCATCATTGTGGCAAGATGGACCATTAGAAGCACAACTACAAGGCATACTTAGAGACCATTAAGGATAGAAAGGAGAAGAAGAATCTCGCGAGCACTTCTACTTCCACTCATAGTATGTTTATGATTGAGATTAATACTGTCTTTAGAAATGATATATGGGTATTGGATACTGGATGTGGATATCATTTATACAATAATTTATAGGGACTAAAAGAGAGTAGAAGGCTTAAGGAGGGCGATGTGGACCTACGTGCTCCAAATAGAGTAAATGTTGCTGCATTTACTATGGACTTATCAACTACACTTGTCTTCTAGATTAGTCTTAGAATTTACAAAGTGTTTTTATGTACCTGTTTTACTTAAGAATATTATCTCAGTCACTTGTTTGGATATGAATGGTTTTCATTTAATATTCAAGGATAAAAGTTGTTCTTTTTCATTAAATGGTATCCAATATAGAACTGCTACTTTGATAGATGGTTTGTATGTACTAGATATTAATGGTTCAATTCTCAACATAAACAACAAGAAATAAAAAAATAAAATAAAAAAAAAGACAACTCGACCTCATCTTACTTATGGCATTGCCATTTAGGCCATATAAATGAGAATCATATTTCTAAGTTACATAAGGTCGTTGATTTAGGATCATTTGATTAGGAATCATATGACTCATGTGAATCTTGGTTACTTAGAAAAATAGTTAAAAACTCCATTTTTTTGGAAAAAGAGAAAGGGTCAAAGAGTTATTAGAACTTATACATACTAATGTATGTAGCCTAATGTCTATACAAGTAAAAGGAGGTTATCACTATTTTATAACCTTTATCGATAATTATTCATAGTATGGGTATTTGTATTTAATGAAATGCAAATTGATACATTCAAAAACTTCAAAAATGAGGTAGAGAAGCAAAAGTATTAAAACTCTAAGATCCAATTGAGGAGGTAAATACTTAAGCCAAGAGTTTCAAGGTTATCTTAGAGATAATGGGATCATTCAACATCAGTAATAAGGTATATTATTCAAAAGGGAAACTCCTGGATCTATTCTGCTGTCACTGTGGTATCGTCTTCTATCCGTAGGTCCGCTCAACTCCAGATCCTACAAAAAGATAAGATGAAAGACACGTGTGAATAAAAAATTACCTAGTGAGTCCCGTGTGTGCTAGTGCTTTATCAAAGAGACAGAGTACATAAAACTTTTGTGGAATAGCATATCATTTGTTCACTGGAAACGATTCCAAAACTCTTTAACGAAGAGTTTATTCAGGACTTAATCATTTTTGAAAATTTATATTTCAATTTCAAATCATTACTCCAATTTTCAAATTACAGGCACTTCTCCAATAGAAGGTCGGCATGTATGCAAAGCTCACATGGCTTCACCTTCGGTATTACAATCTTATTGTGCCAGGGACTTTGCCTTACAGCACTCAACCATGCATTATTGGATAAGTATACTGACTTACACCATGTTATCGTATTGAGACCGCAACCTACAGTACTCGATCCGTGCGTCATCGGATAAGCACACCAACTTGCATCGTGTCATCGTACTGAGACCGCAACCTACAGTACTTAATCCGTGCATCATTTGGAAATCTTTTACTTGCTACCGTAAGCCAGGGGTCTCAATCTTGACATCAATCACCATTGAGGCAATAAGGAGTCAAACGCACCGAATGTTCCCGCCCGGCATCCAGCGAATGACTCGAAATCAAGAAGTGCCCACAAACGCGGCAATTGTCGGGAAATAAACGGCTAGCCAGGACGACTCATCTCAATGTCCTGTTGCCCTATTTGGAGTAAGACAGTCCCTAGAACTAATCGGGTTAGTTGAAGTCGTCTATCTCTAACATGAGCTAGTAGAAAAATCAAAGTCCTTGCTGAGTACTAACGTTAACAATACCAACCACATCTAACTGATCAGATCAGATGGTTATCTAATCCAGCAGGATTTTCAAATCAAAATATTTTTGGGGCAAAATAACATTTTGGAAATCCCTGAATATGTTTAAGGTTTATCTGAGTAAGATTTGTTTTTATGCTATTTAGGGCTTGAATGAATTTCATGATTAGCTTAGAAACCTTAATGGATGATTAAAGTATGGTTTTGTGAATTTAGTCCTTTTTGGATTAAATGTATGGAATTTTCAAAAAATGGTAAATTTTATAATCAGGTATTCATAAATTAACTGGAATGCCTTTATTGGAACATTTTATGGAAATATGTTTGGAAACTTTGAATTTAATCCTTTTTTGAGATTAGAATTCTGAATTTCTTGAAATGAGTTCCTTTTGGAATCAGGTATTTGAAAAATGATCCAAATGTCCTTATCGGAATGTTTATGAAAACTTTTGAAAACGAGTATATGATAAATGACCAAAATACCCTTATTGAAACTTTTGTATATACTTTTCAAATCGAATAAGGGTAAAATGACCTAAATACCTTCAAAAAGTCTTTTGAAATCAGGTATGGGTAAAATGACCTGAATACCCTTAGAAATGACTTTTGTGATTGAATATGAGATAAATGACTTGAATACTCTTGGAAACATATTTTGATGTGTGAACAGAACTTTTTATCCTATTTCAACATGATTTGGAAAATGTTCTCTCGTGATGAGATTGACTTTTGGAAAACGACATTTTGATCCCTAAAATTATTTTATTGGCTTGATGTGCCACGGAAGATGAATACTTAAGCCAAGAGTTTCAAGATTATCTTAGAGATAATGGGATATTATCTCAATAAACTCCACCATATACGCCTCAACATAATAGTGTATCTGAGAGAAGGAATCAAACCCTTCTAGACATTGTACGGACTATGATGACTCTTGCAGACTTACCAAAATTATTTTAAGGGTACGCACCAAAGACTGTTGTTTATATTTTAAATGGAGTTCCATAAAAAATGGTTGACACTACCCCATTTAAGCTATTCTTTAGTAAGAGACCAAAGTTATCTCACTTAAGAATATGCAGTTGCCCTGCCTTTATCAAAAGGTCACAGTCAGACAAATTTGAGAGTAAGTCTGATAAGTGTTTGTTTGTGGGATATCTAAAAGAATCTTTCGAGTATTACTTCTATCTGTCTTCTGAAAACAAAGTGTTTATTTCGAAGTATGTCGTCTTCTTAGAAAAAGAGCACATGCTCAAAGGGGACAGTAGGAGTAAAATTGAACTTAGTGAAATATGGATCAACCGTTTAATCCCACATCTATTAAGAGAATAGATGAACCTTCGTCTATACAAGAACCTCATAAGTCGAGTAGGATATATGTAGTACCTAAGGGATATGAATTTCTCATAAGTGACCATAATGACGTATTACTCATAGATGAAGATGAACCTACTTCTTACAAGGACATTGTGAATAGTTTAGAATTTAACAAATGGCTCGAGGCAGGCCATGAAGTCAGAAATGGATTCCATGTATAACAACCAAATATAGACTTTGGTTGATCCACCCAAAGGAATCAAACATCTTGGGTACAAATGGGTTTTTAAAAGGAAAACCGACATGAATAGTAAAATAGTTACCTATAAAGCATGACTTGTTGCTAAAAGTTATCATCAACAACACAATATTAACTATGAAAAAACTTTCTCGCCAGTTACTATGTTGAAATCTATAAGTATACTCCTAGCATTTGCCGCCTATTATTACTATGAGGTTTGACAAATAGATATGAAAATAACTTTTCTAAATGGAAACCTGATTGAGGAAGTATATATGACACAACCTGAGAGTTCCACATCCAATGATAACACAAAAGTGTGCAAGCTTCAAAGGTCCATTTATAGGCTTAAGCAAGCTTCTACGAGTTAAAACATCCGTTTTGATGAAACAATTAAAGAATTTGGTTTCATACAAAATATGGATGAATCTTGTGTATACAAGAAGGTTAGTGGAAGTGCAGTCGTTTTCCTATTACTTTATGTATTACTAATAGGAAATGATGTACCTGTCCTTCAATCAATAAAGGTTTGGTTATCCAATAAGTTTTCCATGAAAAATCTTAGAAAAGCAGCCTATATTCTTAGAATAAGAATTTATAAAGATAGATGAAAAGGTTGCTAGGTCTTTCGTAGTCTACATATATAGATAAAGTGCTAAAGAGGTTTAGCATGGGTTAATCCAAAAGGGAATTCTTACCCATGAAACACAAGATAAGCCTTTCGAAATCAATGTGTCATAAGACACAAGATGAAAAGGATCACATGAGTAAAATACTAGACGCATTTACCATTGGTTCTATTATATATGTTGTGGTATATACTAGGCCTGATATATCTTGTGCCTTAAGTTTTATGAACAGATACCAGTCTGACCCTAGAGAGGGTCATTGGGCAATTGTAAAAAATATCTTTAAATACTTGCAAAGGACTAAGGACTTATTTTTGGTATATAGTGAAAGTAATTTAAAAGTAAACGGGTATACTGATGCCAGTTTTCAATCTGATAAAGATGATTTCAAATTACAGTCTAGCTACGTATTTACATTATGTAGAGGGGTAGTGAGTTAAAAAAGTTCCAAACAAGATACTATTGCCGACTTAACAACTAAAGTTGAGTGCATAGCTACTTCCAAAACAGCTAAGAAAGCAGTTTAGATCAGGAAGTTCGTGACAGAACTTGGAGTGGTTCTTAATATTGTTGATCCAATATCTTTGTATTGTGACAATAATGCAGTCATTGAACAAGAAAAAGAGTCACGGTCCCATCAACAATCCAAGCAAGTCCTTAGGCATTCTCATTTGATTAGGGAGATCATTGATAGACACGATATAAAGATAAAAAAAGTTTCCACAGATGAGAACATAGCTGACTCACTCATTAAAACACTACCCTAAAAGAAACATGATAGGCATGTTGAATCATTCGATATTCGATACATGAATGATTAGCTCTAGTGCAAATGGGAGTTTGTTAGTATTATGCCCTAGAGGTAATCACATGTATTTTGTATATTGCACATTTATTCAATAATACAAGGCATTATTTATCTTTTAATTTGTTTCATTTATACTTTTGTCTAAATATAACTATTAGATAAAGTTCCAATTCAATACTATGTTAAGAAAATCATGATAGAGATCGTGATGTGAGGTTTCAACTAAACTGGATAGTGTTTGTACTTAAATTATCCCTAGTCATAGTATTAATAAAATAGGAGATTATTAATGTGTTAAGACTAGCACATGTTATATTTTCTAATTGGATCAGGCAGTGGTTCTCACACCCGTGAGTATTGTGATTCTCAAAATTAACACGTGGATGCTTGTTACTTGAACAAGTACATTGGATGACTTAACTATGAGATAATCATATAGATAACTATTTAGTACCAGTGATAGAATCTCATTATAGCAAATGTGCAAATTTCCTTAAATAGAGATCAATAAAGTACTTTGTTTGCTAAGTGTTATACTTTGATTCTAATCTTTGGAGTCCCAACAAGACCTTCTGTGGGATGAATATTGGGTACGACGTGAAGTAAACGTAAATAGTTGAGAGGATCAATAAAGGATTTACCTATTCTAATAGTAGGAGCGAACATCTCAAGGCCACTTGTACGAATCATTACTCAAGAAATCCTTGACAAAGGTGACTGTGTGTTGGAAATAGTTCTAATAGATACACATGATGAGTAATGGATTTCGGAAACAAGTACTAAAATATTCGGATCAAAATTAATTAATATTTTAGAGGGAGTTGGCACTAATTCCATACTCCAAACTAAATGAGATATTATATGGTAAAAAGAGTTTATTGCACTAATATTTGCTATAGAAAAGTTCATGTCAAGCCACTTGACTTTCTGGACTTTTGGGTAGTCATGATGTACTGCTAGGTGCCATTGATGATCTGCTAAATGTGGATTTATTAATTAGAGAATTAATAAATCAATCTTAATTAAATTAATTCTAATTATTAAGGATTATTAATTTCGCTACTAATAAACCAAGAAACCTAATAGGTCATACACAATAGAGAATTAAGAACTTGAGATGTTATTTGATAACATTACATAGTTAGTTGTGAGAAGAAAAAGTTATTGTGGTTAAATTATAAATAGTTATAACTTATGGATCAAATTATAATTATGAGACCTTATGAGTTCTAATCATAATTATGGAATCCTAGTTTGATTAGGAAACCAAAAACCACACACGAATATGTATACTAGATACATATGCCGCGTAAGGTGGTGTGTGTGTTTTCGTGGTTTTTCAAAAACACATAACGCACACAAGTTCAGAAAATTTTCTTCTTCTCTAAATACCCTAACTGCCGCTCCATATTTTGCTAGCAGAGAAATTATGGTGACTCTTGAGTTTTACTCCTTGTGTGGATACTATTGGAGGCAAACCTACTCTTAGTCTACAGCGGCTGTGATCGAACTCGATTGCTAGATCGCGCTTGTCAACTGCGAAAAGACTTTTTAAATTACAGAGGCAAAACCAAAGGTATAGTTTTCTTGTTTTTTAATTTGTCATATACATACAAGTGATCCTCATTTGTCTAAAATTCCTATTTTCTTCCGCTACGTCTGTCTGTCTCGCAAATAAAATTCCTAACATATATCTTGTAATATCAACAAACTCCATTAAACTCTTGATCTATACACCCATGGATATCTTATTAATATCTCTAATGCCACACTATTTCTATCAAAATTCCTGTATTTATTGATTTTTTCCCATCAGCATTGCATATGATATTTTGCGCTCTAGATTCAAATTCTTCCAGGATGGCCTGTCAAATGTCATTGGTCCACCAATTTCATATAGAATTATACAATCCTAAAAGGGGTGATAGGAAATTCAAGCAATATGGTTAGAACGATATTCAACCAGGGGCGGACCTACCGTATTGCTTGGGGGGGGCGTGGCCCCTCGAGAATTTTATAAAATGTTAGGCATATATATAGCCCAAGCACATGGCCCCCCCAAGAATACATATATAGCCCAATCCACATACCCTAATTTAATATGTCTATACACACTACAACACCACCCGATGACCAATCATTTCCTTCCTTTCACAAATCCCCACTTTTCCTTTTCACTTTCCTTTTCACTCCAATTTCCAAACCCCACCCACATTCCAAACAAAATTCCAACAGTTTGCACTCTTGGTCCCCACTATTGCACCCACACTACCGTCGTCTCTGTCCCACTCACTACTGTAACCCTGTAACACTCTACCCAGAGCCAAAAGACAAGAGTTTCTCTAGAAACCCAGGTCTCGCTGTCGCCTATCTCGATCCTCATTGTGCACTGTAGTCTACATATAAAGGTAAGTTATGGTTTAAGTCTTTGAGAAATAGAAATGTACATCTCAAAATATTATTTTTCTATCTAATTCTATACAAATTTGGACATTCATTTCTCTGCTTTTTTTTTTTTTTTTTGGTCTTAACATTAATGAATTTACTATGATTCAAAATTCAGAATTTTGCAATACTTAGGTGGGGTGATATAAAATATGTTTATCATGAATGATGATTTTTTGAGAAAAATAGAGGATTTAGAATTTTTGTTATCTTAATAACTATCTATGTTATATGGGAAGCAAAAGACAAATGAAAAAAGCAATATGTCATTTCTAGAGCACTAGACATTCTATGGGTATGGGCTCTCATATTTTTTTATTCATTGAATTAGTGACTATGATCCTTGAAGTTCTAACTTTCCTACTTTTCTAGTGTTATTAATCAATGGGTAATCTCAAACGTTTAAGAACACAAAAGGTCCAAAAGAGAATTTATTCAATTTAAAATTTTAATTTATATTTTTAAAAATATTTAATTTATATTTAGATAATTTTGTGACTTTTATACGAATATATGTGTAGAGGATAAAATTGATATTGACGTGAGACTTGGATCGTGTTGTTACGAGATTTGCTTTGATATATTTAAATAAATAAATATATTTCAAGTATGTATTCCAGTGAGCCTGGGTGGTGGCTCCCATTAGACTTGGATGGTGGTCTATATATGTGTACATGTTTTTTTTTTTTTTTGTATTATTATCAATTTTTCGCATCTATGAATGTGTGTTTGTTTGTTTATTTATTTATTTACATTAATATTTAGATTTATATAGACATTTTAACTAATTATATCTAAATTATGCATTAAAAGACTGTAATTTTTTTTCCTTTTTAAATCGTAGATGAAAAGATCATGTACGACTGATGCATTCTTCAAAAGGAAAAATGTTGAAACTTCAAAATCTAATGAAGAGTCACATTCTGTTGGTCTTGATCCTTCAAAATTTGAAAGTCCTCTTGCAAAAACTCCATGAGTAGTTCAAGTAGGATTTGATATCAATTCTTTGGAACATGATTCAGGGTTGCGATTGCAAATATGTGAATATCCTGGTGATAGTCGTGATGAAGTTCGTAGAGCTTATATTAAGGCAGGCCCATATCAGTGTTTGCAATCTAATTATCCAAAATCAGGAGGAAAACATTCTCGTAGCTTTCAAGCCTCATGGTTTAAGTCATTTCCTTCATAGTTAGAATATTCTCCTAGTAAAGATGCCGCATTTTATCTTCCTTGTTACCTATTCTATAAAAAAGATGGATGTTTTGGATCAGATTCATTTACTGTTAATGGTTTTCGTTCATGGAAGAAGGTGAATGATGGTGAAAATTGTGCACTTTTGGCACACGTAGGAAAAAGTCCAAATTCTCCTTATAGAAAGGCTGAGAAAGCATGTGATGATCTTATGAATCAAGATGGGCATATTGAAAAAAAAAAATTATGAAATTTACTTCCAAGCAAAAGGAAGAAAATCGACTTCGTTTGAAAGCTTCCATTGATGTTATTAAATGGCTTACATTTCAAAGATGTGCTTTTAGAGGTCATGATGAGATGAAATCATAAAAAAACAGAGGGAACTTTCTTGAATTGTTGAGTTTCATATCATCTTATAATAATAAAGTAGCAGAAGTTTTGAGTAATGCTCCTCAAAATGCCTTGTATACATTACATAGAGTGCAGAAGGAAATTTTACAAGTCACGGGACTAAAAGTGAAGAATGCTATTCGTGAAGAAATTGGTGATGCAAATTTTTGTATAGTTGTTGATGAAGCTCGAGATGAATCTAAAAAGGAGCAAATGGCTATTGTTTTAAGATTTGTTGACAAAAATGGCTGTGTACAAGAGTTTTTTTTGGGCTTATTCATGTAAAGGACACTACTACGTTGACATTAAAAGATGCAATTATTTCTGTCATCTCTCGTCACAGTCTTGATGTTCAAAATATTCGAGGATAAGGTTATGATGGGGTAAGTAACATGCAAGGGGAATGGAATGGGTTACAAGCTTTGATTTTAGATGAATGTCCTTATGCTTACTATGTTCATTGTTTGGCACATCGTCTACAGTTAGCTTTAGTTGCCGTATCAAAAGAAATTATTCCTATTCATCACTTTTTTGGCAAATTGAGCAGTATAATTAACATTGTTGGTGCTTCATGTAAACGTAATGATCAACTAAAAGCTGCTTATGCTTCAAATATTGCCTATTTACTTGCTAATAATGAGCTTGAGAGTGGCAAATGACTTAATCAAGTCGACAGTTTACAGAGGGTAGGAAATACATGTTGGAGTTCTCATTTGAAATCTATTGTTAGTTTGATGAATATGTTTAGTGCAACTTGTGAAGTTTTACTTAATATCATCGAGGATGGGGTTACACCAGCTCAGCATGGAGATGCAGATGCAGCTTACGAGGCATTAACTTCATTTGAATTTGTTTTTATAATGCATCTCATGCGAACAATCTTAGAGATCTCTAATTTGCTTTGCCAAGCTTTGCAGTCTCAATCTCAAGACATTTTAAATGCAATGCATCTTATTTCGTCCACTAAGTTTCTCATTCAAAAATTAAGAGATGAAGGATGGGATGAATTAATCTTGAAGACAAAATCCTTTTGTGAGATAGTTAATATTCCTATTCCAAATTTAGATGCACCTTATATTGCACGAAGAGGAAGAGCCCGTCATCAACAAGAAACAATTACAGTTGAGCATCACTACAGAATTGATATTTTCAATTCTGTTATCGACACTCAATTGTAAGAGTTGAATAGCAAATTCAATGATCATACCGTAGAATTGCTAATTTGTTGTTCAGCTTTAGATTTAAGGGAGATGTGTAAATCATTTAGAATTGATGATATTTGCAAGTTAGTTGAAAAGTTCTATCCTAGAGACTTCAATGAATGTGAAATGATACAATTAAGATTACAATTTGAGCATTTTCATCATGTGATACAAATTCCTGATTTTGAAAAGTTGTCTACTATATCTGAATTATGTTAATGGATGGTCAAATCAAGGAAGTTTGAAATTTATCTACTTGTGTATCATGTGGTAACCCTTATTATTACTCTTTCAATTTCTACAACTACCACGGAGTGATCTTTTTCAACTATGAATATAGTAAAGACCAAGCTTCGAAGCAAGATGGAAGATGATTTTCTATCAGATTGTTTGTTAGTATATATTGAAAAAGAAATTGTAGAAAAATTTAGTATAGATTCACTTATAGATGATTTTCGTGATTTGGAAGAGAGATGATCTGTATTTTGATATATTATATTTTCTATAGTATACTTTGAAACTATTTTTGTAGGTTTAATATTACTATTTTCATAAATTATTAAACATATAAAATTTAGTTTAATTTGTTATTGACCCCCCTACCCTGCCCCAATAATGTAATCCTGCGTCAGTCCCTGTATTCAACATTCACAATGTAAACATAAAATATAACAAATTACACAACTAATGCTGGTTACCAACAATCAACATAAGCTAAGTATTAATAACCTTGACAAAATAATGTGAATATAAACAAACAACCAGCTATCCTAAACAATCTACAAAAATATTCGAATTTTATGTGAGATGTATTCTACTAAATAGCAAAATCTATAAATACTAAATTTTAATAAGAAATAAATTATTTTTTTTCCATTTCTTATTTTATGACACTATTTGGATTTACAAATTTCATGAATTATTTCATTAAATTTGCTAATAAGCTTCAACCAAATATTTTCAGGATCTCATCCTAAATAATCTAAGTCATCTTCACTATTGTCGTGTTGTTTTATTCTAACATATAATAAATTCTAAAATTAAAAAATATCATATATTCATCTAATATCATATTTTCTGAGAATTTGTAAACCCAAAACCCATGAAATAAATAGACATAAAAGTACGTTAATTGTACAATACAATATATGTAATATATCTACTCCACCAAAAAAAAAGGTGCATTTTTCGTGCAATCTCATACAACGGACACAATTAAAGAAAATAATAATAATAATAATACCTTTTCGATATGGGTTCAAAGTCTTTTTGAAATTAGAATTTGAGATGGATGAAAAATACCAATCATATATTTTGAAAAGCTCTACTATGGCTTCTGCAATAGAAACACGAAGATATTTTGGAGTAGTGAAACAGAGACATAATAGGAAATATTTATTGCAGATTGGGATGGATTATAAAAATACGGCTTCAATTACATAAAATACAATTTCTAAATGCGTCTAAAAATTAAGCACATCATTTAATTGCATTGTCTTTATTATTTTAATTCCTACGACCCATTTATAACACACGTCATAACTAATTTTGATCCGTTGGTAAGACACTACTTGATAATTATTATTAACTAATTTTTTTAGATCCATGGGTAATTACTCACTAAAATTTTGTTTGTAAGTAAAAATTTAGTTGGTAATTAGTTATTGGATAAAATATTGAATTTCACAATTTTGGTTGGTAATTTCAATTGACAACTTGATTGGAAATTACCAATCAAAATTTATTTAAAATAAAAATTTACCGTAAAAAATTAAACTTTGCTTTGTTTTGCTGGGCTCAATTATAAAAATTAGAATTTTCTATGCTCTCTGCTGCTTGTAAACCCATGACACTTGAATTGCTTTGCATAGTAACTTCCATTGTGCTAAGTACTTTGTTGGGTCAAATGCTTACTAATATTTTTATATGTTCTTTTTCAATCAATTAAAATAATATTACATTATTAAATATATAAATAAGTGTATATAATATACAAATAAGTAATAAATATTGAATTTGTCGATTCAAATTCTTAAATCATTCATAATTATTTACTTATGAATAAACTACTAAGCAATCACCAATTGAATAGCAATTGCAACCACATTGTGGGTTGTAATTTGTTGATAAATAAAATCCTTCTAATTTTTCAACTAATTTCTAACGTATAATTAGTAAAAAGTTATTATTATAATTCATTTATAAATACTATGTTCTGATTGATTACTAATTGCGAATAAATGCAAACTATATATTTCTATTAGTAAATATTTCTCTCCCAAACTTATCAATTAAAGAAAACTGGATATTTAGTAGTTGGTAACTTATTCTATTACTACGTATATTTATCAATGGATTGCCAACCACGTATGTTATCTATCAAAAATATTGATAAATACTTGAGTAGAAAATATTTTTCATTCATATTTGCAACCAATTACCAATCGAAACTTGTTCCAACAACACCATTCAATTGTTAAGTGGTTGATAACATTTTGACCGTTCTATTATCAATCAAGTACTAACAGAGAATATTACTAATCTATTTCATTTAGTTGATAAGTGATTAGAAAAATATTTTTTCATCAAAGTATCAACCACTTATCAACTATTTACCAACTAAATAGATACTAACTATATATACAGTTGATAATTAGTTACAAAACTTCAAAATTCTTTTTATTTTAAGTTTAGATAATAAATAGTTGGTACTCATTTGAAAACTACCAATGGAATATCATCAATTATTAATAGTCGGTAATAATATTTTTTCTAATCGTATTTAAAATAACCGTATCATTTAAATATGTCGCCTATATATTTTTTTAAATTCCAATGATTGATATTCTATGACGTATCTACAACATGCATTATAATTAGACGAACTATCTAGATACGTCTTTATTTAAGTATAATGTATTTAAATAAAGTGTTAAGGTCATTTGAGACCTATCTTCAAATTTGGGTAAAGTTGATTTCAAATTTTTTAGAGATGGGACCAAACTTTAAAAAAAAAAATATCCAAGTTCGATTTTCTTAGTTGTGTCTATCAAGTTTGGTTCTTCAATTGGGTTTAGTTTTATTTAGATCAATCGATGTGAAGTATTATGTTTGTTTTTTCATATTTTTGTAAATTAATTTGATTATGTTTTATTTGAATGGAAAAAAAGTATTCATGTAACTTTTTTTAGTAAAAACTTTAAATATTTTAATATTTAATTGATCAGTATTGATATATTGATAGTTTTAATATTAATAAAATAATAAATATTTTATCGATAATTGACATGGAATAATAAATGAGACTGTTATTTTTAATATTAATAAAATAATAAATATTTCAATCTATAAATAGTAATAACGGTTGCGGATAAATGGTAAGTACCTACTATTGACCCGTTAAAAGGATTTTATTTATTAGTTTGTTTTTTTTTCTTTTTCCCACCAATTTGTCAAATTGATTTGAAAGGGTGAAATGACCCCAACTGGAACAAATATATACATTCAAGGGGGCCAAATAAAAATTTACATTTGTAAGGAATATTTCTCAAAGTGCCCCAAACGTTTCGTTATTGCTCTCAAAGTGCCCCAAACGTTTCGATATTGCTCTTTGACTTTCCTCAAAATAGTTCATTCAACAATACATGGTAAATTGAGGGACTATTATGACAAATTTAGGGACCATTAGTTTCCAGCAATCGTACCGCCAAAAGCCCTATATTTGCTCGGCAGTTCTTGGAGCTTAAATTCATAAGCAGCGTGAGCTTTCTGGGACGAAAATTCTCGCAAGAACTATGTCAAAAAAGAGGTAAAATTGCCCTTCAATTGATTGATTAAAAATTCATGCTTTATCGTGATTCTTAAATGGATAGATTTTGAAATGGGTTGAATTTTTCGTTTATTTATTTATTTATTTGGAAGCTTTCTTGTGGCTAATCTTTATTGTCACGAACTGATAAAATTCGTTTGTTGATTTGATGGTGAGGGTTTCCTTTTTCTTTTGTGATTTTGGAAGGTCTGGTATGTTCACGTACGCGCGCGCACACACACATACACAAACACAAACAGAAACACAAATATATATATATATATATATATATATATATATATATATATATATATATGTTCTTTTTGAGAAATATGAAACCTTGAATTTGGGATATTTACCCTGTTTGCTGCTTTAAAAATTTGATGAGGTCTGCAAAATTATAAGAATTCAATGAAGCCGTTGAACTAAAAATTTATGTTTCGTTCTGCAAAAACTTGCACATTTCTTTAAATCTTCCCTTGGAAATCAAGCCGTCTACAGATAATTACTCTCTTTTACTATTATTGGGTATGTTAAACTGAAGACCAAGGGTACAAGAAGAGAATGGTAAAATTTTAGTGGAATTCACCCGTTGCGATGGAAGATCATTTTTTCCTCTCCTTTCTAAATGAAGGGATGTCGAATGAAGAATGACTTTAGGAATTTCGTAGTTGACTAAGTTCAATTTAGTCTAAATATTGTGACTTTGGGTGGTTTTGGTTATGATGCTTTTGTTTTTTTTATTTTGAGGGAATCAAGTTTTGAGCTTTGTGTCAGGAACTTGAGCGCCCAACTCTGACACTTTGTTGTGCAAACAACAGTTTTCAATGTTTTCTGAATAAAATTTTGAAACGAAAGCACTTCGAATGACCTTCTTTTTGTTTTTTTGTTTTTTGGGGGAGGGGGGCAGTTTTCCTAAGTTTCATTCCCTTATGTTATGTTGTGGCTGGTATCGATGGCATCTAACAATGGTGCTAATTTAAGACTATCATTGTGCCCAATTTATGAGTGGTTTTATGGTGGTTGGTTGTTACCCTGGTGGATTTCAACACTGCTTTTTCTCCAGCTTAGTTTGTATTTTCAGTACTCTTATTCATAAATGCTAGTCTTGTGACTTGCGTAGTTATAAGCAGAAATCCATATATAGTCTCTTAAGTCATGTTTCTAATTGCTTCAGGGTTCTCTGCAAGTTCTTTGCACATGGGGCATGTCTAAAGGGGGAACACTGCGAATTTTCACATGACTGGAAGGACCCACCGAATAACGTATACTTTCATCTATTACTGTTATTTTTATTCAACAAAAACTCCAATGTGTGTGTAATAGTACTGCTTCTTGTTTCGAACACGTGTAGATATGTACTTTTTATCAAAAAGGAGCTTGTGTTTACGGAAGCCGTTGCAGATATGAACATGTTAGGGTTTCTAGGACTCAGCCTTCAGCTTCAGCTTCAGCATCATCAACAATGTATTCTTCACAATACAGTCTGTCAGACTCTATTCCTGCTGCTAGATCTCCAGGAGTTCCATTATGTGGTTTAGGTCATGTTTCAGATGTTAAGTCTGAGGTCTCAGTGACAAACAAATCTTTCTTGCCTCCTGGTACACCTGCATGGGCTGAAGATTCTGGACATGATGGTATATCAGAATTTGGTGGCATAGGAGAGTCAAGGAGTCTTAATCCTGCTGACCATCCAATTTGCTCTTTTGCTGCTGCTGGCAATTGTCCTCGTGGAGAAATGTGTCCTCATATTCATGGTGATTTGTGTCCTATTTGTGGGAAGCATTGCTTACATCCTTTCAGACTGCAGGAGAGGGAAGACCATTTGAAAACATGTGTCCAAAGGCAAAAGCATCTGGAGGCTCTGAAGCACAGTCAAGAAATAGAATGCAGTGTGTGTCTTGAACGAGTGCTGTCAAAGCCTACGGAAGCTGAAAGGAAGTTTGGAATACTATCTGAGTGTGATCATCCTTTTTGTATATCCTGTATTAGAAATTGGCGCAGCAGTTCTCCGTCATCTGGAATGGATGTAAATTCTGCACTGAGAGCTTGCCCTATATGCAGAAAGCTCTCTTACTTTGTCATTCCCAGTGTCATTTGGTATTCCACCAAGGAAGAAAAGCAGGAGATTGTTCATAGCTATAAAGCAAAACTCAGGTACCATCAGTGTGGAGCTAGAAGTCACTTCTATACTTGCATCTGATGTAGTGTTATGCTTTTCATTTTGAAGGTTGACTGGAGCACTTCAGTTTACTTCTTCGTGTTATCCAGTTTGTAGTTGGTTTGTAGGATCTAAATATTATAGTACTGTTCTGTCCAATAATTTTCCTAATTGAATTGAAGAAGGAATTGGCCATCCTTAGTGTTGATTAAAAATAAACTAATGTTCTCTTTACTTGTGTGTCTTGTAGCTCATCAGGTGTGTTTAAGGTAGATGTTATATGGCTGCTTATTGCTAGCTTAATAAATTTTCTCGATCTCTTTTAGTAGATATATAAGAAGATTCAACGTCTTTCTATGATTAACTGCAGTATCTAAGTGACTCTACAATGGAAGGCTGCTTTTTTTGTCTGAATCTTTAATGAAGCCAGTACAGTGGTTTGCCTTATAGTTTGACAACATATACTTTTTTGGTGATTATTGGATGCAAAGGATCTTAACTATGGGAAGTAGGACAACTTAGAAACTGTGGGCTTATATGGCTAAACAAAAACTTCCAGAAGTAAATCCAAATTGCAGATGAAGTCTAGGAATGAAAAGTATAATCTTCTTATGACTTTCATATTTTATGGTGTATTAAGTATAAATTGGGAGGTTGCATTTTGGTAGAAGTGGGCATTGTTTGGGGAAAGGAAGATCTTCACTGGGGATAGACATTATAATTCATTTTTTTTCCTACTCAAATGTGTGTGGGAGATATAGCTCAGAAGTTATGTTCTCTCCCTTGCATTTCTCCTCTTCCCTTTCCTCTGCCCTCTTTCTCCCTTTCTACTTTTTCTCCTTTCTCACAAATGATTTATCCTTTAGGTCTATTGATTGCAAGCATTTTGACTTTGGAAATGGAACTTGCCCATTTGGAACCAGTTGTTTCTACAAGGTAGCTCTTTTCCTCCCTATTATATATTAATATTTTGTCTTGTGGATTTGAACACATGCAAGTTCCATTTATTCCATAGGCCTAGAATTTTTCTACCAAGGTTTTCTCCTTGTTGCTAGTTCTAGTCTGAGACATAGATGTGGAATTTATGAAGCATCTATTTTTCTTGTTTCTTTTATACTCTGTTTTGGAATTTGAATTTGCTAAAAGGACATGACTTTGGCTGTTTTCTTCCAACTGTTCTTTGATATGATGGATTTCTATTCTGGTTTCTGTAAATGGTTTAATATGCATGGAATGGCATGTGCTGAGGGATTTGGTGGATTCCTTGACTTTTATTGCTAGCTTTCTAGCTTTTGCATACCAACGAACTACTGGAGTGTATTGTTATCTTGTGTTTATGTCCTATCATATAAGCTGGATTTTACTGATTTTAGATAAAGCACATAGCAATTTCGTGCCTTCTTTTTGCATTTTAATGAACTTGCTGCATAGAAAATGAATTCTTTCTTGTTTTTTTGTGCTTGTGTTCTATAATGGTTGTAGGATTTCCCTATTTTATATCTAGTAGATTGCATATTATGTAGAGAAATTTTTTATACCTTTTGGTTTCTTTTAAGAGGATCAACAGTGCTTTGTCATCTACCGCCAATCCAACAAATCACTACTAAGGCTGCTCACCACTTGAGCTGCTTCTCTTTGTCAAACAAAAACAGTTCTTACATTTGACATTGTCTGTTATAGTAGCTGATGAATGCAGGATACTTAAGTTTTCTTAGGGTTGTGTTTTCTTGCTCCGTGAGTAGCATTTTCTCGTAACAAAATAGTAAAAGAAGTGGTTCTGTGCAGCTCCCTTCAATATCTTGGCTGAGATGCATATGATTTGGCAAAATATGGTTTTTCTCTATCTGCTGATTGCCCATGTGTATGTGTTTGGAAATCTCAATGCTTTTCTAGTACAGGAGTGCCTTGTGAACCTGTATTATTGATATCTTAAGATTCCTTCTCCTATGTGTTAGTCGTTGCCTATTGTACTTAACACATCTAACAATAGAAATAGCAGAAGACTGCAGTCGTGGAGATTTCAGTGTCTGTCTGTCTGTCTTCTCATTCCTTCGTCTCTGCAACACATATGATTATATAAGCTGCTGGTTTATGCATTTAGTTATGCTCTCTCTGAATGGCCCTTTGAAGACTTAATATTTGATAAGGACTGAGTGGAGAGAGCATGTGAAGCAAATTTTGTTAGAATCTAGTTGTTAGGTTGCAATGGTTTTTAACAAAAATTATGCTTATGAAAGTTCTAAACAACATCATTTTGAAATTTCATAGATGCATAGACCTTTAACACAGTGTGTCCTATTGGAGAAATGAAAAGGATATTAAATATCACAGCGATGATAACAATTGTCCTAGCCTACGAGAAAGTCCTAAGGATATGCATTTTGAAATCAGATAGATGGATAGAAAGTCCGTTTCATTGCTTTAATAGTAGTGGGACGTCCAAATGGTTGTTTCATTCTGTTGAGGTTAAATCTTAAACATAGAGAAACTAAGTAGTATTATACTGTCATATAAGTTATTACTTCCCCCCTCAATGGATCTTCTGTTAACCTCTGTCCTGTTTATGTCATTACGTGGGATTATCAAGTTCATTAATTTGGTCTTTTAGGTTCAAATCCTAAAGAAATAATGTCATTCCCTGTCCAAAATTCTGGAATTAATTTTACTGGTGCAGCGAAATAATATTCTTGAGTAGTACAATTGTTTTAAATTATTCCTTTGCTTTGTTTCCCTTTTTAAATCCATTTGGTTAAAACTTTTGCAAATACTTATCTTATGTATCAAAGCTCTACTGCACAATGAGTTGCATTATGTTGCTTGTCTTCTGCTACTCTTCTCTTCTACAACTTCTTTCTTCTCATATGATTGTGAATGTCATAATATAGACTTGAGACAGTTTGAGTTTATACTATGAAAGTGAGAGATGTAGCAATTAGGGTCTTAGACGGCATCAATATATGCATAAATTTTAAATGTAGTTTCTGTTACTTCCAATGCATTTAATGAATGTGGTTACTACTCTCTAATTTCTTCCTCTCACACTTGTGTATTTCAGCTCAATATCTCATTTTAAAAGGAATTTTCTTATTATAAATTTTTAACTCAAAAATTCAGAAGGAAAAAATGAAAGCAAAATGGATTAAAAGTTAATACTAAAGAAATACTCCCTCCATCCCATAATATAAGTCGTTTGATTTAATTTCACACATATTAAGATTTCTAAAAATAAGGTGACTTTATGTTTTTTCTTCCTAAAACACCCCTATTTAAATGTCCTGGAAACAAGAGAATAGAGGAGAGAGAAAGAGAGGAAAAGAGAACAATAAATAAGGACAAAAATGTAAAAATAGCTTTAAAACCTTCTTGAAAAGTCCCCAACGACTTATAATTTAGGATAGTAAAAGTAGTCTCTAACGACTTATATTATGGAATGGAGGGAATACTGATTATCTTAAGAAACACCACACACTACTGCATTTTCCTTTTTTCTTTTAAACAAAAAACAACTTTTGGAACTGTATTTAGATCCGTTTCCAAAATATAGCCAAATGATTAAAGTAATCATGTGGGAATTAGAAAACAGCAGTTGATTGAAAAGGGATTTGTAATCATTTGGGAGAATAATAAGTTTCCTTGTTTCATTCCTTTATTATTGACATTACTGGGAAGAGAAGGAATTAGTATTGTCTTGTGATTAGGTGCTATGTCTGAGAGTTAGAGAGATAATATTAACTGGCTCTCTTGGAGTTGCGTCTTTAGTGTGCGATTCATTTACTTTTCTTGGGCTTGGTTAGTTCCCTTAATGAATACCCTTTTTGTTGTCTTCCAGCATACTGTCAAGCCAGGCTCATATCTATGGAATGTAACTCTGATGCCTGATTTATACAGCTCAAGATTTTTGGATGTAGATGAGGCAGAATATAGCTATGAGGAAGAGACTAAGGGTGTTTTGCTAGAATTATTTGAGCACTTTTACAGGCCACATGGACCAATAGGAGTAGAAGTGGAGAACTCTAGCTCTGAAGATTAGATGATGGGGCACTGGATTTTGGGCTAATGCTTGGAGCGCTTTGTATGAGTGACTCAAGTGAGGAGGAAATCAATACTACTTAAGTTGCTTATTTATCTGGTTAATAGTTTAACATGTTGATGGCAATTGAGTAGCAGTAGTTATTCCTACTGGGAGAAATTTTATATAGACCCTTTTCTTGAAGGGTGATACTTGGTTAAATATTTTGTTTTATGGTTTCAAACACTGCTAGTGATGCTCAATTTTTTGCCATTACATGGGCGGGTATTGTTAAGTACATCTGTGCTGTAACTGGAGCAATTCATTGGTGAATAGCTGACTCTTGGACTTAAGAATTTCCATTTGGCATCTAATTTTGACTTTCTTTGGCTTAACTAATTAACCTATTTTTTATTTCTTAGTTTGCCTCTAGTATTGCGGTTTAATTGATTTGTTCTTTCTTGTGTGCATCTTGGTTTTGTTGTTTCCTTTACAAAGTTAACCACTTGTATTCACCTGATTAGTCGATGAATATGAATGTCCCTTGTCACAGCATGCATATCGTGATGGCCGTTTGGAAGAAGTAGTTCTACGCCATCTGGGGGCTGAAGATGGACAAACTGTCATTGCAAAAGATTTTAGGTTTCAACTTTTGCCTGTCAATTTTTGCTCAGTTGCTAGTTCTCTTCCATTTTTATTTTTTATTTTTTTGAAGGACAGAAAAATCATGGATTTGCATTTCTGAACCTTCTGTACTACTTAACAGTTTTTTAACCAATTATTTTCTTCCAGGCTCTCAGATTTCCTCAGTAATTTGCAATTAAGGTGAACATGCCTTAGAGAATCTGGTATGTTTAGCTGCTAAATGTGCTCTTGTCTAGTTTTCTTGAAACTTCTTTTCCCACAGTGCTATTTTTTACCACGGTTCTTTTGTTTTCATCACGTTTTCTGTTGATTTCTTTTACTGGTGCTGTCTTCTATTTATTATTTCGCCTTGTTCTATGTCTTGTATTCATTTAGGTTGCATAATTAGCTCCTTATATCATGTGAAGAGGGGCTAGCGCATGATCATGTTAGTTAGCTTTGACACTTGTAAGTCTTGCCTTGGATTAAGGGTATTGCATGCTGAACTAGTTCTTACTCTTGGGAGCAATTTACTTCTTTCACTCTCAAATGCGGCAATTGCTCAGTAAAGCGATAGTGTACTGCGTGCTGTATGCATGGTCTAGTCTAGTAACCTCAGCCGTCCGGTTCCATTTTTATTTCTTTATGCTTATAATGGATGAGCTTATGTAAGCCCGATCTTGGCCCGAGCATTTCCTATCTCAGTATTGGTCTGCATATTTTTGGGACAATCCTTTCCAATTGACCGGCCCACTTTTAGGTCCAAGTGTACTATGAACATGAATAATATTTTTTTTTTAAAAAAATATTTAACTGCATACTGATTTTGAAGCTTCTACCCACTTCCAAATAGTAGATATTTCCTCTTACTACTCTTTCCTCGAGGGATTGCAAAAAAATCTCTACAGATTCACTTTGTGTTCTTCTGTCTCATGCAGACGGTGTCCAGGATTTGATGAAACAGTCAGATTTTGCATTAATGAGCGATATAGTCCATTTTAAGATATATATGTATATATATATATATATATATTGGCACTTGATTAATGGAATTGATTCCTGTGAACTAGGCTATAATTTTCCCAAATCTTTTGTAACTTTCAGGTCTACAAATTTGAGATGGAGGACTCTGATTGTGGATACAAGGCAGGAACTTTTGATTCTATGATGCAGTTGCTTGTAATGTTAAATGTGAGACCTTGTTTTTGGGAAAAAAAGGGTCAAGAAGAATTGGTCGTTTACAGGGTTATTAAACTAATGGCCATAAAAAGTTAATAAAGGATGTGAAAGGATGTGAAGTGAAAGGCTTATGTTGTCCTCCTGTCGAACTTCATGAGAAACAATAGCTTTGCGGTATATTTCAGGCAGGAGCTTTATTCATTGATTTTGTGTTGGGCGATTAGTTCCTAGAACTGGCTTGAACATTAATTGTGGAATGTGTAAATAAGGTTTTATGTGATTATTTAGGATGTTTTGTTCCGATGGACATATGGAAATGAATAAAACTAGGTGTACTATTCTTCCTGAAATTCAACCTTAGCTATGATTCATTAATTAAGAGGTTTATTGGAATTTGTAAATAAGGTCTAATGTGATTGTGATTATTTGAGATTGTTCTGTTCAGGTGGAGATAGCGAAATGAATAAAACTAGGTGTACTATTCTTCTTCATTAATTGATTGGTCTCTTGGAGGCCGGAGGAAGACTCTTCCTGTACTACGATTTGGTTGACATGAGAACAAAGAGAACACTACTACTGTATACGATTTTCCGCGTCCTTTTGTTTGCTTTTCTTTCCTTTCTCTTCCTCGGCTCTGCATGTGAACTGGATACCGTTCGGTTGAATTGCTGATCCTTAGGTTAAATTTCGAGGGACCTCCAAGTGAGGATATGGAGGTGACTAGGATTATCGGCTTTTCATTTCTCTCCAGGGCAAAATTGATACTAGTATAAATGACCGATCAATGTATAAATGTTTTTCACCTTCCTTATAGCCGGAGAGGGTAGTTTATCAGGTGCATGACCTTTCGTCTAGTAAACACGAGTAGTTGGAGGTTTAAAGGTTAAAAAACAAATAAGCCATTTGTTTTATGTATTTCTTTTTTTTTAAAATATAAAATGGGTCTTACAATTTTCTTGGGAAAGAAGTTTAAAACCCAAGATAGCCAAAATAAGTTTTTTTGGTCAATACATGCAAATTACAAATTATATGAAAAAAAAATGTTAGAAGATAATTTTTGAAAAATTGTTGAGAAGAGGGAAGAAATGTAAAATTTTAATTTTATTAAGATAATAATTTTTTTAAAAGTTTTGGGTGGTGGCAGATGGCTAATTTAGATTTCTTTTTTAAATTTAAAATATTATTTTGAACATTTGAACAAATACAGCATTTCTACTAGTATATTTTCGTTCATCGAACAAGAGTTCTACGTTGTATACGAATTGCGGCATTAGCATACTCTCTGCTAGATGGCTAAGGATATTAGCTTACCCTAAATTAATTGGAAAACATCAATTATTGTTAAGTATAAAAGTCTCAAAACACTTTTGTGTATAGATATGTTCCAACGAAAGGAGGTAAACACTAAAATAAACATGTTACATTTTCAAAAAAAAAAAAAAAAAAAAAGAGGGACAAGAAAATTTACAATTTAAACAGGATTAGAGAATAAGAAAATAAACATGTTACATTTTCAAAAAAAAAAAAAAAAAAAGAAGAGACACTAGAAAATTTACAATTTAAACAGGATTAGAGAATAAGATGCACGCTTTTTGCAAAAAAAAAAAAAAAAAAAAAAGAAGAAGATGCACTGAGAAATTTATTTATATGACCAATAAATGTAGATAGGCTAGAATCGTATATACATAAATATAAAATAACAAATTACCAATACCAATGAAACAAACTCAACTTATTATTCCACCTCTAATCTAAACTACTAGAAAAAGCACAAATCTATAGAACAAAAAGACCAATCTCCCTCCATCGAAGTCTCTCTCAAAACGTGAATATCCAAACGAAAAATAAATCAATCATCGGCTGAAATCAATCCATTTAGTGCTTCATGAGAGCCAAAAGAGACACCAGCAAGGAGGAGCGCACAATTGCTTCGGAAACTGGCAAGGCGTAGGCAGCGCCGTGGGCTGGGGAGGGTGCCGGAGCCAGTTCTTGAGCCATCACGGCGGAGCACATTGTTAGCACCGCTGCTAGCACGGCCAAAGCCTTCAATGCTGCACCTTGAGCCATTGCTAAATAGTTTGCATAGCGAACCAAAAAAATGACCTTTGTTTTGTGCTAATGTACCAAATGTTTTGCTACTTCTGTTACCAATGCTAATGGCCTTTGAGAGGTGTATATATAGCAGGAGGCACCGTCGTGTGGGTCCTTAGAAAACGTGGACACCTGTATATATAATGAACAATGACAAACTGGCCGTGTTTCAAAGTTCGAGTCCAATACGTAATTGACTACAGAGGGAGAAGTCGGATGAGTTGCTGTTTAACAAGGTCACGCTTCTTATGTGTGTATCCATATGTCATAATTTGGGTTAACTAACTATGAGAAAATTAGAAGGGTTATTGTTCTTGGAAATGGTCTATCTTTGACGTGGATGTAAGCCATATTTTACAGAGGAATTACGCAAGAAAAGGGCTAATATCTAATGGATTTTGCCGCCATTTTCAAAACTTTTCATACCTTAAGAACTTCACATAAATGAAAAAGACTTTAAAGTTGAAAAAGGTTAATCATGGTTATCAATGAATTAAGAGTGCCTGATGGTGCCATTATTAGACATAATGGTTCTTTATAGCCTGATAGATTTCACTTTGAATAATCCTTGTTAATCATGGTGATCAATGAACTGAGTACCTGATGGTGCCATTATTGAACATAATGGTTCTTTGTAGCCTGATTGATTTCACATTGAATAGTCCTAGTATATTCCTTTTATATACACATTCTTTCACATGGTGTCTTAAGGGAATTAAGGATATTGAACCTCACAAGGTTGAGCTAATAACTCAATAATGAATATATATATATATATATATATATATATATATATATATATATATATATATATATATATATATATGTGTGTGTGTGTGTATTCACACACTACATCAGATTGACACATTTTAGACATATACACATATATATACACTCATACACACACATATACACTACACTACATCAGATTGACACATTTTAGACATATACACATATATATACACTCATACACACACATATACACTACACCACTACATCAGATTGACACATTTTAGACATATACACATATATATACACTCATACACACACATATATACACTACACCAAAATTGATATATATATATATATATATTTATTTATTATACGGTGAATAGTTAATGCTTTCAGCTCATAAGTGGTGAATTTGTAGATTCAATACCTACTGATTACATGCCACTGGAACCCTGCAATAAGTTTATTCGAATTGGCTGTATATCAGTGGAATCTTTTCAACCATACATAATGTGATGTGGTATATTTATCATAATATTTAAATAGTAAGAATTAGCATTCATATTGATACTAAAACTTATTGGAAAGAAAATAGATTTATGGTTGAATCAAATATGCTCTCATAGAGGAATTAAGAAATTAAACTTCGAAAAGTTGAATTAATAACTTAGTATTAATATAGTGATTGAATACAAAACATGTATCTCAAGAATATTAACATCAAAGGATCTTAAGCTTACAACTTGTAGGCTAAGGGAGTGTTTTATACCAGGCCAGATGGGGTTGGGCCTAGTATATGCTAAACACACATGGCATAGTTTATGAATTTGGCACAAAATCTGACTCTAGGGTGGTTAGCCTAATAAGAAACTTTAAGGATACTTAAGATAAATAATAGTGATTTAGAATATTATTCTTATGATACATTATATTGAAGAGAAAAGGTGGTGGCTAGCTAGGTTCTAGTTTGGTTCATGTATAAGTATCTGTTTAGATTAGATATTTTAAAATGTGAATGATTGTCTCTGGTTGGGAAATTTGTACGAAAATGAGGATTTTTCACCTTTATTGTTTCTAAATTTTGGGTGTTTAATAGGAAGTAAGAATGCCAATTGAGTGGGCGGGCCAAGAATTAGAAATCCTATCTCCAACTCTCTATCCCCATATCTATTCCCTCCCAACCCATCAAACACCCCACTACATACATATGAGAATGTCGTCACATCCTTTAAACCAATGGTCTTTATAACATGGTAGCAAATAAAAGAATAGACAAATAAATCTATAAAATTTTGAACTTAAATTAAAACTTCAAATGAAGCTATAATAATCCTGATATAGTGTTGCATGACCCAAACCTAAATACACCATTCCATCATCAATAAAACACAAAAATATCATTAAAACCAAATATCACAAAGTTGGACAGCATGCTAGAATTTCGGTTGCAAGGAAAATGATAAAGGAAAATGGTGTTTTGGCACCTCTTGAAGGAATTTCATCCTACACCTTAGAACCCCCACTAAAGCTGCAAGAAGTCTTGTCCTTGGCTAAGCTCAAGGCTAGAACTTGAGCAAAAGGGAGTGGAAATCAAATGAAGAAAAGGAAGGTGTTTCTCGATTTTACAAGAAGAAGTCTACAAAAAGTTATCTTTCTCTTGGCAGGGTTGCCAATAGCCTTAGAGTACTTGGTGGGTTGGTTATTTCTTGAGAGAATTGAGAGGATTTTAGGATATTGAAAGAAAAAGAAGATGGTCGGTTGGTGTATCTCAATTGATGAGTGCTCATTTATACACTTAATTCCTATATAAATTGTAATTTATTTGTTGTAAAATAATGCCTAAATGCCATTCATTCACCTCACTTTAATATATTTTTGTGTAGGATTAACATTGGAAGAATAGTACAAAAGGATTGCCAAAAGGTTGAGAAAAATGCAGAAAAATGGAGGTTGCACAAAGCATAGCAGGTCCTTAGCTTTTCAAGCCATGGACCGGCTGCACAAAAAAGTAAAACCGGACCATGGCTTGAAAAGCCATGGATCAACTGTGGAAGAAAAGCTATAACCGGTTAAGCCATGGACCAACTGTTGGGTATCTCACGCATATCACATATGGTGCAGCGGAAAAATAAGAACGAGATATCAACCTAAGATCCACATATGTGTGGAAAACAAGACATAAAGAGAACAAAGGTAACAACTTTACCTTTCTTTGAGCGTCTGAAAAATAAAATTTTTCTTCTTTAAGTCGAGGTGCGATCTAGCAATCCTCTTGATCAAACACCATGAGAGTTGAATATCCAACCACTATAATTATAGTGTGTGATTATCTCTAACAGAAATCCACACGAATGATCACTCTCAAACACCAAGATGTTTCTATGCTAGCAGAAACCAGGATGGCGGCTAGGGTTTCTTTTATGAAGAACAACGAGAGAGAGAGGAGAGGAGGAGATCGTTTATCCCCTAGGGTTTTAGGAGTTATTTTCGTATATCACTCTTCTAGGAATTTTGTGCACATATCCTATATATATCACGAAAAATCCTGCTGAAAATACTCCATCTGAGAATTCTAAAATAGTTAGAATTCCCTAATTGTAATTGGAAACACTAAGTTCTCACAATTACAATTTGGACTATAAATTATAACTAATTATAATTTGGCTACAACAACTTCTTTTTCTCGCAATTAACCCTACTATATTATCAAATAACATCTTGAGTATATAATCCTCTATTGTGTGTGACCTATTAGGTTTCCCAGTCAATTGGTAGCGAACATGAATTAATCCAAACGTCTTTGAGATTAATAATTCATAATTAATTAGAATTAATTATATTATTCTAATCAGGATTGGTTTATTAAATTTATCAATTAATAAACCCATATTCCCAGATCATGAGCAGTATCTAGCAACACATCATGACCACCCAAGAGTCCAGGAAGTCAAGTGGCTTGACATGAACCCTTCAATAACAAATTACAGTGCACTTAACTCCTTTCACCATACAATATCTCATTCGGTTTGGAGTACGGAATTAGTGCCAACTCCCTCCAGAATATATATTAATGCTGGCCCAAATATAATAGTACTTGTACCAGGAGCTCACTACTCTAGATGTGTATTAATTGAAACTGTTTCCAATACACAGTCGCCTTGGCCAAGGACTTCTTGAGTAGTAATTCCTACAAGTGGCCGTGAGATATTCACCCCTACTATTAGGAGTGGTAAATCCTTTATTGACCCTCTCAACTACTTTCATTTACCTCTCAATGTACCCAATATTCATCCCATAGGCGACCCTCGATTTGGCTCCAGAGATTGGAATCAAAGTACAATACTCAGCAAACAAAGTACATTGGAAATCTCAAGTCTAAGGATACTTGCACGTTTGTTATATTGAGATTATATCACTGGCACTAAATAGTTATCCATGTGATTATCTCATAGCTAGGTCATCAAATGTACTTGTTCCATTAACAAGCATCCATGTGTTAACTTTGAGTATCTCAATACTCATGAATATGAAAACCACCACCTGATCAAATCAAAAAATCTAACACATGGTAGTCTTAACACATCAATGATGTCTTGTCTCATTAATACTACGACTATGGACTGTTTAAGTACTAATACTATACAGTGTAGTAGAAATCTTATATCATGATTTCTATCATAATTTTCTTAACACAGTGTTGTACTAGGGACTTTATCTAACAGTTATATTACATAAAACTAAACAAAAAAAACTGTAAGATAAATAATGCCTTTTATTAAAATAAAATGTGTCATATACAACGTACAAGTGATTGCCTCTAGGGCATAATACTAACACCGACCTCTTGAAATAACACATACCCAGTCCATGGCTTCAAGCCACGGACCAGCTACTGCTTGAAAAAGACACAGTTCAAAGAAAAAGAAATAACTAGGCACCGATTCTCAACAATAACATATGCCGGCAGTCGGTTCAACACAGAGGCAGAAGAACACTAGAAATAACAGATGCTAGTTCAAACCCTTAACAGATGTTGGTTTGTGTCGCAGACCAAAATTCTAGATCTATTTTTTACACGATTTTTAGGGCTTCCTTGGCTCTATAAAATGAAGCTGTGAAGACAATAAGTGACGGCCACTTAAGAGGAAAAACACCCACACACAAGAGAGAAGAGATTGGAGTGTTGATTCAAAGGAAGATGGAAGATTGAAGATGAAGACAACTTGTCTATGAGCATTCTTTATCTCTTTCCTTTGTTTTTCTCTTTTCAATTTGTGCTTATTATTTTAATTGTTCTTGAAAGGATGAACCCTAATTAGTTTTTATATTAAATCTACTCTTGATTTGTTGAATTTCAATTCCTACTAAATGATTACTTGATTTTATTATCTTAGATTCATTATTTGAGTGATTTTCTCCTAATGATTTCGAGAGATGGAGTTAGGAGTTGGGTTCCAATTAATGGGTTCAATGTGGGTTTTTTTCCAACTAACTTGAGAGAGAAATTGAGGGATTAGAACTTGGTAATCAATGAAAATTTGATATCACCTATAGATATGGGTATTGGGTTTTTTTGAATAATTGGGAGTTTATGTTTAATGCTTTTTAGGTTTAATTAGAGAGATAGAGATGCCATTTAATTAGCTAAGAATAGGAAATCCATAATTCGAGAGAGAGTGATTTTTACATTTATGATCTCTATCGGTATTAGATTTGGAAATTGACGATCTTGAGTTTGGTTTGGTACTTGGCTAATTTAGAGGGATTTTTGACAAGTACATGTCTTATACTCTATTTCTTATCCTTGATTTTCTCCTGGCCAATCTTGTGTAGGGTTGTGCTGATTCTTTAGGTTTACCCATTGTAATTAATCTATTCCATTTATTTGTTAAGCTAAATAATAGAAGAAAAGTTAGTAGTGGTACCTTTATCCCTTTCCTGAGAATTTTTTATACATGCCATTGTGACACTATATTACACGATGGGTATACTTGTCCAATTGTGTGATTTGAGTGTGTATTTGGTATTTTAATCTAAAGTTTGATTGTTTGTGGTCTTGTTGATAATATTTCCCGTACTCAAAATTTACACATCAATTTTTTGGCACCATTGCCGAGAAATAGAGATAATTTCATAAAAACTTAGATTTAATTAATTTAGCCATGTGAATATTTGTAAATATTACTAGCCATTCCCTGTAAATACTTGTATATATTTGTGAAGTATTAACTATCATTTTTACATTCTTGTTTGTTGTGCCCTTTTCTAATTGCTTTGATTCTTTATTTTTAGTCATTCAGATAAATAAATTATATATAAAATTCTTTTAGTGTTTTATATCATTATACTTTGTTGTATTTTTATTTTTTTATTGTTGTATGTTATTTTGTGGTAATTGTATATGTATTAGATTCTATTAATTTAGCTATTGTTTTTGTAGTTAGTTTTATTGTTGTGGATTATCGTTATTGTTGGAGAATTTTGTATTTGATGTTATGTAGTGTTTCTAGGATAAAAGTTATTGTATGTGCTATTAGTTGAGGCTTCATTGTGGAGTTAGTAGTTTAGTTGAAGGAGGAGTAGTAGTAACGATTGATATGTTGAGGACATGGTTAATTGATATTATTGTTGCTATTGTTTTTGGCATTGTGGTGTATTGTTTGTTGTTGTTGTTGTTATTGTTGTTGTATTATACTTGGTGGAAGTTAAGAAAGTGAATTGTTATTGTGGTTAATGTGCTAGAAAGCTGGTGGAATTGTAAGTTGAAGTTATGTTTTGTAGAATGTTATTATGTAATTGGAGATTTTGTTATGCTTTTGTAATCGTTTCTATAATAGTTATTTTGGTGATAAGGTTAATTTTTGGCTGTTTGGGAGACATTTTGGTAATATTTAGAGTTGATAGTACCAATTGATTAGTGGTTATTGTTGTTGTAGCACTTTTTTGAGTGTCTTTCTAATAAGCCCATAAGTCCTTGATCATTCATTTTCTCTTTAATTTTATGGAGACTTTTTGTTTTTGTATAATTTTTGTATACATGTTTATGATAGTTCTAGAGCCTTGAATATTAGTGTTTTATAAGTTTGTATAGATGGTAGTATATTGGTCTATATATTAATATAGTGTATTCCTATTAGTGTTATGTCATAGAGGCAATCACTTGTACATTGCATATGACACATTTTATTTTAATAAAAAGGCATTATTTATCTTACAGTTTCTTTTGTTTACTTTAAGTAATATAACTATTCGATAAAGTCCCTAGTACAACAATGTGTTAAGGAAATTATGATAAAGATCATAATATGAGATTCTTACTACACTGGATGGTGTTAGTACTTAAATAGTCCCTAGTCATAGTATTAATGAGACGGAACATCATTAATGCGTTAAAACTAGCATGTGTTAGACTTCCTGATTTGATCAAGCGATGGTTCTAAAAACCGTAAGTATTGAGATACTCAAAGATAACACATGGATGGTTGTTAATTGAACAAATTCATTGGATGACCTAACTTTGAGATAATCACATGGATAACTATTTAGTGCCATTGATATAATCTCAATATAGCAAACGTACAAGTATTCTTAGACTTGAGATCTCCAAGGTACTTTGTTTACTGAGCTTTGTACTTTGATTCTAATCTTCAGAGCTCGATCGAGGGCCGCCTATGGGATGGATATTTGGTACATTGTGAGGTAAACGAAAGTAGTTGAGAGGGTCAATAAAGGATTCACCACTCCTAATAGTAGGGGCGAATATCTCACGGCCACTTGTAGGAATTACTACTCGAGAAGTCTTTGGCCAAGGCGATTGTGTATTGAAAATAGTTTCAATTGATACACATCTAGAGTAGTGGGTTCCTGGTACAAGTACTATTGTATTCGAGTTAGAATTAATTCTGGAATGAGTTGACACTAATTTCGTACTCTAAACCGAATGAGATATTGTATGGTGAAAAGAGTTAATTACACTGAAATTTGTTATTGAAGGGTTCATGTCAAGCCACTTGACTTCCTGGACTCTTGGGTGGTCATGATGTGTTGCTAGATACCACCGCTCATGATATGAGAATATGGGTTTATTAATTGATGAATTAATAAACCAATCCTGATTAGAATTAATAAGATTAATTTTAATAAAATTATGAATTATTAATCTTAAAGACGTTTAAATTAATTCATGTTCACTACTAATTGACTGAGAAACCTAATAGGTCACACACAATAGATGATTATTTACTTAAGATGTTATTTGATAATATAGTGGGGTTAATTGAGAGAAAGAGAAGTTGTTGTTGACAAATTATAATTAGTTATAATTTGTGATCCAAATTGTAATTGTGAAAACTTGATGTTTCCAACTATAATTAGGAAATTCTAATAGGATTAGAATTCTCAATTTTGGAAGGAATTTTCATATGACATATATTATGAGTCACATGAAACCCTAGAAGTGGGATTAACACACAAAAAACACAGCCACAATCGTCTTCTTCTTCTTCTCTCTCCCTCTCTCTCCCTCTCTCGTTTTGCTAAAAACGAAAACAGCCCTAGCTGCCTTCATTTTCTGCTAGCATAGGAAACTTTGGTGCTTGAGTATTCCTCTATGTAGATTACTGTTAGAAATAATCACACACTATGATTATAGTGGTTAGACGTCCAACTCTCGTGGAGTTTGCACAAGAGGATTGTTGGATCATGCCTTAACTTGAAGAAGAAAATTTTTGTTCTTCGGACGATCACCCAAAGGTAAAAGCTGTTATATTTATTATCATTATATCTTATTTTCCACACATAGACGGGTCCTGGGAGGGTATCTCATTTTATTTTCCGCTTTACCGTATAGGATACGAACCTGAGATACCCAACAGTGGTATTAGAGCCATGCTATGTGTGGTTTATGGACATTATTTTGGCATGAAAAACTGTTTTTATGTATTCGTGTTTGTCTTTGTTCGCTGTGAAAATCGTTTTCACTCGAGTTGAAATCGTTTCGAACTTTGTGGATTGGGTCCGTAGCACAATCTGATTGTGTAAAAGTTATAGCATATTTCAAAAGGTGCTTTCTTTATGTGCTGAAAATGTTCCGCAGAAAAAAGTTTTCTTGCAACATGGTTGTTGCCTTCTGTTTCATCTTAATTTTCTGTTTTGGTTTTGTTTAAACTAACAAATTGGTTGTTGTTTTGAGCTTCAAAATAGAAAATTCTATTGAGAATTGTTCTCACTGATTTGTTGCAGAAGATTAGGGTACCAGAAATTGTTTCTGAAAAATTTTCTAAATCGCCGCCACTGTTCCCGACTACAGTTGACGCCAGCTCCGGCCTCCAAGCCGGTGCCAGTTTCATGCTATTTCGTGAACGATCAGAAATCGTTTCTGGAAGAAATTTTTTCTAAAAATCAGAACACAGGCGACGTTGGTTCTGGCTTTCAAATCGGCGCGAGTTCTGCTCTGTTTTGCATGATCCAACTATTTAAAAAAAAAAAAAATTCCTAGAATAGAATTTTGAAAGGGAAAAATATCATTTAATAAGAGGCGGTAAAATAAAAATTTTTCCAAAGGGGCGTTGCCCCCTGACCCCCACCCGTTAACCGGCCAGCGGGACCGCCGTTTTCGTTGCCACAAACAGGACCCAAAAGTATTTTCTCAAAATTAGTTTTAAGACAAACAATTTTATTTTTCAAAATAGTAATTTTGAAAATTTAAAATTAATATATTTTTAAAATATTGATTTTAGAATTTGTTTTATTTTTCCAAAATAGTGATTTTGGAATAATAAAAGTATATGTTTATTTTGTTTAAGTATAGTCAATGGCATGGTGGATGGTTATGGACTAAAACTAATTATATCTATTCATGCATTTTACAGTTTTGTTTTTTATGGAATAGGGCATGCGTGTCCTGCCTTCTCTAGAATTCTTGTGTAATTCTCTTCTCATCTAACTCCCATCGAATATAACTCGAGGTTTTCTCTCTTTAGGAAATTATATAATTAGTTTACATAGGTTAGAAAGGAGTATAATTATTCTATTCTGGAAATGGCAACCAAAACAAGGCGAGAAGGTAAGACCTTCTACTTAAATCATGCATAAACACATAGGGTTAACTATATTAATTTCTTTTATGGCTCAAAGAAATTAATTTAGGAAAAGTCCATAACCATACCACGTAATCACTTTATTACCATGATTATCAATTATGTGATTTATTGATTTTATGCATGTCATTCAAAGAAATCACTAAAAGGAACAAATCTCTCAATTAATATTAAACCTAATTCCTTCCGTTAATATAGTAAGAACGAGAGTCTTTTTTCGAGACCAGGTTGTTGGGCAAACCCAAGCCTACTTGACATCGGGCATGCTTAAGCTATGGAGTTAATTTTTTTTAGAATTAAATTCTTGATTAATGGGTCGGGTTTAACTAAATTTGTTATCCCGATTGGGCAAACTCAAGTATAAAGAAATTTAGAGGAAAAGTTGGGGTAGCCCAAAAGGCTTTAAGACTAAAAGCTGTTAATCACCCAATGATCCAATAGTTATATACGATGTAATTGGTATTGGATTCCTACTAATGAACTTAAGGGTAGCTTGTTGGGCAAACCCAAGGTTATTCTTGAGGAATTTGGATACCGATCCACTAGGAAAGTTTCCAACGGGCTTTCCCGAATTAGTAGTGGGAGCTATTGGTTTGAGTAAAATAGTGAAGTAAAAATGCGTTTAATTAAAGTCCTAATTATTTGCATATCATGTGCATATACAAGTAGCTAATGCTCTCTATCTTTACATCTAGGTCACTTGCATCATGTCAACAAACTTGAACTTATATAGCATCTTAGAAACCAACAAGTTAACCGAATCAAACTATCTCGACTAGTATAGAAATTTGAGAATTGTCCTCAAATTGAAAAAGTTGCTCTATGTGCTAGATGTTCCTATTCCACCACCACCAGCCCAAGATGCTCATGCTGCTGAGTATGTTGTCCACAAGAGGCGCAAGGAGGATAGTGATACAGCATCATGTATTATGCTGGCATCCATGACTCCTGAGTTGCAAAAACAGCACGAGCATATGGATGCTCAATCAATCATTTTACATCTTCGAGAGTTATTTGATGCCCAAGCCAGAATTGAGAGATATGAGATCTCAAAGCAACTATTTCGTTACAAAATGGTAGAGGGTTCTTCTATGGCCACTCATGGGCTGAAGATGTTGGGTTTGATAGAGAAGCTTGGATCTTTCGGGTTTGCAATGGATCATGACTTAAATGTTGACTTAATTCTACAATCTTTGCCTAATAGTTTCTCACAATTTGTGATTAACTATCAGATGAATAAAATTGAATTCACCATTCCTGAGTTGATCAATCTTCTCAAAACTGCGGAGTCCTCCATGAAGAAGGATTCAATGCAGTTTTAATGGTAGAATCTTCTTCTAAGAAGAAAGTTCATAAGAAGAAGAAGGCTCCCATAAAGACCAAAGGTGGTGTAAAGAATGAAGCAGTTACTAAGGGCCTATGCCATCATTTTGGGAAGATGGGCCACTGGAGGTGCAACTGCAAAGTCTATTTGGAGACCATTAAGGACAAGAAGCAGAAGGAGAAGCTTACAAGCACTTCTACTTCTACTCCAAGTATGTTTATGATTGAGATAAATATTACCTTTAAAAATGAGATATAGGTATTAGATACCGGATGTGGATCTCATTTGTGCAATAACTTGTAGGGATTAAAGAGCAGTAGAAGGCTAGATAAAGGTAATATGGACCTACGTACTGCAAATGGGGCAAAGGTTGCTGTACTTGCTGTGGGGACATACGAGTTGAACCTGCCTTTGAGATTAATTCTAGAACTACAAAACTGTTATTTTGTACCAGTTTTAATGACAAAATATTATCCCAATTGCATGTTTAGACTTATATGGATTTCATTTAATATTTAAGAATAAATGTTGTTCTTTTTCATTGAATGATATTCATTATGGTTCAGCAACTTTGGTTAATGGTTTATATGTTCTAGACTTGGATAATCCAATTTTCAATATAAATAATAAGATACCTAAAATAGATAACTCTAACACCTCTTACTTATGGCATTGTAGTTTGGGTCATGTAAACAAAAATCGTGTTTCTAAATTACACAAGCTTGGTGACTTTTGGTCATTTGATTATGAATCATATGGCGCATGCGAGTTTTGTTTATTAGGTAAAATGACTAAAACTCATTTTTTAGGAAAAGAAAAATGCGCTAAGGAGTTATTAAAACTCATACATTTTGATATATGTGGCCCAATATCAATACAAATAAGAGGAGATTACAACTATTTCATAACCTTTATCGATGACTTCTCACGATACGGGTATTTGTATTTAATGAAATACAAATCTGATGCCTTTAAAAGGTTCAAAGACTTCAAGAATGAAATAGAGAAACAATTTGGCAGAAGTATTAAGGCTCTAAGATCTGATCGAGGAGGAGAATACTTGAGTCAAGAGTTCCTGAGTTATCTTAGAGATAATGTGATATTATCTCAATAGACTCCACCACATACACCTCAATATAATGGTGTATCTGAGAGAAGGAATCGAACCCTTCTAGACATGGTACGGACCATGATGGCTTCTGCAGACCTACCAAAATCGTTTTGGGGACATGCACTAGAAACTTCTGTTTATATATTAAATAGAGTTCTAACAAAATCAGTTAATACTACTTTGAGATGTTCTTTGGTAAGAGACCAAAGTTATCTCAGTTGCGAGTATGAGGTTGTCCTGCCTCTATTAAAAAGCTACAGTCAGATAAACTTGATAGTAAGTCTGATAAGTGTTTGTTTGTGGGATATTCTAAAGAATCTTTTGGAAATTACTTCTATCTACTCTCTGAAAACAAATTGTTTGTTTTGAAGCATGCCGTCTTCTTAGACACGGAGTACATGCTCAAGGAGGATAGTGGGAGTAAGATTGAATTTAGTAAAGTTCATGAAGATCAAACAAACGAGGATCAACTATCTAACCCCACATCTATTGAGAGAATAGATGAACCTTCTAATACACAAGAACCTCGTAGATCTAGTAGGATACGTGTGGCACCTGAGAGATATGGATTTTTCATTAGTGACCACAATAACGTATTGCTCATAGATGAAGATGAGCCTACTACCTACAAGGATGTTTTAAATAGTTCAGAATTTGACAAATGGTTTGAGGCCATGAAGTCAGAGATGGATTCCATGTACGACAACCAAGTGCGGACTTTGGTTGATCCACCCAAATGAATTAAATCTATTGGGTGCAAGTGGATTTTCAAGAAGAAAACGGACATGGATTGTAACTTAGTTACCTATAAAGCACGTCTAGTGGCGAAGGGTTATCATCAATAACATGGTATTGACTATGATGAAACCTTCTCGCCAATAGCCATGTTGAAATTCATCAGGATACTCCTTGCCATTGTTGTTCATCATGATTATGAGATTTGGCAAATGGATGTGAAAACAGCTTTCCTAAATGGAAATATGACTGAGGAAGTGTATATGACACAACCTGAGGGTTTCACATCCAGTGATAGCACAAAGGTGTGTAAGCTTCAAAGGTCTATTTATGGACCTAAGTAAGCTTCTAAGAGTTGGAACATCCGTTTTGATGAAACAATCAAAGATTTTGGTTTCATTCAAAATATGGATGAGCCTTGTGTATACAAGAAGGTGAGTGGGAATGCAATTGTTTTCTTATTACTTTATGTAGATGACATATTGCTAATAGGAAACGATATACCTGTCTTGCAAACGGTAAAAATTTGGTTATCTAAACAATTCTCTATGACAGGCCTTGGAGAAGCAACCTATATTCTTGAAATAAGGATCTATAGAGATAGATCCAAAAGGTTGCTTGGTCTTTCACAATCTACATACATAGATAAAGTGCTAAAGAGGTTTAGCATGGATCAATCCAAAAAGAGATTCTTACCCATGTTACATGGTGTAAGCCTTTCAAAGTCAATGTCTCCCATGACACAAGTTGAAAAGGATCACATGAGTAAAGTTCCATATGCCTCAGTAGTTAGATCTATCATATATGCTATGATATGTACTAGGCTTGATGTATCTTGTACTCTCAGTTTGACGAGTAGATACTAATCTGACCTTGGTGAGAGTCATTGGGCGGTTGTAAAGAACATTCTTAAGTACTTACGAAGGACTAATGATATGTTCTTAGTATATGGAGAAGGTGATTTGAAAATAAACGGGTATACTGATGCCAATTTTCAATTTGACAAAGATGATTTCAAATCACAATCCGGTTACGTGTTTACGTAGTGCGGAAGGGCAATAAGTTAGAAAAGTTCCAAACAAGATACTATTGCCGACTCTACGACAGAAGCTGAGTACATAGTTGCTTTTGAAGCAGCTAAGGAGGCTGTTTGGGTCAAGAAGTTCGTGACGGAACTGGGTGTGGTTCCTAGTGTTGTTGGTCTAATAACTTTGTATTATGACAACAACGGAGCCATTGCACAAGCAAAGGAGCCACGGTCTCGCCAATGATCTAAACACGTATTGCGACGCTATCATATGATCTGGGAGATCATAGATAGGAATGATATAAAGATAGAGAGAGTTCTCACGGATGAGAATATAGCTGACCCGCTTACGAAAGTACTATTCTAAAAGAAACATAATTGTCATGTTAAGTCATTCGATATTAGATACATAAATATTGGCTCTAGTGCAAGTGGGAGTTTATTAGTATTGTACCCTAGAGTCAACACTTGTACATTGTATATGACACATTTTATTTTAATAAAAAGGCATTATTTATTTTACAGTTTCTTTTGTTTACTTTAAGTAATATAACTATTCGATAAAGTCCCTAGTATAACATTGTGTTAAGGAAATCATGATAGAGATCATGATATGAGATTCTTTCTACACTGGATGGTGTTAGTACTTAAATAGTCCCTAGTCATAGTATTAATGGGACAGGACATCATTAATGCGTTAAGACTAACATGTATTAGACTTCCTGATTTGATCAGGCAGTGGTTCTCATAATCGTGAGTATTGAGATACTCAAAGATAACACATGGATGCTTGTTAATGGAACAAGTTCATTGAATGACCTAACTTTGAGATAATCACATGGATAACTATTTAGTGCCAGTGATATAATCTCAATATAGCAAACGTACAAGTATTCTTAGACTTGAGATCTCCAAGATACTTTGTTTGCTGAGCTTTGTACTTTGATTCCAATCTCCAGAGCTCGATCAAGGGCCGCCTATGGGATGGATATTGGGTACATTGTAAGGTAAATGAAAGTAGTTGAGAGAGTCAATAAATGATGCACCACTTCCAATAGTAAGGCGAATATCCCACGGCCACTTGTAGGAATTACTACTCAAGAAGTCCTTGGCCAAGGTGATTGTGTATTGGAAATAGTTCCAATTGATACACATCTAGAGTAGTGGGTTCCTGGTACAAGTACTATTGTATTCGAGCTAGAATTAATTCTGGAGGGAGTTGGCACTAATTTCGTACTCTAAATTGAATGAGATATTGTATGGTGAAAGAAGTTAATTGCACTGAAGTTTATTATTGAAGGGTTCATGTCAAGCCATTTGACTTCTTGGACTATTTGGTGGTCATGATGTGTTGCTAGATACCGCTCATGACCTGGGAATATGGGTTTATTAATTGATGAATTAATAAACCAATCCTGATTAGAATTAATAGGATTAATTCTAATTAATTATGGATTATTAATCTCAAAGACGTTTGGATTAATTCATGTTCACTACCAATTGACTGGGAAATCTAATAGGTCACACACTATAGAGGATTATTTACTCAAGATGTTATTTGATAACATAGTGGGGTTAATTGAGAGAAAGAGAAGTTGTTGTGGACAAATTATAATTAGTTATAATTTGTGATCCAAGTTGTAATTGTGATAATTTGATATTTCCAATTACAATTAGGGAATTCTAATAGGATTAGAATTCTCAATTTTGGAAGGAATTTTCGTGTGACATATTTTATGAGTCACACGAAACCCTAGAAGTGGGATTAACACACAAAAAAATACAGCCACAATCGTCTTCTTCTTCGTCTTTCTCTCTCTCTCTCTCTCTCTCTCTCTCTCTCTCTCTCTCGTTTTGCTGAAAACGAAAACAACCCTAGTCGACTTCCTTTTTTGCTGGCATAGGAAACTTTAGTACTTGAGTATTCCTCTGTGTGAATTACTGTTAGAGATAATCACATACTGTGATTATAGTAATTAGATGTCCAACTCTCGTGGAGTTTGTACAAGAGGATTGCTGAATCGAGCCTTGACTTGAAGAAGAAATTTTTTGTTCTTCGGATGATCACCCAAAGGTAAAAGCTATTACCTTTATTATCATTATGTCTTATTTTCCACACATAGACGGGTCCTGGGAGGGTATCTCGTTTTATTTTTTGCTGCGCCGTATAAGATACGAGCATGAAATACCCAACAATTCCTAGTGTACATGTTGAATTGGTCAGTTGTTTTGTTGTTTTGATGTATTGGTATTAATGTAGTTCTTGGTACATATATAGGTTTTGGTTTCATTCCTATTAGTTGATCTTACACTTTGGTAATAACCTTTGTGTGCATCTATTGGTATATAGTGATTAGTGTTGTTATAAATATTGATCTTAGTAAATGTTGTTGTCGTAGTGTATTAGTTGATTTAATTTGTTATAATAACTAGTGTTATTCTTATTTAATGTTGCTTTTGTATTATTTTTCTTTGTATATTATCTCTTTCTTGATCTTGTTGTTTGTTTCTTTTTTGTTTTTATCATTTTGGCCTTTATGTGCTGTTTGTTTTTGTTTTTATTTTGCAAGCACAGGAATAAATCGACATCTGTTGGTACATCCAAACAGGCGCTAGTCATTTGCAAGGTTCAAAATTATCAAGATATTGGGAGTAATTGGTGCCTGTTATTACATTTAAAATGGTGCCAGTTAAAATTTGTTTTATTTTATTTTCTTATGATACATTTTGTTATTTTTTTGCAAGAATTTTTACTTGTGTTTTGCTTTTATTTTTGTAGTTATTAATCTTTTATTGGACTTGAAAGCCTCTCGCTTCATCAAATTTTTGGCAACAACCATGTTTTGGACAACGAGCTTCAAGTTACTTGGGGAGTATTGCTTACCTTTCTCTTCCTATATTGTTAATTTTTCTTATGTAAATATGTTTGTATCATATATTTTGGACAATGATGACATTGTCCCATTTAATTGAGGGGGAGAGGTTGAATAATATTCTTTTAATTAATCTTTGGTATTTTCTAATTTTGGGCTAAAACTTTGGTGATTTTTTGTGCTCTAAATTTTTTTTTCTAATTGGGCTAAAATTTTTTCAAATTTTTGGGTTAACTTCAAGACTTTTTGGTATATATGTTAATGTGTGTTAGTTTGATGGAGTTATTATTTATCTTTTTGCTTGGGAATTCTATTTAAGATTTTTCTAAGAGAGTTGATTTTATATACACTTATATATTGGGCATTACATAAGCTAAGTTTTGAAAAGTAAGTTAACCTTGTTCATACCTTTAAAAATGTCGTAAAGTTTAATTCTTTGAGAATGGATGAGAATGGTGTGATGAAATATAGTGTGGATTGGTAGCTTATCTCTAGTTTCTTGAAAATTCTCATTTATTTATTTTTTATATTGTATAATGAAAATCTTCAATTGTATGCTGTATACTCTCCATTATAAAGGTAAGTAAGAGCAAAAGATAGGTTGTTCAATACACCTATCAAAGTGAGGAGAAAAAGACTCTAGGAATGCAAGTGCATGTCCTATGACGAACAACAACATGTGATAAAAAAGAAGATAAAAGAGAATAAAAGAAAGAAGAAAAAAAAAGCAAAAATGCAAAAAGTGTACTCAAATCAAAATCATTATAAATGCTTTCCTTTGTAGAAAAATGATAAAAAATGAGAGGCTCATACTTTACCATTCGAAGTTGAAATGTATTATTGTAATGTTGTATTGATATGGGCAAAATTCATCATTATTTTTCTAGTCATTTGAGGCTATTTTGTGATACTTTTGATGTAATAATTAGGCATATTCTTTCTTAATTGATATTTTGCTTGTGAAAAGTATTTTTAATGAATTTGTGCAGAATTGAGTAGATTTCGAGTAAAAAGTAAAAGATTCTAGACTGTACCTGGCGCCAGGTCTAACTAAGGCACCAGGTCTGTTCTAAAAAAGAGCAATTTTGAGAAGAAACCAGAATGGACTCGCGCCAGGTGGGTCGAAGTGACCCGACGCTAATTTTCCTTTTCAGATCAAATTTTGACAATTTCAGTTTGATTCTTTTGGAAACTCTTTCAACCACGGAAAGGACTTTTGTAGGCACTTTTTGGCAATTAGAACTCCTATAAATACAAGAGAATAACATTGTACAAATTAGTTTTTCATAATTTTAAATTCTTTAATGTAATATATTTAGAAAACTCCTAGAGAGACACCAAACTTTAGGAGAATCAATGAGAATTCTTAGAGAAAAAGTGGAGGTTGCTCATGAAGGTTTCAAGGAAGAAGAAGAAGACTTACTTGTCTATAAGTGATTTCTTTTTCTCTTCTTTGTAATTCATTGACTATTTGAAATTACTATTTTAATTTTCTTTAGATGTTGGATTCATGATTTTGTATTAATTTTAGTTCTTTGATCAATTTATTGCTATTCTTGGTATTTGATTACTTGAGCATAATATCTTACTGGATTGATTAGTTCTCTTCTAATTAATTTGAAAAACGATGTTAGGAGAGAATGACTAACTAATTAATTCAATACTAGTTATTCTTAACTTGCTTGAAGAAAAGGTTAAGGGTTAAGATTAAGTAATCAAAGATTGGTTGATGATTGTTAGAATATAGATTCATTAGCTAATTTCATGCTTAAATTACCTAGAATAGAGGGATTTGTGTAAGGATTGATTTTAATGCATCTTTTGGGTAAATTGGTTGAGATAGAATATATTCACTAATTTATCTATAAGATAGTGATTCCATGGATTGCAAACAAAGTTGGTCTAATTAATTCCTTCATGATACCAATATAATAATAAATTGAGAGAATAGGTAGTCAATCATTATTGTGTATTTAAGGATTTCTATTTATTTACATGTCTTTTCTCCTTATTCTCACTCCTTGATTATCCTTGTGACTTTTCTTGTGCGACTTGATTTCTCTAGTATATTAGGTTAGTATTTTATTTACCTCTTTTCCTTTGTTTTATTAGCTAAACAATAAATATTTGGGTAAAGTAAGGTGGGAGCCTAAGTCCTTGTAGATTCGATACTTGCTATTCCCTATACGATATGATGGGTATACTTACCTTATGTATGGTTTTAGTGATTAGTATTTTAATTAAAACTTGATTGATTATGAATTTTGTTGGTAATATTTTCTACACTAAAAAACTCAAATCTTGTTAATTTATCCTTTGTTGTATTTGTAAATATCACTAACTTTTATTTTTAGGTAGCTTGTGAATATTTCTCATTTGTGTGTTTTTCTTTTCTTTGTTTTTCTACTATTTTTGTTTGTTTTGATTTTGATTTTTTTTATTTTTATTTTTCTTTGAGCGCGAGATTGACATTATCATGAATACTTACTTTTGGGCACAAGATAAAAGGAGTTACAATGATGAGAATTTGGCAAATTTGCAAGCTTGTATTGATGCTTTTTGTGAGACGTCACTTGAAGCTTCAATGCATTCTTTTGTCGCCAATACAAATTTATCTGTTAAGTGGCATGAAGAAGCATCCCAATGTACAAGCCATCAAAGAACACAACTAGTCAAGTTGGTTGAAAATGCTATAAAGGCCCATACACTTGAACAAGAGAATCCCAAAGAAATGAGAGATGATATGAGGAACAATTAGCCAATGTGAAAAAGAAGGTATTCGATTTTCCTCTATGTGTTAATAATTCTAATATCTCATTGTCACATGATTTCTTAGATTCCTTTCCATGCTTGGAGAACAAGGGTCCAAATAATGATGTATGAAATTTAACATGTCTTAAGGAGTTGGATATTTCAATGCTATATCATACGAAGTCCTTGGAGGATGTTGACAAATTCTATCATTTACCCCATCCAAAGGGAGGTAACTTAGTTTTTGTAGATCAGGCATTAAAAAGTAAGGATTTCTTGATTCCATCTTTGAGAACTCAAATACTAAGTTTAAAGGGGAATTTTAATTGTGAAAATTCTTTTGAAGGGTTAACTGGTGATTTCAAAGTTAATACATCCATTAGATACCATGTGCACTCATATGTTGAAAAAGATACTTGTGTGTCTAAAGGAATATTAGAGAATGAGGTTCATGTGTTTTGTTTTACTGAGAAAAATTATTTTCATGAACATGACCTTTTTCAAAAACCTCCATTCTTTCTACATTTATCATGCTTATCTTCTACTTTGAGCTTTAATCTCGTTTCCAACGGTTTGATGAGGAAGCATGATGAGTGAAAATAGTATTTTTTTATGTGTTTTAGGTTTGTTTTGAATTTGGGTTTCTTTAGGTCTTTCGGTCATTCTTTTGTTTTATCTAGTTCCATTTTTAGTTATTAAGTGTGCTGTTATTCCCTCAAATAAGGAAAATATTTTTCATCTTAAGTGTGGGGGAGTGAGTCATGTCTTTATTTGTTTTGTTAGGATTTTTATTTTTTTAGCTTGTGTCCTTTTATTTTTATTATTTTCTTTGTGCTTTTATTTGTGTTTTCATTTGCAGATAGGAATAAAGTCTTCTTGAATAAGCTATTCGCTCTATTCCAAGTTTTAATATTTATTAGAGTATTATTGTACTTGGGGAGTATTACTTAACTTTCTACCTCCTTTATCATTTTTGATCCCTTTGAAGATACTTTCTTATGTTTATTTTTAGCCAATGGGGACATTGTCCAGTATAAGTGTGGGGGAGTGGTTTAGTAATATTATTGGTCTAAGTTTTTATCAATTATCTTGGTGTTTTCTTGATATAAAAAAAAATTTGTTGAAATTTTTGAAAGTTTGAAACTTTAAAAGTTTGTGGATTTTGGAGCTAAATTGAGCTTATTTGTCTATAATGAAGTTATGATTTTCTTTTTAACTTTGGATATAGATTTGTCATTTATTATGGTTGGATTTTTATTACAAAGTTAACTTGTGTATTAAGTTAGATTTTGCTAAATCTTGAGAATTTAAGTTAACCTTGATTATATTTGGTATTTGAGTTTTGTTTTATTCTTTAAGTTTGAATGTGGATGATATGATAAAATGTGAGAAGACTTGTTGACTAATTCTTGTGTTATAGATTTAAAGTTTGCTTGACTTTGAGTTGTGAATAAGGAATGTGAGGGGAAAAAAAAATCATTGTTATGTGAGATGAAAAATTCAGTTGAAGAAAATACTTTTATTTTTGAAAAAAAAAAGAAGACATTTTACTAAAAAGGGGATTCATATGGAGAGAAGTAGTAAGTATTGTTCGGTACACTCTCTTGAGACTATCCCGAGGCAAAAAGATAAGAAAGAAAAAAAAAATTGCTGAAAAAAGATAATGACTATAAAGGGGGCCAATAGGGTGTGTGAAGAGAAATCCATTCACTTTCGAGTATTAATTCTCTAAGTCATTGAAAAAAAAAGAGAGTAGAGTGTTTTCCTTATTTCATTAATTGAGTTGTGTAAATTTGAGTTTATAATACTGAATTGGTTAAATGGCTTGACTTGTATGATTTATATTATCTATGTTTTTGCTTGAGGTGTAGGATGATTTTTTTATATTAGATATACGCTTATTTAACTTAACTTTGATGGCCTTACGATTGTTTGATTTAATACATGAGTTTACAAGGTTTTGAAAAGGTTGAGTGAATGACAAGTTTGTATTTGAGGTTAGAAGAAAATTATTCCTTTATTACGGATGAATTTGCTAAGGATAAGTTGAAAAATTGTTTTGTCTTAAGTCATATGCTTAGTGTTTAATTTTTGTTTGCTTGAGGACAAGTAAAGTTCAAGTGTGAGGGAATTGATAGGGGCTAAATTCATCATTATTTTCCTAATTATTTGAGGCTCTTTTGTGATACTTTTGATATAATAATTAGGCATATTCCTTTCTATTTGATACTTTGTTTGTGTAAAGTGTTTTTAAAGAATTTGTACAGAATTAAGTAGATTTCGAGCAAAAAGTGAAAGTGAACAACCTTAGAGGGGGGTAAATAAGGTTTTTGACAAATTAAAAAAAATGCTCTTGAATAAAATCTATTTTAAGAGAAAGAAATGTTCTTTGAATTTTTTACCAACAACACTTGCAACAATGAAAGCTTTTCAGAATGGCTTGAGAAATGCCTAGACTCAGAATAAGGCAAGATGCATAATGTAATTAATGCTGGATTGAAAATGGGTTGGCAAGAGGCTTTAAAGATTTCTTTAAGGAACTAAGAAAATTTGAGTTAGGATGATTTGCAACTAATCCGAAAATAAATGAAGAGAGATTTGACACGAGATTTATAGTAGTTCGATCTACCGAGATCTACATCTACCGAGATTTATAAATCTGTACCAAATACAAGAGAGGATCACCGCACTCGATTTTCCAAAACCTCTCAATCAAATAACAAATTAAGGTTCACCCCAAATGGGTTTTACACAACAATCTTGATACACAAATATGATTGAAGATAAATGAAACAAAAGTGGCTCACTTCTTTAAGCAGATATGTACTAAGAAAAAGCTCAAACACTTTTACCTTTTAGACACAATTTGATTTCACTTTGAAGCACTTTGATAAAGGAGATTTTTGTTTTCTATAGAGCAAGAGTGTTTCTTAGAAGGATAGGACAAAAATCTACTTTCAAATCGAGTTTTAGAACCTTTTATAGAGGCATAAAGTGGAGTTCCAATAGCTAGTTTTGTTGTCAGATTTTCCAGAGTTTTAGACGATGGTGCATCCAAAAGATAAGTCCAAAATTGCACTTTTTCAGGCAGAATTGATTTGATACTGTTTACAAGATTTTAAACGAAGCTTTTGGATGCAGGTTCACCCAAATCACTTAATTCAAAATTTTGAGTATTTAAAACTTTGAAATCTTTTTGTTTTAGTACTTTAAGGTGGAATTAAACTGAAACATAAGGTAAAGAAGACATAGGAATTTACATAGAGAAATACCTTAACAAAGTTTCCTAGTCTAAGGTTCTTCCATAACGGTTTCTTGGTATGCAATCTCTTAAGCTTGATCTTTTTCTTGATTTCCCATTCTCGGATTTTATTACTTCAAGAGTTGCTTAGCAATCCTATTTGTACGACTTGGAAGAACTGAGGTCAAACATGTCCTATAATAAGTAGATCACATAAGTTAGTCCTCATCAATATTTATCATAAGTTAAAACACAAGAGACTCTCCCTTTTTGAGTGATGACAAATTTGATGGGATTGTGATATAAAGAATAATAAAATGTACAGTACGGACTTGTTTAGACCAAGAGAAATAAAATACTTTTCATTGAAGTGTAATCTCTGTTTATAGGACTCAAAGAGTATTTATGAGATTACAATTAAGGAAAATCAAAGCATATACTCACAAACATGGCTCAATGAGCCTATGGCCCAACCTACCTCCATATCCTCCTTCGTTCTATCACACGACTATTCCTTAAAAGAATAGCCATAATAAAAATTGTATAAATATGTACATAAGGATATATAGTAAATAAATCATAAGATGGGATGCTCCCCCTTAATATATGCATATATAAATATCTATAAAGTATAAGATTTAGAGGTGTGTTTTAAGAGAAAACTGGAGTCAACATTTGGACGTCCAAAATGTGCATCCAAAACTGGGTGAAGGAGAGTATGGAACTTTTGGATTTTAGGTTTTGGATGTCCGAACCATATGTCCAAAATAAGGTAAAATTTAGACAGAAATTGACTGTTTTAAAAGAACTCATTTTTGGACTGGACTTTTATATCAATAGAATGAGTGTCCAAAACTCTCCCTGTCAAAGTGCAGGAGATAATGGGTTTTCAAAAATTTTGATCCATCCTAGTTTTCTCAAAGAATTTTAGACATTAAGGAAAGTTTTATGTAATAAGAGATATTTGAATAACTATCCTTATTATCTGAGATTTTTTAACAAGAAACATATCATAGGACCATATCACAATAGCTTTCAAAAACCAGATTCACCAACAACTCCAGTCTCAATGATACCTTTATACCTGAAGAGAACATATTTGATGGAAAGCAGGATATCAGCCAGGTTTCTTTTTGGGCATCAAGAAACTATGATCACAGATCATAAACCAATAAAATTTTCACAGCATGCTGGTTTAATCAATTCCAAATATTGACATGAATTTAGTAGAGAGAATCACATGATCTTAACATCATTCAGAATCAGCATATGAATCTATTTCAGTGTAGAACATCAATTTGGAGCACAAATTTGCATAGCCATCAGTCTATCCAGCGAAATAAGAATTAGACTACTCAAAGATATTTAACAGTTAATCAGCGGTGTAGATTTAACAATATAGCCACAAAGAGCATAGCACAATAACACAGTGTGGTGTTCAATTAAATTGCCGCCATTCTTCTATAGTGTAAGTTCACATTCACACATAAATACTTACCTAATCACAATCACAATTCAACCAGCACAACAAGTACAATCCAGCTAGCTACCATTCATACTAAGCACAATCCATTTTTCTCCCCCTTTTGTCATCAATCAAAATGGAGAGTAATAAGTAAATACATGAAGCAGTGATAATTATATATATATATATATATATATATATATATATGAAGCATTCATAAGTTGAGTAGAGATAGTAGTTAAAAGACAAAAAATAAATTATTCAAATGTTGGAGCGGAAAGTAAAAATTGTTCAAGATAGTAGTAAGAATGGGTTTTGGTAGAGGTCGGCTGGAGTTCAGTCTACTGATCTGATCACTCAGGGAATGTGAACTGTTTTAATTTTTGACTCGACACCCTTTTTGGAGTGTTGGCTAGCAAGCCTACTTGATTTTCTCTTAACTACTACATATTTTTGTCACTTCCTAGATGAGACACGAGGTGCAGAAAGGGCTGGGGGTGCGACATCTTCTTGATAAGGGAATTTTTTTTTGTTGTGTGCAGGGACTGTCACTTCCTCAGCAGCTTGTTCTTCTGCAACTTCTTCGATGTTAGGGATTGTTTTCTCTGCAGTTGCCTTTGCTGAAGATGGTGCTGACAGAGCAGATACCAGTTCATCTGTTCTCGGCTTTTCTTCCACAATAGTCAACTTGTTTTCAAGAGTTTGAATCTCTTAACTAAGACCATCAAGTTTAAGAGCTAGAGAATTGATAGCATCCAGAATGCTTTTAGTTAATCTTTTATCCTGAGTCCTGTGTTTCCCTTTGGCAGAAGATTCTTCTTGAGGTTCTACCTCAATTTTCCTTTTGACTTTAACAGAAGAGGCATTCTTGCCTTTAGTTTTCACTTTTAACAATTTTTCCCTTTCATCACCCGCTGCATCACGAAGCAGCTTCTATTCATCTTCAAATCCCACATATCTCATGCGCTCAAAAGATTCAAAGCTGTATACATTCATTTTTTAGGGCACAGGAAGACTGAATTTAGATCAGCATCAAAATGCCTAAACACCTTCGTTAGCAAATTTCCATAAGGTAATGCCTTGCTAGAGGTGTTTCTGGTCTGTATCATCAATTTTGCAGCCAAAAATTCAAAACTTATTTGTTTGCCTTCAGCCAGTGCTAGCATAATCACTATTTGCATTATGTTGATGGAGGTTTTATGTCCGAAGCTTGGGACCACCATGGTTGAAACCATGTAGTGCAGAATCCTACCCTCTCCATTAAGCCACTTTGTGTTTCTGTCACTAAAGTTCTTGAAACTCCTTTTGCCAGTGAAGATTTCTTCAAACTTCTTTACATTGAACATATCAGTTCTTTCTGAAAATTTATTCAGTTCAAAGTATTGAATTCCTCCATCTCTAACTTTACACACTCGATTTAACAGACAGTGGTCAAACTCAATATTTTTACCCCTAACTTTAGAGGTGTACCATCTGAACATAAACCCACCTCCAGTTTCCTTTACTCGCCCTTTTCTTAGGTTAGCATAGAATTCCCAAATAAGCAAGGTAAGCAGTTTTCATAAACGGATAGCAAACTTCCCCAACTAACAGATTCAAACATATTTAATGCATTTGAAAAATTCAGAAAAGATGATAGATTTACCTGATAGCCAACAATTATAGTTTGATTTCTCGAAACTTATTTATTATCATCTGATTCACTTTTTGAGTCTAAAAAGCGAGCTACCTGTGTTTCAGAACTTTCCTATTCCAGAGATGATTTAGAGAAGTTATAATGGGAAGCTAAGAATTCTAGAGCGATCTCTTTTCCTTTGTTTGTTGCTGGTGACTTCTTCTTTATCTTCGGAGATATTTTTCAGACCTTCTTTAGTTTCGGTTTGTTTGGTTTTGTTTCTGCCATTATAGTCAGAGGATGAGGGTTTGAACTCTCGGTTGTTCGAAAAAAAAAAAAAAACTCAGAGGATTTTGAGGAAGGAGGATAAAGAATGGTTAGTTCTAGAATTCGGGAAAGACAAAGAGAGGAGAGAAAGTCCTTTGTGAGTTCCTAGGAAGAAGTGATAGAAAGTATACTCAAGTACATTGAAAAAGCCATTTTCATCAAAGATTTCAAAAGACGTCTTGAGAAAAGCGTTAATATTTTGAAATTCAAAAATAAAAATTTGGAAGCAGTTATTTTAAAAGAAAATATGAAGCATCAAAGATGATTCCGTTTTAGATTCAGGCTTGTTTCGAAAGGTACATCCAAAAAGGAACTTCTTTAAGAGAGAGTTTTGGAAGTGAGTTTTGGACTTATTTTCTGAAATATTGTGTCTAAAAGCTATGTCTTCAGTGGTTTTGCAAAAAAAAAAAAAAAAACTTGAGCAAACATGTCATTCACACGGTCTTAGTAATTACTAAACCTCTTCTCAAATTGGAGAATATTTCTTCGCGCAGAGGTTTTGTAAAGATATCAGCGAGTTGTTAATCAGTTGAAATATATTTAACACATACATCTCCCTTAAGCACATGATCATGGATAAAATGATGTTTAACCTCTATATGCTTGGTCCTAGAATGTTGAACAGGATTCTTAGTTAGATTGATAGCACTTGTATTGTCACATAATATAGGTACGCAATTAAAATTAAGACCAAAATCAAGCAGTGTATTTTTCATCCACAAAATTTGTGCGTAGCAACTGCCAGCTGCAATGTATTCGGCCTCGGTTGTGGATAAGGATATACAAGCTTACTTCTTGTTGTGCCATGATACTAGAGAATGTCTAAGAAATTGGCAATGGCCGCTTGTGCTTTTTCTTTCAACTTTATAGCCCACATAATCATCATTGGTATATCATATAAGATCAAATGTATTAGTATGAGAATACCATAAGTCATAATCATATGTTCCAATTAAGTATTGAAGAATGCATTTCACTGCATATAGGTGTGATTCCTTTGGATGTGATTAAAATCGGGCACAAAGACAAATTGAAAACATGATATCTGGCTTTATTTCTAATGACAGCTGTGACAGCTCCATTTTCATTAAATTTGTTTTTAAACACCCACTTGGTACTAATAACCGGATGATCAAGTGGTCTAGGGACAAGTTTTCAAACTTGATGTCTTTCAAATTGGTTTAGCTTTTCTTGCATAGCAATTATCTAAAATTCATCATACAATGCTACCTCAATACAATTTAGTTCTATACTTAAGAGTAGAGCAAAGTTATATATGAAATACCATCTTGTTTTGACTCCGTAGCTTGGATCACCGATGATTTGCTCTTTTGGATGACCGATTTTGTATTTCCAATCCTTTGGTAATTCTTGATTCGTGAATTCTTCAATTTGTTGCTTTCCTTGTTCAGCTTGTTGTTCTTCAAGTTCTTCTTCTTTTGCATAAGTATCCAGTGATGGTGCTTTGTTTTGTTCTTTTCTCATTTCCCTTGAACCTCCTATATCATCATCATCTTTCCTTGAAGTATAAATATTAGATTAATCAAAGACAATATGTACGGATTCTTCCACACATAGAGTTCTCTTAGTGTACACTCTATATGCCTTTTTATTGGAAGAGTATCCAAGGAATATGGCCTCATCGAATTTGCTATCAAATTTTCTAAGATTGTCTCAGGTATTAAGAACAAAACATTTGTAACCAAATACTTTGAAATAAAAAATTGATGGAGTTTTGTCAAACATAAGCTCAAAGGGTGTTATTCTCAAGAAGGGTCTCAATATTACTCGGTTTACAATATAGCATGATGTATTTACAGCTTTAGTCCAAAAATACTTTGGAAAGGAGTTTTTATAAATCATGGATCTAGCTATTTCTTGCAAAGTTCGATTCTTCCTCTCAACAACACCATTTTGTTGAGGTGTTTTAGCTGTTAAAAAGTTGTGAAATACTCCATTTTCATTACAAAAGTGTATAAATTCACTGTTGCAAAATTCTCTACCATTATCACTTCTAATAAAAATCAGTTTACATCCAATAGAGTTTTGGACCGCTTGAGCAGTTTTGAAAATTCAGAAAAGGCTTCGTCCTTTTGTCCAAGAAATAAAGTCCAAGTGAATTTTGAGAAGTCATCAACTAACACATAAGCATACCTCTTACCACCAAGGCTAGTGGTTCTTATTGGTCTAAACAAATCAATTTGAATTAATTCAAGAGATTTTGAGGTGGAAATTATTTTCTTGAGTTTGAAAAAAGTTTTGATTTGTTTTTCAAATTGGCATGCATCACAAACTTTACTTTTATCAAACTTCATTTTGGCAGTTCCCTAATAAGCTCTTTTGAAGATAATTTATTTAGCAAATCAAATGATACATAGCCTAATCTTCTATGCTAAAGATAGTTATCATTGTCATGTACGGAAAGACATCTAATACCATGAGTTATAAGATTATTTAGATAAAAGACATAAATATTTCCAAATCGGTTGGCAATAAAGATTACTTCATTATTTGAGCTATCCATGATAGAGCAAGAGTCCTTCTCAAAAATAACTTTGCAACCATTGTCATATAATTGATTAATGCTAAGCAAGTTATATTTAAGTTCATCAATTAATAACACTTGTTTTATAATGGTTGAAGAACCTTTACTAATGTTATCTATGCCAATGATTTTCCTTTCTTTTTGTCTCCAAAGGTAATGAATCCTTCATTTGTGGTTTGTACATCTTCTAATAGAGTTGCATTTCCAATCATATGTCCTTGGACATCCGCTATCTAAAAACTATTTTGTGAAGCTCATTTTCTCCAAAGAATGTACCTATATGTGAGAAGGAAGAGTGATTTTTGGTACCCACATTTTTTTGGGTCCATGGGGGTTAGTAGTGTTTCTTCTAGTTTTCCAAAATGTTTTTGCACCAGATTCAATTTTTTTCTTAACATGACACTAGATACTTTGTGTCAAGATTTTTTACAATATGTGCACAATTTGTGTGTTATATATTATGTGGTAGCTTTTACAAAGTGAAGTTTGTGATTTTTATCCTTGATTTCATGCTTATAACCTAGGCCATTTCGATTTCCAGCTAAGTGTTGAGCACCAAGTAATTTTTCTAAGTTGTTCTTGCTATTTGTAAACTTTTCAATGCATGTAGTAAGATTATTGACTTTGTTTTTCAAATCTTCAAACTTGCTAACCATACCTTTAAGAGAATGAATTTTATCATGTAAAGATTCATTTTCTAGAGACACATGTGTAGGGCAGTGATGATAACATCTTTTTCCAAAATAGCACACAAATGTGACTTAAGTGACACTTTGTTCTTATTTAATAACTTTATATTTTCATCCATCAAACAATCAATTTTTATTTTCATTTCTCTATTTCTTCTAGACAACTTTTTCAATTCATGGAACATGTTAACCAGTAATTTGTTTGGATCATCATGCTTTTCATGATCAGAATTATACAAATTAGATATGGAATTAGTTGTAGTAGAATTTACCTCATTTTCCATTGTCATGAAGCATATGTTGACAGTTTTGTTTTCAGAATCATCAACTTCAGACTCGAACTCATTTTGGTCCCATGTTCTCATCAATCCTTTGCCCTTCTTTGCTTTTAAATCCTTTTTCTTCTTCTTAAGCAATCTGTCTTCCTTTTCTTTAGCATCTGGGCAATCAGCAATAAAATGTTTAGTGCTTTTGCATTCATAATATTGAGATTTAACCATTGAGGTTTGTCATTTTCTCTTTATGAATTTCTTCCCTTTTTTGAGGTTTCCTTTGTTAAACATCCTTATGAATTTCTTTGCAATTATGACTAGTTCTTCAGTGTCTACCTCAATCTCATCGCCACTGACTGATTGACTAATTTCAGTTTTCTCTTTTTTATTAGCTTTCAGTGCTATTCCCTTTGTACCTTTATCATGGTTATCGGATTCTTGAAACCTCTTGAGTTTCATTTCATGTGTTAGAATAAAGCCAATCAGCTCTTCAGTTGGTAAGGATTTCAAATCCTTAGATTCTTCCACAGCTAGAGCTTTCAGCTGCTAGCTCTTAGGCAATGCATCCAGAATTTTTTGATTTTGTTCACCAAGAGAATAGATTTTCCCATAGGCTTTAAGACCGTTTGCAATATTGGTAAATCTGGTAAACATATCAGTTATGCTTTTGTTTGGCTTCATTGTGAACAATTTACAGTCATGAATTAAAAGCCCTAATTTAGATTCCTTAACTTAGTTTGTCTCCTCATGGTTGACTTCAAGTAGTCTCCATATATCATAGGCTGAATCATAGCCACTATAACTCGATTATACTTAGTGGCATCAAGGGCACAACATAAAATGTTCATGGCTTGAAAGTTTAATGTTATTTTAGTGTTGTCTTCAGTATCAATTTCATCACTCTGTTTCGACACTCTTCTGCCATCAACAAATTTTGATGGGATAAATAGCCCATTCTCAATCAGATTCCACAATTCAAAGTTGATTAGGAAAACATAAATCTTCATCCTATTTTTTTTAGAATGTATAATTGTTTCTATTGAATAATGGAGGTTGATTTGTTGAGAATCCTTCAATATATGGGAGAGCATATGAGTTTACCATGAGGATCTTTTCTACACGGTTGTTAGACTGAAAATAGAGTAGACTAAGCTCTGATACCAAATGAAAAACCTTAGAAGGGGGGTGAATAAGGTTTTTGGCAAATTTAAAAAAAAAAAGCTTTTAAATAAAATCTGTTTTGAGAGAAAGAAATGTTCTTCAAATTTTTGACCAACAACACTTGCAACAGTGATTGCTTTTCAAATAGCTTGAGAAATGTCTAGACTCAGAATAAGGCAAGATGCACAATATAATTAATGCAAGATTGAAAATGGATTGGTGAGAGCCTTTAAAAATTTCTTTAAGCAACTAAGAAAATTTGACCTAGGACGATTTGCAACTGATTCAAAAATAAATGAAGAGAGATTTGACACGGGATTTATAATGGTTCTATCTACCTAGATCTACATCTACTATCTTAAGCTCATACTTAAGGATTTTCAACCAGATTTTATTCACCCAACTCAATAGTATCAATCTGTATCAAATACAAGATAGGATCACCACACTCGATTTTTCAAAACCTCTCAATCAAACAACAAATTAAGATTCACCCTAAATGGATTTTATACCACAACCTTGATACACAAATAAGATTGAAGAGAAATGAAACAAAAGTGGCTCACTTCTTCGAGCTGCAGATATACACTAAGAAAAAGCTCAAACACTTTTACTTTTTAGATACAATTTGATTTCATTTTGTTAAAGGGGATTTTTGTTTTCTATAGAGCAAGAGTGTTTCTTAGAAGGAAAGGACAAAAATCTACTTTCAAATCGAGTTTTAAAACCTTTTATAGAGGTATAAAGTGGAATTCCAACGGCTAGAAAATGATTAGTTTTCGCTGTCAGCTTTGCTCGAGTTTTGGACTTAAGTTTTGGACAATGGTGCATCCAAAAGGTAAGTCTAAAATTATACATTTTCAGGCAGAATTGATTTGATACTGTTCATAGGATTTTGGACAAAACTTTTGGATGTAGGTTCACCCAAATTACTCAATCCAAAATTTAGAGGATTTAAAACATTGAAATCTTTTTGTTTTAGTACTTCAAGGTGGAATTAAACTGAACCATAAGGTAAATAAGACATAGGAATTTACATAGAGAAATACCTTAACAAAGTTTTCTAATCTAAGGTTCTTCCAAAAGGGTTTCTTGGTATGCAATCTCTTAAACTTGACCTTCTTCTTGATTTCCCATTCTCAGATTTTATTACTTCAAGGGTTACTTAGCAATCCTATTTGTATGCCTTGGAAGAACTGATGTCAAACATGTTCTATAATAAGTTGATCGCACATGTTAGTTTTCATTAATATTTGTCATAAGTCAAAACACAGGAGACTGCCCTTAGGGCTACTAGAAAGATTCCAGACTGTATCTGGTGCTAGGTTTAGCTAAGGCACTAGGCACCAGGTCTATTCTAGAAAAGAGTAATTTTAAGGAGAAACAAGAATGGACTTGCGTCAGGTGAGTCGAAGTGACCCAGCGCTAGGTCCACTATGTGCAGAGTCGAAAAAATTTTCTTTTCAGATCAGATTTTGGTAATTTCAGTTTGATTCTTTTGGGAACTCTTTCAACCACGAAAAATTATTCTTATAGGTACTTTTTGGCAAGTAGAACTCCTATTAAATACAAGAGAATAATATTGTACAAATTAATTTTTCATAGTTTTCAATTCTTCAATGTAATATCTTTAGAAAACTCCTAGAGAGACACCAAGCTTTAGGAGGATCAAGAAGAATTCTTGGAGAAGAAGAGGATGTCACTTATGAAGGTTTCAAGGAAGAAGAAGAAGGCTTACTTGTCAATGAGTGGTTTCTTTTTCTCTTCTTTATAATTTATTGACAATTTGAGATTAGTGTTTTAATTGTCTTTTGATGATATTCTTTTGGATTCATGATTTCGTATTGATTTTAGTTCTTTGATCAATTTATTGCTATTCTTAGTATTTGATTATTTGAGCATAATATCTTGGATCGGTTAGTTCTCTTCTAATTAACTTGCAAAATGATGTTAGGAGAGAATGGCTAACTAATTAATTCAATACTAGTTATTCTTAACTTGTTTGAAAAAGAGGTTAAGGGTTAAGACTAAGTAATCAAAGATTAGTTGATGATTGTTAGAATATAGATTCATCGACTAATTTCATGCTTAAATCACATAGAATATAGGAATTTGTGTAAGGATTGATTTTAATGCATCTTTTGGATAAATTGGTTGAGATAGAATATATTCACTGATTTATCTATAAGATAGTGATTCCATAGATTGCAAACAAAGTGGACCAAATTAATTCCTTCATAGTACCAAGATAATAATAAATTGAGAGAATAGCTAGCCAATCATTATTGTGTATTCAATGATTTCTATTTATTTACATGTCTTTCTCCTTATTCTCACTCACTGATTATCCTTGTGACTTTTCTTGTGTGACTTGATTTTCTCTAGTATATTAGGTTAGTGTTTTATTTACCTCTATTCCTTTATTTTATTAGTTAAAGTAAGGTAGGAGCCTAAGTTCTCGTGGATTTGATATTTGCTATTCCCTATATTATATAATGGGTATACTTAACTTATGTGTGGTTTTAGTGATTAGCATTTTAATTAAAACTTGATTGATTGGGGACTTTGTTGGTAACATTTTCTACACTAAAATGCACTCATCATGTATCAAAGTGTAATGTATTATTGTAATGTAGTGTAACAATTGTATTATTTGTAATATTTGAAAGCCATGAGACTTGAGTGAGTTGGCACATTGTTTATATATCTTGAATCAAAGGGTGGAGAGATTCACATTTATTTGGTATGAACTTGTTTAATTCAACTTTGATATTCTTGCTTGTGTCTAACTTAATATACGGGTATATATTGAATTAACTTGGATGGTTAAGTGTTGGGATAAATACTAAGGTAGAGGAAAAAATAATGTCTCTACCATTTTGACCTTATTAAATATATGCTAATTTGTACTTGTTAATTCATGTAAAATGCTATGTAGAAATTTTCATTTTGCTTGTAAATTAGTTATTCTTTATTTTTGTGGATAACTATATTTTTGCTTGAGGACAAGTAAAGGTTTAAATGTGGAAGTGATAAGTGCTCAATATATATATAACTCCTATAAAAATTATAATTTATTTGTTGTAAAATAATGCCTAAATGCCATTCATTCCCCTCATTTTAATATATTTTTATGTAGGATTAACATTGGAAGAACATTACAAAAAGATTGCCAAAGGGTTGAGAAAAATGCAAAAAAATAGAGGTTGCACAAAGCATAGTCGGTCCTTAGCTTTACAAGCCATAGACTGGTTATTCACTCTTCAAAGAAACCGGTCAATGGCTTCTTGAAAAAACATATAATCAGTCCATGTTTTTTCAAGAAGCTATGGAAAAAGAAAAAGACATGGTTTAAAGAAAAAGAAATAATAGGCACCGGTTCTCAACAATAACAGGTGCCGGTTCAACACAGAGGCAGAAGAAAATTACTATAGGAAATAACAAGCGGTGGTTCAAGCCCTTAATAAGCACTGGTTCTTGTTACAGAACAAATTTTTTCATCTATTTCTCACATGATTTTTAGAGCTTTCTTGGCCTTATAAATAGAAGCTATGAAGATAATAAGTGCTAGCCACTCAAGAAGAAAAACACCCACACACAAGAGAGAGGAAATTGGAGAGATTGAAGTACTAATTCAAGGATAGATGGAAGATTGAAGATAAAGGCAGCTTGTCTATGATCATTCTTTATCTCTTTCCTTTGTTTTTCTCTTAATTAATTTGTGTTTATTTTTTTAATAGTTCTTGAAGGGAGGAACCCTAATTAAGTTTTGTATTAAATCTACTATTGATTTGTTGAATTTCAATCCCTATTAAATGATTACTTGATTTTATTATCTTGGATTCATTACTTGGGTGATTTTCTCCTAATGATTTTGAGAGATGAGGTTAGAAGTTGGATTCCAATTAATAGGTTCAATGTGGATTTCCCTTCAACAGAGAGATTGAGGATTAGAACATAGTAATCACTAGGAATTTGATATCGCCTAGAGATAGGGGTATTGGGTTCTTCTGGATAATTAGGGATTTGTACTTAATACTTCTGGGGTTCAATTAGAAAGGTAGAGAAACCTTTTAATTGGTTAAGAGTAGAGAATCCATTACTTGAGAGAGTGTGGGTTTTGCATTTGTGACTTCTATCAGGATTAGTTTTGGAAGTTGACGATCTTGCGTTTGATTTGGTACTTGGCTAATTTAGAGGGATTCTTAAAAAGTATATGCCTTATACTTTATTTCTTATCCTTGATTTTCTCATGGCCAATCTTATATGGGGTTGTGTTGGTTCTCTAGTTCTACCCATTGTAATTAATCTATTCCATTAATTCGTTAGGCTAAACAATTAAAGAAAAGTTAGTAGTGGTACCTTTAATCCTCTCACAATGATATTCGATAGTTGCTATTGTGACAGTATATTACACGATGGATATACTTGCCTACTTGTGTTGTTTGACTGTGTATTTGACATTTTAATTGAAAGATTGATTGTTTGTGGATTTGTTGATAATATTTCTCACACTCAAAATATTGCACATCAGAAATGAAGGGAGTGAATTTGTTTGAATTGAAGCTAATTTCAAAGGTTGAGATTTGTGTGTTTTTAATGACTAAGATTTAAAAGATCCAAGGGTTAAGAATACTCCTAACTCTAGCTAAACTTATTTGGTCTAAGTCAAAAATTAATTTTAAAGGCTTGAGTGGACTTAATCAAAATTATTTCAATCGTTCAATTCAAATAATCTTAGTCAAACTAATTGGAGACCAACCAAAATAATTGACATGTCAAAATCAATTGGTCTATTTTGAGCAAAAGTCTTAATAATTAAAAAAAAAAAAACTAGTTCAAAAAAACTTTTAGATAACTTATAAAATTTATTTATCTTATTAGAGAAATTGAAAATAGTGTTTCCTTCTTGCAAATAATCATTTAACTTAATAATAATTCATGTATTATTCCAGTAAATCAAAAGTAGGATTTTTTTTTTTTCTAAATTAGCTTTTAGTGCAATCGTAGAAATTATTTCTCTCATTAGGGAAATAAAAATAGTATTTTATTTTGTAAATATCTTCAATTTAATTGTAACTCATATAATACTCATAGAATTCAAATTCTCACTTAAATAAACACATACAAATCATATTATCTTCTAAGCACATTTATAATTCACATAAGACTTAAGTGATTCAATCACATAATAAATTCAAATAATTCACGGAATAAATATCATTATTCTAATCTTTCCAAAGTGTAATTATCTAGAGTATTACACCCTCTCCCACTTATAGGAATTTCATCCCCAAAATTAGCCATCATAATTCCCTGTTGTATCTTGTCCTCCGTGATCTTCCCACAAAACTTTAACAATCTAAGGCTTCTTATTTGTCAACTGCTTTATATTTCGTTTATCAGTAACCAAGTTGAAAAAATCTAATGTAACCATCCTCATTTCCATTTAGGCTTAAGCAAGGTGCAACAATTTGACTGACTTTATATATTCCCTTGAGGTGAATGGTGTATCAAACTTTGTGCGCTCCTCTCAAAATCTTCTTTTTATTATTATTATTATTATTATTATTATTATTATTATTATTATTATTATTATTATTATTATTATTATATGAAATCTTTCACCATAATATGTTACTTCTTGGTTATTCACAGAAATCTTAGTTCACTCTTTTCATTTCCTTCTCCTTAAAGAGCTTAAAGGAAAGAGGGGAAAGGCACGATTTAGAAGATCAAGTCATCTTCCAAGGGTCTAACACGATCCCTTAGTGTCTCATCTTTTATATTTATAGATAACACCGAAGTTCTTCCAATTAATATACTAAGTCACATATGTGCTTGTTCCAACAACTTTCTCAATCGATTCTTCTTGAGAAGCTTCCAAACTTACTCTTGATATCAGATACTTCAATTCTTTCACTTGGTTTCTCTAAAATTCTTAAACACCTTTTTCGATTGTGACAAACTGTTCTAAATTCCTCTTATAGTCTACCCGAGTATAATATCTTAATAACTAATCTATGCCTAATATCAAGTCTTATTTCCTCAAAGGTATAAGATTAAGATTTCTAAGTTGTTCTCCTCTCCCCACCTTACTCTTATAGGCGTGTACAAATTTCCTCGTTTCTATTGCCTTTTCTCAAAAGGGTACTTACTAGCAAAGTAAATGGTGGTTTTGAACCATTCTATTCCCAACAACAGACACATAATCCACTTATATATGAATGTGTAAAATTGGAATTAATCAACACAGTTACATCATAGTCTTGAATAGTAAGCAAACATTTTATTGTAGCAACGTCCTGTTCCCAATTCTTCTCTATTCACTGCAAATACTTGGTTTTTTCCTTGAAGTCTCTAATTGATACCACTATGGGCTTCTATTGAGTTACCTCATGTTGTTGGGTGCAGTGCAAGGCAGGGTTTCTTGGATTGAACTAAGGTGGGTTCGAATAGTTATCCATCAGGTGAGAAGGATCACCACAATTGAAACATTTCATGTTGCTCCCTTAAACCAACATTCTTTTTCCTTATGTCCCTTCCTTCAACATAAATGGCAAACTATCATATTCGGGATGGCTCTCATTGGTGTAGTCCTTGCTTGTTTTCCTTTGTTTTCCCAGTGTTGTTCTGCAGGCCTTTTCATAAGGATCTACTCAGTTATAGATGGAATCTTTCTAATGATCCTACTCCTATCCTCATTCTTTATTCTAGTAGTGACATTAACTGTGGTAGCATATGTGGTGGGTAGAAAAGGGGCTAAAGCCCTTCTTAGGTCTTGTCATAATCCTTTCACAAACTGTCGAATTCTATTCTTTTCACTATCAATCAACTGTATATTATGCCATTGACATACTCTCCTATTTTAGATTTTGAAATTCATCTGCTCTTTTCTTTGCAACCTATTGTGGGATAAACTTAGCCCTAAATACTTTCAGGAATTTTGCCCAAGTAAATTCCTAATTGGTATTTTCCAATGCTCTTGCACTTTTAGCCACCAGTCCCTTGTAGGTTTTTTTAGATAGAAAGTTACAAATTTAACCATGCATTCTTTCATATATCATAGAGGACGAAAGATGTCTTCTATCTACTTAATCCACAACTCGACTTTCTATTCATGCTCCACTTCACCAAAGTATAAAGGCAGTTGAAATTTTGAGAAACCTTTCTAGGGCCTCGTTTTCGCCATGTGGGGCTTTGCATTCAGTTAAGTTGTAAAAGATCTTAGTCAGTCTTCTAAAAGTCTATGCTATGATGACCTCTTTGGGCCCCTTCATTTTCCACTTATTGTTCTCCTTCTTGAACGCCCAGTGGGGGTACTTATGTTAGATTGTTGTAATACATTGCTTTTTTTAGTCATAGTTAGCCTTGTCTTCATGGAATGTCGCCCTGTCTGAACTCCTAAACAAGGGGTCTTTATAATAATTTATAATTTAATATATAGTGGAATTGTATTATAACTTTAAAATATAGATGGAATTCAAGTCTATTCAAACTTATTATACATAGCATATACAGTATAGCATACTACCTATTTATACTCCATCATACTTCTGCTGCACGACTCTGATCACTAGATTGTACAACAGAACCTAAAATAGAAAAACACAAAGAAAAGCGTGAGTGTAAAACACTTAATGAGTCCCGTGTGTGCTAGTGTTTTCTTATTGAAAAATATTTTATAAAATAATGTTAATGCTATATATAAAAGGCATCTTGTGAATCAAAAACTCTTGCATGAATTGGAATTAAGTATCACAAACACCAATGTCCCATATCTTATAAAGCAATCATTTCTTTTAATAGAAAGTCAACCTGTATACAAAAGTCCAAGGCCTCGCCTTTGGCTATCACGGTCCTATTGTACTACGGTTTACACCTTCAATACTCGACCGTATTGAACTAGAATGGTATGTATTACAAGCACATCACTTCATATAAAAGGGACCTACAGTGTTCATGATTCTTGAAACTATTAAAAAGAGATACTCAAATTCAAATAGTTTAGGAAATCACTAGTTAAAATGGAGTTTATAAACAAAGGGGCTCACCTCATCTAGTTAATTCCTCAAGTCAAGCTTACTTTCTAGGAAGAACCAAGATCAAGCTTTAGAGTTATAAATCCCTTCTCCCATTTCTTCTTTTATTTGACCTTTTCTCTCTAGTTTTGGTCCTCCACTATCTTTCTTTCTTCTATTTGTAGTTGTTCTAATGAAATGTTTTCATAATAAAAAAAAGAGGATAGAAGTTTATGGAATGTGATAGAAGCTTATGGAAGGTAATAGAAACTTATAGAAACTAATAGAATCTAATAGAATTAAGTAGAAGATATTAGAAGCTTATGGAAATAAGTATAAGCTAATAGAAATTAATGGAAGGTTTTGGAAGTAAGTAGAAACTAGAACTTTATGGAAGTTTATAGAAGTAAGTAGAAGCTAATAGAATTTTATAGAAGATGATAGAAACTTATCGAACATGGTGGAAACTTATGTAAGATTTAGGAAACTTATGGAAGATATAAAAAAGTTAAAAATATCTAATAATTTTTTAGTGAAGTGGGCCACCGTCTAATAAATACAGTGGATCCTATGGGCCACTATATAATATTTCTTATCTCATATATATATATGTGTGTGTGTGTGTGTGGTAACTAATCATTTTGGGCCAAATAGTTTCTTCTTTCTTATTTTCCTTTCTATTATCCAATACTTCTTCTAAAAATCCATCCAAAAGTTCTTCAAAGGTAATAAAATACATCCTAACCCAAGACTACTTAGGGAAGGGTGTTACAATTGTCCTCTCAATGTAGGTGCTCCTCTGTCGAGGTTTCCTCGGTATGCGCTATAGATCACCTTTTACCGGCATCATATTACTAAATTATGCAATTCTGTTAATGGCCACATATGTAGGATTTCTACACACATGTAATTTATACATGATAAAATAATGCTAAATATTCCTAAGCTTTGCACACAATTAGATAGTTTCATACAAGATTCAAAACATTCCAAACAGTGTTCCCAACATGCACACATAAATACTAAACATAATAGAAGGCCAAAAATCCAAAAAGTACAAAGGTTGAGATCTTAACATCCCAAAGCAAGTTACTATGACTAAATTGTTATTCCTGCTACCTATTTAAAAATAGGATAATCATAATCCGAAGCTTGACATAGTCACAAGAGATCACACATAATTCATTATCATACACATCTCTTTTATACCTAAGAGATTGTACATCATCAGACTTTTCACGTTCCCCTCGACCTATTTATCTCTGGGTCACTACAAGGTCATTCGAATCAATCGTTACCAAAACTATTAGCAACCGGAGACACAAGTATAAACTCGTCTCCTATTTCCACTGACTCATCAATATCCAAAAAAATATTACCATCAAAGTTATCATCTAAAGGAGACCAAATTTGGATAACCATAACCATACATAAAATTTCAAGACTCACAAAAGGATATATAAATAAATAAATATAAAATATATAAATATCCTAGTACTTTGGGTTTCTAAATCCATATATTTACATAAGCATAGCCTAAACCTAAGCTTAATCCAAACTCAAGTCTAATTCAAACTTAAATTTAATCCAAACCTAAGCTTAATCTAATCCTAGGTCCTAAAACCAATTGTAACACCCCTCTACATACATAACACAAACAAGTCAGGAATGTCGCCCCATCTTTCAAACCAGGGGTCTTTATAATACGGTAGCAAATAAGAGAATAGATAAATGAATCTATGAAACTTTGAACTTGAATTAAAACTTCAAATGAAGATGTAACAATCCTAACATAGACTAAAGTCTCCAAAGTAAAAATTTCCAATCTTCCGAACAGAAAGGTAATAATAAATATTGTATCAAGGGTTTTACTATTACAAAAGATAACTCTAACTCTATAGTCTTGGAAAGCTCACATGACCATAAATGCATGGTTAGAAAATAGTGTGAGATTATAATAATCTCAGCAAGTCCTGTAGTGTGATTTGTGATAGTTATAAATCATGTCATGATGCATAAGTAGAATCATTTTGAATGGATATTAAATTCCAAATGCCTTCATGCATTTCCAAATAAATATTATTTACGAGGAACAATCCAACAAAGCATAATTCATTTACATTGCCAAAATAATTTTTGTCGGGTAAATTACTCATAACACAATCTTGGAATATTATCAATATTTTATTGAGCCTTAAACTATGGCCTCAACTGAAATTTCAAGATACATTATATAAGTAATTTAGTATCAACACGATATTGCCATACGATGATCACTTTAGTATCATTAAGATACCGTTGTTTAATAATCACTTCAGTAACAGTAAGATACCGTCGTGTAATAATCACTTCAGCGTTGTTACGATACCATCTTAAAATAATTGTTCTCATATACCCAAACATCTTATGTCTGTCATCCGACTCCTCTTGGAGATTGAATTGCTAGATAAGGACATGATCAACATCTAGTACTGTTGCCCTGTTAAAAAAGAGACAAACTTCTAGAGACGGTTAATCTACCAGAAGTCTCTCTCAATCTAATGTGAGCTAATACTAGGATTTCACCCATTGAGTACTCAATGTTTAGATACTACTTAATTGGTTCAAAAGCAATTACTATTCTTTTAAGAAATAATTTCAATTCTATTTCCAAAATTTGTTCCAATCTAAAATTTAATTTTCAATTTTTAACCCGACTAAAAATTAAAATCATACTTTTCCCAAAATACCCAAGTAAATATTCACGTATCTATTCTAGGAAATTTATTCAAGGTATAATGATTTATTATTCGCAGTTTTCCTTGTAAAAGTAATAATAATTGAAGCCATCACAAATACAGTTCATGCTATGATTCTTGTAATATTTTACAAGCATAAAAATGCATCAATTTGATGTTCATATGCTTTTCACAGCATTTAATGTATGGCTTCATTCATAAATATAATACCCACGAGAAGACTGTACAAAACTATTTTTGCATAAGTATATCATGAGTGTATATACTTGTTCAATAATTTAATTCTCAAACATAGGCATTTTTTCCAAGATATCATGTTCAATAATTCATTTTACAATATAATTAAAAGAGCTTCTCAACTATAAGCATTGTTTTCAAAATGCCAGGTTCATGATGCATTCCATAAAGTATTTGTCATGAATATAATTTGTATCATGAATTTTTTATCAAAGGGTATGTGCATCAATATGTCATTCATAAATTATTTGATATGTAATGCATAGACTCCTAAGTCCTATAAACCATTCTTACAATAGAGAGTTCATGAGGTGCAAGAACTTACCATAGTAGTGACGGATTGACATAATCACAGAGCATGCATCTTCAGTGGATAAAAATGGAAGAACATGAATATAATAGAGTATGGCAGCCTCATGGTGGGTATCCAACAAGTAGGGGGCGTATATCTCACGATCATTTGTAAGGAATCATTACTCAAGAAATCCTTGGCCAAGACAACTATGTGTTAGAAATAGTCCAAGTGATATACATGTTGAGTAATGAATTCTGAAAAAAGTATTAAAAAATTCAGGATAGAATTTATTATATTTTAGAAAGAATTGACATTAATTCTATACTCTAAACTAAATGAGATATAGTATGATGAAAGACGTTTATTACAAGGATATTTTACTATTGAAGGATTCATGTCATGCCACTTGATTTTCTGAACTTTTGGATAGTTATGATGTATTGCTAGATGCTGCTCATGATCTACGAAATATGGATTTGTTAATCAGAAGATTAATAAATTAATCATAATTAGAATTAATAAGTTAATTCTAATTATTAAAGATTATTAATTCTATAGTTATTTACAATTAATTCATATTTTACTATCAATAAACAAGAAAACCTAATAGAGGCATTGGTACTCAAAATATTATTTGATACTATTACGGGGTTAATTTGTGAGAAGAAATAATTATTGTGGGCAAAATATACAGTGTTATAATTAATTAGGTGAAATTACAATTATGAAATCCTTTTGGCAAAATTATAAACTTGTTATAAATTTAGTGGACCTAATTGCAATATGTATATATATAAGGATATATACATTACGCGACACATTTTTTTTTTGGGTAAAAAACAACAGAACCTTTTTTATTTTTTCCCCTTCTTCTCACAGTAAACCTAAGCCGTCTGTATAATCTGCTAGCACAGATTTGTGGCTTCGTCCTTGAATACCAATCCTTGTGTGAATTTCTATTAGAGAAATTTCTATTCTTGAAATTTAGTGGATTGTTGAATTGAATTAATTGAAGAAAACAGAGAATTGTTTTTGTTCGGAGATGCTATGCGTGTGGCTTTTCAGTGGATCTAAAGAAGCTTTAGAGGAATTTTGTGTGAAAGTCGATGAGAATGTAAGGCTCTATCATTATTCTTGATTAGGGTTGCAAACGAACCGAGCTTCTCAAGAGCAGCTCGCAAACTACTTGGTCAAAGCTCGGCTCGAACTTGGCATTGACCGAGCCCGAGCCAAGCTTGAGTTGAGCCTTGAATTAAACAAGCCGAGCTCGATCGTAGTAGAGATTGACTTGAAACTCATTTAAAATTCGATTCGAATGCTTGATTTGTGAACTCGAATTCGAGTTAGAATGAATAAGGGTATAAATAATATTAATATATATATATATATATATATATACACACACACATATATTAATATATACTGTTATAATATATGAAAGCATATTTATAAATTTTATTACACAAATATATTCTATATCTATATAAATATGTGTTATATTATAATTTTATCAAAAAGTAATTATCCAACTGATAATAAAAATTGTTGTAGCTTACAATCTTTTTTTCTCTCTCTCTCTCTCTCTATATATATATATATATTAATATATCTTGTTATAATATATGAAAGCATATTTAAAATTTTATTACTCAAATATATTCTATATCTATATAAATATGTATTTTATTATCATTTTACTAAAAAATAATTATACAATTGATAATAAAAATTACTGATCATCTATTTCATCTATTTAAAAATTTGTATTATAATATTTTAAAAAATTGAAGTCGAAAGGAGTAAAAACTCAATTGTGTTAAGCTTTTAGTAACTGTTAAAGGGATTACTTTAACTAAAAGTATCAAATTTAATTTATAATTCGAGCTTGAGCTTGGCTCGAGAAAGCTTGAACAGTATTCGAGCATACCCGAGCTGAGTTCAAGTAATCCTAAAAGTGAATCAAACTGAGCTTGAATATAAAATTTTTTGTTCGAACGAGCTTAAGTCGAGTTTGAGCCTTTACAAATTTTATATTAGTTCGATTTCGATAAAGTCATAGCTCGACTCGACTCGTTTGAAACCTTATTCTTGATCGTTAAATTTACATACATGTGATCTAACTGGCTAGAATTCCTTCTAATATTCTGCTACATTAATCTATTTTTCATGAGGGAATTCTAAAAGATAACACTAATAAAGAAGATAAGGAAGGTCAAGTTGACAATGTTGCATTCAATGTTGTTGTCAAAAACAGTTCAACTCGTGAAGATAGTGATTGATTCTGACAGTGATCTTGATGATGGCACTGATAATGAGCATGCAAAGCTTATAAAAGAGTATAAATTAATGTATTTAGAATGGCTTGAAGTTGCAAAGTTGAACAAGGAGGCAAAGAAGGAAGTTCATAGACTTCAACAAGTGAACAATTCATAGCAACATAAGATGGAAAAATTTTAGCAACAAGTCTAACAAACCGAAGAAAGCTAGAAAGATTGTAATCAGAAGTTAAAAAATGCTGTGTAACACCCCGCTAATACGAGACCCAATAGAGGTCGAGGATGTCACCCCATCCTTAAGACCAAGGGTCTTTATAATCGGGTGATATAGAAAAATGTAGTAAACTCAACTCAAAATACATCACATCAAAACTTATTACAAGGTATTGGGAATAAACTTAAAGCGTACAAAGCACAATCCATGACTTAAATAAAATAACGTTTAGAGGACAAACAACCTCTCAAATCCAAATAAATAAATGAACAAGGCAAACTTAATTGGCACTTATCTTTAATAATTCCCAACCTTAGGTCTAGCACCTCCTAAAATATGATAAAGAAAATTGTGTGAGAAAAGAATTTCAATAAGTCTAGTGTGTGCTCTTGTCTGAATCGAAATAGATTTTATGAATGCACTTTGAAACCAATAATCAAATGCTAATTGCAAGTCCACCAATTTCTATAAACATAGTGAGTGGTATATCATATTGAAGTCATATCACATTAATAAGTATCAACCAAAAACTATTCAAAATAAACAAGCTATGAAACTTTGCATCATAGCCTTGTTAGGAAACCCTACATCATGACAAACACTGTAAAACCCTACATCACAGTATAGTGGGTATACGGCCTACATGGTAAGATATTCCATCTCTTGCCATAACTCATTGGATTTCTACCCTGGAATAACAACCCACTTGGACTGAGGTGTTAGCTTGGTCTGGCCTAACTTACTAGGACTGTCACCTTTTCTAGATAGAGCTCATCTCTCAGAAATAGCCTCCTACTGAGAGACTTATCCTACCATTCAAAGGTTAGTCCTATAGGCCTATCCTTATTGAGTACTAAATGTTTCATTACATCATTTAAGATCCAAACTCAAAGAAAACATTTCCAATATACTTTGGTCATTCAAGCATGACTTTCAAATGATTTGCGGTAAAATCGTTTTACAAATAAAAGGTGATTTTTTAATAAAACCCTTGTTTGTATAAAAGCTTTTAATGAGAAATAGTCAAGCTTGCATTCTAAACAATCACATCATTAAAACAATATTCATTTTCCAAATGACTTTCAATCTAGAGTTTTAGTATCAAATATTTGATGCAAGAACTTACCGAATTGGAGCCTTCTGATAAGCCTAACTTATAGTGCAGCTAGATTCGTGATTCTGACCCCAACTCTAACGAAATTACAATTCATAATTAGAAGCCTCGCTTAAAACTTCTACACACCTTCCCGATCTAAGCATATCATTTCACATCCATATAATATTCATTTATGAATACATGTATAGGGATATATCATAGATGCTAGACATTTAATCATTAACTAATACTCAATAAGACATTTATTTAATATCAATTTGATAATTAAATATAAGTTCACAAATAAATACTAATTAGAAACCATTTATATTAATCATTAGAAATCGACTAAATTATTTAATCCTTATTTCTATTAAAATAAACACAAAATTATATCGCAAATAATAATTGAATAAAAGGTAAAGGGTTTTTAAAAAATAATTCAAACTAATATAATATTTTATTTTAATGTTTATCAACCAATAGTAAAATAAGTACAGAGGATAATTAAATAATTTAAAAGTAAATAACAATTGATATTTAGTGTAATGATAAATTAATAGCGGATAAATAATTTAATGTACACTAATTCATAGAAACATAATAATTTCAAGAATTCAATTAATAAATATATAAGTAATTATTCAAGTAAGCGATTCTCTATGTAAATAAAATAATACAAGTAATGAATACTATGATAACATCAATAATCCCACATTAGATCAGATAGGAAGAATTAAAATAATCGATTGCAAAAACCCATTAGGGTATGATATTAAAACAACTTGCATCTACCTCATGGAAAATAATTATTAGGATAATCATATTATATCAATTTCACAAATTGATATTACACTACCAAAAAAAAAAAAAAGAAGCTATTTGCGACAGCCAAATCCGTCACAAATCCAGTGTTGTGACGGATTTGCGATGGATTTGGCCATCGCAAATAAGAGCGTCACAAACAGCAACGGAAAACTAAATTCGTCGCAAATAGCGACACATTTGCGACGGCAAAATGTCTGGTCAATCAAATTACATTTTGCTACGGATTTGTGATGGAATAATTGAAAAATAAAATAAAATGTGAAAAAAATCCATCACAAAACCGTAGAAAGTTGCGACGGATTTGCAACGGAATATTTTCATGGAAAAAAATAAAATGGAAAAACATCCGTAGCAAATCTGTAGCAGATTGCTATGGATTTGCGACAGATGGAAAATAATTCCGTCGCAAATTCCTAGCAAAGAGCTACGGATTTGCGACGGCATAATTACATATTTAAAATAAACGAAAAAATATCCATCGCAAATCCGTTGCAACTTAAGAGGGATTTGCAACGAAATTTTTTGAAATTAAAATAAATGTAGAATATGCCGTCGCAAATCTGTAGCAATAGTTACGGATTTGCGACGGATTAATTATAAATTAAAAAAATAAAAAAAATCCGTCGCAAATCTGTAGCAACGTGCTACGGATTTGCGACGGAATAATTACAATTTCAACAACAATAAAAAAATCCGTGCGACAGAATAATTACAATTTAAAAAAATTAAAAAAATCCGTCTCAAATCCGTAGCAAATTGCTACGGATATGCGATGGAATAATTACAATTTTAAAAAATAAAAAAAATCCGTAGCAAGTTGCTACGGATTTGCGATGGAATAATTGCAATTTCAAAAAAATAAAAAAACCCATCGCAAATCCATAGCAACTTGCTACGCATTTGCGATGGAATAATTACAAATAAAAAAATCCGTCACAAATCCGTAGCAACATGCTACGGATTTGCAACAAAATAATTAAAAATTCAACAACAATAAAAACTCCGTCGCAAATACAATTTGCTACGGATTTGCGACGGAATAATTACAATTTAAAAAAAAAATAAAAAAATCCGTCACAAATCTGCTGCAAGTTAAGACTGAATTTTAAGACCGAATTTGTCAAAATTAATTTTAAATAAATTAATTTTAAAAAACTTGTGACAAATTATTAAACAATTTTTCTCATAAATATCAAATCTATAATGTTTTTTAATGTGAAAACAATCTAATAAAACAAATAAAATTTCGAAAACAATAATAAATTACAACATGCCAAATCATAAAGTAAAACTACAATAATCCAAACATGTGTATACACATAAGTATCATAATAGATAAATAATGTTAAAAATACAATCATGTAGCTAAAGGGGTAGTAGAATTTTTCATAGCGACTATGACTTCATTCATCCACCAGAAAACACTGTCAAACAAGAAACAAAAAGGAGAATAGGAGGCTACTAAAGTTTGACACGTAGAACTACTATGCACAAGGTAGTACTTTGGAAACACAGCCTATCATCCAACAAGAGCTAACATATCAACCCAAAAATTAGTACACAGCTTGATATTTCTAAGAGTGCTTTTCTCACACATTATCATAGTTGAAGAAGTTGAAGTTCCCAAGATATCATTTAGAATCACTTCATTTTGTTCCCCTCTTCAATGTGAAATAATTGAGTTGAAATGATTTGATGACTGGAATTTAGACTGAGCTGTATCAGACTCCTCAGCTTTGTTAAATTTAATTGCTCATGTTTCACTGATTTGCTTCCTATAAACCAAACAAGTGCCTGATCAAAAATTTCAGAAATCATATAGATCTCTCCTATATGTATAAAATCTTGGGAAGCAATTGGATAAGATATTAGAAGTTACTTACCCATAATATTAAGACTAAAAGTATAAGAAGAGTTCCAGGGAAAAAAAGACTGACAAAAACAAAAACAATGATATTTTTGAAGAATTCCAAGATGGAAAGCATTTACTGAATTTTTTTATGGACTGCTATTCCTAGTACTACCATGATGTATTACAACTTTACTATGTTAGATGAGAGAACTCAATGCTAGATTAAAGTAAATGAACAATAAAGGATAATGAAGAATAAATGATAACTCTAATAGAAAAGGATTGAGGAAAGTGGAAAGATATGGGGCTTTAGGAGATATGGCTTATGGCATGAAATTCTAGAGCTGAAATTTTTACACAGCAAACTACATGGAAAATCAATTGAAGATGTACTAAATGCAGGCAGTGCTAACGAAAGAATAACTGTACTTATTGTTGACTTCAGCACGGAACACCTCCGCTACTTGAGCTTCTTTCAACCGATTACATATCTGATAACAAAAAATGTGATGAGGACAAGATAATCGCAATGAACAGAGAAAAATAAACAGAAAAATAATAGAACAAGACTCTACATTTCTCCAAGTTTTATGACCTTGAACTCCTTGATAGCCAAGGTCTTGTTTAATATTCGAGACAACAAGAACCATGTAAGGTGAAAGATGATTAATAATCAAGTTCTAGAAATGCTCTTTCTAAAACAGTTAGATGTGGTGTCAAATCCATTGACATTATAGGTGCCTTTCTTTACCCAAGTCCCTCATCCTCTATCCCAAGAATGTCGACTAGGGTCCCCTAGATAAGTGAATAGACACCCCCTCAACAATCATAACCACAACAGCTCAACCAAATCTGAAAATACATAAGAAAATAGAAAACATAAAGCATAAATCAAAATATAAAGAAAGATAAATTATATTCTAATTGCAAAGCAATAATATTCAAAGACAGCTAGATATCCAAACTAAGTAGATAAAAACCAAAAAAAAAAAAAAAATAAAGCAATGAATATTTTATAATTCCCAAGAAAATATCAATTGCCGTGTAGCCTCATAATCCACAGAGAGAGGAATTCATTTCTCTACAATATCTAGAGCAAATCTAATCAATAAGACCAATTCAGTCAACCCAACTCTTCATCTCAAATTCCACAAAACAATCACATCTCAAACTCCTCAATAACATTAAGCAAATTAAGCATCCATTTTGACTAATTCAATAGAATATATATATATATATATATATATATATATATATATATATCATAATCTACACCATTTTCTACTTAACATCAAGGGCTTGAAGCAGAATCAGTCCCCTATGGTGTAAAACCGGCCATTAGTTTACATTGCACCAAAACAGTCCACTCACTTCAATTACTTAAATTACATTTCTAGCAATGGCAGTCTTCCCTTTTTATGTCATAACTTATAGCGTATCAATTTCCTATTTCCTCTAACATCTTAGGGCATGCCTAAGTTCAGCCACAACAACACAGCATCTAAGAATACATAAAAAATAAATTACATAAACAACTTGTTAAAGTACCTCAAGCACTCTTTTTCCCCTAAAACTCAATTGGCCATCTCGAATGTCATGTTTGAGGATATTAACAAGATCAATAGAGCTGTCCCAAGATTTTATATAGCCTGCAACAAAGCCATACGACATCTTAGATTAAAGTTCAAAACGTAGGTAATCCAAGCTTTTAGGATCTGTTGCAATAGGAAAAAAAAGGGATTAAAAAAAAGTTGAAGTCACAAATCAGATTATTATCAATACGAACAAACTCATATGAAAATAGATGCTAGATTTTTACAAGCATATACCATCAGGTTTTGAAGATACGATTTCTGAACCACCAAACCCAATTATATCAGCCACACTAATTCTATTCTGCAAGAAGAAAATATAATATAGATCAATTCCATAAATTCACCCCCTAGAAAAATTTGATAATGATAGGAACATGGAGTGATAAGAATGTGGAGATGACTAGTCAATCATGCTTCAATTTATGTTTGTGCATTAATAAGTTTCATGTTCTTAACCCAAGGAATCTAGTTTACAGGTGAATGTCCAATTTTTTCATCAGCAAGACATGAACTTAGATAAATTAAAAAAGCAATCCATATTAAGAGCCATATTGCAAGGGGCAAAGAAAATCAATAGAGCCAGTGCCCATAACAGAAGAAGGGACAGAATCCATTTTCCAAGAATATTCGAATGTTAATGTTGGATAAAGAAATAGTCATAAGGTGAGTAATTCTTAAGTATAAGTGGTCTCTAGAAGAAAGATAGTAGGAAGGAATAGAAGAACATGGCCAGAACACACAATATATAGAGCAACAAACGAAGGTGAAAGAAGAGGAATAAAAAGATCATGCTGATGCATGGATAGTAAATTGCAAGAAGGCAATTGCTAATATAAAGTCTTAAACACGCTAACACATGCTACAAATTCAAATTGCTAAAATGAATGTCACCCACTTCACAGCTAACTTTACAATTTAGTTAGAGATGTAATCAGACTGAAAATTTTGCATCTATATAACCAGTCCACACATTAATGTAAAGATTGGTGCTTCTAACCAGAGCATATTTTCCCCCTTATTTTCCTATAAGACCATTATCATAGTAAATGTGTTTTCCCAAAATAAGAAAAAGTCAAAATACTGAAAGCATTTAAGCAAGAAAAACAGCTAGTAGTATTCTTAATTCAACTGGCATTAATTAGGTGAGGTTAAATAAAGATCCAAAAAGAGTCCTCGTAACTAAAACTCAGATCCCTCAATAAACACAAACATATAAAATGCTACTAAAATATTAGATCGGGCATTCGACACAAGAGTCAAGTAAATAAAGCCAAATAAAAGAACCAAACTTGCTTACAAAAACCACATCAATGATACAATAAAAAACAAAAACTCGTACCCTTTACTACAAGATCTATTTTTTCATATGAAAATCAAAATTTCAAGATTATAAGACCCCAAAATTTCAAACTTGAATTTGTACTTAGATGAATGCTATATAGAAAAAAGAAAGAAAAAACAATGCAGGATGTGAGATCAATTGCAAACAAATTAACTGAATTTAGAAGCTCCGTGATAAGTAACAATTGGAACTTTATAGCAAATAATATAAGAACTATTCAATACTCAGCAATGCACAAAAAAAAAAAAAAAATCATTGCTTCATAAAGAAAGATTATGAACTTGCTGACTTCTAGAAATCCCACTTCAGAGCAAAAGCTTTAGAGCAAAAGCTGATTGCAAGAGCAAGTTGAGAGAGGCTGGGGGGGGAGCGCCGGGGAATGGGGGAGTCTCGCGGGGAGGGGAGAGAGTCGGCGGGGGGTGGGGGGGAGAGCCGGGGCGAGGGGAGAGAGTCGGCCGGCCGCGTGGAGGGGAGAGAGCCGGTTGGGGGGAGAGTGGGGCGAGGGGATACAGCAGGAGGGAGGGGGGTTGCGCGGGCAGGGGGTGGCGGGTGGGGGTCGCGCGCGCTGTAAGATCTGGCTAGGGGGAGGCGGCCAGGGGAGGGAAGAAGGAGGGAGGGGGAAGAAGAAAAGTGTTTGAATTTTTTTTTTTTTTTGGGTAGGTTATCCCAAAAAAATTGGACAAAAAATTAAAAAAAAATTGTCACGAATTTGTCAGGGATTAGTAGTAAATTTTATGATTTCGTGACAAATAATCACATATTAGCCACGGAACACAAAACAAAAATTTGTATATTTATATTCAATATAAAATTATATAATTCAAATTAAAAAAATATTTTGTATATTTATATAATTTTAAAATTTTATATACTATCAATTATACTATCTTTTTTATTAAATGATTTTTACATATATATATATGTATATATATATATATATATATAAATATATATGTATAAATTCATACACAATATAACCCACACACACATATACAATCATAATCACAAATATACATGAACAAATGTGTGTGTGTGTCTATGTATAAAATATGTATATATATATATATATATATATATATACATACATATACAAATATTTATTTATATGTATAGACACACACACACACACACACACACACATATATATATATATATATATATTCAGATATTCATATAAAATACACACACACACACACACACATAATTAATGAAATTTTCTTATTAATTAATGTCACGGCAATTTAGTTAATTGTACTGATATTGTTATCAAAAAAAGAAAAAATATATATCATATCTTTAAAATTTTTTTAATACACACATATATTTCTATACAAAAATATTACATTCTATTTTAAATTTGTATAAATTCTTTTTCATGAATAATTAAGTTAGAGATAAAAAAACATAATGTACAAAAAATATTTGACCATTTTAATCAAAATATTTTATTTACACACACACACACACACACACACACACATATTAATTAAATTTTCTTAGTAATTAATGGAACTCCTTATTACTCATCTTATAAAACACATAAGTTGTTCTTATAATAGTGACCATATATATTTTACCTCTAAGAAAATTATCTATAAAGAACATGTAAGAATATTTTATACAACAAGCAATATTAGTAAGAAAATCATGGACATATTCTATGATAAGAACACTCATGTGTATATAGTATACAAAATTATACAAAAAAGGCCTTAATAAGTAACTTTAAATGTTTTAGATTAATATCCGTCACAAATCCGTCTCTAATTTTGTGATAGATTAGCTAGAGCAATTTTTTTAATTTTTTTCTTCAATTTTTTTTAAAAAATAATTTCCGTCACAAATCCCTCGCAATTGTTGCGACAGATTTGCGACGGAATCTCTAAATCCATCGCAACTAATTTTCGTCGCAAATCCGTCTCTAATTTTGCGACGGATTTGAGACGGAATCTCTAAATCCGTTGCAAATAATTTTCGTGGCAAATTCGTCTCTAATTTTGCGATGGATTTGCGAGGGCCGGTCAACTATATCCCTTAACCCTTTTTTCCATTGGTGAGCCGTTGCAAATTTGCGACGGATTTTGTCGGTCGCAAAAATCCGTCGCAATTTACTAACTTTCTTGTAGTGTTAAACTATTTACTACTAATAAATTACTAAATATTGGTATATATACTTCATATTAACTATCACCATTATAAGATTATATAATGAATAGCATAATGCCAACGAGAATTCCAACATGAATGGCTTAGCATAACACCTTCATTAAATGCACAACCATTATGAACAATACAAAATTCTCCCCTAATTAAGTAACGTGCATGTAAATAGTTTACATTACCAGCGTACACTAGATTACCATGAGAATCAAAATATTGATTGAGTAAAATATGCCAAAGGAAGAAAAGGATTAAACAATCGTTACTCTACCATCCTCACCAGATTCTTCTGCAAAAATAGTGACCAATACGTTCAAGATTTGAGCGGTAAAGATTAGATGTTAAAGGGGAAGAACGCGACAATGGTGTCTTGCGTCTGGGTAAGAATAGAAGAGCAGTAGATTCATGAATTTGCGAGAGAAGGATTTTACCTTGACTGGTAATATGCCGAATGGATTGTTTGGTGTGAGTTTCGGTCAAGTGAAGGGATGAGAGGAGCGGCTGCTTTTTGGTTTTGGAGTGCATTGGGGCTATTTTGATGTTGGTTTGGGGAGGCCGAATGGCCTGTGATATATATGTTTTGGTTGAGGGAAAAGAGTGGAGAAAAGGGCTATTTAAGTGAGCAAAAGGGAACAAGTTTTGTTTAGCAAAAGGTAGGCTGTTTGGTTTTAAGGGGTGGGTCGAATGCTTCGTTGAGTGTGGGAAGTCTTGGTTATGGGCGTTGAAGGGAGTGAGTCCGAAATCCCCCTTGATGCCTGTGTGTGTGTATAGTGTAAATGAGAAGAAAAAAAAATTAAAAATTATGGTGTAATCCCCAAGACTTGATTAGGAGAAAAGTAGGAACACTTCTATATTTGAAGAAGGGAAATTTCCTAATTAAAGGCTACTTGATCTCAATAAATTTGGCAGCTTTTTCTCCACCAGAATATTCCCCTATCTCAGATGGATTTAAAAAAAATAAAATTACACAGCTGTATAATGACTGAATCCAAGGACAATCGTCTATGTTCTTAGATGGAGTTGCGGTATGCCATAAGGAAAGAAGTTCCAGAAACCTTTGAATTCAAATCATTGGAAGTAAAAGGAAAGTGGTAGCTATTTTTGTGAATTTTCAGTCATGAGGATTAGGGCATGGAATATAAAACATAAAATTCATGCAGCACGTAAAATTCGAACTTCAATCCAACAGTTAAATTTCCATCACTGCACCCAGTAAACCACAATACCCTTGCACTTGCTACAGCTTCCAACCAAAACTCGCACTTGCTAAAGTTTGCATACAACTTGTGCTCTTTTAATTTCTTCAACACTAGTCTCAAGTGTTGAGCATGCTCCCTAGGACTCTTGGAGTAAATTAAGATATTGTTGATGAATACCGCTACAAACTTGTTTAAGTATGGTTGGAAGATCCGGTGCATTAGATCCATAAACACTGCTGGAGCATTAGTCACTTCGAATGGCATCAACACGAACTCATAATGGCCATATCTCATGTTGAAGGCCATTTTAGGAATATCATTCTCCTTGATTCATACCTGGTAGTATCCTTGTCTAAGGTCCAACTTCAAGTAGCAGTTAGATCCATGAAGTTGATCAAACAATTCATCTATCATCGGCAGAGGATACTTGTTTTTTATCGTTAGATTGTTTAGTCCCTGATAATCAATGCACAATCTCAATATCCCGTCCTTCTTCTTTACAAATAATACTGGGGCTCCCCAAGATGATGTACTTGGTCGAATATACCTTTGTTGCAATAATTCCTCTAGCTGCTCCTTTAACTCTTTTAATTTTGTTGGGGCTATTTGATATGGAGTCTTCAAAGGAGGCTCAGGCCTAGGTATGAGGTTGATTGTGAACTCTACTTCTCGGGGTGGAGGTGGCGAGTCCAATTCTGCTGGAAATACATTCTGATACTCCTTTGCTGTTGTAGATCCTCTAAGGTGCATTGGTTTTTAGGTTTATTTATGGTGTAGGCTAAGTACCTTTTGCATCCTTGCCCTAACAATTTTCACGCCTTGGTTCCCATAATCAGAAACTTCAGCTCTTTCACATGACTCCTCTTAAATTCCAGTATGTTCCGCCCCGATCAAATGAATTGAACCACTTTGCTTCTACAATCCACGTGAGCACCATGTTTAGATAGCTAGTCTATCCTCAAGATCAAATCATAATCCTAAAAGTTATAAGAATAAGGTTGGCTTTCAAATCCTCACTCCCAACTCGAACATCAAAATCTAGTATGTATCTTCTGGCTTCTACCATCTTTCCTAACGGTGTGCTTACTGACAAAATATAAGGCAACTCCGTCCCAACCCAACCCATAAGAGATACACGAATTTCGTTAGTGTAAGAGTGTGTGGAACCAGGGTCAATGAAGACATTCATAAGACAACCTTGGATAGAAAGTGTACTTCTACTACTGCAGCATCCGCACTGACTTATTCTTAGTTCAGTGCAAAAATCTTAGCCTTCATTTAGGGTTTTGTTCTCCCACTCTCTACTGCTCCACTGTTATCTCTTCTATTGGTTAATGGTTGAGCGAATTTCACTGGAACAACTTTCAAAGGCTTAGGATAATTACTCTTTATGTGGTTGGGATCCCCACAGTTGTAGCATTTCCTCATTGGGTTCTTAGACCAACAATCCTTCCCTAAGTGTCCCCATTTACCACAAAAACAATAAGTAGATAGGTTGGGTCTAGTGTTCATAGGCTAAGCTTGATTCCCTTTGTTATTCCATTGTGGATTCATGGGTCGTTTGTTTTTGTTTTGCTTTGGAGGAAATGGTGGTTTATGAATCACTCGACTCTTGTCTTCTTTTTTCGTTCTTGTTGCTGTATCTACCATGATAGAATAAGTTGTGGAGGGGAAGAGTGCCAGAACTCTCTGTAGTTCTTGTTTGAGTCCCATGATAAATTGACAGGTCCAATTATGCTCCGTGTCCACCAATCGCTTGCAATACTTCGAGAGCTTGTTGAATTGGGCAGCGTATCGAGCGACTGACATGCTCCCCTACCTCAGATTCTAGAACTCGTCTTCTCGTTTCTCCACAATCCATTGCGGAACGTACTCTGCCCAGAATGCCTCAACAAATCTTTCCCAAGTCCAGTATTGACCTCTTTCTCTCCCAGTCTACCTGAATTCGCTACCACTAATCACATGCCGGGCCTCTTAGTCTAAAGGCCGCAAACCTCACCATCCTCTGTTCCATGTATTGTAGGGTGGAGAAGATGTCCTCTATCCATTCTATTTATTGTTTCGCCTTCTAATCTTGTTCTGCTTCTCTAGGGAATGTGGGTGGTTGGAATTTCAAGAACTGTTTCAATGACTCATCTTCTTTGTAAGATGTCCTTCGTTCTAAAAGAGTGTGCAACAATTCTATCATTCTGTTGAACACTTGTCCTATTGAGACTTCTTCCAGTCTTTCCGACCCTGCTCCCTGCCATTGGTTGCCTTGTACTTCTTCTTCGAGCACAGGAGGTGGTGTAGTCTTGTATATTGATACAGTCGGCACTGCCATGCACTTTCCCCTTCCAAGGGTAGTTATCCCATGCCTTGGTGCCGTTGGCTCAAATGTACGTGCTCTTCCACTACAAATGGTCACTCCCCTTCTTGTAATACCCTGTATTTTAACCTTCGAATGGCTACTACTTGTAATAGGATGAGAATTGTATCAATGGTCAGAACAAAAGATGATCAGTATAAAGAAATGAGTATTTTAGTATAATAACATTTTGTCGAGACCTAGATGTAATTATTGAATTTATTCTACCCGTACCCTAAATCTTCAAAAGGCTACTACTGTTAATAAAATAAGAATTTGATGGTATACTGAGAATAAAAATTGATCAATGTGGTGAAACGCACTTTTTGGTGTTTTCGTCATTTTGACCGCCCCTGTGATTTTGATCACGAATTTGATCAAACTGAGAAAGAATTGAAGAATTTAAGTATTACCAATGGATTCAATAGAATTTTTGGAGTTGAATAGCAAAATAAAATATTTTTCCATTTCGGACTCGAATTTTGATTCTTTCGGAGAAAAAGTAAAATCGCGGTTAAAAGAATTGGTGCGTGTGGCATTTTGTGATTGGTAGCCCATGAACATGTGTCAACTTAAGAGAGGTTGCATGAAGAATTTATGCAAGACACATGGAATTAAAGAATTACAAATTAATAAAGGAATTATGTGTTTAATTGTGATCGGAACACATCACTTGTGGAGCCATTTAATTAATGTCTTGAAATTTAATTGGCCAATATTTTGACCATGAAGAGGCGCTGGAATGGCTGAAAAATAGCTAGAAATTCAGCAGCCACAAGAATGAAGAGAAAAGGAAAATTTAAGGAAGAAAATCAAGGAAAATAACGTGCATTTTTATGATTGGAACACACCTATATGTAAACCACCACACAATTAATAGAATTAGAAATTAATTAGCCAAAAATTCTGATGAAATGTGGCGGTGGGAAGGTTGTTTTACAGACAGAAATTTGATAGCTTGAAGGGAGAAAAATAAGAGAAAAAGATATCAAAGAAATTAGCAAAGAGAGAGAAAAGTTGAATAGTGGGTATTCTTGGTGAACAGTGAGTGTTCTTGAGAGTTTCTTAGAGCAAATCACACCAAAGAGCCCAATATGCAAGGTAAAACCCTATCTTGCTAGAATTAAAGTTGTTGTTGGGTGAATGGTGATTATTTTATTGTTAATTTTAACATGAAAATATTTTTTTATGTCTTGATTTTGGATCAAAAGTTAGGGTATATAAACTTTATATGTGAACTTTAGATGTGATTATGTGAAAATAGGAGTTAATTGTTAGAAGGATGAATTATGCTAATTTTTTATTGAAGGAAGTGAATTTGCGTTGAATAAACATTACTTTTATGAGTTGTTGGAATTTTAAAATTGAAGGATCAAAGATGATTCGAAGGAAAAATTGAATGAATTTAATGTTCTCAAAGTGTTAAAGATTAAAGGAAATCAAAGCATAACATGAATGGTTTAGTTAGGGCAAACTATTGTGACTGTTTTGCCTTTGCATTGTGTCGTGGAAATCTCAACTCAGGAAAGGATTACAAAGAAATAAAGTTAAGAGTTTTATGATCGCTTTTATATATCATAGAGCCCAACCGGAGTTGTGGATTGAAAATTATGCGAGAAACAAAATTGTGTGTTAAGAATGGAAATTCCAGAATTTTGGTTGGGAAACGAATGAACTTAAAAGGGATTATGATATGATCTTGAGTGGGCTTTTTCTTAGTGTTGTGAGTGGTTTAATTGGTAGGAAGTTCAACTCAACTAATGGGGCCAAAACAGAGAGATTTCTTGAGGAAAAAAGGAGAAAATAAAATAACAACCTACCCTCTATCAAACCCTTGAAGAACTAAGCTTCAAAGACCCTCAAAAATGGTAAATAGTTCTACTATAATCTCACCCCAATATCCTTGAAGCAATAAAGGCAAACAAGAACAAATAGAATAGAGAAAATAGACACCCAAGTAATGGAATTCAAACAAACTTTAGAAGAGCAAAGCAACTAAGATCCATTCAAAGAAACCATATTGGATTATCCAAAAGATTTATAGACTCATTCATAAGGAGGACTAACTCTTAAGCTTGGTCTTGAACAAGATGAATAAGGAGGCTAGGGCCTCTCAAGATTCTCTTTCAAATTTTGAATAAAGTGTGTGAATTGTATTGTCAAATCACTAAATGTTCTATTTATACTACCCTAACCCTAACTAAGTAATCCCTGAGGTTCTAATACAATTAAGATCCTTAATAGGTCTTTATAAAACATTTAAAAATGGAGAAAACATAAAAAACGCGGGGCAGTGATCAGCTGCCTAGGCCCTAGCTAGCGCCGGCTAGGGCTCTTGAATCGGTGCTGGTTGTACGCTGTGTTCGGGCTGCCGTTGGGCAGGCTGAAGCTGGTGCCGGTTTGGTTGCTTGGGACCAGTGCCGGCTGTCCGCTGGAAGGCCTCCTTTGGTTAAGTTTCGTCCATCTTTGTTGCCAACTTGAGTTCTTGTTGGAGTCCTTCTTGGATAGTCATCAAAATGAGCTCTTGGCAAGCTTCCTCAACCTTCCAACTCTCTTCCATCCTTAAGCATGGTTTTATGAGTAATTAAAGCTCATCTTGAAGCTTCTTGGACCTAGATCTTGTCATCGGTCTTTGTCTTTGCATGGTCACACCTCCCCATCCTTGATTTTGACCTCCATGATGAAGCGAAGTCTCATCAGATTAATTATGTGATTTTAGGATGAAATGAATGAGAAACATGAAGAAAATTCCTTGTTCATGAAGAGAGGAAGGATATGGAAAAAAAAAAGGAAAACGGAAGAATTGAATAAACGACGAAAAATCGACAAGAACGATTGTTGAGCATTTTCTTAACCGTCGGGCACATCAGTTGGACGTTGGGCATGTCGGCTGGACATCGGCTACTTTTTGACCAAACACAACTAAACATAAAAATGATGTTTGATGTAGGTTTATTGATAAATGACCAACGATAGGTTTGAAACGGTGAAAAGTGTAGTCGAACGGCACATGAACGATAAAAGCTTATTTAGGACACGAGATGAGTCCCTTTGACTTCTAAAATCTTTTGAAAGCTAGTATGTTTTATTTTTTCATGAAATGCTACATTTTACACCATTTTGAAAATTCTTGAATATATTTAAGGTTTATCTAAGAAAGATTTATTTTTATGCTATCTTGGGCTCGAATGACCATTATAATTGGCTTGGAAATCTTAACGAATGATTAAAGTACGAATTTTGTGCATTTAGTTCTTTTTGGATTAAATACTTGGAATTTTCAAAAAATGGCAATTTTTGGAATCAGGTATTCACAAATTGACTAAAATGCCTTTATTGGAACATTTGATAGAAATATGATTGGAAACTTTGAATTTAATCATCTTTTAGGATTAGGATTTTGGATTTCTTGAAATAAGTTCTTTTTGAAATCAGGTATTTAGAAAATTATCCAAATGTCCTTATTAGAATGTTTTATGGAAACTTTTAGAATTAGGTATTTGGTAAATAACTGAAGTATCTTAATTGGAACTTTTGTGAATACTTTTCAAATTTGGTAAGGGTAAAATGATCCAAATACTCTCGAGAAGCCTTTTGGAAATCGAGTATGGAAAAATGACCTGAATACCCTTGGAGATGACTTTTGAGATCGGGTACGGGCAAAATGGCTTGAATACTTTTGAAAACTTGTTTTAGTGTGCGAAAAGAACTTTTCACCCAGTTTCGACAAGGTTTTGGAAAATGATTTCTAGGTATGGGATTGACTTTTAAAAAATGATATTTTGATCCCGAAAACTACTTTATTAGCCTGATGTGCCTATGAAATGAACTGATTAGCCCTGGGGTACCTATAGGAATAATTATTTGATTTGTGAGTCAGTGAGATCAATTTCTAGAGAATGATATTTTGGCCCTAAAAATGTTTGATTTGAAATATTTTGGGAAATATGCCCTCTTAGGCTAGGTTTCTGATGTAAAAATCGAATGTTTTAATAAAGAATTTATTTTCAGAAATTGTTTGTGAATTTACAATTTTATTTGTACACAATTACGTTTGGAAAAAAACCTATTGTGTTTAAGTAAGTGGTCCATGTGAATGGAGATTTTTCACAGCAAAGTATGGATCACGGGTTACTTAACACATAAACGTTCATTCTTAACCGATTGATGAAAATGGGAATCTCATCATATCTAGGTTATTATATTGTGAATTCTAAATGGGGAATGGCTTACCTTTAGCCAGTGAGTAGTCCACTCACTTCATGACATAAGCGAATTTCGAATACGTAGAACATGACCTGTAGTAGTAGTTTCTTAAAAGTATTATATGGTAGAAACTTAGACTACTATTGCTATAGCGTAGACTAGTACTATACAACTTGAGTATGAGTTGGTGGTCTATTGAAGCTGGAAGTATATACTTTGATATGTTATAGTTGAGGTTCTATCGTAGGACTAATATACTTACATGTTGGATATGTGTGATTGGTTAGTTAAGACAGACTTGTACAAGATAGTTTCTATACTATAAATATCCAGGGCCTTGGGAAACAAGACTTGGATATTTGCTTTAGGGTAGATCCCTTGGAAAGCGGAAACAATTCAGGAAGTCATGGATAATTGGACTAGAAGCCTAAGGATGGTAGATGTCATTTAGAGAGGTGTCAGTACACTTCTTCCTCTCTAAATGTACGGCAGTGTATAGAGGGATATTTTAGTCATTACACATGTAGGTCGAAGACTTTGCTAACGCAGCATTGTCCTTGGGATCAATATTTTCTTATGGTGATATTAGAAAATATTTAAAATGCAAAATATAGCTATTTATATGGCAAGGGTATTTTGGTCATTTTAGTAGCCAAGGAGGTGTGTCTTTTGCTCCCCAATATAGACCGTGAGTTCTAATTAAATACAGGCTAAGGAATTGGTCTTAAATTAAATTAAATGAAATTTATTTTATTTAAATAGCCTGATTTAATTATTTGGCTAGAATAAAATAAAGGTCCATGGAGAGAGAAAATTAATTAAATTAGTTTGGTGGGTTAATTAATTATTCAGGGCTCTAGCCCAGTTTGAATAATTAAAGATTAACCTAGGACTAAACTAATATAGGCTTATTTATTGAACTAATTTATTTAGACTGAAAATTAATTATTACTTGAGCCAATTATTTGGTTCTAATTAGAATAATTAATTAAGTCCAAAAGGCTAAACTAAGAGTCCAATAGGCTAGTCTAGTTTAACCTAGGGTTTTATTTAGGTTAAACAGGAGGATTGGACATAGCGTTGTTTTTTACACGGCTTCTTCTCTGTGGAAAAACCAGACGTCTCTCTCTCTCGCTCTTTAGAAAATATTCCTTAGTCTGTGAGTTGTTCACCCAATGGAATTAGGCAGGCCATATACTAGATGATCGAGAGTTTGGCATTCACCTACATGCAAAGATGGAGTAGAAGGCTTGTAGGAATTGCAGCAGAGGTTTCCACCAGCACGCCTACCCCAATTGTACACATTTCAGTCCAGCCGTCTTTAAGAACAAGAAGAAAATGTTAGAAATTTTTAACCTTGGAGTCCCGCCAAAGCCTAACCGGCGCCGGCTAGGGCTGCCGGAGCCGGCGTCGGCTCTGTTCGGGAGTCCCTTGTTCTTCAGTTTTTCCAGTTTTTTTTTATTTTTCGCTTTCGTTGCGTGCTCTGTGTTTTTCCCTTCTTAAGCCTTCAATTGGTATCAAAGCCAGGTTTTGTGAAAATATAGGGAGCATGCATCTCGTTGAATAAAATTGGACACATATGTGTGACTAAATCGTGATCCCTCGCTATTTTGGTATGGATAGATTCTCTGTTAAACCTCTCGGATTGAGGTATAGGAGATTTGTAATTTACTATTTTTCTTAGCAAATCCTGTATGCCCAATGTTAATGGGTATAGGCTGTTGTTGGTTTTGGTTGATTTCATTGTATTTGGGTTGAAATCGGAGAGCCAACGAAGCCAGAAGTTGTGGTGAAAACCATAGAAAATTCGCAGAGGAAATTCACAGAAAACTACAGAGGATCACGCGATCAGATTGCAATTGGTGCCGGCTGGGATGGCCAAACCGGCGCCGGCTCGGGTCTAGAATCTGGTCCACGCTGGTTGCCCATGGTCCTGGTTCTGTGCGATGGGTGTAGTGGACTAAGGAGAAAATTTTAATTTTCCTTGTAATTTTTTCCTTGCAATTTCTTTTGGTTTTGGGGTCTATACTAAGCGAAGTTAATATTTTTGCAATAGTTAATATTCAAGGAATATTTTTGCATGAAAAATATTAGTAAGGGATTTTAAGATTAAACAAGACAATTAATTAATTAATTAATGTGTTTAATTCTATTATTTGGGCACTTTGGTTTAAAAATAGAAAAGTATGAAAACGTCTACAATTTTCTAGCATGCTATTTGTTTTTAAGTACCTATGTGCACGGTTTCTCAAAGACCAAAGTTTTTAAGAATATTTTTGACAAGTAAAACATTTTTCTACAAATTAAATGGTTATTTTAACTTGAAAAAAAATTAATCCTTAGATATTTTCTTAAAGGATTTAATCCTTGACATAGAAAATATATTAGATTTAGATATATTTTTGTAGGTTAAAATAGAAAGCCATTTTGTTTTATTTTAGCACAAAGAAAAATTGTTTTGTCAAATAAACTTAAGACCAAAGTCTCTAGAAAGTTTTAATTGGAAAATTTTTGAAATCATTAAGTTTTTAATTTAAATAAAATTAGTCCATGGAAAAATCTCTCAAAGGATATAAACCATGACATAGAGATTTTAATAGATTTAGACATTTTATTTTTGAGTTAAAGGGAAAACTTAATGGAAATTTTCAAAAAGATATTTTTCAGAAAATCCTTGTTTTAAAAGACTAAGTGGGAGAGGGGTTCCAACGGCCCTATGGCTTCCATCACGATTCTCATTAGAAATCGTGGAATTCCTCGCGTCACCCTATGAATGAACCCGTATAGGATGGGGATACCACAAAGATCTAGATCTAATAGAGGGATGTAATTAATAACGCAGGGTACGTACTATGATCGGTCAGCCCCTCGTTGGAAGTTATAGTACGAGGTATATCCATAGGAAATGAGAGGAAATGACCATCCACTCGATGGAGTTATCTTCTAGATCATTACCTAGAAGGGAAGTTAATTTATGGTGGTTAACACACTTAGCTTAGAGAACTGTTAATCTTCCTAAGAAGCTATGTTAGTTTTCCTAAGAGCCAAATTAATTATTATTAGTTTTGATAATAAGGATAAAATGCACAAATTTATTTTGTTCTCACAAACTAAACCTCTTTCTTTTATTTTCAATTTTTCAGAAATGGTGGGAGGTTCTTTTAGTCCATTGGCTGTAATTATCAGAAATAATAAGCTAATGGACCAAATTATGTGGACTGGAAAATGAACCTGGACATAATACTCACAGCAGAAAAGTATAAGTATGTCCTTTACGAAACTTGCCTTGTAATCGAAGAGGGTTCTACCGCTGAGGAGCATAGGGCTAGAAGGCATGGAAGAAGGCTAAAGAGATAGCTCGTTGTTACATGTTGGCCTCCATGTCTAATGTGCTCCAATCCAAACATGAGCACATGACCATTACGTATGACATAACTTAATCATTAGCCACGATATTCGCGGATAAGAGCCGGCCCGCAAGGCAGGAGGCACTTCGAACTATCATTAACACTAAGATGGCTGAGGAAGCATCAGTCAGAGAGCATATGCTCAAGATGATTGCTGCTTTCGAGGAGGCGGAAATCTTAAGGGCTGTCATTGACCCTGAGAGCCAAGTGGATATGGTTCTCGAATCTCTACCGGGTTCCTTTACTCAGTTGAAGTTGAATTACAACATGAACAAGTTGAACATGAGTTTAACTGAATTGATGAAGTTGCTCCAGATAGCAGAGAAGGTCATGAAGCCATAATCAAAGGCTATGATTGCTAAGGCTTCATCTTCTAGAACTGGATCTAAGCCCGAAAAGTTCAAGAAGAAGAAGGGGAACGCAGTGGCCCAGCCCAAGACCCAACCCAAAGATAAACTCAATGGCAAGTGCACCAAATGTGGACTGAAGGGACACTGAAAAAATGAGTGACCAGATTTTCAAGCCAAGAAAAAATCCCACTGAAAGGTCGATTGTGATGTATTGCGACAACACTGGAGCAGTATCACAATCCAAAGAACCCAAGAACCACAAGAAGGGGAAGCACATCGAGAGAAAATACCACCTGATCCGGGATTTCATCCAGAGACGGAACGTCGTGGTGGAACAGATTACCTCCGAGAACAATCTAACGGATCCATTCATCAAGCCTTTCACTGAGAGAGTCTTCAAGAGACACTTAGACGCCAAATGGATGGGCACTTACGGACTTACTTAGTCTTAGAGTGCAAGTGGAAGATTGTTGGGAAATATGCCCTCTTAGACTAGGTTTCTGATATAAATATCGAATGTTTTAATAAGAGAATTTATTTTCAGAAATTATTTGTGAATTTACAATTTTTTTTGTACACAATTATGTTTGAAAAAGACCCATTGTGTTTAAATAAGTGGTCCATGTGAATGGAGGTCTTTCACAGTAAGGTATGGATCACGGGTTACTTAATACATAAACGTTCGTTCTTAACTGATTGATGAGAATGAGAATCTCATCATGCCTAGATTATTATGTTGTGAATTCCAAATTGGGAATGGCTTACCTTTAGCCAGTGAGTAGTCCACTCACTTCATGATATAAGCGTATTTCGAATACGTAGAATATGACCTGTAGTAGTAATTTCTTAAAAGTAATATATGGTAGAAACCTAGACTACTACTGCTACAGCGTGGATTAGTACTATACGACTTGAGTATGAGTTGGTGGTCTGATGAAGCTGGAAGTATATACTTTGATATGCTATAATTGAGGTTCTATCGTAGGACTAATATACTTGCATGTTGGGTATGTGTGATTGGTTAGTTAAGACAGACTTGTATAAGATAGTTTCTATACCATATCGCCCCTTGTGGTTGTCTGAATAATCTAAATATCCAGGGCCCTGGGAAACATGATTTGGACGTTTGCTTTAGGGTAGCTCCCTTGGAAAGCGGAAATAATCTAGGAAGTCATGGATCATTAGACTAGAAGCCTGAGGATGGTAGATGTCATTTAGAGAGGTGTTAGTATACTTCTTCCTCTCTAAATGTACGGCGATGTATAGAGGGGTATTTTAGTCATTACACTCGTAGGTCAAAGACTTTGCTAACGCAGCACTGTCCTTAGGGTCAATATTTCCTTATGGAGATATCAGAAAATATTTAAAATGTAAAATACATCTATTTATATAGTAAGGGTATTTTGGTCATTTTAGTAGCCAAGGCGGTATGTCTTTTGATCCCCAGTATAGACCATGAGTCTTAATTAAATACAGGCTAAGGAATTGGTTTTAAATTAAATTAAATGGAATTTATTTAATTTAAATAGTCTGATCTAATTATTGTGTTAGAAAAAAATAAAGGTCTGTGGAGAGAGAAAATTAATTAAATTAGTTTGGTGGGTTAATTAATTATTTAGAACTTTGACCCAGTTTGAATAATTAAAGATTAACCTAGAACTAAACTAATATAGGCTTATTTATTGGACTAGTTTATTTGGACTGAAAAATTAATTATTAATTGGGCTAATTATTTAGTTCTAATTAAAATAATTACATAAGTCCAAAAGGCTAAATTAAGAGTCCAATGAGCCAGTCCAGTTTTGCCTAGACGGAGTAGGAGGCTTGCAAGAATCGCACCAGAGGTTTCCACTAGTACACCTACCCCGGTTGTACACATTTCGGTCAACCGTCTTTGAGAACAAGAAGAAAAGGTTAAAAATTTTTAACCTCGGAGTCCTCCAGAGCCTAATCGGCACCGGCTAGGGATACTGGAGCCGGCACTGGCTTTGTTCGGGAGTCCCCTGTTCTTCAGTTTTTTAAGTTTTTTTTTTATTTTTCGCTTCCACTGCGTGCTCTGTGTTTTTCCCATCTTAAGCCTTCACAAAGATGTGTCAAGATGAGATAATTGCCATGTTTGAAAACAAGTTGAGACATATTGCAAATCAAGCATATCATCTAGGTGAAGTTTACTCAGAAGAGATGTTAATGTGAAAAACATTAAGATCTTTGCCACAAAGGTTTCAAGCTAAAGTTATTGCCATTGGAGAGTGTAGAGATGTGTTAACAGTATGGCTTGATGAGTTAATGGGTTCCTTACAGACAATAGGATGAATCTTTAATTGAAATCAAAACCCGAAGAGAAATGAATGGCTTTGAAAATTGAAACTGATTCTAATAACAAGGATTTCAATGATGAGATTAGATATTTGACAAGACACTTTAACAAATTTCTAAAGAAAGAAGGACATAAGAAGAAGCAGTTTGACATGCCTTTCATCAAGAAATCAGGAGTTTAACAAAAGATGTTTGAGCAAAAATTCTCAAAAAGTAAAAAAGACCTAAATGTAGAGAATGTGGTGAAATTGGCCATATTCGGGTTGATTACAGTAATCTTAAGAATAAGATAAAGACCAAATCTTACAACATGACTCCAAGTGATAATGAAGAGGTTTTTGAATATCTTGATAATGATAGCACTGATGGAGATGATGAGGAAGGTTAAGTCAGCAATGTTGCATTCAATGTTATTGTCAAAAAGAGATTAACTTAGGAAGATAGCAATTTTGACAATGATCTTGATGATGACACTGACAATGAGCATGCAAAGCTTATGAAAGAGTATGAATTGATGCATTTAAAATGGATCGAAGTTGTAAAGTTAAATAAGGAGTTGAAGAAGGAAGCTTAGAAACTTCAACAAGTAAACAATTCATAGCAACATGAGATGGAAAAACTCCAAAAACCAGTCTGACAAAGCAAAGAAAGCTTGAAAGTTAATAATCAAAAGTTGGAAGATACTGAACAATATATTAAGAGGCTAAACTCTGGAAAAGTAAAGTTAGATGAATTCTTTCCCTTCAAAAGACATCCTCATGACAATATGAGACTTGGTTATGATAAGTTGCTATTATTGAAAAATAGACTATGACACTTGCTGAAAAAAGGTTCGAATGATGAAATTCAAATCTAAGCCCAAGAAACCCCCCATTTTTTTGTGAATATTGTTCTTTTGCAAGTCATACGTGGAAGAGCTATTTGAAGAGGTTTAAAGACCTTTAACAAGGTCGAAAGGCTATCAAACTTGAGTTTGACAAAGGTAGTAAAGTGCCTAAGGTGAAATATGTGTGGATAAAAATGAAGATCAAAAGTTAAATGCAATACATGTTTTTCTAAAAACTGTTGTGGAAGATGTTTGGAACCTTGACAGTAGTTGTTCTAAGAAAATGACAGGCATAGTCCATAAAATGTCGAAGTCAGGTAAGACTATTAAAACTGTTTGTGCTACATGTTAAAGTGGCAAACCAGATCAAATCCTCACATAAGCAAGTACATCAGAAAATGACTTCAACAACACTTATTGACAATATTCAACAGCACCTTGATATTGTAACAAAGTTGAAGCAGCTTAACACTCGCGTACGTATTACTTCATTCCTTGATTAATAATAATAGTTTGGCCTTCTTCGCTACAAAAAGGGGGAGATCAAAGGCAAGGCCACAAATGTAAGTATGCAAGATGCACAATAACAAGGATAATTATGTACTCTGGGGGAGTTTTGCTATGGTACTTAGGGGGAGTTTTGTTATCTATGGTCATTATCGTATCTTATGTTAAAGAACTCTACTGCATGTTTAAGAATTTTTGGTAACTGTTGAAGGCATCTTGCTAAATATGGATTTTGCATCAAACAATGCCAAATGGGGAGATTATTACAGAAATTTTTTGATGCATAATTGAATGTATAAGCAAAACTACTTGGAGTTGGATTAGGAAAGTGAATACCAAAAGGTTGAAGAATATAATCCTTATAGGATTGATCAAAGGAATTGGAGTTGAATTCAGAGAAAATCTAGAGGAATAAATTCGAAATCTATGTGAAGATGATACTTGAATATATGGAATATTTATGGGATTGAGTATAAAAAAAATAGAAGATCTTAATAAGTATCTTTTAGGCAGCATCTTAATTTAACATGGAAATAAAGTGCTCCATTGTCATTGTTAAAGTTAGCATTTGACATGCATTTTCGACAAGAATTCTTGACATACTAATCTATTTTAGAAATTGCAATATTGGTAAGGTTTAATGCTGTAATAATTTAGTTTGGGTAGGAAACAAATTTTTGAAAATCTTGGATGAATTTTAGTAAGATCTACTGAAGATTTTGCACATGAAAAACTGGGAATCCAATAGGATTTGAATTACAAAAATTTAGGAAACTACAAGGTTTAAGAAGATTCCTATTTCGACAAGGAATTAGACATTCTAATGAATTATACAAAGTGACAAAAAAAGGAGTAAAATAGCACGAAATTTGAAGATAGGTCCTCATAATTTGATCATCAAAAATAGGGAAGGAAATTCATGAAAATATTCTAAGTGGAGAAGTATACGCCATTATTAGAAAGTGTTGAATTCTTCTATTAAAGTATGCTTCGGTTCAAGTTATTAGTAACAATAATATGCAATATTATTGAAGGACTTGAATCCATCTATTTCTTCTTCAAATTAAATACCTTTATTGTAGAATGGTTTCTAGAGTCAAATGAAGTACTGCGCTGCTATAGCAAAAAAGATTGAAAAGTGTTCAATTATGAAGTTGAGTCCAGCAAAGGGTCTTATGAAGTTTGATAGAAAGGGCACTGTGTTGTGTTTTGTTAGATTCCACTAGGAGTACTTGATGAATTGACATAAATGTTGCTATTGTAACTTTGTTAAAATTTAGTGGATTCTTTTTATTAGTCTAGGACCCGCAAAAGTAGGCTTGTTAGGCAAACTACATTACCAATTTACTATATTTTTTAAACTTTTTAAATTGCTATGTTGCTTTAGCATCCCTTTAATAGAAAGTTTAACAAAACCATGGAAGATTGACAAGCTAAACCTAACATAAATGGTAAAAGGGATATAACCATTTGAAAAGTTAATGTTGCTTCACCTTTATAACCAATTTAGATTGAAGGAAATGGATGATCAGATGAAGAGGAAAGGAGAGGAAATGAAGGGTTTAAGCTTTAGGTGTTTGGGTTAGTTTTTTATAAAAGAAATGAAAGGAATGAGGGGGGAATGAAGGGATTAGATTAAGTATAAAAGTTTCAACCTCTTTTCCATCCAAAAATGTGCACAAACGGAGGGAGAAAAAATCTCATTTAATGAAATTTTAATAAACAGACTAAAATATTCTTAATAAATAAAATATTTAATTTTATTACATCAAATTAGTGGGTAAAAATTTAAACTCGAATGGTTTCCTTTCATTTCTTTCCCTTCTCCAAACTATATTTAACCTTTCCTTTTGTTCCCTCTATATCTAACCAAACACCCTAAATAATTATTACTCTCCTCCCATCTCCTTTCTTTTCTTTTTCTTTCCATCCTACTCTTCTCTCCCCCCCCTTCTCATTTCCTTTCTCTAAATCCAAACAAACTCTTAATTTTGTAGTCTTGTAACAAAACGACATCATTCCATTTACCCATCTCAATTCAGTTCACAACTTGACCGAATAGACTCCTCTTGACTAATGAAACAGAAATTTGAATCTGTTGTAAATTTGATTCAAAATAGAATTAGTAAATATAAAAATAAAGTAAAGATACTAGAAGAGGAGAGAAGAGAGAGAATCGTTTATATACGATTTCATTGATTGATTGTTTGTTTGTTTACATATGACCCCTATTTATAGAGGTTTCGATATAGAATCTGAAAGGTTACAGAATCTGAAAGGTTAAGAAATAAATTTAATAACCTTAAAAAAACGAACGGTTATAGTATACGAACAGTCACATTATCTTCAAGAAAATGAACAGTCACTTACTATTGTTAGGAAAATAAACAGTCACTTAACCTTTCATATTTCATAACACTCTCCCTTAGATGTTCATTTTCAACCACTTCGAAAAATGCCTCGTTAAAAACCTTCATAGGAAAAATCCCGTGGGATAAAAGCCTAGTGAAGAAAAAGAGTACACTTTCCATTCTGGAGGGAATACTGCCTTATTAAAAACCTGACTAAGAAAAAACCTAGTAGGAAAAAATCTTAGTTAGGAAAAAAGAGTACAGTATATATACTCCCCCTCTTAATAACATCTTCAAGATGACTTTATGTCTTTCAACCGACGCATTCCAATTCTATGTACTAATTTTTCAAATGAAGCAGTTGGCAATGCCTTAGTGAGTAAATCTGCCAGATTATCACATGATCGAATCTGTTGCATATCAATTTCACCTATCTTCTGAAGTTCGTGAGTAAAGAAAAATTTTTGGTGAAATATGTTTTGTCCTATCTCCTTTAATATATCCATCTCTTAATTAAGCTATACAAGCTGCATTATCTTCATAAAGAGGTATTGAAATTTCCTTTTCAGAAGGTTATTCACAATTTTTTCGGATATAATAGATCATTAATCTCAACCACACACATTCTCGGCTTGCCTCGTGAATAACTATAATTTCAGCATGATTAGAAGAAGTAGTTGCTATAGATTGTTTTGTAGAGCGCCATGATATAGCAGTACCACCATATGTAAATAAGTAACCAGTTTGAGAACGTGTTTTATATGGATCGGATAGATAACCAGCATTAGCATATCTAATCAACATTGGACTGGTTCTATTTGAATAAAATAATCCAAGATCCATTGTCCATTGGAGATATCTTAGGACATGTTTAATCCCATTTCAATGTCGACGTGTTGGGGAAGAACTGAATCTTGCTAATAAATTCACAGAAAATGCTATATCAGGTCTAGTATTATTAGCAAGGTACATTAAAGCGCCAATTGCATTGAGATAAGGTACTTCAGGATCAAGTAGTTCTTCATTATCTTCTCGAGGTCGAAAATGATCTTTATTTATATCTAACGACCTCACGACTATTGGAGAACTTAATGGATGTGCTTTGTCCATGTAAAACCTTTTAAGAACTTTTATTGTGTATGTTGATTGATGAATAAAAATACCATCTTCCAGATGCTCAATTTGTAAACCAAGACAAAACTTGGTTTGCCAAAATCCTTGACTTCAGGCTATTTCTTACCTTTTGGAGTTCTTCTGGAGTTCCAATAAGGTTAATATCATCAACATATCACAAGTATCACAAAACCAAATCTAGATTTCTTAATAAAAATACATGGACATAGTGGATCATTTTTATATCTTGATTTCAATAAATATTCATTAAGACGATTATACCACATGCGTCCAGACTGCTTTAAGCCATATAATGACTTTTGTAATTGAATGGAATAATTTTCACGAGGGTTAGAATTATATGCTTCAGGCATATTAAATCCTTTTGGGATTTTCATATAAATATCATTATCAAGGTTCCCATATAAATAAGCAGTCACAACATCCATTAGACGCATGTCAATCTTTTCACGTACTACTAGACTCACAAGGTATCAGAGTGTAATTACATCCACCACAGGTGAATATGTTTCATCGTAATTGATACCCGATTTCTGCGAAAAACCTTTGCCACAAGTCGTGCTTTATATCTTACGACTTCATTATTTTCATTTCGCTTTCGCACAAATACCCATTTATAACCAATGGGTTTTACACCTCAGGTATTCGGACTACAGGTCCAAAAACCTCATGCTTTGCAAGTGAATTTAACTCCGATTGAATCGCATCTTTCCATTTTGACCAATCATTTCTATGACGACATTCTTCAATTGATGTTGGTTCAGGATCCTCATTATCTTTTAACACTTCAACTGCTATGTTGTATGTAAAAACATCACCAGCAGTTACTTCCGTCCGATTCCAACTTCTGCCAAAAGTTATATAATTAATGGACATCTCATTATTCTGTTCACTATTTTCAAATATTTGGACCTTTTCATCAGTTTCCACTTGATCTATTTTTCCTAATTCTATAATTGGATCATTCTGATTATTTAATCCTCTTTTCTTTCGAGAATTTTTATCTTTTGAACCAATAGGTCGTCCACATTTCTGACGTATTTTTGATTCAGTAGCTATAGAAATTGTATTTTGTCCTACTGGGACTTCTATCTGAATAGGAGCATCTATAGCTGGAATATGCGATTTAGTTACCCTTATAGAGTCAGCAAAAGAATCTGGCAGGTGATTTGCAAGTCTTTGCAAATGAATGATCTTTTGAACTTTTAGTTTGCTTGGGCTTGTGCGCGGATCTAAATAATTCAATGATGTTGTCCAGGCAAGCTCATTTTTATGTGGTTTATGTTCTCCCCCTAATTTAGAAAACAAAGTTTCATCAAAATGATAATCAGCAAATCTTGTTGTGAATACGTCACCTGTCAATGGTTCAACGTATCTGATTATAGAGGGAAAATCATATCCAACATATATCCCTAACCTTCTTTGAGGACCCATTTTGGTACGTTGATTTGGCACTATTGGTACATATACAGCACACTAAAAAATTCTCAAATGAGAAATATTTGGCTCGGAACGAAAAGCCAATTGTAAGGGAGAAAATTTGTGATAACTTGTTAGCCTTATGTGCACAAGTGCTGCAGCATGCAAAATAGCATGTCCTCAAGTAGTTGTAGGGAGATTTGTTCTCATTAATAACGGTCTAACAATTAATTGTAACCGTTTAATGAATGATTCAGCTAGACCATTCTGAGTATGAACATGAGTTACTTGGATGTTCAATAGTAATGCCAATTGACATGCAATAAGTATCAAAGGCTTGGGAGGAATATTCTCCAACATTATCTAGATGGATGCTTTTGATAGGATAATTTGGAAATTGCGCTCTTAAGCGAATTATTTGGGCAAACAATCTCGCAAATGCCAGGTTGCGAGTTGATAATAAACTAACATGCGACCATCGGGTCGATGTATCAATTAAAATCATAAAGTATCTAAATTGCCCACATGGTGGATTAATTGGTCCACATATATCACCATGAATTCTTTCTAGAAATACTAGAGACTCAAACTCCACTTTTGTTGGAGATGGTTTAACAACCAATTTCCCTTGAGAACATGCAACACATGAAAATTTATCAGATGTCAAAATCATTTGACTTTTCAAAGGATGACCATGCGTATTTTCAATTATCCTTCGCATCATAATAGCTCTTGGATGACCCAAACGATCATGCCAAATGATAAATGTAGTAGGATCAGTAAACTTCTGATTTACTGAATGGTGCACTTCAATTGTATGGATTTTTGTGTTATATAGGCCAGATGAAAGAGATGGTAGCTTTTCTCATACAGATTTCTTACCCTACATTATTTGAGTAATACAGAGATACTCAAAACCATTTTCTTTCATTGTTTCAATGTGATACCCATTTCGGCGAATATCTTTAAAACTTAATAAATTTCTGCGAGATTTGGAAGAAAATAACGCTTTAGGAATAACAATATTTGTTCCTCCGGGTAATACAATATTAGCTCGTCCGGAGCCTTTAGTCATCTTTACTCTACCACTTATAATATTAACATTTGTTTCTTCCATCTGCAGGTAGGAGAAATATTTTCTATCTTTCAATATGGTGTGTGTTGTACCATTATCAATTAGGCATATATCTTCAATGCCACTTGTGTATCCAATAAGTGGAATAATAGCCATCTGGGCATAACAAAATATTTATAAATTTAAATACTCAAACAATAAAAAAAAAAACTTTAAACGCTAATTACTATTACAATGCCAAAAATATAAAACATAAAAGAAATATATTAAAAGTAAACATTACCAATCAAATGCTCAATTCTTTCTTCAGGATGCTCAAAGAAATCAAAACCAGAGAAAGATGAAGAAGAAGAAAAGACTTAGTGTTCCTCGAAGAACCACACGAGAGAGAGAAAGAGAAAGAAGAGAAGATCATAAGGGTTCTTGTGACTCTTGGTTTTTATAGAGTTGTTTCATGTGACTCTTCATCTTCCACGAGGGTTATATCCCATATAACCGAAAAGTCACAATTCAAATAACCCTTCATCTAAGAATTCTAACATCATTTACTTTTGGGAATGGAGTAGAACCTAATGATCGAGTTTCATGATTTTTCATTAATAGCTCATTATTTTGCTCAGCTACGAGAAGACAAGATATTAATTCTGCATACTTTTTGAATCCCTTTTCTCGATATTACTGCTGCAGGAGCACATTCGAGGCATGAAAAGTAGAGAAAGTTTTTTCTAACATATCCTCATCAGTAATATTTTCTCCACACAGTTTTAGCTGCAAGCTAATTTTAAAAATAGCAGCATTATACTCACTAACGGATTTAAAATCTTGTAATCGCAAGTACATCCAATCATACCATGCCTTTGGAAGGACGACCATCTTCGGTGATCAAACATTTCTTTTAAATTAGTCCACAAAATAAGTGGATTTTTCACGGTAAGGTATTCAACCTTTAAGTCATCATGAAGATGATGGCGGAGAAAAATCATAACTTTAGCATCATTTTGTAATGATGATGGATTTCCTTCTACAATGGTATCTGCTAGACCCATTGCAGCTAAATGCATTTCAGCATCTAGTGTCCAAGATAAATAGTTTTTTCCAATAATATCAAGAGCAGCAAACTCAAGTTTGGTGAGATTTGCCATGTGAATACAAAAGCAAATAGGAAAAGTACTTACCTTCCTCTTTTGTTATAGCCCGTGATAATAACCTTCAGTAAAACAACTTCGGTAGAGTCTCGTACTGATAATGTGTTGTGAATTTGATTCAAAATAGAATCAGTAAATATAAAAATAAAGTAAAGATACTAGAAGAGGAGAGAAGAGAGAGAATCGTTTAGATACGATTTCATTGATTGATTGTTTGTTTACATATGATCCCTATTTATAGAGGTTTCGATATAGAATCTGAAAGGTTAAGAAACAAATTTAATAATCTTAAAAAACCGAACGGTCACAGTATATGAACAGTCACATTATCTTCAAGAAAATGAACAGTCATTTACTATTGTTAGGAAAATGAACAGCCACTTAATCTTTCATATTTCATAACAGAATCTTCTATTCTTCTCAGTCATAACATAATATTAAGAATTTGAAGAGCCAGAGAAATGAATGCAACTTTAGTAATAGGGTCTAGAAATCTCATGGAGTTTCGTTACATCTTGGACCTGAGTTCCCGTTATGCCCGTGGCAATTCTAATATTGACATAAGTTTTAGTGCATGAGCTTCATTGATGCCATCTTCAGTCATCACAACCCCCTCACCCATATCCTTTAGCATCCTTACAATTTCTTGCTTGTGCCTAAGCTTAGCTCTAGAGAAAACCTTCCCACTAAGGTTTAAAGAAGAAAATGTCATGAATTCTTTGCCAGTAAAACTTCTCTCTCCAGGATCCTCACCTTCAAAGAACTATTGAATTTCACGGCAAATGGCCTAAGCAGTGGACTTATCTAATAATATCCAATTATTATCATCACTTTAATCCCTACTCCTCTACATTCTACAATTGGTCGATGTACCTCCCTTAAGAGGAAGGTCTTGTTATTTTACAATTACTTTCAAGAATAATGCTACAACAAATTCTTCGTTTATAAAGAAATAGACTAAGATAAAGAATAGAACCATATAATAAATAAGGCAATTCACCCGTAAACCCCACTACCCCAGCAACAAAGAAGGCATAACTATACAATAATGAAACTACAAAACAACCGATTTTCATAATCTCTTTTAGAGACGATTGAAATAGGATGGAGAAGAAAGAAGAAGCTAGGAAGAATCTATTGTTAAAAGCTTTTCCCATTCTTAATTTGAAGTTGTTCACTCTTGAGTTTCCCTTGTGAGACTGACTTTAGTGAATAAGAGAGGCATTTGGAGGACGGTAATGCGGAGTGGCCGCTTAAGTAGGGGTAGGGATGTTTCTCGTAAGAAGACTTTCTATATCTAGACCGTACAACTCCACAACCTTACAAAAATGGACGACAAGACGAATGATGGCATTTTCTCAAAAAAACAAAAAACAAAAAAACAAAATTTTATTTATAATTAAAAAATTATCCCTGACGACTAAATAGATTTAGACCGTAGGTAAAGTTATTTGAGAGGCTTCATAAAATCAACTTTAAATACTATAAATCATTAGATTGATAAAATAAAAAATTAAAAAAATATTAAAATAATGTGTGAAGACATTTCACTCCTCCTTCACTTTTAGTATATATAATAATAAATGTGATGCTTATTCTAGACATTGTACAATTCAAAATCAAATTTAAAATGAAATTGCCAAAAATACAAAAGTGTAATATTTTGATTTGAGTTTTACGTTCACAATTACAAAAAATACTATTTATATAATAACAATTCTGTACTAAACTACTACTTTTTACTTGTCTACCGTATAATAATTTTAGAATGAAGGCCAGGAGAAAATGCATGAATTCTACTCCCCCCCTCCCCTCCTCTGTGTGTGTGTGGTTTTTATGATTTTGGTAATAAAACTCTTTGATTCTCAACTAAAATGATACTAATACCCTTAGAGTTAATATCTCTAAACTCTCCTAGCGTTTCAAGGAAGCTTCAATTTAATTCACCCCATGATTTTCGTATTACTTTACCCATAAACCACTGCTCAAAGTTAGTAGATTTTAATTGAAAATTGAAATCACGTCACCCTCTTTATTATGTTTATTCAGTTTTTCAGTTTTCATTGAATAAAGTTGCTCTAAGAGTATGTTTCTCTTTTTCTAAAAAATCTTAAAAACTAAAAGACAATTAAATGAGTATTTTTTATTTACCATTCAGTTAATACCACTATTAACGGAAAGGCATATCCAATTAGGTCAAACAGTTTTCCAAATTTTTTTTATATTTTGTTTCAAAATATTAGTTCATCTACATATTTCTTGAACTAATGATTAATTTTTTTTCTTCTTATTTACCCTTATTTATTCTAAGTCAACTACACAATTTTTTAAAATTCTTCTTTTTCCTTATTTCTTGAAAACTTTCACCAACTAATAGATATCATGCTTTTAATATAAGTAGAATAAGAACTTTATCTAAATTGTAGCATTATTTTCAATACCCTTAATCTGTATGCAAAAAGTTTCATGAACAAGTATTTTGAAGTGAAAGGAGTAAGAATTATAGAATATTTTTGTAAATTTGAGGGTCCCTCTGGCAACCTATAGACCTACCAAACAATCAAAGAAGTGTTTTATTGGCCTTTTCTATAACTGATGGTGAACAATGGTGCAATCTTTTGATGTATTAACGCAAAACAAAACCTAAACCACCAAAAGCTACTTCCTTTACCATTCTTTCGAAGAAAAAGAATTGAATTCGGGGTTATTTTTCTTATCAATACAAGGGCGACAAGAAGGGAAGAAAAGTTTTACAAAAACAAAGGAAAGAGTTCCCTAGGCTCAGGGAGGGCTTCCTTCGCTCCGGGCAACAACTTCGCCTCATCCGCTACTAAGAAACAAAGGTTAGGAACCAACTTTGCGATTTACCTTGAAAAGAAAATGAGGAAAGGCACTCAAAAGATTATAGTGTTTTTTTTTTTAATACTGTTGGAGGTTTAGAATACGAATTTAACTCGGATGATATTTAGATATTCCAAAGCTCTAAAATATTGAAAACTAGAAAGTAATTATTCAACAAAAGAAAAATATGTTGCGATTCACCATTATTATATTTTTCATGAGTGTTTTTTAACCCCTTTTTCCTTTGAATGTTTTTTTAAGCTATATTTCTTGAATTGATCGTCGCATTTGAAGATGCATCCAAGAAATTAGTGCATAATATGCCACTTCCAACAAGTAGTAGAAGTAGAAGACGAAAACCTTTAATCTATACAAAATCACGGCCTGTATCGTCAGAAGCCATGGCCGTGGTTGGTCAATCATCGGTTGACGGTTGACCTTTACAGCCAATCTTAAACCACAAACCCCCCTATCCCGGTTTAGCAGTTGAATCAATCGGCAGTTGACGGTTGTGGTTGAAGCTATCTAACCACCGATTTGGCAGTCTTTTCCTCTTTTTTGAATTTTTTTTATAGAAAGATAGTTTTTTTTTGTTTTTTATAGAATTTCTTTAAGAAGTTTTTGTTGCTAAAAAATAGGTTTTTTTTTAAAGAAGTTTTTACGATTGAAATTTTTTTATGTAAAAAGTATAAAAATAATTTTAAAATAGTTAAAATATATAAGATATAAAACTGACTTTGGACTTAATTTTATTTTTATAAAATTAAGTTCCCTACATATCCTCTTAGGGTGTAAAGGCATTAAAACTCTCGTAGTTCTCTTATCTTTTAACCCTTTATTATCTTTAATGACCCTCACCTTCGGCTGTACTTGCAATTCCTTCAATGTCTACGTCCAAAAATTCATCTAATTATTTCTTCACATTTTCTTGTTGGCAATCTTCGGCTTTAATCCCATCATCTAAACATGTTTGAGCTTTAACAACCTTTGGTTCTATTCTTGAGTAAGTTTCTCTCAAAATGTTTCCTCCAATACTAAAGGCTTATTCAACTGTAACAGTTGAAATGGAAACAACAAAAATTTCCTTTGCCAACGGCACTATAATAGGGAATTCACTACAAGAAAACAGGATAATAGCGACGGGCAAAACCATTGCTAAACCGTCGCCAAACACATTTAGCGATGGCCTAGCGATAGACAAAGCGGTAGCTGAAATCCCAGTTGCTAAAAAAAAGTTTTGTGATCGGATGGAAAAGCCGTCGCAAGTGGCGACGGTGTTGTGACAGAAAATGGCTAGACCAGTGAGCAGTCAAAGTTCATATTAGCGACGGGATAGCGATGGCACAAAAGACTTTCAAATTATTGATAATTAGAAATTTTTTACTCCGTCGGTAAACCGTCGCTAAATTTGCAATGGTGTGCCGATGGTTTAGGTAATTTCATCGCAAAACTGTAGTTAAACGTGTGAGGGTTTAGCGCTAGCTTATTTTCAAATTTAAAAAATGGAATATATCAAGCCGTTGTTAAACCATTACTAGAAAAAAGTGATTTATCAATTGAAAAAATCTATTGGTAATTAGATAAATTCAGTTGGTAATCATGATTTACTAACCGATTACCGACCGAATGGCGTTGCATGTAAAAACTTTAGCTTGTAAATTTTCCAACCGAAATTTTTGGCGTCAGTTGGTAATTACTAACCGCATTTTGGTTGGTACTGTAAAATTGTCGGTTGGAAATTTAGTATTAAGTTTGGCATTTGAGTTGACTATTTTGGTTGGTAATTACCAACAAACATTTATGTTACCAACCGATTGTTGCAGTTGGTAATTATCAACCGAAAATGTAGTTTGTAAAATTATAATTTTTGGTTGGTAAATTTGTATTGAATATAGGATTGTAATTTACTAATTTACCAACTGAGATATGTTGCTACCAACTAATATATGTGTAGGTAATTACCAACTGACTTTCGGTTGGTAATTATTTTTTTTAGTTGGTAGTTTTATTTATTTACCAACTGACTTTCGGTTGGTAATTTTCCAACTATTTTGGTTATTTAAAATCTATTGGTAATTTTTTGTTGGTAAATTACTAATCAAGTTGTTCAGTTGCTAATTCTTTTTTTTTTCGTTGGTAGTTTTCTTTCTTTACTAACCAAATATTCAGTTGGTAATTTTCTAACTATTTTAGTAATTTAAAATTTGTTGGTAATTTTTTGTTAGTAAATTACCAACTAAGTTGTTTGTTGGTAGATAGTTGGTTTGAAAATTACTAACTGTTATTTAATATATTACCAACCGAATTATTTTCAATTACCAATTGAAATACCAACTGAATTCTATTCAATTATCAATTGATTTTTCAGTTGGTAATTTTTCTTTAATTTTGTAGAATTCTGGTTCATCTGAACATATAACCAAACACCTGCATTTGATAAATTCATAAAATAATAAAGCCAAAACACATCCACAACCCCAACATAAACATCATCAAATCCAATACAAATATCATCCTTCCACAAACATAAACATCATCCTTCCACAAATTCAAAACAAATATAATTCCCTCACAAAATACCACAAATCCTAACCAAACATTATCTTTAATTAAACATAAAAGATTATCATAATATGAAAGTGAGATGAATTGCATGTCCATGGTTTAACAATAGTGAAGGAATATTAATACAATTAAGAAACACGGTGAAGGAATATTAATTTTCTGGTTGATTTGATCCACTTAAGTCCTTAACCTTCTGTGTTAGCAAAGAAACCTCTGCTATCAATTGCTCATTTGTCTTCAACACTTCTTGAATTTGTGTGTCAACAGCCTTTTGCACCAACTCATTTATAGTATTTTGAAAGTCAGTTGTCTCCACAAAATGCGAAGGATGAGTCGATGAAATGGATGAAGAAGACGATGACATGTGTGAAGTAGATTTCTGTCGACAACTGGAGCTTAGGGATCCTATGCCATAAACTGCATTCCCTTTCTTAGGATGGCCTATAACTCACAACCAAATATCAGCCTTGTTTGTTGGTGGAGGCTACTCCCCTTCAACTGTCTGGCTAGCAAGTGATGCCATCTCTTTCTTCAATTCTTCTTGGTAGTGACGCTAACATATAAACAAATGCAGAAATATCAAAATAAACAATGGATAAGAATTTTGGAATAAACACCATGAAAATCTCAACTATATTAGTGATTGTGAAGCTTAAAACAAAGAATATCCATCAAAATTAGAATCATCTGGTTGTAACATAAAAAGTCAAAAAAGTAACACCATCATTTGAATATTTTGCCATCTTTCCAATCAAAAAAGTTTATTTGACTTGGTCCACAATGCACCCCCCAACCCCCTCTTTCATAGTTCATGCATAACAAACTCATTTTAACCAAGCTCCCCCCTACCCCCATCTTTATTTGACTTGGTCCACAATGCACCCCCCCCATCCCCCCTTTCATAGTTCATGCATAACAAATACATTTTAACCAAACTCCCCCCCTTCCCCTTCCAACCATCCCCCCCTTCTTCCCAAAACTCCCACAAAATGGCTATACATATGGAAACCAATAAATAGGCACGTTAAAGTCTTCCACTTTGGATGGGAAAAATGGAAGTGGTAAAGCTGCCTTCATTTGAGCTAAATATAATGGATATAGTAGTATGGAATAAAAAAAAAAAAAATACTAAAGACCATTATTAACTTATGAAACTTACATATATTTCCTCTGACCGCTTGTCAACAAAGACAAGTTTTGGGCCTCCAAGCTCCATGTCTTCACCCTTCAACATTCGGCATTCCTTCTTAAGCACTTGCTCAACCTCATCTTTAGTGTTTGTTGTGTGTGTGAAGACATATATTTCAGAGTGTGAGTAGTCCCTATGATATTTCCCCTCCTATATTTGGCTTAATCATAAAATAGTATTAAAACACGTTAGATATATAGATATTAATTCTAAGTATTTTTAGAACAAGTTATTTTCATAAATTTGAATTGAAGTACTAAAAATAAGGAAAGTTACTAATTTTCTCTTGTGCATTGTCGCCGGTATGGATGCTCGAGTGACGCGAGCCTCCTCAACCTCCACAATCACTATTTCTATTTGCCTTCATTATCTCTAAAATCTTCTTGAATTTGCCACCATCCCAAATTACTTGTAACTTGTTATAGTCTTCATCCTTCATAAAGTCATGTAAGACTTTCCCACACTGGAAATGCAACAAATAAGATGAGTTACCATTGCATAGAGCCATAGGGATCGATATCTATGACTACGTTTGTGACAAGAATTGGTAACAGTCTTGTGCAATGAAGACAATAAGGTCTCGTTCCAACACTGTAGATTAGAAGCAAAAGCTTGCTAGTTTTCAGGTAACTGAAATACAAAAAATATAAAGGAATCGTCCGGTATATAGCAGCTATTCACCCAGCAGAGAAGTTGTGTTAATCTGCTCCCTCAAATTGGGTTTGCGAGGCAAATCTATAGAAGGAGGAGACTAAGGGTAGAAAGATTTAGATTGTTATAGAAAATTATTGTAGGTGTGATAAGCTACACATATCTTCTTCCAGTCAAAATAACAGGAAATGCAAATAGAATATGAAATTGAAGGCTAATACAGTTCTATTTGAAGCCTACTTTCAAAGTTCTCTAGCACTTGAAAAGCCCCCCTTAAGTTAGACGACACTAGAATCTACTTAGCTCAACTTTGTCCTGGCAATAAGAATCCGAAGTCAATATGCATTTCAGGCGAATGATACACACGACTAAATGAATTGTAAGGGTCCACTTGGTGTGGGGTTTTCCAATATTACACATTTAAGGTTTACCTCAATACCATCGTGGTAGTAACGAACAAGAAAGATGCACTTGCAGTCTTCATTGTCATGTGATATTCTCTCAATTTCTTCAACTTCTGCATCCCAATATGCTTCACGATCTTCATCCTTCTGAAAAGAAAACCCAAAAGGTCCATAGGTGAATAAGAGAAACAGAAATTATTCAACTAAAAATTACAAAGCAAGTTCCAATAGATTCTCTGAACTTTGCGTCTACCAGTACATTAACCACAACGGAAATTTCTTATTTTGTATTAGACACACTAAATCTTTCAAAAAATGAAAACTTTCCACTACTGTCTTAGCCTTCTTGCAACTTCAGAATAGACCATCTCAAAAGAGAAAAAATAGAAGCCTGTCCCAAAGGAAGAATAAAAGATTTTTAAACTCAATATGATGGAATTGAAAGCTTACCCTGAAGCACAAGACAAGGTCCCCAACCGTTATCTTATTATATTTTGAGGGCTCCAAAGGAATTGAACGCTGGCGCACACCTCATTTGACATTTACCCACTCATCTTTGCCCTTGCCGAAATCTTCAAATCTTACATGAACCTCCTGGTGTGCAAGAAAAATGTTTCATAAGTAATTATGAAAACTAAAACCTTAGTAGTAAAACAATGCCAGATTCCATGAACGTGTTATTTTAAAACATCTTTGTAACTATGGAAGTTATTTGCTAACAATAATAAAGCAGGTTACAGGAGAATAAATTTTGAAATAGAAATTAAGAGAAAATGTACTCTTGATCATTTTGACAAGACATAAAATTATAGCTGGGAATAGGGGAGTATTGTTTAAGTTGCAAATCCAATTCAACATTGATAAATTCAATCATAAGCAAGTTGAATTATCAATATTCAATTTACTTTCTCCAATTGCATAGACAAAAATAAACAAGTAAACAACCATCTTTTCAGGGAATTCTCACATATTATTTAATTATTCTATGTTGTCCTTGTAAGAGTTGCAAATAACTCTACAAGTCTCTTTATTTTTTCTCACCTAAAGAATGACCATGCCATGCCATTTAACATTTAAAAGGTTTCCCTAAAACACTCATATTATTATCTATAATATTATGCAATAGACATAAGAAAAGCTACACTATAACTCCTTTAAGAAAAAGAACACACTATGCAAATCTATTTTATCTTTTGGATTTCCAAATATAGCTTTGGGGCTAAGTAAGAAAATAGAAGAATAATAGTCTCATACTAGAGACTTCCATCCCTTTTCCTTTTGTGGTTTTTTTTTTCTTTTATGCAAATGTAAGTATATTAATATTGATCAAAAAGGATTTACATGGGTTTACTAGTTTACAGTTAAGGAGACTGCCAACTAGTGGTTGTCAATACAGGATTCAAAGGTGTGCACAACATTAGGGTACAAAGTAAAAATAACAGTATACATATGTGTTTTAATCTTTTTTATAATCTCCAACGGTTGGCATACCACACCCTCAAAAATGGCCTTATTACGAGTGCACCAGATGTAGTAGAAAGTGGCTGCCAAAGTAGTAGATTTAGCCTTTGTAAACCACGAAGTACCACAATTGTCGTGCTTATACCACCTAAGACAAGACTTGGCCGAATTCAAAGTATTTGGTAAACGAAGCCACCTTTTCATTTCCATCCAAATAGTAGCAGAAATTGAGCATCTGAAGAATAGATGATTAGTCGTTTCCGGATATGCCTTACACAGAGGACAAGACAAGTCGTCCAGCCTAAACATAAGTGTATCCTTAGTCTTAAGTCTACCCTTAGCACACAACCAAAGGATGAATGAGTGTTTGGGAGTCAGTCCTTGCTTCCATGTGGTATTGGCCCAATACACAGTCTGTGCACTTGACCACAGATAGTCATACGCAAGACAAGTGAAGTTGCACATTGCCTAAGAATGAAGAAGATCAGTCGCACATTGAGTATCCCGTTCGTGCTCCATGATCATGTCTCTAATTGCTAAAAGCTAACAAAACAAGGGTGAGAGTTCCTCGTGATGATCACACTCTCAAACAGATCTGCCCTTCAAATAGAAATGGTTCACCCATTTGACCCACAATGATTGTTTCTCCACATGGATGTCCCAAATGATTCTAGTCAGTAGCGTTTCATTCCAAGTGTGCAAGTTCCGCAATCCAAGCCTGCCCTCATTTTTTGAAAGACAGATATTCTTCCATGCAACCAAAGAATTCTTTGAGTCCCACAAGAAATCCCTAGCCATCCTATCCAACTAACAAATGACCGCAGATGGCGTAGGGAGAATAGATAACCAGAAACACTCTACCCCTTGGAGAATAGATTGGATCAGTTGGAGGCGGCCAGCGTAAGAGAGGGACCGAGCGGACCAACGACCAATGTATGAGCCAATGCGATCAAGTAATTGTTTGTAGTAAGTAAGCCGAATCTTACCATTCATGATTGGTATAGCCTAAGGTAGCGGAACGAAAATTCACCAATGGGAATTCCAGTAGTTTCCAGAATATTCTCTTGATTATTCATACTGATCCCAACAAAATAAATATTGGACTTATCCTTATTGATTTCAAGACCCGAGAATCTTTTAAATTCATCTAGGTAACCAAGGAGGATGCGGATAGAGGAGCAGTCACCCCTAGCAAATAGCATAAGGTCATCTGTAAAAGTAAGGTGAGTAATCCTAAGCTCCTTACACTTGGGATGATAGTTGAATAGGGTCCCAAGTGTGTGCACTTTGACAACCCATGAGAAATATTCTAAGAAAATAACAAACAGCAGGGGGGAGACCGGATCCTCTTAGCGTAGACCTTTAGCTCTAGTAAAGAAACCATGGACATTCCTATTGATAGTGAGAGAGAACGAAGTAGTGGTGACACATTGCTCAATCCAGTTCACAAAGAGAGGAGGGAACCCAAACTCATTAAGTAAATCCAATAAAAAAAACCCAATTAACTGAGTCATAAGCCTTCCGTAGGTCCACCTTAATTGTGCATCGAGGAGACACTCTTATTCTACTATACATATGCATAAGTTCGTCCTGTATGAATGTTGATTGGAAAGTGTCTACCAGGTGAGGTACAACCAATTTAAGTCTGTCAGCCAGGATCTTAGAAATAATCTTGTAGAACTACGTTACAGTAAAAAATAGGTCTATAGTCACACACCCTCTCGGCATGATTGGATTTCGGAACCAGGGTAATAATAGAATGATTAATCTGCTTAAGAATTCTGCCAGAAGTGAAGAATTTCGATACAGCATAAAAAAGACTCTGGCCAACTATACCCCAAGCTTTCTTAAAAAATAAGGCTGAGCAACCATCAGGGCCAGGGGCTTTGCAACCACCAATGTCCCACAGGGCTAATTTGATATCCTGTATAGTAACGTCCCTAACTAAATCCACCTTCATGTTATGAGGTACCATTGGACCAGCCCTAACAAAGTCCATATTGATTCCCTGGCAGTCCACCTTAGTCCCAAGAATCTTCCGAAAATAATCTATAAATTCATCAGCAAGATCTTTTAGGCTATCAGTCATGCTACCGTCCTCCTTTAGAATCGATGTGATGAAGCTACTCTTTTTATTTCTTTTGACAATGTTGAAAAAGTAACGAGTATTTTTGTCAGCATGAGCAACATACCTTCCTTTAGCAAGTTGCTGGTAGAACTTCATTTCTGCCTCTGTAATACGCATTGCCGAAAGTTTACACTCCTTGAAATGTACTATAAGGTTATGATCCACAGGGTTGGCAAGTAGAAGCTGTTGGGCATTGACTACCGCCTAGTTCGCATGTTCAACACGATCAGACAGGTAAGAGAATTCCAGTATGTTTAGCTTTCGCAAGTCACGCTTTAGTATTTTCAAACGACGACAAAGGGTGAACTGGTGAAAACCTACGTATGGCTGTTCCCAAGCCTGTTGCACAATATTCTGGAAAGAGTCATGGTCAGTCCAAAAATTAAAGAACTTGAAAGGACGAACAGCTCCCACAGCATTCTCAACCACTGACCAAATAGCAGGACTATGATCAGAAATGCAGCTAATAGGTAAAAACTCCACTGATGCCTGGATAGAAGACTGAAACCATGCATCATTACCCATAACTCTATCAAGTTTAGACCACACCCTAGAATTTGTCCAAGAGAACCTCGATCCAACATAGGGTAGGTCCTCCAAACTAATGTCAGCACATAATGTCGCAAAGTCCCTAATTTCATATGTCGAAGGCAATGAACCGTCAAATTTATCATTCACATGTAAATAGGAATTAAAATCCCCCAGAAGGATCCATGCCTCCGACATGGAAGACGATATTAACTGAATATATTCCCATAACGTGCCACAACAGAATTGTAAATATAAACAAAAGTGAAGAAATATGTAGCATGAGTAATCTTACATGTGATGCGCACAGTAATCGCCTGGGGCATACAATGGATTAATTGGACATCCACCTTTGCACTATTCCACAAGATGACAATTTTACCACCATCAGCTTCGACCAAGTTATAAATAGCCGACCAATTAGAGAACTTAGCTTGTAAAATATTGTCCAGCCTAACAAGAGTCAGCTTTGTTTCCAGTAATCCAATAACGTCAATACGATGTTTAGAAGTAAATTTCTGAACCCCGTGATGCTTGAGGGTCTTGTTGAACTCTCTAATATTCCATCATGCTACTCTCATTGAGGACTAATTAGTGCCCGTTGGGCACCAATCAAGTCAACACTGCGTTGTGCATATTTCTTCCATATCGAGCAAATAAATCTTGCTGCCTAGACTGTTGCCTTATTGGCACTCCCCATTTCCTTTTGAGCATCATTAACACAGCCTTCATGCCTAGAAGGAGAGGTAGAATTTTTGTTTTCAAATTGAACATTCAGTTGTGATTTTGATCGCCATTGTTGGTGTCCCCCACGTTTAACCCTGGACCTACCTCTTCTATCCTTTATCTTGCTACTTGGTCCAATAGATGAGGATGGTGCATCATGTTCAGTAGCCCGTCTTTGTCCATATTTATCATTTATGGCAGTCTTGCCCATTTGATTGTCATTGAATATAGGTATAGGCACTGAACTGTGCGTGCTGTGGCTGGCGTTTTGTTCCAAATAGATAGTTGGTTGTTTCCCTTTATCATTGCTTGAATTCTTTATTACACTAGGTGATGGAGATTGCAGAGGTTTGTTCTATCCAACTGGTGCCAACACAAGCCTTTTCTGATTGTTTTTCTTTCTCTTCTGCCCAATTGCAAATTCGTCAGTCTTGGGAGCCAACATTTGTTCCTTTGTTTTCATTTTTCCCCCATGCATGCCTCCATGACATGCCCAAATTTACAGCAGAAACTACAATAGGATTGTTCAAATTCAAATCTGACTGCCAGTTGCTTGATTTTACCGGATGGAAAACGAATTGGCACCACTTTCACTAGAAGCTTGGGCACATCCACTTCAACAAGAACTCTAGCATATGACACACGATCAAAATTTGCAGTGAGCATATCGGTTATCATTGGAATGCCAATAGCAGAGGTAATCTTACTTAAAGCTCTTATGTTCTAGCATCCCAGAGGTAAGGCTGAAAACATTACCCATATGGGCATTATGCTTATATCATCAAGAGAGAAATCAAATTCTGATGCCATCATCTTGAGCATCAGTGATCATCCAAACACAGCATAGGGTCCCCCTCGAAGAACCTGTTGCCTATCAGCATCTGTTCTGAATCTGAAAATCAGCCACCCGGAAGTAGATTATGCACCTTAGTTTGAACATCCCAATGTTTAGTGAGGTCCATGACTGCTTTTATACCAGGAAACCTGCCCGCAAACATTCCCACAAGGCAGAAACCCAACTTGTCCTCAGCATCCACTAAGTCCAAAGCCTCAATGTCAATGAGATTACTCGGGCTGAGGATATGACTTAGTTTTAATCCATTTGCTATACCCGGTTCCCTTTCACAATACTAGCCCAAGTACGAGTATTTTGCTTGGGGTCCAAAGGTTTGGGAGGGGTCAGAGGTTTCGATTGAGAGGTTGAAATGTCTCCCACAAAGGTTTCAGGTGGAACAGAAGGCTCAGGTGCTTCAGGGTTTATGCTCCCTACCTGAACTGACAATGGGCAGGAGGGTTTGGACGTATCTGGGCCCTGGAGATGGATGTCTAAGACTGGAGGGACAGATGACTGAGGGTAGGTAGGGATTGAGGAATTTGATTCAAAAAGTTGGGAGAGAGATGGGGTGGGCACACTGGGCAGCTCCATGGATGGCGAGCCTGCCCTGGGAAGAGAAACAGATAACACCCTCGCTTTGGGACCTTGTTTATGTCGTCTGGTCAAGACCATTAGGTCCAGCCCCACAGATCAAGGTAAGGAAAACTATAACCAAACAGATAGAGGGAAGAAGGCAAACACCTAGAAAAAGGGTAAAGACATACTGGGTTTGGTAAACTACCTACCTGACATACATGGAAAGAAGCTGCAAAGCTGAAGGATTATAGGCCAAGAGAGAGGTGGGATAGTTGAATTTGAAATCAGATATAATATCTAGGTAGATTATTGCAATTGAGAAACTAGCAAGGAGGGTGACAAACAGGTCTGCATATAAAGATAGTGGTTTATGAAGATTAAAGAAACCCTTTAGATGGCAAAACAGATGATTAGGAGGAGAGGTTAAACCAAAAGGTATCAGATGGGCCTAGTTGAGATGGAACTGACCCCGACATCATCAAGCCAACTTAAGAACATATACTAGCTCTACTGCCTAGGAAATCATCAGCAGGGAAACCACAGACTTATAGGATAGTAAGGGAGGATAACAAAGGAAAAGAAAAATGGCCTCAGCAACAACCCAACCACGATCATACATAACTCATCTTGCATATGCCACTCGCATAACCAAGCAACAAATGAACCATGCAAATATCAAACTGCCCAGAGTTCTCATTCGGGAATGCAAGAGAAGTAGCATTCAGGACACTAACACATATAATATAGCTATACAATGAACAAAACTACAGAAATGGAAATGGAGGATAACTAACCAATAAGGGAGGCGATTACATTCACTGCAGCTTTAAGATCTGTCAAGGGAGTAGAGAGCAAGAACGAAAAGTGAACTCAAGGGAGTTGAGAGCATCTCTCTCTACACTTCTCTCTCTCTCTACTTTTGCCAAGTCGTGTTTTTTTCTTTTGCGCTAACATCTTTGCTGGGAATAAAAGATAGTAATACACAAACCAAATTTTAAAAAACATAAGCAAGCACAAACAAAAAATAAATCAACACCTACTCTCATAGATTATAACTAGTCTATTGGCATTTTACTCTGTTCCACGGCAAGCACAGTCTTACCAACCCAGAATTGGCCCCTGGCATTTGATTGCAAGAACTGCCAGGACATGTAACACTAAAAGGTTGTAGGAAAAACATTAGTGAGGTATAAAGGAAAAATATTAGTGAGGCATAAAGTTCGGAATCCGGACTAGTTCCTTGCAAAGAACTATCCTAAAAAGGACTTTGGAGGCAAAATCCTTACTTGCTTAATTGATTTTTAACCTCAACTTATTCATCTTCCGCTGGACTGGGTAATCAAAATCAGTCATGGCTAAGCTATTTATAACACGACATATTTAACCCCCAATATCAGAAAGAAAGCCTTGTGATAATGGTAAGTCCCACTGCTATTGTTCAGCTTAGGATTGAATCAACTAGAAATGGTAAGTCCCACGGTTGGGAGTGGGAAAGAGGGAAGGAAGAGAACAACAAAAAAGAAGGAAGAAGAAGAAAAGGATCATACCAGCTCTGCCTAACTTGTGATTCTATAGTTGATGAATGAAGCAACATCATACGTGGGAAGGCAGATAAAGAAGCTATTGCATAAAATCACAACTCCATGAAATTTTGTTTGATTCAACCACTACTCAAATATGTGTGATTCAATCATGTTTTAAATGCAGCTTTAAAAAAAAATGCTAAAACAAGTCATAAAATGAAATATGGCAAAATAACATTTTTTCATGAATGGCTTTAGTTCATTGTGGTTTCAAAAAGAGTAAGCAATGGAGAACCTTATGAACATGAATATAAAGGAATAACAACAAAAAATGATAGTGTGATAATGTGATAATGTAATAGATTCAGGTAAATCTGATAATGTGTACGCTCAACTTTTCACTTATAGAGAACTTTGCTCAACAAAGAGTGCAACGGTCATTTCTCCTCAACTTTTGGCTTTAAAGATTCTTTTCTCTCTTTCTCTCTCTCAAAAGAATTAGAAAACTAATGAAATCTCTTTTCATTTGTATTAATATATGCAATAGTCTTTCCAATTCTGAAATAAAGCAACACAAACCAGTGTTTTGCCATTCAACACATTATAATCTTGCAACTATTGGGAAGCCATCAGGACAACGGATGAGGGAATAGATGTCTACCGAACTGTGAAGATTGAACTACATGCTATTCTCAGTGCTCTCTTAGGGGTGATCTCTTTTTCTCTCTCTCTCTCTGCATAGTTTTAGAAGCACCATATTGAAATTTAAACGCTCAAGACTCATCCTACCAAACGAGAGAGTCCAAAATGAAGGTCTATTAGTTAGAATCATTATAATATTTTTAATTTTCTAATTGTAGTCATTCAACTATTTCTGCTCATAAATCAACATGCTTCACTATGATTTGCTATGAGGAACTAAAAGTTGAAGTGTTGAATTATGCATATAGAAGTTTATTCCTTTTTAAGTTTTACTATTTGAAGCCTTTGGAGTCTTTTGAATCCATATTTATTCAATACTCAGTAACTCAGAATCCTAAAACAAAGAAGAGAATTTCCAAATCCAAATATTCTGTTTTCTTAAATGTGTCTTTGTTTTCTATATAACATTATATACAGGATTTTGGCATCCTTGCACTGCCTACAGTACCTAGACCTCCTTCGAAAATACAAACAGAACCAAGCTCCCTAGAAATATTTCACTCTAAAGCTTTTAGTTTGTTATCCATTGCTGGAGTTTCGAGATATTGTTAGGTATCTTTCTACTCATGCAAACACTCTCAATCACAGACGCTCTTTATTATTCTTTAGCTTTAATCTACACAAGAAAAGTTGTGATTTGATTCTTTGAAAACAGGTGAGCATACCACTAGGGATGCATGAGAATCTTCCCATAGCAATTTCTCTGTTGGCAAAACATGGTTCAGATGGATTCTTACTAGATGTTGTAGAGAGTTTTTATGGCACTCTGAAGGAGTAGATTGAAACTGTTGAATACTGACTTGCTGAAGTCCATTTCTTGCACCACATATATTTTGTAAATTGCTCTTATTGCTGCTCAATATGTGAAGTCTTTTATCTACAATGTCTTTTGCTGTCATTTTACATAGGTGTGTTACTAATTTGTCACTACTTCTTAGATTAAGATCTAATAATAAAGATTCGTTTTCAATTTTTTAAAATATACTATTTTTTTCACCTAAAATGTTGAGTATTTTAGTTGCTTTGTAGCTTTTGATCTTAGCTTGAAAAAAAAAAAACCGAAAGGACTATTCTTAGAAAAATAACTTGAAAGGTGTATTTTTCAAAATTGCTTTTCCTAAAATTATTTTTTCGCTGCCCAAGAAAAGATGCAGGTTTATTGCATCATTCCAGTCACCATCCACTGAAGCTGGCTCAAAGAATAGGATACAACCCTAAGATTGACCAACTTATGCTACAAATCTATGCTTGACCTAACCAACTTTAATAAAAACTATAGCAAGATTACCACACAATCACTTTCGGAGCAAATCTATAGAGAATATACCACCCAAATACCCCAGATCGACCAACATTACCAGATCTTTATTCAGAAATTCACCAGATCTCTAGATTTCCATATCAATGCGCATTGTTGCTTGAAAGCCAAACTATAGTTACCAAACTTAGTACAAAAAGAGGCCTCTAAAATCACCACGAAGCTAAAACCCTTGGCAAAAACACTGAAATCGCAAATAATAAGCAAAATCACTTTCGAAAAATGGAACTTGTTAAACAATGAAACACCTTTCTTGATCAACATTGTCCCAATTCATGACTTAAAGTAAACGCCTCCCTTCAACACTCTACTGCACCCTCCCAACAAAAATGAAAATAAAGCACAAGAAGATACACAAGAACTAAGCAAACGAAGAAAAACACAGGTCACAGAAAGTTGTAAAAATGTCACCTATTAAATCTTCCGCTACCAAGGTACACTATTAAATCTTCCACTACCAAGATTCAAGCATCACAATAAGCAAACATATCTAGAACATAAAAATAGAGAAGGCGCAGCAGAGATGGGAGAATCTGAGACGGAGGACTGGAGGAGGCGCAAGCCACAACAGAGAAGCCAACTGAGATCAGCTAAGTCTGGGCTCAGAGCTTGAGGGCGGCGGTGGCGTGGTAACAGTCTACCAGAAGAGAATAAGGAAAGGGCGGCGGTGGCGTGGGGAATAGCAGAAGAGGAAGATGGGTAATGGGTAGGGTTGAATAATGGGTAGAATATTTTATCTTGTTTTATATTTTAAAAGTATTTTTTTAAATTATTTGAGCTAATATAAGATTAACTTATATAAAGCTTTGTTTTTTATTGTGTTTTTTGTTTTTTTTGAGCTAACATAAATAAAATATACTTATTTTATTTTTTGTTCATCAATTTAATAATGTCTCTATTGTTAAATTAATGAACACACTACATTAAAATATATTTATATTGTAGTTTCATTTTATTTTTTTGTGATATTTGCAAGATAAGGGTAATTAATTACTTCTATTCATGTTTACCTAGTGATTTGCAAAATAAAATAGTCCAAATCCTGGATCACGTCCTTCAAAAAAAATTAGGAAAAAAAGGACATTTAGCCTATGTTTAGATTTAAATCTAAAATTTAAATAGATAAATTTAAAATTTGTAATAAAACAAGTAATTACTCTAAACATCCACAATTTAGTTAATTATTATTGTTAATTAACTGTTGTGTTTACATTTTTTTTTTAAATCAAAACAAATAAGGTCTAAAAATGAGAGACGCGTGCAAATCAAGTAATTAACTCCATATATAATGAAATTTAGCAAAGAAAAAAAACTCTATAAATTATAAGAGAGATTAATATGACCCTCAAGCAAATGAAATGCTGCATATCTACGTAATATCAATTTAAACTCTCAATTTGGCAAAAACATTACTAAATTGGTACGTTATAAATCTTAATATTTTAGTACTTAATTTATAATTTACAAAAAATATTGTGATTATCTAAGGTAGAAGGAAATGAATAAACTATCTACCTAGATACAGGTTTATAAACCAAGTATTTTTTGCTCAAGCCTTTCAAGACCTTTAGTGCTTAAAAATATAATATTTAGAATATTAGATAGATAAGAATAAATAAAATACACACACATAAACTTATTATCATAAATATAAATACTTTAAAATCAATTATTTTATACACACATATACATTTATTATATATGTATATTATTGTTTACATACTAATTATATGTACTCATATGTTGTGATTGATATATATATATATATATATATATATTATTGGGATGTATGCCTTCTTAGACTAGGTTTCTGATGTAAAAATAGAATGTTTTAATAAAAGAATTTATTTTCAGAAATTGTTTGTGAATTTACAATTTTATTTGTGCACAATTACGTTTGAAAAAGACCCATTGTGTTTAAGTAAGTGGTCCATGTGAATGGAGGTCTTTCACAACAAAGTATGGATCACGAGTTACTTAACACATAAATTTTTGTTCTTAACCAATTGATGAGAATGAGAATTTTATCATGTCTAGGTTATTATGTTGTGAATTCTAAATGGGGAATGGTTACCTTTAGCCGGTGAGTAGTCCACTTACTTCATGACATAAACGTATTTTGAATACGTAGAACAGGACTTGTAGTAGTAGTTTCTAAAAGTACTATATGGTAGAAACCTAGACTACTACTGCTACAGCGTGGACTAGTATTCTACGACTTGAGTATGAGTTAGTGGTCTGATGAAGTTGGAAGCATATGCTTTGATATGCTATAGTTGAGGTTCTATCGTAGGGCTAATATACTTGCATGTTGAATATGTGTGACTGGTTAGTTAAGACAGACTTATACAAGATAGTTTCTATACTATATCGCTCTTTGTGGTTGTCTAAATGATCTAAATATTTAAGGCCCTAGGAAACATGATTTGGATGTTTTCTTTAGGGTAGCTCTCATGGAAAACGGAAACAATCCAAAAAGTCATGGATCATTGGACTAGAGGCTTAAGGATGGTAGATATCATTTAGAGAGGTGTTAGTACACTTTTTCCTCTCTGAATGTACGACGATGTATAGAGGGTTATTTTAGTCATTACACATGTAGGTTGGAGACTTTGCTAACGCAGCACTGTCCTTGGGGTTAATATTTCCTTATGGTGATGTCAGGAATATTTAAAATGTAAAATACAACTATTTATATGACAGGGTATTTTGGTCATTTTAGTAGCCAATGCGGTGTGTCTTTTGGTCCTCAGTATAGACCATAAGTCCTAATTAAATACGGGCTAAGGAATTGATCTTAAATTAAATGAAATTTATTTTATTGAAGTAGCCTGATTTAATTATTGGGCTAGAATAAAATAAAGGTCCATGGAGAGAGAATTAATAAAATTAGTTTAGTGGGTTAATTAATTATTCAGGGCTTTGGCCTAGTTTGAATAATTAAAGATTAACCTGGTACTAAACTAATATAGGCTTATTAATTGGACTAGTTTATTTGGACTAAAAAATTAATTATTAATTGGGCCATTAGGTTGGTTCTAATTAGAATAATTAATTAAGTCCAAAAGGTTAAACTAAGAGTCCAATGGCCTAGTCTAGTTTAACCTAGGATTTTATTTAGGTTAAACAGGAGGATTGGAAACAACGTCGTTGTGACAGAACACACACTCTCGGAGACGGCTTTTTCTCTGTGAAAGGCCAAGCATCTCTCTCTCACTCTCTCCAGAAAAATTCCCTAGCCTGTTAGTTGTTTACCAAACGGTAGTTAGGCAGGCTATATACTGGAAGACCAAGAGTTCGGCATTCACATACATGCAAAGGAGGAGTAGGAGGCATGCAAGAATCGCACCAGAGGCTTCTACCAACATACCTACCCCGGTTGCGCACGTTCCGGTCCAGCCACCTTTGAGAACTAGAAGGAGAGGTAAAATTTTAAAACCTCGGGATTGGGACAGGGCGCAACCGGTGCCGGCTAGGGCAGCCGGCGCCGGCCCTACCCTGGAATCCCTGTTCTTGTGTTTTTCCAATTTTTTTTTTATGTTCGCTTCCACTGCGTGCCCTGTGTTTTCCCGCTTTTCGTGCCTTCATACACACACACACACACACACACACACACAGAGTTATCAAGTATAATAATACATAATATGTATATATATATATATTTATATATACATATATATTATACATTTTGATACTTAATATATATTAAATTAAAGTATTTTACTACTTTATTTTTTTTTCTTTAGTATCTTCTTTATTAGTTCTATCTGCTTTATTCCGGAGAATTGCCATCCCTAGTTGAGAGGGAGAAGGGTGATTGACGAAAGGGACGGGTTTGAGCAAGGGGAGAGTGAGAAGAGAGGAATGTCGTTGGTATTGGGGGCATGGGGGAATGGTTGAGTGAAAACTTGTGGTCCTAAGGGTTTCTTTTGAAAACTTTAGGGACTTAAAATAATTATATAAATGAACTAAGTTAAAACAATATAAAGATTGAAATAATTATTTTAAAAGTTTGTTTATTTATTTTTACACTTGGCTCGTTATTTTTCAGAAGATATTTAAAAAGCTAGTGCTTAAAAAAATTTATGGTCGTAAGGGTTTCTTTTTTAGAAACTTTAGAGACTTAAATATAATTATCCAAATAAACTAAGTTAAAAAATATAAGAATTCAAGTAATGACTAAATGCATTAATAATTAACTAATATATGACCTTAAGTCTCAATATACATTTACATATAACTTGAAAATTTATAAATTTTATCTATAATAATTATAATTTATATATGTGCATGTATACAGAAAGACAAAATGTGATATAGTAATTAAAAGTATGGGATAAAAATAGTAACTTTACTAAGTATTTTTACTTTTTATACTGAAAATTTTTTATTTTTATAATATTTGTTGTATACGATATAAATTTAAAAGTTTATCAATTTGAATATAAAATAAAAAAAATCAAATTTACAAATATATTGACAATTTATATGCATTAATAAGGATAATTCTTATTTAATTTGTATGATTTATAGTAATTACTATTTATATATGTGCATGTATATAGAAAAATATAAATATGATGGAAACACATCCTACACATATACATAATGCCTACGTATTTATATTATCATACAAATAAAAGTAATAACTTCTACATTATGATAAAAAGAATAACAATTATATCTATTAATAAAATTATGTATACAAATATAATATAATTTTTTGATTGTTAAATTTAAAACACCTAATTGATAAATTGTTTAATGTCTATTTAGTTATGAATATTTACATAATTAAAAAATTATGAACTGAGTCTTCTAAATTCAAAAGTATTTATTATATTTATAACTAAGAAATTTGTTGTATAACTAAAGGTATGAAAATTTTTCTTACATTTATTATTAATTCAAAAATAAAATTTATATCATTTAGGAATATATATACAGAATAATTATATACTTTGATAAATAGAAGCAAATTAAAATTTAAAAATTTTAAAAAACAAAAGTGATAAAAAATTTTATTTTATTTTATTTATTTAAATCAAATTTTACAAGTTTTAAAAATGTATTTCATATAATTGTATTTTGCAAGAAGTAAATAAATATAATACGTGCTACCAATTTGAACAAACAATGACGTAGCACAATGGTTGGAACACTGCGCCTCCACAATGGAGACGCATGTTTGATTCCTGGTGGCCGCAAGAAAGGCTGGATTTTCCAGTGTGGCGCCACGTGTGCAGCGATGTTGTGCCATGTGTAGCCACGTGGCGAACCATTCTGCCATGTCGGTTAATAATTGGTTGGTAAACTTTTAAAATTAAAATTCCAACTGATTTCCAACTGAATATATTACCAGCCGATATATTTCAATTAGTAATCAGCCGGTAAAATTTTTAAATTAAAATACCAACCAATTACCAACTAAATATATTACTAATCGATACATTTCGGTTAGTAATCGGTCGATAAAATTTTTAAATTAAAATATCAACCGATTACCAATTCAATATATTACCAACCGATTCTTAGCGATTGGTAATCAGTAGGTAAATATTTTCCTGTCAAATTACCAGATGATTACCAACTGATATATTTCGATTGGTAACCAGTTGGTAAAATTTTTTCCATTAAATTACCAACTGATAATGTACCAACCGAGTGTTATTAGTTGGTATATATTTTCCCGCCAAATTACCAACCAATTACCAATTGATTACCAACTAACTATTTACGAACCGAGTATGTTTGTTGGTAAGTGGTTGGAAAAGTTTTAAATTTTCTCAATTTTCATTTCGGTTGGTAATTACCGATAGATGTGGTTAGTTGGTAATAATTAGTTGGTATATTGCATTTTTCTAGTAGTGAACCCTTGCAAGGTTAGCTACAGTTTTGTGATGGCCTTTGCATCCTAGCTAATTTGCTAGTGTTTAGCGACGGCTTTTACAGTTAAAATACAAGTTTTATTGCCATAGCTAAACTATCTCTAATTTATGGCCTAGCTAATAGCCAAATAGTCGCTAATGTTTTCCCCTATTACAAGGCCCATTTTGTATTTATCTTGAACCCCCTGAATCATATATCAAACAATATATACCACACAAATTTTAATGCACAATACAATGTAAACCGTTCTTATTAAAATGCAAAAAATAAATAATCATCTCAATAATAGAAAATACATTTATTCAACACAAATGTATAATGTGAAGTAAATGTAATATACAAGAGAACGTCTATAATAAAATCGTACACTATGGGAGTAGTGGTGTAACATCCCCCACTTTTGTATTTTAATCAGTTATTACTATGTATAGAATAAGAATTTGTATAAATGACCAGAACAAGAAATGATCAGTATAATAAGATGAATGTTTTGGTATGATAAACATATTTAAGGACATTACTGGAATTTTGGGACTTTTAGGGACCTGAGTGAAATTTTGAATTTGTTTTATCCGTACCCTAAATCTTCATATTGCGACTACTTTTAGTAAAATGGGAATTTAATGGTACATTAAAAACAAAAATTGATCAGTGTGATGAGACGAGTATTCTAGTATAAATTAAACTATCGGAGATATCAAGGGCATTTTTGTAATTTTAATCGCGATTGGGATTTTGACCGCAATTTAGAAAGAGCTGAGAAGAAATTGAGAATTTTGATTCTCACTATTGAATTCAGTATAATTTATAAATTCCATTGGTGTAATAAAATATTTTTCCAATATGGACCCGAATTTTGGTTATTTTTGAGAAAAATTCTAAAATACGTTTGAAATTGAAACAAGTGGTGAATATGATTGATGGATGAAAACAAGTGTCAAATGGTGATTAGTTATTTCATAAAGCTTATTGAATAAGTTTTGGAAGAAAATAAATAAAGAAAAAGGTTGGTGAATAAGAAAACGACACTTGGAAGGATAGCCCACAATAGACACCATAGCATTTAATGAGTTGGTCACCATTCTTGACCAAGAATGGCGGTTGAAGAGCTAAATTTCAGCAAAAAATTCATCCATAAGGAATAGGGAAAGAAGAGAGAATGAAAAGGAAGGAAAAGCTAAAGAAAAATAGGGAGAAAAAGAAAAAGGAGAGAGAAAGAAAGAAGTGTGTGTGTGTTCTTGGTGTGTTCTTTATATTCTTGGAGCAAAATCAAGCGAAGAGATCCCACATACAAGTTAAAAGTCTATGTTTTAAGAATTAAAGCCATAGATCTCATTACGGTGATTATTTTGGTATGAGTTTTAACATAAAAACATGAGATTTATGGCTATGATTTGGATTAAATGTGTACTATGTGAAACTTTATGTGTGCCAGTGTGTGTGTGTGTGTGTGTGTGCCGGATGGATGAAGGCTTTATATACTACGTTTTATATGGTATATGAAGGTATTTGAATGGTGGTTTGGGTGGTTGTTTATAGCTGCACAAGAAGGTGTAAGAAATGGAAAGGAAAGATGGAATTAATTGTTGAAGAAAATGAATTGTTAATGTTGTTGATTGCACTTGTTGAACTTGATGTTGGAAAATATGATTTTGCTGGGCTAAGTATCTCTGAAAATCATAGAATTAAAGGCCATTATGATGGAATTTAAGATGGTTTAAGTGTTATATAGTTGTTAGGAATAAAGTAGAATAGATGGTGTGAAGAAAGGAAACAAAAACAGAAATTCTATTTTGAAGAAATCCCAAGCAGCCTTGAAGAACAAATAAACTGTACAAATTAGCTTGTTCATTTGGAACCTAATAACCTGAAAATTGTAGCTAAATGTCTTAGGATCATTTTGGGACCAATTTTCCATGGTTTGGAGTTGTGAGTAAAACGTTATGATGAAAATATCACAAGCTACCAAAACAGTAACGAGATTAAGAAGCTGAATGTTGTATGCAAAAATTGAGTGAAATAAGAAGGAAAATCAGTGGTTTATGAATTGATAATCATAAAGAAATATCTTGAGGACATTTTGGAACAAGTTTGACATCAATTGGACTTATGAATCAAAAGTTATGATATAAACAAACAAGTGTGACCAGAATAAAGAAATGTAGAGTTTTGTTTAGCAAGAAATAAATTCAAGTGTTGTTCTATTGGTGTTAATGGAAGAAAGAGAGATCACAAGAACATATGAAAACCTTGGATATTTGTTTGAACAAAAAATGGGAAATGAATTAATGAGCCTTTGATCATTCTAAGTATTTATCTCATTTTGGTTGGAAGAAGTGAGAAAGAAGAAAATAGAATATTTTCTATTCACATAATAGTTTTGTGTTAGTCGTACCTTAGAACAATAAGTGATGTTTGGAATGACTCTCGATATAGGTCATTTATCTTCAAAGCTTCGTAAATGACTAAGAGTACTATACACGTCATCACATTAAGTTAGGATACGAGGTGAGTCCCACTACTTTTTAAATCTTGTTTTAGCTAAATGTTTTCTTGAAACGATTATGTTCTTTCCTGATACAATTAATACTTTCCTAATATCTTATAAGATGAATGTTACACTTGAGTTTGAAAGATTATCAAGCACTCGATTTCTTGAATATCTTGAATATAAAATATCTCGTGTGATCTTTTCAATTTCCAAATCCTGGCTTTGGTAAAGTGTTTTCCTGATATGGAAACATGGTTTCCTGATGTGCTCAAGTGCAAGCCTTCTATATGGATTTGGAAACGTGTTGAGCAATATGAATCTTGAATTCTTGAATTCTTGAACTTGTCAATCCTTGAATCCAATATATGATTAACTTGAATACTTGGCGTATGCATTAACTTGACTACTTGGCGTAAGCACTAAATTGACTACTTGGCGTAAGCACTAGCTTGAATACTTGGCATATGCACTAACTTGAATACTTGGTGTAAGTACTGACTTGACTACTTGGCATAAGCACTGACTTGAATACTTGGCGTATACACTAATTTGAATACTTGGGGTAAACATTAACTTGGCTACGTGGCATAAGCTCTGACTTGAATACTTAGCGTAAGCACTTACTATACTTGAATACTTGAATCAGCTTGTTTTCACTCAAAATCCTTGAATACTTGATTTGAGAATGTTCTCACATGAGAATTTCTGAACTACCTTATGTTGAGATTTTTCTTCATGAGATCTTTTCAATGGAAAACACTAGCATACATGGGACTTACTAAGCTTTACGCTCACATGTGTGTTATCTTTTTTGAAAAATTTAGGATTAGAGGCGCAGCGAAAGCGCGGTGGACTCCCAAAGGCTCATGCTATATCTTGAACTTGTTATACCCTTGAGTGTATGTATTAGAAGCCAAATTCCTGTACTTTTCTATTTTGAAAAATTTTTCGCTACCTATTGAGTGAAGTATATTATAATGACCTCTTGTTTGAGCAATCAGACGGGCCGACATCCCATAAAGTTACAGTCCACTATATTACGGAAATATGGGGTGTTACAAGTGGCTCCAGTTGAAGGAGGTAAGGGAGGAGAAGGTGGACGAGAATGTCTCAAAGCATGGGGATCTGGTGGCGGAATAAAGCTACTCCCCATCTCATCTGCCTCATCGTCTTCCTGAATTGGTTGAAATAGTGGAATCACAATCCCAAACTTCTCTGACATCATGCTCATAAATCCACTGATCTGATGCTGTATCTGATCCACCTTCTTGAACTCATCTCTCATAGCATGCACCCTCTCCTCAACTCTCCTCTCTAATATGTCCTCTATCTCAGCAGGTGTAGAGGATGTGGATGGCAAGGAATCCTGGTCGAGCTGTTGTCTAACACGCAAAACCTCAGAACCCAGTCCATACAAGCGTCCTTGATTATACCTGCCTGTCGCCTTGAGAAAGAAAGCCCTCTCATCTGGGACGACTGAAGACATAACACTAGCAGATGAAGAGGAAGATACTTGAGTAAGACGTTCCCTCTCAGCCATCACGTCGTCTTGAAATCCAATTTGAAGTATTTTAATTAGTAAAATGTAAATAATCGAAAAGTATTTTAAAGTATTAAAATTATTAATAATTACTAGTATCTTGTGAGAGCGCTCGCTGACATGTTGTCCATGTCTCTCCCCACCCTAAAATATGTGCAACTTCTTGTATCACTTGATATGGCTGAAGTCATCGCCGATCTTTTGTCACTGTAATTAAAAATTTAATTCATAAAAATAGTGTCCCGAAAAATTAATTATGAGATGTAAATTTTCAAAATGTGTAAATAATCAATGTAATTTACCACACGCTCATCGTGGACTGTAAATAACACTGAGCCTCCAGTATGAGTGGAGGTGCCCTGACACCTGTTCCTTCAAGTAGTGGAGGAGACCCATTGAAACTCTTGTGTGCTCCAGCATTGCTGCATCGCCTCCCAATACCAAGAGTTAATCCAGGAGGGAGTCTGGTCAGCTGGGGTCATCTTCTATAGCCTTATAGGGTGTCAAAAAAGTGGGTCTGATTCTTATATTCCCAATTGGACCGGATCTTAGCACTATGCTCATAGGCCTAACAAAATAGTTTCTACAAAAAAAATTAATATATATATCCAAGTTGTTAGTTAAAAAAAATGATTAAAATTATATATGAAGGGAAAAAATTAATTTAGAATAATTTATACAATACTTAGTAACTTACCTTAAACCAGACATTCTTCACGCTTATCGGGACATCAGTATATGTTGTGTAAGGCCCGTCAAAGTACGTCTAGAAAATGGATGTGATCTCTCATGCACATCTGTCAGAACTGGAAAATCTTCAAAAGTAATGCAAAATAACTAATAGCAATAAGATTCGTTTAATATGAAAAATAACATAAGACTTTAAATATACCATCCGCTCATAGTATAATCAATGGTCGGGGATCCTGTGCTTGTGATCCAAGATTATGCGACGTTGAGGACGATAGAACTGCAAGGGAATCTATGTCTTGCTTGGTAAGTGGTATCCAAGGAGAATGTGGGGGTGATGGCATTTGGTCCCATGACCGATTACACTGCGAGTCATCAGTCGACAACTGCTCCCCAGAAGACATATCTAGGTAGAAAAAGAAAATTGTTACAATTTTGTATTTTGGTGTAAAGAAATTAGTATCGTATTCTTACATTTAAAAAGTTTAAAAAATTGAGAGCTCGTTCTTCGAAGTATAATAAGTAAATAAAATGACAAAAAACACATGAAAAAATAGTAAGTATATAGTCGTACTATCACATGTGTTATTCTCTAAAATTTACTCATTTGAATCAACTTCTGTCTCAGAATCTGTCTCCTAATTACACTCATCATCATCCTCATCATCGTGCAAGTCTCGATCCCAATCTAATATCTCTTCTCGAAGATCCAATATCTCATTTACGCTTTCTACGTGTGTTAAGGGCCTAAGATTGACCGCCAAAGATATAGTCATTGCAGCATCGTCATCAACTTCTTCTTGTTAAGCCTATCAAAAATAGGTGCATCAAACACATGGTGAGCTTTTGTTTTGCAGACTGCCATCCATTCAAATTTTTGCCTTTTAGTTGAAGGATATGTAGCAAAGTATACTTGATGTACTTGTTGGGCTAATACAAAAGGGTCATATTTAGGATAACGCCCCTTATTGTTAATATTAACTAACTTATACTGAGGATGTACCCTCAACCCCCCAATTTGGTGTAAGGTCAAACTAATCACACTTTAAAAGTACAACTTTTTAGATTAGTTGACCAGGAAATTGAAGTTCAAGAACCTCCTTCAAGACCCCATAATAGTCAACACTGCCATGCTATTTCTCGGTGCTTTTAACACAAACTCCGTGGTTGACACTTTTCTATGTTCTATATGGTCACTCATGTGAAATCAATAACTATTAATAACGTAGCCTTGAAATGATTTCACCTCTCTCGACAGTCTTTACGAAAGGTTTTGCAAATATTTGTTTGTTACTCCATTGGTTGGGTCACGCACCTACAAGAAAGTCAGGATTTAGTACTATATTGTCCAAGGTATAGATGCAAAAATTAAATTACATAATCATACACTCACTGACAATCGCAACTCGTAAGAACTTGCATAATTTTTGAACTATTCATCAAATTCATTTTTGATCCTTCCCTTGACTTCCAACTCTATAACACCTATGTGATGGGATCGTAATATTGCAGAAAAAATTCTAATATATGGTTGCACTTTCTCATAGTTTAGTAAAATGTAATTTGTGGCAGCATGGATTTCTCGAAAGTTAGGAATCAAGTTTGTATCCTCCCCAATGCCTTTCCTACAACATTGCAAATTGAGAGCAAAGATTGTTCATGCACATGCTCAATTATTTCCTCTTCATTACGTGCCACTTGTGTATGTCTTGTTTAAATATGTGGCTTAAAGAAGTAGGAAAAAAATGTTGATACTTCTTTTACTAGATATGTATTACAAATTGATCCTTCTAGCATTGTCTTATTTTTTACTTTGACATTTAAACGATGCAAGAACTTGTTAATTGAAATAAGACAAAATTGATTATATGATTTTGAAGACCATATTACTATCAGGTACTATAATGTCAATAACTTACTTGGTGAATGCTTACCTACCTTTTAAAGGGAAACATCCATTTGTATTGAGTTGGACCATAAATTCTAGCTTCATAAGGCAAGTGAACCACTAGATGCTCCATCACATCGAAGAAACCAGAAGGAAATATTTTTTCTAGTTTACATATGAGCATAGGAATTTCGTTCTCCAATTTCTTCATATAAGCCACTAACAATTTCCTATAAAAAAGACTTAATTCTGTCAACACATTCCAAACATTGACTGGAAGAAATTTTCTTAAAGTGATTGGAAGCAACCATTCTATAAACACATGGCAATCATGACTTTTTATACCAGACATCTTCAACTCTTTTAAATTAACACATCTTAATAAGTTTGAAGCATATCTATCTAGAAGTTGCAACTCCTTCAACCATTCAAGCACCGCTTGCTTAGCCTCTACAGCTAATGAACAACATGCTTTTGGCATGGAACCCTTCCTTCGCCTGTTCCACAAACTCTTAATTCAGGCTTATGGCAATATATCTCAACATCACACCATACCTTTAAATTATCTTTTGTTTTTCCTTTCACATCCATAATAATGTTAAAAATATTGTTGAACACGTTCTTTTCGTTATGCATGATATCTATGTTATGGTGTACCAATAGAGTGCGCTAGCACGGCAAGTCCCAGAATATGCTTATTTTCACCTAATTATGATTTACACCTCTACCGTCGCTCCTCCCCAGTTCACATCCTAAATCTATTATACTTGAAAAATGGCACACTCTTTCCTATACTTGGTCCCTTGTTAGACAGGCCGGCGGCGATGAGGTTTCTTGGCCTTTGTCCATTCTAAATGACCGTGTGTCCCAAATGGATGATCCAGTGGTAAGAAACGGTGATGACAATCGAACTAAGAAGTTTTACCCTCGAACTGTAGCTGAAAAGACTTGGTACGCTCCATGTAATATGGACATGCAAATCTACCTGTAGTGCTCCACTGGCTTAGCATTCCATAAGCTAAAAAATCATTTATTGTCCATAGAAGCACAACCTATAACTGAAAATTTTGTTTCTTTGATATGTCAAATGTGGGGATATCATTAGACCATAACTTACTCCATTCATCTATCAATGGTTGTAGATACACATCAACTTTGTGCTTAGGATTCTTTGGGCCTAGAATAATGACAATCAAGAACATTTAATGGATTCTTCATGCACATCCACGAGAAGAGATTATATGGAGTAAGTATAACTGGCCAACATGAATACTTGAGAGGGGCTAAAATTATAACTAATTTTCAAGTTATTTGAGGTGGATTTAAAATGCTTTTGATGTGAAAACTAGGCGTATTCCTTCATATTTGACATTTTATTTGTGAAAAGTGTTTTTGATAAATTTATGTAGATTTAAGTTGATTTTGAGCAAAATTGGAGATTTTTTAGAACACACTTGGCACCAGGTCTGACAAGTGGACTAGGCACCAGGTCCATTCTGGTCGATCAGAGGAAAGCAAGGCAAAACTAAGGAAGAAAATAGAACATACCTAGCACTAGATAAGTTAAATGGACCCGGCGCCAGATCTGCTCTAGAGTATGAAAATTCTGTGTACGAATTTAAGAATTTTTCAATGATTTTAGTATTTTCTGAATCCTACTCGGTCAAGACTCCTTAAGCAATGAATTTAGTATCTAAGAAACCTATAAAACTAAGAGAAAACACAAGAGAAAGGAGGGTGAATCCAAGAGTAAAAATTCCAATCACTCAAAGAATAAGGAATTCACCAGTTCAAAGAGAGTTGTTTAATAGAGTTTTCAAAGGAGAAGAAGGAGGCTTGTCTATGAGTGCTTTCTTTTACCTTTATTTTCTTTTTCTTAAACAATTATGTACTGAATATTTCCATTATAATTTGAAATTATTTTTGGGATTCATGATTTATTAGTTATTTTAGTCTTTTGATCAATTGATTATTGTTCTTGGTATTTGATTGCTTGTTTTTCTTGTGGAGTTGGTTGATTGATTTTTGTTATTAAATTACTCAAAAAATGGGTTAGTAATGACTGTAATTAATTAATTTCATATTTGTTATCTTTTAACTTGCTTGAAAAATGGGCTAATTGTCTATAAATTGGGTAATCAAAAGTTAGTTGATGATTGCTAGAATATGGATTCATTGACTAATTTCATATTTTAAATCACCTAGAATATAGTGGTTTATATGAGGATTGATTTTAATGCATATTTTGAGTAAATTGATTGAGACAGAATATGTTCACTAATTTAACTAGAACATAGTGATTCCAAGGATTGTACATGAAGTGAGTCTATTTTAAATCCTTCATGAAACTAAGATAATAATTGATTATGATTTGGCTAAGTAATTCTTTGTTATGTTGTTAAATGCTTTTGTCTGAATTGCATATTTTCATATCCTTGAGTTGCATATATATATATATATATAATTTTATCACTTTATTGGATCGATATTAAATAATGAATGAAAAATGATTAGTGTGTACTTATTCTTTTGAGGATCGATACTCGTTAATTCCTTATGTTATGCTTGTGATGAGTATATTTGCTCGTATGTATATTTTGGAATTAATGTTTTAATTAAAATTTAACTAAGGGATGGATTTAAATTTGATAATTTTTATATATCCAAAATTTATGCATCAAGTTTTTGGCATCGTTGTCGGGGAATAATATCATGAAAGCTTAGATTTTGTTGATTTAACCATGTTTATATGTCTATATGTGAATATGTAAATATGTATATATGTTCCTTGTATGAATAGGTGTCATAATTTGTTTTCTTGTATACTTGTACTTTAATATCTCTACATGTTGTAATTTCTCTTACTTAATTTGTGAAGATGTACTAATGGTCTAATCTATAAATTCTATAATCTCACTATCTTCTATTTTATGTAGACCTTGCCTTTAGTTTATGCCCTGACGATCTAAAGATGACATAGTAGATCTTGATTTTGAGATCGAGAGAACCCTTATCAAGGTCCAAAAGGTTGTAAGCGAAAAGGTAAGAAAAGACATGGAGGTAAATCAACCCAACAATAGTGGTAATGGTGGAATTAACAAGCAGACTATGGATGACTTTGTAGAATCTGCAATCTCGGGTACGAGCTCAAGCATTATGTGTTGGGGATATGCCCTAGAGTCAATTTGTACTTATACTATTGTCGTTATATTTTATATAGTAATATGATGCTTTCCTTTCCATGAATAGTGCGTTTTGTTTTGTGGTCATCAAGTACGGACTTGATAGTAAAACCCAACAATGAATATAATGACTATTCTAAATCTGTCCCTGATCGTTTATTATTATTGGAACAATAATAAATTAAGATTAGTATGTTTGTGACTGGATGGCTATGTTTTACTGGTCATGGATATTTGTGATATCAAGTCAAAACATAAATAAATGTTAGAGAACATTGTATTGGATATGACCCAATGTGAGAGTACTTCATGGAACATGTCATAAGTACTTTCTAGCCATAATAATATTAAAAGTCCTTTGACCTAAATTCATCATAGTTTCCTACTTGATAAATTCTATATTTTGACATTGTCTAAAGTTGTCTTTAATTAGATAATAAATTAGATTACTGTTGGCTATAAAATAAATCGAGGAGAGGAATATGATTGATTGTGAATGAATTTGTCCCTCTCAATTATGGGAGAGATATCCATGGGCCCCTTGATAAGTTAGACTATTAAAATGCATGTCCATGCTCAAATATATCAATCTAAGATATTGATATTATTTGTTTGAACAGTCTACTATGAAATTAAGAAATAATTGATTGAGCTTAATAAGGATGACATGCTCCGTACCTTATGCTTAATCTGGATATCATGTGACAAAATGACTGAATATAAAATTATGGTTTGGTTCAAAGAGATCACCGATCTTCATTTAACCTGGATAGTTATAATGTTTTGCTAGAAACCGCTTATAACTTGTGGGCCATTTAAATATAATTTGGGCACACTGCTAGTGTTAAATAAACCTATAGGGTCACACAATAAGCGAACTTGTTAGGTTATTTTTTGGTAACCGGATTCGATAAATTTGGAAATATGTCTAAGTTAATCGAACTTAGAAAATATACCAGATACAATGAATGAATCTGGAAATATGTTCACATTCGATGTATCTGAGTGATGTCCAGATTATAAGAATCTGTCTCGATAAATTAATTAGTTAAATTACCGAGATAATGACAGAATCTTATCATATCAGTTTTAATTTAATTTGAATTTAAATTAAAATACGATAAGATATTATTAGGGTTGGACTCTAAGAGGTTCGGAGTGGGTTTTTAAGAAAAACCCTAGTCGTCTTCTTGGGTGTGCCAATTTTGTTGTAAAAATTCGCGCCTTCATCCACTAGAAAAATAAGCCTCTCAAAAACCCTAGGCACTAGCATTCCCGGGTGACGAGTGAGTTCGCGGTGTGTATCCGATAAAGGACGTTCGCACAACTGCAGCGTCTGGTGATTGTTCAGTTGCACGCACAGCAGCACAATCAGAACTGAAGGATATCGATTACACATAACATAGGTAAATCTGCAAACCTACGATCTTCTTAATCGTTTACTTGGATCCTCGGAAGGGATTCGTGGATGTTTTTCGCGTTTAGGAGTCCACGAATTCTAATATTATGTGACCTAGGATAGAGGCCAACAACTTTGAAATAAAGCCCAATATAATTCAAATAATCCAGAACATGGTACAATTTGATGGGCTACCTAAAGAGGATCCCAATGCCCACCTTGCGAGCTTTTTAGAAATCTGTGACACTTTTAAAATGAATAGTATTTCTGAGAATGCCATCAAACTAAGGCTTTTTTCCTTTTCTTTGAAAGAGAGCAAAATCTTGATTAAAATCTTTGCCAACGAGATTGTTACTTCTTGGAACGTTTTAGCTGAAAAATTTTTGGCAAAATATTTTCCCTAGCTAGAACATCCAAACTTAGGACTAATATTTTTGCCTTCCAACAATTAGAGTTTGAAAACCTTTATGAGTGTTCGGAAAGGTTTAAGGAAAGGCTTAGAAAGTGTCATCATCATGGGTTTGAGTTGGGTATGCAAATGCAAATCTTTCATAGTGATTTGAGCTTTGCTACTAGGGAATTAGTTGATGCATTTGCAAGAGGATCCACTAATTTTAAGACCCCAGAAGAGGTATTTGACTTCATTAACAATTTGTCCACAAAAAGCTCTGCTTAGGGTAGTTCATGGTTAAGAGCTCATGTCCATAGAGTACACAAGGTAGATGTAATAGTTGCTTTAGAGGCAAAGGTCGAAGCACTCACGCAAAAGATGGATCAATTGGTAATGTCTCCTTCCCAAGGGCAGGTAATGAGTGTAAGTTGTGACTTTTGTAGGGAAGGGTATCCAAACCATAAGTGCCAAAATATGGGGTCATCACATGAATCATTAGAACAAGAAGCGTTTGTACGTAATGGTCGACAAGGTAATAATCCCTATAGCACCATATATAATCCTGGTTGGAAGAATCATCCTAACTTTTCATGGAATAGCCAAAACCAACCTAGGCAAGCTTATTCTAATTTTGTGACTCAAAGGATACAATCGCCCTTGCCTTACAATGCCCCACCGACTAAGCCATCATTGGAGGAGTTGGTTAACCAGTTGGTAAGTAGAACGAAAATACGGTTCCAAGGAGTAGATACGACCACGAGAAATTTGGAGGTGTCCTTGTGAAACCTTGAGAATTAAATTGGACAACTAGCCAAACTTCTTGGAGATCGTCAAGTGGGATCACTTTTAGGAAATACAGAGACTAATCCACGCGGCCAAGACTGCGAAAAACGATGACTTTGACTGCTTTAGTTTTGTAAGATATATTTTTAATTTTCTTTTGTTTTCATTCATTTTGATGTTTTTTTAAATTTTAGACTGTATTGTCTTCATGTTTTCGTGTTTTAATTATTATTTGTTTCAATTAAATTTAAAAAAAAAAGATTTTTGGTTGGCTAGAGCTGGCTTGGTGCCGGGCCCGAACTTTGGCTCGAGCGCCAGGCCAACACGGCCCGACAGCAACACAGAGGCAGAACATGCCCAGTCCTGGTGCCTGGCACTAGGCCCGATCGGCCATAACACAACTTATGACCATTCTTGGACATTTTTTCAAAAGCACTCTTATTTCCCTCATTTTTCCCCTCAGCCCATCGCTGGGTTCAACTCTGAAATACTGCCGGATCACTTTCTAAACCTCTAAGACATCTTCCACACACAAAATCTTCACATTGTTCTTGATGTTTTGGATTAAAACTAGAAAAAATCTAATCTTTTCTTCCAAAACCCATTTTTCAATCCTTCCATTTGGTGCACGATTTCTTCAATCTTTTTGCATAGGATCATTACCTATACATTAGAGATCATTGTGGTATAATTTTTATACACTTTCTACAGTTTGATTTTTTCTATTGCTTTTAGATATTCTTTTATGAATTTTTGGGCGAAAATTCTTGTATATTTTTGGTTGAATGAATTGACTGCCAATATTGCTTTTCTTAAGGCTTCATTAGCATGTGAATATAATTAACAATGATATATGATTAATGCCATTCATGATATACATATTTTTGGAAACTCTTGAGCATGCCTTCTTTAGGTGTAATTTTGAGTTTTCTTAAATATATGATCATTGTTCATGTCGAATTTAGCATTGGGGTAATGAGCTTTACGTTGTGATTTGATCATGACTATTAATATTGTGTTGGAAATTGGACAATGGCTATATTTCTTATAGGTTTATTGGAGGAGATTGTATTGGCTATCTTATGATGTTTTGTGTTGAGGTGTTGGTTGTGTTGAAAGTGAGACAGTTAAGAGTTGTGTTTATTTGTGTTGTAAAGAGTGAGCTTGAGGGTGTCCTATTTTTTGTTCTATTACCTTTATTAATCATTCTATCATGTCTAGGAGACCTAGGAGGTTGGCACCAGGGGCTAAGAGAGTTTGAGTTACATCTTCATCTGCACCTTCTTTTGAGCCTCTACCTACCCAGCCTACCCAATTCTATGACCCCACTTGTCAAATTTGGTATCAAAATCACCAACATAACATAATTATAGTAGAAAAGTGGTATAAGCCTTCTTTAGATAATTCTTTGGAGCTTTCTATTATGTTTGGGTGATTTGGGAGAGGGGGGAGCCTATCATTAGAATGAAAGGTGCTTACTGTCCTGTGCGACTAAGATAATTTTATGCCAATATGAGGGACAAGAAGAAAAATAACCTCCAGGTTATTTCTACCATAGCAATAGAGGTTCCCAATGAGTTTGAGAGTGCTAAAATAGCCAGGATTTTGGGAGTACCTGATGAGGGGCAATGAAATGCTGTAGACCATAATAACCAAAAGGTTATTTCTGAGCCTACCTGGGATGTGAGTGCTGTGAGGGCAAGTTTGAACATATAGAGAAAAGGGTAAATAGGTTAAAATATTTACTATTCTAATAATGACCTTGAGGCTCAATTATGTGCTATAGTCTACATCTTTGCTTTCAATGTTTACCCTAAAGCTAGTGGCTTCAATGAGTCTAGGGCCCTTGATCTATATATTCTAGATAAGATGAGGAGGACTGACCCTATTCCCCTTACCAATATTATTATTCAATCCATGCGAAAGATTGTTTACTTTCGTATATCAGCCAAGGCTCTCAAATTCCCTTTGGTTATTATGCGTATTCTAAGAGACTTTGGAGTAAGATTAGATGAAGAGCTTAGTGAGCCTACTATTGACCGCGACCTCGTGACTGAGCATACTTTGGTTCAGTGTGGTTATCGCTATGATGAGAGAGAGAGGCATTAGAAGAAGCCTTTTGAGGTACAGCACCCTAGGATGGTGGAGCTTCCCCCTAATGAGGAGGAGGAGGAGCAGCAGCCTACTAGACCTTTCTCCTGTGCCAATGGTTCTCATTCTTGTACTGATTTTGAGGCATGAGTGGAGGCTCAACTGAAGAGCCAAATGGTTATCCTTCTTCAGCTTTGAGACTCCATTGCGGACATTCATCAATGCCAAGATGTCCAAGATTAGAAGTTGGCAACTTTGATCTAACAATCTACGAGAGCATCTTCGAGTCGCACAGCCGACGATCTTTATGAGGATGAGGACTTTTGACTTACTTTTTTCACTTGTATTTTATTTTATTTTCTGTTATTTATTTTCTTTTGAATTTTAATGCCATTTCCTAGCTTTTAGTTATCTTTTCTTTTACATGCTTTTCTTTTTCTTTTTCTAAATTTATACTTTCTTATTTTTGTTTCTTTTGAGGTTAGGTACTCTTGTGTCTTTTCTAATGGCTACTCCTTGTGGTGGATTCGAACATGTTGGACCTACTATATAATGGAAGTCCTTTCTTCTCTTTATTCTTAATCTTTATTGATTTTGGTCTTCTTGGCTTTGCTTTTATTATTTTATCTTTGGTTATTGAGAATAATGTATAGTTTAAGTGCGCCGGGAGGGGGGGGAGAATGGTGTTGAAGAAATATTTTCCATATCATTTTTTGTGTGAAAATTTTCAAACTTTTTGTGGTTTTCATTGTTTAGAAAGGTTATAATTCTTTTTCTTACTTGGATATGAGTTTTATCATTCATTTGGTGGATTTTTAATGAAAATGGTTTATTGGATAAGATATTGTCAAGACTTGAGAATTTGGATTAATCTTGTTTATGCATTAGTGTTTGAATATTGAGCAAAATGAGTTGATTGTTGTTTATTCTTTGAAGATGAGAAAGTATTATTTTTGCTTGATTATGGGGGCCAATACGGAGAGTAAGAGAAATCCACTTTCTTGAGGCTATTAATTCTCAAAAAAAAAAAAAAAAGAGGGAAAATGTTGAAAAAAAAAATGATGAGTGATGACTAAAAGGGAGTCAATATGGTGTGTGAAGAGAAATCTATGCACTTGAGATTATTAATTCCCTAAATCATTGAAAAATTTGAGAGAAAAAATTAGAGTGCTTTCCTTATATCATGACTTGAGTTGTTCAATTTTTGAATTTATAATACTTAAGTTGGTAGATAGCTTAACTTGTGTGATTCATGTTATCTATGTTTTTAACTTGAAGGATGAAATAATTTTCTTAGACTAAGGTATACGCTTGATTAATTTGACTTCAAGAATTTTGTGATGTCTTGTCAAATATTTCAAAATTTTGAATTGTTTTCAAAGGGTTTGATGAATGGCGATAATTGTATCTAAAGTTTAAAGGAAAATTATAATCCTTGGTATGTTTCAAAATTTGTGGAAGAATAAAGAGTTTGTGTTTTCTTAATGATTTTCTTGGCTTAAATGTGTTTTTGCTTGAGAACAAGTGTGAATGAATTGATAGGGGCTAAAATCATCACTATTTTCCTAGTAATTTGAGGTGAATTTGAAATACTTTTGATGTGAAAACTAGGCGTATTTCTTCATATTTGATATTTTGCTTGTGAAAAGTATTTTTGACAAACTTGTGCATATTTGAGTTGATTTCGAGCAAAATTGGAGATTTTTCAGAACATACCTGGCGCCGGTTTGGCAAGTGGACCAGGCGCCAGGTCCATTCTGGTTGGCTAGAGGAAAATAGGGCAAAACTGAGAAAGAAAACAAAATACACCTGGCGCCAGGTCCGCTTTGGAGTATGAAAATTTTGTATACAAATTTAGAAATTTTCCAATGATTTTGGTATTTTCTGAATCCTACTCGGCCAAGACTCCTCAAGCAATGAATTAAGCATCTAAGAAGCCTATAAAACCAAGAGAAAAATAAGAGAAAGGAGGGTGATTCTAAGAGCAAAAATTCCAATCACTCAAAGAAGGAGGAATTCACCAATTCATTGACGGTTGTTCAAGAGAGTTTTCAAATGAGAAGAAGAGGCTTGTCTATGAGCGCTTTCTTTTACCTTTGTTTTCTTTTTCTTAAACAATTATGTACTTAATATTTTCATTATAATTTGACCTTATTTTAAAATTCATGATTTATTGGTTATTTTAGTCTTTTGATCAATTGATTATTGTTCTTGGCATTTGATTGCTTGTTTTTCTTACGAAGTTAGTTGATTGACTAATTTCATATTTTAAATTGCCTAGAATATAGGAGTTTATACAATGATTGATTTTAATGCATCTTTTGAGTAAATTGGTTGAGACAGAATATGCTCACTAATTTAACTAGAAGATAGTGATTCCATTAATTGCAAATGAAGTGGGTCTATTTTAAATCCTTTATGAAACTAAGATAATAATTGATTGTGATATTAGCTAAGTAATTCGTTATCATGTTGTCAAAAGCTTTTGTCTAAATTGCATATTTTTATATCCTTGAGTTGTATATATTTCTTTATTTTTCTTTTTATTATTTTATCACTTTATTGGGTCGGTTAAATAATGAATAAAAAGTGATTAGTGTGTATTTGCTTTGAGGGGACGAAAAACAGGGGAGCCATGCATCCACGGGAAAAAATCAGAGAAAAAAAAACCGCAAGCCTTAGAGGCCACACAGAAGCGTGAAGATCATACTTTTGCGCTCCTTAAGCCTTCTAGGTTGAGTAGGAGTGGATTGAACGACTGGAATCGCTTCGCTTTGCCCACTCGAAGAAGCTTCCGGTTGAACACCCGCTGGCCTCCTACTTCGCCTTGTATGCTTGAACGCCAAGCCTTTCAGCTCTCGGAATATTCCTCTGCCCAACCTCTAGTCGGTGAACACAATGGTGAAGAGGGACAGTCTCATCTGTGAGAGAGAGGAAGCTGCGTGAGTTTCTTAGCCTTAGGAGATTAGAGTTTTCTTTTTCCTAGAGACTTGTTATTGGTTAGCCAAAACTAGGTCTCTCATAATATGATAAACATATCCCCGGGATATCATATTTCAAACACCCGGATGTTATCCTGAGAATCAGTTTGGCCTAACCCTAAACTCTTCTTAACCGTATCTGGGAAAAACCCTAAAGTCCAAGCTATTGGGCCAAAATAATATTTATTATTTCTCTTGGACCCAAAAAGCCCAAAATAATAAACATTAATTAATTATTTTCTGGGCTTATATAAATAACCTAATAAATAATTAATGAGCCCAAATGAACCATAATAATTAATCTTTAATTATTTATTTCTTGGGCCCACATAAATAACCCAATAAATAATTAAACATTAATTATTTCCCCTAATTTAAGCCCAGGTTAATTTCTTAATTATTCATACTGGACCTAGGCCCTGAATAATTAATTAATCAAATAAACTAGATAATTAATTTATCTCAACTCCTATTTTATTTATTTATTTTATTCTAGTCTAATAATAAATTAAACTTCCTGAATAAAATCAAATAAAATAAAACAGAATCCTCTTGAACTGAGACCAATTCCTCAACCCAAAATTAGTTAGGACTTACGAGCTATTCCGAGGACCAAAAAGACACATCGCCTTGGCTGCTAAAATGACCAAAATACCCCTGCTATATAAATATCCGTATTTTGCATTTTAAATATTTCCTAATATCACCATAAGAAAATATTGACCCCAAGGATAATGCTGCATTAGCAAAGTCTCCGACCTACATGTGAAATGACTAAAATACCCATCTACACATCGTCGTACATTTAGAGAGGAAGAAGTGTACTAACACCCCTCTAAATAACATCTACCATCCTTATGTTTCTAGTCCAACGATCCACGACTTCCTGGAGTGTTTCTACTTTCCAAGGGAGATACCCTAAAGCAAACATACAAGTCATGTTTCCCAGGGCCCTGGACATTTTAGACCATTCGGACAACCACAATGGGTGATATAGTGCAGAAACTATCTTATACAAGTCTGTCTTAACTAACTAGTCACACATACCCAACATGCAAGTATATTGGCCCTACGATAGAACCTCAACTATAGCAAATCAAAGTATATGCTTTCAGCTTCGCCAGACCACCAACTCATACTCAAGTTGTAGAGTACTAGTCCACGCTGTAGCGGTAGTAGTCTAGGTTTCTATCATATAGTATTTTTAGAAACTACTACTACAGGTTCTGTCCTACGTATTTGAAATACGCTTATGTTATGAAGTGAGTGGACTACTCACTGGCTAAAGGTAAGCCATTCCCCATTTAGAATTCATAACATAATAACCTAAGCATAATGAGGTTCCCAGTCTCATCAATAGGTTAAGAACAAATGTTTATGTGTTAAATAACTCGTGATCCATACCTTACTGTGAAAGACCTCCATTCACATGGATCACTTATTTAAACACAATGGGTCTGTTCCAAACGAAAATTGTGCACAAACAATTTCTGAAAATAAATTCTTTTATTAAAATATTCGATTTTACATAAGAAACCTAGTCTAAGAAGGCATACAATCCAACAATCTCCCACTTGCACTCTAAGACTAGGTAAGTCCATAGGTGCCCACCCCTATGGCGTCTAAGTGTCTCTTGAAGACTCTCTCAGCCAAAGGTTTGGTGAATGGATTTGTTAGATTGTTTTCTGAGGTAATATATTCCACCACGACTTCCCATCTCTAGATGAAATCCCAGATCATGTGGTACTTCCTCTCGATGTATTTCCCCTTCTTGTGATTTCGAGGTTCCTTAGATTGCGATACTGCTCCAGTGTTGTCGCAATACATCACAATCGGCTTGCCCATATGTGGTACGACTCCAAGTTCTGAAAAAAACTTCCGGAGCTAGACTGCTTTCTTGGATGCCTCCGAAGCTACCACATACTCAGCTTCCATGGTTGAGTCAGCAATACAAGACTACTTGATACTCCTCCATGAAATTGCTCCTCTAGACAAGATGAAGACATATCCACTAGTGGATTTTCTCTCATCCTTATCCGTCTGGAAGTCTGAGTCTGTGTATCCTGTAGGAACAAAATCATTAGCCCTGTAAACCAGCATATAATCTCTCGTTCCCTTGAGGTACTTGAGATATGCTTTACAACTTGCCAATGAATCTCCCCGAGGTTTGACTGATATCTGCTAACTAAGCCCACGACAAAGCAGATATCTGGCCTAGTACACAGCATGGCATACATGAGACTTCCCACAGCCGAAGCATTGGGAATCCTACTCATTCTGTCATTTTCTTCTTGAGACTTAGGATAGTCCTTCGAAGAAAATGACAACCCATGTCTGCAAGGGATTAGAGCTCCCTTGCATGAGTCTATGCAGTACTTGGCTAGCATCTTGTCAATGTATGTTGCTTGGGATAACCCTAACATTCTCTGCTTCCTATTTCTAAGAAGCCTAATCCCAAAAATGTAGCTGGTTTCTCCCAAGTCCTTTATACTGAATTGACTAGACAACCAAACCTTTGTAGATGACAATGTCCGTACATCATTTCTAATGAGTAGAATGTCATCCACATACAGGATAAGAAAAGCCACATTAATGCCTTCAAGTTTCCTGTACACGCATAGTTCATCTTCGTTTTGAATAAAACCATAAGACTTTACAGTTTCATCAAAATGAATGTTCCATGCTCTCGATGCCTGCTTAAATCCATAAATGGACTTCTTAAACTTGCAAACCATATGTTCCTGGCCTTTAGCAATGAAGCCTTCCGATTGGGACATATAGATGTCTTCGCTAAAATGGCCATTTAAGAATGTCGTCTTGACATCCATTTGCCATATCTCGTAGTTATAGTGACATGCGATGGCAAGGAGGATGCAGATGGATTTAAGCATGGCTACCGGGGAAAAGGTTTTCTCATAGTCGATTCCCTCTTTCTGAGTATACCCTTTCGCCACAAGCCTAACTTTGAAGGTTTCCACCTTCCCATCTGCTCCCCTCTTTCTCTTGTACACCCACTTGTACCCAATGGATTTTATCCCTTCAGGTAAAGCTATAAGATCCCAAACCTGATTGAGGTACATAGACTCAATCTCGGCTTTCATTGCTTCATGCCACAGATTTGTATCGGTATCAGCAATAGCCTCCTCATATCTAGTGGGGTCTTGTTCCTGATGGTCGGAGACCAGCTTAAAGGCTTCTCCTGTCCATCTATCCGGAACCCTAGACACTCTCCCACTACGATGAGGCTCCATTTGCATAGGCACTTGAGGCTGTGCCTCTTCTTGTTCCAGAATCGGGTCAGAAGAAGTTGATTCCGTAGATAACTTCTTCTCAAGTTCCAACCTCGTAGAACCTTTAGTGGAAGTACTTTGATCATCTTCCAAGTATCTAGCATTGGTACTGACTAGCACATTCTGCTCATTAGGATGATAAAAGTAACCTCCTTTTGTCCCTTTTGGATAGCCAACAAAATAGCATAATTCTAATATTAGTTCCAACTTGTCTCCCTTGACCAGTACATAAGCTGGACATTCCCAAATCCTGAGATGATTCAGACTTGGCTTACGCCCAATCCACATCTCATAGGGAGTCCTAGGTATTGACTTGGAAGGCACCAAGTTCAGAATATTTGCTACTGTCTCTAGGGCATATCCCCAAAAAGACACTGAAAGAGTAGCATGAGACATCATGCTTCGGACCATTTCCATCAATGTCCTGTTCCTTCTCTCAGCTACTCTATTCTGCTGGGGTGTTCCCAGTGCAGAGAGCTGGGATACTATCCCATGATGTACCATGTAGTCCTTGAATTCACCTAGGAGGTACTCTCCACCACGATCCGATCGTAGGGTTTTGATTAATTTACCTGTCCGACGCTCCACTTCAGCCTTAAACTTCTTGAACTTGTCAAAAGAGTCAGACTTGCATCTCATCAGGTAAATGTAACCATACCTCGTACAATCATTCGTGAAAGTGATGAAGTACTCAAAACCTCCTCTAGCTAGTGTAGACAACGGACCACACACATCAGTGTGAACAAGACTCAACACCTCCTTGGCTCTATCCACTTTTGGTGTAAATGACCTTTTGGTCATCTTTCCCATCAGGCAGGATTTACACTGAGGCCAACTTTCCAATTTCAATGAGGTCAAAGGCCCATCATGGATTAGCCTCTAAATCCTAGTTGAGTTAATATGACCCAACCTTAGATGCCAAAGGTATGAATCATTGATATTGGTCTTTTTCTTCTTAGTTAAAGGTTCAGACTGAGCGTTATTTGATTGGTTGTTAATAGGGTTTAAAAAGAACAGATTTCCATGCATGTGCCTAGTACATAAAATTTCTCCATCTCTACTGATAGAAATACCAGAATAGAAAGATATAGAATATCCTTGATTAATAAGTTTTGCAACTGCATTAATCAAATTCTGACGAAAACCAGGTACATATAAAATATCTTTTAAAACCACTATCTTATTACAATAAAAAATAAGATCCAGCTCTCCCACTGCAAAGGCCCAGACTTATGCTCCATTACCCACTCGAAGCCCATGTTCACCCTTCTTGAGTCTTCTTATCTTTCTAAACCCCTGCAAGGAGTTACAGATATGATCAGTGGCTCCTGAATCAACAATCCAAGTGGAAGTTGATCCTACCATTGATATGGACTCTAGATAGAAAACATTACCTGTGGCATTTTTCTTGGTTTGAAGATCTGGAGACTATTTTTTCTAGTGTCCCTTCTTCCCATATTTGAAGCACTTGCCCTTTGGTTTGTCCTTGGGCTGGTTCTTGGGCTGGGCTGCTACATTCCCCTTATTCCTCTTGAACTTTCTGGGTTTAGGCCCAGTTCTTGAGGAAGAAGCCTTAGCAATCACGGCCTTTGACTGCGGCTTCATGACCTTCTCCGCCATCTGGAGCTCTTTCATCAATTCAGTTAAACTCATGTTCAACTTGTTCATGTTATAGTTTAACTTGAACTGAGTGAAGGAGCCCGGTAAAGATTCGAGAACTATGTCCACTTGGCTCTCGAGGTCAATGACAGCCCCTAAGATTTCCGTCTCTTCGAAAGCAGTAATCATCTTGAGTATATGCTCTCGGACTGATGCTCCCTTAGCTATCTTTGTGTTAACAATAGTTCAAAGAGCCTCCTGCCTTGCAGGCCGGCTCTTGTCCGCGAACAAAATAGCCAATGATTGACTGATGTCATATGCAGAAGCCATGTGCTCGTGTTTTGACTGGAGCATATTAGACATGGAGGCTAAAATATAGCAACGTGCCATTTCGTCAGCCTTCTTCCACGCCTTCTCAGCCTCTCGCTCTTCGGCGGTAGAAGCTTCCCCGATAACAGGGCAAGTCTCGTAAAGGACATACTTATACTCCTCAGCTGTGAGTATTATGTCCAGGTTCCTTTTCCAGTCCACATAGTTTGGACCCGTTAACTTATTCTTCCTGAGAATAACGGCCAATGGACTAAAAGAACCTCCCACCATTTCTGAAAATCGAAAAATAAAAGAAAGAATTTAGTTTGTTATAACAAAATAAAATTTATGCACTGAAAATAATTTGGCTCTTAGGAAAACTGACATAGCTTCTTGGGAAGATTAACAGTTTCCTAAGCTAAGTGTAATAACCACCTCAAATTAATTTTCCTTCTAGGTAATGATCTAGAGGATAACTCCATCGTGAGATGGCCGTTTCCTCTCATTTCCTATGGACATACCTCGTACTATAACCTCCAACGTGAGCTGGCCGATCATAGTACGTGCCCCGGGTTATTAATTACATCATTCCATTAGATCTAGATCCTTGTGGTATCCCCATCCTATACGGGTTCACTCCCAGGGTAACGCGAGGGGACCCACAATCTCTAATGAGGACCGTAATGGAAGCCGTGGGGCCGTTGGAACCCCTCTGTCACTTAGTCTTTTAAAATAAAGGGTTCTTTGGAAAAAATATCCTTTTGAAATTTCCATTAAGTTTTTTTTAACTGAAAAATAAAATATCCAACTCCATTAAAATCTCTATGTCAAGGCTTATATCCTTTGAGAGATTTCTCCATGGACTAATTTTATTTAAGTTAAAACTTAATGATTTCAAAATTTTTCCAATTAAAACTTTCTAAAGACTTTGGTCTCAAGTTTATTTGACAAAATCATTTTTCTAGTCCAAAACAAAACAAAATGGCTCTCCATTTTAGTTTACAAAAATACCTAAATTTAATATATTTTCTATGTCAAGGATTAAATCTTTTGAGAAAATATTCAAGGATTAATTTTTGTACAAATTAAAATAACCATTTAATTTTTGAAGAAAAATATTTTTCTTGTCAAAAATGTTCCCAAAGACTTTGGTCTTTTAGAAAAGGCACACATAGGTACATAAAAAAATAGCATGCTCAAAATAATAAGCGTTTTCATGCTTTTCTATTTTTTTTAAACTTAAGTGCCCAAATAATAGAATTAAACACATTAATTAATTAATGATCTTGTTTAATCCTAAAATCCCTTACTAATATTTTTCATGCAAATATATTCCAAGAATATAAAATATTGCAAAATTATTAACTTCGCCTGGTATGGGATTCAAAACGAAAAAGGAAAAAAATTAAAAAAATTGCAAAAAAAATAGCTGGCAGTCCATTGCACCGGCCACATCGGATCTGCGCCCGCATGCCTGCGGTCCATCGCAGCCGCGGTGCACTGTGCGCACCAGATCACACTCCAGCCGCAACCCGTGGAGCAACCCAGACCCGCGACCCGCGCCCACTTCCTCTCTGCAAGAGACCTGCGCTTCGACCCGTTACTGCGCGCAAATTGCAATTGCATCGCGCAAACAGCTCAAAATCACTGGCAATTGGCTCGGCTTTGCAGCTCCACAAACGCGGCTTGTCTCACAGAATTTGCGGCGCGGCTCGGTTCTAACAGCGGCTTATGAACAGTGCTTCCTTCTTCGTTTTTATTTCTCGTCCGCGCGAAATTGCAGAGACTTCTCTGGTTCGATTTTTCTTTGGCTTCTTTGGACATTTTTACTTATAAAAACTCATCCAAAACAAAACCACAACCGCCTATACCCATTAAAATTGGGTTTACACGATTAAAACATCAAAGCAAAAAATTTAGAGAGATGCCTATGCTTGCACTGTGAAGCTTACAAATCCACCTATCTCATACCAAAACAGCGAAGGATCACATGTATAATCATCTTCTCCATTTTTATTAACTACCATGCTCCCTATATTGATCATAGAACCATAGTCTCTGATACCATATTGAGGGGACGAAAAACAGGGGAGCCATGCATCCATGGGAAAAAATCAGAGAAAAAAAAAAACCGCAAGCCTTAGAGGCCACACGGAAGTGTGAAGATCATACATTTGCACTCCTTAAGCCTTCTAGGTTGAGTAGGAGTGGATTGAATGACTGGAATCGCTTCGCTTTGCCCACTCGAAGAAGCTTCCGGTTGAACACCCGCTAGCCTCCTACTTCGCTTTGTTTGCATGAACTCCAAGCCTTTCAACTCTCGGAATATTCCTCTGTCCAACCTCTAGTCGGTGAACACAATGGTGAAGAGGGACAGTCTCAAATCTCCTTGGTTCTCCTGCTATTGATTAGCAAAGAAATAAGAAGAACTCAAGAGAATAGAGAGAGATGTCTGAGAGAGAGAGAGGAAGCTGCGTGAGTTTTTTAGCCTTAGGAGATTAGGGTTTTCTTTTTCCCAGAGACTTGTTTATTGGTTAGCCAAAACTAGGTCTCTCATAATCTGATAAACATATCCCGGGATATCATATTTCAAACACCCGAATGTTATCCTGAGAATCAGTTTGGCCTAACCCTAAACTCTTCTTAACCGTATCTGGGAAAAACCCTAAGGTCCAAGCTATTGGGCCAAAATAATATTTATTATTTCTTTTGGACCCAAAAATCCCAAAATAATAAACATTAATTAATTATTTTTTGGGCTTATATAAATAACCCAATAAATAATTAATGAGCCCAAATGAACCATAATAATTAATCTTTAATTATTTATTTCTTGGGTCCACATAAATAACCCAATAAATAATTAAACATTAATTATTTCCTCTAATTTAAGCCCAGGTTAATTTCTTAATTATTCATACTGGACCTAGGCCCTGAATAATTAATTAATCAAATAAACTAGATAATTAATTTATCTCAACTCCTATTTTATTTATTTATTTTATTCCAATCTAATAATAAATTAAACTTCCTGAATAAACTCAAATAAAATAAAACAGAATCCTCTTGAACTGAGACCAATTCCTCAACCCAAAATTAGTTAGGACTTACGGGCTATTCTGAGGACCAAAAAGACACATCGCCTTGGCTGCTAAAATGATCAAAATACCCCTGCTATATAAATATCTGTATTTTGCATTTTAAATATTTTCTAATTTCACCATGAGAAAATATTGACACCAAGGACAATGCTGCATTAGCAAAGTCTCCGACCTACAGGTGAAATGACTAAAATACCCCTCTACACATTGTCGTACATTTAGAGAGGAAGAAGTGTACTAACACCCCTCTAAATAACATCTACCATCCTTAGGTTTCTAATCCAATGATCCACGACTTCTTGGAGTGTTTCTACTTTCCAAGGGATATACCTTAAAGCAAACATACAAGTCATGTTTCCCAGGGCCCTGGACATTTTAGACCATTTGGACAACCACAAGGGACGATATAGTGCAGAAACTATCTTATACAAGTCTGTCTTAACTAACTAGTCACACATACCCAACATGCAAGTATATTGGCCCTACGATAGAACCTCAACTATAGCAAATCAAAGTATATGCTTCCAGCTTCGCCAGACCACTAACTCATACTCAAGTCGTAGAGTACTAGTCCACGTTGTAGCGGTAGTAGTCTAGGTTTCTATCATATAGTACTTTTAGAAACTACTACTACAGGTTCTGTCCTACGTTTTTGAAATACACTTATGTTATGAAGTGAGTGGACTACTCACTGGCTAAAGGTAAGCCATTCCCCATTTAGAATTCATAACATAATAACCTAAGCATAATGAGGTTCCCAGTCTCATCAATAGGTTAAGAACAAATGTTTATGTGTTAAATAACCCGTGATCCATACCTTACTGTGAAAGACCACCATTCACATGGATCACTTATTTAAACACAATGGGTCTGTTCCAAACGAAAATTGTGCACAAACAAAAAGTAAATTCACCATCAATTTCTGAAAATAAATTCTTTTATTAAAATATTCGATTTTACATCAGAAACCTAGTCTAAGAGGGCATGCAATCCAACATGTTCATTTGTGGATCGATACTCGTTAATTCCCTATACTATGCTTGCGATGAGTATACTTGCTCGTATATATATTTTGAGATTAATGTTTTAATTTAAACTTGACTAAGGGATGGATTTAAATTTAATGATTTTTATGAACCCAAAATTTACACATCAATACTATTTTCCAAACATCTTGAATGGAGCAAACCTATCTGTGCATATTCCAAGCCTTACATTTTGGCATCTCATTTGAAAATTCAGGATCATAGTTATTAAACTGTTTCCAAGCCTCTCCATCACAAGGATGACTCTTGTATCCATCGTCCCCAATGCTCTTCGTATGCCATCTCATGTGTGATACAGTTGTTTTAGATGCATACAACCACTATAATAGTGTTATTGGAAAATAATACATCTTTTTAACGGGTATCTCCTACTACCAGCTACTGCTCTAACCTATCATTTGCATGTACCAAGGATGACCACAAAACTTACAATCTCTACAGGTAATATCATCTTTTCAGTAAAGCATACATCCATTCATACATACATCTATTTTTTTAACAGGTAAACTAAGACTAGACACTAATTTCTTAAACTGATAAAAGTCATCTAGAATTTTATTGCTGGTTGGTATGACCTCCTTCATGACCTACACCACTTGGTTGAAACATATATCGGATATATTATTTTTGGACTTGATATTTAACAGCCGAGAGATAAGTGAAAGCTGCAAGTAACTCGAACATCCTTCCCATATTAGCGTATCAGAAGCTCGTAACATGTCATAGAACTTCTGTGCTTCTGCATTTAGAGGTTCATCAACTAAATCTTCAGATGGCGCAGTCTCCACAAACTCAGGCCCTACAGTATCTAAAACTATTTCTTGAAACGGGTTACTGGGGCAAGTTTCAGCAGCTATATTCATTGAAACCATGGTGACCTCTCTCGATGCTGTATGATACGATTCACCATAACAAGTCCATCATTGATAGTTACCAACAAATTTATATTTGTATAAATAAATTTTGACTTCGGGTGGGGCCAAATTCTTCTTGTTTGTACACTTTAAGCATAAATATCTTATCTTGGATGACACAAAATTCGACGTTGCAAATGTCAAAAATTCTTTAACCCCTCGTTCAAATTCAATAGTAATACCCTTGATGCTGGGAACATGCCTTCTGTACATCCAACTTTGTCCATCTAAAATCAACACCAGAAATAATGCAAACCAATTAGATAAAGATTCGATTTCGAAGGAGAATAGAAGGAGTGAAGATGGATGTAAAAGACTTGGTCATAGAAGTCATTGTTAAAAGAGCGTTGAAAAAATGGAGTATGAGAGAAGAAATGGATGTTTTCCAAGCCTAACTTAAAGTTGTAGAAGTCATTGGTTGAATTTCTAGTTATGTTCAGTTTGTTTGGGTTTTGTTTTGGTTGGGATTATACATAGCTACTTTCAAATCTATTGGATAAAATCAAGCCTAAGCTTAATCAACTTATCTAGAGTATCAAGATTACCAACAAAAATTTCGGCCAAGTTTCCCCTATAAATTGGACATTACTAGGCATTAAACCACCACAAAATCAACTAACATTCAACAAAAAATACAAAAAAATATTAACTGTCACAACAATTATTCAATAAAACTAACCTAAGGGTAATTTGGAAAATGATCACCCATCACTCATGGAAAATGATCACCCATCACTCACGGGAATCTATTCATATAAGTTAAACATATAATATTTTAAGTTAAAATGAATAAACTCATGTACCTTTTGATTTGACGAGCAAAACTAATGACAAAGCACCTAGGTAAAAAATTAGAGCTTGTAATGTCAAGCACTATATTTTAGACAACAATAATGGTTAAAAAATTGAGCAATATGTGTAAATATATGTAATATTATGTCTAAAATTAAGCACATATATAATATTATGTCTAAAATATTAGTTCTTGTTCTTGAAATCTACCCACGTCTATCCAAAAAATTATAGAATTCAAGTTTGTTAGCCCTAAGGGCATTATCCTGTGTTTGATTTATGACAAATATTGCTGACAACTAACTTGTGTGATTTTCATGCGATATGACATTTTTTACCTCAGTTCTTCCACGACATGCAAATAAGACTGCTAAGCAGTTCTTAAGCAAATGAACTCAAAGAAGTGATTGATCAAGCATAACGTCATCTTAAAAGCTTGCATACCGTGAAGCCTTTGTGAAAGAACTATAGGCAAAGAATCATTGCTAAGGTATTATTTGTAAATTACTATGTCTCTCTACCTTATGTTCAATTTACTTTTACCTTGAAGCACACAAATAAAATAATTTCAAAGAGAAGGTCTTCAGATGTTTGGATTGAGTGTTTTGGATGGACCTTTGAATCAAAAACTCCATTCAATAATCTGTAGCATTTTTCAAAATGTTTCTACTTAAAAAAGTGCCATTTTAGACTCATATTTTAGATGGACATCCTTTCACTTTGTGAATCTAAAATCCTAATAGAAAGTAACTAGGCGTTACTAGCCATTAGGACTTCAAGTTTGGCTCCTATAAAAGAATTTAAAACTTAATTTTGAAGTAGATTTTTGTGTTATATTTCTCAGAAACACTCTTACACTTTAGAATACAAAAATCTCTGATTTTATATGTGTTTCAAAGTGAAATAAAATTGTTTCAAAAGGTAAAAGGTTGTCATGCTTAGTTGTTCAAATTTGCTCAATCTGTAAGCTATCTCTATACTCTCTTTTAAATCTGTCTTGTACCAAGGTTAAAGAGGTAAAACCAATTGGGGTGAGCCTTGATCATTGTGATTAAAGAGGTTCAGTGTAAAACTAAGTATAGTGATCCTCTTGTGTAAGATTGGCGTCACCTACCACTTTTGATTTGGGAAAAGGTTTTAAGTGAGTTGTGTTGAAATCCTTAAGTGAGAACTTAAATAATGGATATAGATCATTTGAGTATTGAACCACTATAAATTCTTGAGCCTTTTTTGTGCTATTTTTCCAAAATTATTTACTGTATTTTTTGCTATCTTCATATCTTAAATGGTGTGTATTTTCGTCTTAAATCAATCATTCATTTATGACCTTTGCATTCTTAATTAAACTTGTCGTTGGCATCTTAACTACCCATCTTTATTTCACAACATACTATTATTATTCCGTGCTAATTTAAAAAGACCCTTGTGCGCACTCTTGAAGTCGTAAAGCATTTCTGCTATTCAGTTTGATTTTTTTTTTTGGACCAAAATTTTTAATCTATATTTATTTTCCAAAAACGTTATTCACCCTCATTCTAAGGTTTTTTAATTGGTATCAAAGTGTTGGTCTACATTATTCTTGGCTTAATAGCCTTGTAGCAAATATCCATATGGCAAACACATCTGCTCTGCCTTACATCAAAGGGTCTTCCACAAACAGACCTCCTTTGTTCTATGAAAGCAATTATACATTCTGAAAAAACCAAAATAAAGATATATGTGTGTTCAATAAATTTCGAGCTGTGGATCTGATTGAAAATGAACTATTTCTCCCTTCAAAATTTGTCGAAGGCAAAAAAGTGCCTAAACAGAGTGATGAATATGACAACGAGGATATTTGAAAATGACTCTAAATTTTCAGGTAATGAATATATTGTGTTATGCTCTTGACACTAATGAATACAACCGTATGAGTGGTTGTGATTCAATTCATGAAATATGAAGATTACTTGAAGTTACCCATGAAGGGACTAATCAAGTAAAGGAATCAAATGTAGGACTTTTAGTCCAAAACTATGAATTATTTACTATGAAACCAAGTGAGAACATCACTGATATGTTCATTCTATTCACAAATATCATGAATGGACTAAAGGCTTATAGGAAAACATATTCCCTCAGTGAACAAAATAGAAAATTGCTTGATGCTTTGCCAAAAAATTGGCAGGCAAAAACCTTGGCTATAGAGGAATCTAAAAACTTGAATAGCTTATCTACTGAAGAGCTAATCGGCTCTCTCTTGACCCATGAAATGAAACTTAAAAGGTTTCAAGAGCATGAAGATGGTGACAATGGAAAATGGGGAACAGCCTTAAAAGCTGTTGATGAAGAGGCTAACAGTGACCGAACTGATTGTGATGATGGTATTGATTTGGACACAGAAGAATTGGCTATGGTTGCTAGAAACATTAGAAAAATGTTTAGAAAGGGCCACTTCAAAAAGGATAAGAAACTTGTGAAAAAGAAAGGACAAACTTCTTCCTTCAAGCCTCAATGTTTTGAATGCAAAAGTAAGGAGCATTTCATCGCTGACTATCCAGTAGCGAAAGAAAATGAGGCTAAGCAATTTAAAAAGAAGAAGAAGGACACAAAGTTGAAGTCAAGAAAATGATTGATTGGAATTTAGGATCAGGCTGAATCTGAGACAGAAGAAAGTTGTGATTTTGAAAATGAAAAAGAAAACATTTGTTTCATGATTATGGAGGATAAGGTAAATCGTACTTCTCCAGATTTGATAACCAATTTTCATGATTCTAATTGTGGAAACCTTGATGATTCTAATGAATTGCCATTTGATATATTGCATGAACTTAAAATGCTGTCTAGAAGAAATAAAGAAATGAAGATGGAAATTGACTGCTTATTAGAAGAGAATGCAAAGTTGTTGAATGATAACGAAGTCTCACTTGAGCCATATATATGCACAAATATTGAAAAGAATGTTAACATTACTTCCTTGCATCATGTGTCTTGAGAAAATAAATGCTTGCATGACAAAATTTGTTCTTTTAAAGTTATGATTAGCAATTTTGATGATATGAAAAATAGTCGATAATCTCACCACATGTATTGAAAAGTTTACAAATGATAAAAACAATTTGAAAAAAATTTCTTAGTGCTCAACAAATGGCTGAAAACAGAAATGGTTTAGGCTATAGGCATGAGATTAAAGTTTGAAATTACAAATCTCACTTTGTAAAAGCTACTTCATCATATATAACACACGAGTGTTGCACATATTGTGGAAAATTTGGACACAAAGCATCTAAGTGTCATGTTACGAAAAGTATGCAATTTGGTATAAAAATAGTTTGGAGGGTAAAAGAAGCTATCACTAACCCCCGTAGACTCAAGAAGGTATGAGTACCAAAATCACTCTTCCATATTATGTATAGGAACATTTATCGAACAAGATAAGCTCTACAAAATAATTTTTGGACAGTGGATGTTCTAGGCACATGATTGGAAATGCCTGATTGCTCAAAAATATTCAAGTTACAAGAGACAGATTTGTCACATTTAGAGATAAAAAGAAAGAAAAAAAAAATAGTTGGCAATGATAATATTGGTGAAGGACCTTCAACTATCATCAAATAAGTGCTATTAATTGATGAAGTGAAGTATAGTCTACTTAGCATTAGCCAACTGTGTGATAATAGATGCAAATTTATCTTTGAAAAAGATTCCTGCATTATCATGGATAGTTCTAGAAATAAGACTATTTTCATTGCGAACCATGTTGAAAATGTGTATGTACTTTATCTTGATGATCTTGTGGCACATGATATTAGATGCCTCTCCGTAAATAATGATGATACCTATCTTTGGCATAAAAGCTTAGGTTATGTATCTATCGATTTACTAAACAAATTATCCTCAAAGGACTTTGTTATAAGACTGCTCAAAATAAGATTTGATAACAATCGAGTTTGTGATGCCTGCCAATTTGAAAAACAAACCACAACTTCATTTGAATCCAATAAAATGATTTATACATCAAAACCTCATGAACTCATACACATGGATTTGTTGACCAATGAGAACTACTAGTCTTAGACAACGATACTCTTCCTGGGGTGGTAGTAGATATGACAACGATACTCTTCCAAAAATTCCTTCTATCTTCATTGTCTCAAATTTAAGTCCTTTTGGGTGAAGATGTACTTCAGGCTCTTGTGATCAGTAAAAACTTCATACTCAGCTTCATACAAGTAATGCTGCCATTTCTTTAAAGCAAATACAATGGCAGCCAACTCCAAATCATGCGTGGGATAATTGAATTTATAAGGCTTTAACTTTCAAGAGGCATAGGCAATTACCTTCCTATCTTGAATCAATACTGCTCCTAAACCTTCCTTCGAAGCATTAGTATACAGAGCGTAAGGCTTATCTCCCTCTGGCAAACTCAACACGGGCACTGTCATTAACCTCTAATTCAGCTCTTGGAAACTCTTTTCGCATTTCTCATTCCAAACAAAGGGTACGTCCTTCCTTAGTAGCTGAGTCATAGGTGATGCTAGCATTAAAAATCCTTTAATAAACCTCCTATAATAGCTGGCCACTCCCAAGAAGCTTCGAATCTCCATGATGTTTTTTGGTTGCTTCCAGTCCGAAACTACTTCAACTTTTGCTAGGTCCACCTTGATTCCATCATTGGTTACCACATGGCCAAGGAATGACACACTCTCCAGCCAGAACTCGTACTTGCTAAATTTGGCATAAAGCTTGTGCTCTCTTAGCTTTTTTGATACTAGCTTCAAATGTTCCGCATGATCCTCGGAATTCTTAGAGTATATAAGTATGTCGTCGATGAAGACCACCACGAACTTGTTCAAGTAGGGTTGGAAAACTCGATGCATCAAATCCATAATTACCACTGGTGCATTGGTCACCCCAAAAGACATCACCATGAACTCGTAGCGACTATATCTTGTGTTGAAGGCTGACTTGGGAATATCCTCTTCTTTTATCCTTACTTAATAGTATTATTGCCTCAAATCCAGTTTGGAATAACAACTGGACCCTTGCAACTGGTCGAATAGGTCATTAATTAACGGTAAAGGATACTTATTCTTGATGGTTAGGTTGTTCAATCCTCGGTAGTTGATACATAACCTCAAAGTCCTGTCCTTCTCGTCACAAATAGCACTGGAGCTCCCTAGGGTGACGTGTTAGGCCTGATGTAACCCTGCTTCACCAATTTCTCTAGCTGTTCCTTTAATTCCTTTAACTTCGCCGGTGCCATCCGACATGGGGTTTGGGATACAGGTTCTGCTCTTGGAACTAGATCAATAGTGAACTAACTTCTCGGTTAGGAGGTAGAGAAATAAGTTCCGCAGGGAACACGTTGGAAAAATCTCTTACCACCTTATTATCTTCGAGAGTGCACTGATCCTTCAGCTTATTTATCACATAGGCCAAATATCCTTGACCTTGACATCCCTGTTTCAACAAATTCCGGGCTTTTGACCTAGCTATCAAAAACTTTAACTCTTTTACTCTCTTGCGGTTGAACTCCAACACATCGCGTCCTTGTCTCATGAACTGAGCAGACTTATTCTTACAGTCTACTTTAGCCCCATGCTTAGCTAGCTAATCCATACCCAGAATCAAGTCATAGTCATCAATAGCTAAGACTGTCAAATCTCCCTCCAAACTTTCTCTCCCCACTTCAATCTTACAATTCTGCACATATCGATCCGCTCGCACTATTTTCCCCAAGGCCGTGCTCACCAATAAGGTAAAAGGTAGTTCTACTCCATCCTAACCCAAATGATATGCACAATTCTTGTTTAAATAGGAATGGGTAGATCCAGGGTTTATCAATGCATTAACGAAACCAACTTGGATAGTAAACGTACTTTTCACCACTGTTACATCTATTCCAACCTTCTCCCAGTTAAAAGCGAAAACCTTTGCTTTCACCTGCGGCTTCTAAGTTCCACTTCTGGAGGCTCCCACAGTATTGGCTCCTGCTATCTGAGCTGGGTTTCCTTGCCCGATTCGGAGAAGTTTAGGGTAGGCGTTACGCAGATGATTCAGGTCTCCGAAATGGTAGCATTTCTGCTCAACTCCCCAGGACCAACAATTTTTCTCTATATGGCCCATTTTCTCACAGTGTCGGCATAATGGAAGATTTTGAGTAGGACCAACTGGTGTCGTTCGTGCTTACTTCCCTCGATTCTGCCATTGTTGGATGGCAGGGCGCTTATTAAGTTGCTGCCTCTGGAAAGGTCTCGGTAGTTGTCTTGACGGCAAAAAAGGTCTTAGTACCATCCTGCTACGATCCTTGTTCTTAGTCCAGGGCGCTGTGTCTATGACCCCTGAATAAGTCGTTGGTGGAGAAGGTGCCAATGCCCTTCTTAACTCCTGCCTCAATCCTTTGACAAATTGCCTTATTTTGTTATGCTTGGTATCTACCAACCTTTTGTAATACTTTGATAATTAAGTAAAACGTGTCATATACTGTGCCACAGTCATGCCATCTTGCTTCAGATTTTGAAATTCGTCCTCCCTTTTCTCCACTATCCACTGAGGAATATATTCGGCTCTGAGTGCCTCCACGAAGTTGGCCCATGTCCAATCCTGATCAATCATCTCCTTGTCATCTTGGACTCATTGCCACTATGCCCGACTGGGCCCCTCAGTCGAAATGCAACAAATTTCACCATTCGCTTCTCAGTGTACTGGAGCGTAGCGAAGATATCCTCCATTGTTCCACTTTCTGATCTTACTCGGCCTATCCCAAGAAGATGGGAGGTTAAAATTTAGAAATCTCTCTAATACCTCATCTTCCCTCTTCGGATTCTTCCACTCAATCAGGATTTGTAGAATCTCGGTCATTTTGTGGAATGCTTGCCCTATAGTTACACTAGCTAGTTCTTCTAATCTTATTTCTGGCTCTGGTTCATTCTCATTTCCCTAGTTTGGTGATGACAATTGAGTTACATCAAGCTCCGGAGTCACGGGTTCGGCCTCAGGAGCCTTTCTACTGGATGTGGTTGCACGACGCTTGGGTGCCATTCTAAACCATGCCCCAAATAATGAATTTATGCAACAAAGTTTAAAACATTTAAATCGAGCATGCATTCATATTTAGGTTTAAGCAAAGGAAATCAGATGCAAATTTTGTGTAAAGAATTGCATATTTTTAAAATTAGAGTACACCAAGTACTCTTATTTGCATAAATTTTGAAATAAAGCAATGGACATAAATGGATTCCTAGCACAAGAGTTTATTGAAAGCCGTAAATAAAACATCCTAGGCATAGCTAAAACTTAGCCTCTCTAATCCTCATCAGAGTCTTCAAAGTCAACATCATACAACCATCCTTCTAAATTCCTAGAGAAGTATATTTTTGTCCCATTCACAAACCCATAGTCTGTTGGCTCCTTCCCGGGTCTCCTAAAACTCTCCCCAGTTTCAACCTGGTTGGGTGGGGGTACAAAAGAAGGTTTAGGTGGAGATTCATAGTCATTTCCCCTGGGTCATCACTATCAGCAGTCAAATCAATCACGGGGCTAGGTGGGAGTGGGACATATTCCATGTTAATTTCCTCATCTTCATTATCAGTAACTAAGTCTATTACAGGTATTAGAGGTGGCTCAATAATCTGAACCTCATCATCACTACTCTCGTCTAAGGGTATGATTGGTTGAGGTGCAGGCTGTGGTGCAGGCTGAGGCACTGGTAAATCTTTCGGGTTGATAGGGATGGGTGGATGCCATTGTTGCCCTTTCCTCACAGTTCTAATCATTCCAACCACCCTACAGCATAAACAAGCCAAGTTAGTAAAAAAAATTAACCTTAATAAAACAAATCATATACTATCAATAATTGCCTAAACCTTGGGTTTTGATACCACTTGTAACACCCCACTGCCTATGCCCCATTAGGGCTAGGGATGTCGCCCCATCCACAGGACAAGGGGTCTTTATAACGAGGACACACAAAATAAAATAAAAGAAATATTTCAAAATTTAACTTATTATAACCCAGCAATACATGAACAAATTTTAAAAAAATAAATATCTGCTACTGTCTCTAAAAAACAATTCATAGGAAAAATAACAAAGTCTTCACAACATAGGCAACATTCTAGCTAATGACCTTCACAGCAGGATCGACCTAAAAATATGGTATAAAAGGTGGTGAGATAAAAATCTCAATAAGCCCGTGTGTGCTTTAAGCGTTTTAGGTAAAACAATTCATGTATGCAAGTTGTAAAGTTTTATAAAAGAAAGTGTTGGCAAACATTAAATAAATGTCATAAATGAAGAGTGATGTTTTGCTTTCCAAACATACATGTACACAATAAATGCAACCACTCAAAAGAGGTAACCATGGCATCACACTTTGTGCACCAAGACAATATAATGATCAGAATGCCATACATTGAGCATACTGACACAAGGTAGGTGTACGGCCTACCGGGTGAGATACTCATCCATCTCTACACCCCAAACTTACCAGTTGTCCACTCCGAAAACATATAGTCCACTTGACTGAACTTTCTAGCTTAGACTGGTATGACTAATAGGGGCTAAATCAGTTATATTTTTCCTAGTTATTCAAGGTTCATTTGTGATACATTTTGTTCAATAACTAGTCATATTCCTTTATATTTGAGATTTTGCCTTTGGAAAGGTATTTTGTTCATTATTTTAGATTTTTAGGGTAAAATGGAACAAAAATGTCACAAAACGTATTAGAGGTGGCGCCAACTAGGACAGATGAATCGGCGCCGGTCATGCACTGGTTGCACGAACTTTGGAACGACGAAAAATTGCTGAAACAGAGTGGAACAGAACTAAGGCAGCGCCGGCTGTGAAGCTGGAGCTGATGCCGGCTACATTCTGGGTATGTTGTGTAAAATTTGGAGAAAAAATCGGCAAACGAGTGGAGGAACAAAACACAACCGGCGCTGGCTCCAAAAGTCTATGCGGTGCCGACTGTGCCCTAAAGATAAGGTAGTGCTTGATTTTTTCTACGCAAGTTTTGGTAATCTGAGGAGTTTTAGTATTTTCCAACTTCTACTCGACCAAGAACTTTGTACTTACGAGTTTAGGCACTTTCTAAGCCTATAAATAGATGAAAAACACAACTAAAAAAAAAAAAAAAAGAGAGGGAGAATTCATCGATTATCATAGAAAATCATTCAATCAAATGAGGAATTCTTCAATTCAATGAGGGTTGTACAAGAAGGTCTTCAAAGGAAGAAAAATGAGGCTTGTCTATGAGTGCTTTCTTTTACTTTGTTTTCTTTTTCTTGAACAATGATATGTTAATTATTTTATTATAATTTGGCATTGTTTTAGATATTCATGATATTTAGAGGTATTTGATCTTTTGATTAATTGATTGTTCTTCTTGGTATTTAATTACTTGGGCTGATTATGAGATTGGTTGATTGTTACTTTCTATCAACTTGCTTGAAAAAGGGGTTGGTGGTAGTTCAATTGATTGGTTTCATATTTGTTGTCTCTTAACTTTCTTGAAAAGGGGGTTAATTGATAAGAACTGGTAATTAAAGGTTAATTGATGTCTGCCAGAATATGGATTCATTGGTTAGTTTCATGTTTTAAGTTTGCCAGAATATGGAAATTTAATCAAGGATGGTGTTCAATGCATCTTTTGGGTAAGATTGGTTGAGACAGAACATGTGATACTAAGTTACGTAGAAGATAGAGATTCATGGATTGAAAAAGAAGTGAGTCTATCTTAATCTTCCATGATGACAAGGGAATAATTAGTTATGATAATGGTTGAGTTCTTTAAGGTCATGTTTGTCTAAACAATGGTTTGAGTTACATACTTCTCCATCCTTGACATGTGCATATTTTTATTTTATTTTTATTTTTACTTATTTTTCACTTTATTGAGTCGATTAAACAATAAAAGAAAGGTAATTAATATCTACTTGTTCCTAGAAGAACGACACTCGTTTGAACCCTATGCTCGATTAATGATGAGTACGCTTACTCATATGTGTAATTTGAGTTGAAAGTTTTAATTTAAACTTGATTGGGAATGTGCGTAGTTTTTGTATGATTTTTATGCCCAAGTCCAAACACATCAATGACCTATAGGACTGGCATCCTATCCAGGAAGGACTCATCCCTCGTGGTGGCCACTTACTGAGAAACTTATCACAGCCCTTCAAAGACTAGTCCTAGTAGTCTACCTTTATTGAGTACTCAACGTTGTTTATCCCACTTGGAGAAAAAAATTATCATATAATGATTTACTTTAAAATAGCAATTATGGTTTCTAAACCTCTTGTCGAGTTGGTTTTATGAAAAGTTTAGCATTTTGGAAAAAGTTGTTTGCTTAGTTTTGAATAGCTTGATTGAAAGAAAAGAAAAATTGACCATAATTACTTTACAGTACAAATTCTTGTATACAATGAGTTGGCTTACCACATTTGGTTTTCAAATGACTCCATGTAGGAACTTACCTAATCCATTGCTCTTCCTGAATTCAAAAATACTCCAAGGTCAACCTAACCCTGTAACACCCCATTACCTAGACCCATTAAGGTCGGGGGTGTCGCCCGTTCATAAGACAAGGGGTCTTTAGAACTAGGTCACATAAAATAAAATAAAATAAATACTTCAAAATTAAACTTATTACAACCCAATAATACATGAACAAATTAAAAAAAAATAATTGTCTGCTACAATCTCTCAAAAGTAATACATGAGCAAAATAACAGAGAGTCTTCAAAATCATAAGCAACAATCTAGCTAATGACCTTCACTGCAGGATCGACCTACAAACATGGTATAAAAGGTGATGAGATAAAAATCTCAATAAACCCATTTGTGCTTTGAGTGTTTCAAGTAAAATAGTTCATGTACACAAGTTGTAAAAGTTTTATAAGAGAATGTACTGGCAAGCATTAAATAAATGTCTTGAATGAATAGTGGCATTTTACTTTCCCAAAATATACATATGCACAATAAATACAACCAGCCAAAGAGGTAGCTATAGCACCATACACTGGGCCCCATGACAATATAATGGTTAGAACATTACATGTTGAGCATACTGACAAAAGGTAGGTGTACAACCTACTGGGTGAGATACTCCTCCATTTCTATACCCTAAACTTGCCGGTTGTCCACTTCGAAAACACACAGTCCACTTGACTGAAACTTGCTAGCTCGGATTGATATGACCTATCGGACTGGCATCCTATCCGAGAATGACTAACCCCTCAGAGGTGGCCACCTACTGAGAGACTTACCCTAACCCTTCAAAGACTAGTCCTAGTAGTTTACCCTTATGAGTACTCAACGTTGCTTGTCCCACTTGGGAGAAAATGGATCATGCAATGTTTTACTTGGAAATAGCAATTAAGGTTTCTAAAATTTTGTCAAAGTTGGGTTTTAGAAAGAGTTTAGCATTTTGTGTAAATTGCTTGTTTAATTTTTAAATAGTTTGCTTGACTGAAATAAAAAGGAAAACTGTCCTTAATTACCTTTACAAAACAAATGTTCATACACATTGCGTTTGGCTTGTTGATAGGGCCTAAATTAGTTATATTTTTTCTAGTTATTTGAGGCTATTTTGTGATACATTTTGTTCAATAACTAGTCATATTCCTTCATATTGGAGATTTTCCCATTGAAAATGTATTTTGTGCATTATTTTAGATTTTAGGGGTAAAATAAGACAAAAGCGTCGTAAAACAAAGCATAGGCGGCACCAGACAAGGCAGAGAAGCTGGTGCCGGCCACGTGCTATTGGCATGCACTTCGAAACGACGAAGAATCAGTGAACTGAAGCGGAACAAAACTGAACTAGCATCGGCTATGAGGCTGGAAGTGGCGCCGGTTGACCTCTGGAAAACATTGCGAGGAAATCAAGAAAAAAATCGGCGAACAACTGAGGAAACAGAATACAACTAGCGTTGGCTCTAGGTAGACAACGTGGCATCGGCTGTGACCTGATGTTAGGGCGGTGCCTTGATTTTTGCACGCTATTTTTGGTAATCTGCAAAATTTTAATGTCTTCCTACTTCTAATCGGCCAAAAACCCTACACCAACGAGTTTAGGCACGTCCTAAGCCTATAAATAGATGAAAAACACAAGTAAAAAGGGAGGAAATCAGAGAACATAACAGAAAATCACTTGAATCAAATGAGGAATTCTTCAATTCAATGAGGGTTGTACAAGAGGGTCTACAAAGGAAGAAGAATGAGGCTTGTCTATGAGTTCTTTCTTTTACTTTGTTTTCTTTTTCTTGAACAATGATATGTTAATTGTTTTATTGTAATTTGACATTGTTTTAGGTATTCATGATTTTTAGAGTTATTTGATATTTTGATTAATTGATTGTTATTCTTGGTATTTAATTACTTGTGCTTATTATGTGATTAATTGGTTGTTTCTTTTCATTAACTTACTAGACCAAAAGGGTTGATGGTGGTTTCAATTTATTAATTTCATATTTGATTGGCGATTAACTTATTCGACCAAAGGGGTTAATTGCTGAGGACTGAGTAATTAAAGGTTAATTGATGTTTGCTAGACCAAGGATTCATTGATTAATTTCATGCTTTAAATTTGCCAGACCAAGGAAATTTAAGTACTGTGTTTAATGCGTCTTGGATGAATTTGTTGAGACAGACCAAGTGATGCTAATTTATCTAGAAGATAGTGATTTCATGGATTGACCAAAGAAGTGAATCTATCTTAATCTTTCATGAGGCCAAGAGATTGATTAGTTATGATAATGATTGAATACTTTAAGATCATGTTTGTTAAAATAATGGTTTAAGTTACATACTTCTCCATCATTGACATATATATATTCTGTTATTTTATTTTATTTTATTTTCCTTTTTATTTTGTTTTCACTTTATTGAGTTGGTTAAACAATAAAAGAAAAGTGATTAATGCATACTTGTTCCTTAAGGATCGACACTCGTTTGAACCCTATGCTATGTGAATGATGAGTACACTTGCTTGTATGTGTAATTTGGGGTTAACGTTTCAATTTAACCTTGATTGGGAATGTGTTTATTTTTATATTATTTTTATACCCAAATAAATACGCATCACTTGCCACATTAACTTTGGTCTTCAAAAGACTCCATGCAGGAGTTTACCTGATCTTTTACTCTTCTTGAACTGAAAAATCCTCCAAAGTCAACCTAACCACGCCTGGGGTAAATACAATGCATAAGGTTACATTCGAACTATATCTGCCTTACATAAAAAATTTCTAGCTTAATTAGTTACAACCATGACTAACCATGACCATAATGTCCTAAGCTTTAATGCTAGATGATAAAGTATTTTATAAAATAAATCTAGCTTGATAAGTTAAGATAAGTAGGGGTTCTAAAATAATTACTAACAAGTTATAGTTTTAAGTAATAAAATTTGAGTGTTATTGCTAATAAATAAACTAGTGCTAAATATTGAATAATACTAAGTCCTAAATAATATTGGTAAATGGTAATATTTAAATAGTATTATTATAAATAAATAATAAATTACACTTAATTTTTAATTAATAATTAATAGATAATAAATAATTAGTAATAAATAATAAAATTAATAATAAATGAGTTGTATTTAATTTTTAATTAATAAATAACAAATAAATTTTAATATAAATAATATTTATGGATATAGGTAAAAGTTTCAATTATGGTCTACAAGGTCATTAATTAATTCTACTATTTTCTTATTTATTATTATTTATATAAAAGATTGAATTTATTATTATTATATATTTTTATTTTTAATAAAAGGTATTATTTATTTGACTAATAAAATATTAATATTTCATTTAATATTCTATTTCCAAATTTCCCTAGGAATTTCAAATCTCTTAGGAAAAATATAGAGGTATTTCTAATTAAAGTAATAAAATTTGTTAATAAAAATAACCTAGAATTAACAAGAAAATAATCTTTCATCATGATTTTCCTATTGTTAGACAAGATTCATGAACACATTCCCAAACATCAACTAATAGGCTAAATTATTCATGAACATATGCTTGAATTAACACATACTATCACAAGGCTAATTTCCTACTAGGCATATTCACCATTCATGGCTTCAATGGCAATAAGAACACAAAAGCCTATTCACCATAGGTGTCATAACATCTAACATGCTTTAAACATTCATAAATTTCATTAAATGTGATGAACATATATTTATTCAAAAGAAGAATCCATAAGGCTTAACCATATATATCAATACTCATGTCCTAACTCCATCCCCTTCATCCACATGCTTACACTCAATTTCCCCATTCATATTCAATCTTTTTATTAGCATCTAAGAGACATGAATTTAGAAATAAAGAGAAGGATTAAGAAAAAAAATACTTGATAGTCGATCACTTGATGAAGACTAAAGAAGGTCTACACAATTGAGAGCCTTTAGTGATCCAAAGGAAAAACAACCATGGTTGATGGTTGATCAACCATTTCGGCCGAGAGAGAGAGAGAGAGAGAGAGCATTAGAATGGTATATTGAAAATTGAATGGAAGAGGATGAATAAGAAGGTTGTTCTTGATTTACCTTGTTAATGTTCTTGAGACCTTCAAGGAAAAAACTGATTTTGATCCAGTTGAAAATTTTAGTTTGTGTGATTTTGTGTTATAAAGGCCAGAAATGAAGTCTAGGGATTAAGTAGAAGTGATCTGGAGTATTTGAGAGTGATTGGAGGTGTTTAGGGTAGGTTTAGGCTTGGAGAAGTGTAGTGTGTGTTCTTGGTGTTTTGAGAGAAAAAGGCTTGCGATTTCTGGAAAGCTGTTGGCCGAATGGTCTGGAGTAATTAGGAGTTTTGGTTTTTAGCTAGAAGGAGAGAGAGTGATCTAATTTTTTTTAAATTCAAATGGAGGAAATTAAGGAGTTGTTTGTGGTAGAAGATTAGCTAATGGTGATTGATTAAGGAAGGTTTCTTTGCTCTTCAATGGTGTCGGTTGAACAAGCTAATTTTGCTGAAATGAATGAACGCTATTCAAGTTATATGTCTGGCCAAAATTCAGTCTATGATGGCAGAGAAAATTCTGGTTTGTTTACTTGATACAAGAGTGTTTTTAATGGAGCAAATTTTTGGATTTTTTTTGAAGTTCAAAAGAGTTTTGGATAGAGTGATATTAGGAGGTTTTTGAGGTGTGATTATGGAGTCCAAGTACTCAAGGTAAGTGTGGAGGACAATGGTGTTCAATCCATGGCTGAACAAGGTCCAATTCGCAGAGGTTTGAAAGGTGTTTTTCGGCCTAGGCATAGAGAGACAAAGCTGGAAATTTTTTTGGTTTCAATGCTCAAGTGTTTCGAATAATGAAGACTTTTGGTGCAGAATTTTTCTGCATTTCCTTGGCCGATTGCAGCTGGTTTTTTAGGGGGTTTAAAGGTCTTTTAAGGGTGATTTTCCAGCCTTCTTGCTGGAGAAAAACAGAGAGTGTTTCAGCTGAATTGATGACAAAAAGACAGCTTCAATTCTAACTTAGAATGCAGTGAATTGTGCAGGATTTTTTTTTCTAATTTCTGTGTAGTTTGAACAGCCCAAAATTTGCATAGAATTTTCAGTCTTCAAGCCACATGAAATGACCACTTTTTTGGCAGAAAAAGAGTAGGATTACTGGCTGAATTTTTTGAAAGTTGGTCTGCAAAAATTCTGAAAATTTTCCAGATTTTCCTTTGCTAAAAATATGAACAACATGAATGTAAGATTGAAGGTATAATCATGGTGATTTATTTCTTTTGGAAACCCGTCCTAATTTCTCTCCTATTTTCGGCCATTCCTCTATCCTTCAAGACTGATTGTCGAAATTCAAAGTTAAAGAATTATCACAGAATTTTTGGAATTAAAAGAAGAGATTTAATGGATTTTGGATAATTTAAATTATGAAGAGGTTAGGACAAGGCTAGAGATAATGAAGGGACAAGAATTCCTCTAGAATTCTTTTTAGGATATGATCATATGATCAAAACATTCTCTTCATGTCTCCCCTAGGATAACATTGCTATCTTTAAGGAATGTAAGAAAAACAAAAATTCAAACATAGCTAAGATAATCATGAATAAAACTTAAGTGATGGGATTTGAACTTATGACCTTAGAGCTTAATTCCCAAAGCTCTAACCACTTAACCACACTAACTCTTGTTCTTATTTTCTTACCTAAATATTCTTCTTATCTAAACCTCAAGCTATCTTCCTATTTTGACCTCAAGCAAAATTACCTTTTTTACCCTTCCTACCCAATAAGCATAAATAAACCATTTAACATATAAGCCACCATTCTAAAGCACAAAAAATCATTCAAAAAAAATACATTTTTATGCAGAATGACATGATATGCATGCCAACCCCCCATACTCTAAGGTTGGCTTTAGGTAGGGTTTCACAAACCCCGCATGGGGTAAACACAAGGCATAAGATATCATTCAGACAATACCTGCCTTACATAAATAATCCCTAATTCAACTAGTCACAACCACAACTAACCATGACCATAATGTTTTAGACTTTAATACTAGTTGATAAAGTATTTTATAAGTTAAATCTAACTTGATGAGATAAAATAACTAGCGATTCTAAAATAAATACTAATAAGTTATAGTTTTAAATAATAATTATGAGTATTATTGCTAATAAATAAACTAGTGTTAAATATTGAATAATACTAAATCCTAAATAATATTGATAAATGGTAATATTTAAATAGTATTATTATTATAAATAATAAATTACACTTTAATTTTTAATTATTAATTAATAGATAATAAATAACTAATAAAATTAATAACAATTGAATTATACTTATTTTTTAATTAATAAATAATAAAAAAATTTAATATAAATAATATTTATGGATATCGATAAAAGTTTTAGTAAGGCTAATTATTATGGTCTACAAGGTCATTTGATATTAATTAATTATAATATTTTATTTATTATTATTATATATTTTTTAATAAAATATTTTATTTATTTAACTAATAAAAATATTAATATTTTAATTAATATTCTATTTCCAAACCTCCCTAGCAATTTCAAATTTCAAAGAGAAAATATAATAGTAATTCTAATTAAAGCAATAAAAATTGGTAATAAAAATAATCTTAAAATTAACAAAGAAAATAATCTTTCATCATGATTTTTCTATTGTTAGAAAAGATTCACGAACACATTCCCAAATATTAAATAATAAGCTAATCCATTAATGAACATATACTTGAATTAACATATACTAACACATGGCTAATCTCCTACTAGGCATAATCATCATCCATGGCTTTAATGAAAATTAAGAACATAAAGCCTAATCACCATTGGTGTCATAACATCTATCATGCATCAAAACGACCATAAATCTCATTAACCATGATTAGCATATATTGATTCAAAAGAAAAATCCATAAGACCTAATCATACGTTGCAACTCTCATGTCCTAACTTCTTCCCCTTCATCCACATACATATACTCAAACTCCATTTATATTTAATCTTTCTATCAATATTTAAGAGACATGAATCCAAAAATTAAAAGGAAGATTCAAGAAGAAATACTTTATAGATGATCGCTTGATGAAGGTTTCTTGATTAGTGAAGGTCCATACGAGCTTAAGAACCCTTAGTGGTACGAATAATAGCCATGGTTGATCATCACCATTTCGGCCAAGAGAGAGAGAGAGAAAAAAATGAAGGGCATTAGAATGGAACATTAGAAGTTGAGTAGAAGAGAAAGAACAAGGGGGTTGTTCTTATTTTACCTTTTGATGTTCTTGGAACCTTCAACAAAAAAACTGGTTTTGATCCGTTTGAAAATTTTTGTTTGCGTGGTTTCGTGTTATAAAGACTAGAAATGAAGACAAGGGATTAAATATGAGTGATCTGGAGTATTTGGGATTGATTAGAGATGTTTAGGATAGGTTTAGGCTTGAAGGGGTGAAGTGTGTGTTCTTGAGAAAGTTTGAAAGAAAATGGCTTGCGAATTTATGGAATTGTTGTTCTCCGAATGACCTTGTGTAGTTAGGAGTTTTGGTTTAGCAAGAAGGAGAGAAAAGAGTTCAGTTTTTTTGAAATTCAAATGGAGGAAAATGAAGAGTTGTTTGAGGTAGAGGATTAGTTAATGGTGATTGTTCATGGGAGGTCTCTTGCTCTTTAATGGTGTAAGGCTAAACAAGCTAGTCTTAATGCTAGGAGTGGAGGTTCGTTCAGCTTATAATGCTGGCCAAAACTTAGTCTATAATGGTAGAGAAATTCTACTTTGATCACTTGCTACAAGAGTGTTTTAATGGAGTAAAAATTCTGGAATTAGTTTGAAGTTCAAATGAGTTTTGGATAGAGTAATCTTAGGAGCTTTTTGAAGTGTGGTCATAGAGTCCAAACACTCAAGGTTAGTATGGAGGTCAATGGTGTTCAGTCCATGGCTGAACAAGGTCTAATTTTCAGAGGTTTGAATGCAGGTTTTCGGCCTTTGCCTTGAAACAACAAGCTGGAAATTTTCTGGTTTTCAATGCTTCAAAAGTACCTAGAATGAAGATGGTTTTTGGTGCAAAATTTTCTGCTTTCTTTGGCCTGATTTGTAGCTGGTTTTTTAAAGGTGTTTGAAGGTCTTTTAATGGTGGTTCCAGCTGTTCTTATGACTTCAAGGTGGCTTCAAAATCCAGCTTCAAGGCAGCGAATTTGCTGAAGGAAAAATTATGATTTGTAAAGGTTGTGCAGTCCGACTCTGAATTTCTAGCCTTCAACCTTACATGAAATGACCATTTTTTCTGGCAGCAAATGGGGTAAGAATGTTGGTTGAAATTTTCGAAAACAACCTTGCAAAAATTTTGGAAAATTTCCAGATTTTCCTTTACCAAAACATGAACAAGATGAATGTAGAATTGAAGGTATAACTATGGTGATTTCTTTTCCTTGGAAACCCATCCTAACTCTCCTCCCTATTTTTGGTAATCCCTTATCCTTCAAGGCTGATTTTCAAATTTCATGGCTAGGGGTTCATCTCAATTTTTTTTTTTGGAATTAAAAGAATTGATTAATGGATTAATGATAGTTTAAATTATAGAGATGTTAGGACAAGGCAAGAGAAATTAAAGGGGACTAGAATTCCCCAAGAATTCTTTTTAGGGCATGATCACATGATCAAGACATTATCTTTATGTCTGCCTTAAGACAACATTCCTATATTTAAGGAATGTATGAAAATTCAAAATTCAAACATAGCTAAGATAATCATGAATAAAATTTAAGTGATGGGATTTGAACTCAGGACCTTAGAGATTAATTCACAAAGCTCTAACCACTTAACCACACTAACTCTTGTTCTTATTTTCTCACTTAAATATTCTTCTAATCTAAACCTCAAGCCATCTTTCTATTTTGACCTCAAGGAAAATTACCTTTTTACCCTTCCTACCCAACAAGCATAAATAAGCCATTTAACCTATAAACCATAATTCTAAGGCACATAAAATCATTCAAAAAGTATATTTTTATGCAGAATGACATGATATGCATCCCATCTCTCTTATTCTAAGGTTGGTTTTAGGTGTGGGGTTTCACACCAATGATTTTGGTATTTTCCTACTCCTACTCAGCCAAGACTTCCTCAGCTACGAATCTAGCATCTAAGAGGCCTATAAAAATACAAGAAAACATAAGGGTTTATATATACAATATAGAGAGATGGATTAAAGAGGAAAAATTCTCAATCACTCATTGAATGAGGATTTACCAAAATAAGGAGGGTTGTTCAAGAGAGTCTTTAAAGAGGAAGAAAGATACTTATCTATGAGTTCTTTCTTTTACCTTTGTTTTCTTTTTCTTAAAGAATCATGTATTCAATGTGTCCATTGTAATTTGACATTGTTTTTATGATTCATGAGTTATTAATTAAGGTAGTCTTTTGATCAATTGATTATTGTTCTTGGGATTTGATTATGTGTTTTTCTTACGAAGTTGGTTGATTGAGTTTTGTTATTAACTTGTTTGAAAAAGAGGTTGGTAATGATTTCAATTAATTAGTTTCATACTTGTTATCTCTTAACTTACTTGAAAAATTGATTAATTGCTTAGAACATTGGTAATCAAATGTTAGTTGATGATTGCTAGAATATGGATTCGTTGACTAATTCATGTTTTAAATCGCCTAGAATATAGGGGTTTATATAAGGATTGATTTTAATGCATCTTTTAGATAAGTTAGTCGAGATAGAATATATTCACTAATTTAACTAGAAGATAGTGATTCTATAGATTGCAAACGAAGTGGGTCTATATTAAATCTTTCCTTAGACCAAGAGAATAATTGATTGTGATATTGACTAAGTGATTCATTATTATGTTTTCAAAAGCTTTTGTCTAAATTGCATATTTTCACATCCTTGAGTTGTGTGTGTATGTGTATATATATTCTTATTTTTATCTTACTACTTTATTTGATAGGTTAAATAATAAATGTAAAGTGAATAGTATGTACTTGTTCCTTTGAGGTTCGATAGTCGTTAATTCTCTATACTATGCTTACAATGAGTATACTTACTCATATGTATTTTGGGATTGATGTTTTAATTAAAACTTGACTAAGGGATGGATTTAAAATTGATGATTTTTATACACCTAAAATTTGCACATCAAGGTTTTGGCGTCGTTGCCGGGGAACAATATCATTAAAGCTTGGATTTTATTAATTTAACCATGTTTATGTATTTATATGTAAATATGTATATATGTTCCTTGTATGACTAGGTGCCATATTGTGTATACTTGTACTTTAATGTCTATATATATTGTAATTCCTTGAAACTTAACTTGTAAACATGTCCCTTAACGAACTAACTTGATTCCATATTGTGTTGTGTATATATGATGCTAACAAGATATTTTGTATAGGTAAGATGGCCAATTGAAGCATAGAAAGGTACCCTAACATATCTCATGGAATGACATCTCAACCATCCAACTCTATTGCCTTAGAAGGGGTGTTGGAAAAATTTGCCACCCATGTAACTAAGTATTTTTCTAAGATAGATGACACATTGGCAAAATTTGAGGGCATGGTTAGAAATATGGAAAGGAAATTTTGATTTTTAATAGATTTAGTAATACAATCGCCATTAGGGATAGAAGCACAACATGATTCGGCTACCGTTATACTAAGGAGTAGTCAGGAGCTACCCGATCGCATTATGGAACCGGTACCAACTAAAAAAGATAGGCCGAAACCAGCACCTATTGTTGAACCTTTCAAAAAATAACCTAAAAAGCCATATTTTAAGCTATCGATACCTTACCCCACTTGCACACATAAAATAAGAAAAAATGCACAATTTGACAAATTTTTGGAAATATTCGAACAACTGCACATAAACATTCCACTTAGTAAGGCCTTGGTGCACATGCCCAAATATGCAAAATTTTTGAAAAGTATGCTTGTTAAAAAAAAGAGATTGGAGGAATTATCCATAATAGTTTTAAGTGAAGAATGCTCAGCTATCTTGCACGACCAACGAACTTTGCCATAAAAAAAAAGTTTTCCATGGAATTTTTCTATTCATTGTCTTGTTAGTACTCTTACATTTTGCAATGCATTAGCTGGCCTAGATACTAGCATCAATCTTTTACCATATAAAACTTTCAAAAAGCTTGCCCTAGGTGAACCCAAGCCCACTAGGATGAGTATTCAACTTGCAGATAGATCTATTAAATATCTTAAAGGAATAATTGAAGATGTTTTGGTTAAAGTGGATAAATTTATATTCCCTGTGAATTTTGTAATACTTGATATGAATGAAGATTTTAAAGTTCCTTTAATCCTAGGTCGACCTTTTTTAGCAACTGCCAAAGCCTTAATTGATGTTCATGGAGAACATTGACACTTAGGGTTAGGGACGATAAAGTTATTGTCAAAATCCACAAAAGCATGCAACATCCTAGTTCTTGTGATGATTCTTGTTTAAGGGTTGATATTCTTGATAAACTTATCCTTGACTTTATGCAAGAATCATTTGTGTAGGATTATATGGAACAATCCATTGTATATTTGGAGGACTCAATTGAGGACCATAGGTTGGAAAATTTTGAGGAAATTAAAAAAGGCAGTTTGGGAAGGATGAAGTCATCTATTGAGGAACCATCGAAATTAGACTTGAAAGACCTCCCCAACACTTAGAATATGCATTTTTGACAAAAGGTGAAAAACTGCCCGTGATCATTGCCAAAGACCTTACTTATGAACAAGAGACCAAATTGGTAAGTCTATTAGGAAAATATAAGGAAGTCATTGCATGAAAAATCATGGATATTAAAGGAATTAACCATTCCTTTTGTACTCATAAAATCTTGTTGGAAGAAGCAGCCAAACCCATAATGCAACCCCAACATAGGTTGAATCTAAACATGAGTGATGTGGTAAAAGGTGAGGTGATTAAACTCTTAGATTCCAGCATCATTTACCCATTTCTGATAGTATTTGGATTAGTCCAACACAAGTGGTACCAAAGAAGAGAGGAATGACTGTGAACCCTAATGAAAAAAATGGGTTGATCCCAATTAGATTAATAACCTGTTGGAGGGTTTGCATTGATTATAGAAAATTGAATGAAGCAACTAGGAAGGACTATTTTCCTCTCCCTTTTATTGACCAAATGTTAGAAAGGTTAGTCGGACATGAGTTTTATTACTTCTTAGATGGTTTTTTTGGATACTTTCAAATTCTCATAGCACCGGAGGATCAAGAGAAGACTACTTTTACATGATCTTTTAGTACTTTTGCATATTCATGTATACTTTTTGGTCTTTGCAATGGCCTCGAAACATTCCAACGATGTATGATGACTATTTTTGAAGGGCTTGTGCGAGATATCATGGAGGTATTTATGGATAATTTTTTTGTGTTTGGTGATTCTTTCTATGTGTGTCTGGCCAATTTGGAAAAAGTACTTCAACGATATGAAGAGACTAATCTTATGCTTAATTGGGAAAAATGCCACTTCATGGTGCAAGAAAGTATAGTATTGGGACACAAGATTTCAAGGAAAGGTATTGAGATTGATAGGGCCAAAATTGAGGCAATTGAGAAACTCCCTTCTCCAACTTCCATGAAGGAAATTCGAAAATTTCTTTAGCATGCAAGTTTTTATAGGAGGTTTGTCTTGGATTTCTCAAAGATTTCTAAACTCCTTACTTCATTGCTTGAAAAGATGCTATTTTTTATTTTGATGAAAAATGTCGCAATGCTTTCAATGTGCTTAAAATAATATTGATTAATTCTCCTATTCTAATTGCACCCGATTGGTCTCTTCCTTTTGAACTAATGTGTGGTGCAGGTGACTATGCAATGGGCACAGTGCTTGGACAAAGGAGGAATAAACACTTCTGACTAATTTACTATGCAAGCAAAGCTCTAACGGCAGCACAAGCAAACTATACCACAACAGAGAATGAGTTGCTTACAATAGTGTTTGCTTTTGATAAATTTCATTCTTATCTTATTTTGTCCAAAGTCATTATGTATACAGATCATTCTACCCTTAAGTACCTACTGAATAAGCACGATTCCAAACCACAATTAATAAGATGAGTTTTATTATTGCAGGAATTTGACTTGGAAATTAGGGACAAAAATGGAGCAAACTGCAAATCACTTATCAAGGTTGGAAAATCCCACCCTTGAGCCATTGGCCAAAGACGACATCAATGATACCTTCCCAGATGAACAACTTTTACTTATTGATGGTGAGATTTCTCAACTACCTTGGTATGTAGATTTCGCTAATTACTTAGTTGCAGGATTTCTTCTAGATGATTTTAATGCACAACAAAAGAAGAAATTCCTCTCTGAAGTAAAGCCTTACTTTTGGGAAGATTCGTACTTATTCTGGTGCTGTGCAGATTAAATCATTCAAAGGTATGTGGATTTCGAGAAAAGCATCAATATCTTGAAATATTGTCATGAAGGACCCGCGAGAGGCCACTACCAAGCTAACAACACCACAAGAAAAGTACTTGAGTCCGATTTTATTGGCCTATATTCTTTAAGAACTTACATAGGTTTATTCAAAGTTGTGATAGGTGCCAACATACAGGTAACATCTCTAAATCTAATGAAATGCCATTACAAATCTTTCAAGCATGTGAAATTTTTTATTGTTGGGGGATTGATTTCATGGGCCCTTTTCCTAATTATTTGGGTAATAATTACATCTTGATTGTGGTTGAGTATGTATCAAAGTAGGTTGAGGTGTAAGCTTTGCCTACTGATGATGTATGGGGTGTTGTAAAATTTCTAAAAAACCTTTTCACCTGGTTTGGAGTACCTAAGGTGATCATTAGTGATAGGGGAACCCACTTTTGTAATTCCCAATTAGATAAGGTTCTCAGGTATTTAGGGGTTACTCATAATTTGGCTACCCCCTATCACCCCCAAACAAGTGGTCAAGTTAAGGTGGTTAATAGAGAATTAAAAAGAATCTTGGAAAAAGTGGATAATCACACAAGGAAGGATTGGAGTTTGAAGCTAGATGATACTCTTTGGGCTTATAGGACAGCTCTTAAAACTCCTCTTGGTACTACCCCCTTATTGATTGGTGTATAGGAAATCTTGTCATTTACTGGTAGAGATTGAACACAAATCTTATTGACCTATTAAACTTGTTAACTTTGATCTTGATCTTGCTGGACAATCTAGTCTACTTCACTTGTATGACTTGGTTGAATTGCGCATGGCTGCCTATGATAATTTTCTCATCTACAAAGAAAAGGTAGAAAGGAGGCATGACAAACATATTTCTCGATCCAATAAGTTTAAAGAATGGGATCAAGTATTGCTATTTAACTCTCGCTTGCGAATCTTTTCGGGAAAGTTAAAATTAAGATGGTTTGGGTCGTATATGGTATCTAAGGTTTATCCTTTTGGTACACTTGAAGTCTCTTACCCGGATAATAGTACCTTCAAGGTTAATGAAAATCGGGTAAAGCATTGATTTGGAGAGGTATTGGACACCTTGGATCATGTAGATATTTTTCTCTATGAACCATGATTCTTCTGTCGGATCATATGGATGTTGTGCACCTTCGTCATTTTTTTATTTTTATTTTCGTTTGATTGTTTTTCGTTTCTTTTTCTAGCTTTATGTTTATCTTTGGTTTTGTTTTTTTTCGTAGGTACTCTTGTAACTCATCCTTGAGATAGATTCAAATATGGTGGCACGACAACATAATGGAAGTATCTTCTTCACTTTATTCTTCTTCTTTATTCATCATGGTCTTCTTGGCTCTACTTTTCTTATTCTATCTTTGGCCATTGAGGACAATGTCCAATTTAAGTGTGAGGGGGGGAGGGGGGGAATGAGGTTGAAGAAATATTTTTTCATATCTTTTTGTGAAATTTTTTTCCTAATATTAGTGGTTTTCATTAATAAGCAAGGTTGTAATTCTTTTTCAGACTCATCTAATTTGAATATAGAGGCTATGATGAATATGAGAAGAGTTTATTGGCTAACTCTTATATTACAAGTCCAAATTTTGCTAGCTTTAAGTTATGATGAACAATGTGAGTTGATAAAAGATCTTTGAGAGGAAAGTTTGTGGAGAATTCTGAAGAATTTTTTATATGAGTTGAAAAAACAATGAGTAGAAACAACACTATTATTGGTATGAATTGAAAAAATGCTCTTATTGATATCGTTGAAGACCTTTAGCTGAAAAAGGAGTCAATATAGGGAGAAGTAGCAAGTGATTTTGGTGCACTCTCTTTAGGCTATCCTGAAGGCAAAAAGGCAAGAAAGAGCAAGGAAAGAAAGAAGGAATTAGTGAGAAAAAGAATGAATGATGAGTGATGACTGGAAAGGGGGCCAGTACGATGTGTGAAGAGAAATCCATGCACTTGAGGATATCAATTCCCTAAGTCATTGAAAAAATTGAGAGAAAAAAATTGGAGTGCTTTCGTCATATCATAACTTAAGTTATGCAGTGTTTAGATCTATAATGCTTAAGTTGGTAGATGACTTAACTTATGTGAGTCATATTATCTATATGTTAACTAGAAGGGTGAAATAATCTTTTTAGACTAAGGTATGCACATGATTAATTTGACTTCAAGAGTTTTGTGATGTCTTGTCTAATGTTTCAAAGTTTGTACTGTTTTCAAATGGTATGAATGACAAGAATTGTATCTAAAGTTTGAAGGGAAGACATGATCTTGGCTATGGTAAAGAAATGTTTCATTGAGAAAGGACTTATGTTTTCTAGATAATTTTTCTTGGACTAAAGTGTTTTGCTTGAGGACAAGCAAATATTCAAGTTTGGGGAAATTGATAGGGGTTCAAATCACCGTTATTTTCCTAATTATTTGAGGTTGTTTTGATATACATTTGTTATAATAACTAGGCATATTCCTTCTTATTTGACATTTTACTTATAAAACGTGTTTTTGGCAAATATGTACAAATTTTAGTAGATTTCGAGCAGAAAGTGTACAAAACTAGAATAGACCTGGCGCTAAGCCCAGCCAAAGGACCAGGCGCTGAGTCCATTCTGCTCCAGTAGAAGAATTCGAGCAAGCTTCAGAGGAAATTCCAGAACACACTTAGCATTAGGTCTGGCAAGTGCACCTGGTGCCGGGTCCATTCTGTCTGCCGAGGAAAAAAGGCTAAAAACAGAACAAAAATAGAGGAAGAATAGAGTGCACCTCGCGCTAGGTGGGTCGAAGGTACCTGGCACCAGGTACGCTCTGGAGGCGAATATTCTGTACATGAAATTAGGGATTGTCCAATGATTTTGAATTTTCCTACTCCTACTCAGCCAAGATTTCTTCAACCATGAATTTAGCTTCTAAGTTGCCTGTAAAAGCATAAAAAAAACACACACAAGGGTTTATATATACAATATAGAGAGGTGGATTAAAGAGGCAAAATTCTCAATCACTCATTGAATGAGAGATTCACCAAATCTTGGAGGATTGTTCAAGAAAGTCTTCAAAGAGGAAGAAAGAGGTTTGTCTATGAGTGCTTTCTTTTACCTTATTTTCTTTTCCTTTGTTTTATTTCCCTTTAACAATCATGTATTCAATATGTCCATTATAATTTGACATTGTTTTTGTGATTCATGAGTTATTTATTAATTTAGTCTTTTGATAAATTATTATTGTTCTTGGGATTTGATTATGTGTTTTTTTTTACAGAGTTGGTTGATTGAGTTTTGTTATTAACTTGCTTGAAAAAGAGTTTGGTAATGACTTCAATGAATTAGTTTCATATTTTTTATCTCTTAAATTGCTTGAAAAATTGGTTAATTGTTTTGAACATTGGTAATCAAAGGTTAGTTGATGATTGCTAGAATATAGATTCATTGACTAATTTCATGTTTTAAATCGCCTTGAATATAGGAGTTTATATGAGGATTCGTTTTAATATATCTTTTAGATAAGTTAGTCGAGACAGAATATATTCACTAATTTAAGTAGAAGATAGTGATTTCATGGATTGCAAACGAAGTGGGTCTATATTAAATCCTTCATGAGACCAAAAGAATAATTGATTGTGATATTAGCTAAGTGATTCATTATCATGTTTTCAAAAGCTTTTGTCTAAATTGTATATGTTCACATGTTTGAGTTGTATATATTTCTTTATTTTTCTTATTTTTATCTTACTACTTTATTTTATAGGTTAAAAAATGAATGAAAAGTGATTAGTGCATACTTGTCCCTTTGAGGATCAATACTCGTTAAATTTCCTATACTATGCTTGCGATGAGTATACTTGCTCGTATGTGTGTTTTGGGATTAATGTTTTAATTAAAACTTGACTAAAGGATGGATTTAAAATTAATGATTTTTATACACCCAAAATTTGCGCATCAAAGGTTTCTTCCAACAAAAAATCAACAACAATCCAACTCCGTACTATAAATGTAAAACCCAACACCAATCCTCCAATGCAAATCACAACCCAAACTCAATGCCATATGAACAAAAACTCAAACAAAGCTGAAAATTCACAACAAAATTGCAAATTCAAAAACCATAAATTATTTAACAAAATTTAAAGAAATAGAAAACATACTCTGCTATATTTACAAAGCACTAGAATTAAAAGACAAGTAAATAGTTCAAATAAATAAATGAAAAACTTTAATATAATGTAAGGAAGGAATATCTAGCAAAGCTCAAGTATATATCAATAGGCATTTTGCATCATAACCTACAAAAAACAATCAATATCCATAGCGCAAATCCCTAACTTCACTCTAAAACCAAGTAGGATCCCAAACAAATACAAGTCCTCAAAATAGTAACTCCACAGGCCCCTTATCTAACAAACCATTAATAACAAAACATCAATAACCACAAAAAGCTATAGAAAATGAACTCTACGAATTTTGAAAAGTCCAAGGGCAATATCACATAATGTAAGTCAATTCTAGAAAAACTACAACCCCTTCCATATTTCACATTGCATTCACAACACCATTCAAGCAAGTATTTCGCTTCAATATTATACATTTCAACCTCAAGAGATAGTAGCTTACACCAAATAAATTCAATTTACCAAATAGAGCATTCTTCAGTTAAAACAACAATAGACACATCAAAATAAAGCATAACAAGCAGTCTTCAAGAGAGATCAATGCACCAAATTTAATACAAGTTAGCTAAGCATCACCTAAATCCAACTTAACTCATTTAACACTGTGCAGATATCATAGAAGAATGCACAATACACTATGTTAGCAATACATAGTATATATAATAACTAGAAAATACAATATTACACACACAAGGTTACAACTATCGTAAAATTATCTCAACTCCCAACATAGAATTTATGTAATAACTAGAAAAAATACAATTTTATGTACAAAAGTTGTAGCTATTACAAAACTATAAGAGAAATTAGAGGAACATGAGTGTTTACTTAAGTATTAATCAGAAAATGCAGAATCAAATTCCATTACTGTTCATGAATAAAACTGCTCATCATATTACTGGTAATCCCTTTTGAAAGTACCAAGTCCCATTATCATCAAACTCTGATCCAATTAACATTTTAAACAAAAAAAGATACTTCTAAAAAGGATGGTCACTTATATAGAAGTCATGTACCAAAGTAAGTCCTGTAGGGAGAGTTTGTTGAAGAAACAGATTTGGCACACCATGTTGATTGCTTTCATGTTCTCTCTTTGTAACGGGTCAAAGCATGTATAGTGATGCGTATTTATTTGGGTATAAAAATCATATAAAAATAAGCACATTCTCAATCAAGTTTAAATTAAAACGTTACCCCACATATAAGCAAGTGTAATCATCATTAACAGAGCATACAGTTCAAACGAGTGTCGATCCTCTAGGAATAAGTATACATTAATCACTTTTCATTCATTGTTTAACCAACTCAATAAGGTGAAAAAGAAATAAAAAGGAAAAAAACAACATAAAATAATATACACAAGACAATGATGGAGAAGTATGTAACCTAACCATTATTTTGACAAACATGATCTTAAAGTACTTAATCAATATCATAACTAACTATTTCCTTGGTATCATGAAGGATTAAGGTAGATTCACTTCTTTGGTCAATCCATGAAATCACTATCTCCTAGATAAATTAGCATCACTTGGTTGGTCTCAATTAATTCACCCAAAAGACGCTTGAAACACAATCTTTGATTAAATTTCCGTGGTCAGACAAACTTAAAACATGAAACTAGCAATAAATCCTTTGTCGGGTAGACATTGATTAATCTTTAATTACCCAATTCTTTGCAATTAACCTCTATGGTCAAGCAAGTTAATAGACAAAAAATATGAAATTAATGAATTGAAACCACCATCAACCCCTTTGGTCGAGCAAGTTAATGGAAAGGAATAATCAATTAATCTTGTAATTAATACAAGTAATTAAATACCAAGAAGAACAATTAATTAATCAAAAGATCAAAGTAACTCTAAAAAATCATGAGTACCTAAATAATGTCAAATTACAATAAAACAATTAATACATCATTGTTCAAGAAAAAGAAAACAAAGTAAAAGAAAGCACTCATAGACAAGCCTCATTCTTCTTCCTTTATAGACCTTCTTACACAACCCTCCTTGAATTGATGAATTCCTCCGTTGATTTGACTGATTTCCTGTTTAGCTCCTTGAATTCATATGTTTATTTTGTGTTCTCCTTGTATTTATAGGTTTTTGAGATGCCTAAATTCTTTGGTGTAGGGTTTTTGGCGATTATAAGTAGGAAGATACTAAAATTCTGCAGCTTACCAAAAACCGCGTGCAAAATTCAATCCACCGCCTCAATTACAGATCACAGCCGGTGCTGCCTTGGCTTCTAGAGCCGGCGCCAATTGTGTTCTGTTCCGGTCTGTTCACTGATTTTTTTCTGTCACCTCAAAGTACGTGTCAACAGTACGTGGCCAGCGCCGCTTCCTCTGGCCTGTCCGTTGCCGCCTACATTCTGTTTTGTGACGTTTTTGCTTTGTTTTACCCCTAAAATCTGAAATAAAATACAAAACATCTTTCCAAGGGTAAAATCTTAAATATGAAGGAATATGACCAGTTATTGAACAAAATTTATCACAAAATAACCTTAAATAACTAGGAAAAATATAACTAATTTAGGCCCTATCACATTCCCCCACACTTAGCTCTTTGCTTGTCCTCAAGCAAAGTATCAAAGACAAGTAAAATAAACATAAGGTTTTCATCAATCACTCAAGTTAATTCCAAAACGATATCCATAATGCTTTCTTCATTCAAGAACACAAAACATAAGTTACTATATCTTTCGTAACAACCGCAAGACTTGTATAAGTGTATAATGACTAGTAGAACCATCTCAATACTTTAACATCATTCTCAAACCATTGGAAAGAATTTAGTTCAAAAAAAGAATATGCATTCCATAAGCTTACCTTTCATACACTCTTTCCACTAATCCGAGATATATCATGATTCTACTTAGGTGAAGTAGGATTTTTTAGTTTGTAATGTAAGGCTAAAGGGTTTGTAATGTAGCTTGTCAAACGAAGGATATAGGAAAATCAAAGAACAAAAAAGATGAGAATTTGCAAGAAAATGATAAACAAAAATGTAACAATAGGTTCCAAACTTTTCTTGCTCTTTTTTTTACAAAACCAATACAACCCAAAACCTTGTATAACACTTATAGTACAAGTCAAGCACATCTTACATTCTTTTCCATCAATCAGTCTTAACTCATCATTCATCTTTTATAATATCATCACAATTTCATGAATTCTTATTTCAACATTCTTTCTTTGCTATTCCTTCCTTTTTCTTTTCTCATCATATGCTGCTATTGTTTGTTTCTCAATTTCTTCCTTTCCATCTTTTCCTAGTAGCTTTTTGTTTTCTTTTCTTATTTTCAATATTTTCTCTTCTTTTTCTTCCCTTTCTTTTTCTCAACTTCAACTCAATACATAAGGCCCGACTGAAAGTAACAAGTCATGACATCTGCAATTGCTTTTTCCTTCACAACTCCCTACTTGTACTTTTATCCATCCAGAACAATCAAAGATTTGGAAAAATTATCAAACTCTCAGAAAGACGTAATGGACAAAGTATGATAACGGGTTTAAAGAAAGAAATTAACAATTTAGGCTCAAAATAGGCACTAGGAATAATATATACAATAGGTACGCTTGAAAGGCTCAAACTATCCAACGAAGGCCTATTACCGTGTTAGCCCTAAGGGCTTTCTTTTATGTTTTGATTTATGACAAACATAGATATGGACTAACATGTCAATTTATTGTGAAAGGACATGGTTGACCTTTGTTCTTCTAAAGTCTTCAGATAAGAATTGTTAGCGACTCCTTCATCACTGATTTCAAGAATGGAAGATCAAATGGAAAATCAAGTATAAGGAGTTATACATCAAGAAGACTTTTTATGAAGAATATTAGACTAGGAAGTGTTCATTAAAGTATATTTATTATTTCCTATGTTCTCTTATCTTTTGATTCATTTGACTTTACCTTGAAGCTTGAAGGGAGATGATTTTCAAAGTTTTTAAAATTTGCAGAATTTTGGATGGTACAGTTTGAATCCAAAAGGTTCATCCAAAATCCTGTAAACCTGGTTGGAAATTGTTTGTCACGGATGTGCCATTTTGGACTTAACTTTTGGATGCATCTTCGTCCAAAACCCGAGTCCAAAACTCGGATGAATTTAAACAGAAAAATTTATAGCCGTTTTTTTATGATCGTTGGCACTCCACTTTTTGGCTGTATAAATAGCCCTTAAAGCAAAATTACAAGTAAGATTTTTGAAACAATCATCTTAGAAATACTATTGCTCAATATTTTCAAAAATCTCCTTTTATCGTAAGCTTCAAAGTGAGTTGATTGTGTATCAAAGATAAAAGTATTTTGTGGCTTGTATCCGAGAGAATATCTACTCAAGTAAGTGAGCTTATCTTTGTTCTATTGATTTTCATATTCTCTGTTTGTGAGTACAAGGTTGTATGGTAAAACCCATAGGGGTGAGCCTTGTTGTGTGTATGTTCAAGGTTGTGTGGTAAAACCCTATGTTCAAGGTTGTGGTGTAAAACCCATAGGGTTGAGCCTTGTTGTGTGTATGTTCAAGGTTGTGATGTAAAACCCACAGGGGTGAACCTTGTTGTGTGTATGTTCAAGGTTATAGTGTAAAACCCATAGAGGTGAGCCTTGATGTGTTTGAGAGGTTGTGTAAAACCTAGCGTGGTGATCCTCTCTTGTATGTGGCTGTTTCATTAAGTGAGGTTAATGAAATAGAGTTGAAAATCCTTAAGTGTGAGGCTTAAGGTAGTGGACGTAGATAATTGTTGATCGAACCACTATACATCTCTTGTCTCATTTTATTTCAGTGGTTCATGCATTTTGTTTTTATGATCTTTCACTGTCTAAATCTGAATATACATCTACGAGTACTTGGATAGCTTTCTATGCATCTATAAAGTCAGTCTAAGTATCTTGGTGATCATCCTTGTTCAGCATTTTAGACAATCGGGAAAAGTTATTTTTACTTGCCAAAAACCTTATTCGCCCCCCTCTAAGGTTTTTTATTTGGTATCAGAGCGAGGTCTACATATTCTTGGTTTAATAGCCTTGTAGAAAAGATCTTAATGGCAAGTTCATCTTTTCTTCCATATGTTGAAGGTTCTTCAACAAATCGTCTACCCTTGTTTAATGGAAGTAACTATACTTTCTGGAAAAATAGAATAAAGATTTATGTGTGTTCTATTAACTTCGAGTTATGGAGCTTAATAGAGAATGGTCCTTTTATTCCATCAAAGATGATTGATAGCATAAAAATATCTAAATAGAATGATGAGTATAGTGTGAAAGACAATGCAAAAATGACTCTAAACTTTCAAGCTATGAACATCTTGTGTTGTGCACTAGATGCGACTGAATACAACTGTGTTAGTGGTTGTGATTCAGCTCATGATATGTGGAGATTGCTAGAAGTCACCTATGAGGGGACTAATCAAGTCAAATAATCAAAACTTGGGCTTCTTATTCATGATTATGAATTATTTACTATGAAGCCAAACGAAAGCATCACTGATATGTTCACAAGATTTACCAATATCTCAAATGGTCTGAAAGCTTACGGAAAGATTTATTCCCTTGGGGAACAAAACTGAAAAATTCTTGATGCTTTACCAAAGAGCTGGCAGCCTAAAACTCTTGTTGTAGAAGAATCCAAGGATTTAAAATCCTTACCTACTGAAGAGTTGATCGGATCACTTTTAACTCATGAAATGAAGCTTAAAAGGTTTCATGAATCTGATGATCATGATAAAGGCAGAAAAGGGATTGCTCTAAAAGCTGAAATTGAAGATGGAGAAACAAGCTCTTCCGAAAGCAGTGAAGGCATGGAAATGGACGGTGATGATTTAGCAATGATAGCAAAGAAATTCAGAAGGATGTTCAAAGGAAACTACAAACGAGGAAGGAAGCTTATAAGAAAGAAAGGACAAACTTCCGGCTTCAAACCTCAATGCTTTGAATGCAAAAGCACGGATCACTTCATTGCAGACTGTCCGGTTGCAAAACGAAAGGAAGGAAAAATGTCTAAAAAGAGGAAAGATCAGAAAGTCAAGAAAGGTTAACGATTAATGGGAGCTTGGGACTTAAATGAAGAATCTGAGGAAGAAACTGCCAACATCTGCTTCATGGCTTTGGAAAATGAGGTAAACTTTTCAACATCAAAATGCATGTTTAATTCACATACATCTATGACTGAAAAGCATGTTGATCCTAATGAGTTGTTATGTGATATGTTTTGTGAATTAAAAAAACTGTCCAGAAAAGATAAAGATTTAAGGTTGAAGGTAAATTGTTTGATGAAAGAAAATGAAGCCTTGTTGAATAGCTACGAAATGTCTCTTGAAATACATATGTGTGCTAAAATTGAAAAAAATATGATCATGACCGTATTACATCATGCATCTATGGAAAATAGAAACTTATGTGATAAAATTCGAATTCTTGAATGCATGGTTAGCACCTTCAATGATATAAAAAATAGAGTAAATGATCTTACTAACTGCATTAAAAAATTTACAAATGGTAAAAGCAATCTGGAAAAACTTCTTGGAACTCAACATCATTTTGGTAATCGAAGTGGGTTAGGATAAAACCATGAGGATAATAACAAAACTTGCATGCCCAGATTTGTTTATGCTAGAAATCAAAGTGGCTTAGAATATAATTAGGAGGATAAAGACAAACCTTGCATGCCCAGATTTAGCTTAGCAGAAAATCAAAGTGGCTTAGGAACATAAGAATAAATACAAAAAGAACAAGTTTCAGCATGCTAAACCTACTCCTTCTCACAGCATATACACGTATTGTAAAAAACCTGGACATATTGTTTCAAGATGTCTTATTAGAAAAAAAGTGGAATCCGGTGAAGCTACTTTCTGGAAAATCAAAGAAAATGTTACTAACCTTCATGGACCCAAGAAAGTGTGGGTACCAAAAATCATCTCTTCCTCTCATGTATAGGCACGATCTTTAAGCTTTACCAAGTGGTTCTTGGACAGCGGTTGTTCAAGACACATGACTGGAAATGCAGCATTGCTAGAAGATATTCAGACAACAAATGAAGGATTTGTTATATTTGGAGACAAAAAGAAATGGAAGATTCTCGGCATTGGTAATATTGGTAAAGGTTCATTAACATTTATAAAGCAAGTCTTACTTATTGATGATTTGAAATATAACCTGCTCAGCATTAGCCAACTTTGTGACAATGGTTACAAAGTTATTTTTGAAAAACATTCTTGTTCTATACTTGACAGTGGAAGTCTCGAAATCATCTTTACTACCAAACGTATGAGAAATGTATATGTGTTTTATCTTAATGACCTTGTAGCTAATAGAATTAGATGTCTATCCGTTCATGATAATGATAGTTACCTTTGGCATAGGAGACTAGGTCATGTATCTTTTGATTTGTTAAATAAACTATCCTCAAAAGAACTTGTTAGAGGGCTTCCAAAAATGAAATTTGATAAACACAAAATCTGTGATGCATGTCAATTTAGAAAGCAAATCAAAACCTTTTTTAAACAAAAGAAAATGATTTCTACCTCAAAACCTCTTGAATTAGTTCATAAGGATTTATTTGGACCTATGAGAACTGCTAGTCTTGGAGGTAAAAAATATGCATATGTAATTGTTAATGATTTTTCTAGATTCACCTTGACATTATTTCTTGGACAAAAAGATGAAGCATTTACTGAATTTTCAAAATTGATTAAGCGCGTCCAAAACTCGATTGGATGCAAACTAAAGTGATAATGGAAAAGAATTTTGTAACAGCAACTTTACTCACTTCTGTGATGAAAATGGAATCTTTCATAATTTTTCAGCGGCTAAAACTCCTCAATAGAATGGTGTTGTTGAAAGGAAAATCGTACCTTGCAAGAAATGGCTAGATCAATGCTTTGTGAAAATGTTCTTCCAAAATACTTTTGGGCTGAAGCTGTTAACACAGCATGCTATACAATAAACCGAGTGATGTTAAGACCATTTTTAAGAAAAACTCCTTTTGAACTTATGTTTGACAAAACTCCTATCTCTTATTTTAAAGTTTTGGGATGCAAATGTTTTATTCTAAATACAAGAGATAATATTGGAAAATTTGATAACAAGTCCGATGAGGCTATATTTCTTGGATATTCTTCCAACAAGAAAGCTTATAGGGTGTACAATAAAAGAACTCTTTGTGTGGAAGAATCTGTGCATGTCGTATTTGATGAATCTAACATTTATACTTCAAAAAAAGATGACGATGATGTAGGAAAATCAAATGAAGTTAAGTTAGATCAGGTTAAAACTCCATTATTAGATATTCATGCAAAAGATGAGGAGATCGAAGAATTACAGAATGAACAAGAGAAAGATCAAATTGATGATTCAGCAAATCATCAATTGCCGAAAGATTGGAAATACATATCAAGGCACCCAAAGGAGCAAATCATTGGAGATCCAAATCAAGGAGTTAAAACTCGATGGTATTTTATCGACAACTTTGCTCTTCTTTCAAATATTAAACCTAATAGCATTGATATTGCATTACATGATGAATTTTGGATTATTGCTATGCAAGAAGACTTGAATCAGTTCGAAAGAAATCAGGTTTGGATACTTGTTCCTAGACCGCATGATCATCCTGTTATTGGAACAAAATGGGTTTTTAGAAACAAGCTTGATGAAAATGGGGTTATAATTAGAAACAAAGCTAGACTAGTAGCTCAAGGATTTAATCAAGAGGAAGGCATTGACTATGATGAAACATTTGCTCCTGTTGATAGACTAGAATCAATTCGAATGTTACTTACTTTTGCATCCTTTAAAATTTTTATGCTCTATCAAATGGATGTAAAAAATGCTTTCTTAAATGGCTTTATTGAAGAAGAAGTGTATGTTGAGCAGCCACCTGGTTTTTCTCATGAGCTCTATCTAAATCATGTTTTCAAACTATCTAAAGCTCTTTATGGATTAAAGAAAGCTCCTAGAGCTTGGTATGAAAGGCTTAGTGGTTTCCTAATCTCAAAAGGATTTTCTAGAGGCTTAAATGATAATACCTTGTTCATCAAATCTAATTGCTCTGATGATTTACTAATCGTCCAAATCTATGTTGATTATATTATTTTTTGTGCTGCTAATGACTTCTTGTGCAAGATGTTTGTTAAGACTATGCAGCAAAAATTTGAAATGAGTATGATGGGAGAATTGAACTTCTTTCTCGGACTACAAATTAAGCAAACTAAAGATGGAATCTTCATTAACCAAGCAAAGTATGCCAAAGAGTTGCTCAAAAGGTTTGGAATGAATGAAGCAAAAGAAATCAACACACCCATGAGTACATCCATAAAGCTTGACCAAGATGAAAAGGGTAAGAAGGTAGATGAACGAAAATATAGAGATATGATTGGAAGTCTACTATATCTTACTGCTAGTCGACCAGATATCATGTTTCCAGTATGTCTTTACGCTCGATTTCAATCTTGTCCGAAAGAATCTCATTTGAGTGCAGTCAAACGCATACTTCGATATCTGATTGGGACATATGATTATGGATTATGGTATCCACGCACTAACAATTTTGATCTTATAGGATATACTGATGCAGATTATGTAGGGTGTAAAGTTGAAAGAAAAAGTACTAGTGGCCATTGTCAATTTCTTGGACACTCATTGGTATCATGGTACAGTAAAAAATAAGCTTGCGTATCATTATCCACCACTGAGGCTGAATATATTGTAGCAAGAAGTTGTTGTGCTCAAATCTTATGGATGAAGAATACTCTGCGAGATTTTAATTTAAATTTTAATTGTGTTCCTATAATGTGTGATAATACAAGTGCTATCAATCTAACAAAAAATCCAGTGCAGCATTCGAGAACAAAGCACATTGAAGTTAAACATCACTTCATCTGAGATCACGTATTCAAAAGAGATGTGTGTGTTGAATATATCTCAACAGATGAACAACTTGCAGATATCTTTACTAAACCTCTAGCTGAGGGCAAGTTCAACAATTTGAGAAGAGGTTTGGGCATTACAAGAATTTGATAACTAATCTTTTTGTGTAAGGTCTTCTTGTGCAGGAATTGTGAAGAAAAAGATTTTGGAAACACAACTCTACATCCAAAATATCTTGTTCCTGTTTTGGACAAAGTGCTGGAATCCAATTTCTACATCCAAAATGCATTTCAGGGAAACATTCTTTTGGACATTGATTTCGGATCTTGTCTTGTTCCAAAATCAATGGTTAATATTCCTTTATTCCAAATTCTGAGTTTTAAAAAAAATTGGTTTGCGCATTTTTCAAAACATCTCAAAAACACTTATGTTTCCAAGGCATTTTGTTCTCTCATTCTTCTAGACATTTAAGGCTATCTGATTTTCTCTTTCTTGAAACTCTTGAAACCGTCATTCCTCCAAAACAACTTCTCCGTGTTCTTTCTCTTTGAAAACCCAAAAAGCCCTGAAAAAGCTTGAATCTTTCAATGGCAAAAACTAAATCTTCTATTCCAAAACCGAAAAAGGAGCAAAAGCCCACTCCGATGAAACAGAAAAAGGTTTCGGGTTCAAAAGGCAAAGCCAAAGAAGCCTCTCTACAGCCTCACTTCTCGGCTTCTCATTATGATTCGTCTGAATCATCTTCCGAACAACCAAGTTCTACAAATCAGGTACCCCAATTTCTTGACTCTAAATGCGAATCTGAGTACAATGATTGGGTTTCAAGAAATAGAACTGTAACCTCTAGTTATCGGGCTAATCATTCTGCCTTCTTAAATCTGTCTGATATTCTAGACATGTTTGATCACATTGGGTGGGGAAGTTTGTTGCCATTCGATGAGAAAATATATACTCCTCTAGTCTAGGAATTCTATGCTAATTTAAGAAAAGGAAAGTTGGAAAAAACTGAGGGAGGCTTTATGATTAGATGGTATGTATCCAGAGTTAAAGGCAGAGAAATAGAATTTGATAATAGGCTGTTTAACAGAATTTGTGATGTTAAAGATGTCGGCCTTTAGTACTTTGAGATGAATAAATTTCCTGAGGGGAAAGAAATTTTTTATCTGAAAAATTTTGAAAAACTGTTCATTGGAGGGAAAAGCTTTGAAAGTTCTGGAAATAGAAATTCAAAATGGCTGAATGGGACGGGTAGAATCTTGCACCACATGGTATCAACCATGATTATTCCCAGTTCTGGTCATAAAACTTCTATCAGTATTCTGCAAATGGTGGTAATGCTTGGGTTGGTTGAACAGAGGCAGATAAATTTTGGTTTTTTAGCCACCAAGCTTATGTTGCAATCTCGTAGCACCTCAAGCAAAGCTCTTCCTTTTGGCAATCTGTTGATAAAAGTCTTTCAGTTTTTTTTAAAGTTGATTTAAATTCTATTCCATGTGATCCCTCAAAAACAAATGTCTACAACTATGACTCTTTTGAAAAGATGGGATATGTTAGGGAAGGAAATTCATGAAAATTGTTGAGAGAATCCACTGGGAAAGAGAAGGAAAACTTGATAAAGATCAAGGACGAAGGAAAGTCAGGAACCAAAAGAAAGATTGATGAGGAAGAAACTGTTCCGGACTTCAGTCTATCTAAGAATATTCTGAGTGTAATCAGTTCTTTTGCAGAGAAGTTGGAATCTCTTAGAACAGAAATCAAACTGTTAGGAAACAGACTATCTGTCATTGAGCAATCTGCTAAAACTTCTAAACATGAAAAAGCTGAAGGTAAATCTGAACTGCCTGTGGACAAAAAGGATTCCTCTCCTGAACCTTCTCCTGTAACTTCTCCTGAACCATCTCTTCCACCTTCTCCTGTTCAGAAAATAGAAACTCCTCCTCCTTCTCCCAAACCCAAAGGAAAAAGGCAGAAACATGTAGTTGTGAAGCGAAAATCTAGCCAGATTGCTGGTCAGTTTTCCAAGAAAGGTACTGGAGCAAAATCTGAGACAATCAATATTAGATAAACTATTTTTTGGATCGCAACTGGGATGATGAATAATTTCTTCTTTGCACTCCGTTGAACAATTTATTTTCCGCCATTTATATTCCTGTCTTTGGATAATTACTGATGTTTGTTTTTAAGCCTAATTATCTATCTACTAACTGTTGCTTATTTCTCCATTTGCTATGCCTCTTTTTGATTGATGACAAATGGGGAGAAATAGGAATGTCATAGACTGTTATGATATTAGCTGGTGCAGTAAGAATTATTGGGAAAAATTGAGGATTATCTGATGATCTATAGGGAGAAATAGAAATATAATGAAATATGTTGGTCCGAAAATTTTATAATCTGCTATGAAAATATTAATCTATGAAAATTTTTCTGTGAAAATGTTGAATGTTAATATGAGAAAATATTATTGTTTGCATGACTGTTGACATGATGCTGTTGGCATTCACTAGGAAGAAGGAAATATGCTAGTCTGAAAATGTTATGGGTTCTGCATAATAATCTGATATGAAACTGATGAACTGAATTTGAACTGTTAATACAGTTTTTTTTTACATGCGAAGTAACTGTTGAAATCGTTCTGAAACTGAAACTGTTGTTGAACAGTTACAAAATTTCATGAATATTGCACAAACTGTTATGAGCTGCATAAATTACTTCTGGCATGAATAGTTATGCACACAGAATTCTGGATGATGATTGGATCTTTGAAACAAAATTCTGTGATAAATTTTATGGTGCATCGACTCAAGGGGAGTTTTGGACTCAGAAACTTCATTTCCAAAACAAATACTCTTATAAACAATTTTTGAAAAATGTTTTGGACATCCAAAAGCCCCATCAAAAAATATTTTGAAAACACACATTCATCCAAAACTATTTTGGATACACCTTCTGGATGAATAAATCGTTACTTCTTCTATTTCCTCTTATGTTTGAAATTTTCACATAAGCATATATTTAGGGGAAGTATTTTAGCATTTTATCTCTATCAAACTATTCTGAATATTTATATAGAGATATTACATGCCTTAAGATTATTGAAATATGTTTACTTATAAGATCTCTATGAGACCTATTACAATTATTTGCACTTTTTGGTCATTATGTCATTTCTATCTACATATCAAATGTGTCATGTTTGTCATCACTCAAAAATGGGGAGATTGTTAGCCCTAAGGGCTTTCTTTTATGTTTTGATTTATGACAAATATAGATATGGACTAACATGTCAATTTATTATGAAAGAACATGATTGACCTTTGTTCTTCTAAAGTCTTCAGATAAGAATTGTTGGCGACTCCTTCATCACTGATTTCAAGAATGGAAGATCAAATGGAAAATCAAGTATAAGGAGTTATACATCAAGAAGACTTTTTATGAAGAATATTAGACTAGGAAGTGTTCATTAAGGTATATTTATTATTTCCTATGTTCTCTTATCTTTTGATTCATTTGACTTTACCTTGAAGCTTGAAATGAGATGATTTTCAAAGTTTTTAAAATTCGCAAAATTTTGGATAGTACAGTTTGAATCCAAAAGGTTCATCCAAAATCCTGTAAATTGGGTTGAAAATTGTTTGTCACGGATGTGCCATTTTGGACTTAACTTTTGGATGCATCTTCGTCTAAAACCCAAGTCCAAAACTCGGATGAGTTTAAACAGAAAAATTTATAGTTGTTTTTTTATTACCGTTGGCACTCCACTTTTTAGCTGTATAAATAGCCCTTAAAGCAATATTACAAGTAAGATTTTTGAAACATTTATCTTAGAAACACTATTGCTCAATATTTTCAAAAATCTCCTTTTATCGTAAGCTTCAAAGTGAGTTGATTGTGTATCAAAGATAAAAGTATTTTGTGGCTTGTATCCGAGAGAATAGCTGCTCAAGTAAGTGAGCTTATCTCTGTTTTATTGATTTTCATATTCTCTGTTTGTAAGTACAAGGTTGTGTGGTAAAACCCATAGGGGTGAGCCTTGTTGTGTGTATGTTCAAGGTTGTGGTGTAAAACCCATAGGGGTGAGCCTTGATGTGTTTGCGAGGTTGTGTAAAACCTACTGTGGTGATCCTCTCTTGTATGTGACTGTTTTATTAAGTGAGGTTAATGAAATAGAGTTGAAAATCCTTAAGTGTGAGGCTTAAGGTAGTGGACGTAGATAATTGTTGATCGAACCACTATACATCTCTTGTCTCATTTTATTTCAGTGGTTCATGCATTTTGTTTTTATGATCTTTCACTGTCTAAATCTGAATATACATCTACGAGTACTTGGATAGCTTTCTATGCATCTATAAAGTCAGTCCAAGTATCTTGGTGATCATCCTTGTTCAGCATTTTAGACAATCAGGAAAAGTTATTTTTACTTGCCAAAAACCTTATTCACCCCCCCTCCCCTCTAAGGTTTTTCATACCGTCATCCCTAAGTTAAATCATGAACGTTTTTCTTATTTCGCCTCGAGAGGTATTCAAGTAAGTTCTAGAATGCTCAATGAATTTTAGTAGAAAAACTTGTTTAAGGACAATGTAAACCATTTGACCAAGAACTACTTAGTCCAAGTGCATGCAAAAAGTCATGCATAAGTCACAAATGATATAGAATATATACTTTTATGATCTATCACAAAGACATGCATTACAAATACCTCTTTGAAATTGCAAAGAAAACATAAATTTTTTTCACAAATTTGCTCAAAATGAAGTATAATAGAAATAATGCATAGAAGATTTCTCAATCTAACCACTCCCCCATATTTAAACTGGATATTGTCCTCAATGGCCAACCAAATAGAACAAAGAAGAAATAATGCCACGGGACCAAACATATAAAGGAGAAGGGATAAGAAAGACAACACTTCCATTACAGTGAAGTTCTTGTATACAAGGAATTCGAATTCCTGGAGAAAGAGGCATTGTCAAAGTACTTAAAAAAACAAAAGAAACATACCAAAGAAGCATAAAAACTAGAAAAAAAAACATAAACTAAAAGTAAAGAAAATAGGAGAAACATAAAAAGTATAAGGCGTTCCCAGAATCTTTATGTTGTAGTGTCAAAGAGCCCCTCCTCTTGATCTGTATTGCTAAGGCGTTCCCCAAAATTGCATTTCACGTGATTGCTATTGACTTTGAAAGTGCCCCCAGTGGGGTGTGCAATCTCAAGGGTGCCAAAGGGGAATATCTTACTTACCATGTATGGCCCTATCCATCTAGATTTCAACTTACCTGGAAAAAATTGTAAGCGGGAGTTGAATAGCAACACTAGATCCCCTATCTTAAATTCATGTTGTTGAGTGATATGCTAATCATGCCATCGTTTGACCTTTTCTTTGTACTGCATGGAATTATCATATGCATCCTTGCACAATTCTTCCAAGGCTGAGAGTTGGAGCAACCTTGATTGTCTAGCTACCTCAAGATCAAGGTTAACGAGTTTTATAGCCCAATAAGCTTTATGTTCAATCTCAATAAGTAAATGGCATTCTTTTCCATAAACTAGGTGAAAAGGAGTAGTGCCAATTGGGGTCTTAAAAGCCGTTCTGTATGCCCAAAGAGCGTAATCTAATTTAAGACTCCAATCTTTTCGATTCGGGTGAACAATTTTTTCCAAGATTCTTTTGAGTTCCTTGTTAACTACTTCAACTTGTCCACTTGTTTGGGGATGATAGGGGGTGGAAAACCTATGGTTGACTCCTAAATGTTTGAGAACTTTGGCTAATTGAGTAATACAAAAATGAGTCCCCCTATCATTGATGAGCACCTTAGGCACACCAAAACGGGTGAAGAGTTTCTTCAAAAATTTTATCACAATCTTGGCATCATTAGTTGGTAAGGCTTGCGCTTCTACCACTTAGAAACGTAATCCACTACTACCAAAATGTATTTGTTTCCCAAAGAACTCGAAAAATGTCTCATGAAATCTATCCCCCAATAATCAAATACTTCACAGGCTTGAAAAATTTGTAGTGACATCGCATTAGATTTAGAAATGTTACCTGTGCGTTGACACATGTCACAATTTTGAACAAACTGGTGGGCATCCTTGAATAATGTGGGCCAATAGAATCCAGAATCAAGCACCTTTCGTGCAGTGTTGTTTACTTGGTAGTGGACTCCAGCAAGTCCTTCATGATAATATTTAAGAATACCTTCTCCTTCCTTAGAGTCCACATATCTTCAAATGATTTGGTCCACACAAAACTTAAACAGATAAGGATCTTTCCAAAAGTAATGCCTTACGTCAAAGAGGAATCTCTTCTTTTGTTGCATTGTGAGAGTCTTGGGAATGATTCCTGCAACCAAGTAATTAGCAAAATCTGCGAACCAAAGAGTGTTCGGAGTCTCACTTTCTATGAGTAGGAGTTGTTCATCCGGAAAGGTGTCATTGATGTTTTCTTCGACCAATGATTCTATGTTGGGATTATCTAATCTCGACAAGTGATCCGCAGCTATGTTTTCTACCCCCTTCTTGTCCCTAATTTCTAAATCAAATTCTTGCAACAATAATACCCATCTTAACAATCTTGGTTTAGATTCATTCTTGGTTAGTAGGTACTTTAGGATGGAATGGTCTGTGTAAATAATGACTTTGGACAAAATAAGATAAGAACAAAATTTATCAAAAGCAAACACTATGGCAAGTAATTCTTTCTCCGTTGTGGTGTAGTTTTCTTATGTATCTGTCAGGGTCTTGCTTGCATAGTATATGGGTTGAAAGTGCTTGTTTCTCCTTTGACCAAGTACTGCCTCTACTACAAAATCACTCGCATCACACATTAGTTCAAATGGAAGAGACCAATCGGGTGTAATCAAAATAGGTGAGTTAATCAATTTTTCCTTAAGCAAGGTGAAAGCATTAAGGCATTGTTCATCAAAATTAAACATAGCATCTTTTTCAAATAGAGAGGTACGAGGTTTAGAAATTTTGGAGAAATTTAAGATGAATCTCCTATAAAAATCCGCATGACCTAGAAAGCTTCTTATAGCTTTCACAGAAGTAGGAGGAGGTAGCTTCTCAATTGCTTCAATCTTTGCTCTATCCACCTCTATACCATTCCTTAAAATTTTATGCCCCAACACACATTCTTGCACCATAAAGTGGCATTTTTCCCAGTTAAGCATGAGATTAGTCTCTTCATATCGTGCTAGTACCTTTTCAAGATTAGATAAGCACAAATCAAACGAATCACCAAAAATTGAAAAATTATCCATAAATACTTCCACGAGTCCTTCGAATATAGCTGTTATGCACCTTTGGAATGTTACGGGCCAAACGGCATTCAACAATATGCAAAAGTACCATATGGACATGTAAAAGTGATTTTCTCTTGGTCTTTAGGAGCGATGGGGATTTGTAGATAGCCAGAAAATCCATCCAAGAAATAATATTCATGTCCGGCTAACCTTTCCAACATTTGGTCAATAAAAGGGAGAGGGAAGTGATCTTTCCTAGTGGCTTTGTTTAACATCCTATAATCAATGCAAAACCTCAAACCTGTGATCAATCTCATAGGAATGAGGTCATTTTTATCATTGGGGCTTACCGTCATTCCTCCTTTCTTTAGTACCACTTGAGTAGGACTCACCCAAACACTATCAGAGATAGGGTAAATAACACATGAATCTAAAAGCTTAATCACCTCACCTTTTACCACTTCATTCATGTGTGGGTTCAACCTACGTTGGGGTTGTACTACGGGTTTTGCACCTTCTTCCATTAAAATCATGTGAGTGCAAAAAGATGGACTAATTCCCTTTATATCAGTGATCTTCCAAGTTATAACGCCCTTATATTTCCCCAACATACTTACCAGTTTGGTCTTTTGCTCTTTAGTGAGATCTTTGGCAATGATCACTGGTAATTTATGTCCTTCAGCTAAAAACACATATTCCAAGTGCTCAGGTAGGTCTTTTAGATCCAATTCCAGGGGATCCTCTATGGATGAGTTGATAATATGATTGCGTTGATTTCAATGGAAAATTTTTGCCACAGAGCCTCCTATGTTAGAATTGACCAAGCCCATTGGTGAATGCTTATGGTATAATAGTTGCAGAAAAATGTTTTGAGATATAAGGATTTTTTCTATAATCTTAGAAAAGAAGTAATTTTTTCTATAAAAATGAAATCATCCATAGAGGAGGATCCTATGTTAGAATTGCCCAAGCCCATTGGTGATTTTTTCTGTATTTATTCAAACCTACAAAAGAAAACCCAAATAAATCCTTCTCAAGTGCAATAAAGTTCCATAAAAGTAATTTATGTACTTTTATTTGGGTTTTCTTTTGTAGGTTTGAATAAATACTTCTTAGACAAGCTCTTCTATCTATTTCATATTTTGATATTTTTATGGAACTTTATTGCACTTGAGAAGTATTGCTTAAACTTTCTACCCGTTTATTATTTTAGTCCCTTTGGAGATGCTTTCTTATATTTATTTTTTTGCCAATGAGGACATTGTCCAGTTTAAGTGCAAGGGAGTGGTTTAGTAATATTCATTGTCCAAATTTTTAATCACTATCTTGGTGTTTTCTTGGTAAAATTTTGAAAATTTGAAAATTTGAAGATTGGGAGCTAAATGAAGCTTATTTGTCTATAATGGAGTTGTGATTTTCTTTTTAACTTTGGATATAGATTTGTCATTCATTATGGTTTGATTTTTATTAAAAAGTAAACTTGTGGATTAAGTTAGATTTTTACTAAGTCTTGAGAATTTATGTTAACCTTGGTTATATTTGGTATTTGAGTGTTGTTTTATTCTTTAAGTTTGAATGTGAATGACATGATGAAGTATGAGAAGAGTTGTTGACTAATTCTTATATTATAGATTTAAAGTTTACTTGACTTTGAGTTGTGAATAAGGAATGTGAAAAAATTTTTGAGTGAAAAGGAAAAATATGAGATGAAAACAATGTGAGTTGAAAAAAATATATGCTTTTATCTCTGAAAGAAAGATAGAGAGACCTTTTTGCTAAAAAGGGGGCCAATACGGTGAGTGGAAGAGAAGAAACAAAGAAGCATCACACTCTCTTGAGGCTATTCTGAAGGTAAAAAAGTAAGGAAAGAAAGAAGAAAGAAAAAGAAAATTTCTATAAAAAAAAGATGACTAAAGGGGGGCCAATATGGTGTGTGAAGAGAAATCCATGCACTTGAGGCTATTAAGTTCCAAAGTCATTGAAAAACTTTTTGAGAGGAAAAAAGAAAATGGAGTGTTTTGCTTATCTCATTACTTGAGTTGAGTAAATTTGAGTTTATAATGCTTGAATTGGTTAACTGGCTTAACTTATATGATTTATATTATTTATATTTTTGCTTGAGGAGTAGGATGATTCTCTTGTACTAGATATAAGCTTATTTAACTTAACTTTGATGGATTTGAGATTGCTTGATTTAATAAATGAGTTTAAAATGACAAGTTTATATTTAAGGTTGGAAGAAGGTTATGTCTTCATTATGGATGAATTTTCAAAGGAAAAATTTGCTAAATTATTTTGTCTTATTCTAAATGCTTACTGTTTCAAATCTTGTTTGCTTGAGGACAAGTAAATATTCAAGTGTGGTGGTATGTGATAGGGGTTAAAATTACCATTATTTTTCTAGTTATTTGAGATTATTTTGAGATACATTTGTTGTAATAATTAGGCATATTCCTTCCTATTTGACATTTTGCTTGTAAAAAGTGTTTTTGGAAAATTTGTTCATTTTGAGTTAAAATCAAGCAGAAAGTGAACAATTCCAGAATGTACCTGGCGGCAGGCCCAACCAAGGGAGCAAGCGGCGAGTCCATTCTGCTCCAATAGAAGAAATTGAGCAAGCTTCAGGGGAATTCCAGAACAAATCTGGCACCAAGTCTAGCAAGTACACCTGGCACCAAGTCCAGTCTGTCAGCCAAGGAGAAACGGCCAAAAACAGAGGAAAACAGGGGGAAAATAGAGTACCCCTAGCGCCAGGTGGGTCAAAGGTACTTGGCGCTAGGTATGCTTTGGAGGCAAATATTCTGTACACGAAATTAGGGCTTATCCAATAATTTTGGTATTTTTCTACTCCTACTCAATCAAAACTTCCTCAGTCACGAAATTGGCATCCAAGAGGCCTATAAAAGCATAAGAAAACACAAGGTTTGGATATATACAAGAAACAGAGGTGAGTTGAAGAGCAGAAATTCTGAATCTCTCATTGAAGGAGGAATTTACCCAAATCAAGGAGGATTATTCAATGGAGTCTTTAAGGAAAAAGAAATAGGCTTGTCTATGAGTGCTTTCTTTTCTCCTTGTCTTCTTTTCCTTTAACAGTGATGTATTCAATGTTTTGATTGTAATTTAACTTATTTTGGGATTCATGATTTTGTGTTAATTTAGTTCTTTGATTAATTAATTATCATCTTTGGTGTTTGATTACTTGATATCATTGATAATTGGTGCAAGTTCTTCTTATTGACTTGAGATGACGATGTTAGGAATTTCATTGCATTGATTTCGTATTTGTCTAATCTTGATGAATTTGAGAGACGAAGTTAAGATTATAGGACTAAGCAATCAAAGATTAGTTGATTTTACCTTGAGCAAAGGGTTATTAGCTAATTTCATTAGCTAATTTCATGTTTATAATGAATTCAGCTTAATGCATGTTTTGGTTATGTTAACTTGATTGGAAAATCTATTAATTTAATCAAAATATAGGATTCCATGGATTGGAAAATGAAGTGAGATTTATCTAAGTAGAATCATGACTTGTGAAATAATTGAATTTTATTTTATATTCTTTCATGATGCCAAGATGATAATTAGTTGAGAGAATTGCTAATTGGTTCATTGTCATGATTTCTAAGATAATTGTCTAAATTGTATAAACTTACATCCTTAAGTTGTATATATTCTTTGTTTTTCTTTTTATTATTTTCTCGTTTTATTTGGGGATTTAAAATTTCATAGACTATACTTGCGATGAGTATACATACTCATATATGTATTTTGGAATTAATATTTTAATTCAAACTTGACTAAGGGATGGATTTAAAATTGATGATTTTATACACCTAAAATTTATGCATCATATATGTACTAGTATATGTTAGTAATATTATAATAATAATAATAATATTATTATTATTATAATATTATTATTGTATAATAATATATGCAATATATAATATAAATATAAATATATATATTAATAATATATATTGTATAATATATATTATTAATATATATTGTAATATAATATAATATATATATTAATTACAATATTAGATATATATACACTAACATATATATACATATCCACACATATACACTAATATATACGAATAGCTTTATATATATATATATATATATTTATTTATTTATATATATATATTAATATACACTAATATGTACATATATACTAATATCTCAGTATATATTAGAATATATTAATAGTAATATATATATTATAACATATACTAATATATATACACACACTAATATATATATATATATATATGTGTGTGTATATATATATGTATATGTATATGTATATGTATTTTATTTATATGTACATAATATGTTTTTATATCCATAAAATATTTTTTAAAAGCGATAAAAATTATTTTCAATGTTATGTGTATTATATTTTTGAGAAAATAGGAATATAATGAGAATTTCTTTTTTCAAATTTAATATATTAGAGACGGTTTAGCTACAGATATGTACACATATATACAGATATGTGTATGACAGTTTGAGTTTTTAGTTTTGATTTTTCGCCATCGCTAAACCATTGCAGATAGAGAGAGATTAGCGACGACAAAATGCCCTAACAAAAATAAAGACTAAATCTGACACTTTATCTTTTTCGACCAGATTTCATCTTCTTCCTTTGGCTTCTCAATGCCTCACTTCTCAATGCACCCCCCTTAGCTCACCACAAATCTGAAGATCTCTTTTTCCCCCTCCCTTATAGTATTGTGACTTGAGTTTATTTGTCATCTCTAACACCTCACTTCCTTTCTGTTTCGTCTAAAGTCACTGGTTGACATCGGCATCAATGGTGCAGAGAACAACGGGCAGTTAGCTACTTCCATTACCTTCAAAGTTTGATAAGTCAATTATATGAGTTGATAATGCAATTGGGTTGATTTTAATGGACAATTTTTGCCACAGAGCCTCCGATGTTAGAATTGCCCAAGCCTATTGGTGAATGCTTATGGTACAATAGTTGCAAAAGAATGTTTTGAGATATAAGGATTGTTTCTATAATCTTAGAAAAGAAGTAACTGAATTATGTTGCTATGAAAAAGTGGTTTTGCATGACTAGTTCATGAGACAATAAGCTTGTGACTTTTGTTGGTATGGATGGTGAAACAGGTTCTGAGGACATATAAATAAGCAGAGTCAATTGCTTGATATTTTCTATTTATTGTAGTTGAAAATTCTCTGCATTTAAAGGTCTCTAAATATATTTTAGATGGCAAGTTTGAAAAATGTAAATGTTCTAAGCTACTATCATTATTTTGTGATAAAATACATTAGGATATTTCTAGTTTGGATAATAAGAAATTAGTCCCTTTATATTCTGTTTACCTTTTAGCCACTAACTATTGTTTTATGGTTGTTTAGTTTTTTTTGTGGGTTTTTTCCTTTTTTTCTTTCTGAAAATTAGAGGTTGTAAGAGTTCCCAATTAATTTTAATGAATAACGTGATTACTAAACCAGAGCTACTACTTTGCTATACATTCTTTAACCCATTACAAAGAGAGAACATGAAAGCAGTCAACATGGTGTGCCAAATCTGTTTCTTCAACAAACTCTCCCTGTAGGGCTTACTTTGGTACATAATTTCTATATAAGTGACCATCCTTTTTTGAAGTATCTTTTTTGTTTAAAATGTTAATTGGATCAAAGTTTGATGATAATGGGACTTCGTACTTTCAAAAGTGATGAACAGTAATGTGATGAGCAGCTTTATTCATGAACAGTAATGGAATTTGATTCTGCATTTTCTGATTAATACTTAAGTAAACACTCATGTTCCTCTAATTTCTCTTATAGTTTTGTAATAGCTACAACTTTTGTACATAAAATTGTATTTTTTTCTGGTTATTACATAAATTCTATGTTAGGAGTTGAGATAATTTTATGATAGTTGTAACCTTGTGTGTGTAATATTGTATTTTCTAGTTATTATATATACTATGTATTGCTAACATAGTGTATTGTGCATTCTTCTATGATATTTGCACAGTGTTAAATGAGTTAGGTTGGATTTAGGTGATGCTTAGCTAACTTGTATTAAATTTGGTGCATTGATCTCTCTTGAAGACTGCTTGTTATACTCTATTTTGATGTGTCTATTGTTGTTTTATCTGAAGAATGCTCTATTTGGTAAATTGAATTTATTTGGTGTAAGCTACTATCTCTTGAGGGTGAAATGTATAATATTGAAGCGAAATACTTACTTGAATGGTGTTGTGAATGCAATGTGAAATATGGAAGGGATTGTAGTTTTTCTGGAATTAGCTTACATTTTGTGATCTTGCCCTTGGATTTTTCAAAATTTGTAGAGTTCATTTTCTATAGCTTTTTGTGGTTATTGATGTTTTGTTATTAATGGTTTGTTGGATAAGGGGCCCACGAAGTTACTGTTTTGAGGACTTGTATTTATTTGGGATCCTACTTGGTTTTAGAGTGAAGTTGGGTATTTGCGCTATGGATATTGATTGTTTTTTTGTAGGTTATGATGCAAAATGCCTATTAATACATACTTGAGCTTTGCTAGATATTCCTCCCTTACATTATATTAAAGTTTTCCATTTATTTATTTGAACTATTTACTTGTCTTTTAATTCTAGTGCTTTGTAAATATAGCTGAATGTGTTTTCTATTTCTTTGCATTTTGTTAAATAATTTATGGTTTTTTAATTTCCAATTTTGTTGTGAATTTTCAGCTCTTTTTTGAGTTTTTGTTCATATGGCATTGAGTTTGGGTTGTGATTTGCATTGGAGGATTGGTGTTGGGTTTTACATTTATAGTGCGGAGTTGGATTGTTGTTGATTTTTTTGTTGGAAGAAACCTTTGATGAGCAAATTTTGGGTGTATAAAAATCATCAATTTTAAATCCATCATTTAGTCAAGTTTTAATTAAAACATTAATTCCAAAATACACATACGAGTAAGTATATTCATCACAAGCATAGTACAGGAAATTTAACGAATATCGATCCTCAAAGCGACAAGTACGCACTAATCACTTTCCATTCATTGTTTAACCTATCAAATAAAGTAGTAAGATAAAAATAAGAAAAATAAAGAAATATATACAACTCAAGGATGTGAAAATATGAAATTTAGACAAAAGCTTTTGAAAACATGATAATGAATCACTTAGCTAATATCACAATCAATTATTCTCTTGGTCCCATGAAGGATTTAATATAGACCCACTTCATTTGCAATTCATGGAATTACTATCTTCTACTTAAACTAGTGAATATATTTTGTGTCGACTAACTTATCCAAAAGATGTATTAAAACCAATCCTCATATAAACTCCTATATTCTAGGCAATTTAAAACATGAAATTAGTCAACGAATATATATTCTAGCAATCATCAACTAACCTTTGATTACCAATGTTCTAAACAATTAACTAAATTTTCAAGCAAGTTAAGAGATAACAATTATGAAACTAATTAATTGAAGTCATTACTAACCTCTTTTTCAAGCAAGTTATAACAAAACTCAATTAACCAACTCTGTAAGAAAAACACATAATCAAATCCCAAGAACAATAATAAATTGATCAAAAGACTAAATTAATAAATAACTCATGAATCACAAAAAGAATGTCAAATTATACTGGACATATTAAATACATGATTGTTTAAGAAAAATAAAACAAAGGAAAAGAAAACACAGTTAGAAGAAAGCACTCATAGACAAACCTCTTGCTTCCTCTTTGAAGACTCTCTTGAACAACCTTCCAAGATTTGGTGAATCTCTCATTCAATAAGTGATTGAGAATTTTACCTCTTTAATCCACCTCTCTATATTGTATATATAATCCCTTGTGTTTTTTTTATGCTTTTATAAGCATCTTAGATGTTAAATTCATGGCTGAAGAAATCTTGGCTGAGTAGGAGTAGGAAAATACCAAAATCATTGGACAATCCCTAATTTCGTGTATAGAATATTCGCCTCCAGAGCGTACCTAGTGCCAGGTGCACTCTATTCTTCATCTATTTTTACTTTGTTTTTGGCCTTTTCTCCTCGGAAGACAGAATGGACCCAATGCCAGGTGCACTTGCCAGACCTAGCGCCAAGTGTGTTCTGGAATTTCCCCTGAAGCTTGCTTGAATTCTTCTGCTGGAGCAGAATGGACTCGGCGCCTGGTCCTTTGGCTGGGTCTGGCGCCAGGTCTATTATGGTTTTGTGCACTTTCTGCTCGAAATCTACTAAAATCTGTACATATCTGCCAAACACACGTTTTATAAGTAAAATATCAAATAAGAAGGAATATGCCTAGTTATTATAACAAATATATCTCAAAACAACCTCAAATAATTAGAAAAATAATGGTTATTTGAGCCCCTATCAATTTCCCCAAACTTGAACATTTGCTTGTCCTCAAGCAAAACACTTTAGTCCAAGAAAAATTATTCAGAAAACACAAGTTCTTTCTCATTGAAACATTTCTTTACCATAGCCAAGATCATGTCTTCCCTTCAAACTTTAGATACAATTCTTGTCATTCATACCATTTGAAAATAATACAAACTTTGAAACATTGGACAAGACATCACAAACTCTTGAAGTCAAATTAATCAAGTGCATACCTTAGTCTAAGAAGATTATTTCACCCTTCCAGTTAAAATATAGATAATATGACTCACATAAGTCAAGCCATCTACCGACTCAAGCATTATAGATCCAAAAACTGTATAACTTAAGTTATGATATGAGGAAAGCACTCCAAATTTTTTCTCTCAATTTTTTCAATGACTTAAGGAATTGATAGCCTCAAATGCATGGATTTCTCTTCACACACCGTATTGGCCCCCTTTGCAATCATCACTCATCATTCATTTTTTTTCTCACTAATTCTTTCTTTCTTTCCTTGCTCTTTCTTACCTTTTTGCCTTCAGGATAGCCTCAAGAGAGTACATCAAAATCACTTGCTACTTCACCCCATATTGACTCCCTTTTCAGCTAAAGGTCTTCAACGATATCAATAAGAGCATTTTTTCAATTCACACCAACAATAGTGTTGTTTCTACTCATTGTTTTTTCAACTCATATAAAAAATTCTTCAGAATTCTCCACAAACTTTCCTCTCAAAGATATTTTATCAACTCACATTGTTCATCATAACTTAAAGCTAGCAAAATTTAGACTTGTAATATAAGGGTTAGCCAATAAACTCTTCTCATATTCATCATATCCTCTATATTCAAATTAGATGAGTCTAAAAAAGAATTACAACCTTGCTTATTAATGAAAACCACTAAAATTAGGTAAACATTTTCACAAAATGATATGGAAAAATATTTCTTCAATGTCATTCTCCCCCTTACACTTAAACTGGACATTGTCCTCAATGGCCAAAGATAGAATAAGAAAAAGTATAGCTAAGAAGACCATGATGAATAAAGAAGAAGAATAAAGTGAAGAAGATACTTCCATTATGTTGTCGTGCCACCATATTTGAATCTGTTGGGAGATATGCCCTCTTAGACCAAGTTTCTGATGTAAATATCGAATGTTTTAGTAAAAAAAATTATTTTCAAAAATTGTTTATGAATTTGCATTTTTATTTGTGAAAAATTACGTATGGAGAAAACAAATTGTGTTTAAGTAAGTGATCTATGTGAATGGAGGTCTTTCACAGTAAGGTATGTATCGCAGGTTACTTAACACATAAATATTCATTCTTAACCGATTGATGAGAATGAGAATTGCATCATGTCTAGGTTATTATGTTGTGAATTCTAAATGGGGAATGTCTTACTATTAGCCAGTGAGTAGTCCACTCACTTCATAACATAAGCGTATTTCGAATACGTAGAACAGGACCTATAGTAGTGGTTTCTTAAAGTACTATATGGTAAAAACCTAGATTACTACCGCTATAGCGTGGACTAGTACTCTATGACTTGAGTACGAGTTGGTGGTTTGACGAAGCTGGAAGCATATACTTTGATATACTATGGTTGAGGTTCTATCGTAGGGCCAATATACTTGCATGTTGGGTATGTGTGACTAGTTAGTCAAGACAGACTTGTACAAGATAGTTTCTATACTATATCGCCCCTTACGGTTATCTAAATGATCTAAATATCCAGAGCCCTAAGAAACATGACTTGGATGATTGCTTTAGGGTAGCTCCCTTGAAAAGTGAAAACAATCCAGGAGGTCGTAGATCATTGGACTAGAGGCCTAAGAATGGTAGATGTCATTTAGAGAGATATTAGTACACTTCTTCCTCTCTGAATGTATGGCGATGTATAGAGGGGTATTTTAGTCATTACACCTATAGGTCGGAGACTTTACTAACGCAACACTATCCTTGGGGTCAACATTTTCTTATAGTAATATTAGAAAATATTTAAAATACAAAATATAGTTATTTATATGGTAAGGGTATTTTGGTCGTTTTAGTAGCTAAGGCGGTATGTTTTTTGGTCCCCAGTATAGACTGTGAGTCCTAATTAAATACGGGCTAAGGAATTAAATTAAATTAAATGAAATTTATTTTATTTAAGTAGCCTGATTTAATTGTTGGGCTAGAATAAAATAAAAATCCATGGAGTGAGAATTAATTAAATTAGTTTGGTGGGTTAATTAATTATTCAAGGCTTTGGCTCAGTTTGAATAATTAAAGATTAATTTGGGACTAAACTAATATAGGCTTATTTATTGGACTAGTTTATTTGGGCTGGGAAATTAATTATTAATTGGGCCATTTATGTGGTTCTAATTAGAATAATTAATTAAGCCCAAAAGGTTAAACTAAGAGTCCAATGGCCCAGTCCAGTTTAACCTTGGGTTTTATTTAGATTAAACATGAGGATTGGAAACAACATTGTTGTGAGAACACACACTCTCTGAGAGACGACTTCTTCTCTATGAAAATAGCCAGATGTCTCTCTCTCTCTCGTTTTCTCCAGAAAAGGGTTCCTTAGTCTGTAGTTGTTCACCAAATGGAATTAGGCAGGCCATATACTGGAAGATCTAGAGTTAGACGTTCACCTACATGCAAAGATGTAGTAGGAGGCTTGTAGGAATCGCACCAGAGGCTTCCACCAATGTACCTACCCCGGTAGCACACATTCCGGTCTAGCTGATTCTTAGAACAAGGAAAAAAGATAAAAAAAAATTTTAACCTTGGAGTCCCGCCAGAGCATGACCGGCGCCAGCTAGGACTGTCGGAGCCGGCGCCTGCACTGGTCGGGAATCCCCTGTTCTTCAGTTTTTCCAGCTTTTTTATCTTCGCTTTCGCTGCGTGCCCTGTGTTTTCCGCTTTCTATGCCTTCAATTGGTATTAGAGCATGAAGGTTTTGTGAAAATATATGGAGCATGCATCTAGATGAATAAAGTTGGACACATATGTGTGATTAAAATTGTGATCTTTCGCTGTTTATGGTATGGATAAATTCTCTGTTAATCCTCGCGGGTGGAGGTATAAGAGATGTGTAATTTTCTATTTTTTCTTAGCAAATCGTGTAAGCCCAATGTTTATGGGTATAGGTAATTGTTGGTTTTGGTTGATTTCATTGTATTTGGCTTGAAATCGGAGAGCCATCGAAGCCAGAAGTTGTGCAGAAAAACAGGAAACATTCGCAGAAAAAAACTGTAGGAAGAGCCGGTCAGACTGCAACCGACGCCGGCTTGGGGTGTTGGAACCGGCGCTGGCTTAGGTCTGGAAGGCCGGTCTGCGCATTGATTTCTCGTGGGTCCTGGTTCTGTGCGGCGGGTGTAGTGGACCACAATGCAGATGGGTGCATGATCCAGTGCGGCGGGTGCTGTGGACCAAGGAAATTTTTTTTATTTTCCTTGTAATTTTTCTTGCAATTTCTTTTAGTTTTGGGGTCTATACCAGGTGAAGTTAATATTTTGCAATAATTAATATTCATGGAATATTTTTGCTTGAAAAATATTAGTAAAGGATTTTAAGATTAAACAAGACCATTAATTAATTAATTAATATGTTTAATTATATTATCTAGACACTAAGGTTTAAAAATAGAAGAGCATGAAAACAACTTCTGTTTTCTAGCATGCTATTTATTTTTTGTACCTATATGCACGTTTTCTCAAAGACCAAAGTCTTTGGGAATGTTTTTGACAAAGAAAACATTTTTATACAAATTAAATGGTTATTTTAACTTGAACAAAAATTAATCCTTAGATATTTTCTCAAAGGTTTTAATCCTTGACAAAGAAAATATATTGGATTTAGATATTTTTGTAAGGTTAAAATAGAAAGCCATTTTGTTTTAATTTTAGCATAAGAAAATTGTTTTGTCAAATAAACTTGAGACCAAAGTCTCTAGAAAGTTTTAATTGGAAATTTTTTTTAAATCATTAAGTTTTTAACTTAAATAAAATTAGTCCATGGGAAAAACTCTCAAATGATATAAACCTTGACATAGAGATTTTTATGGACTTAGACATTTTATTTTAAAGGAAAACTTAATGGAAATTTTCAAAAGGATATTTTTCAAAAAACCCTTGTTTTAAAAGACTATGTGGGAGAGGGGTTCCAACGGCCCCACGACTTCTATCACGATCTTCATTAGAGATTGTGGGTCCCCTCGCGTCACCCTGGGAGTGAACCCGTATAAGATGGAGATACCACAAGGATCTAGATCTAATGGAGGGATATAATTAATAACATAGGGCACGTACTATGATCGGCTAACCCCTCGTTGAAGGTTATAGTGCGAGGAATGTCCATAGGAAATAAGAGGAAATGGCCATCCCTTCGATGGAGTTATCTTCTAGATCATTATCTAGAAGAGAAATTAATTTGTTGTGGTTAACACACTTAACTTAGGAAACTGTTAATCTTTCCAAGAAGCTATGTCAGCTTTCCTAAGAGCCAAATTGATTATTATCAGTTTTGATAATAATGATAAAGTGTACATATTTGTTTTGTTTTCACAAACTAAATCTTTTTCTTTTATTTTTTGATTTTTCAAAAATAGTAGGAAGTTCTTTTAGTCCATTGGCTGTTATTCTCTGAGAGAATAAGCTAACGGGACCAAACTATGTGGACTGGAAAAGGAACCTGGACATAATACTCACAGCAGAAGAGTATAAGTATGTCCTTTACGAAACCTGCCCTATTATCAGAGAGGGTTCTACCGCCGAGGAGCGTGAGGCTAAGAAGGCATGGAAGAAGACCGACGAGATGGCTCGTTGTTACATGTTGGCCTCTATGTCTAATGTGTTCCAATCCAAACATGAGCACAAGACACTGCGTATGACATAACCCAATCATTAGCCACGATATTCGCGGATAAGAGCCGGTCCGCAAGGCAGGAGGCTCTTCGAACCATCATTAACACTAAGATGGCTGATGGAGCATCAGTCAGGGAGCATATGATTAAGATGATTGCTACTTTTGAAGAAGCAAAAATCTTAGGGGCTATCATTGACCCCGAGAGCCAAGTGGACATGGTTCTCGAATCTTTACCGGGTTCCTTTACTCAGTTCAAGTTGAACATGGGTTTAACTGAGTTGATGAAGAAGCTCCAAATGGTAGAGAAGGTCATAAAGTCACAATCTAATGCTATAATTACTACGGCTTCATCTTCTAGAACTAGGCCCAAGCCCAGAAAGTTCAAGAAGAAAAAGGGAAACATAGCGGGCTAGCCCAAGACCCAACCCAAAGACAAACCCAAGGGCAAGTGCTTCAAGTGTGGACTGAAGGGACACTGAAAAAAGGAGTGTCCGGATCTTCAAACCAAGAAAAACCCCATAGGTAATGTTCTCTATATAGAGTCTATATCAATGGTTAGATCAACTTCCACTTGGATTGTTGATTCAGGGGCCACTGATCACATCTATAACTCCTTGCAGGGGTTTAGAAAGATTAGAAGACTTCAGAAGGGCGATCATGGATTACGTGTAGGGAATGGAGCACAAGATTTGGCCCTTACAGTAGGAGAACTGGATCTTGTTTTTTTTTTTTTTTTTGTAATAGAATAGTAGTTTTGAAAGATATTTTATATGTACCTGGATTTCGACAGAATTTGATTTCAGTTGCAAAACTAATAAATCAAGGATATTCTGTATCTTTCCATTCTGGTATTTCTATCAGTAGAGATGGAGAAATATTATGTACTGGGCACATGTATGGGAATCTATTTTTCTTAAACCTTATTAACAATCAATTAAATAATGCTCAATCTGAACCTTTAACAAAGAAGAGAAAGACCAATGTCAATGACTCTTATCTTTGACATCTAAGGTTGGTTCATATCAACTCAATCAGGATTCAGAGGTTGATCCATAATGGGCCCTTGGGCGCATTGAGATTGGAAAATTGGCCTCAGTATAAGTCCTGCCTAATGGGAAAGATAACCAAAAGGTCATTTGCCCCTAAGGCGGATAGAGCCAATGAGGTATTGAGTCTTGTTCATACTGATGTGTGTGGTCTCCTGTCTACACTAGCTAGAAGAGGTTTTAAGTACTTCATCACTTTCACGGATGGTTGTACAAGGTTTGATTACGTTTACCTAATGAGATTCAAGTCTGACTCTTTTGATAAGTTCAAAGAGTTTAAGGCTGAAGTGGAATGTCGGACAGGTAAATTGATCAAGACCTTACGATCGGATCTTGGTGGAGAGTACCTCTTTAGTGAATTCAAGGACTACATGGTAAATCATAGGATAGTATCCCAACTCTTTGCGCCGGGGACACCCCAGTAGAACGGAGTAGCTGAGAGAAGGAATAGGACATTGATAGAAATGGTCTGAAGCATGATGTCTCGTGTTACTCTTCTAGTGTCTTTTTGGGGATATGCCTTGGAAACAGCGGTATAAACAACAGCATGATGTTTGCTTTAGGGTAACTCCCTTGGAAAGTGGAAACAATCCAGGAGGTCGTGGATCATTGGACTAGAAGCCTAAGGATGGTAGATGTCATTTAGAAAGGTGTTAGTACACTTCTTTCTCTCTGAATGTACGGTGATGTATAGAGGGGTATTTTAGTCATTACACCTGTAAGTCGGAGACTTTGCTAATGCAGCACTGTCCTTAGGGTCAATATTTCCTTATAGTGATATTATGAAATATTTAAAATGCAAAATATAGCTATTTATATGGTAATAGTATTTTGGTCATTTTAGTAGCCAAGGCGGTGTGTCTTTTGGTCCCTAGTATAAACCGTGAGTCCTAATTAAATACGGGCTAAGGAATTAAATTAAATTAAATTTATTTTATTTTATTTAAGTAGCCTGATTTAATTGTTGGGCTAGAATAAAATAAAGGTCCATGGAGAGAGAATTAATTAAATTAGTTTGGTAGGTTAATTAATTATTCAAGGCTTTGGCCCAATTTGAATAATTAAATATTAACTTGGGACTAAACTAATATAAGTTTATTTATTGGACTAGTTTATTTGGGCTGAAAAATTAATTATTAATTGGGCCATTTATGTGGTTCTAATTAGAATAATTAATTAAATCCAAAAGGTTAAACTAAGAGTCCAATAGCCTAGTCCAGTTTAACCTAAGGTTTTGTTTAGGTTAACTGAGAGGATTGGAAATAACGTTGTTGTGAGAACACACACTCTCTAAGAGACGACTTCTTCTCTGTGAAAATAGCTAGACGTCTCTCTCTCTCTCGTTCTCTCCAGAAAAAGGTTCCTTCATCTGTAGTTGTTCACCAAACAGAATTAGGTAGGTCATATACTGGAAGATCGAGAGTTAGACGTCCACCTACATGCAAAGACGGAGTAGGAGGCTTGTAGGAGTAGCACCAGAGGTTTCCACCAGTGTACCCACCCCGGTAGCACACATTCTGGTCCAGCCGATTCTTAGAACAAGGAAAAAAGGCAAAAAAAATTTTAACCTCGGAGTCTCGCCAGAGCATGACCGCCGCCGGCTAGGACTGCCAGAGCCGGCGTCAGCTCTGGTCGGGAATCCCCTATTCTTTAGTTTTTCTAGGATTTTGATCTTCGCTTCCGCAGTGTGCTCTGTGTTTTCCGCTTTCTAAGCCTTCTGAATCCACCTCAAGGACGAGTTACAAAAGTACCTACGAAAAAAAATAGAACCAAAGAGAAACATAAAGCTAGAAAAAGAAACGAAAAACAATCAAACGAAAATAAACATAAAAAAAACAACAAAGGTGCACAACATCTATACGATCCGACAGAAGAATCATGGTTCATAGAGAAAAATATCTACATGATCCAAGGTGTCCAATGCCTTCCCAAAATAATGCTTTACCCAATTTTCATTAACCTTGAAGGTACTATTATCCGGGTGAGAGACTTCAAGTGTACCAAAAGGATAAACCTTAGTTCCACATACGACCCAGACCATCTTGATTTTAACTTTCCCGAAAAGATTCACAAGTGAGAGTTAAATAGCAATATTTGATCCCCTTCTTTAAACTCATTGGATCGAGAAATATGTTTGTCATGGCACCTTTTTACCTTTTCTTGGTAGATGAGAAAATTATCATAGGCAGCCATGTGCAATTCAACCAAAGCATACAAGTGAAGTAGCCTAGATTGTCCAGCAAGATCAAGATCAAAGTTAACAAGTTTAATAGCCCAATAAGCTTTGTGTTCAATCTCTACCAGTAAATGACAAGATTTCTCATACACTAATCAATAAGGGGGTAGTACCAAGAGGAGTTTTAAAAGCTGTCCTATAAACCCAAAGAGTATCATCTAGCTTCAAACTCCAATCCTTCCATGTGTGATTATCCACTTTTTCCAAGATTCTTTTTAATTCTCTATTAACCACCTTAACTTGACCACCTATTTGGGGATAATAGGGGGTAGCTAACTTATGAATAACCCCTAAATGCCTGAGAACCTTATCTAATTGGGAATTACAAAAGTGGGTTCCCTTATCACTAATGAGCACCTTAGGTACTCCAAACTGAGTGAAAAGGTTTTTTAGAAATTTTACAACACCCCGTACATCATTAGTAGGCATAGCTTACGCCTCAACCTACTTTGATACATACTCAACCGCAACCAAGATGTAATTATTACCCAAAGAATTAGGAAAAGAGCCCATGAAATCATTTCTTTAACAATAAAAAATTTCCCGCAACCAAGATGTAATTATTTCCTGAAATCCACATACCTTCGAGTGATTTGATCTGCACAGCACCAGAATAAGTACATATCTTCCCAAAAGTAAGGCTTTACTTCAGAGAGGAATTTCTTCTTTTGTTGTGCATTAAAGTCGTCCAGAAGAAATCCTACAACCAAGTAATTAGCGAAATCCGCATACCAAGGTAGTTGAGAAATCTCACCATTAATAAGTAAAAGTTGTTCATCCAGGAAGGTATCATTGATGTCTTTTTCGGCCAATGGCTCAAGGGTGGAATTTTCCAACCTTGATAAGTGATCTGCAACTAAATTTTTTGCTCCTTTTTTGTCCCTAATTCTCAAGTCAAATTCCTACAATAATAAAACTCATCTTATTAATCGTGGTTTGGAATCGTGCTTATTCAGTAGGTACTTAAGGGTGGAATGATTCTTATACATAATAACTTTGGACAAAATAAGATAAGAACAAAATTTATCAAAAGCAAACATTATTGTAAGCAACTCATTCTCCGTTGTGGTATAGTTTGCTTGTGCTGCCATAAGAGCTTTGCTTGTATAGTAAATTGGTTGGAAGTGCTTATTCCTTCTTTGTCCAAGCACTGTGCCCACTGCGTAGTCATCTGCATCATACATTAGTTCAAAAGGAAGAGACCAATCCAGTGCAATTAGAATAGGAGAATTAATCTATATTGTTTGAAGCACATTAAAAGCATTGCGACATTTTTCATCAACATAAAAAATGGCATCTTTTCAAACAAGGAAGTAAGGAGTTTAGAAATATTTGAGAAATCTAAGATAAACCTCCTATAAAAACCTGCATGCTAAAGAAAGTTTCGAATTTCCTTCATGGAAGTTGGAGAAGGGAGTTTCTCAATTGCCTCAATTTTGGCCCTATCAACCTCAATACCTTTCCTTGAAATCTTGTGTCCTAATACTATACCTTCTTGCACCATGAAGTGGCATTTTTCCCAATTAAGTATGAGATTAGTCTCTTCACACTGTTGAAGTACCTTTTCCAAATTGGCCAAACACATATAGAAAGAATCACCAAACACAAAAAAATCATCCATAAATATCTCTATGATATCTCCCACAAGCCCTTCGAAAATAGCCATCATACATCGTTGGAATGCTCTGGGGCCATTGCAAAGACCAAATAGCATACGTCGATATGCAAAAGTACCAAAAGGGCATGTAAAAGTAATTTTCTCTTGATCCTCCGGTGCTATGGGAATTTGAAAGTATCCAAAAAAACCATCTAAATAATAAAACTCATGTCAGACTAACATTTCTAACATTTGGTCAATAAAAGGGAAAGGAAAACAGTCCTTCCTAGTTGCCTCATTCAATTTTCTATAATCAATGCAAACCCTCCAACCAGTTATCAATCTAATTGGGATAAACTCATTTTTTTCATTAGGGTTTACAGTCATTCCTCTCTTCTTTGGTACCACTTGTGTTGGACTAAACTAAATACTATCAAAAATGGGTAAATGATGCCGGAATCTAAGAGTTTAATCACCTCACATTTTACCACATCACTTATTTTTGGGTTCAACCTATATTGGGGTTGTTGGGTATCTCAGGCTTGTATCCTATACGGCGCAGCGGAAGAATAAACGAGATACCATCCCAGGACCCGCCTATGTGTGGAAAACAAGACATAAAGATAATAAGCGTAATAGCTTTTTACCTTTGTTTGATCGTCTGAAGAACAAAATTTCTTTTTCAAGTCGAGACGCGATCCAGCAATCCTCTTGTGCAAACTCCACGAGAGTTGGACGTCTAACCATTATAATTACAGTGTGTGATTATCTCTAACAGTAATCCATACAGAGGAATACTCAAGCACGAAGTTTTCTGTGCTAGCAGAAAATCTAAGTGGCGGCTAGGGTTGTTTCTCAAGAATAATAGAGAGAGAGAGAGAGAGAGAAGAGAGAAGAGAGAAGGTTGTGTGTTGCCTAGAGTGTCCGTTAATCCAACCTCGGCTAGGGTTTCGTGTATATATCATATATATAACCGAAAAATCCTGCTAAAATTGAGAATTCTAATCCCATTAGAATTCCCTAATTATAATTGAAAACAACAAGTTCTCACAATTACAATTTGGACCATAAATTATAACCAATTATAATTTATCCACAACAACTTCTCTTTCTCCCAATTAACCCCACTATGTTATCAAATAACATCTTGAGTATATAATCCTCTATTGTGTGTGACCTGTTAGGTTTCCCAGTCAATTGGTAGAGAACATGAATTAATCCAAACGTCTTTGAGATTAATAATCCATAATTAATTAGAATTAATCCTTTTAATTCTAATCAGGATTGGTTTATTAATTCATCAATTAATAAACCCATATTCTCAGATCATGAGCGGTATCTAGCAACACATCATGACCACCCAAGAGTCCCGGAAGTCAAGTGGCTTGACATGAACCCTTCAATAACAAACTTCAGTGCAATTAACTCCTTTCACCATACACTATCTCATTCGGTTTGGAATACGGAATTAGTGCTAACTTCCTCCAGAATTAATTCAGACCCGAATACAATAGTACTTGTACCAGGAATCCACTACTCTAGATATGTATCAATTGAAATTATTTTCAATACACATATGCCTTGGCCAAGGGCTTCTCGAGTAGTAATTCCTACAAGTGGCCATGAGATATTCGCCCCTACTATTAGGAGTGGTGAATCCTTTATTGACCCTCTTAATTACTTTCGTTTACCTCACAATGTACCCAATAACCATCCTATAGGCGGCCCTCGATCAAGCTCTGAAGATTGGAATCAAAGTACAATGCTCAGCAAACAAAGTACCTTAGAGATCTCAAGTCTAAGGATACTTGCACGTTTGCTATATTAAGATTATATCAATGGCACTAAATAGTTATCCATGTGATTATCTCAAAGCTAGGTCATCCAATGAACTTGTTCCATTAACAAGCATCCATGTGTTAACTTTGAGTATCTTAATACTCACAGATATGAGAACCACTGCCTGATCAAATCAGGAAGTCTAACACATGCTAGTCTTAACGCATAAATGATGTCCTGTCTCATTAATACTGCGACTAGGGATTATTTAAGTACTAACACTATACAGTGTAGTAGGAATCTCATATCATGATCTCTATCATGATTTCCTTAACATAATGTTGTACTAGGGACTTTATCGAACAGTTATATTACTTAAAAGTAAACAAAAGAAATTGTAAGATAAATAATATTTTTTATTAAAATAAAATGTGTCATATACAATATACAAGTGATAGCCTCTAGGGCACAACACTAACAAAGGTTGCATTATGGGTTTGGCTTGCTTCTTTCAACAAGATTTTATGAGTACAAAAGGAATGGTTAATTCCCTTAATATCCATGATTTTCCATGCAATGACTTCCTTATATTTTCCTAATAGACTTACCAATTTGGTCTTTTGTTCATAAGTAAGGTCTTTGGCAATGATCACGGGCAGTTTTTCACCTTTTGCCAAAAATGCATATTCTAAGTGCATGGGAAGGTCTTTCAAGTCTAATTCCGATGGTTCCTCAATAGATGACTTCATCATTTTCGATTTCCTCAAAATTTTCCGACCTATGGCCCTGAATTGAGTCCTCTAAATATGCAATGGATTGTTCCATATAATCCTAGAAAAATGATTCCTGCATAAAGTCAAGGATAAGTTTATCAAGAATATCAACCCTTAAACAAAAACCATCACAAGAACTAGGATGTTGCTTGCTTTTGTTGATAATGACTTTATCGTTCCTAACCCTAAGTGTCAATTTTCCTCTATGAACATCAATTAAGGCTTTGGCAATTGCTAAAAAAGGTCGACCTAGGATTAAAGGAATTTTAGAATGTTCATCCATATCAAGTATCACAAAATCCACAGGGAATATAAATTTATCCACTTTAACCAAACCATCTTCAATTATTCCTCTAGGATATTTAATAGATCTATTCCCAAATTGAATACTCATCCTAGTGGGCTTAGGTTCACCTAGGGTGAGCTTTTTGAAAGTTCTATATGGTAAAAGATTGATGCTAGTACCTAGGTCAGCTAATGCATTGCAAAATGTAAGAGTACTAACAAGATAATGAATAGAAAAATTCCTTGGAACACTTTCTTTTTGTGGCAAAGTTCGTTGGTCCTGCAAGATAGCTGAGCATTCTTCACTTAAAACTACTGTGGATAATTCCTCCAATCTCTTTTTTTTTTAACAAGCATACTTTTCAAAAATTTTGCATATTTGGGCATGTGCACCAAGGCCTTACTAAGTGAAATGCTTATGTGTAGTTGTTTGAATATTTTCAAAAATTTGTCAAATTGTGCATCTTTTCTTATTTTATGTGTGTGAGTGAGGTAAGGTATCGGTGGCTTAAAATCTGATTTTTTAGGTTATTTTTTGAAAGGTTCGACAATAGGTGCTGGTTTCGGCCCATCTTCTTTAGCTGGTACTGGTTCCATAATGGGATCGGGTAGCTCCTAACTACTCCTTAGTATAACGGCAGCTGAATCATGCTGTGCTTCTATCCCTAATGGCAATTGTATTACTAAATCCATTAAAAATCAAAATTTCCTTTCCATATTTCTAACCATGCCCTCAAATTTTGCCAATGTGTCATCTATCTCAGAAAAATACTCAGTTACATGGGTGGCAAATTTTTCCAACACCCCTTCTAAGGCAATGGAGTCGGATGGTTGAGATATCATCCCGTGAGATATGTTAGGATACCTTTCTATGCTTCAATTGGCCATCTTACCTATACAAAATAACTTGTTAGCATCATATATACACAGCACAATATGGAATCATGTTAGTTCATTAAGGGACATGTTTACAAGTTAAGTTTCAAGGAGTTACAATGTATATAGACATTAAAGTACAAGTATACACAATATGGCACCTAGTCATACAAGGAACATATATACATATTTACATATAAACATGGTTAAATTAATAAAATCCAAGTTTTAATGATATTGTTCCCGGCAACAACGCCAAAAACTTGATGCGCAAATTTTGGGTGTATAAAAATCATCAATTTTAAATCCATCCCTTAGTCAAGTTTTAATTAAAACATTAATCCCAAAATACATATACGAGCAAGTATACTCATTGTAAGCATAGTATAGGGAATTAATGAATATCGATCCTCAAAGGAACAAGTACGTACTAATCACTTTGCATTTATTATTTAACTTATCAAATAAAGTAGTAAGATAAAAATAATATATACACACACACAACTCAAGGATGTGAAAATATGCAATTTAGACAAAAGCTTTTGAAAACATAATAATGAATCACTTAGCTAATATCACAATCAATTATTCTCTTGGTCTAAGGAAAGATTTAATATTGACCACTTCATTTGCAATCTATGGAATCACAATCTTCTAGTTAACTTAGTGAACATATTCTATTTCGATTAATTTATCCAAATGATGTATTAGAATCAATCCTTATATAAACCCTTATATTCTAGGTGATTTAAAATATGAATTAGTCAACGAATCCATATTCTAATAATCATCAACTAACATTTGATTACCAATGTTTTAACAATTAACCAATTTTTAAAGTAAGTTAAGAGATAACAAGTATGAAACTAATTAATTGAAATTATTACCAACCTCTTTTTCAAGTAAGTTAATAACAAAACTCAATCAACCAACTTCGTAAGAAAAACACATAATCAAATCCCAAGAACAATAACCAATTGATCAAAAGACTAACTTAATAAATAACTCATGAATCATAAAAACAATGTCAAATTACAATGGACATATTGAATACATGATGATTGTTAAAGGAAAAGAAAACAAAGGAAAAGGAAATAAAGGTAAAAGAAAGAACACATAGATAAGCCTCTCTCTTCCTCTTTGAAGACTCTCTTAAACAACCCTCCTTAATTTGGTGAATCTCTCATTCAATGAGTGATTGAGAATTTTACCTCTTTAATCCACCTCTCTATATTGTATATATAAACCCTTGTGTTTTCTTATATTTTGATAGGCCTCTTAGATGCTATATTCGTAGTTGAGGAAGTCTTGGCTGAGTAGGAGTAGGAAAATACCAAAATCATTGGTGTGAAACCCCACCTAAAGCCAACCTTAGAGTAAGAGAGATGGGATGCATATCATGTCATTCTGCATAAAAATATACTTTTTTAATGATTTTATGTGCCTTAGAATTATGGTTTATAGGTTAAATGACTTATCTATACTTGTTGAGTAGGAAGGGTAAAAAGGTAATTTTTCTTGAGGTTAAAATAAGAAGATGGCTTGAGGTTTAGATTAGAAGAATATTTAGGTGAGAAAATAAGAACAAGAGTTAGTGTGGTTAAGTGGTTAGAGCTTTGTGAATTTATCTCTAAGGTCTTAAGTTCAAATCCCATCACTTAAATTTTATTCATGATTATCTTAATTATGTTTGAATTTTTTATTTTCATACATTCCTTAAAGATAGGAATGTTGTCTTAAGGGAGACATAAAGATAATATCTTGATCATGTGATCATGTCCTAAAAAGAATTCTAGAGGAATTCTTGTCCCCTTTAATTTCTCTAGCCTTGTCCTAACATCTCTATAATTTAAACTATCATTAATCCATTAATCTATTCTTTTAATTTGAAAAAAAAAAATTGAGATGAACCCCTAGCCTTGAAATTCGAAAATCAGCCTTGAGGGATAGGGGATTTCCGAAAATAGGGAGGAGAGTTAGGATGGGTTTCCAAGTAAAAGAAATAACCATAGTTATACCTTCAATTCTACATTCATCTTGTTCATGTTTTGGTAAAGGAAAATATGGAAATTTTCCAGAATTTTTGCTAGGTTATTTTCTAAAATTTCAGCCAACATTCTTACCCCATTTTCTGCTAGAAAAATGGTCATTTCATGTAAGGTTGAAACCTGGAAATTCAGAGAATTTTTGGACTGCACAACCTTTACAAATCAAAAATTTTCCTTTAGCAAATTCGCTACCTTGAAGCTGGATTTTGAAGCCACCTTGAAGTCATAAGAACAGCTGGAACTTCCTTTGTTTTTCTTCAGAAAGAAAGCTGGAAAACCACCATTAAAAGACCTTCAAGCACCCTCAAAAAATCAGCTACAAATTAGGCCAAAGAAAGCAGAAAATTCTGCACCAAAAACCATCTCCATTCTAGGTACTTTTGAAGCATTGAAAACCAGAAAATTTCCAGCTTGTTGTTTCAAGGCAAAGGCCGAAAACCTATATTCAAACCTCTGAAAATCAAACCTTGTTCAGCCATGGACTGAAGACCATTAACCTCCATACTAACCTTGAGTGTTTGGACTCTATGATCACACTTCAAAAAGCTCCTAAGATTACTCTATTCAAAACTCATTTGAACTTCAAACTAATTCTAGAATTTTTGCTCCATTAAAACACTCCAGAATTTCTCTGCCATTATAGACTAAGTTTCGGCCAGCCCTAGGGCTTCCTTAAGCCCTAATGGTTGAAAATCATAAAGCCCTAATGGGATAGGTGTTGTGCTCAAAAGCAATCCAAGACTGGCCTAATCCTCTTAATTAATTAATTATCTTTTTTGGGCCTCATTAAATACCCAAGACCAATTAATTAATTCTAATTGGACTTTTAATATATGTCAACATATATCAGCCCAATTAATTAATTTATTATAGCCCAATTCACTTAATTAATTAATTATCCTTTCTGGGCCTTATCAAAACTCAATACTAATTAATTAATTTTGATTGGACTATTAGAATAAATTTTATTTTTCTTTCAAATAATTATCCATTAAGCCTAGATTGTATCTAAACAATACTAAGGTAACTTGAGCTACTACGAGGACTAAGAGACATATTATCCATGACTACTAAAATGATCAAAATGTCCTTACTATTAAATAAATGCATTTTATCACTCTAAATATTTTCAATTATCAGCATATGGAAATATTGACCCCAAGAATTGTTAGAGATATGCCCTAAAGTCAATTTGTACTTATACTATTGTCGTTATATTTTATATAATAATATGAGGTTTTCCTTTCCATGAATAGTGCATTTTGTTTGGTGGTCATCAAGTACGTGACTTGATAGTAAAACCCAGCAATGAATACAATAACTATTCTAAAACTGTCCTAGATCGATTATTATTATTGGAATAATAATAAATTAAGATTAGTATGTTTGTGACTTGATGGCTATGTTTTACTAGTCATGGATATTTGTGATATCAAGTCAAAATATAAATAAATGTTAGAGAATATTATATTGGACATGACCCACTGTGAGAATACTTCATGGAACATATTATAAGTACTTTCTAACCATAATAATATTAAAAGTCCTTCGACCTAAATTCATCATAGTTTCCTACTTGATAAGTTCTATATTTTGACGTTGTCTAAAGTTGTATTTAACCATATAATAAATTAGACTACTGTTGGATATAGAATAAATCAATGAGAGGAATATGATTGATAGTGAAGGAATTTGTCCCTCTCAATTATAGGAGAGATATCTATAGGCCCATTGATAAGTTAGACTGTTAAAATGTATGGCCATGCTCAAATATTTCAATTTAAGATATTGATATAATTTGTTTGAACAATCTACTATGAAATTAAGAAATAATTGATTAAGCTTAATAAGGATGACATGCTTCGTGCCTTATGCTTAATCTGGATATCGTATGACAAAATGACTAAATATAAAATTGTGGTTTGGTTCAAAGAGATCACTGATCTTCATTTAACCTAGATAGTTATAATGTTTTGCTAAAAACGGCTTATAACTTGTGGGCCATTTAAATATGATTTAGGCACACTGCCAGTATTAAATAAACCTATAAGGTCACACAATAAGCAAACTTAGTATGTTTTTTTTTCTGGTAACCAGATTCGATGAATCTGGAAATATGTCTAAGTTAATCGAACTTAGAAAATTTACCAGATACAATGAATTTGGAAATATGTCCACATTCGATATATCTGGATAATGTCCAGATTATAAGAATCTGGCTCGTTAAATTAATTAGTTAAATTACTGAGATAATGGCATAATCTTATCATATTAGTTTTAATTTAATTTGAATTTAAATTAAAATATGATAAGATATTATTAGAATTGGACTCTAAGAGGTTCAAGGATTTTTAAGAAAATCCTAGTTGTCTTCTCAAGAGCCCTGTTCTATTGGAAATATTCGTGCCTCCATTCACCTGAAAAAAACCCTCTCAAACCCTAGGCGCTAGCACTCTCGGGGTAACGAGTCAGTTCGCCGTGTGTATCCGATAGAAGACGTTTGCATACTGTAGCATCTGGTGATCGTTCTAGTTGCATGTACAACAGCATAATCAGAATCAAAGGATCTCAATTATGCCAAACAAAAGGTAATTCTATAAACTTTAGATCTTCTTAATCATTTACTTGGATCCTCGGAAGGGATTCGTGGATGTTTTTCGCATTTAGGAGTCCACGAATCCTAATAGTGGTATCAGAGCGACTTGCTAAACGATTAGGTTGAGTCATCTGTGTTAATCGTATTGTTGAATATATGTATGATATATATATATATATATATATATATATATATATATATATATGAATTTAAATGGTGTATATCAGCATGTTCACATGATTATGATTTTAGAATACTTAGCATGCAGACTACCTGAATTAGGTTTAATCTGTGCGTCTTAGTTGTCTGATCAGACCAGATTATTTGCAGATTATCTGTAAACTGGTCTATTTTAATATGATTTGGAATCATAACCATGCTATCTGTGGTTCTATATTTGCAAATTGTTTGTATTAATCGGCCATGATAATATGTTATTTGTACGAATATGATTAAAAGGGAACGCAGATTGTCTGTAAAATGAAAGTTTCATAGCGATGGTTCTTAAGGGGTTCGAACGTTAATCTGATTAATATTCGGAAATCGGAAGGCGAAATCTCATTCAATGAGAGAAGGAAAAATCGTTTTTGATTGTAGTTGTGGATTATTTTGAATAGTGCATAGCATGGCCTGTTTTATCCCAATGTGATTAGCAGGTTACATTCTAGTTGTTTTAAGTTGTAATTTTTAAATACGGCCAGCGTGTTGTTTTTCATTGTTGTAAAATTGTATTGTTTTCCTAGAATAGGAATTATTTTAATTTTACTATCCAATGTAAAAGAAGACAGCGGCCTACATTTACAACCAAGGAGGAGTATGCTCAAGGCAATAGAGAATGCTTAAGGAGTTCATATACCTAGATTGACCACCTTGATCTTCACTTTGCTCGTAATGATCAACATAGGTTATGGGCCATGCTATGTCACTTTTATTTATGTCTTGCATGCATATTTGATATGTTTATTCCATGCTTACTACAATCAAAATTTTATTTTAAAAAAAAAAAACTAAGTGTTAAATGCCTTCCAAAATCAAACACTTGTTATTACTTGGATCATCATATAATCATTTCTGCCAAAGTAGGATGCTTTTGATTATCTAAGTAAGACAAGATGGAAAATAGTTTTCCATATATTTGATATGGTTTGACTTAACTGGGCTATCAAAATGGTTTTGGGCCTAGGGTATTATATGAGATATTTTTACCCAGGACATTTGATACCTATCTCATTTAAAATTTTGAGTTTTATTTAATTATAATATTAAAGCTAAAGCTTACTTATGATTAAAATAAAATATTTATGATTTTTTTTTACCCACTACGAAACATCAAAATGTTGAAGTTTCAAAATTTTAAATGCTTTTAGTGGGAGTTTTTCATTAAAGCCTCAAAATTAATTACTTTGCATATTTTGTATGTAGATAATGGCAACAAACAGTTGGAATAACTCATTGCGATACTGTGCTCGAGAAAGACAAGTTTAGTGGGACTAACTTTCTTGATTGGTCACGAAACTTAAGAATCGTTCTTAAGCAAGAAAAAAAGCTCTATGTTCTTGAAAATTCTATTCCCCCTACTCCAGCAAATAACGCCTCAAAAGCTTAAAAAGACGCTTATAGTAAGCACAAAGATGACTCCAATGATCATCTTTGAAGATGACTCCAATGACGCTTATAGACGCTAGCAACCATGAACTCTGAACTTCAAAAACAGTTTGAAGAAGTAGAGCCATATGACAAAATTGTGCATCTCAAGGAAATGTTCCAAGAGCAAGCACGACAAGAGAGATTTGAAACTCACAAGGCGTTAAATGCATGTAAGATGGTTTCTGGCACCTCGGTAAGTGCTCATGTCCTTAAAATGAAGGGCTATCTTGATCATTTTGATAAGCTTGGTGCTCCTGTTAATCATGACATGGACATAGATTTGATCTTGGGCTCATTACCTCCTGAGTATGACCAGTTTGTCATGAATTTTAACATGCATAATATGGAGAAATCCATCCTTGAATTGCATGGGATGCTAAAACAAGCTGAACTGAACATTAAGAAGAGTACTCCTAGTGTTCTAATGGTTCAAAAAGGGAAAGGGAAAAAGAACAACCAAAAGGGTAAAGTCATGGCTAGTAAGGGCAAGGACAAGGTAAAGTCCAAATTCAAGCCCAAACCTAAGGCCAAGACACCAAAGGAGGGAGCTTGCCACCATTGTGGAGAATAAGGACATTGGTTAAGAAATTGCAAGCTCTATTTAGAAGCAAAGAAAAAGAAGGATAGTGAGACTGCCGCTTCAGGTATTTATGTTATAGAAATTAAGTTATCTACTTCTAATTCATGGGTATTGGATTTCACATTTGTGTAAATGTGCAGGGTCTAAAAAAGAGTAGAGCATTGGCAAAAGGCGAGGTGGACCTACGAGTTGCGAATGGAGCAAAAGTTGCTGCAGTAGTTGTAGGAACTTTTGAATTAATTTTGCCCAGTAAGCTTATTTTAGAACTGAATGATTGTTTTTATGTTTCTGCTATGAGTAGGAATATTATTTCAGTTTTTTGTTTGGATTTAGAAGGTTTTGAATTTGTTCTTAGGAATAACATTTGCTCCATTAATAAAAACGGCATTTTTTATGGAGATGCCTCATTATCAAATGGGCTTTATATTCTCAATCTTCATGGATCTTCAAACAAGTCTATCTACAATATTAATACTAAGAGATTGAAATCCAATGATTTAAATCAGACTTACTTCTGGCATTGTCATTTGGGCCATATAAATGAGAAACGCATAACAAGGCTTTATAATGATGGGCTTCTAAAATCGTTTGATTTAGAATCTTACGAAACATGTTATTCTTGTTTATTAGGCAAAATGATTAAAGTGCTTTTTAAGAGACAAAATCAAAGGGCAACTGATTTATTGGGCCTAATACATACTGATGTATGTGGACTAATGAATACATATGCTAGAGGAGGATTTCAGTACTTCATTACATTTATAGATGATTTTAGCAGATATGGCTACCTGTATCTGATGAAACACAAATCTGAATCGTTCCAGAAATTCAAAGAATTTCAAAATGAAGTACAAAATCAACTTGGCAAAAGTATCAAAACACTTCGATCAGATTGAGGTGGTGAATACTTAAGTCACGAGTTTGACGAGCATCTTAAAAATTGTGGAATTATCTCCCAATTAACTCCACCTAGAACACCTCAATGGAATGGTGTATCTGAATGGAGAAATCGGACTTTATTAGATATAGTTCGATCAATGATGAGTCAAACTGATCTTCCAATCTCCTTTTGGGGTTATGCCCTAGAGACTACTGCATTCATACTAAATCGAGTTCCATATAAATCGGTTCAGAAAATGCCATATGAGATATGCATTGGGAGACAACCTAGTTTGTCATTTCTCAAGATTTGGGGTTGTGAAGTTTGTATAAAGTGTTTATTATCTGAAAAACTTGCACTTAAATTGGATAAATGCATATTTGTGGGGTATCCTAAAGAAATTAAAGGATATCAATATTATCTCCCAAAAGAAAATAGAGTAATTGTTGCTCAAAATGGATTCCTTCTTGAAAAGGAATTTATTACCAAATAAATCAGTGGGAGTAAAATACATCTTGATGAGATTTAAGAGCCACAATTAGTACCTGAACCAAATAATGAACCTCGATTAGATGGCTCACAAGTCCAAGATGAACCTACTTCTATAGAACAAGGACCTCGAAGATCTAATAGGGTTCGTCAACAACCTGAGAGATATGGATTCCTCATCACTGACGATCACAATATGGAACTTATAGTAAATGATGAGCCCACTTCCTATCTAGAAGCCATTAAGAGTTCTGACTCTGGAAAATAGTTAGAGGCTATGAAGTCTGAGATGCAATCCATGTATGATAACTAAGTCTGTACTTTGGTTAATCCACCCAAAGGTTCAAAAACCATTTGGTGTAAATGGGTTTTCAAAAGAAAACAGACATGAAGGGAAATGTGCATACTTACAAAGTACGATTGGTAGCAAAAGGTTATAGACAAACTTATGGTATAGACTATGATGAAACCTTTTTACCAATTGTAATACTTAAATCTATTAGAATTCTTCTTACCATAGCATCATATTATGATTATAAGATTTGGCAAATGGATGTCAAAACTGCGTTTCTCATTGGAAACTTACTCGAGGATGTGTACATGACACAACCTGAGGATTTTGATGATCCTTTGAATTCTAATAAAGTGTGCAAGCTTCAAAGATCCATTTATGGATTGAAGCAAGCATCTTGAAACTGAAATATTCATTTTGATGAAGCAATTAAAGAATTTAACTTTATCAAAAATGAAGATGAGCCTTGTGTCTATAAGAAAACAAATGGGAATGCAATAGTCTTTTTGGTACTTTATGTTGATGACATCTTACTTATTGGAAATGATATCCTAACTCTACAAAGTGTAAAGACATGGTTGGGAAATTGTTTCTCAATGAAAGACTTAGGGGAAGCTGCCTATATTCTGGGTATAAGGATCTATAGACATAGATCTAGAAAGCTAATTAGACTAAGTCAAAGTGCATACGTTGACAGGGTACTAAAAAGGTTCAGTATGCAAGACTCTAAGAGAGGATTCTTGCCAATGTCACATGGCATTAAGCTCAGCAAAACTCAAAGTCCTTCTACGAAGGATGAAGAAGAGCGCATGAACAAGATACCATACGCTTCCGCTATAGTGTCTATCATGTATGCAGTGTTATGTACTCGACCCAATGTATCATATACATTGAGCATGACAAGTAGGTTCTAGTCAAATCCTGGAGAGGCACACTGGACAACTGTCAAGAAAATACTGAAGTACTTAAGAAGAACTAAAGATATGTTCTTAGTTTATGGAAGACAAGAAGGCGAGCTAGTTGTAAATGGTTACACTGGTGCTAGTTTTTAGTCCGACATAGATGATTACAGATTGCAATCAAGTTTTCTATTTTATTTGAATGGAGGTGCTATAAGCTGGAAAAGTTCAAATTAAGACACCGTGGCCGATTCTACTACAGAAGCTGAGTATGAAGCTGCCTCAGCTGCAACTAAAGAAGCAGTTTGGATTAAAAAGTTCATTACAGAACTAGATGTAGTTCCTAATATTGTGAACCCAGTGGATCTCTATTGTGACAACAATGGAGCCATTGCACAAGCTAAGGAACCAAGATCACATTAGCGATCCAAACATATACTTAGACGTTTTCATCTCATTCAAGAAATTGTTGATAGAAGAGATGTCAAAGTATGCAAGGTATCAACTGATGACAATATTGCAGATCCACTGACAAAGCCTCTCCCATCGTCTAAACATGATAGTCATACTATATTAATGGGATTACGACTTATGCCAAATTGGTCTTAGTGCAGTGGGAGGCTGTTAGGGATATGCCCTAGAGTCAATTTGTACTTATACTATTATCGTTATGTTTTATATAATAATATGGGGTTTTCCTTTCCGTAAATAGTGCATTTTGTTTTGTGGTCATCAAGTACGTGACTTGATAGTAAAACCCAACAATGAATACAATAACTATTCTAAAGCTATCCTTGATCGATTATTATTATTGGAACAATAATAAATTAAGATTAGTATGTTTGTGACTTGATGGCTATGTTTTACTAGTCATGGATATTTGTGATATCAAGTCAAAACATAAATAAATGTTAGAGAACATTGTGTTGGACATGACCCATTATGAGAATACTTCATGGAACATGCCATAAGTACTTTCTAGCCATAATGATATTAAAAATCCTTTGACCTAAATTCATCATAGTTTCCTACTTGATAAGTTCTATATTTTAACGTTGTCTAAAGTTGTCTTTAACCAGATAATAAATTAGACTACTGTTGGATATAGAATAAATCAAAGAAATGAATATGATTGATAGTGAAGGAATTTGTCTCTCTCAATTATGGGAGAGATATCCATGGGCCCCTTAATAAGTTAGACTGTTAAAATGTATGGCCGTGCTCAAATATATCAATCTAAGATATTGATATCATTTGTTTAAACAGTCTACTATAAAATCAAGAAATAATTGATTAACTTAATAAGGATGACATGCTCCGTGCCTTATGCTTAATCTGGATATCGTGTGACAAAATGACTAAATATAAAATTGTGGTTTGGTTTAAAAAGATCACTGATCTTCATTTAACTTGAATAGTTATAATGTTTTGTTAGAAACCGCTTATAACTTGTGGGCCATTTAAGTATGATTTAGGCACACTGCCAGTGTTGAATGAACCTATAGTGTCACACAATAAGCGAACTTGTTAGGTTATTTTTCTGGTAACCAGATTCGATGAATCTGGAAATATGTCTAAGTTAATCGAACTTAGAAAGTTTACCAGATAAAATGAATTTGGAAATATTTTAACATTCGATGTATCTGGATAATGTCCAGATTATAAGAATTTGGTTTGGTAAATTAATTAGTTAAATTACCGAGATAATGGTAGAATCTTATCATATTAGCTTTAATTTAATTTGAATTTAAATTAAAATATGATAAGATATTATCAGAATTGGACTCCAAGAGGTTCAGGGATTTTTAAGAAAACCCTAGCCGTCTTCTCAAGAGCCCTGTGTTGTTGGAAATATTCGTACCTCCATTCACCAGAAAAAAAAAATCCCCTCTCAAACCCTAGGCGCTAGCACTCTCGGGGTAACGAGTCAGTTCGCCGTGTGTATCCGATAGAGGACGTTCGCACACTGCAACGTTTGGTGATCGTTCGGGTTGCACGTACAACAGCATAATCAAAATCGAATGATCTCAATTATGCCAAACAAAAGGTAATTCTATAAATTTTAGATCTTCTTAACTATTTACTTGGATCATCGGAAGGGATTCGTGGATGTTTTTCGTGTTATGGAGTCCACAAATCCCAACAAGAATAATATTGCTTAAAGCAATATCTCCGACCTATAGGTGAAAGGATAGAAATATCCCTCTATGTAATACCCATCAATGAGACATGATAAATGTACTAACACTCATCTCAAAGACATCTACTATCCTTAGATCTTTAGTCCAATAATCTATGACTCACTTGAATGTACTTGCTTATCATTGGAAGCTACCCAAAAACACACATTCTAAAGTCATGTTCCTAGGACCCTGGATTATTTAGATTATCCTGGACAATCACAAGGGGTGATTTAACTTTACTAAGTGAAGTATAAAAACTCTGTTATATGAGTTCATCTTAACTAACCAGAATAATACACCTAATATACAAGGTTATTGATCTCACAAAAGAAATCTCACCCAACATACATCAAAGTATAAAACCCTAGCTCTGCTAGGCCACCAACTCATACTCAAGTATGAAGGTATCCATCCACGCTGTAGCAGTAATAGTCTTATCTCTATAATTATAATACTTTAAGAGAGATCACTGCTACTAGTCCAATTCTACGTATTCGAAATACGCTTATGCCTATTATATGAGTGAACTACTCATTAATTCAAGGTAAACTATTCCTCATTGGAAATCATGGCATAATAGTGTTACCTTGATGAAATGTTCAATTCTATCAAATGATTAAGAACTCAATTTTATTTGTATAATAAGTACCTATGGATTATACCTTATTGTGAAGAACGACCTAAAACATAGGCCATTACTTATCATAGTTGAACCTTTAAATGTGTAATGATATAAGAAACAAACTAAATTGAGTGAATAAATATTTTATTATAATATGTTAATACAAAATACATAATCTTTGAGGGCAAACTTAATCTCCCACTTGCACTACAAAGATTAAAAAGGTCCATAAGTGCCTATCCCTATGGCATCTAAGTGTTTGCGAAATACTTTTTTTGTCAAAGGCTTGGTAAAGGGATCCACTAGATTGTTGACAGAGGAAATCTGATCAACTTCAATCTCTTGTTTCTGGATGAACTCACGGATGAGGTGATACTTCCTCTCTATGTGCTTGCCCTTCCTATGGTTTCGAGTTTCCTTGCATTGTGACACCACTCCAGAGTTGTCACAATAAATGGTGACAAGCCTATCCATGTGTGGTACTACTCCAAGTTCTATAAGGAACTTCCGTAGCCACACAACTTTTTTAGAAGCTTCTGAAGCAACAACATACTCAGCTTCTATGGTAGAATCAGCAATGCAAAATTGCTTGATACTTCTCCATGAAATAGCTTCTTTAGACAAAGTGAAGACTTATCCACTAGTGGATTTTCTTTCATTTTTATCTATCTGGAAGTCTGAGTCTGTGTAACCGGTAGGAACTAAATCATTAGCATGATATACAAACATATAATCTCTCGTTTCCTTGAGATATTTAAGTATATACTTTACGGCTTACCAGTGGGCTTCCCCCGAGTTTGACTGATAGATACTAACTATGCCTACTGTAATGTAGATATCTGGCTTAGTACAAAGTATAACATACATGAGACTTCCCACAACCGAAGTATAAGGAATCTTGCTCCTTTTCTGCTTGTCTTCCTGTGTTTAGGGACACTGCTTGGAAGATAAGAATAATCCATGTCTAAATGGTATGATAGCCCCTTTACATTGATCCATGTTATACTTAACCAATATCTTGTCAATATAAGCAGACTGGGATAAGCCTAACATTCTTTGCTTCCTATTTTTAAGAAGCTTAATGCCTAGAATGTAGCTAGCTTCTCCCAAGTCTTTCATGCTAAATTGACTAGATAGCCAAACCTTTATGGATGATAATGTCCCTACATTATTTTCAATGAGTAGAATATCATCCACATAAAGTATTAAGAAAATCACTTTGTCACTATCTGATTTCCTATACACACATGGTTTATCTACGTTTTGAATGAAACCATAAGCTTTCACAGTTTCGTCAAAATGTATATTCTATGCTCGTAACGCTTGCTTAAGTTTATAGATGGATTTCTTAAGCTTACAGATCATTTGTTCTTAACCTCTAGCAAGAAAATCTTCTAGCTGGGACATATAGATAACTTCGCTAAGATAGCCATTTAAAAAAGCTGTCTTGACACCCATCTATCATATCTCGGAGTCATAATGATATGTGATGGCTAAAAGAATTCGGATAGACTTAAGCATAGCTACTAGTGAAAAGGTTTCCTCATAATCGATCCCTTCTTTCTAGTATAACCTTTAGCTACCAACCTTACTTTATAGGTTTCAACCTTTCTATCCGCACCTCTTTTTCTCTTGTATACCCACTTACACCTAATGGGTTTTATCCCTTCAGGTGCAGTGATAAGATCCCAAACTTGATTGAGGTACATAGAATCAATCTCGGTATTTATGGCTAGCTGTCAATTATCTACATCAGCATCAATAATGACCTCCTTATATCTAGTGGGATCTTGTTCCTGATGATCAAAGACTAGATCTTAGATCTCCCTGGTCCATCTTGCTAGAACTCTTGCGATCCTCCCACTACGACGAGGCTTAGTTTGTATAGGAACATCCGACTATGTTTCTCTTGGTTCCTCAATCAAGGTGTTAGAAGTACCTGAGGTTGAATCAGTGACCAACTTCTCTTCTAACTCTATTCTACTTGAACCTATGATGGAAGTAACTTATTCATTCTTTAAGTATCTAGCATTAGTACTCACAAGTACTTTATGCTCTTGAAGATGATAGAAATTTCTACCTCTCGTTCCTTTTGGATACCCAACGAAGTAGCATAACTTTGATTTTGGTTCTAGCTTACTTTCTTTTGTCAGTACATAAGCTGGACAACCCCATACCTTGAGATAGTTTAGACTAGGCTTTCATCTAGTCCACATCTCATAGGAGGTCCTAGGTACTGATTTGGAAGGTACCAAGTTCAAAATATATGCCACTGTTTCTAAGGCATACCCCCAAAAAGAAAAATGAAGAGATGGATGACTCATCATGCTTTTGACCATTTCCATTAAAGTTCTATTTCTTCTCTCAGCTACTTCATTATGCTAGGGAGTCCCAGGCACAATGAACTAAGATACTATACCGTGATGTACCAAGTAATCCTTAAACTCACAGAAGAGATACTCTCCACCATAATCCGATCTCAAAATTTTTATTAGTTTACCTATTCGACGCTCCAATTCTACCTTAAACCCCTTGAATTTATCAAAAGAGTCAGACTTGCTTCTTATCAGATAAATGTAACCAAAACAAGTGTGATCATCTGTGAAAGTGATGAAGCATTCGTAGCCCCTTCTAGCTTGTGTAGTCATCGAACCACAAATATCTGAATGAACTAGTGCTAGTATTTCCATGGCTCTATCTGCCTTTTTGGTAAAGGACCTTTTGGTCATTTTACCTTTAAGGTAAGATTCACACTGATAAGGGCCAAATTAGTCATATTTTTTCTAATTATTTGAGATTCTTTTGTGATACATTTTGTCCAATAACTAGTCATATTCCTTCATATTTGAGATTTTACCCTTAGAAAGATATTATGTGCATTATTTCAGATTTTAGGGGTAAAACGAAGCAAAAAATCGCGAAACAAAATAGAGGTGGCGCCGGCCAGGACAGTGGAATCAGCGCCGGGCATGTGCTGATGACACGAACTTCGAGGCGATAAAAATTGGTGAAATAAGACTGGAACAGAACCGAACCAGCGCCAGTAGCCAAGGCGGCGCTGGCTGCACTCTGGACAACATTGCATGGAAATCAAGAAAAAATCGGCGAACAAAGAAAGAAATAGAACACAACCGGCGCCGGCTGTGCCCTGAGGAAAAGACGGGATCTTGATTTTTGGACGTGGTTTTTGGTAATCTGTGGTGTTTTAGTATCTTCTTACTTCTACTCGGCCGAGAATATTACACCAACCAGTTTAGGCACTTCCTAAACCTATAAATAGATGAAAAACAGAAGAGAAAATGAGAGAATTCATTGATCATCATAGAAAATCACTCAAATCTAAGGAGGAATTCTTCAATTCAAGGAGGGTGGTATAAGAAGGTCTTCAAAGGAATAAGAATGAGGCTTGTCTATGAGTGTTTTCTTTTTCTTGACAATGATGTATTAATTGATTTATTGTAATTTGATATTATTTTAGATATTCATGATTTTTAGAGTGGTTTGATGTTTTAATCAATTGATTGTTATTCTTGGTATTTGATTACTTGTGCTTATTACGAGATTAATTGGTTGGTTCTTTCCATTAACTTGCTTGGACAAAGGGGTTGATAGTAGTTTCAATTCATTAGTTTCATATTTGTTGGCTCTTAACTTGCTTGGACAAAGGGGTTAAGAGTAAGGATAAAGTAGTTCAAAGTTAATTGATGTCTGCCAGGATATGGATTCATTGGTTAATTTCATGTGTAATTTGCCAGAAATGAGAATTAAATCAAGGACTGTGGTTAATGCATTTTTTAGGTGAATTAGTTGAGACAGGATATGTGATGCTAATTTATCTAGAAGATAGGGATTCATGGATTGGACAAAGAAGTGAATGTACCTTAATCCTTAATGATGCCAAGAGAATAATTAGTTATGATAATGATTAGGTACTTTATGATCATGATTGTCAAAATAATGGTTTGAGTTACATACTTCTCCATCCTTGACATGTATATATTTTTATTTTAGTTTAGTTTATTTTGCTTTTTTATTTCTTTTCACTTTATTGAGTCGGTTAAACAATGAAAGAAAGGTGATTAATGTATACTTGTTCCTGGAGGATCGATACTCGTTTGAACCCTATGCTATGTTAATGATGAGTACGCTTGCTCATATGTGTAATTTGAAATTAACGTTTTAATTTAAACTTAATTGGAAATGTGCTTAGCTTTTTTATAATTTTTATACCCAAATCCAAACACATCAAGTTTTTGGCGCCGTTGTCGGGGATTAGGATATTTTACTATTTCATCATAGAAGTATTTTCGAAAAACTTGATTTAACATCAACTTTTTGACGCCATTGCCGAGGAACAATATCATGAAAGCTTGGATTTTGTTGATTTAACCATGTAAATATGTAAATAGGTAAATATGTAAATATGTACAATTGTTCTTTTCGCAAAAAGGTTCTATCTTTTGTATCTTGTGTATATTTGTATATTCTTGTAATCTAATTTACTAACTTTGACTAACTTTGTATTTTGTTGTAATCGTGAATTCTGTTATCTAACTTTTGTCTTGTCTTTGGTAGGTGTTAGCCTTGGTACATGATCCAATGACCTGAAGGCGATATAGTAGATTTCGTTTGTTTCATTTTTATTTCTTTCTTCATGAATTAGATTGCATTATTCATTATTGCTGTATGTTCATCATTTTTGTTTCGTTTTTCAAAAGAAAAAAAACATTAGTGTATTGATGATATATTAGCAAAATTACAAGCTAACATTGATGTTTTTAATGACACATCATTAGAAGCATTAGTGAATTCTTTTGTTACCAATACAAATTCATCTATTCAGTGGCATGAAGAAGCTTCCCAACCTTTGTGTGATCAAAGGAAACAATTAGTTAAGATTGTTGAGGAGACTCATGAGTTCATGCTAGCCTATACAATGGACCAAGGAACAAAAAGAGCTGCTATGAGGGACAATTGCATGATGTGACAAGAGAGGTATTTAATTCTACTATATGTGCTTATCATTCTAATATTTCTTTGTCACATGATTTCTTAGGTTCCTCTCACTTCTTGGAGAACAATGGTCCCAATGCTGATGTTTGGAGTTTAACATGCCTCAAGAAGTTGGATTTTGTTAGTGTTGTGCCCTAGAGGCAATCACTTGTACCATGTATATTGCATATTAAATTAATAAGAGGCATTCTTTATCTTTCAGTTTGATTGTTATATCTAACTATGTGTACAAACCGTTAGATAAAGTCCCTAGTACAACACAATGTTAAGGAAATCATGATAGAGATCATGATGTGAGATTCCTACTACACTATGCAGTGTTTGTACTTAAATAATCCCCAGTCATAGTATTAATAAGATGGGACATTAATACGCCAAGACTAGCACATGTTATATCTCTTGATTAGATCAAGCGGTGGTTCTCATATCCGTGGGTATTGGGATACTCAGGATTAACGTGTGGATGCTTGTTTTGAAACAAGTTCATTGGATGACCTAGCTACGAGATAATCACTTGGATAACTATTTAGTGCCAGTGATAGAATCTCCTTATAGCAAGTGTGCAAGTATCCTTAGACTTGAGATCTCCAAGGTACTTTGTTTATCGAGCATTGTACTTTGATTCTAATCTTTGGAGTTTTATCTAGGACCGCCTATGGGATGGATATTGGATACAACGTAAAGTAAACGAAAGTAGTTGAGAGGGTCAATAAAGGATTCACCACTTCTAATAGTAGGAGAGTATATCTCAAGGCCACTTGTAGAAATCATCATTACTCATGAAGTCCTTGGCCAAGGCGACTATGTGATGGAAATGGTTCCAATTGATACACATATCGAGTAATGGATTTCTTGAACAAGTACTAAAATATTCGGGCCAGAACTAATAATATTCTGGAGGGAGTTGGCACTAATTCTATGCTCTAGACCGACTGAGATATTGTATGTTGAAAGGAGTTTATTGCACTGATAATTTACTATTGAAAGGTTCATGTCAAGCCACTTAACTTTCTGGACTTTTGGGTGGTCAAGAGTCATTGCTAGATGTCGCTCTTGATATGCTAAATATGAATTTATTAGTTAGAGAATTAATAAATTTAATCCTTTATTTTATTAAGGATTATTAATTCTAATATTGTTAGAATTAATTCATATTATGCTACTAATAAGACCAGGAAACCTAATGGGTCACACACAATAAAGGTTTGAATGCTCAAATATATTATTTGATAATATTGTGGGGTTAATTAAGAGAATGGAATATATTTATAGGTGAATTATAAGTTTGTTATAATTCATGGGACCTAATTATAATTAAGTAAACTTCAAGGACCAATTTGTTGACAATTGGACGTTGAAGGACTAAGTTGCAATTTATGGTAATTATAAATCTATAAATATAAGGAAACGGTTTCCTTAGGGTTTGAGACAGACTATTCACGCAATAACAGAGAAACCATTTCTCTGCCCCTCTCTTGATCAAACCCTAGCTGTCACTCTTCTTGATCAAAACCATAGCCTCCCGAATTCTACTAGCATAGAATTGTGAGATTGTGAGCATTCAACCTTGTGTGGATTATCATTAGAGGAAATTCTTTCTTGGACTTCAGTTGAGCTGCAGTGAACGGTTTTGGATAATCTGGATCACGCTTGCGTTCTTGTTTCTGAAATTTTTGAATTCTGGCTTCACGAGGTAATGAACGCAATCTTCTCCTTTTTTCCCGTTTCTATTGCAAGCCTATGATCCATGGCTTGGATTTCTTGTTGTTTTCCGCTGCGCTTAATCTGATTATGCATGATAGAAATCCGACAGATTTATCATTCATTTTAAGAAACCCTTTGAGGATGTTGACGAATTCTACCCTTCGCTCCAATTTCAGGGAGGTAACTTGGTATTTAGAGAAGCATTGAAGAGTAAGGATTTTCCAATCCCATCTTTAAGAACTCAAATACTAAGTTTAAAGGGGAATTTTAATTGTAAAAATTCTTTTGAAGGGTTAATGGATGATTTTAAAATTGATGCATTCGTTAGATACTATGTGCACTTATATGTTGGAAAAAATATTTATATGTCTAAAGGAATGTTAGAGAATGAGGTTTATATGTTTTGCTGAGACAAATCATTTTCATGAACCTTCCATTTTTCAAAATCTGCCATTTTTTCTACATTCATGATGCCTATCTTCTACTTAGAGCATTAATCTCTCGAACAAAGGTTTGATGAGGAAGCATAATGAATGAAAAGAGGTTGTATTTTTGTTTTGTATTTGGTTTTGTTAAGTGTCTTTTCCCTCCCCGAATAAGGAAAATACTTTCCATCTTAAGTGTAGGGGAGTGAGTCGTGTCGTTATTTGCTTTCGTAGGATTTTTAGTTTGCTTTCTTTTATTTAGGTTTGCTTTATTTTGCCTTTATTTTCTTTATGCTTTTATGTTTTGTTTTACAGGTAGGAATAAATACTTCTTGGACAAGCCCTTCTCTCTATTCCATGGTTTAATATTTATTGGAGCTTTATTATACTTGGGAAGTATTGCTTAAACTTTCTTCTCCTCTATTAGTGTTGGTCCCTTTGGAGATGCGTTAATGTGTTAATTCTTTGCCAATTAGGGCATTGTCCAATTTAAGTGTGGGGGAGTGATTTGGTGATATACTTTATCCAAGTTTTTATCAATTATCTTAGTGTATTCTTAGTATTAAGCTACTTTGGAATATTTTGAAATTGAGAAAGAATCTGATTTTGAGCGCAAAGAATGGAAGTATTTTCTTTCTTCCCTTTTCCCAGTTATTTTTGGTCCCGTGGCATTATTTCCTTGCTCTACTTATTTGGCCATTGAAGACAATGTCCAGTTTAAGTGTAGGAGAATGGTTAGAATGAGATTTCTTCTATGCTTTTATGCTTCATTATTCTTTGCAGTCTCCTTTGAACCTTTAAGAGCAAAATTTTTCGAAAATTTTTCTAATTTCTTTGAGATTTCAAGCTGCATTTTTAATACATGTCTTTATGATGGATTATAGAGCATATGTTCTATATCGTTTATGGCATATGCATGACTTTTTGCACGTACTTGGACTACGTTGTTCTTGATCATATGCTTTACATTGTTCTTAAACCTGTTTTTCTACTAAAATTCATGGAGCATTCTAGAACTTATTTGAATACCTCTCAAGGCGAAAAAGAAAGACATTCATGATTTAACTTAGGGATGACGGTAATAGGTCTTCGTTGGATAGTTTGAGCTTTTCAAGCCTACCTTTTTCATATTATCCTTAGTGCCTATTTTGAGCCTAAATTGTTGACTTCTTTCTTTAAAACTCGTCACAATACTTTATCTATTACTTGTTTTTGAGACTTTGAATAATTTTCCATAGCTTTATGCTCTTGATGGATGAAAGTACATGAAGGAGAATGTTGAGGGAGAGTACTTGGAGAAAGATCATGAATCTTTACTTTCAGTCATATATCAAGAGTTGAGTTGAGCTGGAAAGAGAAAAAAAAAGTAAAGAAATAGGAGAAAAAGGAAAAGAGAGATTGAACACAAGAAAAGAAAACAAGAAGCCGCTAGAAAAAAATGGAAAGAAAGAAACTGAGAAAGAAAAGAATAGCAGTAGTGAAAGAGAAAAGAAAAATTTTTGAAAGAAAAAGAAAAGAAAGATCACAAGAGGAATGGTGATTGAGCTGTAAAAGTTAAGTTCATATAAAGTACTTAACACTATTGCTGAAAAATTGAGTGATCATGAAAAAAAAAAAAAGAGAGAAGAGTTGATGAAAAGAGAAAAGAAAAAGAGAAAATGCAGGATTTACTTAAGTTGAACTATAATTGCTAAATAAGGTTATGGGTTTTGATTGATTTGTGGAATAGGAGAGCAAGAAGAGTTTGGAAATTATTGATACATTTTATTTATCATTTTCTTGCGAACTCTCAGCTTCTTTGACATTTGATTCTCCTATATCCTTCGTTTGTTATGCTACATTACAAGCCTTTAGCCTTATATTATAAGCTTAAAAGTCCTACTTGATGTAAGTAGAATTATGATATGTCTCGGATTAGTAGAGGGAGTGTATGAAAACTAAGCTTATAGAATGCATAATCTTTTTGAACTAAATTCTTTCCAATGGTTTGAGAATATTGTTAAGTATTGGGATGGTTCTACTAAGTCATTATTCACTTACACAAGTCTTGCATTTATTGTGAAAGATGTAGTAGCATGCGTTTTATGTTATTGAATGAAGAAAGCATTGAAGATATTGTTTTGAAATTGATTGAGTGATTTGATGAAACCTTGTGTTTTCCTACTTGTCTTTGACACTTTGCTTGAGGACAAGCAAAGAGCTAAGTGTGGGGGAATATGATAGGGGCTAAATTAGTTATATTTTTCCTAGTTATTTGAGGTTCTTTTGTGATACATTTTGTCCAATAACTAGTCATTTTCCTTTATATTTGAGATTTTACCCTTGGAAAGGTATTCTGTGCATTATTTCCGATTTTAGGGGTAAAACGAAGTAAAAACGTCGCAAAACAGAATAGAGGCGGCGCCGGCCAGGACAGTGGAACCGGCGCCGGCCATGTGCTGATGATACGAACTTCGAGGTGATAAAAAATTAGTGAAACAAGACTAGAACAGAACCGAATCAGTGCCGGCTCCAATAGCTAAGGCGGCACCGGCTGCACCAGCTGCACTCTGGACAACATTGCATGGAAATAAAAAAAAAAAAATCGGCGAACAAAGGAAGAAAAAGAACACAGCCGGCACCGGCTCCAGCAACCAAGGCGGTGCCCTGAGAAAAAGATGGGATCTTGATTTTTAGACGCGATTTTTGGTAATCTATGGAGTTTTAGTATTTTCCTACTTCTACTCGGCTAAGAACAATACACCAACAAGTTTAGGCACTTCCTAAGCCTATAAATAGATGAAAAACACAAGAGAAAAGGAGAGAATTCATTGATCATCAAAGAAAATCACTCAAATCTAAGGAGGAATTCTTCAATTCAAGGAGGGTTGTACAATAAGGCCTTCAAAGGAAGAAGAATGAGGCTTGTCTATGAGTGCTTTCTTTTACTTTGTTTTCTTTTTCTAGACAATGATGTATTAATTATTTTATTGTAATTTAACATTGTTTTAGATATTCATGATTTTTAGAGTGTTTGATCTTTTGATTAATTGATTGTTATTCTTGGTATTTGATTACTTGTGCTTATTACTAGATTAATTGGTTGGTTCTTTCCATTAACTTGCTTGGACAAAAGGGTTGATGGTGATTTCAATTCGTTAGTTTCATATTTGTTGGCTCTTAACTTGCTTGGACAAAGGGTTAAGAGTAAGGACAAAGTAGTTCAAGGTTAATTGATGTCTACCAGGATATGAATTCATTGGTTAAATGCATGTGTAATTTGCCAGGAATGGGAATTAAATCAAGGACTGTGGTTAATGCATCTTTTAGGTGAATTAGTTGAGATAGGATATATGATGTTAATTTATCCAGAAGATAGGGATTCATGGATTGGACAAAGAAGTGAATCTACCTTAATCCTTCATGATGCCAAGAGAATAATTAGTTATGATAATGATTAGGTACTTTAAGATCATGATTGTCAAAATAATGGTTTGAGTTACATACTTCTCTATCCTTGACATGTATATATTTTTATTTTATTTTCCTTTTTTTTTTTTGCACTTTATTGAGTCGGTTAAACAATAGAAGAAAGGTGATTAATGTATACTTGTTCCTAGAGGATCAACACTCATTTGAACCCTATACTATATTAATGATGAGTATGCTTGCTCATATGTGTAGTTTGGGGTTAACGTTTTAATTTAAACTTAATTGGGAATGTACTTAGTTTTTATATGATTTTTATACCCCAAATCCAAACATATCACACACTGAGGCTATTCTTCCAATATTAATGAACCTAAAGGCCCATCAAAGATTAGTCTGTAAATCTGATTGGGATTTATATGTCCCAATCTAAGATGCCACAAGTATGAGTCATTTGATATGGCTTTTCTCTTTTTATTATTAGGTTCAGTTTGAATAGTGTTTACTTGATTTCAAATAGGATATATATAAAAAAGATTCCCACGCATGTTTCTTGAACAAATTAAATTACCATCTCTACTGATGGAAACACTAGAATAGAAAAAAAATAAAATATCCTTGATTCATCAATTTGGAGACTGAAATCAAATTCTGTATAAAACAAGAAACATATAAAATATCTTTTAACACTAATTTTCTATTACAATAAAAAAAATAAGCTCAAGATTTCTCACTGCTTCAACCTATATTCTTGCTTCATTGCCTACTTGTAGTCTATGCTCCCCTTTACTGAGTCTCTTTGTCCTTCTGAACCCCTGTAAAGAGTTACAGACATAATCAGTGACTCCAAAATCAACTATCCATAAGAATGTTGATCCAACCATTAAAATAAACTCTAGGTATAGAGCAATACTTGAAATAGACTTGGCTAAGAAGTTCGAATAATCTTTCTTCTAATGCCCATTCTTGACACACTTGAAACATTTGCCTTTAGGCTTCCTATTGGGCTTGGCCTGACCAGATGCTTTGGGCTGATCCCTTGCATTGTTCTGGACCTTTTTCTTCTTTAATTTCTTAGGCTTTGCCTTAATTCCTAAAGAAGAAGCAGAACGAGAGACCAAAACCTTTAACACGGGCTTCATGATCCTCTCTGCCGTCTGGAGCTTTTTCATGAGCTCCGTGAGATTCATATTCAACTTGTGTAGTTCAACTTGAATTGAGAATATGAGTCAGGCAGAGTTTCAAGAACCACGTCAATTTGGCTCTCAGGATCTATCATTGCACCTAGGACCTCGGCCTCTTCGAAGTAAGAAATCATTTTGAGCAGATGCTCTCCAACTGATGCCCCCTCACCATCCTAATGTTTATGATTGCCCTACCCACTTTACGAGTTGGCTCTTATTAGCAAACATGGTATGCAATGACAAATCAATATCATACGCAGTTCCTATGTGCTTATGCTTAATTGGAGCACACTGAACATGGAAGCTAACATGTAGCACTTAGCCATCTTATCAGCTTTCTTCCATGCCTTCTCAGCCTCTTGCTCCTGATCAGTGGATTCTTCCCCAAACTCAAGACAGGAATTTGTAAGAATATACTTATACTCCTCGGCAGTGAGTACTATATTCAGGTTCCTTTTCCAATCCACATAATTTGGGCCTGTCAACTTATTCTCCTTGAGAATGATTGACAATGGATTGAAACCAGACATTTCTAAAATATTGCAAAAAATATTCATTTAGTTTGTAAGAAATAAAAATGCATATTCTTTATATTATTTCTTTGATAATAGATAACTCTTGAAACTATTATCAATAATATAAATAGTTTAGCTCTTAGAAAAGCTTCGTACGAAGATTGATAGCATCCTAAGTTAAGTATATAACCATTACGAATCAAAACTTTCTAAAATAGGTAATGGTCTAGAAAATGTTCCACCAATAGGATGGCCACTAATTCAAACTACATATGGGTAATCTAATGCTAAAAACCTCCAACTTAGGTTGGTCGATCCTAGCAAATACCTTAGGCTTTTAATTTTACTCCTCTATTAGTTCTAGATAGTTGTGGAAATCCATCCTATAGGGGGTTATACTCAGAGTGACACGAAGAAATCCACTATCTCTAATAAGAGTTGTGATAGAAGCCATAGAGTCATTGGAACCCCTCTCCCACTTAATCTTTTATTGAAATTAGAGTTTTATGCCTAAAGAATGTTTTCTATAATCTTATGGTTTTATTACCTTTAGTAAAAAAAATAAAATTCAATATTATTCTCTATGTCAAGAATTATACCCTTTGAGAGAATAAACTATGAATTTATTTTACTATTCTAAGTTAATAACCAAATAAAACTTTATTAAATAACTTTAAGTTTAACATTATTCTCTATGTCAAGGATTAAAGCCTATGAGGGAATAAACCATGAACTCTTTTATTTTTAAAGTTTCTTAGATTAAAATGTTTTATAAAAAAACCCGTCCTTCCTAGTGAGACTTTGGTCTCACAAGAACTCGTGCATTTGATCACAAAAACAAAATAAGCATAATACCAAAAGTAAACTTTTTTTTTTTCATGCTCAAACTATTCATTTATGTCTAAGTGACCAAATAATGGATTAAACATCATCAATTAAAAATTAATGATCATGTTTAATCCTAAGGTGGTTCCATCATTTACTATTTATTTTTATGCAAATTATTCGTCTATAGGTAAATAAAACTATTACAAAAAAATTAATCTCATACAATGGTTTCAAAATATGACTACATCAAAGAAAACTGAGGAACAAAACTTCAGCAGTGCTCTCCTATTTCTTGGATAATTTGCCGCCTCCCTTCTCGTCCAAAATTAGGCGCAACCGCTTCTGGGTAGAGTGGACCTGGTGCCTATTAGTGTTGTGCCTTAGGGCAATCACTTGTACATTGTATATGATACATTTTATTTTAATAAAAGACATTATTTATCTTACAGTTTCTTTTATTTACTTTTAAGTAATATAACTGTTTGACAAAGTCCCTAGTACAATACTGCGTTATGGAAATCATGATAGAGATCATGATATGAGATTCCTACTACACTGTATAGTGTTGTACTTAAATAGTCCCTAGTCATAGTATTAATGAGACATGTCATCATTGATGCGTTAAAACTAACATGTGTTAGACTTCTTGATTTGATCAGGCGGTGGTTCTCATAACCATGACTATTGAAATATTCAAAGTTAACACATGGATGCTTGTTAATAGAACAAGTTCATTGGATGACCTAACTTTGAGATAATCACAAGGATAACTATTTAGTGCCAGTGATATAATCTCAATATAGCAAACGTGCAAGTATCCTTAGACTTGATATCTGCAAGGTACTTTGTTTGCTAAGCATTGTACTTTGATTCCAATTTCTAGAGCTCGATCGAGGGCCACATATGGGATGGATATTGGGTACATTGTGAGGTAAACGAAAGTAATTGAGAGGGTCAATAAAGGATTCACCACTCCTAATAGTAGGGGCGAATATCTCACGGCCACTTGTAGGAATTACTACTTGAGAAGGCCTTGGCCAAGGCGATTGTGTATTAGAAATGGTTTCAATTGATACACATCTAGAGTAGTCGTTTCCTGGTACAAGTACTACTGTATTCGGGCCAGAATTAATTCTGGAGGGAGTTGGCACTAATTCCGTACTCCAAACCGAATGAGATATTGTATGGTGAAATAAGTTAATTGCACTGAAGTTTGTTATTGAAGGGTTCATGTCAAGCCACTTGACCTTCCTAGACTCTTGAGTGGTCATGATGTATTGCTTGATACCGCTCATGATCTGGAAATATAGGTTTATTAATTGATGAATTAATAAACCAATCTTGATTAGAATTAATATGATTAATTCTAATTAATTATGGATTATTAATCTCAAAGACGTTTGGATTAATTCATGTTCTCTACCAATTGACTGGGAAACCAATAGGTCACACACAATAGAGAATTATATACTCGAGATGTTATTTAATAACATAGTGGGGTTAATTGAGAGAAAGAGAAGTTGTTGTGGACAAATTATAATTAGTTATAATTTATGATCCAAATTGTAATTGTGAGAACTTGATATTTCCAATTACAATTAGGGAATTCTAATAAGATTAGAGTTCTCAGTTTTGGTAAGGGACACGAAACCCTAGCTGACACATAACATACGAAATCTCTAACCCTAGACACATAACCAACGTTCTTCTCTCTCTTTCTCGTTTTGCTGAAAACGTGAAACAATCCTAGCCGCCACTTTTTTCTGCTAGCACAGGAAATTTTGATGCTTGAGTATTTCTCTATGTGGATTACTATTAGAGATAATCACACACTGTGATTATAGTGGTTAGACGTTCCACTCTCATGAAGTTGGATCTAGAGGATTGTTGGATCGCGTCTCAACTTGAAGAAGAAATTTTTGTTCTTCGAACGATCAAACAAAGGTAAAAAGTTGCTACCTTTATTATCTTTATGTCTTGTTTTCCATACATAGGCGGGTCCTAGGATGGTATCTCGTTTTATTTTTCGCTGCGTCGTATAAGATACAAGCCTGAGATACTCAACAGTGGTATCAGAGCCATGCTATATATGGTCTACGGACATTGTTTTAGCATGAAAAATTGTTTTCATGTATTTGTGTTTGTCTTTGTTCGCTGTGAAAATCGTTTTCATTCGAGTCAAAATCGTTTCGAGCTTTGTGGGTTGGGTCCCTAGCACAATATGATTGTGTAAAAGTTATAGCATATTTCGAAAAGTGCTTTCGTTATGTGCTGAAAATTTTCTACAGAAATATGTTTTCTTGAACATGGTTGGTGTCCTCTATTTCATCTTGTGAATTTGATTTTCTGTTTTGTTTTGTTTAAACTAACAAATTGGTTGTTGTTTTCAGCTTCAAAACAAAAAATTCTGTTGAGAATTGTTCTCATTGATCTATTGCAGAAGATTAGGGCACCAGAAACTGTTTCTAGAAAATTTTTCTGAAAAATCGCCACCACTTCCCGACTACAGCCGGCACCGGCTCTGACCTCCAAACTAGCGCGCGGTTCCATTCTGTTTACGATATCCAAAAATCATTTTTGTAAGAGAAATTTTTTTAAAAAAACCAGAATAGAGCCGGCACCGGCTCTGGCCTTCAAACTGGTGCCATTTCTGCTCTGTTTACGACGTTTCAGCTATTTAAAAAAAATAATTTTGGAATATAATTTTAAAAGGGAAAATCTCATTTGATGAGAGGTGGTAAAATAAAAATTTTTCCAGGGGGCAGCTGACCCCCGCCCGCTAACCAGCCAGCGGGACCACCGTTTTCATTGCCGGAGACGGGACCTAAAAGCATTTTTCTCAAAATTAATTTTGAGACAAACAATTTTATTTTTCAAAATAGTGATTTTAAAATTTTAAAATTAATGTATTTTTCTAAAATATTAATTTTAGAATTTGTTTTATTTTTCCAAAATAGTGATTTTGGAATAATAAAAGTATATGTTTATTTTGTTTAAGCATAGTCAATGGCATGGTGGATGGTTATGGACTAAAACTAATTATATCTGTTCATGCATTTTACAGTTTTGGGTTTTTATGAAATAGGGCCTGCATGTCCTTCATTCTCTAAAATTCTTGTGTAATTCTCTTCTTATCTAACTCCCCTCGAATGTAACTCGAGGTTTTCTCTCTTTAGGAAATTATGTAATCAATTTACATAGGTTAGATAGGAGTAGAATTATTCTATTTTGGATAGGGCAACCGAAACAAGGAGAGAAGGTAAGACCTTCTACTTAAATCATGCATGAACTCATAGGGTTAACTATATTAATTTCTTTTATGGCTCAAAAAAATTAATTTAGGGTAAAGTCTATGACCATACCACGTAATCGCTTTATTACCATGACTATCAATTATGTGATTCATTGATTTTTATGCATGTCATTCAACAAAATCACTGAAAGGAACAAATCCCTCAATTAATATTAAACCTAATTCCTTCCATTAATATAGTAAGAACGAGGTCTTTTTTCGAGACTAGGTTGTTGGGTAAACCCAAGCTTACTTGACATTGGGCATTTTCAAGCTATGGAATTAAATTCCTGATTAATGGGTTGGGTTTAACTAAATTCTTTATCCCAGTTGGGCAAACTCAAGTATAAAGAAATTTAGAGGAAAAGTTAGGGTAGCCCAAAAGGCTTTAAGATTAAAAGCTGTTAATCACCCAATGATCCGGTAGTTACATATGTTGTAATTGGTATTGGATACCTACCAATGAACTTAAGGGTGGCTTGTTGGGTAAAAAATCCAAAGTTATTCTTAAGGAATTTGGATACCAGTCCACTAGGAAAGCTTCCAATGGGCTTTCCCGAATCAGTAGTAGGCGCTATTGGTTTGAGTAAAATAGTGGAGTAAAAATGCGTTTAATTAAAGTCCTAATTATTTGCATATCATGTGCATATACAAGTAGCTAATGCTCTCTATCTTTACATCTAGGTCACTTGCATCATGTCAACAAACTTGAACTTATGTAGAATCTTAGAAACCAACAAGTTAACCGAATCAAACTATCTCGACTAGTATAGAAATTTGAGAATCGTTCTCAAATTGAAAAAGTTGCTCTATATGCTAGATGCTCCTATTCTACCACCACCAGCCCAAGATGCTCATGCTGATGAGTATGTTGTCCACAAGAGGCGCAAGGAGAATAGTGATACAGCATCATGTATTATGCCGGCATCCATGATTGCCGAGTTGCAAAAACAGCATGAGCATATCGATGCTCAATCGATCATTTTACATCTTCGAGAGCTGTTTGATGCCCAAGCCAAAATTGAGAGATACGAGATCTCGAAGCAACTATTCCATTACAAAATGGCAGAGGGTTCTTCTGTGGCCACTCATAGGCTGAAGATGCTGGGCTTAATAGAGAAGCTTAGATCTCTCGGGTTTGTAATGGATCATGACTTAAATGTTGACTTAATTCTACAATCTTTGCCTAATAGTTTCTCACAATTTGTGATTAACTATTAGATGAATAAGATTGAATCCACCTTTCCTGAGTTGATCAGTCTTCTCAAAACTGCGGAGTCCTCCATGAAGAAGGATTCCAATGCAATTTTCATGGTAGAATCTTCCTTTTCTAAGAAGAAAGTTCAAAAGAAGAAGAAGAAGGCTCCCATGAAGTCCAAAGGTAGTGTGAACAAGAAGGATGCAGCTACCAAGGATCTATGCCATCATTGTGGGAAGATGGGCCACTGGAGGCGCAACCGCAAAGCCTACTTGGAGACCATTAAGGACAAGAAGCAGAATGAGAAGCTTACAAGTACTTCTACTTCTTCTCTAGGTATGTTTATGATTGAGATAAATACTACATTTAAAAATGAGATATGGGTATTAGATACTGGATGTGGATCTCATTTGTGCAATAACTTACAGGGACTAAAGAGCAGTAGAATGCTAGACAAAGGCGATGTGGACCTACGTACTGCAAATAGGACAAAAGTTACTACACTTGCTATGGGGACATACGAGCTGAACCTGCCTTTGAGATTAATTCTAGAACTGTAAAACTGTTATTTTGTACCAGTTTTAATGAAAAACATTATCTCAGTTGTTGTTTAGACTTATATGGATTTCATTTGATATTTAGGAATAAATGTTATTCTTTTTCATTGAACGATATTCATTATGGTTCAGTAACTCTGATTAATGGTTTATATGTTCTAGACTTGGATAATCCAATTCTCAATATAAATAATAAGAAACCTAAAATGGATAACTCTAACACATCTTACTTATAATATTATCGTTTAGGCCATGTAAATGAAAACCATGTTTCTAAATTACACAAGTTTCATGACTTAGGGTCATTTGATTATGAATTATATGGCACATGCGAGTCTTTTTTACTAGGTAAAATGACTAAAACTCCTTTTTCAGGAAAAAGAGAACGGGCCAAGGAGTTATTAGAACTCATACATTCTGATATATGTGGCCCAATGTCAATACAAGCAAGAGGAGATTATAACTATTTCATAACCTTTATTGATGATTTCTCACGATAAGGATATTTGTGTTTAATGAAACATAAATCTGAGGCATTTGAAATGTTCAAAGACTTCAAGAATGAAATAGAAAAATAACTTGGCAAAAGTATAAAGACTCTAAGATCTGATCGAGGAGGAGAATACTTGAGTCAAGAGTTTCTAAGTTATCTGAGAGATAATAGGATATTATCTCAATGGACTTCACCGCATACACCTTAACATAACGTTGTATTTGAAAGAAGGAATCGAACCTTTCTAGACAGGTACAGACCATGATGGCTTCTGCAGACCTGCCAAAATCGTTTTGAGGGTATGCACTAGAGATTTTTGTTTATATACTAAATAGAGTTCCGACAAAACTGGTTGATACTACCTTATTTGAGATGTTCTTTGGTAAGAAACCAAAATTATCTCACTTGCGAGTATGGGGTTGTCCTGCCTTTGTCAAAAGGCTACAGTCAGACAAACTTGATAGTAAGTCTGACAAGTATTTATTTGTAGGATATCCAAGAGAATCTTTCGGATATTATTTTTACCTACCTTCTGAAAACAAAATTTTTATTTCGAAGCATGCCGTCTTCTTAGAGAAAGAGCACATGCTCAAAGAGGACAGCGGGAGTAAGATTGAACTTAGTGAAGTTCATGAAGATTAAACAAATGAGGATCAACCGTCTAACCCCACATCTATTGAGAGAATAGATGAACCTTCTAATACACAAGACCTTGTAGATCTAGTAGGATACGTGTGGCACCTGAGAGATATGAATTTCTCATTAGTGTCCACAATGACGTATTTGCTCATAGATGAAGATGAGCCTACTAGTTACAAGGGTGTTATGAACAATTCAGAATCTGGCAAATGGCTTGAGGCTATGAAGTCAGAGATGAATTCTATGTACGACAATCAAGTATAGACTTTGGTTGATCCACCTAAAGGAATTAAACCTATTGAGTGCAAGTGGGTTTTCAAGAAGAAAACGGGCATGGATGGTAACTTAGTTACCTATAAAGTAAGTCTAGTGGTGAAGGGTTATCGTCAACAACATGGTATTGACTATGACGAAACATTCACGCCAATAGCCATGTTAAAATCCATCAGGATACTCCTAGCCATTCCTGCTCATTATGATTATGATATTTGGCAAATGGATGTGAAAACAGTTTTCCTAAATGAAAATTTGACTGAGGAAGTATATATGACACAACCTAAGGGTTTCACGTCTAATGATAGCACAAAGGTGTGCAAGTTACAAAGGTCCATTTATGGACTTAAGCAAGCTTCTAAGAGTTAGAACATCCGTTTTGATGAAACAATCAAAGAGTTTGGTTTCATTGAAAATATGAATGACCCTTGTGTATACAAGAAGGTTAGTGGGAGTGCAATCGTTTTCTTATTACTTTATGTAGATAACATATTGTTAATGGGAAACAATATTCCTGTCTTGCAAATGGTTAAAGTTTAGTTGTCCAAACAATTCTCCATGAAATACCTTAGAGAAATAACCTATATTCTTGGAATAAGGATCTATAGAGATCGATCCAAAAGGTTGCTAGGTCTTTCGCAGTCTACATATATAGATAAAGTGCTAAAGAGGTTTAGCATGGATCAATCCAAAAAAGGGATTCTTACCCATGTCATATGGTGTAAGCCTTTCAAAGTTGATGTCTCCCAAGACACAAGTTGAAAGGGATCGCATGAGTAAGATTCCATATGCCTCGGCAGTTAGATCTATCATGTACGCTATGATATGTACTAGGCCCGATATATCTTGTGCTCTCAGTTTGACGAGCAGATACCAATCTGACCCTGGTGAGGATCATTAGGTGGTTGTAAAGAACATTCTTAAGTACTTACGAATGACTAAGGATATGTTCTTAGTATATAGAGAAGGTGATTTGAAAATAAACGGGTATACTGATGTTAGTTTTCAATCTGACAAAGATGATTTTAAATCACAATCTAGCCACGTATTTACTTTGTGTGGAGAGGCAATAAGTTGGAAGAGTTCCAAAAAAGAGACTATTGCCGACTCTACGATAGAAGCTAAGTACATAGCTGCTTCAGAAGCAACTGAGGAGGCTGTTTGGATCAAGAAGTTAGTGACGGAACTCGGTGTGGTTCCTAGTGCTGTTGGTCCAATAACTTTGTACTGTGACAACAATGGAGCCATTGCACATGCAAAGGAGCCACGGTTTCACCAATGATCCAAACACGTACTGCGACGCTATCATCTGATTCGGGAGATCATAGATAGGAATGATGTAAAGATAGAGAGAATTCCCACGCATGAGAACATAGCTGACCCGTTTACAAAAGCACTATACCAACAGAAACATGATTATCATATTGAGTCATTCGGTATTAGATACATGAATGATTGACTCTAGTACAAGTGGGAGTTTGTTAGTGTTGTGCCCTAGAGGCAATCACTTGTACATTGTATATGACACATTTTATTTTAATAAAAAACATTATTTAACTTATAGTTTCTTTTATTTACTTTTATGTAATATAACTATTTGACAAAGTCCCTAGAACAATAATGTGTTAAGAAAATCATGATATGATATTCCTACTACATTGTATAGTGTTAGTACTTAAATAGTCCCTAGTCATAGTATTAATGAGACAGGACATCATTAATGCATTAAGACTAGCATGTGTTAGACTTCCTGATTTAATCAAGCGATGGTTCTCATAACCGTGAGTATTGAGATACTCAAAGTTAACACATGGATGCTTGTTAATGGAATAAGTTCATTGGATGACCTAACTTTGAGATAATCACATGGATAACTATTTAGTGCCAGTGATATAATCTCAATATAGCAAACATGCACGTATCCTTAGACTTGAGATCTCCAAAGTACTTTATTTGTTGAGCATTGTACTTTGATTCTAATCTCTAGAGCTCAATCGAGGGCCTCCTATGGGATGAATATTAGGTACATTGTGAAGTAAACGAAAGTAGTTGAGAGGGTCAATAAAGGATTCACCACTCCTAATAGTAGGGGCGAATATCTCACGGTTACTTGTAGAAATTACTACTCAAAAAGTCCTTGGCTAAGGTGATTGTGTATTAGAAATAGTTTCAATTGATACACATCTAGAGTAGTAGGTTTCTGGTACAAGTACTATTGTATTTGGGCCAGAATTAATTCTGGAAGGAGTTGGCACTAATTCCGTACTCCATATCGAATGAGATATTGTATGGTGAAAGGAGTTAATTACACTGAAGTTTGTTATTAAAGGGTTCATGTCAAGCCACTTACCTTCCTAGACTCTTGGGTGGTCATGATGTGTTGCTAGATACCGCTCATGATCTGGGAATATAGGTTTATTAATTGATGAATTAATAAACCAATCCTAATTAGAATTAATATGATTAATTCTAATTAATTATGGATTATTAATCTCAAAGACGTTTGGATTAATTCATGTTCTCTACCAATTGACTGGGAAACCTAATAGGTCACACACAATGGAGAATTATATACTCAATATATTATTTGATAACATAGTGGGGTTGATTGAGAGAAAGAGAAGTTATTATAGACAAATTATAATTAGTTAAAATTTATGATCCAAATTATAATTGTGAGAACTTGATATTTCCAATTACAATTAGGAAATTCTAATAGGATTAGAGTTCTCAGTTTTGGTAAGGGACACGGAACTCTAGCTGACACATAACATATGAAATCTCCTACCCTAGACACACAACCAACGTCTCCTCTCTTCTTCTCGTTTTGCTAAAAATGTGAAACAACCCTAGCCACCACTTTTTTCTGCTAGCATAGGAAATTTTGGTGATTGAGTATTCTTCTGTGTGGATTACTATTAGAGATAATTACACACTATGATTATAGTAGTTAGACGTTCCACTCTCGTGAAGTTGGATCTAGAGGATTACTGGATCGTGTCTCAACTTGAAGAAGAAATTTTTGTTCTTCGGACGATCAAACAAAGGTGAAAAGCTGCTACCTTTATTATCTTTATGTCTTGTTTTTCACACATAGGCGGAACTTGGGATGGTATCTCATTTTATTTTTCGCTGTGCCGTATAGGATACGAGCCTAAAATACCCAACAGCGTCGGCTTCAATCTGCTTTTCCTCAAAATGAAAAAATTCCAGCTGGGTAGAGTGGACCTGGAACTGGGTCCATTTGGCCCACCTGGCGCTGAGTCAGCTCTAGAGTTCGCCGACTGCTGGAAAAAATTTAGTTTTTCAGCTACTTTTCGCCCCTTAAAAATTCCAAGAATCACGTTTTTCTAGTCCCCAAAATTTACAGATTAAAAGAATATAAAGAAACGCAAAACCAAGCATAAAGAACATGCCTTTACAGGTGCCTATGCCTCTAACCATGAGGCGTACATCGAATCTACTTAAAACTAGAAAAATAATGGGGAAAATTAGAATACATGATCCTATGCCTCAACCGCGAGGCATACATAAACTCTAGAACCAATGTATGAGGGATCACATAAAATCACAAAATATTCATTTTTTTTAATAGTAAAAGAACCATCTTTTTTCTAATTTTAACCCTAGTACATGCTCCTAAATGAAAACCATAGCTCTAATACCACTTGAAGGATCGTGGAAAAACATCAAAGGAAAAACGCAACGAAAAATTTTCAGTTTTTTCGAGCCACATTTAGGAGAAAGTACTTTTTTTTTCTTGCTGATCGTAGATTAACTAACGTGGGGATGGGTTGCACTGGAACTTTTTGTGTTCGAAGGGGAGAAGGAGGCATCTACTATTTAACTGGAATTCTCACCAATCTTCTACTCCTATGTATCAAACGTTTTTCTCTTTGTCTTCCAGGGTATGATGACTCTACCATGCTCTTAGTGTTAGCTTGGTGAGAGCTCCTTCTTAGATAATCTAAACACCCTCCAAAAGAGAAGGAAGAGAAGGACAGAAACCAAAGAGAGAGTGAGAGAGGAGACTGCACACTCTAGAGAGGAAATAACTAAAAACAACATGTTTTTTTTTCTCTTCTATTGTCCTTACTTTCGGCCAGCCCTAGGGCTTCCTTAAGCCCTAATGGCCGAAAATCATGAAGCCATAATAGGCTAGGTGCTGTGCTCGAAATCAATCCAAGAATGGTCCAATCCTCTTAATTAATTAATTAACTTTTCTAGGTCTCATTAAATATCCAAGACCAATTAATTAATTCTAATTGAACTTTTAATATACGTCAACATATATCAGCCCAATTAATTAATTTATTCCAACACAATTCTCTTAATTAATTAATTATCTTTTTTAGGTCTTATCAAAACCCAAGACTAATTAATTAATTCTAATTAGACTCTTAGAATAAATTTTATTTCTCTTATAAATAATTATCCATTAAGCCCAGATTGTGTCTAAACAACACCAAAGTAACTTGAGCTACTCCGGGGACCAAGAGACATATTATTCATGGCTACTAAAATGGTCAAAATGCCTTTACTATTAAATAACTGCATTTTATCACTTTAAATATTTTCAATTATCAGCATATGGAAATATTAACCCCAAGAATAATATTACTTAAAGTAATATCTCTGACCTACAAGTAAAATGACAGAAATACTCCTCTATGTAATACCCATTAATGAGACAGTATAAATATACTAACACCCATCTCAAAAACATCTACCATCCTTAGATCTCTAGTCTAATAATCTATGACTCACTTGAATATACTTGTTTATAATTGGAAGCTACCTAAAAGCACACATTTTAGAGTCACGTTCCCAAGGCCCTGGTTCATTTAGATTATCCTGGACAATCACAATAGGGTGATTTAATTTTACTAAGTGAAGTATAGAAACTATATTGCATGAGTCTTTTTTAACTAACTAGAGTAATACACCCAACATACAAGGATATTGATCTCACAAAAGAAATCTCACCCAACATACATCAAAGTATAAAACCCTAGTTTCGCTAGACCACCAACTTATACTCAAGTATGAAGGTATCTGTCCACGCTGTAACAAAAATAGTCTTGTTTCAATAATCATAGTACTTTAAGAGAGATCACTACTACTAGTCCAGTTCTATGTATTCGAAATATGCTTATACCTATGATGTGAGTGAACTACTCACTGATTCAAGGTAAACCATTCCTTATTGGAAATCATGGCATAATAGTCTTACCTTAATGAAATACTCGGTCCCATCAAACGACTAAGAACTTAATTTTATTTGTATGATAAGTACCTATGGTCTATACCTTACTGTAAAGAACGACCCAACACATTGACCATCACTTGTCAACTTGGACCTTTAAATGTTCAATAATATAAGAAACAAACTAAAGTAAATGAATAAATATTTTATTGTAATATGTTCATACAGAATACATAGTCTTTGAGGGCATACTTTCCAACAGAGTATTACTATCACTATCCTCATCATCGTTATTATTTTTTGAAAATAAAGAATCGTAATAAAATTAAGATAATTTTGTAAAACCTCAATTTTCATACATGGATAAAAAACACTAGCAACTAAATTAACACAAAGTATTTCTAAATAATATTTTAACCATTTTCTTTTCATAGCATCAGTACAAGGAGACAAAAAAGCACCACTAGAATATTCATTAAAAACATGACTAAATTAGCACATTCTAGAACAATTAAATGTGTAGTAGGATAACAATATAAGTAATATGACTAAATATTTTTAAATTATTTAAAATATTTTCACAAACATTCTGTTGTTGAGGAAATAAAAGTATTCCAATAGCTCTATTAGCAAAAATAAAACACATATAGGTTCTTTATATAGAAAAGATTCATTTAACTATTAATATGGCTTAATTTGGACTATATTTTTATAAGTCATTTGTGCCACATTCATTATGCTTTCATGTTTAGATGCATGTTGATTCCCACCGTTTTACCAATTTTGTGTAGGATTTATGGAATGAAAAGGTACAAAAAAAGATGGTGAGAAGGTAGTAAAAAAAAAGGTCAAAATAGAGTAAAATAGAAGGGCACCAATGTTGGCTCGATCAGGGGAACTGACTCTGACCAAATTATGCTTGAAAAGAGTCGAAACAGAACAATTTTGGAGCATGAGGTAGAATTATGTTGGCCCTGGCTACTTGGCGGTAGCCCGTGCCAGCTCTATTCTATCCACATAGACAAAATTAGCAAGGAGCCGGTGCCGGCTACTTTGGAGAAGCCAAGGCCAGCTAATTTTAGGTTTTTGATGCGGAAAATGAGTTTTTGAGCAATTTTGGCAACCAAAACTCTTATATAAACAAGGGAATAGCTGGACATTAATTAGTTAGTCTTTGGGGCTTGAAAAGCCATAGAAAACCTCAAGTGGACTCACAGAAACATTAAGAGAAGGAAGATCAAAGGAATTCTTAGAGAATAGAGGGGGTTGCTCAAGAAGATGTCAAGGAAAAGGATTGTAGTTTCCTTGTCTATGGGTAGTTTCCTTTTTTCTTTGTAATCTATTGACAATTTAAATTTATATGTTTTGATTGAGATTTATGATTGAACTTTAAAGTCATGTCCTTGGATTGCATTTCTTTTTTTTTTTTTTATCTATTGATTTCTATTTTAAGTATTTGATTACTTGATTTTATTGCATTGAATTATTTATTCCAGATTAATTTATTCAATATTTATCAGCCATCAACTAACTTAAGAGAATGGTTGAAAGATTAGAACTTTGTAATAAAAAGGGTTATAGAGTCACTTAGAGATAGAGATTTTATTACTTTTCAGGCTTAACTAAAGGAATTAATACCACCTGTTATTTATTCCATAATAAAGACTGTAGTGTTGCCTAGAAATAGGGACATTAATTGTTTCTCTTTAATTAAGTTCATTCTTAATACTTCTTAGATTTAATTAGGAAGATGGAGATATATTTTAATTGGTTAACAATAGAAATTTTATAACCTGAGAGGGGGTGAATTCATCTTTGAAACTCATATCGGTTCTTGAATTAAGAATTGATAATCTTGAAGGTGTTCTCTACTTGACAGGGATTTGGGTGATATCTTTATTACATATTTTTTCTTCTTATTCTTACTCCTTGAAAATCTTTGTGATTTTTTGTATGTGAACTTGATCTATTCTCTACTATAGTAGGATAGTAGGTTATTTACTTTATCCGTTTTACTTTTCTTGGCTAAACAATAAAAATTAGAGTAAAATAAGAGTATATTTTGTTCTCATATATTTGATACTTGCTATTCCCTATACTATATGATGGATATACTTGCTCATATGTGTTATTTTAGCGATTAGTATTTTAATTAAAGCTTGATTTAATGTGGACATCGTTGGTAGTATTTCCTATACTAAAACATAAGCAACAACAATTCATATGATGAATTCCAACTATTGGGACATCTTTTGGATATTGTTTTGGTTTCATACTATTATGTTTACAAAATTGGCTCCATTCTTTTTTAATTGTAGGCCTAATCCATTAATAAAAAATGGCGATTCTTTTAGGTTTTATATAAAAATAAAAAAATTAAACCATCTTATACACATAAGTTTAAAATATGATATATACATCAAATATAAAAAAATCTGCCTCCAAAAGTTTATTCAATTAAATTTTTTTAGACTAGTAATTGATGCAGTATTTGCACTAGCATTAAAAAAATTCAAAGAAGTCTTGTTCATTAAGTCATATGATTGTAGAATAATAATTAATAGTTGACAAATATTTTCAGTAGAATGTGGATCATCAAAGGCCCTATAAACAAATAATCGTTTTTAATATTCCATTCATTATTTATCTGATGACATATAACACTCATATAAGAATTGTAACACCCCACTACCTAGGCCCAACAGGGCCGGGGATGTTGCCCCGTCCAAAAGACAATGGGTCTTTATAACTAGGTCACAAAAATGAAAATAAAATAATACTTCAAAATTAAAACACAATACAACCCAAAAAATCAAGAACAAAACCAAAATAAATTGATCACTATCATCTTTCAAAGCAACATATAAAATAAATAACATAGAGTCTTCAAGAAGGCAACAGTCTAGCTACTCATCCCCACAGCAGGATTGACCTGAAATCATGGCATAAAAGGGTGATGAGATAAAAAATCTGAGTTGGTCTGTGTGTACTTCGAGTGTTCAAGTAAAACAGTTCATGTATGCGAGTTGAAAAAATTTCATAAGAGAAAATGCTAGCAAGCAATAAATAAGGTTAAAATAAAGAATGGCGTTTTCCTCTTTTCAAACCATACAAGTGCACAATAAATACAACCACTCAAATGGGCGGTCATGTGTTACCACACGTTAGGCCCCATAACCATATAATGGTCAGAATATAACACTTTGTGCAGACTGACAAAAGGTAGGTGTACGGCCTACCGGGTAAGATTCTCCTAATTCTCTATACCCAAATAAACCGGTTGTCCATTCCGTAAACATACAGTCCACATGACTGAAACTTGCTAGCTTGGACCAGCATGACTAAGTGGTACTATCGCTTTTCCAAGTTGAGTTTATCTTCTGGAGGTGGGCTCCTGCCAGAAGACTCGCTCTTGCTCTTCGAAACTAGTACTACTAGCCTACCCTTATTGAGTAATCAACGTTTGATTGTCCCACTTGGGAGAAAACTGATAAAACATTGCCTTATTTAGAAATAGCAATTAAGAATTTTTAAAGTTTGTGTCAAAGTTGGTTTAAGAAAGAGTTTGGTATTTGAGTAAAACTGCTTGTTGATTTTCAAATAAATTGATTGACTGAAAAAAGAAAGGAAACAGTCCTTAATTGCCTTTACAAAAATGAGTGCTCACACACTTCGCATTTGGCTTGCCATAGTAACCTTTTTACAGCAAATAAGTTTTATGCAGGAGCTTACCTAATCATTTGCTTGAGCTAATTCAAAGATCTTCCAAAGCTGATCTAACCCCGCCTGGGGTAAACACAAGCCATAATTAAACTCAAGCCAAATTCGCTTCCATTAATAATCCTAGTTCAACTTATTACAATCATGACCCTAATATCCTAAGCTTTAAGGCTAGATGATAAAGAGTTTTGTAAAATAAGTCTAGTTTGTTAAATAAAAATAACTAGGGGTTGTAAAATAATTTCTAATAAGTTATGGGTTCAAATAAAATCTTTGCTATTAATAAATAAACTAGGGTTTATTTGATGAAAGGTCCTAAGTCTTAAAAATATTAAACTATTTTTAATCTCCTAATTAATAATTAATAGATAGAAAATAATTAGTAAATAAAATTAATAGTAAATTTTATTAATTTTGATCATAAGGTAATAAATAAATTTTACTAGTATTTATGAATATATGGCTTATAAGATTAATATTTTACCTATTATGATTGATATATAAAATGCTTTATTTAATATTATTATATATAAATATTTATAGACATTATTTTTAATAAATATATCATTCATTTGACTAAAATATCACTATTTCATTTAACAATCCAATTCCAAAACTTCCTAGGGTTTTCGAAATTATTGGAAGAAAATATAGTATTAATTTTTATTAATATAATAAAATTGGATAACTTAAATAGTTTAGGATCAACAAGGTCATGATCATACTTTTCCTATGGCTAACAAGAATCATGAACATAAACTCTAATACCACTCAACAAACCATTCAATTCATGAATAAAGGCTTAAATTTTTATCTACCATCACATGATCCAAACTTCACTAAGTATAATCATATTCATGGCTTCAACAAGAATACAAGAACATAAAACTCTATTCACCAAAGGTGACATAATTTCTATCATGCTTAATCATTCATACTAACTCACGACATGAAGAGCATGCAACAAACCACAAAGCATCATAAAACTCAACCATGACAAATCATCCTCATGCTCCAATCTCAACTCCTTCATCTAAACACATACTCAATCTCCAATCATATTCAATCCTTTCCTAACAACATCCAAGGGACATGATTTTAGAATTAATGAGAGGGTTAAAGAGACATACTCGATTGATGACTACCTTGATGAAGTTTCAAGAGAATCCACACGCTTGGAAGGCTTGATCCGACCAAGAAGGAAGAAGAAGAAATGGCCATGGTTGAAACAAACATTTCTGCGAGAGAGAGAGAGAGAGAGAGAGAGAGAGAGAGTATTAGTATATTATTTTAAAGATTGAAGAGGAAAGAAGATGAACATAATCGTTCATGTTTACCTTGAGAGAGTTCTTGAATCTTCAAGAAAAATTCTAGTTTTTTATCGATAGCAGAATTTTGTTTCCAGTGTTTGATGTTATAAAATACAGAAATTGATTCTAAAGGGTGATTAGACGTGAACTGTAGTTTTAGGGAGAGATTGGAGGTGTTTAGGATGGTCTTAGGCTTGGTGAATGGTGGTGTGTGTTCTTGGTGTTTTTGGTGAAATGGAAAGGATGGAGAGAAGGCTGGACGAAATTTGCTGAATGGTGTTGGCCGAATGGTTAGATGAATTCTGGTGATTGAATTTTTAGATTAGGGAGAAGAGGGAAAGCTGGTTGTTTGAAAGTCAAAAGAAGTAATTTAGGGAGTGAATTAAGGTAGAAGATATGGTAAGAATAGTTTAGTTTATGGAGGTTCTTGGAGCTGTTATGGCCGACTGGAATTTGCTGAAGTTTTGCTGAGATGAATGAGGTCTGTATGAGCTATAGGGTGGCTAAAATGTTGAGTGTTATGGTGGAGGAAATTTATGGTTGGTTGAGGCTTAATCCATGGAAGTTTTCATGGAATAATTTGGTGAAATTTTGAATTCCAATTGAAGGCTTGATTGCAGTGATTGAAGGAGTGATTTAAGGAGTGGCTATGGAGCTCTTTCATGCAGATCAATGGAGGAGGGTGATGAAGTTCAGTTCATGGCTGACTAAGGTTATTTTCACAGAAAGTTGAAGTGGTTTTTCGGCCAAGGTTGAAGAGGGAGCAAGACTGGAATTTCTGGTTGTTCATTTGAATGGTTTGCTAGAATTTTTGTACAGATTTTTCTGCAATGTTCCAGCTAACTTGTAGAAGGTTTGAAGGGGTATTGGAGGGTCTTTTAAGGCTAGTTTCTAGCCTTCTTTATCGAGGAAAGACAGGGATGAATTGCTGGTTTGAAGGCTAGAAGAATCAACTTGGTTTTTGGACTGCTAAGTTGCGAAACTGTCCAGGTTTTTTTTTCTGGTTTGCACAGCTTTGTGCTGTCCAATGTTTGGCTAAAGGCTCCAGTCTTCTAGTTGATCAAATTGGCTATTTTTCTGGTAGTATTTGAGTGAGAAAAATGGCTGAAGTTTTCGAAAGCTGGACTAGTCAATGAAGCTGGAAAATTTCCAGATTGCTACCATGAAGTATATAAACACTTATAGAGTAGAGTTTGAAGGTTCAATCATAGAGATCAATTCTCTTAAGAACCTTCCTTAACTCCTTTCCTATTTCCAGCTAAATCTCTATCCTATAAGAGTCATTTTTTAGATTCCAAGGTTAATGAACCTTGCTGGATTTTCCGGAAATAAGAATGGCCTTGGGATAAATTAAATAACTTAATTGATAAAGAATTAAGATAAGCTAGAGAGTAGAAGGACATGAATCCCTTAAGAATTCTTATAGGGCACAAGAGTAGGGTTAAGACATTCCCTTCATGTCTCCCCTAGGATAACACTCCTACTTCTTCTTATGGCATGCAAGGCCAAAAATATTCCACCCTTCACAAAAATAAAATTAATCATACTAAAACTTAAATGATGGGATTTGAACTCAAGACCTTAGAGATTAATTCCAAAGCTCTAACCACTAAACCATAACAATTCTTGTTCTTATTTTCTATCCTAAATATTCTTCCTATTTAATCCTCAAACTATCTCCCTATTTCCTCCTCAAGTAAAATTACCATTTTGTCCTTCCTACTCAATAAGCACAATTAAGCCTTCTAGATTATAAATCACAATTCCAAAGCACATAAAATCATTCAAAAATATATTTATGCAAGCAAGAAAATATGATATGCATCCCGACCCCCTTAGTCTAGGGTTGGTTTTAGTTAGGGTTTCACATCCTCCCCTCCTTACAAGAATTTGTCCTGAAATTCATGCATACCTCTATCTCAGATCAGGATACTTTCGCTTTATCCACTCTTCTATTTTCCATGTAGCATCTTGTTTGCCATGATGCTCTCACTGAACTTTTACCATCGGTATCTGCTTGATCCAGAGAGTCCTAATACTCCAGTCCAATATTCGCACGGGTTTCTCCACATAGCTCAGGTCGGGTTGTAACACCAATGGCTCATTATTCAAAATGTGACCAAAATCGGCATTGTACTTTTTCAGCTGTGATACATGAAACACGTCGTGAATTCCTGTCAGTCTATCCGGCAAATCCAATCGATACGCCACCGGCCTAATTCTCTCCTTTATCGGGAACGGCCCCAAATACCTCGGATTCAGCTTTCCACCTTTCGGATGCTTCAAGATTCCTCTATTTGGTGTCAGTCTTAGGAATACACTGTCTCCCGCCTAGAATTCTAACTCTCTGCGCCTATTGTCTGCATAGCTCTTTTGTCGGCTCTGAGCTGCCTTCAACCTTTTCCTGATTAACTTGACCTTGTCTAACATTTCCTGAACACAGACTTCTCATAAGTTACTTATATGACCCTCTTCTGACCAACTCCAGTATAGTGGTACTTGACACTTGCGCCCATATAGTGCCTTATACGGAGTCATCCTAATCGAAGCTTGATAACTATTATTGTATGACAACTCCGCATACGACACGCATTCGATCCATTTATCTCCAAAATCCAGAACACACGCTCTCAGCATATCCTCTAGTATCTGTATAACCCTTTCTGACTGCCCATCGGTTTGCGGATGCGCCGTCGTACTAAACTTCAGACTCGACCCTATTGATTCTTGAAACTTGCCCCAAAAACGAGATGTAAACCTCGGGTCTCGGTCAGAAATAATACTTGAAGGTACTCCATGCAGTCAGACTATTTCTTGCACATAGGTCTTAGCCAACCTCTCCATAGAGTCTCTTACATTCACTGGTATGAAATGTGCTGATTTGGTCAGTCGATCCACCACCACCCATATGGTGTCCTTTTGGGTCCTTGACATAGGAAGTCCAGTAACAAAGTCCATGGTCACTTCCTCCCACTTCCACTCAGGTACTGGCAACGGTTGTAACAGTCCCGTTGATTTCTTGTGCTCTGCTTTGACCTTCTGACAGGTGAGACATGTCGAGACATACTTAACCACATCCCACTTCATTCTGAGCCACTAATAGGTCCTTTTCAAATCCTGATACATTTTGACCTCTCCTGGATGAATGGCATACTTTCTCTTATGCACCTCTTCCAAAATTCTGTCCTTCAATTGATACTTTCCAGGTACACACAACCGATCTCTGAAATACAAAACTCCCGCTTCGCCTTGCTGGAATTCACTGCCTTGCCGTTTAAGCTCCTTGTCCTTGAAAAGCTGAAATTCTGCATTACCTTACTGGGCTTCAATAATTTCCCGCTTTAGATTTGGTATCAACTTCAGGTTGCTAACAACAATTTTCTCCCCTTGCACTTCCGCTTTTCTATCCAACACATCCTGAACCACTTGAATCTCCTGCACTCTTAGTCTGGCCATACTAACTTTTTTGCTCAGACTATCAGCAATAACGTTGGCCTTCCCGGGATGATAGTTGATTGGACAATGGTACTCTTCCAAAAATTCCATCCACCTTCGTTGCCTCTGATTCAAGTCCTTCTGGGTGAAGATGTGCTTCAGGCTCTTGTGGTCAGTGAACATTTCACATTCTGCCCCGTACAAGTAGTGTTGCCATTTCTTTAATGTGAACACAATAGCAACCAACTCTAGGTCATGCGTGGGGTAGTTGATTTCATGAGGTCTCAACTTCCGAGAAGCATAGGCGATCACCTTCTGATCTTGCATCAAAATTGCTCCCAATCCTTCCTTCGAAGCATCGATATATAGAGCATAAGTCTTATCTCCCTCTGGCAGACTCAACACTGGTGTTGTCATCAATCTTCGCTTCAGCTCTTGAAAGCTCTTCTCACATTTTTCACTCCAAACAAATGGTACATCTTTCCTCAGCAGTCATGTCATAGGCGATGCGAGCGTTAAAAATCCTTTGATGAACCTCCTATAATAGCCAGCTAATCCTAAGAAGCTTCGAATCTCGGTGATGTTCTCCAGTTCCTTCCAGTCCGAAACTGCTTCAACCTTCGCTGAGTCTACCTTGATTCCATCCTTGGTCACCACGTGGCCAAGAAATGCCACACTATCCAGCCAAAACTCACACTTGCTAAACTTAGCGAAAAGCTTGTGCTCTCTTAGCTTCTCCAATACCAGCTTCAGATGCCCGCATGCTCCTCCGAACTCTTGGAATAAATGAGTATGTCGTTAATAAAGACCACCACGAACTTGTCTAAATAGGGTCGGAATACTCGATGCATCAAATCTATGAACACTGCTGGTGCATTGGTTACCCCGAATGGCATTACCACGAACTCATAGTGACCATATCTTGTGTTGAAGGCCGTCTTAGGAATATCCTCCTCTTTTATTCTCACTTGATAGTACCTTTGCCTCAGGTCTAATTTGGAGTAGCAACTGGATCCTTGTAACTGGTCGAATAGCTCATCAATCAATGGTAGGGGATACTTATTCTTAATCATCAGGTTGTTCAAGCCCCGTTAATCAATACACAGCCTCAAAGTCCCATCATTCTTCTTCACAAACAGCACAGATGCTCCCCAGGGCGACGTGCTAGGTCTGATGTAGCCTTGCTTCACTAACTCTTCTAACTGCTCCTTCAATTCTTTCAACTCTGCTGGTGCCATCCAATATGGAGTTCGGGATACCGTCTCCGCTCCTGGAATTAGGTCAATGGTAAATTCAACTTCTCGGCTGGGAGGTAGAGAAGTAAGTTCCACAAAGAACACGTCAGGAAAATCCTTTACTACCTCGGTATCCTCTAGAGTGCACTGATCCTTCGACTTGTTTATCACATAAGCTAAATATCCTTGACATCTTTGCTGAATGCTTGCCCCATTGTCACTCCAACAAGTTCTTCTGACCCCATTTCCAAATCTGCCCCACTCTCATTTCCCCAGTTGGGCGACTGCATTTGGGTCGTTTCAACCTCTAGTGCCACAGGTTCTACCTCCAGAACTCTCCTACCTAATGTAGCTACACGACACTTGGGTGCCATTCTAAACCATACCCAAATGATAAGTTTATGCATTTAAGTTTAAAACATTTTAAGCATGCAATCACATTCAGGTTTAAGTAAAAGGAAATCAGATGCAAGTTTTTGTTTAAAGAATTGCATAAAAAATTTTCAAACCTTAGAGTACTTCAAGTACTTTTATTTGCATAAATTTGAAATGAAAGCGGTAAACAGAAAGGAAACCCTTAACATGGAAGTTCATGGAAAGCAGAAAATGATCACTCTTAATCCTAATAGCTCTTAGCCCCTCTAGACCCCATCAGAATCTTCAAAGTCGGCTTCATATAACCACCCCCCGGAATTCTTAGAGAAGTCTATCCCAGCCCCACTTGCAACCCCTCTATTGGCTCTTTCCTGGGTCGCCTAGAACTCTCTCCGATCTCAACCTGGTTGGGTGGAGGTATGAAGGAAGGTCTAGGTGGAGACTCATAATCTATCCCCCCCCCCCCCCCGGATCATCACTATCAGCTGACAAATCAACTACGGGACTAGGAGGATGGGGAACATATGCCATATCGATCTCCTCATCTTCACTATCAGAAACCAAGTTTATCACAGGTATTGGGGGTGGCTCATTGATTGGGACCTAATCGTCACTACTATCTTCCAAGAGAATAACTGGCTGCGATGCAGGCTAAGGTGCAAGTTGAGGCATTGGTAGGTCTTCTGGGTAAATAGGGATAGGAGGATGCCATTGCTACTCTTTCCTTGCAGTTCTAAGCATTCTAACCATCCTATAGCATAAACAAGACAGGTTAAATAAAAGATTTGAACTTAAATAAAATAGAACATATACTATCAATATTTGCCTAAACCTATCACTTATAACACCCCACTACCTAAGCCCAATAGGGCCCGGAATATCGCCCCATTCAAAAGACAAGGGGTCTCTATAACTAGGTCACACAAACGCAAATAAAACAATACTTTAAAATTAAAAATTAATACAACCTAAAATTTCAAGAACAAAATCAAAATAAATTGATCACTATCATCTCTCAAAGAAACATATAAAATAAATAACATAGAGTCTTCAAGAAGGCAACAGTCTAGCTACTCATCCCCACAGCAGGATTGACCTGAAATCATGGCATAAAAGGGTGATGAGATAAAAAATCTGAGCTGGTCCGTGTGTACTTTGAGTGTTCATGTAAAACAATTCATGTATGTGAGTTGAAAAAATTTCATAAAAGAAAATGCTGGCAAGCAATAAATAAGGTTAAAATAAAGAGTGGCGTTTTCCTCTTTTCAAACCATACAAGTGCACAATATATACAACCACTCAAATGGGCGGCCATGGGTTACCACATGTTGGGCCCTATAACCATATAACGGTCAGAATGCTACACTTTGTGCAGACTGACAAAAGGTAGGTGTACGGCCTACCAGGTAAGATTCTCCTCCTTTTCTACACCCAAACAAATCGGTTGTCCATTCCGGAAACACACAGACGGTCAAAATGCTACACTTTGTGCAGACTGACAAAAATTAGGTGTACGGCCTACCGGGTAAGATTCTCCTCCTTCTCTACACCCAAAAAACCGGTTGTCCATTCCGAAAATACACAGTCTACATCACTGAAACTTGCAAGCTAGGACCGGCATGACTAAGTAGTACTGTCGCTTTACCAAGTTGAGTTCATCTTCTGGAGGTGGCCTCCTGCCAGAGGACTCGCTCTTGCTCTTCGAAATTAGTACTACTAGCTTACCCTTGTTGAGTACTCAAGTTTGATTATCCCACTTGGGAGAAAACTGATAAAACATTGCTTTATTTAGAAATAGCAATTAAAGGATTTTAAAGTTTGTGTCAAAGTTAGTTTTAGAAAGAGTTTTGTGTTTGAGTAAAACTGCTTGTTGATTTTCAAATAAATTGATTGACTGAGACAAGAAAGGAAACAGTTCTTAATTGCCTTTACAAAAATGAGTGTTCACATACTTCACGTTTGGCTTGCCATAATAACCTTTTTACAACAAATAAGTTTTATGCAGGAGCTTACCTGATCCTTTGCTTGAGCTAATTCAAAGATCTTCCAAAGCTGATCTAACCCCGCCTGGGGTAAACACAAGCCATAATTAAACTCAAGCCAAATTCGCTTCCATTAATAATCCTAATTCAACTTATTACAATCATGACCCTAATATCTTAAGCTTTAAGGCTAGATGATAAAGGGTTTTGTAAAATAAGTCTAGTTTGTTAAATAAAAATAACTAGGGGTTGTAAAATAATTTCTAATAAGTTATGGGTTCAAATAAAATCTTTGCTATTAATAAATAAACTAGGGTTTATTTGATGAAAGGTCCTAAGTCTTAAAAATAATAAACTATTATTAATCTCCTAATTAATAATTAATAGATAGAAAATAATTAGTAAATAAAATTAATAGTAAATTTTATTAACTTTGATCATAAGGTAATAAATAAATTTTACTAGTATTTATGAATATATGGCTTATAAGATTAATATTTTACCTATTATGATTGTTTATATAAAAGGCTTTACTTAATGTTATTATTATATATAAATATTTATAGACATTATTTTTAATAAAGATATCATTCATTTGGCTAAAATATCACTATTTCATTAACAATCCAATTCCAAAACTTCCTAGGGTTTTCGAAATTATTGGAAGAAAATATAGTATTAATTTTTATTAATATAATAAAATTGGATAACTTAAATAGTTTAGGATCAACAAGGTCATAATCATACTTTTCCTATGGCTAACAAGAATCATGAACATAAACTCTAATACCACTCAACAAACCATTCAATTCATGAATAAAGGCTTAAATTTTTATCTACCATCACATGATCCAAACTTCACTAAGTATAATCATATTCATGGCTTCAACAAGAATACAAGAACATAAAACCATATTCACCAAATGTGACATAATTTCTATCATGCTTAATCATTCATACTAACTCACGATATGAAGAGCATGCAACAAACCACAAAGCATCATAAAACTCAACCATGACAAATCATCCTCATGCTCCAATCTCAACTCCTTCATCTAAACACATACTCAATCTCCAATCACATTCAATCCTTTCCTAACAACATCCAAGAGACATGATTTTAGAATTAAGGAGAGGGTTAAAGAGATATACTCGATTGATGACTACCTTGTTGAAGTTTCAAGAGAATCCACATGCTTGGAAGGCTTGATCCAACCAAGAAGGAAGAAGAAGAAACGACAATGGTTGAAATAAACATTTCTGCCAAGAGAAAGAGAGAGAGAGAGAGTATTAGTATATTATTTTAAAGATTGAAGAGGAAAGAAGATGAACATAATCGTTCATGTTTACCTTGAGAGAGTTCTTGAATCTTCAAGAAAAATTCTAGTTTTTTATCCGATAGCAGAATTTTGTTTCCAGTGTTTGATGTTATAAAATACAGAAATGGATTCTAAAGGGTGAGTAGACGTGAACTGTGGTTTTGGGGAGAGATTGGAGGCGTTTAGGGTGGTCTTAGGCTTGGTGAATGGTGGTGTTTGTTCTTGGTGTTTTTGGTGAAATGGAAAGGATTGAGAGAAGGCTGGACGAAATTTGCTGAAAGGTGTTGGCCGAATGGTTAGAGGAATTCTGGTGATTGAATTTTTAGATTAGGGAGAAGAGGGAAAGCTGGTTGTTTGAAATTCAAAAGAAGCAATTTATGGAATGAATTAAGGTAGAAGATATGGTAAGAATTGTTTGGTTGATGGAGGTTCTTGGAGCTGCTATGGCTGATTGGAATTTGCTGAAGTTTTGCTGAGATGAATATGGTTTGTATGAGCTATAGGGTGGCCGAAATGTTGATTGTTATGGTGGAGGAAATTTCTGGTTGGTTAAGACTTAATCCATGGAAGTTTTCATGGAATAATTTGGTGAAATTTTGAATTCCAATTGAAGGCTTGATTGCAGTGATTGAATGAGTGATTTAAGGAGTGGCTATGGAGCTCTTCCTTGCAGATCAATGGAGGAGGGTGATGAAGTTCAGTTTATGGCTGACTAAGGTTATTTTCACAGAAAGGTGAAGTGGTTTTTCGGCCAAGATTGAAGAGGGAGCAAGGCTGGAATTTCTGGTTGTTCATTCGAATGGTTTGCTGGAATTTTTGTGCAGATTTTTCTGTAATGTTCCAGCTGATTTGCAAAAGGTTTGAAGGGGTATTGGAGGGTCCTTTAAGGATGGTTTCTAGCCTTCTTTATGGTGGAAAGATAGGGATGAATTACTGGCTTGAAGGCTAGAAGAATCAGCTTGGTTTTTGGACTGCTAAGTTGCAAAACTGTCCAGGTTTTTTTTTCTTGGTTTGCACAGCTTTGTGCATTCCAATTTTTGGCCAAAGGTTTCAGTCTTGAAGCTGATCAAATTGGCTATTTTTCTGGCAGTATTTAAGTGAGAAAAATGGTTGATGTTTTCGAAAGCTGGATTGGTCAATGAAGCTAGAAAATTTCCAGATTGCTATCATGAAGAAAATGAACACTTATGGAGTGGTGTTTGAAGGTTCAACCATAGAGATCAATTCTCTTAGGAATCTTCCTTAACTCCTTCCCCATTTCCAGCCAATAATCTATCTTGTAAGAGTCATTTTTGAGATTCCAAGGTTAATGAACCTTGCTGGATTTTCTAGAAATAAGAATGACCTTGGGATAAATTGAACAACTTAATTGATAAAGAATTAAGGTAAGCTAGAGAGTAGAAGGACATGAATCCCTTAAGAATTCTTATAGGGCACAAGAGTAGGTTTAAGACATTCCTTTCATGTCTCCGCTCGGATAACACTCCTACTTCTTCTTATGGCATGCAAAGCCAAAAATAATCCACCCTTCACAAAAATAAAATTAATCGTACTAAAATATGAATGATGTGATTTGAACTCAAGACCTTAGAGATTAATTTCAAAGCTCTAACCACTAAACCACAACAACTCTTGTTCTTATTTTCTCTCCTAAATATTCTTCCTATTTAATCCTCAAGTTATCTCCCTATTTCCTCCTCCAGTAAAATTACTATTTTACCCTTCTTACTCAATAAGCACAATTAAGCCTTCTAGACTATAAATCACAATTCCAAAGCACATAAAATCATTTAAAAATATATTTATACAAGCAAGAAAATATGATATGCATCCCGACCCCCTTACTCTAGGGTTAATTTTAGTTGGGGTTTCACAAGAATGACTTTGCCAATAATCATTCCAAATACATAAAGAAACTTTACATGGCAAATTTTAAAAATTTTGAACTAATTGGTTTTTATTTTTCCTATATAATTTTTTAAGTATACGTGGGAGGGTAGTGCAAGGAACACACTTTACAATAGGATTTACAGCATTTTGACAATATTTATTAAAATGTAATTTTTTTTTCACCAAAACTAAATGAAAGATATTATACAACTACCATTTTAGCTAATTCTTCTATCTACACTTTTTCACAATATATAAACAAACTAACATAAGGAGGAGTGGGGGTAGAAGTAGTGTACCTAGTAATTTGTTGTTGTTTAGAATCTAAATTGAACTCTTGACGATGATATATTTTTAGATGCTAAAAGAGCGTACTAATAACCTTTCCTTACCTAAATGCATATAATTTAGGAGTAGCAGTGTCATAATTACACTCATCTTTCATTTCACTAGATGACATTGTTATAATGGTGAAATGCTTAGTGAACACATCAACTTCCCTTTTTTGCGCTTTCTTTGTTGTAGTTTCGGAGTATCAATATGAGGATGTTGTGGTTGAGTTTCAACTTTTTCATCACTAATATGCACTAGTTGGTTGATTGTTGGAGGAGAAAATATCACTGGAGAAAATTTTGGATCAAAATCAGAGGCATATTGATAATTGGGTAGAGTATTAAATGTCTCCAAGTGCAAATAAATTGTAGCTACTAATCTTTTTTTTCCTACCCTTAGAACTACTTAGATGAGACATTTTTATAGGATAAAAAAATAAAAATAACAACAATATTATAAATTGAAATTGAGAATCAAGAGAGTTGAGAGAAATTGAAATAGTGGAGAGAAGTTGAAAGAAGTGTAAAAAAAATTAGGGGTTAATCGAATCTATTTATAGAGAGAGGAAGAGGGAGGAAAAAAGGCGTTGCCTATTATGACAGGCCATTGGCTTTTTTTATTTTTTATTTTTAATACTTCCACTTGTTAGCATGGAATTTTGACATGTCGTGTTAAGCATAAAAATGTCATATTTTCATAGCACTTTTCCTTAGGTTTTATGCACTCTGTTTTGTGAATATGTATTATTTTTACTCATATTATGTTATAATGAGTTTCAAGTGACAAATGAGTAAAATATACCTTAAATGATGAGTTTTCACACAAAAGATGATTTCCTAACACTTTGTTGCCTTGGAATATGTGCTTTATAGGGTTATTAAGTGTTTGAATAGGGCACGACATGAGGCATGACCACGATGCATGGTCTTGCAAAACAAAACAGTTCTAGGGACCATGCATGGCCAAGTGCTTGATTGTGCATGTGCCCATGCAGAACAAGGGAAAGTTTCAAACTCCCAGAAGTTTGTAGATTTTGAGGAAAAATAGCCCTATCAAATGCACGACCGTGCGGTTGCCCGTGCAAATGCATGGCCATAGCCATGCACTTTGCCCGTACTAGTGTCGAGGCAGTTTTGGAAGTTATTATGCACAGCCAATATGCATGGCCGTGCAACACTCCTGAAGAGGTTTAAAACATCCTAAATTAGTCCAATATCGGTTCAAACTTTTCAAATTCAATCCAAGATGGTTTAGAAGGATTCTATATAAGTTAAGGACATCTAATTCACATATAACATCAATATACTTCACCAAGAACATACTTCTCTTGGAGAAAAGCTTCCAAGAAGGCTAGGAGAATGAGGAGAAGAAGGCAAGACTTGAGATTGTACGCTTCTCAAGTGTTTATCTTTCAATCTTTCTCTTGTTCTTTCTTGTTTCCAAGTTGTCTATTTTTAGTTTCCTTTCTATGCAAACAATTGAGGATTTTTTTACCTATATTCAAAGGCTATGTTTTGTTCGTGATTTTTATACTTTGAGATTGATGTATTAAAGATTCTAATTTTGATCATATTCAAATTGGTTCTTGAGTATTTATGTAATTTTGATCATCTTCTCTATCATATTCAATTGTTTATGTATGCATAACATATTTAACTTCCATGGTTGGAAAGCTAAGTTAGTTAACCTTTTGGTTAATTTTACTAAGCAACATCTATTAATCTTGGTTATGTTGCATTTTTTTGGACTTGGTTAAGTTTAATAGGGAATTAAATGGTTCAAATTGTGTATATTTGCATTTTTTGGGATATATGCTAGCTTGATATTGATGATGCCTTGACATAAATATCAATCTTATGATTAGTCTATGACAATTGATTAATTGAAGTATTAAAATCTTTAAGAAAAAGTTCATTAATTTGGATTAGATTAGGAATAAGTTAGGAATTGATATCACTTTTGTAAAGGATAAGAATTCTATACTCTTTTGCATGGATTCTAAAATTCATAACTCTAGAGATTGAATCCATTTTTACAAGGACAAGAATTCTAATATCTTCTGCATAAATTTGAAAATCAACAATTCAAAGTAATCATATGAATGATAAGTTCTTAATTGGTTTCATGACATATGCCTAAGAATTTGATAATTTGTTAATTGGTCTTAAGGTTTCTTATTTTGCTTATTTCCTCTTTTTATTCTTTGTTTCTTAATTTCTTTGGATTAGTTTTAGGTTGTTTCCTTATTCAATTTCCCCTGTCTATTTGTAAATACTTGCACATAATTCATCATTAAACCTAATTAGGTTAAGTGTTATACGATGACATCATATGAACAAAGTTGATTATTTTTCTAATAGAGTATACTTCTCTTGTTTCTTGAAGGATACCCATATTTATGTTGTAATCTCCTTCCACAACAAATTTTCTATGCCATTTTGGGGAACAAAGTAAAATTTTGATCATCTTCATTCTTTGATTGATTCTTGTGATGCTTGATTTTGATCAGTTCTTTTGGTGCCAATATTCTACTCTTTACCTTTTAACATTTTCTCCTTTCTTTCTTTTTGTAGGGTGGCTCATCTAGTTGATGAATCTTAGAAGTGATAAGAAAGTTGACAAGGGTGAAATCACCAAGGCACTAAAATTGAATCCCAAGAAAACTAGGATTTGTGATAAAGAAACTCCTCCAGATGAGCCTTCTTCGCCTAAATCCGAATTTTCTATAATTGGTGAACAAATTGAATAGAATATCAGTAATATTTTTTCTAACCATGACTTTATAATGGATGCTAACTTATCTCTTAAAAAACTTGTCGCCCCTGCCCTTAATGATCACCCTTTATGCATTGTTTTTCTTCAAGTCACAACTAATTTTAAATTGCATTCTGGGTTCATCCAACTCTTGCCTTCTTTTCATGGTTTACTGGGAGAAGTTAAGAAATTTCATGTTGTATGCTCTAATATGAAACTGGATGGAATTCAAGATAAAGTCATTAAATTGTGTGCATTCGCATTTAGTTTGCATGGTGGAGATACAGATTGGTTATACCCATTGGTTCTATTAATAGTTGGTTGAATATGCAAAGGCTTTTTCTTGAAAAATATGTTCCTATATCTAGAGTTGCATCTATTACGAAAGAGATATGTGGCATAAGACAAGTTCATGGTGAGTCGTTGTATGATTATTGAAAAAGATTTAAAAGACTTTGTGCTAGTTGTCCACATTATGAAATCAGTGAGCAATTACTCATTCAATACTTTTATAAAGGTTTGCTTCTTCGTGACAGATTAATAATTGATGCGGCTAGTGACGGTGCCCTTGTGGATAAAACCCCACAAGCTACTAGGGATCTAATTTCCAATATGGCAACTAACACACAATCTTTTGGTACCAGGAATGACTCAATTAGGAACGTGGAGGAAATAAGTACAAATTCTTTAAAAGACAAGGCTAATAAGTTAACCACTTTAGTAGGAAAGATGCTAAGTCATAACTCACAAGTTAGGACGTGTAATATGTGCCATTCTCTTGATCATTCTAATGAAGCATGTCCTAATCTTGGCACTAATGAACAAGTCAATACCTTAGAGTTCCCAATTTAGTCCTCTAGAAAGTACAATCCCTATTGTAACACTTACAATGAGGGGTAGCGTGATCATCTAAATTCTAAATGGTGAAACTAAGGGGGGAGGCTACAAAACTTTGCAAACAATTCTTCTAATACACATCTCGAAAAGATCAAACCAATGGCATAACTTTAGAAGATATGGTCAAGTCTCTTGCATCTAGTTCTTTAACATTCCAAAAAGAGACCAAATCTAGCATCCAAAATTTAGAAAATCAAGTGGGACAATTGGCCAAGGTACAATTATTTAACAACCTTTCTTCTTAACTTCTTAACCATAAGGATCCATCTAATACCTAGATTTCCTAACGGTAGGAGATTTGTAGGAAATTTTCTTAAGAAAGGTTTTAATAGCTTACATAATTATAAGAATTCACTGCATAATCTACTTGTTTCTTTTCTCTTCAAAAGCTAATATTATTTTTTCTCATCTAGGGTTCACAAAGGAGATGCAGCTAGGTCAAGCAAATGATGTAAAACAAAAGCGCTTGTTGGGAGGCAACCTGATCGTTTTTACTTTTTATTTCATGTTTGTCATTTGCTTCAAAAAGAAAACATAAAAAAAAATTCTAGTTACTTTTCTTTTCTTACATCTTTCTCTCAATTTTTGTTTCATATTTTATTTGTTTTTATAAAAAACATTTTTCTGCAAAATGCACGACCTAAGACACGCCTGTGGCTATGGTTGTGCTTTAAAAAAAATCTGCAGATTGCATAGCAGAGTCTACATGGTTTTCCCATCTATCTTCACAAAATTCTTTCCCAAACCTTCCACCCATACTCTCCTCTGAATTCTCCCTCAAATACACTTGTATTACCCGCCATTTTCACCTTCAAAATCATAATTTTTTCATCAAAATAAAAATTTTGAAGTTCTTGAAAGATTTGTCTAAAAATTAAAACTTTGTGGGGGTTATTTGAGCAGCAAATCTTCAACAAAGCTAAGGCATTTTGGCAAGGAAAGCTTATCTTTCATTATTCTTTGTATATAAGCAAGAAATTGTATGGCACAAAGTGTCATCTTTTTTATAGTTTCATGGTCAAAATTGTAGCATTGTGAGGTCCAAGAATTAGCATTTTTTCTGCCTATTTGAGAGTATTTAAAGCTGCAAATTGTTATTTTGTTGGTGGAGAATTGATGCAGGAATGATATATCGTTTATTTGGAGTTTAGGAAATAGTATTGGTGGATTATGATAATTAATTATGCACATCTTCTTGGCAGAAAATTTCTGCACTTTGATTATATAAAACTGCTACATATTATTGCATTTTTCATATTGTGGAAATTGTTAGTGGATGGAGGAATTTGGTTAAATTGAGACGTTAGGATAGCATTCATGTGGATGTTTTGATGATCATGATATTGGGTTTTTGTAAGCTAAAATTGCTTTAGCATTCTATATTTTGTCCTGTGTTATGTTGAGGTTGGAAGAATGTTGTTAAATTGTGGTGAAGATTGAGAAATTTGTTGCCCTTCTTGGATTGATGATGGGAAGTACGGTAGTTTAATGGTATTTACCTTCACCTTGTTTATTCATCTCTTTGATACACTTGTCATCATTTATTAAGCTAGTTCCCTTTTCCCTTGCATTTGTTTTCATTCATAGAGCTTCTCCTCTCTTTTTTCCTTCTTGAACAAATTTCTTTGAACTTTTTCATAGCTCCAAAAAGAAAGTATGTTGTGAGGAGAGGTAGTGGATCTAGTTCTAGACCCTCTGACCAAGAAAGAGAACGTGACCTTGTTGATTTAAATTTCATTGACCTTAAACATATAGCTATTAGGTATCTCATGCATATCATATATGGCGCAGAGGAAAAATAATAACGAGATACCATCCCAGGATCCACATACGTGTGGAAAACAAGACATAAAGAGAACAAAGGTAACGGTTTTACCTTTCTTTGAGCGTCTGAAAAATTAAAATTTTCTTCTTCTTGTCGACGATTGTGGTGCGATCCAGAAATCCCCTTGATCAAACACCACAAGAGTTAAATGTCCAACCACTACAATCACAGTGTGTGATTATCTCTAACAGAAATCCACACAGAGGATCATTCTCAAGCACCAAGATATTTCTGTGCTAGTAAAAACCAAGAATGGCGGCTAGGGTTTTGATGAAGAACAACAAGAGAGAGAAATGAGAAGGGGTCGTGTGTGCCCTAGGGTTTTCGTGAATTGCCCTAACCCTTAGGCATCGTGCATATCTCTACATATCACAAAAATCCTGCTGAAAATACTCCATCTGAGAATTCTAAAACAATTAGAATTCCCTAATTGTAATTGGAATATCAATTTATAATAATTACAATTTGGCCCATAAATTATAACTAATTATAATTTATCACAACAATTTCTCTTTCTCGAATTAACCCAACTATGTTATCAAATAACATCTTGAGTATATAATCCTCTATTGTGTGTGTCCTATTAGGTTTCCTAGTCAATTGGTAGTGAACATAAATTAATCCAAACGTCTTTGAAATTAATAATCCATAATTAATTAGAATTAATCATATTAATTCTAATCAGGATTGGTTTATTAATTCATCATTTAATAAACCCATATTCCCAGATCATGAGCGGTATCTAGTAACACATCATGACCACCCAAGAATCCAGGAAGTCAAGTGGCTTGACATGAACCCTTCAATAACAAATTACAGTGCAATTAACTCCTTTCACTATATAATATCTCATTCGGTTTGGAGTACGGAATTAGTGACAACTCCTTCCAGAATATATATTAATTCTGGCCCGAATATAATAGTACTTGTACCAAGAACCCACTACTCTAGATGTGTATCAATTGCAACTGTTTCCAATACACAGATGCCTTGGCCAAGGACTTCTTGAGTAGTAATTCCTACAGGTGGCCGTAAGATATTCGCTACTACTATTAGGAGTGGTGAATCCTTTATTGACCTTCTCAATTACTTTCATTTACCTCACAATATACCCAATATCCATCCCATAGGTGGCCCTCGATCTGGCTCCAAAGATTGGAATCAAAGCACAATGCTCAGCAAACAAATTACCTTGGAGATCTCAAATCTAAGGATACTTGCACGTTTGCTATATTTAGATTGTATCACTAGTACTAAATAGTTATCTATGTGATTATCTCATAGCTAGATCATCCAATGTACTTGTTCTATTAACAAACATCCACGTGTTAATTTTGAATATCTTAATACTTACGGATATGAGAAGCACTGCCTGATCAAATCAGGAAGTCTAACACATGCTAATCTTAACGCATTAATGATGTCATATCTCATTAATACTATAACTAGGGACTATTTAAGTACTAATACTATACAGTGTAGTAGGAATTTCATATCATGATTTCCTTAACATAGTGTTGTCCTAAGGACTTTATCTAATAGTTATATTACACAAAACTAAACAAAAGAAACTGTAAGATAAATAATGCATTTTGTTAAAATAAAATGTGTCATATACAACGTACAAGTGATTGCCTCTAAGGAATAACACTAACAAACTCCCACTCGCACTAGAGCCAATCAATCATGTATCTAATACTGAATTACTCAACATGCCTATCATGTTTCTTTTGGGATAGTGCTTTTGTAAGCGGGTCAGCTATGTTCTCATCCATGGAAACTCTCTCTATCTTTGCATCATTCCTATCTATGATCTCCCAGATCAGATGATAGTGTCGGAGTACGTGTTTGGATCGTTGGTGAGACCGTGGTTCCTTTGCTTGTGCAATGGCTCCGTTGTTATCACAATACAAAGATATTGGACCAACAACACTAGGAAGCACACCCAGTTCCATCACAAACTTCTTGATCCAAATGGCCTCCTTCGCTACTTCAGAAGCAGCTATGTACTCAGCTTCCGTCGTAGAGTTGGCAATAGTCTCTTGTTTGGAACTCTTCCAACTAATTGCCCCTCCACATAACGTAAACACATAGTCGGATTATGATTTGAAATCATCTTTTTTAGATTGAAAACTGGCATCAGTATACCCGTTTATTTTCAAATCACCTTCTCCATATACTAAGAACACATCCTTAGTCCTTCGCAAGTACTTAAAGATGTTCTTTACAACCGCTAATGACCCTCACCAGGGTCAGATTGGTATCTGCTCGTCAAGCTGAGAGCACAAGATACATCAAGCCTTGTACATATCATAGCGTATATAATAATAGATCCAATTGCCGAAGCATATGGAATCTTACTTATGTGATCCATTTCAACTTGTATCTTGGGAGATATCGACTTTGAAAGGCTTACACCATGTGACATAAGTAAGAATCCCCTTTCGGATTGATCCATGCTAAACCTCTTTAGCACTTTATATATGTATGTAGACTGTGAAAAACCTAGCAACCTTTTAGATCTATCTCTATAGATCATTATTCCAAGAATATAGGTTACTTCACCAAGGTCTTGTTAATGTTGTGTCATAGAGGTAATCACTTGTACATTGTATATGACACATTTTATTTTAATAAAAGGCATTATTTATCTTACAGTTTTTTTTGTTTACTTTTAAGCAATATAACTGTTTGATAAGGTCCCTAGTACAACACTGTGTTAAGAAAATCATGATAGAGATCAAGATATGAGATTCCCACTACACTGTATAGTGTTAGTACTTAAATAGTCCCTAGTCATAGTATTAATGAGACAGGACATCATTAATATGTTAAGACTAGCATGTGTTAGACTTCTTGATTTGATCAGGTGGTGGTTCTCATATCTGTGAGTATTGAGATACTCAAAGTTAACACATGGATACTTGTTAATGAAACAAGTTTATTGGATGACCTGGCTATGAGATAATCACATGAATAACTATTTAGTGCCAGTGATATAATCTCAATATAGCAAACGTGCAAGTATCCTTAGACTTGAGATCTCCAAGGTACTTTGTTTGTTGAGCATTATACTTTAATTTCAATTTCTGGAGCTCGATCGAGGGCCACCTATGGATGGATATTAGGTACATTGTAAGGTAAACGAAAGTAGTTGAGAGGGTCAATAAAGAATTCACCACTCCTAATAGTATGGGCGAATATCTTACGGCCACGTGTAGGAATTACTACTCGAGAAGTCCTTGGCCAAGGCAACTGTGTATTGGAAACAATTCCAATTGATACACATCTAGAGTAGTGGGTTCCTGGTATAAGTACTATTGTATTCGGGCCAGAATTAATTCTAAATGGATTTGGCACTAATTCCGTACTCCAAACTGAATGAGATATTGTATGGTGAAAAGAGTTAATTGCACTGTAGTTTATTATTGAATGGTTCATGTCAAGCCACTTGACTTCCTGGACTCTTAGGTGGTCATAATGTGTAGCTAGTGTTGGATTGTATGCCCTCTTAGACTAGGTTTCTGATGTAAAATCGAATATTTTAATAAAAGAATTTATTTTCAGAAATTGTTTGTGAATTTACTTTTTATTTGTGCACGATTTTCGTTTGGAACAGACCCATTGTATTTAAATAAGTGATCCATATGAATGGTGGTCTTTCACAGTAAGGTATGGATCACGGGTTATTTAACACATAAACTTTTGTTCTTAACCTATTGATGAGACTGGGAATCTCATCATGTTTAGGTTATTATGTTATGAATTCCAAATGGGGAATGGATTACTTTTAGCCAGTGGGTAGTCCACTCACTTCATGACATAAGCGTATTTCGAATACGTAGAACAGGACCTATAGTAGTGGTTTCTCAAAGTACTATATGGTAGAAACCTAGACTACTACCGCTACAGCGTGAACTAGTACTCTACGACTTGAGTATTAGTTGGTGGTCTGGCGAAGCTGAGAGCATATACTTTGATTTGCTATACTTGAGGTTCTATCGTAGGGCCAAAATACTTACATGTTGGGTATATGTGACTAGTTAGCTAAGACAGACTTATACAAGATAGTTTCTGCACTATATCGCCCCTTGTGGTTGTCCGAATGGTCTAAAATGTCCAGGGCCCTGGGAAACATAACTTGGATGTTTGCTTTAGGGTAGCTCCCTTGGAAAGCGGAAACACTCCAGGAAGTCGTGGATCATTGGACTAGAAGCCTAAGGATGGTAGATGTCATTTAGAGGGTGTTAGTACACTTCTTCCTCTCTAAATGTACGGCGATGTGTAGAGGGGTATTTTAGTCATTTCACCTGTAGGTCGGAGACTTTGCTAATGCAGCATTGTCCTTGGGGTCAATATTTCCTTATGGTGATATTAGGAAATATTTAAAATGCAAAATACAGCTATTTATATAGCAGGGTTATTTTGGTCATTTTAGCAGCCAAGGCGATGTGTCTTTTTGGTCCTCGGAATAGCCCGTAAGTCCTAACTACTTTTGGGTTGAGGAATTGGTCTCAGTTGAAGAGGATTTTATTTTATTTTATTTTATTCAGGAAGTCTAATTTATTATTGGATTGGAATAAAATAAATAAATAAATAAAATAGGAGTTGAGAGAAAATTAATTATCTAGTTTATTTGGTTAATTAATTATTCAGGGCCTAGGTCAAGTATGAATAATTAGGAAATTAACCTGGGCTTAAACTAGGGGAAATAATTAATATTTAATTATTTATTGGGTTATTTATATATGCCCAAGAAATAAATAATTAAAGATTAATTATTTTGGTTCATTTGGGCTCATTAATTATTTATTGGGTTATTTATGTAAGTCCAGAAAATAAATAATTAATGTTTATTATTTTGGGCCTTTTGGGTCCAAGGAAAATAATAAATATTTTTCTGGCCCAATAGCTTGGACCTTAGGGTTTTTCCAGATACAGTTAAGAGGAGTTTAGGGTTAGGCCAAACTGATTCTCAGGATAACATCCGAGTGTTTTGAAATCCCGGAAATATGTTTATCAGATAATGAGAGACCTAATTTTGGGTAACTAATAAACAACTCTTTGGAAAAAGAAAAACCCTAGTTTTCCCTACCCAACAGAAGACTCACGTCTCTCTGGAGAGCCTCACGTAAGCTCTCTCTCTCACGCCTCCCTCTTCTTGGTTTCTCCTTGGGGCTTTGCTAACCAATAGCAAGTGAACCAAGGAGATTTGAGACCATTCTTCTTCTCTGTTGTGTTCACCGACTAGAGGCTAGGTTGAGGAATATCCTGAGAGCTGGAAAGCTAGGCGTTCATGCAAATAAGGCAGAGTAGAAGGCTAGCGGGTGTTCAACTGGAAGCTTCTTCAAGTGGGCAAAGCTAGGCGATTCCAGTCGTTCAATCCGTTCTTACTCAACCTAGAAGGGTTAAGGAGCGCAAAGGTATGATCTTCATGCTTCCGTATAGCCTTTAAGGCTTGATTTTATTTTTTTCTATTTAATTTTTACGCTACTAGTGCATGCTCTCTGTTTTCGTCTCCCAAAATGTGGTATCAGAGACACTGGTTTTTGATCAATATAGGGAGTATGGTAGTTAATAAAATTGGAGAAAATGATTATACCTATGATCCTTCGCTGTTTTGTTATTGGATAGGATCTCTGTGAGCTTCATCGTTGAAGCATAGGCACACTGTAAATTTTTTTTGGCTTTGAAGTTTAATCGTGTAAACCCAATTTAAATGGGTATAGGCGGTTGTGTGTTTTGTTTTGGATTTTTTTGTAAGTAAAAATGTCCAAAGAAGCTAAAGAAATGAGCAAAATGTGAAGCAGAAGAGTTTCTGCAAATTTCGCGTGAGAAAGGAGAAAAAACGAAAAAGACAACTATTCCTAAGCCAATTGAGCCGAGCCGAGCCGAGCCACTGCCGAAATTGTGAGAGGAGCTGCTGACTATCAGCCGCGTAAGTCGAGCCGCATCAGCGAAATTGAAGCCGAATTCAATTGCAAATTTGCAATTGAATTGCAATTGGCTTTCGGGTTCTTGCGCGGGTCAAAGGAGATCCGATCAGGCAGCACGCGGGCTGAAGCGCGGGTCAGCCGCATAAAGGAAATGGGCGCGGGCGAAAACCACGGGTCACGCTTGAGGGAGATCTAGTGCGGCCGCGGTGGACCGCAGGCCACGCGGGTGCGGATCCGCTGCAACAGGTGCAGTGGACCGCCAGCCATTTTTTTGCAATTTTTTTTTCTTTTTCGTTTTGGGTCCCATACCAAGCGAAGTTAATATTTTTGCAATATTTATATTCTTGGAATATATTTGCATGAAAAATATTAGTAAGGGATTTTAGGATTAAACAAGATCATTAATTAATTAATTAATTAATGTGTTTAATTCTATTATTTGGGCACTTAGGTTTAAAAAATAGAAAAGCATGAAAACTTTTACTATTTTCGAGTATGCTATTTTTTTTATGTACCTATGTGTGTTTTTTCTCAAAGACCAAAGTCTTTGGGAACATTTTTGACAAGAAAAATATTTTTCTTCAAAAACTAAATGGTTATTTTAATTGGTACAAAAATTAATCCTTGAATATTTTCTCAAATGATTTAATCCTTGACATAGAAAATATATTGAATTTAGATATTTTTGTAAATTAAAATGGAGAGCCATTTTGTTTTGTTTTGGACTAGAAAAATGATTTTGTCAAATAAACTTGAGACCAAAGTCTCTAGAAAGTTTTAATTTGAAAATTTTTTAAATCATTAAGTTTTAACTTAAATAAAATTAGTCCATGGAGAAAATCTCTCAAAGGATATAAGCCTTGACATAGAGATTTTATTGGACTTAGATATTTTATTTTTGAGTTAAGAAAGAACTTAATGGAAATTTCAAAAGGATATTTTTCCAAGAAAAACTTTTATTTTAAAAGACTAAGTGGGAGAGGGGTTCCAACGACCCCACGGCTTCCATCACGGTCCTCATTAGAGATCGTGGATCCCCTCGCGTCACCATGGGAGTGAACCCGTATAGGATGGGGATACCACAAGGATCTAGATCTAATGGAAGGATGTAATTAATAACCCGGAGCATGTACTATGATCGGCCAGCCCACGTTGGAGGTTATAGTGCGAGGTATGTCCATAGGAAATGAGAGGAAACGGCCATCCCACGATGGAGTTATTCTCTAGTCCATTATCTAGAAGGGAAATTAATTTGTGGTGGTTAATACACTTAGCTTAGGAAACTGTTAATCTTCCCAAGAAGCTATGTCAGTTTTCCTAAGATCCAAATTATTTTCAGTGTACAAATTTTATTTTGTTTTCACAAACTAAATTCTGTCTTTTATTTTCGATTTTCAGAAATGGCGGGAGGTTCTTTTAGTCCATTGGTTGTTATTCTCAGGGAGAATAAGTTAACAGGTTCAAACTATGTGGACTAGAAAAGGAACTTGGACATAATACTCACAGCTGAGGAGTATAAGTATGTCCTTTACGAAACCTGCCCTGTTATCGGGGAAGGTTCCACCGCTGAAGAGCGAGAGGCTGAAAAGGCGTGGAAGAAAGCTGACGAAATGGCACGTTGCTATATGTTAGCTTCCATGTCTAATGTGCTGCAGTCAAAACACGAACACATGGCTTCTGCATATGACATAAGTCAATCATTGGCAACTATGTTCGCAGACAAGAGCTGGCCCGAAAGGCAGGAGACTCTTCGAACTATTGTGAACACTAAGATGGCTGAGGGAGCATCAGTCCAAGAGCATATGCTCAAGATGATTGCTGCTTTCGAGGAGGCAGAAATCTTAGGGGCTGTCATTGACCCCGAGAGCCAAGTGGACATGGTTCTCGAATCTCTACCAGGCTCTTTCACTTAGTTCAAATTAAACTATAACATGAACAAGTTGAACATGAGTTTAACTGAATTGATGAAGGAGCTCCAGATGGCGGAGAAGGTCATGAAGCCGCAGTCAAAGGCCATGATTGCTAAGGCTTCTTCCTCAAGAACTGGGCCTAAACCCAGAAAGTTCAAGAGGAAGAAGGGGAATGCAGCAACCCAGCCCAAGACCCAGCCCAAGGACAAACCAAAGGGCAAGTGCTTCAAGTGTGGGAAGAAGGGACACTGGAAAAAGGAGTGTCCAGATCTTCAGGCCAAGAAAAACCCCACAGGTAATGTTTACTATCTAGAGTCCATATCAATGGTAGGATCAACTTCCACTTGGATTGTTGATTCTGGAGCCACTGATCATATCTGTAACTCCTTGCAGGGGTTTAGGAAGATAAAAAGACTCAAGAAGGGCGAACATGGGCTTCGAGTGGGTAATGGAGCACAAGTCTGGGCCCTTGTAGTGGGAGAGCTGGATCTTCTTTTTTATTGTAATAAGATAGTGGTTTTAAAAGACATTTTATATGTACCTGGTTTTCGTCAGAATTTGATTTCAGTTGCAAAACTTATTAATCAAGGATATTCTGTATCTTTCTATTCTGGTATTTCTATCAGTAGAGATGGAGAAATTTTATGTACTGGGCACATGTATGGTAATCTGTTCTTTTTAAACCCTATTAACAACCAATCAAATAACGCTCAGTCTGAACCTTTAACTAAGAAGAGAAAGACCAATATCAATGATTCATACCTTTGGCATCTAAGGTTGGGTCATATTAACTCAACCAAGATTTAGAGGCTAATCCATGATGGGCCTTTGGGCTCATTGAGATTGGAAAGTTAGCCTCAGTGTGAATCCTGCCTGATGGGAAAAATGACCAAAAGGACTTTTACACCAAAGGCAGATAGAGCCAAGGAGGTGTTGAGTCTTGTTCACACTGATGTGTGTGGTTCATTGTCTACACCAGCTAGGGGAGGTTTTGAGTACTTCATCACGTTCACAGATGATTGTACGAGGTATGGTTACATTTACCTGATGAGACGCAAGTCTGACTCTTTTAACAAGTTCAAAGAGTTTAAGGCTGAAATGGAGCGTCGGACAGGTAAATTAATCAAAACCTTACGATCGGATCGTGGTGGAGAGTACCTCCTAGGTGAATTCAATGACTACATGGTACATCATGGAATAGTATCCCAACTCTCTTCGCCGAGAACACCCCAGCAAAACGGAGTAGCTGAGAGAAGGAACAGGACGTTGATGGAAATGGTCTGAAGCATGATGTCTCATACTACTCTTCCAGTGTCATTTTGGGGATATGCCCTGCAGACAGCGGCATATATTCTGAACTTAGTGCCTTCCAAGTCAGTACCTAGGACTCCCTATGAGATGTAGACTGGGCGTAAGCCAAGTCTGAATCATCTCAGGATTTGGGGTTGTCCAGCTTATGTACTGATCAAGGGAGACAAGTTGGGACCAAGATCAGAATTATGCTATTTTGTTGGGTATCCAAAAGGGACAAAAGGAGGCTACTTTTATCATCCTAAGGAGCAGAAGGTACAAGTCAGTACCAATGCTAGATACTTGGAAGATGGTCAAAGTACTTCCACTAAAGGTTCAACGAGGTTGGAAATTGAGGAGAAGTTATCTACAGAATCAACTTCTTCTGACCCGATTGTGGAACAAGAAGAGGCACAGCCTCAAGAACCTGTGCAAATGGAGCCTCATCGTAGTGGGAGAGTGTCTAGGGTTCTGAAGAGATGGACTGGAGAAGCTTTTGAGCTGGTCTCTGACCATCAGGAACAAGACCCCACTAGATACGAGGAGGCTATTGCTGATGCCGATGCAAATCTGTGGCATGAAGCAATGAAAGCCGAGATTGAGTCTATGTACCTCAATCAGGTTTGGGATCTTGTAGCTTCACCTGAGGGGATAAAACCCATTGGGTGCAAGTGGGTATACAAGAGAAAGAGAGGAGCGGATGGGAAGGTGGAAACCATCAAAGCTAGGCTTGTGGCGAAAGGGTATACTCAGAAAGAGGGAATCGACTATGAGGAAGCCTTTTCCCCGGTAGCCATGCTTAAATCCATCCGCATCCTCCGTGCCATCGTATGTCACTATGACTACGAGATATGGCAAATGGATGTCAAGACGGCATTTTTAAATAGCCATCTTAGCGAAGACAACTATATGTCCCAACCGGAAGGCTTCATTGCTGAAGGCTAGGAACACATGGTTTGCAAGCTTAAGAAGTCCATTTATGGACTTAAGTAGGCATCGAGAGCATGGAACATTCATTTTGATGAGACTGTAAAGTCTTATGATTTTATTCAAAACGAAGATGAACCATGCGTGTACAGGAAACTTGAAGGCATTAATGTGGTTTTTCTTGTCTTGTATGTGGATGACATTCTACTCATTGGAAATGATGTAGGGATATTGTCATCTACAAAGGTTTGGCTGTCTAGTCAATTCAGTATGAAGGACTTGGGAAAAGCTAGCTATATTCTCGAGATTAGGCTTATTAGAAATAAGAAGCAGAGAATGTTAGGGTTATCCCAAGCGACATACATTGACAAGATGTTGGCCAAGTACAACATGGACTCATGCAAGGGAGCTCTAATCCCTTGCAGACATGGGTTGTCATTTTCTTTGAAGGACTGTCCTAAGTCTCAAGAAGAAAAGGACAGAATGAGTAGGATTCCCTACGCTTTGGCTGTGAGAAGTCTCATGTACGCCATGCTGTGTACTAGGCCAGATATCTACTTTGCTATGGGCTTAGTTAGCAGATATCAGTCAAACCCAGCGGAGGTTCATTGGCAAGCTGTAAAGCATATTCTCAAGTACCTCAAGGGAACGAGAGATTATATGCTGGTTTACAGGGCTGATGATTTGGTTCCTACAGGATACACAGACTAAGACTTCCAGGAGGATAAGGATGGGAGAAAATCCACTAGTGGATATGTCTTCACCTTGTCTGGAGGAGAAATTTCATGGAGGAGTATCAAGCTGTCTTGTATTGCTGACTCAACCATGGAAGCTGAGTATGTGGCAGCTTCGAAGGCGTCCAATGAAGCAATTTGGCTCCGGAAGTTCCTTTCAGAACTTGGAGTCGTACCACATATGGACAGGCCGGTTGTGATGTATTGCGACAACACTGGAGCAGTATCGCAATCTAAGGAACCTCGAAACCACAAGAAGGGGAAACACATCGAGAGAAAGTACCACCTGATCCGGGATTTCATCCAAAGACGGGAAGTCGCGGTGGAGCATATTGCCTCAGAAAATAATCTAGCAAATCCATTCACCAAGCCTTTGGCTGAGAGAGTCTTCAAGAGACACTTAGACGTCATAGGGGTGGGCACCTATGGACTTACCTAGTCTTAGAGTGCAAGTGGGAGATTGTTGGATTATATGCCCTCTTAGACTAGGTTTCTGATGTAAAATCGAATATTTTAATAAAAGAATTTATTTTCAGAAATTATTTGTGAATTTACTTTTTGTTTGTGCACGATTTTCGTTTGGAACAGACCCATTGTGTTTAAATAAGTGATCCATGTGAATGGTGGTCTTTCATAGTAAGGTATGGATCACGGGTTATTTAACACATAAACTTTTGTTCTTAACCTATTGATGAGACTGGGAATCTCATCATGTTTAGGTTATTATGTTATGAATTCCAAATGGGGAATGACTTACCTTTAGCCAGTGGGTAGTCCACTCACTTCATGACATAAGCGTATTTCGAATACGTAGAACAGGACCTATAGTAGTGGTTTCTCAAAGTACTATATGGTAGAAACCTAGACTACTACCGCTACAGCATGGACTAGTACTCTACGACTTGAGTATGAGTTGGTGGTCTGGCGAAGCTGGGAGCATATACTTTGATTTGCTATACTTGAGGTTCTATCGTAGGGCCAAAATACTTACATGTTGGGTATATGTGACTAGTTAGCTAAGACAGACTTATACAAGATAGTTTCTGCACTATATCGCCCCTTGTGGTTGTCCGAATGGTCTAAAATGTCCAGGGCCCTAGGAAACATGACTTGGATGTTTGCTTTAGGGTAGCTCCCTTGGAAAGCGGAAACACTCCAGGAAGTTGTGGATCATTGGACTAGAAGCCTAAGGATGGTAGATGTCATTTAGAGGGGTGTTAGTACACTTCTTCCTCTCTAAATGTACGGCGATGTGTAGAGGGGTATTTTAGTCATTTCACCTGTAGGTCGGAGACTTTGCTAATGCAGCATTGTCCTTGGGGTCAATATTTCCTTATGGTGATATTAGGAAATATTTAAAATGCAAAATACAGCTATTTTTATAGCATGGTTATTTTGGTCATTTTAGCAGCCAAGGCGATATGTCTTTTTGGTCCTCAGAATAGTCCGTAAGTCCTAACTACTTTTGGGTTGAGGAATTGGTCTCAGTTGAAGAGGATTTTATTTTATTTTATTTTATTCAGGAAGTCTAATTTATTATTGGACTAGAATAAAATAAATAAATAAATAAAATAGGAGTTGAGTGAAAATTAATTATCTAGTTTATTTGGTTAATTAATTATTCAGGGCCTAGGTCTAGTATGAGTAATTAGGAAATTAACCTGGGCTTAAACTAGGGAAAATAATTAATATTTAATTATTTATTGAGTTATTTATATAGGCCCAAGAAATAAATAATTAAAGATTAATTATTTTGGTTCATTTGGGCTCGTTAATTATTTATTGGGTTATTTATATAAGTCCAGGAAATCAATAATTAATGTTTATTATTTTGGGCCTTTTGGGTCCAAGAAAAATAATAAATATTTTTCTAGCCCAATAGCTTGGACCTTAGGGTTTTTCTAGATACGGTTAAGAGGAGTTTAGGGTGGACCTTAGGGTTTTATCTGGATACGGTTAAGAGGAGTTTAGGGTTAGGCCAAACTGATTCTCAGGATAACATCCGGGTATTTTGAAATCCCGGGGATACGTTTATCAGATAATGAGAGACCTAATTTTGGGTAACTAATAAACAACTCTTTGGAAAAAGAAAAACCCTAGTTTTCCCTACCCAACAGAAGACTCACGTCTCTCTGGAGAGCCTCACGTAAGCTCCCTCTCTCACTCCTCCCTCTTCTTGGTTTCTCCTTGGAGCTTTGCTAACCAATAGCAAGTGAACCAAGGAGATTTGAGACCATTCTTTTTCTCTGTTGTGTTCACCGACTAGAGATTAGGCTGAGGAATATCCCGAGAGCTGGAAAGCTAGGCGTTCATGCAAACAAGGCGAAGTAGAAGGCTAGCGGGTGTTCAACCGGAAGCTTCTTCAAGTGGGCAAAGCGAGGCAATTCCAGTCGTTCAATCCGCTCTTACTCAACCTAGAAGGGTTAAGGAGCGTAAAGGTATGATTTTCACGCTTCCATATAGCCTTTAAGGCTTGGTTTTATTTTTCTCTATTTAATTTTTACGCTACCAATGCATGCTCTCTTTTTTCATCTCCCAAAAGCTAGATACCGCTCATGATTTAGGAATATAGATTTATTAATTGATGAATTAATAAATCAATCCTGATTAGAATTAATATGATTAATTTTAATTAATTATGGATTATTAATCTCAAAGATATTTGAATTAATTCATGTTCGCTACCAATTGACTGGGAAACCTAATAGGTCACACACAATAGGGGATTATATACTTAAGATGTTATTTCATAATATAGTAGGGTTAATTTCGAGAAAGAAAAGTTGTTGTGGCCAAATTATAATTAGTTATAATTATGGTTCAAATTATAATTGTGAGAATTTGATGTTTCCAATTACAATTAGGGAATTCTAATAGGATTAGAATTCTCAATTTTAGCAAGGTTTTTCGATTTATATGTATGACATACTGGAAACCCTAGCTGAGGTTTTGAAAAAATGGAAACCCTAGGCAATACACAACATTCTCTTCTTCTTTTTCTTCTCTCTCTCTCTCTCTCTCTCTCTCTCTCTCTCTCTCTCTCTCTCTCTCTCTCTCTCTCTCTCTCTCTCTCTCATTTTGCTGAAAACGTGAAGAACCCTAGCCGCCTTATTTTTCTGCTAGCATAGAAATATTTTGGTGCTTGAGTGTATCCTCTGTGTGGATTATTGTTAGAGATAATCACACACTGTGATTATAATGGTTAGACGTTCAACTCTCGTGGATTTTGATTAAGAGGATTGCAGATCGCGCCTCGACTTGAAAAAGAAATTTTTTGTTCTTCGGACGATCATAGAAATGTAAAAAGATGTTACCTTTGTTATCTTTATATCTTATTTTCCACACATATGCGAGTCCTGGGATGGTATCTCGTTTTATTCTTCCACTGCGCCGTATAGGATACGAGCCAAAAATACCCAACAGGTCTTTCATGGAGAATTGTTTGGACAACCAAATTTTAACCGTTTGCAAGACAGGTATATCGTTTCCTATTAGCAATATGTCATCTACATAAAGTAATAAGAAAACAATTATGCTCCCACTGACCTTCTTGTATATATAAGGCTCATTCATGTTTTTGAATGAAACCCTTTGATTATTTCATCAAAATGGATGTTCCAACTCCTAGAAGCTTGCTTAAGTCCATAAATGGACATTTGTAGCTTACACACCTTTGTGCTATCATTAGATATGAAACCCTCTGGTTGTATCATAGACACTTCCTCGGTCAGATTTCCATTTAGAAAAGCTATTTTTACATCCATTTGCCAAATCTCATAATCATAATGAACAGTATTGGCTAGGAGTATCCTGATGAATTTTAACATGACTACTGGCGAGAAGGTTTCGTCATACTCAATACCATGTTGTTGATGATAACCCTTCGCCACTAGTTGTGCTTTATAGGTAACTACGTTACCATTCATGTCTGTTTTCTTCTTGAAAACCTATTTGCATCTAATAGGTTTAATTCCTTTGGGTGGATCAACCAAAGTCCATACTTGGTTGTCATACATGGAATCCATCTCTGACTGCATGGCCTCAAGCCATTTGCCAGATTCTGAACTGTTCAAAACATCCTTGTAGGTAGTAGGCTTATCTTCATCTATGAGCAATACGCCGTTGTGGTTATTAATGAGAAATCCATATCTTTCAGGTGCCACTCATATCCTACTAGACCTACGAGGTTCTTGTGAAGTAGAAAGTTCATCTATTCTCTCAATAGATGTGGGATCAAACGATTGATCCTTATTTGTTTGATTTTCTTGAACTTCACTAAGTTCAATTTTACTCCCACTGTCCCCTTTGAACATGTGCTCCTTCTCTAAGAAGACGGCATGCTTCGAAATAAACACTTTGTTTTCAAAGGGTAGGTAGAAGTAATATTTGAAAGATTCTTTTAGATATCCTACAAACAAACATTTGTCAGACTTACTATCGAGTTTGCCTAACTGTGGCCTTTTGACAAATGAAGGACAACCCCATACACGTAGGTAAGATAACTTTGGTTTCCTATCAAAGAACATCTTAAATAGGGTAAAATCAACCAATTTTATCGAAACTCTGTTTAGTATATAAACAGAAGTCTCTAGTGTATACCCCCAAAACGATTTTGATAGGTCTGCTAAGGCCATCATGGTCCGTACCATGTCTAGAAGGGTTTTATTCCTTCTCTCAAATACACCGTTATGTTGAGGTGTATGTGGTGGAGTCCATTGAGGTAATATCCCATTATCTCTAAGATAACTCAGAAACTCTTGGCTCAAGTATTCTCCTCCTCAATAAGATCTTAGAGCCTTAATACTTTTGCCAAGTTGTTTCTCTATTTCATTCTTGAAGTCGTTGAACTTATCAAAGGCCTCAGATTTGTATTTCATTAAATACAAATACCCGTATCATAAAAAATCATCGATAAAGGTTATGAAATAGTTATAACCTCCTCTTATTTGTATTGACATTGGGCCACGTACATTAGAATGTATAAGTTCTAATAACTCCTTGGCCCATTCTCCTTTTCCTGGGAAAGGAGTTTTAGTCATTTTATCTAGTAAACAAGACTCGCATGTGCTATATGATTCATAATCAAATAACCCTAAGTCACCAAGCTTGTGTAACTTAGAAACACGATTTTTGTTTACATGGCCTAAACGACAATGCCATAAGTAAGAGGTGTTAGAGTTATCTATTTTAGACTTCTTATTATTTATATTGAAAATTAGATTATCCAAGTCTAAAATATATAAACCATTAACCAGAGTTGCTGAATCATAATGAATATCATTCAATGAAAAAGAACAATATTTATTCTTAAATATCAAATGAAATCCATTTAAGTCTAACCATGCAACTGAGATAATATTTTTCATTAAAACTAATACATAGTAACAGTTTTCTAATTCTAGAACTAATCTCGAAGGCAGGTCCAGCTCATATGTTCCATAGCAAGTGTAGCAACCTTTGCCCCATTTGCAGTAAGTAGGTCCATATTGCCTTTCTCTAGCCTTCTACTGCTTTTTAGTCCCTGCAAGTTATTACACAAATGAGATTCGCATCCGGTATCTAATACTTATATCTCATTTCTAAAGACAGTATTTATCTCAATCATAAATATACCCGGAGTAGAAGTAGAAGTGCTTGCAAACTTCTCCTTCTGCTTCTTGTCCTTAAAGGTCTCTAAGTAGGCCTTGCAGTTGCACCTCCAGTGGCCCATCTTACCACATTGATGGCATAGGCCCTTGGTAGCAGTGTCTTTCTTCTTCACACCACATTTGGGCTTCATGGGAACCTTCTTCTTCTTCTTAGAAGAAGAAGATTCTATCATTAAAACTGCATTGGAATCCTTCTTCATGGAGGACTCTGCAGTTTTGAAAAGATTGATCAACTCAGGAATGGTGGACTCAATCTTATTCATCTGATAGTTAATCACAAATTGTGATAAACTATTAGGTAAAGACTGTAGAATTAAGTTAATACTTAAGTCATAAATCATTGAGAACCCAAGAGATCTAAGCTTCTCTATTAAGCCCAGCATCTTCAACCCATAAACGGCCACAGAAGAACCCTCTACCATTTTACAACGGAATACTTGCTTCGAGATTTCATATCTCTCAGTTCTAGCTTAGGCGTCAAACAGCTCTTGAAAATGTTGTATAATCAATTAAGCATCCATATGCTTGTGCTATTTTTGCAGCTTGGGAGTCATGGATGCTAGCATAATACACGATATTGTATCACTATCCTCCTTGTGCCTTTTGTGGATAGCATGCTTATCAGCATGAGCATCTTGAGCTGGTAGTGGCGGAATAGGAGCATCTAGCACGTAGAGCAACTTTTCCGATTTGAGAACGATTCTCAAATTTCTATACCAGTCGAGGTAGTTTGATTCGGTTAACTTGTTGATCTCCAAGATGCTACGTAGGTTTAGGTTTGTTGACATGATGCAAGTGTCCTAGATGTAAAGATAGAGAGGATTAGCTACTGTATATACACATGAAATGCAAATAATTAGGACTTTAATTAAACGTATTTTTATTCCACCATTTTACTCAAACCAATAGCCCCCACTATTGATTTGGAAAAGCTCGTTGGAAGCTTTCCTAGTGGACCGATATCTAAATTCCTCGAGAATAACCTTAACTTTGCCCAACAAGCCACCCTTGAGTTCATTGGTAGGTATCCAATACTAATTAAATCGTATGTAATTACTATATCATTGGGTGATTAATAGCTTTTAATCTTAAAGCTTTTTGGGTTACCCCAACTTTCCTCTAAATTTCTTTATGCTTGAGTTTGCCCAACAAGAATAAAGAATTTAGTTAAACCCGACCCATTAATCAGGAATTTAATTCCATGGCTTGAACATGCCCGATATTAAGTAGGCTTGGGTTTGTCCAACAACCTGGTCTCAAAAAAGGACTCTCGTTCTTACTATATTAATGGAAGAAATTAGATTTAATATTAATTGTGGGACTTGTTCCTTTTAGTGATTTCAACAAATGGCATGCATAAAAATCAATAAATCACACAATTGATAATCATGGTAATAAAGTGATTACGTGGTATGGTTATGGACTTTACTCCAAATAAATCTCTTTGAGCCATAAAAGAAATTAATATAGTTAACTCTATGTGTTCATGCATGATTTAAGTAGAAGGTCTTACCTTCTCACCTTGTTTTGGCTGCCATCTCCAAAACAAAATAATTCTACTCCTATCTAACCTATGTAAACTAATTACATAATTCCCTAAAGAGAGAAAACCTCGAGTTACATTCGAGGAGAGTTAGATGAGAAGAGAATTACACAAGAATTCTAGAGAAGACAGGACATGCAGGCCCTATTTCATAAAAAAAAAAATCAAATCTGTAAAATACATGAACAGATATAATTGGTTTTAGTCCATAATCATCCACCATGCCATTAATTATGCTTAAACAAAATAAACATATAATTTTCATTATTTCAAAATCAATATTTTAGAAAAATACATGAATTTTAAATTTTCAAAATCATTATTTTGAAAAATAAAATTGTTTGTCTCAAAACTAATTTTGAGAAAATGCTTTTGGGTCCCGTCTCTCATCAAATAAGATATTTCTCTTTTAGAACTCTATTTCAGAATTTTTTTTTTTTTTTTTGTTAAATGGCTAGAACGTCGTGAAAAACAAAGCAGAATTGACGCCGGTCTGGAGCTAAAAGCGGCACCAGCTGCAGTCTGGTTTTAAGAAAATTTTTCCAAAAATGATTTTTGGACGTTGCAAAATAGCACAAAATCGGTGCCGGCTTGGGAGCCAGAGCCGACATCGGCTGCAGTCAGGAGGAGGCGGCGATTTTTGAAAATTTTTCCAAAAATAATTGCTGGAGTCCTTATCTTCTGTAATGGTTTAGTGAGAACAATTCTCAGTAGAATTTTCTGTATTGAAGCTCAAAACAACAACCAATTTGTTAATTTAAACAAAACAAAACAGAAAATTAAATTCACAGGATGAAACGGAAGGCAATCAACACATGTTCAAGAAAACATTTTTCTACAAAAACTTGAAGCACATAAAGAAAACATTTTTCGAAATATGCTGTAACTATTACACAAGCATATTGTGCTACAGATCTAACCCACAATGTTCGAAACAATTTTGACTTGAGTGAAAACAATTTTTCACAGTGAACAAAGACAAACACGAATCATGGAACAACTTTCACACAAAAAACAATGTCTGCAAACCACACATAGCAAGGCTCTGATACCACTATTAGGTATTACATGCATATCATATATGGCGCAGTGAAAAAATAATAACAAGATACCATCCTAGGATCCGCATACATTTGGAAAACAAGACATAAAGAGAACAAAGGTAACGGTTTTACCTTTCTTTGAGCGTCTAAAAAATAAAATTTTTCTTCTTCTTGTCTGGCGATTGTGGCGCGATCCAGCAATCCCCTTGATCAAACACCATGAGAGTTGAATATCCAACCACTACAATCACAGCGTGTGATTATCTCTAATAAAAATCCACACAGAAAATCACTCTTAAGCACCAAGATGTTTCTGTGCTAGCAAAAACTAAGAATGGCGGCTAGGGTTTTGATGAAGAACAACGAGAGAGAGAGAGAGAGAGAGAGAGAGAGAGAGAAGGGGTCGTGTGTGCCTTAGGGTTTTTGGAGTTGTTTTTGTGAATTGCCCTAACCTTTAGGCATCGTGCATATCTCGATACATCACGAAAATCCTGTTGAAAATACTCTATCTAAGAATTCTAAAATAATTAGAATTCTCTAATTGTAATTGGAAACATCAAGTTCTCACAATTACAATTTATACCATAAATTATAACTAATTATAATTTAGCCACAACAACTTTTCTTTCTCACAATTAACCCCACTATGTTATCAAATAACATCTTGAGTATATAATCCTCTATTGTGTATGACCTATTAGGTTTCTCAGTCAATTGGTAGCGAATATGAATTAATCCAAACGTCTTTGAGATTAATAATCCATAGTTAATTAGAATTAATCATATTAATTCTAATCAGGATTGGTTTATTAATTCATCAATTAATAAACTCATATTCTCAAATCATGAGCGGTATCTAGCAACACATCATGACCACCAAAGAATTCAGGAAGTCAAGTGGCTTGACATGAACCCTTCAATAACAAACTACAGTGCAATTAACTCATTTCACCATACAATATCTCATTCGATTTGGAGTACGGAATTAGTGCCAACTCCCTCCAGAATATATATTTATTCTGGCCCGAATATAATAGTACTTGTACCAGGAACCCACTACTCTAGATGTGAATCAATTGGAACTATTTCCAATACACAGATGCCTTGGCCAAGGACTTCTTAAATAGTAGTTCCTACAAGTGGCTGTGAGATATTTGCCCCTACTATTAAGAGTGGTGAATCCTTTATTGACCCTTTCAACTACTTTCGTTTACCGCACAATGTACCCAATATCCATCCCATAAACGGCCCTCGATCTGGCTCCAGATATTGGAATCAAAGTACAATGCTCAGCAAACAAAGTACCTTGGAGATCTCAAGTTTAAGGATACTTGAACGTTTGCTATATTGAGATTGTATCACTGGTACTAAATAGTTATCCATGTAATTATCTCATAGCCAGGTCATCCAATGTACTTGTTCGATTAACAAGCATCCACGTGTTAACTTTGAGTATCTCAATACTCATGGATATGAGAAACACCGCCTGATCAAATCAGGAAGTCTAACACATTAATGATGTCATATCTCATTAATACTATGACTAGGGACTATTTAAGTACTAACACTATATAGTGTAGTAGAAATCTCATATCATGATCTCTATCATGATTTTCTTAACACAGTGTTGTACTAAGGACTTTATCTAACAGTTATATTACACAAAAGTAAACAAAAGAAATTGTAAGATAAATAATGCAGTTTATTAAAATAAAATATGTCATATACAACGTATAAGTGATTGCCTCTAGGGAATAACACTAATAATAGCTAGGTTTGAAAGACTTTGTGGTAGGACTTTTTGGCTTAATCATTATATTGATCATACTATCCTTCAGCACTTAGGCGGCATTAATGAAAAAATCACTAGCCTCCTCTATAACTCGGGTTGGGACTTATTCTTTGATATTATTGAATTAGGTTATAATAACCTCATACTAGAATTCCTTAGCACCTGCTACTTTAGGTGGGAATATGTAGGCTTTAACAATGTTAATATCATTAGCTTCTGTCAATGTGGACAACACTTTAATATGTCTCTAAATCAGTTTAAGGTGGCCTTAGGATTCTATGCTAAGGAAGAAAATACACTACAAACTGGTATTTTTGCTAATGACTTAGATGAGGTAGCTTTTTGGCAAAGCCATACCACTAGCCCAATATGAATGGCACGGATTTTTAAAAAAATAGCTAATTTACTTCCCCTACTATTAGGTACCTCTATAGACTTATTGGTCACACCATTGTGGATAGGAAAGAGAGTGATGGAGTGGTCACTTGGAGGGATTTATCTCATCTTTAGTCTATCATGTCTCATAATCCTATAAATATCACTATCTCTTTTACTTCTTATCTTGATTCAGTGGTTGTTTCTAAAAGTGGTACTTTTTACGGTTTACCCTACATTATTAGATTAGCTAAAAATCTTTAACTCATTCATGATGATATGGGTTTGGAGATAAGTGTAACTATGATTCCTTTAAATTTTCAAACCCTTCAAAAGATAGATATAGGGAGAAGTGTTGAGGTCAATCAATATATTTTGGAAGGAGTTGACATTGGAGTTGAGGAGGAAATTCATAGGAACAAACCTGAAATTCCTTATGGGCTTGAACATCCTGTTGAGATTAATGTTCCTATACCACTTTCTCATTTGAGGAAGCCTACAACACCAATGATGCAATTGTTGTACTACTGGAAATTGGCGTATCAGCCACGATAAATTTCATGGCTGATCAGTTGAAATTCGTAGTTGATTGAACTCAGCCACGAAACAACCACGGATAATTTTTCGTGGCTGATTAATTCCATATGTGATCAGCAACGGAATATTTTGTGGCTAATAAATTAAATTTCATAGCTGATTAATTCAAAATAATTAAAAATTATTTAATTCAAAAATAAGGAATCAGTTACGGAATTCCATTCCGTGGGTGATTAGCCACAAAAATTTTCATATTTGAAAATAAAATTCCGTGGCTGGTTTAATAAATAATAATATTTTATTTAATTTAAAAAGGTGATCAGCCACCGAAATAGTTGTCGTAGATGATCAGCCACGGAAGTTTTCATAGCGGAATATATAATTTCATAGCTGATTTAATTTCATATAATGAAAATTTCTTTAATTAGAAAATAATTCAACCACGGAAACAAAGTCGTGGGTGATTACCCACGGAATATTTTGTGGCTAAAATCACGTTTGTGGTTGATTCAATCAGGCACAAAATATTCCGTGACTGAATTTGGTAATCAACCACGGAATCTTGTAGTTGTTTATGTGGCAGAGTTCGCAAAAATTCAGCCATGAAATTTTCGTGGTTGTTCCCTAACTAACTTTTTCAACCTATTTACAGGATATACACATAGCAAGGCGTGTATATCAAGGCCATACCAAAATCCTATAAACATACACCCAACATATCAACAATCAAACTCCTGTAACCAAACACCCATCATAACAACAACCCAACTCCTGTAACCAAACACCCAACATATCAACAAGCACCCAGGACAAAAAGTACAAAATAGAATAAATTAACAAACAAAATAAAGTTTAATAATATCCAACTCCCACAAGCAAATAAGGCATCACAAAATGGCCTCCACCACAAAATAGTAATAAGTATATTGTGACAGTCGATAAAAACTAATCTATTACATAGATGAGATTTCCAAAGCTACAATCATGCATCATCATGAGTCCTCTCAGTGTCTATAACTCTTCTAGATGAGCACGTTCCTCAAGATGAGCACAATTCTAAATGCATCCGCATCATGGCCATTATCTCATCCATCTGATGATGAGTCTCAAGTATGAGTTGCTATTGACGCGACATCTCCTCAACATGATTTGCTTCCATCTCTTGCATTTTACGACCATAATCCTCATGCAGCTCGTGAAGGACTCTGTGATCAACATAGCTAGTCCCCGTAGATATGCTACCTCCAGACCTTGAATTCAGGATAGGCTGACATGTTGAACCAAGACCGAAGACACATCCTTTCCTTACACCCCCAACTGTTGTAAGCATAATGCTATCATAATCAATTACTGGAGACTCAATAGAAGTGCCAGGTTCAACAGATGTCGAGGCTGTAGAGGAGACTTACGTCTCTGCCTCCTCAACTATCCTAATAGCTCGTTCTTAAAAATTGAGTCAAGATTTTAGAAGGAATCAATAATAATTTAATGAAAAATATTGTGTCAAATATACTATAACAATAACTTACATGAAGATCTTGATGATATGGTGTGATGAATTCCTTCCTCCCTTCAACTTCTTGTTGATGTAACTCTCCGTGAAGCTCAAGAATATTCAGTAGAACACTACAATTCTTTACTGTCTGCAATAAATTTGTATGGTATTAATTTCTTTATGATTTAACTTACTAAATATTCATATACCTAAAATTTATTCAACACTTACAATGCGATATGCATGTGCGAGATATGGAATGGGCCCGCCTATGTGCATGCATGAGGCATTCTCTCCCTGGTTTCGGCAATTACAAGAATTCTGCTCTAATCGTGCCAGTGTTTTTGGACTCTGCCAATATACTACCATAGCATCAAACACATCCTCAGGCATCCATAGAAGTTTAACTCTATCTTTCAACCATACCTTTTTGGTTGAAGCAATAATCCCTCGGAATAGCTCCCCCGCCTTAGAGTTCCAAGCTTTTTAGATCATTTGACTATCCTCTACCCTCTATCTATATGATTTCTACAATAAAAAGAAATAATGTAAGATACTTCAACTCGAAGCTCTATAGGAGAGCAATAAGATCACATAACATTTAATTATTAAACACTTGCCTTGAATTCTTGAAACCAAGTATTCTTTGTATTAAAATCCACGTGTAACCACTATTTGTACGGGACATCAAATTTCAGCTTGATGCAGTCTGAGATGTAGTTATGAATTTTATATTGAATCTCTATGGGTTCAAACCTAACATAAAGACATTGATTACAACTTAGAGTGATTTAACAAAAAGTATTGAAAATATAGTTTAAATTGTGGCTAAAAATTTATATTCTTTATAAACATGTAACACCCGCTACCTAGGCCCAACAAGGCCGGGGATGTCGCTCCGTCCAAAGGACAAAAAGTCTTTATAACTAGGTCACACAAACACAAATAAAACCAATAATTTAAAATTAAACTTATTACAACCTAAAAATTTAGGAACAAATCCAAAATAAATTGAATACAATTGTCTCTCAAAACAACACATAAAATAAATAAAATAAAGTCTTCAAGCAAGCAACAAATCTAGCTACTCATCCCTACAGCAGGATCAACCTGAAAACATGGCATAAAAAGTGATGAGATAAAAATCTCAATAAGCCCGTGTATGCTTTGAGTGTTTTAGGTAAAACAGTTCATGAATGCAGGTTGTAAAAATTGCATAAGAGAAAGTGCTAAAAAGTAATAAATAAAGTTAAAAATAAAGAGTGGCATTTTACTTTTCAAACCATACATGTGCATAATAAGTACAACCACGCAAATGGGTAGCCATGGCTTACCACACGTTGGGCCCCATGACCATATAACGGTCAGAATGCCACACTTTGTGCAGACTGACAAAAAGTAGGTGTACGGCCTACCAAGTGAGATACTTTTCCTTTTCAACACCCAAACTTACCGGTTGTCTACTCCGAAAACATACGATCCACATGACTGAAACTTGCTAGCTCAGACCGGCATGACCTACTGGACTGACATCCTATCCGAGAAGGACTCACCCCTCAGAGGTGGCCACCTACTGAGAGACTTACCCTGACCCTTCAAAAACTAGTCCTAGTAGTCTACCCTTATTGAGTACTCAACGTTGATTATCCCACTTGGGAGAAAACTGATAAAACATTGCTTTATTTGGAAATGGCAATTAAGGGTTTCTAAAATTCGTGTCAAAGTTAGTTTTTAGAAAAAGTTTATTGTTTGTGCAAAACTGCTTGTTTGATTTCCAAATGATTTGTTTGACTGAACAAGAAAGGAAACAGTTCTTAATTGCCTTTACAAAATGAGTATCCATACACTTCATGTTTGGCTTACCATAGTAACCTTTTGTCATCAAATGAGTTTATGCAGGAGCTTACCTGATCCTTTACTTGAGCAAATTCAAAATCTTCCAAAGCTGACCTAACCCCGCCTGGGGTAAACACAAACCATATGGTTATACTCAAGCCATTTTCGGTTTTATAAATAATCCTAGTTCAACTTATTACAATCATGACCCTAATGTCTTAAACTTTAAGTCTAGATGATAAAGGCTTTTATAAAATAAGTCTAGCTTGACAAGTTAAAATAACTAGTGATAAGTTAAAATAACTAGGGTTTTTAAAGTAATTACTAATAAGTTATAGGTTCAAACATTAAATCTTGAGTGTTGTTAATAAAAATAATAAACTAGGGTTTAATTGACGAAGAATACTAAGTCCTAGATGATATTATTAAATGGTCATTCTTAAATAATATTTTTAAAGTAAATATTAAATTATTTCTAATCTCTTAATTAATAAATAATAGATAGAAAAAAATTAATAATAAATAAAATTTATTAAATCTTGATTAATAGATAACAAATAAATATAATATTTATGAATATATGGCCTACAAGATCATTAATATTTTACCTACTATTATTATTTATATAAAAGGTTTTATTTATTATTATTTTCATATATAAATATTTATATATTATTTTTAATAAAAGATATCATTTATTTGGCTAAAATATTACTATTTCATTCAATACTTCAATTCCAACACTTCCTAGGGTTTTCAAAATCTTTAAAGGAAAACATAGTATTAATTTTAATTAACGTAATAAAATTGGCTAAATAAAATAACTTAGGATCAACAAGGTCATGATCATAATTTTTCTATTTCTAACAAGAATCATGAACATATTCTTCATCATCAAACAACGAACTATTCTATTTATGAATAAAGGCTTAAATCCATACCTACCATCACATGGCTAAATCTCTACTAAGCATAATCATACTCATGGCTTCAATGAAAATAAGAACATAATATACTATTCACCAAGGTGATATAATATTTAGCATGCTTAAACATTCATACTCACTTAAGACATGAAGAATATGCATCAATCCACAAGGAATTTCATAAGGCTTAATCAAGATCAACATTCTCATGCTTCAATCTCTACTCCTTCATACATATGCATATATACAATCCCCAATCATACTTTATCCCTTTCTATGAACATTTAAGAGACATGACTTTAGATTTAAAAAGAAGGTTAAAGAGAAATACTTGGTTGATAACTATCTCGATGAAGATTTAAGGAGATTCACATGCTTGGAAGGCTTGAATCATCTAAGAAAAGAGAAAGAAAACAGTCATGGTTGTAGCAACCATTTCAGTCGAGAGAGAGAGAATATTAGTATGATATGTTAAAGATTGAAGGAAAGAAGGTGAACAAAAGTTGTTCTTGGTTACCTTGATGATGTTCTTGAGACTTCAAGGAAAATTCTGGTTTTTGATCCGATTGCAAATTCTTGTTTTCGAGATTTGATGTTAAAAAATCCAGAAATGGACTCTAGGGAGTATGTAGGCATGTTCTAGAATTTTTGGGAGGGATTGGAGGTGTTTAGAGTGGTCTTAGGCTTGAAGAAAGGTAGTGTATGTTCTTGGTGTTCTTGGTGAAAATGGAGAGAATTGGAGAGAAAGTGCTGGACGAATTGCTGAAGGGGTTGGCCGAATGATTGGGGGATTTCTGTGATTTGATTTTTAGATTAGGGAGAAGAGGAAAATCTGGTTGTTTTGAAATTCAAATGGAGGAATTTATAGAGTGTTTTAAGGTAAAAGATATGGTAATGATGTTTGATTGATGGAGGTTCTTTGGAGCTACAATGGAGCCGGCTGGTTTGCTGTGATTTGCTGAAATGAATGAGGGTTGAAGGAGCTATAAGGTTGGCCGAAATACTGAGTTCAATGGTGGGATAATTTCTGGTTTTTGGAGCTTAATCCAAGGGTGTTTTCATGGAGTAATTGCTGAAATTTTTGAACTTCAATCGAAAGCTTGATTGGAGTAATTGAAGGAAGAATTTGAGGAATGGCTATGGAGCCTAATCGTGTAAGGTCAGTGGAGGGGGTAATAGAGTTCAGTCTATCGCTGAACAAAGGTTACCTCACAGAAGTTTGAGGTGATTTTTGGACTAGGCTTGAAGAGAGCAATGCTGGAATTTTTCTAGTTTGAGATTCGAATTGTTTGCTGGAATTTGTTGTGTAGTTTTTCTGCAATGTTCCAGCCGATTTGCAGAGAATTTGGAGAGGTATTTGAGGATCCTTTAAGGCTGTTTTCTAGCTTTCTTTATGGAGAAAAATCAAAGTAATTTACTGGTTTGAAGGGTAAAAGAAATAGCTTTGATTTTGGACTGCTATGCATTGAAGCTGTCCAGAATTTTTTCCTGGTTTGTACAGCTTTGTGCAGTCCGATTTTTGGCAAAGAATTTCAGTCTTCAAGCTGAATAAGTTGGCCATTTTTCTAGTAGCATTTGAGTAAGAAAGATGGTTGAAATTTTTGAAGACTAGGCTGTCCAGGAACCTGGAAAAATTTCAGATTTCTTCCATGAAGAAGATAAATACTATGGAGTGGAGTTTGAAGGCTCAATCGTGGAGATTTAATTCTCTTGGGAACCTTCCTTAACTCCTTCCCTATTTTCAGCCAAAACTCTAACCTCTAAGAGCCATTTTTGAAATTCCAAGGCCCATAAGCCTTGCTGAATTTTCTAGAATTAAAATATGGATTTAGATAAATTGAACAAGCTTAATTGGTAAAGAATTTAAGGTAAGCTAAGGAATAAAAGGACATGAATCCCTTAAGAATTCCTTTAGGGCATAAGAATAGGATTAGGGCATTCCCTTCATGTCTCCCCTAGGATAACTCTCCTATTGTTACTTATGGAATGCAAGGGATGAAAATCCACCCTTAAATTAAAATAATCATGACAAAAACTTAAATGATGAGATTTGAACTCAAGACATTAGAGATTAATTCCAAAGCTTTAACCACCAAACCACATTAACTATTGTTCTTATTTTCTCTCCCAAATATTCTTCCTATTTAATCCTCAAGCTATCTTCCTATTTTGACCTCAAGCAAAAATTATCGTTTTACCCTTCCTACCCAATAATCATAACTAAGCCTTCTAGACTATAAATCATAATTCTAAAGCACATAAAATTATTCTAAAATATATATATTCATGCAAAAAAATATTATATGCATCCCGACCCCCATACTCTAGGGTTGGCTTTAGGTGAGGTTTCACAAAACATATATAGTATACTTACACATTATCACTCCTCGAAAGAATATGTATCATGGGTCGCTACGATGAAGAAGGAATGGAGCAAGGGACAACAGAAGTGGTAGCATTATCACCAGTAGCAATGCTCCTATCTGATGAAGGTTTCTGTGGAGTCTGTGACACTGGAACATTGGAGGTAGATGGGGCAGGGTGATCATAATGAAAATATAAACTACTCTAAGGAATATTTGCAAGGTAAATGATTTGTTAGTTTGCAAATTAAAAAATAATATGCAATAATATATGTAGGAAAAGTAAAAGATATGAATATGTAAAAAGAATATTTTACTCGTCCTCAATTTCAATTGATTCATCGACATCATCTCTCTCATTTTTAGACTCATATTCAATCTCTTCATTGGTAGTTTCATCACTACCATCACTCCCAATAACATCCTCTTCTCCTATAGTATCGCAATCATGTAGAGGATCAAGTTGATCATCTTGAATTTATAATGGTGTGCTAATAGAATGGTCATTTTGATAAGAGCGTTCAACTTGTGGAATATCAAAAATCTCTCTCGCTTTAATGTGAAAAATAGCCCACCAGTCACGCATATCATATCTTGTACTCGGATATAGAGCGTAGTATACCTTAATTGTTTGATGGGCTAGCACAAATGGTTCATATTTTGGCCACCTTTTTCTATGATTTATTTCCACCAAACTGTATCTTGGATAAACTTTCATACTGTTGCGAGATCATGGATCAAACCATGCACACTTAAACAATACAGTGTTCTTCTCTGTCAAGCCAGGATATTACACACGGAATATTTCTTGTATCAATCCATAATAATCTCCTTCACTTGTTGATTGAGCATAAATCGTGCCTCGAATACACACCCCCTAATTGTTGATCTTCCTTCTCCATGGCTCATGGTGTGAAAACAATATCCATTAATATAGTAAATGGAGTATGCTTCAACTGCCATTAAAGGGCCTCTTGAGAGGTCTTTTAAAAGCTGATTGTCTATATTATTCTCAGTACCCAAAACCTAGTCAAATAATTTAAAATTAGTATTATAAAGAGTATAGATGTGGTAATTTGCACAAATATGACATTACATACCTGGCTACGGAACCAGCTAGCAAAATGGGTTTCGATCTCCTTGTCAATGTCATGATGTCCAATTTGTGGATGATGGGTGTGTAATTGACCAATAAACATACTAAAGTGATAGCATAAAAATAACTTAGTATATATTATTATCGCACTGAAGAGTCAATCTCTGGTAAATTAGAGAATTCATCTATAAAATCAGCTTTTAATTAACCTGATAAATGGTTCCATCTCTGAATAGTTTAGCAACACATAAAGATGGGCAGCTTTGCATTCCTCAATAAGCCACTGCATATAAGATCTACCTGCTGACCGCCCCGATAAACTAAAAATTGATAAATTGTTTGCAGAATGGATGATGTCACCGCCATCGTCATGTCGACTTGGACGCCTACTTCTTGTTACCACATGCAGCTCAAAATAGCATGTTGTAAAGTTAGAAGCCTCTTCAACCAAGTAAGCATTGATTGTAGACGCTTCAACTCTTTCTTTATTTCTAATCTTCTTTTTCAAATGATAGAGATATCTACATATGGTAAAATAATTTAAGCATTGACTATAATACGAAGAGATAGAATTGGAAAATGAACTTTCTAGACATTGTAGTGCTTTATGAACTACCTTTCAAAAGGAAACATCTAACGATATTGAACTGGACTACACACACGAGCTTCATATGGCAAATGAACTGGAAGATGCTCCATTGAGTTGAAGAATGCGAGTGGAAATATTCTCTCCAACTTACATAATATAACAGAAATATTTTCCTCCAACTCTCTCATTTTACCCATAGTCAACTTAGTTGCATATAAGTCATTAAAAAACATGCTAAACTTAGTTAAGGCATTCTAAATTGATTTAGGCAGCATTTGTCTAAAAGCAACAAGTAACAAGCGCAATAGCAAAATATAGTAATCATGACTCTTGGTGTTTATCAACTTAGACTCCTGGATATCAACACATCTAGATAGATTCGATGCATAGCCATTAGGAAATTTTAGATCCATTATCCACCCAAACAAAATTCGTTGTTCTTGTTTGGAAATACAATAAGTTACCTTTGATCTAATGCTCTCTCCGGGGTCCAATGCTAATTCTTTTCTCCGGCTAGTTCTCTAATATCATAACGAGTATTTAGGGTATCTTTTGTTTTACCTTTTACATCCATTACTATGTTGAAAACATTATCAAAAAAATTTTTAACTGCGTGCATTACATCTAAGTTGTGTCAGGTAAGCAATGAAGACTAATAAGAGAGTTCCCAAAATATGCTTTATTTTGTCCATTTGTGACTACTAAGATACCTTTCAGAGTGCCTTTACTGCCAGTATCAGTAACCTTAGAAATATTTTAAACTCATTGCCAAATTTCTTCACTCGTGAGCCTAGGTGGTGGCAAAGAATTTTCGACACAATTTTTCAAAAAGTTGGTCTTGTTTCTTCTATACGAGTGATCTTGTAGGAGAAATTGGCAGTAAATATCAAAAAACATGTTTTTCTTCCATGCCGAAGTTGAAATGCCTTACTCATTTCCATACAAATTAGGCATGCCATGTGCCCGGAAGTTGTCCACCTGGATAGCATCTCATATGCAGGAAAGTCTCCTATTGTCCAAATAAGCGCAGCCCATATATTAAAATTATGCTTCCTAGATATATCATACATCTGAATACCTACACGCCAAAGTAATTTAAGCTTCTCAATAAATGGTTAAAGATACACATCAATCATCCTTCTAGGATCTCTTGGTACCGAGATTACAACTGCTAGAAATATGTAAGGTGTCTTCATGCACATCTAAGGTGGAAAATTATAAGGGGTGATAATGACAGGCTAACAAGAATATGACTTGCCAGACATACCAAAAAGAGCAAACCCGTCTGCACATAATGCCAATCTTACATTGCTTGGCATGTGCAAAGTCTAGATGTTTTATGTCAAAATCCTTCCATACTTTGCCATCTGATGGGTGATTCATTTCGTCGCCCTGTTGCGTATGATTTTTGTGCCAGGTCATATGCTCGGCTGTTTCTTTTGACACATAAAGCCTCTGAAGTCTCGGAGTAATGGGTAGGTTGTTGGGGATACACCCTAGAGTCAATTTGTACTTATACTATTGTCGTTATATATTATGTAATAATACAAGGCATTTCTTTCCATGAATAGTGCATTTAGTTTTATGGTCATCAAGTACGAGACTTGATAGTAAAACCCTACAATCAATACAATGACTATTCTTAAACTATCCCTAATCAATTATTATTAGTGGAACAATAATAAATTAAAATTAGTATGTCTATGACTTGATGGTTATGTTTTACTGGTCATGGATATATGTGATATCAAGTCAAAATATAAATAAATGTTAGAAAATATTGTATTAGACATGACCCACTGTGAGAGTACTTCATGAAACATGTTATAAATATTTTTTAGTCATAATGATATTAAAAGTCCTTCAACCTAAATTTATCATAGTTTTCTACTTGATAAATTCTATATTTTAACGTTATCTAAAGTTGTCTTTAATCAAATAATAAATTAGACTATTGTTAGATATATAATAAACCAGTGAGAGGAATATGATTGATAGTGAAGGAATTTGTCTCTCTCAATTATGGGAGAGATATCCATGTGTCCCTTGATAAGTTAGACTATTAAAATACATGGACGTGCTCAAATATATCAATTTGAGATATTAATATCATTTGTTTGAGATATCCAATATTAAATGAACCTATAGGATCACACAATAAGCGAACTCGTTAAGTTATTTTTTTGGTAACCAGATTTAATAAATCTGGAAATATGTCTAAGTTAATCGAACCTAGAAAATTGACCAAATACAATGAATCTGGAAATATATCCACATTCGATATATCTGGATGATATCCAGATTATAAGAATCTGACTCCGTAAATTAATTAGTTAAATTACTGAGATAATGGCAGAATCTTATCATATCATTTTTAATTTGAATTTAAAATAAAATATGATATGATATTATCAGAGTTGGACTCCAAGAGGTTCGGGTGGTTTTAAAGAAAACCCTAGCCGTCTTCTCAAATGTGCTCTCTAAAAAAATATTCGTGTCTCCATTCTCCAGAAAAATTTAAGCCTCTCAAACCCTAGGCATTAGGATTCCCGGGGTAACGAGTTGGTTCACCGTGTGTATTCGATACAGGGCGTTCGCATATTATAGTGTCTGGTGATCGTTTGAGTTACACTTATGACAGAAAACCAAAATCCAAAGGTCTTGATTACGCCGAACAGAGGTAATTCTATAATCTCTAGATCGTCTTAATCGTTTGGTTTGGGTCCTCGGAAAGGATTCATAGATGTTTTCTACATTTAGGAGTCCACGATCGTAACATAGGTAATGCATCTTTTGATATGGAATGGGTTTGGATTTTTTTTTCAAAATTCTTAGATTGTATCGGGGAAGATTGTAGAATTTGCAGTTCATTAATTCCTCATCATCTTTCTAAAAGAGCATATATCCATTGACATATATATGAATCTTCTCAACTAGCAACCTAAGAGCCTTCACAAACTTCTTAATATTGTAGAAATCATCCGGCATTTTGTTCCCATCATCTGGTAGAATTTCATTAATAAGACCAGTCTAATTGTCGAAATGAATATCTGGCATATTCTACTCTAACTTCAAATGCAACATCCGTGACACAACCGACAACTTTGAATATCGTATACAACCTTGAAATAGTGGCCCGTTGCCTCATACAATAGATCATAGAATTGTTGTGCATTGGGATTCAGTGCTTCCTCCTCAATATTAGATGGACCCGCGGCCCAATTATCATTGAAGGAATGACCTGCGGCATCATGTACCATTTCTCGATACCTATTTGTGGTTTCATGATGGTTCGATACTACATGAGACAGTTCCTCTTCATGGGTTTGATACTCTTCTCCATGGGACGTCCAGATAAAATAATTCGGCATAAAACCTTTGTCTAGAAGGTGAACATGACAGGTTTCACAACTTTGGAACTTCAGAAGCTTGCACTGAGAACATGGACACCTTGTCATTGCACTACGAATAAATTGTGGTTGCGCACATGCAGCTCGGATGAACTCATTGAGTCCTTGTGTAAACTCCTTTGTTGTGCCTCGATAACCCGAGAGGAGTCGATTATACATCCAACTTCTATCTCCATTCATTTTAACTAACTATATGCCACCTATTCGATTATGATTTATAAATTTTGTAGTCATAAGTTTAGTAGTTTAACAGGAAACCTTAAACTAGTTTTCAAACATGACAATAATTTTAAGATACTCAGAAATGTTGTAACTAATTTTCAAAATATTCATGCATAAACACACAAAGAAACAATGAAAATTAAACACACTAAATGGGATTTACCCCTTTTACATAAATGGGCTTTACCCCTTTCACACCAAATATTCGTGCATAAACACACAAACTAAAATATAATGATAAGAATATACAAAGCAGTAAGAAAAAGAAATATGTATAACAGTGATCAAAATATTAAGCATAGTTAATATATTGTGCCATAATTAAACATTTTGAACAAACTAAATGGGTTTTATCCCTTTCACATAAATAGATACCATATCACATAAAACATTATTTGAACGTATTTATAAAAAAGTTATATTAATTGAGTGACTGAATATGATATTCATTTTAGAACACTCAATGTGAGGACTAATTTTATGATGAATTAGTAAAATATTGAACTAATTACAACATTTTTTCACAATAAAAAATGAACTAATTACAAATTAATTTTATCTGTAAAATATTGATAGCTTTATTATTGATTTCAAATAGATTTTAATGTTGATGATTGAGTATATAAGTTCTTTATAAAATCTAAAATTATATTTATATTTTAAGAAATAATTTAATGTCAATCCAAGAACATTTAGTTGTTATATATGTATGAACTTTTGCTTCTATCTCCCTCTTAAAGTCCCTCATTCTCGCCCCTCCTCCCCCCCCCCCCCCTTCCATCACCTTTTTTTTCTTTCCTTTGTGGTATAATTAATCTTTTCCTTTGAAATGAAATCTAGAAAAAAAAGAGCAATGTACCTAAGAAGTGTTTTATTGTGGGATATATATATATATTAGCACCAATACCTCAAAGTACATTAGTTCTCATTTAATGTGTAGACCATTACTTTTGTGGCTTCTTAGATATTTTTTCCCTTTTATTTATTTATTTATTTTTTTTTTTTTGTAGCTTAAAAACCAAGCAGATTGCAATAATACTAAGTATTGTACTAAAACTTATTCATTCAAAGCGATTGTACTTATACCTAATTCTATTGGATGGATTCAAACAAGTTTAAAGCAGTCAAAGACATAATTCAATAAACTAAATGGGCTTTACCCCTTTTCTACAAGTTTCATTAATCTGGCTAACATGACCTTGCTAAAAAATAAACTTTGCCTTCATTATAAAATTAGTGCTCACATTGAGTGTTCTAAAATGAATATGCCAACCAATCAACACATTTTTTGCACTCTATTCTCCCATAAACTATTCTAAAATTAGTGCTAATCATAAACTATTCTCCCATTTTTTGCACTCTTTCCTGTTCAGACAATATGCCAAACAATCAACACAATACATTGTTTCTCTCAAATTCCTTGGACACATTGCACCATTACTTCTACCTGCATAATGACAATCACTTGGCTTTACCCCTTTTCTACAAGTTTCATTAATTTGGCTAACATGACCTTGCTAAAAAAATAAACTTTGCCTTCATTATAAAATTAGTGCTCACATTGAGTATTCTAAAATGAATATGCCAACCAATCAACACATTTTTTGCACTCTATTCTCCCATAAACTATTCTAAAATTAATGCTAATCATAAACTATTCTCCCATTTTTTGCACTCTTTCCTGTTCAGACAATAAGCTAAACAATCAACACAATACATTGTTTCTCTCAAATTCCTTGGACACATTGCACCATTACTTCTACCTGCATAATGACAATCACTTGGTGATAGAAATAGAATAAAATATTTCCAACTTCAAGGAGACATCAGTCCTTGGTTCATAGAAGCAAACCTGGTTGTTATATGTTTGAAGAGCACCCAAATGCACCCTTCAAAAAGCTAATCGAATTAGAGCTTCTTTCTGCCAAAATGCGGGTTCAAAGAATGAAGAAAAAAATCCAGTGAAGTGTATCCAAATTGCACCCTTCAAACACACATTACACACAGTGCTCACACACGAAAACAATATAACACATAAAGCAGCACCCAAATGCCGAGTCAAAGCAGAAAAATAGAAACCTTCGAGCCAAGCGAAAGAAGTCTGCTAACTCCCTTGGCGAGGTACCTCTGCAGCGGCAAACGGTGAGGGCGATGGCGCGGGTGATAGCAACGACGATGGCGATGGCGAGGGCGAGGGCGGGGGAGATGGTGACGGAGGTGTGGGAGCAAACCAAGGAAAATGGGTGTGGCAAATAAAAGAAGAAAAGCTAATGGAATTGAGGGAAATGGGTTGTGAGAAATGGAATCGAGGTCTGGTATAATTTGTACCGTCTGCAAGGGAATTTTTCATGGCTATTTTGTAGCTATAGAGCCACGGATCAACCACACCATAATTCAAAATTTTTTCAAAAATATGTCATGGCTGATTCGCAGCTGATTTTCTACGAAACAGCTATAGATATTTTTGCAAATATTTTTGAATTTGTAAAAAATATTTTGTTGCTGATTCGTAGCAAATTAGATGAGAATCAACAATGAATAATTCTAATAAACATAATTTTTTTTTCATATATTTCATTGACGATCCGTTGCTGATTTCTTAATCCTTATCTCCATTTCAAAATTTTTCCTTAGCTGAATCGCAGTTGATCTCACACAGATCAAACACAAATAATTTTGCTAGCTTCTTATAAAATGTCTGTGGCCGATCCGTAGCCGATCAACAACGTATCGGCCATGGATATATTTGATTATATAATTATATTTACAAAAAATATACGTGGCTGATTCATAGCAAATCAACCACAGATCATCCACAAATAATTTTCAGAAAATTTTTAAATATATCCGTGGCTGATTCCTAGGTGATCAGATGCGGATCAGCCACGGATTTATTCTTGACAACCTTAGTCAGATTCTCCCACATATCAGCCACGAATCAGCCACAAAATATAATCTATTGTTGATCCGTGGGTGTTGCGTGGGTAATCAGCCATGCATGAATTCCGTGGCTAATACGCCAGTTTCCAGTAGTGTTGGGAGAGATAATGGTGAGTATTGATAGTGGATTTTATGTTATACATCAAAGGTTGGAATCTATGCAAGGCTACTACAACCAACAGGTAGATTTTTTTGGACAAAGAATGGATAATGTGGATAGGCATATGGGATGGATGGAATCAAATATGTGCTCTTATTTTGATTCCATATATTTTACTTACACTTCACGACCTTCTCATTTTAGTGCAGGACATCTTCACAAGCTACTCCACCAGAGGCTCCTCATAGAGATGAGCCAATACATGATGATTTGCCTCCTCTAGATGCACAAGATTGAGAGCTTTAGTATCTTTGTTCTTTATGCTCTTTTTCCTTTTTATTTATTTTCATATTTTTAGCTAGTTTGAGAGTTTTCTAGATTAGGTTTACTTTATGCACTTTTACTTCATATTGTTTTTATTTGACACTTCTTCTTTTTCTTTTAGCTATTTACTTAATGATCTAACAATGTTTATTTCTCTAGCCTTGATGCTTTTCCATGGATATCTTAGAGTAACTTTTGGAGCTTTAGTCCCCATAGCAATCTTGAAGCAAATTTAATTTGGGAAGTATTTTCTTTTCCTTTTCCCGTATCTTTTTAATTCATTTTTTTGGCTATGATTCTTGATTTATTTGTCATCAATTGAGGACAATGAATGATTTAAGTGTGAGGGTGGAATTTCAAAATTTTCCAAGTATTTCTTCTACTTCTTTTTAAGATTTTTTAGGAAATTTTTTAGCCTTTTGAACAAATTGTGGAGTTAATTTCTTTTCTTTTCACTTTGAAAAATATTTTGATGTTTATTTAGTCAATTAGATTTTTGTTACACTTTCATATTAAGTTAAAGATACTAAGTCTTGCAAATTTAACTTTGACTTGGTTATTTCTTATTAAAGGTATGAAGCTTTTTACTTTGTGAAATTTATATAATTGATGTTGTTAGCCCTAAGGGCTTTCTTTTATATTTTGATTTATGACAAACATTGATATGGACTAACTTGTTAATCTATTGTGATAGAACATGTTTGACCTTTATTCTTCAAAAGTCTTCAGATAAGATTATTTGGTCCTTCATCATTGAAATCAAGAATAGAAGATCAAAAGAGAAGATTAAAGTATGTGGAGTTACATATCAAGGAAGTTCTTTATGAAGAATGTTAGACTATGAAGTGTTATTAAGGTATATCTATTAATTCCTATGTCTTCTTATCTCTTGATTCATTTGACTTTACCTTGAAGCTTCAAATGAGATGTTTTTCAACGTTTTTGAAAATCTCAGAATTTTGGACGGAACAATTTGAATCCAAAAGGTTCATCCAAAATCCTATAAACTATGTTAAAAAGTTTGTCTGGTTAGTGCCATTTTGGACTTACCTTTTAGATGCATCATATCCAAAACCCGAGTCCAAAATATGGATGAGTTTAAATAGAAAATTTATAGCCGTTTCTTTATGACCGTTAGCACTCTACTTTTTGGCTCTATAAATAGCCCTTAACACAAGATTTTTGAAACATTCATCTTAAAAACATTATTGTTCAATATTTTCAAAAATCTCCTTTTATCTAGCTTCAAAGTAAGTTCATTTTGTATCAAATGTAAAAGTATTTGTGCTTTGTATCCAAGTGAATATCTACTCAAGAAAGTGAGCTCTTTATTGTTCTATTGATATTCAAATCTCTGTTGTAGTGCAAGGTTATGGTGTAAAACCCATTGAGGTGAGCCTTGTGTTGGTTTGTGTTCGAGGTTGTGTGGTAAAACCCATTGGGGTGATCCTTGTTTTATGTTTGTATCAAGGTTGTGGAGTAAAACCTAGTGAGGTGATCCTTGATGTGTTTGCATGACTGAGGGGTTATAGAAAACCTAGTGTGGTGATCCTCTCTTGTATGTGATATGGTTTCATTAAGTGGGGTTAATGAAATAGAGTTGAAAATCCTTAAGTGTTGGCTTAAGATAGTGGACGTAGATCATTGTTGATCGAAACACTATACATTTCTTATCTTATTTTATTCAGTTGTTCACGTACTGTTTTTTATGTTCTTTCATTATATAAATCTAGATATATACCTACGAGTGCTTGGCTAACTTTCTATGCTTCTATAAAGTCAGTCTGAGCATCTTGGTGATCATCATTATTCAGTGTTTTAGACAAATCGAAAAAATTATTGTTGCTTGCCAAAAACCTTATTCACCCTCCCCTCCTCTAAGGTTTTTCATTTGGTATCAAAGCTTGGTCTACATACTCTTGGTTTAACAATCTTATAGAAAAGATCTTAATGGCAAGCTCATCCTCTCTTCCATATGTTGAAGGGTTTTCAACAAATTGTCCTCCTTTGTTTAATGGAAGCAACTATACTTTCTAGAAAAATAGAATGAAAATTTATGTGTGTTCTATTAACTTTGAGTTATGGAATGGTCCTTTTATTTCATCAAAGATGATTGATGGTATAAAAATACCTAAACAGAATGATGAGTATAGTGTGGAAGACAATGCAAAAATGACTCTAAATTTTCAAGTTATGAACATTTTGTATTATGCACTAGATACGGCTGAATACAACCGTGTTAGTAGTTGTGATTCAGCCCATGATATGTGGAGATTACTTGAAGTCACCCATGAAGGGACTAACCAAGTCAAAGAATCAAAATTGGGGCTTCTAATTCATGACTATGAATTATTTACTATGAGGCCAAATGAAAGCATCACTGATATGTTCATGAGATTTACTAATATCTCAAATGGTCTCAAAGCTTACGGAAAGGTTTATTCCCTTAGGAAACAAAATTGAAAAATTCTTGATGCTTTACCAAAATGCTGGCAGCCTAAAACTTTTGCTATAAAGGAACCCAAGGACTTAAAATCCTTACCTACTGAAGAGTTGATCGGATCTCTTTTAACTCATAAGATGAAGCTTAAAAGATTTCATGAATCTGATGATCATGATAAAGGCAGAAAAAGGATTGCTCTAAAGGCTGAAAATAAAGATGGAGAAACAAGCCTTTCGGAAAGCAGTGAAGGCATGGAAATGGATAATGATAATTTAGCAATGATAGCAAAGAAATTCAAAAGGATATTCAACAAAGGAAACTACAAAAGAGGAAGGAAGCTTATAAGAAAGAAAGGACAAACCTTTGGCTTCAAACCTTAATGTTTTGAATGTAAAAGCATGGATCACTTCATTGTGGACTATCCAATTGCAAAAGGTAAGGAAGGAAAAACGTTTAAGAAAAAGAAAGACCTAAAGGTAAAGAAAGTTAAAGGATTGATGGGAGCTTGGGACTTAAATGAAGCTGAGTCTAAAGATAAGGAATCTAAGGAAGAAACTGCCAACATTTGCTTCATAGCGTTGGAAAATAAGGTAAACCTTTCAACATCAAACTGCATGTCTAATTCGCTTATATCTATGACTGAAAAACATGTTGATCCTAATGAGCTATTATGTGATATGTTTTATGAATTAAAAAAACTATCTAAAAAAATAAAGAATTAAAGTTGAAGGTCAAAAGTCTAGTGAAAGAAAATGAAGCTTTGCTGAATGATTATAAAATGTCTCTTGAAACACATACGTGTGCTATAATTGAGAAATATGTGATCATGACTATCTTGCACAATGCATCTCTGGAAAACAAAAACTTATGTGATAAAATTCAAACTCTTGAATGCATGGTTAACACCTTTGATGATATGAAGATTAGAATAAATGATCTTACCAATTGCATTGAAAAATTCATAAATGGTAAAAGTAATCTGGAAAAGTTACTTGGAACTCATCATCAAATTGGTAACCGAAGTGGGTTAGGATATAAACATGAGGATACAGATAAAATTTGCAAGCCCAGATTTATTTTTGCAGGAAATTAAAGTGGCTTAGGATATGAACATAAGAATAAAACAAAAAGAACAAGTCACAATATGTTAAACCTGCTTCTTCTCACAGCACATATAAAGCATGCACATATTGTGAAAAATCGGGACATGCAGTTTCAAGATGCCTTATCAAAAGAAAAGTTGAAACCGGTGAAGTTATATTCTGGAAAATCAAAGAAAATGTTACTAACCTTCATGGACCCAAGAAAGTGTGGGTACCAAAAATTATCCCTTCTTCTCATGTATAGGCACGGTCTTTAAATTTCACCAAGTGGTTCTTGGACAGCGGTTGTTCAAGACACATGACTGGAAATGCAGCCTTGTTAGAAGATATTCAGACCACAAATAAATGATTTGTTACATTTGGAGACAAGAAAAAATGAAAGATTCTCGACATTGGTAATATTGGTAAAGGTTCCTTGACAATTATAAAGCAAGTTTTACTTCTTGATGATTTGAAATATAATCTGCTCAGCATTAGCCAACTTTCTGACAATGGTTGCAAAGTCATTTTTGAAAAAGATTCTTACTCTATACTTGACAGTGGAAATCTCGAAATCATCTTTACTGCCAAACGTATGGGAAATGTATATGTGTTTTATCTTAATGACCTTGTATCTAATGGAATTAGATGCCTATCCGTTTATGACAATGATGGTTATCTTTGGCATAGAAAATTAGGTCATGTATCCTTTGATTTGTTAAATAAACTGTGCTCAAAAGAACTTGCTAGGGGACTGCCAAAAATGAAATTTGATAAACATAAAATCTGTGATGCATGTTAATTTGGGAAGCAAATCAAAACCTCTTTTAAACCAAAGAAAATGATTTCTACCTCAAAACCACTCGAATTAGTTCATATGGATTTGTTTGGACCCATGAGGACTGCTAGTCTTGGAGGTAAGAAATATGCATATGTACTTGTTGATGATTTCTCTAGATTTACCTAGACCTTATTTCTTGGACAAAAGGATAAAGCTTTTTCTAAATTTTTAAAACTGATAAAGCGCGTCCAAAACTCAATTGGATGCAAACTGGTTTTTATTAAAAGTGATAATGGCAAATAATTTTGTAACAGTGAATTTACTCACTTATGTGATGAAAATGGAGTCTTTTATAACTTTTCAACAGCTAAAACCTCTCAATAAAATGGTGTTGTTGAAAGGAAAAATCGGACTTTACAAGAAATGGCTAGATCAATGCTTTGTAAAAATGCTCTTTCAAAATACTTTTGGGCGGAAGCTGTTAACACAGCGTGCTATGCAATAAACTGATTTATGTTAAAACCATTTTTTGAGAAAAACTCCGTTTAAACTTATGTTTGATAAAACTCCTTCTATGTCTTATTTTAAAGTATTTGGATGTAAATGTTTTATCCTAAATACAATAGATAATCTTGAAAATTTTGATAGCAAGCCCGATGAGGCCATATTTCTTGGATATTCTTCCAACAAAAAGGCTTATAGAGTATACAATAAAAGAACACTTTGTGTGAAAGAATCTATGAATGTTATATTTGATGAATCTAACATTTATACTTCAAAAAGAGATAACGATGATGTAGGGAATTCAAATGAAGTTAAGTTAGATCATGTCAAAGCTCCGCCATTAGATACTCATGAAAAAGAAGAAGAGATTGAAGAATTACAGAGTGAACAAAAGAAAGAACAAACTGAAAATTCTGCAAATTATCAATTGCCGAAAGATTGGAAATATAAATTAGGTCATCCAAAAGAACATATTATTGGAGATCCAAACCATGGAGTTAAAACTTAACGGTATTTCGTTGACAACTTTACTCTTCTTTCAAGTATTGAACCTAGCTACATTGATATTGCTTTACATGATGAATTTTGGATTATTGCCATGCAAAAAGAGCTAAATCAATTTGAAAGAAATCAAGTTTGGAAACCTGTTCCTAGACCTCATGATCGACTTGTTATTGGTATAAAATCGATTTTTAGAAATAAGCTTGATGAAAGTGGGGTTGTAATCAGAAATAAAGCCAGATTGGTTACCCAAGGATTTAATCAAGAAAAATGTATTGACTATGATGAAACATTTGCACCTGTTGCTAGACTAGAATCTATACGAATGCTGCTTGCTTTTGCATCCTTCAAAAACTTCATACTTTATCAAATGGATGTCAAAAGTGCATTTCTAAATGGTTTTATTGAAGAGGAAGTGTATGTTGAACAACCTCTAGGTTTTATTCATAAACACTTTTCAAATCACATTTTCAAACTTTCTAAAACTCTTTATGGATTAAAGCAAGCTCCAAGAGCTTAGTATGAAAGGCTTAGTGGATTCTTGATCTCGAAAGGATTCTCTAGAGGCTTGATTGATAATACCTTATTCATTAAATATGATAACCCTGATGATTTACTAATTGTTCAGATCTATGTTGATGATATTATTTTTTGTGCTACTAATGAATCTTTGTGTAAGATGTTTGCTAAAACTATGCAGCAAGAATTTGAAATGAGTATGATGGGAGAATTAAACTTCTTCCTCGGACTGCAAATTAAGCAAACTAAGGATGGTATCTTTATAAATCAAGCTAAGTATGCCAAAGAGTTGCTCAAAAGATTTGGAATGAATGAAGCAAAAGAAATCAGCACACTATGAGTACATCCATTAAATTTGATCATGATAAAAAGGGTAAGAAAGTAGATGATCATAAGTATAAAGGTATGATTGGGAGTCTACTCTATCTTACTGCTAATCGACCAAACATCATGTTTTCAGTATGTCTTTGTGCTCGATTTCAATCCTGTCCAAAGGAATCACATTTATGTGCAGTTAAATGCATACTTCGATATTTGATTGGCACATATGATTATGGATTATGGTATCCACGTACTAATACTTTTGATCTTATAGGATATACTGAAGCAGATTATGCAGGGTGTAAAGTTGAAAGAAAAAGTACTAGTGGCCATTGTCAATTTCTTGGACACTCTTTTGTGTCATGGCACAGTAAAAAGCAAGCTTGTGTATCCTTATCCAGCACTGAGGCTGAATATATTGTAGCCGGAAGTTGTTGTGCTCAAATCTTATGGATGAAGAATACGTTGCTAGATTTTAATCTTAATTTTAATTGTGTACCTATATTGTGTGATAATACAAGTGCTATCAATCTAACAAAAAATCCAGTGCAACATTCAAGGACAAAGCACATTGAAGTTAAACATCACTTCATCCGAGATCATGTACTCAAAGGCGATGTGTGTGTTGAATATATCTCAACGGATGAAAAACCTGCAGATATTTTCACGAAACCTCTAGCTGAGGATAGATTCAAAAATTTGAGAAGAGGTTTGGGAATTACAAGAATTTGATAACTGATCATGTGGCATAAGTCTTCTTTGTGCAGGATTTGTGAAGAAAAAGGTTTTGGAAACAAAGTTCTACATCTAAAACACCTCGTCTTCTATTTTAGACACTATATTAGAATCCAATTCCCTCATCCAAAATGCATTTTGGGAAAACACTCTTTTGGATGATGGTTTCGGATTAGGTTTAGTTCCAAAATCCATCACTAATATTCTTCTTATTCCGAATTTTGAATTTCAAAAAATTGGTTTGCACATTTTTCCAAACTTCTCAGAAAAACTTATATTTTCAAAGCACTTTATTCTCACATTACTCAAGACATTCAAAGCAATCTGTTCTTTCTCTCATTTGAAACCCTTGTAACTGTCTTCTTCTAAAAATCATCCGTGCTCTTGTTTTTCAAAAATCAAAAGCCCAAAAAAAGCTTCAATCTTTTAGATGACTAAGACTAAATCTTCCATTCTAAAACTGAAGAAAGGGCAAAAATCGTCTCCTGCAATGAAGAAAAAGGCTTCGGCTTCAACCAAGACAAAAGCAAAGGAAACTTCTCCTCAACCGTACTTCTCTGCTTCCCACTATGATTTGTCAGAGTCATCTCCAGAACAAATGAGTTCTGAAAATCAAGTACCTTGATTTCTTAATTCCAAATGTGAGACTGAGTACAATGATTGGGTATCAAGAAATCGAACCATTATCTGTGGCTATCGTGTTAATCATTCCATCTTTCTGAATCTATCAAATATTTTGGATATGTTTGATCATATTGGATGGGGCAGTCTACTGTCTGTTGATGAGAGATCGTATACCCCTTTAGTCTGGGAATTTTATGAAAATCTGAGGAAAGGAAAACTGGAAGAAACTAAAGGTGGCTTTATGATTCGATGGTATGTAACAAGAGTGAAAGGAAAAGATATTAAATTTGACCATAGGCTGTTAAATAGAATCTGTAATGTAAGAGATGCCAGATTTCAATATTTTAAGCTAAACAAGTTCCTCGAAGGAAATGAAAATTTTGTTCTGAAAAATTTTGAAAAGTTATTCACTGGTGGGAAAAATTTCGGGAATTCTGGAAATAGGAGTTCCAAATGGCTAAATGGCATAGGTAGAATTTTGCATCATATGGTATCTACCATGATAGTACCCAGTTCTGGCCATAAAACCTCTATAAGTATCTTGCAAATGGTGATCATGTTAGCCTTAGCAGAGGGAAGACAGATAAATTTTGGGTTTCTGGCAACCAAACTAATGTTGCAGTCTAGAAACACATCAAGCAAGGCTTTACCATTTGGAAATTTGTTGACAAAAGTTTTTAGATTTTTTGAAGTTAATTTAAATTCTATTCCTTGTGATCCGACCAAATCAAATTTTTACAGTTTTGATTCATTTGAAAGAATGGGATATGTTAGAGAAAATGATTCTTGGAAATTGCTGAGAGATACTTCAGGACAAGAATGAGAAAACTTAATGAAAATTAAGGAAGAAGGAAATTTTGTTTCTGGTTCTGGTACTCAGCGGAAATTTGATGAAGTCCATCAGGCAGAATCTTCTGCTAAAGGTAATGTTCAAGACATTGGTCTGTCTGAAAGTATTCTGGGTGCAATCAGTTCATTTACTGAGAAATTGGACCTTCTCAGCTCCAAAATCAAGAGTCTAGGAAACAAAATTTCTGTTGTTGAGCAATCTGCTAAGCCTTCTGCTTCAATATCTGGACATGAAAAAGCTGAACATTCTTCAGATGACAAGTTTGAACTGCCTGCGGATGACAAGGCTCCTTCTCTTGAACCTTCTCCTGAACCATCTCCACAACCTTCTCCTTTAAAGAAGATAGAGATTCCTCCACCTTCTCCCAAGCCCAAACCCTCTGGAAAAAGACAAAAACACGTGGTTGTGAAAAAAAAATCAAACAGAATAGCTGGTAAATTTTCCAAGAAGGGTGCTAGATCAAAGGCTGAAACAATTAATATCTCCTAGACAACATTATTGGGCAGCAAAATTTGCTGATGAACAATTTACCTTCTGCACCAGTTGAACAATTTATTTTTTCTGTCATTTACATTATGCTTTTTTGCTACTCTCTTTTTGCTATGCTTATTTTTTTATTGATGACAAAGAGGAAGAAAAAGTTGGAACTGCATGACTGATGATCTGTATGTTGATATGGGGAGAAAAAGTTATAGGATCTGCGTAATAAACTAATATGGAAATTGATATAGGGAGAAAAAAAAAACAGTTATGTTTTTGCACATATTCTGCATGACTGATGTATAAACTAAATTTTGGGCATGACTTATGTTCTGTATCTAAAATTGGACTGATGATGTATGACTGATTATTTGGATCTACAAAAGAACTACTATGATAATTGGAACCATTTTGAAAAACTGAAACTGTTTGTGGGAGAGGAAAAGGCTGTTGTAAGAACAGTTATTGAATTTGAAGTAACTACATGAACTGTTACGAGCTGCATGAACCACTTCTGGTATGAACAGTTATACATTGAAATCAAATTTAAACTGTTATGAAAATCACTAATATGTTTTGATTCACTGTTCACTAAAAAAAAATTCTGAAAAACCCCTCTGTTTGTGACGTTCAATTTTAGTCAAAAACACAGGCTTCTGAATGATAATTGTATCATTGAGACTAGATTTTGTGATAAGATTTTCGTGCATTGAGTCGAGGGGGGGGGGGGGAGGAGGGGGGGTTTGGACTTAGAAACTTCGAATCTAAAAACAAATGTTCTTATGAGCAGTATTACTGAATTGAAAATATATTTTGGACATCCAAAACCCTTATCCAAAATGAATTTCTGAAAACACTCGTCCTATATCCTCTTCCAAAATTATTTTGGATACACCTTTTGGATGAACAAATCGTAACTTCTGATTTTCCTTCTTATGGTTAAAATATTCACATATGCATATATTTAGGGGGATTATCTTATCGTTCATCTCATTTGCTATCTCTATCAAATCATTTTGAATATTTATATAGAGATGTGAAAGGCTTTAAGACCATTGAGATATGTTTACAAATTTTTTATCATAAGATCTCTATGAGACCTATACAATGAAATTGCATTTATTTGCACCTCTTTCGTTCAACATGTTCTCTCTTTACATATCATTAGTGTCATATTTGTCATCACTCAAAAAGTGGGAGATTGTTAGCCCTAAGAGCTTTCTTCTATGTTTTGACTTATGACAAACATTGATATGGACTAACTTATTAATCTATTGTGATAGGACATGTTTGACCTTTATTCTTCAAAAGTCTTCAGATAAGATTATTTGGCAACTCCATCACTAAAATTAAGAATAGAAGATCAAAAGAGAAGATTAAAGTATGTGGAGTTACATATCAAGGAAGTTCTTTATGAAAAATGTTAGACTAGGAAGTGTTATTAAGGTATATCTATTAATTTCTATGTCTTCTTATCTTATGATTCATTTGACTTTACCTTGAAGCTTCAAAGGAGATGTTTTTCAGCATTTTTGAAAATCTCAGAATTTTGGATGGAACAATTTGAATCCAAAAGGTTCATCCAAAATCCTGTAAATTGTGTTAAAAAGTTTCTATCTGGTTAGTGCCATTTTGGACTTACCTTTTGGATGTTTCATCGTCCAAAACCCGAGTCCAAAACACGGATGAGTTTAAACAGAAAATTTATAGCCATTTCTTTATGACCATTGGCACTCCACTTTTTTGCTCTATAAATAGCCCTTAAAGTAAGATTAGACACAACATTTTTGAAACATTCATCTTAGAAATATTATTGTTCAATATTTTCAAAAATCTCCTTTTATCTATCTTCAAAGTAAGTTCATTTTGTATCAAAGGTAAAAGTATTTGTACTTTATATCCAAGTGAATATCTGCTCAAGAAAGTGAGCTCTTTATTATTCTATTAATATTCAAATCTCTGTTGTAGTGCAAGGTTATGGTGTAAAACCCATTAGGGTGAGCCTTGTGTTGGTTTGAGTTCAAGGTTGTATGGTAAAACCCATTGGGGTGATTCTTGTTTTGTGTTTGTATCAAGGTTGTGAAGTAAAACCTAGTGAGGTGATCCTTAATGTGTTTGCATGACTGAGAGGTTGTAGAAAACCTAGTGTGGTGATCCTCTCTTGTATGTGATACGGTTTCATTAGGTGATGTTAATGAAATATGGTTGAAAATCCTTAAATGTCGGCTTAAAGTAGTGGACGTAGATCATTGTTGATCGAACCACTATACATCTCTTGTCTCATTTTATTCAATTGTTCACATACTGTTTTTTATGTTCTTTCATTGTCTAAATCTGGATATACATCTACGAGTGCTTGGATAACTTTCTATGCTTCTATAAAGTCAGTCCGAGTATCTTGATGATCATCATTATTCAGCTTTTTAAACAAATTGAAACAATTATTTTTGCTTGCCAAAAACCTTATTCACCCCCTCCCCCCTCTAATGGTTTTCAGATGTGATGAGTATAAGTTGAGTTATGTGATTTTTTTCTAAAAAATTATCTAGATTAGTCCTAAACTTGAGTACACAAATAGGATAGAGTAGGTGATTCCCAAATGGCACCTACAAGTGAGGAGAAAAAAAGGTACCAGAATGCAAAGTGCATATCTTTTAGCGAAAAAAGTGTGCAAAAGGGGAAAAAAGTGAGTGAAAAAAAGTACAAAATATGATAAGAATTGAAAAGAATATGAAAAGGGGTCAATATGGTGAGATAGAACGAAATGTACTCACTTGATGCTAGAAATCTCAAGAAAAACTTTTTGAATTAAAAAACAAAACATGTGTTTGAAACATCCTAATTTGCTACCCAATTTGTAGCAGTTTAGACAATAAAAGACTTAAATTGGTCACATATGCTTAACTTATATGATTTGCTTTAGTTATATGTTAAGAAATGAGTGGAATACGTTAAAGTGAGATAAACTTATTTAGATTAACTTCAATGGCCTTGGATATATTTTACTTAATATGTTAGTTTGCCTCAAAACTTTTTGATTAAATAAAGTTGGATGTTTTTCATTTTGAAAAGAAAAGTTAACCTTTCTACATATCTTTTCAAAATTTGGAATTTCATGTCTTGATTCTTTTTGAAAAATTGTTTTGCTTGAGAACATGCAAAAAGTTAAGTGTGTGGGTATTTGTTAAGCATGAAAATGTCATATTTTCATAGTACTTTTCCTTAGCTTTTATGCACTCTTTTGTGTGAATATGTATTGTTTTTACTTATATTGTGTTATAACGAGTTTCTAATGAAAATTGAGTAAAATATGCTTTAAATGATAAGTTTTCATTCAAATAATGATTGCCCAACACTTTGCTGCCTTAGAATACATGCGTAATAGAGTTTTCAAGTGTTTGAATAGGGATACGACATAAGGCATGGCCATGCAAAATAGAATAGTTCCAGGAGCCATGTATGCCCAAGTGCACGGCTGTGCATGTGCTCATGTAGTACAAGAAAAAGTTTCAAGTTCCTATAAGTTTGCAACACAACTGTGTGTTTGCCCATGCAAATGTACAACTAGCATGCACAGCCGTGCACTTTGCCCGTACCAGTGTCAAGGTAGTTTTTGAAGTTATCATGCATGGTCATGCATATAAGCCATGCAACATTCTTGAAGAGGTTTAGAACATCCTAAATTGGTCCAATATAAGTTCAAACTTTTCAAATTCAATCAAAGACGGTTTAGGAGGGTTCTATATAAGCTAAGGACATCTAATTCACATACAACATAAATATACTTCACCAAGAACATAATTCTCCTGGAGAAAAGCATTCAAGAAAGCTATGAGGAGGAGGAGAAGACAATGAGGTAAGAAGACTTGAGATTGTGGGCTTCTCAAGTATTCACCTTTCAATCTTTCTTGTTTCTAAGTTGTCTATTTTTAGTTTCCTTTGTATTCAAACAATTAAGGGGTTTTTTTTTTTAATCTACATTCAAAGGCTATGTTTTGTTCTTGATTTTGATACTTTGAGATTGATGTATTGAAGATTCTATCTTTGATCATATTAAGATTGCCTCCAATTGTGTTGAGTTGTTTATGTATGCACAACATATTTAACTTGCATAATTGGAAGCTAAGTTAGTTAACCTTTTGGTTAATTTAACTAATTAGCATCTATTAATCTTTGTTAAGTTGCATCTTTTTGGACTTAGTTAAATTTAATAGGCAATTGCATAGCTCAAGTTGTGTATATTTGCATTTTTAGGATATATGCTAATTTGATGTTGATGATGCCTTGAGATAAATGTAAATCTTATGATTAATGTATGACAAGTGATTAATTAAAGTATTAATGTATTTACAAAAAGGTTAATCAATTTGGATTAGATTAGAAATAAGGTTAGGGATTGAAATCACTTCTGTAAAGGATAAGAATTCTAAACTCTTTTGCGTGGATTCTAAAATCAACAACTCCAAGTAATCATATCAATGCTAAGGTCTTATTTGATATCATGACATATGGCTAAGAATTTAGTAATTTTCTTAATTAATCTTAAAGTTTCTTATTTTGCTTATTTCTTATTTTTATTCTTTATTTCTTAATTTGTTTGGATTTGTTTTAGGTAGTTTTCTTATTCAATTTTCCCCATCTATTTGTCAATACTTGTACATAATTTATCATTAGACATAATTAAGTTAAGTGTTATAAGATGATTTCATATGAATGAAGTTGAGTATTTTTTTTATAGAGTATACTTCTCTAGTTTCTTGAGGGATCGATACCTTATTTGCTACTATACCATATTATATCTTTAGTAGTAGTGTTTAAAATTTGTTGATGCATAGCGATTGCATTTTTTCTAAGAACTCATTTTTATGTCATAATCTCCTTCCACAATATGTGACAATAAAAAAAATTTAAAAAAAAATAGACACTGGAAATTGACGACTGGGAAAACCTCCAACCTTAACTGGACCATGACCCCCAATTCCAGTTTATGGTTTGAACTATAAACAGGGTTCAACGATTTTTTAACCATTGATCCTGATTTCCAGTACACAGTTGAACTGGAGAAAAATGGAACTGGGGCCATGGCTATCATAAATGATGCATATTAATGATATTGGAAAATGACTTAATCATGTACTGCATAAGCAGGGATTTTAGTATTCTACGATTGAACTACAGATATATTATATTGATTTCTCCCAAGGGTTGTCTTTTTTCTTGATCTAAAAATATGCAGTCCCATCAAAACATCATGCCAATGAATTTGGCTTAGAATATAACCTTTAAACTCTAAATCCTACAAAAATTTACGAAAAGGAACATAGACATATCTATGTGGGAATGTTACACTAAAAATTTTTAAAGTTTAATATTTTTCTTTAAAAAATTAAAAATTTTAAAAAACTAGCTCAAAATACCCTTAAATTATTTTCGTTCATAGAAAAATACTCCAAATTTTTATTTTTAATATTGTATATCTTTATATTATTTTCGAGCATTTATTTATACTCAATCTTTGGTCAACACGGTGGTCTTCGACTAACTAAGTAATGAACAAAACACGTGAATTTATTTTCAGGGATATTTTTTATACTACAAACAATTCGCTTTAAAATAAATTAGACTAAACTATCGTTCCCTATTTTTTCTAATTATTTTCCCATACTACTCAACAGTAATAACCCTTTTCATCAATGCTCTGCAAAATTTTGACTTCCCTCTAACATTTTAACTACAATAACTATGAGAGGTAAATAGACATTGAAGATAGAAACATTTGACTGCAAATCCTTTCCCAATACTTCAGAGTAATGGCTTTCAAATCTCCTTAGATTCTGCATAATTTTCAATGAGATCTTCTATGAATTGTCACTGTAGAATTCCTTTAATGTTCGTACATCTTGGAGTCATGCAAAATTTAGGGCCGTATATTCCATGGTTGCGAAAATTTTGGGGTAAGAAAACAACGATTTTGTTGGATTTTTTGTTTTTCAATTGCCCAAAAACAGTAACATAAATTTATATTTTTGTTGGAAAAACCGTACTCTGGAGCTTGCAATTTTTTCTAAATATATGTGTTATAGGTCTAAGAAGATAATTCTTGGACTTCTGAGAAGAATAAATAATTTAAAACTTGAGCACAGGAACGTGACAATGAAGACAGGTTTTTTTAGCGTGTAACAATTCCTCTGTAATACAAAAATACTTTAGAATTTGAGCACATTTTGGAGGGAATTGTATTAGAGTAAAAAAATATCCCTAAAAATATATTTATGTACTTTGCTTATGACGTAGTTAGTTGAAAATCGTGTGTTGACTAGTGGTTGAGTATAAATAAAATTTCAAAAATAGTATAAAAGTATAAAATATTAAAAATAAATATTAAGGATATTTTTTTAAGAACAAAAATAGTTAAAGGGTATGTTGAACTATTTTTCCTAAATTTTTTTAAATAAGTTTCTCTAAATTTTGTCTTTTGTCCTCCTTTTACGAAAACAAAAAAAAATGTTACAAAATTATAATATTATCTTCCTACATGATATAATTATAAAATTATATCATTTAACATATTACCTTAACCAAAATTTGCTAATTCCCTCGCAGCAAAAGAGACCGGCTATTTTAAGTCTGTGACAATCTTTTCTAATGGTAAGAGGGTTATTACTCGAGATATAAGTTATGAGTTCGATATCAAGCTATATGTCATTCTTTTCTCTATCCCCTTCCCTACTCATTGTCTTCCTCTACCCCACTTTTCCTAAAAGAATTAAAAAAAAGCTCGATACCAAGCTACATCTCATTTTTCCCTCTATTTCCTTCTCCACTCTTTGTCTGTGTTTTTCTCCCTCCCCCGCCTAAAAAAATTAATAAAAAGCAAAGAAGTATTGATATTCAAACACAACATTACAAATCTGTCATCGACTGTAGATACCATCTATTTCAATTATTTTTCAAAAAAGTAAAATATACTCTTCCTATCTAAATTTAACATTTATATTTCTATTTCAATGCATACAAAATAAATATTTAATTTTATAAAATAAATATATTTTTATAAACTTCCATAATTAACCTCCTCTATTTAAAAGATACGAGTACCATTATCTCGGGATCCAAGCTTCCCTTTTCTATCATTTCAAAGGATTGAAATAGAAAAAGTTATTAGTTTAGAAGAAAATTAAGAAAATTAAAATATTTGCCCCTCCAATTAAGATAATAGCATGCCGCTTCACTCCAAACTTAGGAAAAGAATACCAATATTTCTTGACTGAAGGTGTAAAAACATAAAAAGAAAATTATATGTCCCCCCCCCCCCCCCGGCCCCCAACCCAAAAGAACACAAGAGAAAATGAGAAAGGACCTTGACCTTTAGCTTGCCTAGCGAGGGCGACCCACGGATGAAAATTGTATTATTCCTGATCCTAACCTATTCGGTAGTTTTTATAAAAACAAAAAAACAAAAAAATTAACATATTTGTACCCGTGTGTGTCCATGCATGCATGCATATGTGGATATTAATATATTTTAAAAGTATATTCTCATAATTTAAAATATAATAAGTGTTTAAACACTTATAAAATTTTCTAAAAGATAAATTATAATATTTAGTTAGACAAAAAAAAGGGAGTTTTTAAATTTTTTTTTAAAACTAATTATTCAAGCTTTGCTCGACTAATCCTAAGTCACCCCAAGAACCATTCTTATCCCCTCAAGGACATAAATTGCGGGATATATCCCATCTGGCTTGAGGTTTCCTATGACACCCTGTATACCACCGCGCATAAGGAGCTAACTCTACATTAATTGGTTGGTGCATACAATCTCAGGTTCCTAGCATGATTCGAATCTTCACACTCTCTCTGGTGGCGAGAACTATTATAGATGGGTCAATCAATTGGGATGTGCCTTGGGGGCAAAGGGAGTATTTTTTTTTTTTTTAGGATTAATATGAATTGTTATGAAAAGATCTTATATTTTATTTTTAGAACAAAAATGTTTGATTATGTAAAACCAATTATTTTCATATTTGATTTTTTTTAAAAATTTTGGAAGTCTTCTTGAATCTTCATTAAATGAAATTACTAGGAGATTTTATATTCCGATATTGTACTTTATTTTTATAATTTGTTATATTATTACTATCCATGTTATACTTTAATATATTATATTTGTTGTTTAGAGTTATATTTTGAATTATTATTATTTTATTATGAGTTTTTTTATTCTTAAATTGTAAGTTTGTTGGAATTTTGAAACATAAGGCTTTTTTTAGTTATTTAAGTTCTCAGTTTCAATTAGGAATTTATTCACCTTTTAGCCCATTGGACTCACTTCCCCTTTTAAGGATGGGCCAGACGAGGGATTATTTTTTCCCCCGTGGGTTGGGTTGGGGATATCCACCTGTTCAGACTATTTGAGACATAGAAAGATACCAGAGGGATCAGAATATTTAGTCCCTACCCATTTCGACCCAATTGTCATTCCTTCCTTCACAAGCACAGAAAACTGTCTAACTGCAGGTCCTTTATTGATCCAATATCTGCTAAATGTAGGGAAAAGCTCTCCCATTTGATTAGGATTAATTATTTAATTTAACATAAGTATTACTTTTTTATCCAAATTATATTTTTTAGTCACCGGATATGTAGAAGTGAAACTTAAAACTTAGGATTGAGGTGGTAAGATATATCAAAGGATATATTAGAAGGTAATATTATAATATTTGAAAAAAATTGGAGGGTAAAGAGTAATTTAAAAAAAATCTAAAATTTAAACTTTTAAAAGACAAATATGAAATTTTTTAAAAAACAATTGGGGACGAACGCCAAATCCCTTGATTCCATCACTGCCGATATGAATAATGTTGCAACCTGTGATACTTATTTTTAAAAACAATTTCCCTTTTTTGGAAAATTTTTACATTGTTTTGCAATATAGATTTCCAATCTAAATCCATCCATGAAATGAAAAGAAATTATAAAGCAAGATATGTAAAAAAACTGCTAGGAAAACTTCATTCCTTTTATTCCAGTTCATGTTTCTAAATTATGGATCAAAGTACACCAAATCAGAAAAAGAAAACGGAAAACTACAAATTTAGAACTTGAAGCACGAAAAAAATCTTTAATCCATATCCTTCTCTTGCGAATAATTTAGTGCACGTAGTATGCAAAGAAGGACAAGAGCGAGGCCCCAACCATGGTTCCAATAGCAGGCAATGCGGCATTGCCATTGCTGATCATAGATCCAGGTCCTTCTGCAACTGGGCTCTCTGCCGGGCTCTCGGCTGCCAGGGCTGCGGTCAAGGAGGCAGCGGTAACAAGGGCTGCACATACGATCTTCTTCATCTCCATTTTCGTCTGATAGCTTTAGGCTTGATCGGCAAAAACCTCAATGAATGAGAATTGTCACCGAGCCCGCCTTTGTGCGCGTGTGCTTGCTTGCTTATATTTTTTTCTTGCTGCCTTGGAATTGCAGGCAGTGTAAGAGGGGACATTTATAGGGCCGGTATGGCCTAATTATGGAATGTAAGAAACTGAAATCTTCGGTGATTTTACCAGTTCTTGGGAACTGTTAGTATTTTGTGGTTGATTTTGCGGGGCAGATCAGTTGCATCTCCGGGGACAGGAGATGTTTTCGCTTCACCCTAGGGCGACCCTTTTGCAGGCCGGTTTTATTTTTCAAAATATAAAATTTTTTTTATTATTATTATTTTTTGAGAATAAATTTTGCTTTCTGTACTTGGACTATTAAATTAATATAGCTCAAGAATAAATAACTCTACACTAAATAATCACGAATTTAAGTGTGAAAATGTGATAAGTCGATTAATTTGTTAGAAGTACCTCTTAGTAGAAAATAAGTTGTGATTTAATTCAATTCTTTGTCCCTAAGCTGTAAATAATTAAAAACCCATCACTTAAAATAGAAGTACCGAAGAATCATGCAAGTGATAACATATTTAGTCATTATCATGATAGAGTCATGTACGTACACTAACTAATATAACAAAAAGACACCATATTAGAAACAATTTTAGTGGACGGTTAATTTTTTTTTTAAATGAATTTATATACGTACATTAACCAATATGATAAAAAGACACTGCATCATTAATAATTTTATTAAATGATTGAAATTGAAAAATGACTTTAAATAAATCAGGTAACTCTCATATAGATATCAAGGTGAACCAGCACAACAGGAAAAATCGCCATTTGCGACGGCCATGGGAAACCGTCGCAAATTGCGACGGTTTTGCGAGGGCAAAAAAAATTCGTTGCTATTTACGACGGTTTTGCGACGAATATTTTTTGGTCAAACTTCACCAGAGGAACAATTTTTGCGACGAAAAAAAGTGACCCTCGCAAAACCGTCGCAAATTTGCGAGGGTTTTGCGAGGGCTACGGTTTGGACCCTCGCAAAACCGTCGCAATTTGCGAGGGTTTTGCGAGGGCCAACCAACGTCGCAATTTGCGAGGGTTTTGCGAGGGCACAAGGTTGGCCCTCGCAAAACCCTCGCAAATTGCGACGGTTTTGCGAGGGTCACGACTTGGGGTTAATTGTCCACTCGCAAAACCGTCGCAATTTGCGAGGGTTTTGCGAATTTGCGAGGGTTTTGCGAGGGCACAAGTCGTGACCCTCGCAAAACCGTCGCAATTTGCGAGGGTTTTGAATTGCGACGGTTTTGCGAGGGCCAACCTTGTGCCCTCGCAAATTGCGACGGTTTTGCGAGGGACAATTAACCCCAAGTCGTGACCCTCGCAAAACCCTCGCAAATTGCGACGGTTTTGCGAGGGGACAATTAACCCCAAGTCGTGACCCTCGCAAAACTGTTGCAAAACCCTCGCAATTTGCGAGGGTTTTGCGAGGGCCAAGTCGTGACCCTCGCAAAACCCTCGCAAATTGCGACGGTTTTGCGAGGGGACAATTAACCCCAAGTCGTGACCCTCGCAAAACTGTCGCAATACCCTCGCAATTTGCGAGGGTTTTGCGAGGGCCACGACTCGGCCCTCGCAAAACCCTCGCAAATTGCGAGGGTTTTGCAATAATTTTTTTATTATTATATTTATTTTAAATTATTACCCTATAAATCAACCCCGAAATATTATACAAATAAATATCAACACTATGTTCATAATCCAAAAAAATACTATAAAAAATTAAAAATAAACCCAAATAAATATAATTAAATATTAAAATATAATATAAAATACATAATAAGTATCTAAAAAAGTAAAATAATTCACAAAAATAAGTAATAGTGTATAAAGAGTATAAAAATAAATATAACAAGTCTATGTAAGCAATGAAGGAGTAGGCTGCAGAAGGAGGTGGAGGAGGGGAACGAGAGCCCCTACGTGGGCCCGGGTGCTCATCAGCTGGATCAAATCCATCGTCAACATTTGGATCTTCATCTTCGACATTAGCGGCCGCAATGCGCGCTTCTATCTCCTCTATGGATGGCATAGATGGTGCGGGAATACCCATTTTGTCCGACATAGTTGCCATCCAACCACCAAATGTAGGCTGCATTGTTGCCTCATGAAGTCCCGGTACAAGTCTATTTGTCGATTGAATCTCCGCTCAGCTGTTGAACCCTTTGCTCTACTAGATGTCCAATATCAACTTGTGTAGGAGAAGATGCATGCAGTCCACTTTGAGACGAGTCTAGTTCGAACATGTGTTGCCTACGAGCCTAACCCAAAAACTCGTCCCCTTTTGAACCCGCCTTGTGCCTTTACAAACATGGCTTTTTCATCAAGAGGAACAACGAGTTTACAGAGTCACTAGACTCGGATCGAGGAGTGCTACGTATGAGATTTCGCACCTCATCCTAAAAAAAAAAAAAGAATTGTCAATAGTAATTATCAAAATAAAATACAAATTCCACACGGTATAAAGAATTTCAACATATTTAATCTATATAGTACCAATGTACAGCGAGATCGCTCAGCGACAAAGCCGACCCTTTTGTGGCCCGCTCCGAAAGACATGTAATGTCTCAAACATGTCCGTGTAGCTAAAAGAACTCCCCTCCTTGGCCCGCTACATTTATGTTAACACAATGTAATCATTACAATCTTACATAAATTTGTAATAAAACAATTTAGATTAATAATTAATTAAGGCATGTAGGTGAATTACCAAACGGTCCTCGTGTTACGTGAGCGAAATAGACCCTCCGGTATGGGTGCGGCTACTCCCACGATTCTTTTTGTTGGTGGATGAGAGCTTCGATACTTCTCCGATCTCCAGTACTCGCAAATGTCATTCCAATACTTGTGCCTCTATCCAATGAGGACATACCCAATCATCCCTCTTCCTCGGCCTAGACATTATGTCCGAAAATCGCGTCCAGACACTTCTTTTCCCAAGTTGATCGAATTAGCGAAGCATACTCTTCCCTCCACCGAAAATATTTACGCATGATCATGATTAAGATTTACGATTAACATATAACATAGTACTTAAACGATAAAAAATACTCAAAAATTGCTTACCCCAAATTCTTGAAACCATAAGTCTCGCACGGTTATCGGGACGTGCGTGTATGTCGGATACGAACCGGTGAAATACTGCTTGTATTATATTTGAAATTTCTCGGACACATTTGTCCGAGCACGTGAACCTATTTTTGGTGCAATGACAATGTACAATATAGTTATGTTAATCTCAAAAATAATAATAATAATTGAACTAATAATCAACATCTTACAAAGTATGAATATGTTACTTACCCGTTTCCCAGTGGAACAATCCAAGGTCGGGAGTCCGTAACTTGCAACCCAACAGAATGCGAAGCTGAAGCAGCGGATGATTGAAAAGCCGGGGATGGTACTCCCTCATCTCCAATAGAGCCATGTAATGAATGAGGCACTGAAAGCCTTTGTAGCTGAGTAGGGGATGGAGTATAAGGCTCCTGACCCTCCTGACTCCCCTCCCTCAATGATCCTTCATTAGAAGACATTGCTAAAGGAGATGAAAAAAGAAAAATAAGTAACCAATAAAGACGAAGCCCACTCCAAAAGAAGGATGTAAATAACCGTGAATAAAAATGATAAAAGAATAATAACATTGAAACGTTATATCTATTCGCTAGTTTAAAGTAATACAATAATAATGCTTTGCATGATGATGGATATGTCAAAATAAACATTGTACTTGTAAATTGAATTTTAAAAAAAATTTGACAGAGTCTCCCCTATAATTGGACATTTCCCAGGCACAAGGCCACCTCAAGATTTGACAACCAAAACGCTGTTACAAACAACAAAGACAGATCTTTTAAATATAGAAAAATTCAAAAGATAACTAGGGGTAATCACCCATTACCCAAGAGGAATGATCACCCATCACTCACGGGGAATGATCACCCATCACTCACGGGGTTCCAATTAAAATGTTAGATATAGTTAAAATCAAGCTAAAAATTATAAATGCCTCTGTCCTTGTGAATTGTCTGTCAATACAGCAACAATACAATATATAAACTACCTTGTTGTTTACACCACAAAAGAATATAATAAGGAATAACAAAAATCCTCCGGGTTGTACAAGTCTAAACGAAAGATTCTGCCAAAAAAAGAAGGAGATGAGATTCCCGACAATTAGACAAAATTGTGAAACAAAATTGTATGTGATGGAATTTAAAATAATAAAAATTAAAAGATTCAAGGCATGTAGATTCAAGTAACAAATAAATTGTAAGTTAAAATTTGACATGGGATAGTAATGATGCAATAGATTTCAGGATTCCCTCACCATTAACTATATTATTTGTAAATGAATTGAAATCGGGCCTATTCACTAGAATCATTCTCCGATACTGAGACTCATCATCATCTGCGAGGTATCGCTACTCGTTTCCCATTCATCTTCTTCCTCTTCATTTATAGGAGAACTATCCCTTGCTTGTTATAGCCTCATCATGAACATCTAACATTTCACTCATACCATTCTCATGCGTCGGAATACCAAGATCAACAAATAACGATATGCTTGACTTCGTCGATAGCATCTACTTCTTCTGATAAGCTCTATCAACCACGGGTGCATCTATTATATGTCGAGCTTTGGTTTTGCAAGCTGCCAACCAATCGAGATCTTGGCCTCTTACTCCCTGGATATGATGCATAATACACTTGGATAGCTTGTTGAGCTAGAACAAATGGATCATAGTTAGCATAGCTCCTTTTGTGGTTAATTTCTACAAGATTATACTGCGGATGTACCCTCGTACCACGATTCAATGTTTGATCAAACCGGTGACATTTAAAAAGAACAATGCTTTCTTGTGGATTACCAGGAAATTGCACTTCAATAATCTCATTTAACACTCCATAGTAATCGAGGTCTGATGCGTCATTTCCAATCCCTTTCACGCAAACACCACTATTAGCTGTTTTCTTTCCCTCCGCATAATCATGAGTGTGAAATCGGTAACCATTAATTATGTACCCACTATATGATTTCACTAGTCTTGACGGACCCCAAGCAAAGTTCCTCAAGCATTCATTTGTAACCATATTTTACGAATCTTGTACCTAAAAAACATTAGACAAGTTAACCTCGTAATTATGAAAGTTATAGCATTATGAAACTCCATTGAATCCCCAATGGAGTTCCAAATGCAAGTTATTATCTTATGAGACTTACATATCCACTAAACCATTACGCAAATTCAAGGTGATACTTCTATTGATTTCTATCTACGATATAGTCGGAGCCGGACTTCGTAAGTGTGCCGTGAATGCCACTGTAATGCATTAGAATTAGATGGAATGAGTCAAAATCATTATGAGGTATCGTTTATCGTATAAAATGTATGAAGTAGTAGCTCGTACTCAATGTATGGCTGCACTTCACCACAATTAAGCAACATATAAATTCTTGCTGCAACGAATTCTTGAAGTAAGGAACCGAGTTCGAATTCGTCCTATCACCCGATCCTTGAACATTGCAGATTGACGACCCGGGTTCTTGCACCCTCTCTAATCGTTCTCCTTCTTCATTACGCGCTGGAATTGTACGTTTTGTTTGTACATGTGGCTCAAAATAATAAGAGAAGAAAGTGGATGCTTCCTCAACTAGATAAGCATTGCAGATTGACCCTTCAACTCTAGCCTTATTTTTCACCTTGATTTTCAATTGATGCAAATACCTGTCATTTAAAAAAAAATACGACTTCAGTCACACACGCTTATATCGAACCTGCTATGAAAAGAATTAGATTGAATGATTCGATTACCGTTCAAACGGGTACATCCACCTATATTGAACGGGGCCACAAACTCTTGCTTCGTAAGGCAAATGAATTAATAGGTGTTCCATTACATCAAAGAATGCGGGTGGAAATATCTTCTCCAACTTACATAACAATAAAGGAATGTCGGACTCCAATTTGGCCATATGAGCTACATTCAACTTAGGAGAGCATAGATCACGATAAAAAAGACTCAACTCCGTCAAAACACCCCATACATTAGAAGGAAGAAATTCCTTCAATGCAATTGGAAGTAGTCTCTCCATGAATACGTGACAATCATGTGATTTCATACCGGATAACTTCAACTCATTCAAATCGGCACATCTTCCAATGTTTGAAGCGTATCCATTTGGGAGTTGCAATCCCCTCAACCATTCTAGCAAAAGTTTCTTTTGTTCCGATGTCAACGAGTAAACGACTTTAGGTATAGCCACTTTTCCTCCTCCCACATTCAAGGCATGTAGCTCGGGCCTATGGCAATAAATTTCTAAGTCACGTCTAGCCTTTAAATTGTCTTTTGATTTACCCTTTACCTCAAGAAGCTGTATTCATGACATTGTCAAATACATTCTTCTCATTGTGCATTACATCAATATTATGTCGGACCAAATTAGTACGCTAATACGACAAATCCCAAAAAATACTCCTTTTTGCCCAATTATGAGATATTCCCCTGCCATTACTCCTTCCAATTTCTTTGCATGTTTCTGTAATTTTTTCATAATTAGACAAACTATCCCAGATTTCTTCACCGAGTAGGGTATTGCACGAGTTGTGATGTCTCGAGAACCTCTATCATTCCTAAAAGATCTCGTATCCCTCACTGTAAGGATGATCCGATGGTAAGAAACGACGGTGACAGTCAAACCATGATTGTTTCCCACCATTTTGTAGATGAAAAGACTTTGTATTGCCCATACAATATGGACAAGCCGATCTCCAGCGAGTGCTCCGGCCACTCAACATACCATATGCGGGAAAATCATTAATAGTCCACAAAAGTGCCGCCCGTAGTTGGAAGTTTTGTTTCTTCGATATGTCATAAGTGGTGACACCTTCAAACCACAATTTGGTTAATTCGTCTATCAAGGGTTGTAAATAAACATCCACCTGGTGCTTTGGATTCTTGGGGCCGGGATAATGATTGTTAAAAACATGACTGGATCCTTCATACACATCCACGGGGGGAGATTATACGGTGTGAGAATGACCGGCCGGGATGAATATTGCTTACCCGACATCCCAAATGGTGAGAATCCATACGTACATAAACCAAGTTTGACATTCCGTACTTCTTTTGCAAACTCGGGATATATTCGATCAAAGTGTTGCCATGCTTCGGTATCACGAGGGTGACTCATTGTGCCTTTCTCCGATCTGCTCTCTCCATGCCATCTCATGTGTTCGAGTTGTTGTTTTGGAAGTGTACAATCTTTGTAGCCTCAGTGTTATCGGGAAGTAATACATCTTCTTGAATGAAATTTCCCTTCTACTTGTGTTCTTCCCAACCTTTTTCTGTGCATATCGAGGATGGCCACAAAATTTACACTCTCTACGATTCATGTCATCTTTCCGGTAAAGCATGCATCCATTATTGCATACATCTATTTTTTGTACCGGCAAACCCAACCCGACCACTAATTTTTTCATCGATAGAAATCATCGGGAATCGTATTACTTGCTAGGCACAACCTCTTTCATCAATTGCACAACATCGTTAAAGGCTTTACGCGAGAGGTTATTTTCGGACTTAATGTTTAATAACCTTGAAGCCGGTGAAATGCTGCGAATGTTGTGTGCATCCATCCCATATAGGAGTCTCTGCCGCCTTTAACATATCGTAAAACCTTTGTGCCTCCACATTAGGTGGCTCTTCAAAATGAGCTGCTGATGGAGCTTCGGGGGAAAGTCGGGTCTGCTACGTCTAAGACCATTTCGCGAGACAGATTTTCTTGATGTGAATCGGATTACGGGATTGAGGTAGACACACTTGAGGGACACTCGAATGGCTCACCATGACATGTCCACCGGTAATACCTAGGCACAAATCCAGGACTTCCACGAGGTGGAGCTTAACTTGTCTTTGGATCCGGGTACTTTTTATTCTTACATTTTGCACACGGGCATCTAATTACGCTTGACATTGCATTTGATAAGGCAAATGTCAAAAAAGCCTTAACCCCTTCCTCAAATTCAATAGTGATCCCTTTTACACCAGAGCGTGCCTTCTATACATCCAACTACGATCCTCCATGACGTCTAAATGAGAGAAAAGAACAATCAACTCAATAATTAAAATCACCCCTTAAACAAAAGGAAGAGAAGTATAATTACATTTTCCTTTCTATTATCTAACAAAAAGAGGTCCAAAACATAGAATTTACAATTGCTATCGTTGGATACGAGTTACACCTTCAATATATACGTTTTAACCAAGTATTTAATCTTAATTGAGGAATTTGATTAAGATTAAATACTATTAAAGCTAATTATATTCTTATTTTACACATTCCAATGGTTAAATAATAACATTTTATTTATTTTCATTCCAATGTTTATATTTGTTTAAACTCTCTCTATAACGTATATTATTCCTGCTATTATTAACATCGACCTATATATGAAAATTATTATTATTACTCATTTCATTACTCCTATTCTTATTCTTATTAGCAATATTATTTTTAATAATAATGCTATTATGGGATATATACTCATGCTCAATCGAATAATACACTCCAAGATAAGGGTAGTTATTCTATTCCACATTAAGTAGCGGCAGATTTTGAAAAAAATTTTGACAGAGTCTCCCATGTAATTGGACATTTTCCAGGCACAAGGCCACCTCAAAATTATACAATCAAAATGCAATTGCAAACAACAAAGACAGATCATTCATTTATACAAAAAAATAAATAAATAAATAAAAGGATAACTAGGGGTAATCACCCATTACCCAGGAGGAGTAATCACCCATTACTCACGGGGAATCCAACATTTGAATTCAACAAAAAGGCAATTTATATGAACAACACGCACCTCCTACATCTTCATAATCTAAGGAAACGGATTTCTCACATAAAAGAGCCTTCAAAGCATTCTACTAGAGTTAAATCTTCCACTAGAGACACTAATATATTATTATAATCAAGTAATAAGATTACTAAACTAATCAGAAATCAACCTTCCTATTATGGCATCATAACCAATCAAATTAATTTATAAGGGTTTATATAGCTAAAACATAGTTCCCATATAATTTGATCAAAGTAGTAATTTTTTTATAACGAGGGTAAAAAAGAGTGCACTATAAGTATAGATCAAAACACATTGAATGTTTAAAAAGGACAACAATTCCAACTAACAATTTAGCAATTCCAGTTCACAATTCCAAATTTAAATCAATAATCTCACATCAAACCACCATCATGTCACTCACAATCTCCTCAAACTCAACCCCAACATCAATACAACTTTTATACATCAATTCAAACTCTGCTCATTCACAAATAATCGCCCAAATTTCAAAGCTTCGGGGAAATGCAAATCTGCCCAAAGTTTATAAGATAATGAAGTAGCTCAAGAGATAAATTCTAACTACTTACCCAAACGAATCGGCTTCGACAACGGCACGACGAGCACGGGAATGGCGGCGCCGATTGAGGGGGCGGGCTGAAGGGGGTAGGAAGAGCGGGGGGAGTTGAGGGGGGCGGCTGCGGGATGGGGGAGTTGAGGGAGGGGGCGCGAGGGTGGGGGCGCTGCGGGATGGGGGAGTTGAGGAGGGGGCGCGGGGTGGGGGGCTGAGGGATGGGCGCGGGGAGGGGGCGCGGGGGTGTGGGGGAGTTGAGGGAGGGGAGTTGAGGGGGGGGCTGCGGGATGGGGGGAGTTGAGGGAGGGGGCCGCGGGATGAGGGAGGGGGGAGCGGGAGGGGGGCGCGGGATGGGGGGGTCGCCGGCGGGGAGAGGGAGGGGGGAGCGGGAGGGGGGCGCCGGGATGAGGGAGCGGGGAGCGGGAGGGGGGCGCCGGATGGGGGGGGGCCTTGAGGGAGGTGAGGGAGGGGAGTTGAGGAGGAAGAAGGAAGGGGGAAGAAGGAGGGAAAAAAAAAAAAAGAGGGAGTGAAAAATTTTGGAAATTTTTAATTTTTTTTAAATTTCTAGCTATTTCGTCGCAATTTGTGACGAAAAAATAAAACCCTTGCTAATTTCTCATAAATTAATACGAATAATATTATAAATCGATCTATACATTATAATTTTTATTATTTTTTAGTGATTCTAATAATAATATTATTATGTAAATTATTTTTCTTTATATATTTTAATTTATACACCACTTAATCAAATAAATAGATAAAAAAATTAGATATATGTATATATATAACTATATAGTATAATATATATTAATATGTTCGAGGTGAATAACATTACAAATCGATCTCTACATTATAATTTTCAATATTTTTTTTAGTAATCTCAACAATAATAACAAGTATTTGAATTGTTTTTCTTTACATATTTTATTTTATACACTACTTAACAAAATAGATATATTAAAAAATTGGACATATGTATATACATAGCTAAATTAGTATAATATATATTAACATGTAGGAGACGAAGAACATTACAAATTGATCTCTACATTATAAATTTCATAATTTTTTTAGTGATATCAACAATAATAACGAGTATTTGAATTATTTTTCTTTATACACTACTTAATCAAAGTGATAGATTAAAAAATTAGACATATGTATATATATACCTACATGTTATAATATATATATATATATATATATATATATATTAAACTAAACAGATACTTATATACATTATATACATATACTTATATATTAGAATAAGTATATAACATAACATAATTAGCTATATACATTTACTTATGCAATACATTAGGTGTATAACATGACATAATTACATATACAAAATTATAATAAAATGCACTAATTGAGACATGTTATTAAAAATATTTCAGTAAATTTGTCAAAATACACCATCACATAAACACATAAAGAAATTTAAAAAAAAGATTAAAACCCTATTTTGTTGTAAAACCCTGGCAAATTCGTCGCAATTAGTGACGTATTAGCGACGAATTGGGGTTTTGAGATTTTCTATACATTTTGCCATTTATTTATTTTTTAATTAAAAATATTGACCGTCGCAAAACCCTCACAAATTGCGAGAACCGAAAATTAGTCTCAAAACCCTCGCAAATTGCGAGAACTTTGCGACGGATGTTCAAAAATTTTTAAAATATTTTTTTAAAAAATAATCGATCGTCGCAAAGTCCTCGCAAATTGCAAGGGTTTTTGCCATCACAAAATCCTCGCAATTTGCGAGGGTTATTGCCGTCGCAAAATCCTCGCAATTTGCGAGGGTTTGCGATGGACGTTCAATTTTTTTTAAAAATAAATTACCGTCGCAAAACCCTCGCAAATTGCGAGGGCTAACTACCGTCACAAAATCCTCGCAAATTGCGAGGACTTTGCGATGGACGTTCAAAAATTTTAAAAATATTTTTTTAAAAAATAATTTGTCGTCGCAAACCCATCGCAAATTACGAGGGTTATTTACCGTCGCAAAACCCTCGCAATTTGCGAGGGTTTTGCGATGGAAGTTCAAAAAATTTTTTAAAAATATTTTTTTAAAAAATAAATTGCACGTCGCAAAACCCTCGCAAATTGCGAGGGTTTATTGGCCGTCGCAAATTGCGAGGGTTTTGCGATGGACGTTCAAATTTTTTTTAAAAATATTTTTTAAAATTAAATATCCGTCGCAAAACCCTCGCAAATTGCGAGGATTATTTGCCGTCGCAAAACCCTCGCAAATTGCGAGGGTTTTGTGATGGACGTTCAAATTTTTTTTTAAAAAATATTTTTAAAAAAATAAATTACCGTCGCAAAACCCTCGCAAATTGCGAGGGTTTTGCGATGGACGTTCAATTTTTTTTTTTAAAAAATACGTTCAAAAATTTTTAAAATATTTTTTTAAAAAATAATTTGTCGTCGTAAAATTGCGAGTGTTATTTGCCGTCGCAAAACCCTCGCAATTTGCGAGGGTTTTGCGATGGACGTTCAAAAAAATTTTAAAAAAATATTATTTTAAAAAATAACTTGTCGTCGCAAAACCCTCGCAATTTGCGAGGGTTTATTAGCCGTCGCAAAATCCTCCCAAATTGCGAGGGTTTTGCGAAACTCGCCGTCGCAAAACCCTCGCAATTTGCGAGGGTTTATTGGCCGTCGCAAAATCCTCGCAAATTGCGAGGGTTTTGCGACGGACGTACGAAAATTTATTTAAAAATATTTTTTTTAAAATAACTCGCCGTCGCAAAACCCTTGCAATTTGCGAGGGCATAAATACCGTCGCAAATAGCGATGATTTTGCTACGAATTGCGACGGGTATTTTGGCGTCGCAAAACCGTCGCAAATTGCGACGGTTTTGCGACGGTTTTGGTCAACTCGCTACTTGTTTGAAAATTGTCGCAAATTGGTCGCTATTAGCGACGGTATTGAAGCCGTCGCAAAAAATTCGTCGCAAATCGCGATTTTTTCTGTAGTGCAGGGATAATAAGATGATGCTAGTTGAATTACGAGTGTTAGATTACTAAAGTACCGGAAGATATATCCAAAGTCATATATATATATATATATATATATATATATATAAGAAGAGAGAGAGAACACTTTCTTAATTGCTTGATGCAGATTTACCTTATACCCTTATTATAGGAGGAAAATAAATAGAAGAGAGAACACTACAAGAGACAACGGGTTTTGCGACGGCACGAAAAAGTTGTATCTGTTAGTGACGGAATTGTGAGGGTAATCGCTACACCGAAAAAAAATAGTCTATGAAGTTAATTTTGGCAAATTTGCTATGCATTAGCGAAGGCATAAAAAAAAATATTTTAAGTTATTTTTGAAGAAATAGCGTGGCTATATTTAATTGTTTAATTGTAGGAATGATCTAGCCATAGCAAAATCGTAGCACATTTGCGACGGTTTAGCAATGACCAATTTAAATTTTAAAAAATAATTTCACAAGTTGTCGCAAATCGTAGCAAAGTTTGCGAGGGTTTAGTGATGGCATTTTCTATTTAGAAAAATTAATTTTCATGCCGTCGTAGAACCGTAACAAATTTGAGAGGGTTTAGCACTAGCCTTTTCAGTTTAATAAAAATTAATTTTTGTGCCGTCGCAAAATCGTAGCTAATTTGCGGCGGTTTAGCGACGGATATTTTAATTTTTAATTAAATATTTTTTATTTTTTTCCGAAATCCAACCCATTTTATGTTTGTTTTCAAAAATCCCATGCAATCAACAACACAAAATAATAAGTCCAAAAAAAGCATACTAAAAAAATATATAAATACAAAATGTATTTATTATTACAAATATATAATGAAATGTAAATATAGTATGTATTGTTACATATAAAAAATATATCAACTAGCTGCAGGAGCAGTAGCGCCAGCCAAAGATGGTGGGGGTGGAGAACGAGGATGAGACAGGAACGGATGAGGATCTGGAGGCGTAACAAAGGTGTCATCAGGCTGATCCTCGACCTCCTCCTCGTCAAGCGGTGACACTAGTGGTGGCGGTAATCCCATCTTCTCTGACATCATCGCCATCCATCCAGCATAAATACCATTTCGCTGTGACATTCTGTCTCTCAGCCAGTCCACTCTCCTATCAAACTATCGCTGTAACCGCTCCGTAACCTCTCGAACCCTCTCTTGCACTCCATCCTCTACAATCTAATCGATATCCGAATGAGGGGAGGGCTGTGTGGCTGTCAGGAAACCTTGCTGGAACTCCTGCCTGGCTTGTATTACCTCAGATTCCAGGCCATATACGCGACCTCTATTATACCCGCCTGATGCCTAGATGAATAGCGCTCAATCGTCAGGTAAGGCAGAAGAAGTAGCACTGGTTGATCCACTGGAAGAAGTTTGAGACTGGTGCTCCTTGGTAGTCATCACGTGCTCCTGAAATTATTTGGGAAGTATGAAATTTAATTAAATAAAATAAAAACAAGAGAAAAAATATTCTGTAAATAAAAAAATTGTAATGTAGTTACTAATGTCTTGCGAGAACGCTCGCTGATGTACTACCCCTGTCTATCCCCACTTTGGAACATATGCAACCTCTTTAACATCTCAATATAGCTAAAGCCATAACCCATCTGCTGCCATTGCAATTACAATAACAACATATAAAAATAAAGACTAAAAATAGATTAAAATAAAGCAAGTATACAAAATGTCTTAATAACTGAAGGAAATTACTATACGATCCTCGTGGACTGTAAAAGAGACGAACCCGCCAGTATGCGTGGTTGTGGACTAACCATTGTTCCTCTTGGCAATGGCCGAGATCCGCTGGAACTCCTTTCTAGCCCAGCACTCCCTCATCACCTCCCAATGACGAGGGTTAATCCAAGAAGGGCACTAACCAGTAGGGATCGTCCTTTGGACCCTCGATAATGTGTCCGAAAGGCGTGTCCGACACTTGTACTCCCAGTTGGATAGGATCTGGGCACTATGATCCTCAGTCAAATAAAATAACTTCTGCAAAAAGCAAAATATATTTCAAATTGTTAGTATATGTTAAATAACTAAAAAGATATATATAAAGTACAAACTGATTATTTTTTAACGAATTATACAAAAATTTGCAACCTATCGCAAACTCCTCAAATCAGAGGTTCCTCACGTGAATTGGGACATCAACCAAGCACGCATAAGGACCATCGAAATATCGCTGAAATATCGATGTGATCTCCTGCACACATCGATGGGAACTAGCAAATCTATTTTTATTTTTTTAATATAAAAAAGGAATAAAAGTTATATGTATTAAAAAGAAATACGTTAAATATGTTATAAAAAATAACTACATAATAAAAATGTTGACATAAAAATTTAAATATGTTCTAAAATTATGCAAAACTATTGCACATGAAAATAATATATAAATGCAATCTTAATCGTACCTATCTACACGTGGCACAGTCAACGGCCATAGAGCGTGGTCCCGAAGAGTAGTCTGACTCGAACCGGCAGATGACAGAACTGTAGGTGACGGCATCACCTGCCCGGATGGAGTATCGCCCAACTGCAGATCCGGTCTAGATGGAGTATGATGTGTAGGTGAGGCGTACGGTCCCGTGACCCAGTAGCATGTGAACCTGCACCAGAAGACATATCTGAAAATAAAACAAAAATAGTTAAAAATAATAAAGAATAAATATATAATAAAAGAATAAAAATATATTAGCATCCTATAACTGTAGAACATTTCATGTCTATTCGCTCAAGTCATCATCCGAAACGTACTCCTTAGACTCAACTTCTGAATCAGTATTTGTTTTCCAATCACCCTCATCATCATCTTCATTGTTGTTCTCTTCCTGATCCCCATCAAATGCTTCCTCCCAAACATCTAACAACTCAATTGTGCCTTATTCATGTGTTAAGGAACCAAGATCAACTATTAACGACACACTCATTGCTATATTATCTAATACTATTAATTAGTTTATTAAAATAAATAATTTTGAATTTATTAATAGAAAAGTTTAGTAAACTAAAACCTTTTTAATACCATTAAAAAGTTTATTAAAATAAAAACTTTTATTTATTATTAAAAGACAGGTTTATTAAATAAAAACTTTTTAATATTATTAAGTAGTTTATTACAACAAAAACCTTAGAATATTATTAATAGAAAAGTTTATTAAACTTAAAACTAATTAATACTATTAATTACTTTATTAAAATAAAATCTTTTTAATATTATTAATATAAAAATTTATTAACTAAAAACTGTTTAATACTAATAATTAATTTATTAAAATAAATAACTTTGAATTTATTAATAGAAAGTTTAGTAAACTAAAAACTTTTTAATACCATTAATTAGTTTATTATTAATAAAATTTTATTAATATTATTAATAGAAACGTTTGTTACCTAAATTTTTTTTAATATTATTAAGTACTTTATTAAAAATTAAATTCTAGAAAAATTTTGACAGAGTCTTCCCTTAAAAATAGACGTTTTTCAGGCACTAAGCCACCACAAAATACATCAAACAAATCCAATGATAATCTACAATATATCCCTAACACTAAACACCAGCTTCTACTCAATTCATCTCCTCCAACAAATCCAACCAATCCAAACCTCACAATCTATTTAATTCAAAGCATAACTACAATCCAACCAATCCAAACAATACTATAACTCAAAGTATAACTATAGTCCAACCAATCCATTAGAAACAAATCATGTACTTAATTTATATACATTATATATACAATATTCATATAATTAAATTCCATGAATGTATATACATTACAATGCCATTGTATATATACAATAATAACAATCTATACAATAATAAATTTGAAATCTAAAAAAAAAAAAATCTACTAAAACAAACATTATTCACTGAAAATACGAAATTTAAGCCATTGGAATAACACAATCAAATTGTAGATGCAATTGGAATGGAAAACAAATAAAAATAAAAAAAATAAAAACCTGTAATTTGATGAAATGGCGGAGTAGCGGTGGCAATTGGAAATTGCAGCGCGGCGGTGACCCGAAACCGTGGAGCGGCAGCGAAACTTGGGTAGCGACCCGACAGCTAATAGCTTGAGCAGCGAGCGGCACGAGAGCACTAAGAATCGACAGCACGGAGAAGAAGAGAGGAAGAAAAGAGAAAATGAAGAAGAAGGCCCCGATTCTGACTATGTATTTAATTTAGCGATGGCTATAATGCCATTGCTAAGCCCTACCATATAGCGATGGTATAGCAACAACAAATAAACCCTAGCAACATTCAACATTCGTCGCTAAACCCTCGCTGATTCAGAGGGTTTAGCGACGGTAATTAAAAATTGTTGCTAAACCCTCGCTAATAAATAGTTTAGAGACGACTTTTTAAACTTTTCCTGAAATTCTTGGAGGTAAATTTTTGAGGGAATAATGTGAAAATGCCATAGCAAAGCTGTCGAAAATTGCTACGGCTTTTTGCAGACAGTAGCTATGCCATCGCAAATTGTTAGGGCGTAGCAATGGAGTTCATATTTTTCCAAGAACAATATGAAGGCCGTAGCTAAGCCGCCACAAATTGTTAGGGCATAACTACGACACATGCTTTTTTTCTAAATTGAAATTTCTTTGACCACCAAATATGTGTCTAATTATATATTTAACAATATCCTTCAATTTTTTTCCCCATTAAATGTCTATCTTAACATTTTATTGAGATATGTAATAACAAATATAATAGTTAATATATTAAATTTAGTGATATAATATATCAATATATTGATATATTATAACTTATAATTTTAAGTGTATACATGTCTGTAAGTAATACATATTGATATGTTATACATTAGTTATCAACACAGTCAAATTTATCTTCATGTGTCTATTTCAATGCCTAATTAAAATTTCCAATATTGTAGTTATATAGTATATGAATTTGTTGATACATTATATTGTACATATGTATATATGTATATTTGCTATATGCATATATATAGAATTTTTGTGTTAGCGATTTTATACAATAGATAACATATATACAATCATATATACATTATATGTGCACATATATATATGTATGTATATGCATTATATATTTATGCATTACATGGAGTGTATATACATTAGATAACATCTATACAATCATATACACTATATGTGCATATATATATATATATATATATATATATATATATTATATTTATGCATTACATATATATACAATCATATATGTAACATAAGTTATATGGAATGTATATACATTATATATTTCATTATATAACATATATATGTTGTATATGTCATTATATAATATATGTTGTATATGTATACATTATATAACATATATACTATAATATATATATATATATATATATATATATATATATATAATCACTAATTATAACATATATAACGAATTTACATATATGTATATACAATTATAACTATTCCTGTATCAATATGTCTACATACTATATACTATATGTATAGATTGAATTTCTATATATTTTAATCAGTTAGAAACAACCACATTGACATATATATTATTATTCGATATTTCAATCGAACACTCAGATAGATACATGATGACTAGATTGAACATTATTTTCAAATACGTAATTAGATACAAATCTGAAAGTAAAATTTAATTGAAAAAATATTATTTTTATTTTTTAGTACAATTTATTGAAAAGTTTATAAAGCTGTAGCTAAACCTTAGCACTTGGCTAGGGTTTAGCTACGACTTATATTTGATGGGTGAAAAATTATTAAATCCGTTGCTAAACGCTAACTATTTGAGAGGGCTTAGCGACGAAAGATTTGTTTTCATTTTTCACCAAAATTTATTGTAAAAATTTATACAGCCGTAGTTAAACCCTCTCAAATTGTTAGGGTTTAGTTACAACATTTTTACATTTAATTCGGTGACGGAAAAATTTACAAATTCGTAGCAAAACCCTAAATAGCTGCGAGGGCTTTGCAACGGTATATTTGTTTTCATTTTCATTAAAAATTTATAAACCCATAGCTAAACCCTAGCAATTTGCTATGGTTTAGTTATGGCATATGGACATTTATTATGGAAATATTTATATTTATAACTCCATAACTAAAGTCTAGGTAGTTGTGAGGGCTTAACAACGGCAATTTATTTTCATTTTTAAGTAAAAGTTTTTGAAAAAATATTTATAACCATAGCTAAACCCTATCAATTAGAGAGGGTTTTCTTGTCATAGCTAAATTCTCTCTATGATAAAGGGTTTAGCTACGGATCCTTAATTCTATATTTAAACAAAATTTGATAAGAACAATTTATAGGCCGTAGCTAAATCCTAGCAATCCGCGACGGTATAGCTACTGACTTTAGCGACGGTGTCATCTGCCCTCTTCAAACCGTCGCAAAATTGTTACCCTCGCAATGCCATCACTAATTCAGAGGGTATTGCTACAGATGGTTAACTCATCGGTAAATTGTCCCTCCATTTACTTGTATCCTCACAAAATGCTCCGTCGCTAAATATCATCGCTAAATGATTGTTTTCTTGTAGTGAACATGAGAGAAATATTATAGTCCTTCCATTTTAAAATATCCATCACTGTTATATAAATCATATAGATTTAGAAACCTCTGACATTGGGCAAGGTTCCTCTCCAGTGTTAAAAACACTGGAGATCTTCCCATATTTCAATTATATTTAAAAATATTATATAATAATAATGTAAACGGCCAAGATTGAAAACGTGACTCCCACTACATCTATAGAGTTAATTTGTATAGAAACAGATTAAATTTCTTTCATTGAAAATTATAAAATTATTTTTATATTTAAAAATTAATTAATGTTATAATTTAGTGAAGTAATAAATTATAAGAGTATAATTAGAAAAAAAAGAAAATAAACACACTGTTGATTTCATAAAATGAGTAATAATTTGAAAAAAAAAAGGTCTCCAAAAGTGTCAATATTTTAAAACAGATAAAGTGATACTTCAAGAAGAAGATTAAATTAAGAATATAATTCTCTCCCATCCAGATCTGAAGTTCACGATTTTATTTTGGTATTCTAAAAACGAATATCCACTTTTTTCACAACATATTTTCCTTCTAAACTTTCAAAATTAACCTCATCTGTTTAAGAGATATGTACTCTAATAACCACTACCAACATCTCCACCTAATAAAGATAAGGTGGTAAATTATCCGATCTAATGTTCTCCTAAATTTTTGTTTTAAGTTGAAATGATAAATTCAAATTTACATCCTAGCATTGAGTTTTGAGAATAAGAAATTAAAATAAAATTTCCTTTTGTTGGACAAGTCTAGGTACAAAATACATATGAGTACGGAAGGCCTTAATCGTTGTGCATTTTCTGTTGCTACAATAATTCTGAATAACGTAATAAGGAAGCCCAAATTCCAAAAGTTAAGAATAATTTCAATTAAGAAACTGTAATTTCAGTTGAAATTAGAATCCTAAAACTTGTTGGTTATTATTTGGAAACTGGAATTAACTCTTCTAAGAATTTGGAAATTGAAATTTTACTTAATACAGAGCCTGATGAACTTGAATTTAGAAACAAAGCTTGCGAATTTGAATTTGGAAATTTAAATATTAAGCATGCATGTAAACTTGAATATAGAAATTAACTTTTGCTAGCATAATATACAGTAGTATAAATGCAACATCAACTTAAGATTGCCCTACTTCTGAATTCCATCAATAGCTTGGGCATTCTACGAGAAGGAAAAGATGGATATTCAGCACGGGTATATTTTTCAGCCTTTTTTTGCTTTTTTTTTTTGTTGGAGAGGTGTTTTGCTTTATATAAATATTAATTATCTCCTTGCATGCAAATTTTTTTTTATACAATATATATGAATACCACATATATGATATTCTTGCACCTGGGAATTATTATGAAATTTCGGGAAAAGTTCAATTCCTTTTTACCCTCCAAAAAATTAGAATGTTGTATTTCTCTTAAGAAAAATAAAATAGTTCTTAGAAATTCTATATTCTTCCTTCCGCTAAAAATTTGTTAGAAGATATATAATTGACATTTAATATATCATTTGATGTAATTTGTTCCTAACATTAAATTTCTAATTCTGTCCAAAATCTTAGGGCACGATTCTTACATACCAGTAACATTCATATCCATAAGGTTTCTTCTTTTGTTATTGCCTCTCTCTCTCTCTCTCTCTCTCTCTCTCTCTCTCTCTCTCTCTCTCTCTCTCTCTCTCTCTCTCGTTGTTCTTTCCTTTCTCTTAATCTTGCTTGTCTTGTCGAAATTACTTTTGGCAATGTGTACCTAAAAATTATGATGAACAAATTTTGATAATCTACTGAGCATGCAAACAGATTCTACCTCGGCAAAATCATGATATGTTACTGTAAGTCTATGCAATAAATATATTTGAGCCAAAAAATTAGTAAGCACGAATCTATATATTTTAAAGTATTGGCTATTCGAATATGATATATTCGTTGATAATAATTATTCAGAGTAGAAAATTCGTGAAATTAATTTCTTTCTCGTTGCTTCTTTATCAAAGCAGGAACATATTTTTGCTAGCTGGTCAAAGCAACATGGCTGGCCAAGGAGGTGTTGAAAATCGTAGGTGGAATCATTTTGTGCCACCGGAATGCCAACCGAACCCTAGTATCCTAAAGCTCAACGCAGCCCTACAGTGGGAGGAGGCCAAAGAACCCCTCCATGATGGCATTGATACAAGGGCTGTTGAGGGGGTTGGTCCTGGAATGCCATTTGCCAATGCATTGCTGAAGAGAAATCCGAGAATCGGCATTATAGGTTTGGTCCCTTGTGCTGTTTCAGCCACAAGAATTTTGCAATGGCAGAAAGGGCAACCCCTTTACAATCAGCTGGTCACTCGAGCTCGGGCCTCAGTGCGCGATGGTGGAACTATTCGAGCTCTTCTTTGGTACCAAGGTGAAAGTGACACTCTAAATGTTGCAGATGCTCTTGCCTATAGACGAAGAATAGAACATTTTATCAATAACATCCGAGCTGATTTAGGATTACCTCAACTTCCAGTGATCGTGGTAAGTACAGCATTATAACCTTTATCATCTAATCTTATCGGCAATGTCATGCCAAATGATCATTACGTTTAACTGAATATGTAGCATAAGTACAACAAATTATAATCAGGGCAAGAGATAATAATCACACAATTAAAAACCTCTATACTTGAATTTTGTGAAGAGTTTGGCAATAGTGAACTGATCGTGGAAACTATTTCTTTCTACTTTTTGATACAGGTGGCTTTGGCATCAGGACTACAACCTGCAGCTACCGAGATCGTGAGGCAAACTCAGTTACATCCTCATCTCCAAAACGTGAAAACTGTGGATGCAAAAGGACTTCGCTTAAATAGAGACGGTTTGCATCTCACCACTGATTCGCAAGTCAACCTAGGACAGAAGCTGGCTGATGCTTTTCTATCCTAGATGCCGCCAAGGAGGGTCTGCTTACAGTATTTCTTTTAAACTAAAGAATAAGGTTGCTTATGCGCCAAGTCTAGGGTGTTAGAGGTTTCGGGGTTGAGAGCCATCAAAGTGTGAACCTCGATCAACAGTGTCGAGAGGGTTTTGAAAGAAGCTTTGGGTCTTGAATTTTTTAATTTCAATTTGATGCTTTGATGGCATCCACGCATTTTAATATATATTACAATACTTGCAAATATGATGGAGCGAATTTTTGTTTTCTTAACAGCAAGACCATTGATTTGCAGAGACAGTTTATTTAATAAAACATTTATTTTAAAAAAAAACGGAATCAAACGAAATTTTATTCAAAACAGTCTCCAAAAATTATTTCCGAATCTCCATCTACAAAAAAACTTGGTTAATAAGTACATTAAAAAACACCGAATTTCTTTTTTTTTCTTCTGTGTGGTTAATATATAGGAAAAATCAAGCAGGTCCCAGAATACTTCCCTAGAAAGAAAAGGGACGGTTCTAAATGATAGTGTCACATTTTAATATTTAATACACATAATAATAATAATAATAATAATAATAATAATAATAATAATAATAATAATAATAATAATAATAATAATAATATATTGACCATTGATGATGATGATGCTGAGAATCTGAGATGATTTTGGGCTCCAATGTCCTGGTATGTGTGACTGGAGTGATATTTTAGTCAATTCACTTTTTCAACTAAGTTTAGATATGCTATTAGCCACAAGCCCAAACTAATGATACAGCATATTTCAAGCTCAAGCGTCGTCATAGCCCTAATATGAAGGGAATATGTAGATTGAAAATCGGAGCCAAATCATCAAAAACAACCACAAACACATCCCGTTTCAAAAAATAGCAAGCAAGAACAAAAAGAGAATTGAACATACTCCACAAAATTCGCCTGTGATCCAAAAAAAAAATGGACAAACCCTATAAAAGGCCCTTCCTTCGCCACCTTCATTTCCAAGGCAAAGCAAGCACAAGCGCATTCCCAAAGGCAGGTTCGGTGATTATTCTCATTCCTTAAGAGATTCTCGCCGATCAAGCCTTTAAGCTATCGTATCAAAACAATGGATATGAAGAAGATCGCATGCGCAGTCCTTGTAGCCGCTGCCTCCATTAGCGCGGTCCTGGCTGCCGAGAGCCCAGTACAAAGTCCAGTCGGTGCACCAGAAGCAGCAGCAAGCAGCAATGGCATTGCCGCATTTCCTTCTGTTGGAACCATGGTTGGAGCCTCGCTTATCTCCTTCTTTGCACACTATATGCAATAAATTATATGCAGCAGAAGGATTTTTTGATCATTTGGATTATGCAAGTCTTTCTTGTAGTTGGGCTGCTGTGTATCGTTTCTAATTGTATTGGATTAGATATAATTCTTCCAACGGAATAAAGGAATCATTCTACATATTGCCTCTTTCAAAGCATTTGTCAGCTGACTTTTTCTTTTTTCTTTATTTTGGTTTTCCTTTCAATCACTTTTTATTCCTGAAGATTTTTTCCCCCAATGATGATTTGCATAAATATATATATACACTGGAAACTTGTGTGTATATTTAGGTCCCGCAGGATAATGGATTTCAGGTTAAAAATTTTTGAAAATGAGAAGGAGATATTTCCAAATAATTTTGTTATTAATTTTTTATAATTCATCCTTACATACAGATGTACTTACAAAGCATACAATTTTAAAAACATATACTTGTCCACTAATAATTGGCAAATCATGATTAGAAACAGATAAAAAGATAATATATACGTTTAACTTCATAGCCAAAAGTCATCTACTTATAGCTCACCGTTTCATTCCCAAGTAAATATTTAAAAGTTGAGCCAAGGCACAATTGCTCACTTGGTAAAGCGTTTTATCACTAAACTAAATCCTCTTTCCTCCTTTATGGTCATGTAGGACTCTTTAAAATATTGAAAGTTTAGAGTTTCATGTACGGTAAAAGATTTCAGTCGCTCTTTAATATTTTGAAATTTTAAAATTTATCTATAAATTAAAAAATATATATTAATTTATTATTAACAAAAAAAAGCTCGCTCTTACACTCTAACCATTAAAATGATAAATTATATAGAATCAAATCGGACCAATTTTTTTTTTTTTTTTGCCTTTCACTAAGAAATGTAAATTATAAATGTAAAAATACTGTACAACTATCCAATATAAATTATTGAGCCAACTAAGACTTTCCATTTGGTAGATTATTTTCTAGGGGAAAATAAAGAAACCTTTATTGTGTAAGCATGAACTAAAATGTGTGGTCAATTGACCATTCTTATGGCTTACTCAAAATAAGAGAAAATTCTTGTTGATCGTAAAATCATAAATCATATTTATTAAAAAATTTATATTATAAAACTTTTACTTTATAAAGTATAACTTTTCAATACATGCTACTCATGTGTACTGAATTCATGTTAAAATTTTTATAAAAAAAAACACCTTACAAACATGAAATAATAAGTAGTAAACTCATGTCTAACCCATAAAAATAGTAGGATGTTGCTCGTAAAACTTTCTCTTACAAGCAAGATACCACGTATGATCCTCACAAAGCAACAAAAAATAGGCCGAAGAGTACACCACCAACACATTGATAGCAAGCACCATGAACTCGATAAAAGATAAACTGCCTTGTCCACTTAACACTGGTGGTTGAGCGAATATTACTACTGATTCCTGTACTAAAACTTACCAGATTTGATATCAGTTAATCTTAAAAAAAAAAAAATAAGACTTAACGTATAAACTATCGATTATATAATAAAAAATAATCAATAAATCATATGGCTAAAATTCTAATTTTCTTGTTTCTTCCTCCTATTAATTTTTATGTTTTTCGTAAAATTAATACGAAAAGGTTTAATTTTTTTTTTATTTGAGTATTTGATTGTGACTATTTTTATTTGGGGGGGGGGAGGGGGTGTTGGGGGGATTGGGGACACTTGAAAAACTCAGTAGTCATTATCACATTTCGGCATATGGGAATAACTTCTTACTGAAACATAATAGAGTCAATATATAAGTTGACCTAAAAATATTAAAATTCAATGGGTGATGTATCACATACTGGAATAACTAATCGATGGATCAGTTTGTCTTTAGGATTGTTATAAAAACTTGCTGCCGTAATTCTTATATCCACCACAAGTGAAAGAGTATGGATAGAATCAGAAATTTGAGATTAGGAAGGCAAGTTATATAAAAAAGATATATTAAGGATTTTTGAAAATATTGTGGCAGGATGAAAGGTAAAATTTAATTGGAATTTTCTGTATTTTTTAAGTTTTACTAAGGTAAAATTAATTTGTTTCCAAAAATTTGAAGGGCGGCCTTCTGTGTCTCCGTCTCTGTGGAAGAGGATCAGAACTATGTAGCAGAACTTGTAGCCTAATTTTTTCCTTTACTTTCAGAAAAGAGTACATAGGCTTCAACATTAGCATTGATGTGAATACTAACCCACCAATAAAATAAAATAAAATAAGTATGAATACCAACTAGAATGGACTGCCTAATGCCAGAACACTTTTCGTTAATGAAACTTCTAAAATTGAATACAACTATATATATCTTGTTTAGTCAGAAGCACTTCTATCAAATAATGTGTTGAAAATGGCAATGCACTATCCAAACTAAATGTGGAGAAATAATATTTCCTTTATTCTATGAAATTTAATCTACTTATTATTTTAGGTGGTTCTAAAATAATAATATATTATATATTATAAATTTTTAATATCCTTATATTAAATTAATTTTTTATATCTAAATTTAATATAAAATAGTCTCTCACCTAAATGTTTATCATATTTTGTTATTATAATTTTAAATTTTACACTAAATCTCTAGTGAATCAAACATGGCCAATTTTAGTTGGACAGAAAAAGTACTCACACCGTCTATTTCTCCCTTTATGGGTAATTGGTGGATGGATAATTAATTTCCATAACTAACTTGAAGTTTTCAATCACTCATTTATCCACTAATTATCGTCAAAGCCGAAAAACCGTTATTGTGAAGTGAACATGCACCATACAATTTAGCTGTTAGTGATCCAAAAAAATGCTGAGCAAACCCTATATAATGCCCTCTCTTCACACCTTCATTCCACGGCAGCATACACAGAAAGCAATTAAGCACAAGTATTCCAAAAGGCGGGTTCGGTGATTATTCTCATTCTATTGGGGTTCTTGCCGATCAAGCCTTTAAGTAATCAAACCAAACAATGGAGATGAAGAAGATCGCATGCACAGTCCTCGTGGCTGCTGCCTCCTTGAGCGCAGTCCTGGCTGCCGAGAGCCCGGTAGAGAGTCCTGCAGGTGCACCAACAGCAACCAGCAATAGCATTGCTGCATTTCCTGCTGTTGGAACCATGGTTGGAGCCACTCTCCTCTCCTTCTTTGCTTACTACATGCACTAAATTATTTGCCGGGAATATCTTTACCTCCATGTAGTGCAATAAGTTAGCCTTCTGTTCATCATTTCTGATTTTATTGTTCCTTAAAAAAAAAAAAAAATCTAATTGTATTGTGATAATTATTCAATTGAATAAAGGAAGAATTTCCTATTTGTTTTTTTATATTTTGTCTGTCATTTTTTTTTTTTGGGTGCTGTTTATTTCCCCAGCAATTTTTTTTCCCTCCTGCTTGACAAGACTGTTGCCAAATCATATAATTGTTGATAAGTTTACATTCGGGTCTCATATTTGTAGTTAACGTTTCTTTTTTGAAAAAATTCTTTCAAGCTGAAATTATTTTAGTCAAATACTTATTTAAAGACAAACGGTGTCACACATATATGTTTTTTTTCCAAATATATATAGTTAGACAAAAATATTTTCCCTTATATTGTCAGGAAATAATCACAAGAAATTAAGATGATTTTCTAATAGTAAATAGTGTGATTTTTCTGATTTTTTCTGATATCCAATACTTAATATTTAGTTTTAGATTGATTTTTATCTCTATGCTTCTACTTTTACCTTATTTACAGCTAATCTTTAAGTTCAAGCCAGATAACAGGTCAAGTGATATAGGTGTTGTATTTAGAATTAATCAAAACCTAATGAAATATAATAAGATAATAATTTAATTAGTTAAAAATATTTATCACAAAATGATATAAATCTCGGTTTCAATTCACATCCTTGTCCTCATGATGTATTAAAAACATGTAACCAAATCAAACAAAAATGAAAGATGGATTGCGATTTGGGGACTTTCGTAGTTGGTTTAGTTCGCGACAAGAAAGACCTTTTTTCCATCAATTCTAGCCGAAAATTAAATAGATGCGCAACCCTGACTCTTAGGTGTAATACAATTCAGGCAAGATGAAACAAGTGCCACCCAGTTTTAACTAGTAAGCATGAAATTAATTTAAATTTTTCTCAACATAAGTTGTATTCTTTATGTCCAAAGATAAATAGCCAACGATCTCTTTAAAAGGTCTCGCGGGAGTGCGTATAGAAAGTACTCCTAAACAAAGAATTTTATGGTGAAATAAAGAAGAAAAATTTTCTCCGCAAGGGTAAAACAAAAATAATCCGAAACCCAAAACAAGAAAACCATCTGATTAATTGTGAATAATATCATTCAAATGGCTCTTTTATTTTCTATTCTCAGTCAAATTCTCAGGTATACAGACTTTTAAAATTGTAAAAAAGGAATCTGTGACTTTTCTACACGCACTTTGTCAAGTCGGAAAATTATAACCAACGCCATACATATGCAAAACAACACAAAGGAAAAGAGCTGACACTCCAAAAATTAAATAAATAAACTGCAAGGTAATGACAGAAATGGTCATGCACTTCAAAGCTTCACTAACTTTCAAATACTTTCAAGCCTTTGTGTTTATGTGTGGGGTACCAAGGGTAAGAAATAAAAGTAAATGACTGGAATGGCTGAATGACCGGATATCAAACAGCCAGAATCACTGGATGACTCACCCAACCGATCTAAGATCAGGCAATCTAAGAGATAGCCTGCTAACTGAATTGGTGGATTCATTGGTAAGCGTACCTGATTTTCAGGAACTTGAGTTGGAGTAGGATAATGTCAAAAAATCCAGAAATATAGATAAGATTTTTGACCGAATCAAGAGCCCTCTTTTCATTGTTTGCCATTAGCAACAAGGGAAGCAGCAAGACCAGAAAAAGGTGAAAAATGGCGAACATGGGGTTCTCAAACCCTTTAAGAAAACATCGGGAAGGCATTTTAGGTGAACACAATTAACATGTCAAGAATTTACAAGTATTTCTTCCATTTACTGTCTTTCTGAAGTTTTTAGCTTAGATTTTTTTACTTTCAGTCGTACTTTCATCGCTTTCATTACTTCTTTTTTGTTATATTTATACTATCGCAAAACAACTCCCATAATTGTGCAAATTTGCTTGTATTTTCAGCAGTATAAATTGGGCTTCCAAGTTCATAAAAGATCTCTTTGTACCTTAATTCTTGGGCTTTATTTTCTCATATACAAAGGAGATTCAATTTTGTGTTAGCCGAACAACCACTTCTCAGCCGATTGGGTGGTTGGAATTTTGGATGGCCAACACTCTTTAGTGTCAATAATGGGATCACCATGAAGTTTGCCCATCTGATCCTTTCATGCTATTGCGTTTGGGAAGAACTGTGTGGTTTGGTTTGTCAATTTCCTATGGTTTTGCTAAACCTGTTATTTTGACCGATGTAAATATAAGAAGTTCAATAAATACAATAAATTAGTAATGCAATTCGTCTATCAACAAAAGTTTCAACAAAAGTTTAAAGATGACACTTATCTCAAATTACCAAATATTTCTTAATGGGCTCTAACAGAATAAAATACAATGCTCTTTTTGCCATACTTGTAGAAGACCATTGTTGAACTCAACCTTCATAATTGATCTCCCATATTCAACCATCATTGTAGCAACTCAACGGGTCCTTATTTGACTTCAAAAACCTTTCCATTAGAAATGAATCGCTCCAAAGGAATGTTTGATTTAAGCTATGTCAAGAAGATAAGTTATGTATATAACACCCTACTACCTAGGCCCTGTTCAAAGGATAAGGGGTCTTTATAACTAGGTCACACAAACGAAAATAAAAACAATACTTTAAAATTGAACTTATTACAACCCAAAAATTGATGAACAAATCCAAAATAAATTGATTACTATCATCTCTCAAAACAACATATAAAATAAATAACATAAACCAGGCAACAATTCTTAGTAAGCCCGTGTTTGCTTTAAGTGTTTCAGGTAAAACAGTTCAGGTATGCAAGTTGTAAAAATTGTACAAGAGAAAGTGCTGACAAGTAATAAATAAGGTTAAAAATAAAGAGTGGTATTTTACTTTTCAAACCATACATGTGCACAATAAATACAATCACTCAAATGGGTAGCCATGAGTTACCACACGTTAGGCTCCATAACCATATAACGGTCAGAATGTCACACTTTGTGCAGACTGACAAAAGGTAGGTGATCGGCCTACCGGGTGAGATGCACCTCATTCTCTACACCCAAACTTACCGGTTGTCCACTCCGGAAACACACAGTCTACATGACTGAAACTTATTAGCTCGGACTGGCATGACCTACTGGACTGGCATCCTATTCGGGAAGGACTCACCCTTCAGAGGTGGCCACCTACTGAGAAACTTATCCTAACCCTTCAAAGACTAGTCCTAGTAATCTACCCTTATTGAGTACCCAACGATGATTGTCCCACTTGGAAAAAACTGATAATACATTGCTTTATTTGAAAATAGCAATTAAGGGTTTCTAAAATTCTTGTCAAAGTTGGTTTTTAGAAAGAGTTTAGTGTTTGTGCAAGACTACTTGTTTGATTTTCAAATGATTTGTTTGACTGAAATAAGAAAGGAAACAGTCCTTAATTGCCTTTACAAAATGAGTGTCCATACACATTGGGTTTGGCTTGCTATAGAAATCTTTTGTCTTTAAATAAGTTAATGCAGAGGCTTACCTAATCATTTGCTTTATCAAATTTAAGAATCTTTCAAAGCTGACCTAACTCCGCCCGGGGTAAACACAAGTCATAAGGTTATACTCAAGCTATACTCGCTTACATAAATTATCCTAGTTCAACTTATTACAATCATGACCCTAATGTCCTAAGCTTTAAGGCTAGATGATGAAGGGTTTTATAAAATAAGACTAGCTTGATAAGTTAAAATAACTAGGGGTTGTAAAATAATTACTAATAAGTTATAGGTTCAAATAATAAATCTTGAGGTTGTTATTAATAAATAAATTAGAGTTTAATTGTTGAAGAATCCTAAGTTCTAGATGATATTAATAAATGGTCATTCTTAAATAGTATTTTTAAAATAAATATTAAATTATTACTAATCTCTTAATTGATACATAGTAAATAATTAATAATAAATAAATTTTATCAAGTTTTGATTAATAGATATCAAATAAATATAAATAGTATTTATGAATATATGGTCTACAAGGTCATTAATATTTTACTTATTTATATCAAAGGTTTTATTTATATATTTTTTTGAATAGGATATATCATTTATTTGGCTAATAAAATATCACTATTTCATTTAGTACTCCAATTCCAAAACTTCCTAAGAATTTCGAAATCTTTGGAGGAAAAACATAATAATAATTTTAATTGGGGTAATAAAATTTGCTAATCAAAATAGCTTAGGATCAATAAGGTCATGATCATAATTTTTCTATTGCTAACAAGATTCATGAGCATATACTCCAACATCAATCAACAAATTATTCTATTCATGAACAAAGGCTTAAATCCATACCTACTATCACATGATCAAATCCCTACTAAGCATAATCATACTCACGGCTTCAATGAAAATAAGGACATAATATCCTATTCACCAAAGGTGACAAAACAATCTAGCATGCTTAAACATTCATAATTTCTTAAGACATGATGAACATGCATCGATCCACAAGGAAATTCATAAAGCTTAACCATGATCAATTATTCTCATGCTCCAATCTCAACCCCTTTATACATATGCATATATTTAATCCCCTATTGATAGCCTATCCTCTCTATCAACGACCAAGAGACATGAATCCAGAATTTAAAAGAAAGGTTAAAGAGAAATACTTGGTTGTTGACTATCTCGATGAAGATTTAAGAAGATCTACGCGCTTGAAAGGTTTGAATCGTCCAAGAGATGAGAAAGAAAACAGCCATGGTTGTAGTAACCATTTCGGCCGAGAGAGAGAGAGAGCATTAGTATGATATGTTAAAGATTGAAGGGAAGAAGATGAACAAAAGTTGTTCTTGATTACCTTGATGATATTCTTGAGACTTCAAGGAAAATTCTAGTTTTGATCCGATTGTCAATTTTTGTTTTCGAGATTTGATGTTATAAAATCCAGGAATGGACTCTAGAGAGTATGTAGGCGTGTTCTGGAGTTTTTGGAAGGGATTGGAGGTGTTTAGAGTGGTCTTTGGCTTTAAGAAAGATAGTGTATGTTCTAGGTGAAAATGGAAAGGATTAGAGAGAAAATGCTAGACGAATTTCTGAAGGGGCTGGCCAAATGATTGAGGGAGTTCTGGGATTTTGATTTTCAGATTAGAGAGGAGAGAAAAATCTGGTTGTTTGAAATTCAAATGGAGAAATTTAAGGAGTGTTTTAAGGTAAAAGATTTGGTAATGGTGTTTGATTGATGGAGGTTCCTTGGAGCTACAATGTGTTGGATTGTATGCCCTCTTAGACTAGGTTTCTGATGTAAAATCGAATATTTTAATGAAAGAATTTATTTTCAGAAATTGTTTGTGAATTTACTTTTTGTTTGTGCACGATTTTCGTTTGGAACAGACCCATTGTGTTTAAATAAGTGATCCATGTGAATGGTGGTCTTTCACAGTAAGGTATGGATCACGGGTTATTTAACACATAAACATTTGTTCTTAACCTATTGATGAGACTAGGAACCTCATCATGTTTAGGTTATTATGTTATGAATTCCAAATGGGGAATGGCTTACCTTTAGCCAGTGGGTAGTCCATTCACTTCATGACATAAGTGTATTTCGAATACGTAGAACAAGACCTGTAGCAGTGGTTTCTCAAAGTACTATATGGTAGAAACCTAGACTACTACCACTACAGCGTGGACTAGTACTCTACGACTTGAGTATGAGTTGGTGGTTTGGCGAAGCTGGAAGCATATACTTTGATTTGCTATAGTTGAGGTTCTATCGTAGGGCCAATATACTTGCATGTTGGGTATGTGTGACTAGTTAGTTAAGACAGACTTATACAAGATAGTTTCTGCACTATATCGCCCCTTGTGGTTGTCCGAATGGTCTAAATTATCCAGGGCCCTGGGAAACATGACTTGGATGTTTGCTTTAGGGTAGCTCCCTTGGAAAGCGGAAACACTCCAGGAAGTCGTGGATCATTAGACTAGAAGCCTAAGGATGGTAGATGTCATTTAGAGGGGTGTTAGTACACTTCTTCCTCTCTAAATGTACGGCGATGTGTAGATGGGTATTTTAGTCATTTCACTTGTAGGTCGGAGACTTTGCGAATGCAGCATTGTCCTTGGGGTCAATATTTCCTTGGTGATATTAGAAAATATTTAAAATGAAAAATACATCTATTTATATAGCAGGGGTATTTTGATCATTTTGGCAGCCAAGGCGATGTGTCTTTTTGGTCCTCGAGATAGCCCGTAAGTCCTAACTACTTTTGGGTTGAAGAATTGGTCTTAGTTGAAGAGGATTTTATTTTGTTTTGTTTTATTTTATTTTATTTTATTCAGGAAGTCTAATTTATTATTGGATTGGAATAAATAAATAAATAAATAAATAAATAAATAAATAAAATAGGAGTTGAGAGAAATTAATTATCTAGTTTATTTGGTTAATTAATTATTCAGGGCCTAGGTCCAGTATGAATAATTAAGAAATTAACCTGGGCTTAAATTAGGGGAAATAATTAATGTTTAATTATTTATTGGGTTATTTATATAGGCCCAAGAAATAAATAATTAAAGATTAATTATTATGGTTCATTTGGGCTCATTAATTATTTATTGGGTTACTTATGTAAGCCCAGGAAATAAATAATTAATATTTATTATTTTGGGCCTTTTGGATCCAAGAAAAATAATAAATATTTTTCTGGCCCAATAGTTTGGATCTTAGGGTTTTTTCCAGATACGGTCAAGAGGAGTTTAGGGTTAGGCCGAACTGATTCTCAAGATAGCATCCGGGTGTTTTGAAATCCCGGGGATATGTTTATCAGATATTGAGAGACCTAATTTAGGCTAACTTAAAAACAACTCTTTGGAAAAGGAAAAACCCTAATTTTTCCCTAGCCTCACAAGACTCACGTCTCTCTCTCTCTGGCAGCTCACGTTTTTTCCCTCTCCCTCCTCTGTGGTTTCTTCTTGTTCTTTGCTAATCAATAGCAAAAGAACCAAGGGGTTTTGAGACCGTTCCTCTTCACCATAGTGTTCACCAACTAGAGGTTAGGTTGAGGAATATCCCGAGAGCTAGAGAGCTAAGCGTTAAAGCAAACAAGGCGAAGTAGAAGGTTAGCGGGTGTTCAACCGGAAGCTCCTTCAAGTGTGCAAAGCGAGGCGATTCCAGCCGTTCAATTTGTTCCTACGCAACCTAGGAGGGTTAAGGAACGCTCTTCATACTTCCGCATAGCCTTTAAGGCTCGCGTTTTATTTTTCTCCAATTTTTTTTAACGTACAGAGCATGCCCCTGTTTCTCGTTTTCCATCAAAGTGGTATCAGAGCCACTGGTTTTGATCAATATAGGGAGCATGGTAGTTAATAAAATGGAGAAGATTATTATACCTGTGATCCTTCGCTGTTTTGGTATGGGATAGATGGGTTTATAAGCTTCACCGTTGAAGCATAGGAGCCCTCTGTAAAATTTTTTTGGCTTTCAAGTTTAATCGTGTAAACCCAATTTAAATGGGTATAGGCGGTTGTGTTTTTGGTTTGGATGTTTTTTGTAAGTAAAAATGTCCAAAGAAGCTAAAGAAGGCTGAAAAAATGAAGCAGAAGAGTTTCTGCAATTCTGGCGCGAGAAAGTTGAAAACATGAAGAAGATGATACTATTCATAAGCTGCGAAGCTGAGCCGAGCCGCCTAGCCGAGCCGCTGCTGTTTGGTGAGAGGAGCCGGTCGCTGCTGAGCCAAGCCGCTGGGAGAATTGGGAGCCAATTACGTCGATTGCATGAAATTGCAATCGTGCGCGGGTCGAGCGGCGGGTATCTGGGCGAGTTCGCGGGTCGTGTGCAGAGGTGAAGCGGGCGTGGGTCGCGGGTGAAGTCCACGGGTCGTGGCTGGCGTGCGATCCGGTGCGGCGCGGTGCATAGTGGCCGCGGTGGACCGCAGGGCATACAGGCTTTGATCTGGTGCGTCTGGTGCACCGGAGCGCTGTGAGCCGACAGAGCAAATGGGTCCTGATCTGGTGCATCGGGTGCACGTGGACCGGCAGCTATTTTTGCAATTTTTTTTAATTTTTTTCCTTTTTCGTTTTGGGTCCCATACCAGGCGAAGTTAATATTTTTGCAATATTTATATTCTTGGAATATATTTGCATGAAAAATATTAGTAAGGGATTTTAGGATTAAACAAGATCATTAATTAATTAATTAATGTATTTAATTCTATTATTTGGGCACTTAGGTTTAAAAATAGAAAAGCATGAAAACGTTTATTGTTTTCGAGCATGCTATTTTTTTATGTACCTATGTGTGTTTTTCCTCAAAGACCAAAGTCTTTGGGAACTTTTTGTTTTGGCAAGAAAAAATATTTTTCTTCAAAAACTAAATGGTTATTTTAATTGGTACAAAAATTAATCCTTGAATATTTTCTCAAATGATTTAATCCTTGACATAGAAAATATATTGGATTTAGATATTTTTGTAAATTAAAATGGAGAGCCATTTTGTTTTGTTTTGGACTAGAAAAATGATTTTGTCAAATAAGCTTGAGACCATAGTCTCTAGAAAGTTTTAATTGGAAATTTTTTTAAATCATTAAGTTTTAACTTGAATAAAATTAGTCCATGGAGGAAATCTCTCAAAGGATATAAGCCTTGACATAGAGATTTTATTGGACTTAGATATTTTATTTTTGAGTTAAGAAAAACTTAATGGAAATTTCAAAAGGATATTTTTCAGAAAAAATTTATTTTAAAAGACTAAGTGGGAGAGGGGTTCCAACGGCCCCACGGCTTCCATCACGGTCCTTATTAGAGATCGTGGATCCCCTCGCGTCACCCTGGGAGTGAACCCGTATAGGATGGGGATACCACAAGGATCTAGATCTAATGGAATGATGTAATTAATAACCCGGGGCACGTACTATAATCGGCCAGCCCACGTTGGAGGTTATAGTGCGAGGTATGTCCATAGGAAATGAGAGGAAACGGCCATCCCACGATGGAGTTATTCTCTAGATCATTACCTAGAAGGGAAATTAATTTGTGGTGGTTAATACACTTAGCTTAGGAAACTGTTAATCTTCCCAAGAAGCTATGTCAGTTTTCCTAAGAGCCAAATTATTTTCAGTGCACAAATTTTATTTTGTTTTCACAAACTAAATTCTTTCTTTTATTTTCGATTTTCAGAATGGTGGGAGGTTCTTTTAGTCCATTGGCCGTTATTCTCAGGGAGAATAAGTTAACGGGTCCAAACTATGTGGACTGGAAAAGGAACCTGGACATAATACTCACAGCTGAGGAGTATAAGTATGTCCTTTACGAAACTTGCCCTATTATCGGGGAAGGTTCCACCGCTGAAGAGTGAGAGGCTGAAAAGGCGTGGAAGAAAGCAGACGAAATGACACGTTGCTCTATGTTAGCTTCCATGTCTAATGTGCTCCAGTCAAAACACGAGCACATGGCTTCTGCATATGACATAAGTCAATCATTGACAACTATGTTTGTGGACAAGAGCCGGCCCGCAAGGCAGGAGGCTCTTCGAACTATTGTGAACACTAAGATGGCTGAGGGAGCATCAGTCTGAGAGCATATGCTCAAGATGATTGCTGCTTTCGAGGAGGCAGAAATCTTAGGGGCTGTCATTGACCCCGAGAGCCAAGTGGACATGGTTCTCGAATCTCTACCAGACTCTTTCACTCAGTTCAAGTTAAACTATAACATGAATAGGTCGAACATGAGTTTAACTGAATTGATGAAGGAGCTCCAGATGGCGGAGAAGGTCATGAAGCTGCAGTCTAAGGCCATGATTGCTAAGGCCTCTTCTTCAAGAACTGGGCCTAAGCCCAGAAAGTTCAAGAGGAAGAAGGGAAATGCAGCAGCCCAACCCAAGAACCAGCCCAAGGACAAACCAAAGGGCAAGTGCTTCAAGTGTGGAAAGAATGGACATTGGAAAAAAAGAGTGTCCAGATCTTCAGGCCAAGAAAAACCCCACAGGTAATGTTTACTATCTAGAGTCCATATCAATGGTAGGATCAACTTCCACTTGGATTGTTGATTCAGGAGCCACTGATCATATCTGTAACTCCTTGCAGGGGTTTAGGAAGATAAGAAGACTCAAGAAGGGCGAACATGGGCTTCGAGTGGGTAATGGAGCATAAGTCTGGGCCCTTGCAGTGGGAGAGCTGGATCTTATTTTTTATTGTAATAAGATAGTAGTTTTAAAAGACATTTTATATGTACCTGGTTTTCGTCAGAATTTGATTTCAGTTGCAAAACTTATTAATCAAGGATATTCTGTATCTTTCCATTCTGGTATTTTTATCAGTAGAGATGGAGAAATTTTATGTACTGGGCACATGGATGGAAATTTGTTCTTTTTAAACCCTATTAACAAACAATCAAATAATGCTCAGTCTGAACCTTTAACTAAGAAGAGAAAGACCAATATCAATGATTCATACCTTTGGCATCTGAGGTTGGGTCATATTAACTCAACCAGGATTCAGAGGCTAATCCATGATGGGCCTTTGGGCTCATTGAGATTGGAAAGTTGGCCTCAGTGTGAATCCTGCCTGATGGGAAAAATGACCAAAAGGTCATTTACACCAAAGGCGGATAGAGCCAATGAGGCGTTGAGTCTTGTTCACACTGATGTGTGTGGTCCATTGTCTACACCAGCTAGGGGAGGTTTTAAGTACTTCATCACGTTCACGGATGATTGTACGAGGTATGGTTGCATTTACCTGATGAGACGCAAGTCTGACTCTTTTGACAAGTTCAAAGAGTTTAAGGCTGAAGTGGAGCGTCGGACAGGTAAATTAATCAAAACCTTACGATCGGATCGTGGTGGAGAATACCTCCTAGGTGAATTCAAGGACTACATGGTACATTATGAGATAGTATCCCAGCTCTCTGCGTCGGGAACACCCCAGCAGAGCGGAGTAGCTGAGAGAAGGAATAGGACGTTGATGGAAGCATGATGTCTCATGCTACTCTTTCCGTGTCCTTTTGGGAATATGCCCTGGAAACAACGGTATATATTCTGAATTTGGTGCCTTCCAAGTTAGTACCTAAGACTTCCTATGAGATGTGGACTGGGCGTAAGCCAAGTCTGAATCATCTCAGGATTTGGGGATGTCCAGCTTATGTACTGATCAAGGGAGACAAGTTGGAACCAAGATCAGAATTATGCTATTTTGTTGGGTATCCAAAAGGGACAAAATGAGGCTACTTTTATCATCCTAAGAAGTAGAAGGTACTAGTCAGTACCAATGCTAGTTGCTTGGAAGATGATCAAAGTACTTCCACTAAAGGTTCAACGAGGTTGGAACTTCAGGAGAAGTTATCTATGGAATCAACTTCTTCTGACCCGATTTTGGAACAAGAAGAGGCACAGCCTCAAGAGCCTGTGCAAATAAAGCCTCGTCGTAGTGGGAGAGTGTCTAGGGTTCCAGATAGATGGACTGGAGAAGCCTTTGAGCTGGTCTTCGACCATCCGGAACAAGACCCCGCTAGATACGAGGAGGCTATTGCTGATGCCGATGCAAATCTGTGGCATGAAGCAATGAAAGCCGAGATTGAGTCTATATACCTCAATCAGGTTTGGGATCTTGTAGCTTCACCTGAAGGGATAAAACCCATTGGGTGCAAGTGGGTATACAAGAGGAAGAGAGGAGCGGATGGGAAGGTGGAAACCTTCAAAGCTAGGCTTGTGGCGAAAGGGTATACTCAGAACGAAGGTATCGACTATGAGGAAACCTTTTCCCCGGTAGCCATGCTTAAATCCATCTGCATCCTCTTTGCCATCGCCTGTCACTATGACTACGAGATATGGCAAATGGATGTCAAGACAGCATTCTTGAATGGCCATCTTAGCGAAGACATTTATATGTCCCAATCGGAAGGCTTCATTGCTGAAGGCCAGGAACACATGGTTTGCAAGCTTAAGAAGTCCATTTATGGATTTAAGCAGGCATCGAGAGCATGGAGCATTCGTTTTGATGAGACCGTAAAGTCTTATGGTTTTATTCAAAACGAAGATGAACCATGCGTGTACAGGAAACTTGAAGGCATTAATGTGGTTTTTCTTGTCCTCTATGTGTATGACATTCTACTCATTGGAAATGATGTAGGGACATTGTCATCTACAAAGGTTTGGTTGTCTAGTCAATTCAGTATGAAGGACTTGGGAGAAGCCAGCTACATTCTCGGGATTAGGCTTCTTAGAAATAGGAAGCAGAGAATGTTAGGGTTATCCTAAGCGACATACATTGACAAGATGTTGGCCAAGTACAGCATGGACTCATGCAAGGGAGCTCTAATCCCTTGTAGACATGGGTTGTCATTTTATTCGAAGGACTGTCCTAAGTCTCAAGAAGAAAAGGATAGAATGAGTAGGATTCCCTACGCTTCGGCTGTGGGAAGTCTCATGTACGCCGTGCTATGTACTAGGTCAGATATCTGCTTTACCGTGGGCTTAGTTAGCAGATATCAGTCAAACCCAGGGGAGGTTCATTGGCAAGCTGTAAAGCATATTCTCAAGTACCTCAAGGGAACGAGAGATTATATGCTTCGGTTTACGTGGTCGATGATTTGGTTCCTACGGGATACACGGACTCGGACTTCCGGGCGGATAAGGATGAGAGAAAATCCACTAGTGGATATGTCTTCACCTTGTCTGGAGGAGCAATTTCATGGAGGAGTATTAAGCAGTATTGTATTGCTGACTCAACCATAGAAGCTGAGTATGTGGCAGCTTCGGAGGCATCCAAGGAAGCAGTCTGGCTCCGGAAGTTTCTTTCAGAACTTGGAGTCGTACCATATATGGACAGGCCGGTTGTGATATATTGCGACAACACTGGAGCAGTATCGCAATCTAAGGAGCCTCGGAACCACAAGAAGGGGAAACACATCGAGAGGAAGTACCACCTGATCCAAGATTTCATCCAGAGACGGGAAGTCATGGTGGAGCATATTACCTCAGAAAACAATCTAGCAGACCCATCCACCAAGTCTTTGGCTGAGAGAGTCTTCAAGAGACACTTAAACGCTATAGGGGTAGGCACCTATGGACTTACCTAGTCTTAGAGTGCAAGTGGGAGATTGTTGGATTGTATGCTCTCTTAGACTAGGTTTCTGATGTAAAATCGAATATTTTAATGAAAGAATTTATTTTCAGAAATTGTTTGTGAATTTACTTTTTGTTTGTGCACGATTTTCGTTTGGAACAGACCCATTGTGTTTAAATAAGTGATCCATGTGAATGGTGGTCTTTCACGATGAAGGTATGGATCACGGGTTATTTAACACATAAACATTTGTTCTTAACCTATTGATAAGACTGGGAACCTCATCATGTTTAGGTTATTATGTTATGAATTACAAATGGGGAATGGCTTACCTTTAGCCAGCGGGTAGTCCACTCACTTCATGACATAAGCGTATTTCGAATACGTAGAACAGGACTTGTAGTAGTGGTTTCTCAAAGTACTATATGGTAGAAACCTAGACTACTACCGCTACAACGTGGACTAGTACTCTACGACTTGAGTATGAGTTGGTGGTCCGCGAAGGCTGGAAGCATATACTTTGATTTGTCTGTAGTTGAGGTTCTATCGTAGGGCCAATATACTTGCATGTTGGGTATGCGTGACTAGTTAGTTAAGACAGACTTATACAAGATAGTTTCTGCACTATATCGCCCCTTGTGGTTGTCCGAATGGTCTAAATTATCCAGGGCCCTGAGAAACATGACTTGGATGTTTGCTTTAGGGTAGCTCCCTTGGAAAGCGGAAACACTCCAGGAAGTCGTGGATCATTGGACTAGAAGCCTAAGGATGGTAGATGTCATTTAGATGGGTGTTAGTACACTTCTTCCTCTCTAAATGTACGGCGATGTGTAGAGGGGTATTTTAGTCATTTCACTTGTAGGTCGGAGACTTTGCGAATGCAGCATTGTCCTTGGGGTCAATATTTCCTTGGTGATATTAGAAAATATTTAAAATGAAAAATACATCTATTTATATAGCAGGGGTATTTTGGTCATTTTAGCAGCCAATGCGATGTGTCTTTTTGGTCCTCGGGATAGCCCGTAAGTCCTAACTACTTTTGGGTTGAGGAATTGGTCTCAGTTGAAGAGGATTTTATTTTATTTTATTTTATTTTATTCAAGAAGTCTAATTTATTATTGGACTGGAATAAAATAAATAAATAAATAAAATAGGAGTTGAGAGAAATTAATTATCTAGTTTATTTGGTTAATTAATTATTCAGTGCCTAGGTCCAGTATGAATAATTAAGAAATTAACCTGGGCTTAAATTAGGGGAAATAATTAATGTTTAATTATTTATTGGGTTATTTATATAGGCCCAAGAAATAAATAATTAAAGATTAATTATTATGGTTCATTTGGGCTCATTAATTATTTATTGGGTTACTTATGTAAGCCCAGGAAATAAATAATTAATATTTATTATTTTGGGCCTTTTGGATCCAAGAAAAATAATAAATATTTTTCTGGCCTAATAGCTTGGACCTTAGGATTTTTTCCAGATACGGTCAAGAGGAGTTTAGGGTTAGGCCAAACTGATTATCAAGATAGCATCCGGGTGTTTTGAAATCTCGGAGATATGTTTATCAGATATTGAGAGACCTAGTTTAGGCTAACTTAAAAACAACTCTTTGGAAAAGAAAAAACCCTAATTTTTCCCTAGCCTCACAAGACTCACGTCTCTCTGGCAGCTCACGTTTTTTCCCTCTCCCTCCTCTGTGGTTTCTTCTTGTTCTTTGCTAATCAATAGCAAAAGAACCAAGAGGTTTTGGGACCGTTCCTCTTCACCATAGTGTTCACCAACTAGAGGTTAGGCTGAGGAATATCCTGAGAGCTAGAGAGCTAAGCGTTAAAGCAAACAAGGCAAAGTAGAAGGTTAGCGGGTGTTCAACCGGAAGCTCCTTCAAGTGTGCAAAGTGAGGCGATTCTAGCCGTTCAATCTGTTCCTACGCAACCTAGGAGGGTTAAGGAATGCAAATGTATGATCTTCACGCTTCCGCATAGCCTTTAAGGCTCGCATTTTATTTTTCTCCAATTTTTTTTAACGTACAGAGCAAGCCCCTGTTTCTCGTTTTCCATTACAATGGAGCCTGCTGGTTTGCTGTGTTTTGCTGAATGAATGAGGGTTGAAGGAGCTATAAGGCCGGCAGAATTTCTGGGTTCAATGGTGAGAGAATTTCTGGTTTTGAAGCTTAATCTAAGGGTGTTTTCATGAAGCAATTGCTGGAATTTTTTAACTTCAAATGGAAGTTTGATTGGGGTAATTGTAGGAGGAATTTGAGGAGTGGCTATGGAGTCTAGCTATGCAAGGTCAATAGAGGAGGTAATGGAGTTCAGTTCATGGCTGAACAAAGGTTTACTCACAGAGGTTTGAGATGGTTTTCGGACAAGGCTTGAAGAGAGCAAGGCTGGAATTTTTCTGGTTGTTTCGAATTGGTTGCTGGAATTTGCTGTGCAGTTTTTCTGCAATGTTCCAGCCGATTTGCAGAGGGTTTGGAGAGGTATTTGAGGGTCCTTTAAGGTTAGTTTTCAGCCTTCTTTATGGTGGAAAAATAGAGGTAATTTACTGGTTTGAAGGGTAGAAGAAACAGCTTTGATTTTGGCTTGCTATGCATCGAAGCTGTCCAGAATTTTCTTCTGGTTTGCACAGCTTTGTGCATTCCGATTTTTGGCAAAAGAATTTCAGCCTTCAAGCTGAATAAGTTGGCCATTTTTCTGGCAGCAATTGAGTAAGGAAGATGGCTAAGATTTTTGAAAGCTAGGCTACCCAAGAATCTAGAAAATTTTCAGATTTCTTCCATGGAGAAGATGAATAGTATGGAGTGGAGTTTGAAGGTTCAACTATAGAGATTAATTTCTCTTGGGAACCTTCCTTAACTCCTTCCATATTTTCAGTCTAATTTCCAACCTCTAGGAATCATTTTCAAAATTTCCAAGGCCAAGAATCCTTGCTGAATTTTTTGGAATTAAAACCATAGATTTGGATGAATTTTGAACAAACTTAATTGGTAAAAAGTTTAGGGTAAGCTAGGGAATAAAGGGACATGAATCCCTTAAGAATTCTTTTTAGGACATAAGAATAGGATTAGAATATTCCATTCATGTCTCCCCTAGGACAACACTCCTATTTGTACTCATGGAATGCAAGAGACGAAAAATCAAACCTTAAATTAAAATAATCATAACAAAAACTTAAATAATGGGATTTGAATTCAAGACCTTAGAGATTAATTCCAAAGCTCTACCCACTAAACCACAACAACTCTTGTTCTTATTTTCTCTTCTAAATATTCTTCCTATTTAATCCTTAAGCTATCTGCTTATTTTGACCTCAAGAAAAATTACCATTTTACCCTTCCTACTCAATAAGCATAATTAAGCCTTCTAGACTATAAATCATAATTCTAAAGCACATAAAATCATTCAAAAATATGTATATTCATGCAAAGTAATATGATATGCATCCCGACCCCCTTACTCTAGGGTTGGCTTTAGGTGGGGTTTCACATCCTCCCCTCTTTAGGAGAATTTCGTCCCGAAATTTAGACATACCTCTATCTCAGATTGGGATACTTCCGCTTTACCCACTCTTCTGTTTCCCATGTGGCATCTCGCGTGCCATGATGCTCCTACTTCACCTTTACTATCGGAATCTGCTTGTTCTGGAGAGTCTTGATACTTCGGTCCAATATCCTCACGAGTTTCTCCACATAGCTCAGGTCGGGTTGCAACACCAACGGCTCATCCCGGGATCGGCATTGTACTTCTTTAGCTACGACAAATGAAACACGTCGTGAATTCCTATCAATTCATCTGGCAAATCGAATCGATATGCCACCTGCCCAATTCTTTCCTTTATCAGAAACGGTCCCAAATACCTCGAATTCAGCTTCCCACCTTTTGGATACTTCAAGATTCCTCTATTTGGTGTCAATCTTAGGAATACACTGTCTCCCACCCGAAATTCTAATTCTCTCCACCTATTGTCTGCATAGCTCTTTTGTCCCTCTCAATTATGGGAGAGATGTCCATGGACCCCTTGATAAGTTAGACTGTTCAACTACATGACCGTGCTCAAATATATCAATCTAAGATATTGATATCATTTGTTTGAACAGTCTACTATGAAATCAAGAAATAATTGATTAAGCTTAATAAGAATGACATGCTCTGTGCCTTATGCTTAATCTGGATATCGTGTGACAAAAGGACTAAATATAAAATTATAATTTAGTTCAAAGAGATCACTGATCTTCATTTAACCTGGATAGTTATAATGTTTATAGTTATAATATTTTACTAGAAACTACTTATAACTTGTGAGCCATTTAAATTTGATTTAGGCACACTGCCAGTGTTAAATGAACTTATAAGGTCACACAATAAGCGAACTTGTTAAGTTATTTTTCTGGTTACTAGATTCGATGAATATGGAAATATGTCTAAGTTAATCGAACTTAGAAAATTTACCAGATACAATGAATCTGGAAATATGTCCACATTCGATATATCTGGATGATGTCCAGATTATAAGAATCTGACTCGATAAATTAATTAGTTAAATTACCGAGATAATGACAAAATCTTATCATATCAGTTTTAATTTAATTTGAATTTAAATTAAAATATGATACGATATTATCAAAGTTGGATTCTAAGAGGTTCGGGAGTTTTTAAAAAAACCCTAGCAATTTTCTCAAGAGTCCTGTTTTGTTGAGAATATTCGTGCCTCCATTCACCAGGAAAAAAAATCTCTCAAACCCTAGGTACTGGCACTCTTGGGGTTACGAGTCAGTTCGCCATGTGTATCCAATAGAGGACATTCGCACACTGTAGCGTCTGGTGATCGTTTGGATTGCACATACGATAGCACAATCAGAATCGAAGGATCTCGATTACGCCGAACATAGGTAATTATATAAACCTTAGATATTCTTAATCGTTTATTTGAGTCTTCAAAAGGGATTCGTGGATGTTTTCTGCGTTTAGGAGTCCATGAATCCTAACAGTGGTATCAGAGCAACTTACTAAACGATTAGGTTGGTTCATCTGTGTCAATCGTATTGTTAAATATATGTATGATATGTGTGTGTGTGTGTGTGTGTGTGTGTGTGTGTGTGTGTGTGTGTGTGTGAATTTAAAAGGTGTATATCAACATGTTCACATGATTATGATTTTAGAATACTTAGCATGCAGACTGCCTGAATTATGTTTAATCTGTGCTCTTAGTTGTCTGATTAGACCAGATTATTTGCAGATTGTCTATAAATTGGTTTGTTTTAATATGATATGGTATCGCAAGTGATGTGTATTTATTTGGGTAAAAAAATCACATAAAAACTAAGCACATTCCCAATCAAGTTTACATTAAAACGTTAATCCCAAATTACACATATAAGCAAGCGTACTCATCATTAACATAGCATAAGGTTCAAATGAATGTCGATCCTCAAGGAACAAGTATGTATTAATCACATTTCTTTCATTATTTAACCGACTCGATAAAGTGAAAAAGAAATAAAAAGGAAAATAAAATAAAATAAAATAAAAATATATACATATCAAAGATGGAGAAGTATGTAACTCAAACCATTGTTTAGATAAACACGATCTTAAAGTACTTAATCGTTATCATAACTCATGATTCTCTTGGCATCATGAAGGATTAAGGTAGATTCTCTTCTTTGGTCAACCTATGAAATCACTACCTTCTAGACAAATTAGAATTAGTTGGTCTCGTCTCAACTAATTCATCCAAAAGATGCATTAAACACAATCCTTAATTAAATTCCATTGGTCTTGGAGAATTTAAAACATGAAATTAACCAATGAATCCTTGGTCTCGGCAAACATTAATTAACCTTTAATTACCTAGTCCTCATCAATTAACCCCCTTGGTCTCGGTTAGTTAACAGACAACAAATATGAAATTAATAAATTGAAACCACTATCAACCCTTTTGGTCTCAGTGAGTTAATGGAAAAAACCAATCAATTAATCTCGTAATAAGTTCAAGTAATTAAATATCAAGAAAAACAATCAATTAATCAAAAGATTAAATAACTCTAAATGTCATGAATATTTAAAACAATGTCAAATTACAATAAAACAATTAACGCATTATTGTTCAAGAAAAAGAAAACAAAGGAAAGAAATAGATACTCATAGACAGGCCTTCTTCTTCTTTCCTTGAAGACCTTCTTGCACAATCTCCTTGAACTATTTATCTCAAGAAAATATTGGTGATACACTCCAAAATATGTCTAAGTCTCTATATTGTGAACCCCCTTTCCAAGGGTAAATTGGCCTTTATTTATAGGCTTACAAAGTTCCTAAAAGAATCCTAAGTAAAGAAGAAGTAATTACCTAAAAATAATCCAACACCAAAAAGGATTAATAAAATCTAAAATAAAAACCTAAGGAAAATTAATGAAATCCACCACCTTGACTTTGTAAAATTTAACTTCAATTCAGACTTTTGTCTTCTTGTGCTGGAGAACATCAATTCTTGTTGAATTGTGAAATTGCTTCAATTGGAGCCGTCCAAAATTTGCTGTCTAGCCACTGAGACTGTTGTTTTCTTTTCTTTCTTACATTGTCTCACTTGAGCCGCCGAATCAAGCCACCGAATTTCTGCCTTTTCATGCTCAGTCGCACAGCCAAGCGAACTCTTGTTTCCTTTCTTTTTCATGCTACTACCACAATTGTTGACTTTGCTTTGCATTGTCTATTTCATGCTCAGCCGCATAGCCAAGTGAAATCCTGTTTCCTTTCTTTATCATGCTACTGCCGCAATTGTTGACTTTGCTTTGCATTGTCTAAGTCCCACCGAAACTCTCCTTTTTCCTTTGTTTTGTTGTTGCTGCAATTTCTGTCAGCTCAAGTGAGCCATCCGAATTTGATTAATTCCTCTATTGCTTTTTGTCCTTTGCTGACCGAAATTCATCTTTCTCTTTTGCTGATTGCTGACCGAAATTCCTTGGCTGACCGAATTGTTTGCTTCCTTTTTTCTTTGCTTTTGTTCTTTGTTCTCCCTTTGTGAGCTGTGAAGCCGCCTTCTTTAATTTCCAATTTCTATTGCTGTTTCACTTAATTTCTCTACTCTTTTCCAGTGGAAGACCGGCGCCAGCTGTCCTTCTCGGGCTGGCGCTGCCTCTCTCCTCTTTTGTGATGTTTTTATCTTATTTTACTCTTAAAATTTGAAATAAAGCACAAAATATCTTTTCAAGGGTAAAATCTCAAATATAAAGGAATATGACCAGTTATTGAACAAAATGTATTATAAAATGGCCTCAAATAACTAGAAAAAATATGACTAATTTAGGCCCTATCATATTCCCCGACACTTGAATCTTTACTTGTCCTCAAGTAAATATTTAAACCAAGCATTTAGAACAATTTATTTCTTTTCATATTCATCCATAACAAAGCCATAATTTCTTTCCAACTTTAGACATAAAATTATCATTCATTCAACACTTTAAAAACCTTTGGAACTCATACATTAAATCAAATAATCCCAAGGCCATCAAAGTTAAGTTAAACAAGCTTATATCTAGTACATGAAAATTATTCCAATCCTCAAGCCAAAATATAGATAACATAAATCATACAAGTCAAATCATTTAACCAATTCAAGCACTATAAATTCAAATTTACCAAACTCGAGTTAGTGAAATAAGGAAAACACTCCACACTTCTTTTTTCTATGACTTTGGGAATTGATAGCCTTAAGTGTATGGATTTCTCCTTACACACCATATTGGCCCCCTTTACAGTCATCACTCATCATTTTTTCTCTCATAATTTTTCAACATTTTTTCTTTTCTTTTTCTTGCTTTCTTGCCTTCGGGATAGCCTCAAGAGAGTACACTGAATACACTTGTTACTTCTCCCCATATTGACCCCCTTTTCAACAAAAGATCTTCAAAGATAAAACCAATAAGAACATTTTTTTCTTTTTCCACTCAATTTTTTTTTCATCTCAATTTTTTCTCATATTTTTTTCTCTCGCATTCCTCATTCAAAACTCAAAGTTAAGCAAACTTTAAATCCATAATATAAGAATTAATCAACAACTCTTCCCATATTTCATCATATCATTCATATTCAAATTTAAAGGACAAAATAAAACTCAAATACCAAATATAGTTAACTTAAATTCTCTAGACTTAGCAAAATTTAACTTAATACACAACTTTACATTTTTAATAAAATCCTACCATACTGAATGACAAATCCATATCCAAAATTAAAAAGAAAATCATATCTTCATTATAAACAAATAAAATCAATTTAGCTCCAAATCTATTTGTGTGTTTTTTTTTTTTAATTTCAACAATTTCAACAATTCAAACATATATCATTAAAAATCATTCAAACATATATACTTGGAAATCCATTGAAAATCACAAAGATGCACTTGAGAAAATGTTAAATCTCTCCCCCACAGTTAAATTGGACATTGTCCTCAATGGCCTAAAATAGCACACTAAAGCATAACCAAGGGATAAAGAATGTAAAGAGGGAAAAGAGAATAATACTCCCCAAGGCAGATTAGCTCCATGAAAAGTCCAAATTTTAAATTCCAAAGTAACTCAACAACAAGAAAAATCAAGATAATTGATAAAAACTTGAGCCAAGAATATTACCAAACCACTCCCCCACACTTAAACTGGACAATGTCCTCATGAGCCAAAAATAAACACAATAAAGCATCTCCAATGGAACCAAAATTAAAAAGGGTAGAAAGTTTAAGCAATACTCCCCAAGTGTAGATTAGCTCCAAGATATGAGAAATGCATGCTTCAAGAAGTTGAAAGAATTATTGCCAGCGAACTTCAACCTACAAATCGATAGATGAATACACAAGTAAAAGTATAAAGAGTAATTGAAACAAAATAAAAATCAAGAGAGAAGAAAAATAGAAAGTCAAAGCCTTTAGATCCCTCTCGAAGTAGAGCCTCCAACTGGGCCTCTAGATTGTCCAAAAAATACCAAATAGACCATCACAACCTCCAAAGTGCTCACCAGATCTATTTTGTCGCATCGAAGGCCACTTTGCAATTGGGTCTCCTTTTAGTGAAGAACTTTTTCCAGATTTTTGATACTCAAGAAAAATAAGAATTAGATCCAATGTAGATAGCACAAGCACAATGATAACCACTTTAATCAATAAACAAAATATCACAAGGATGCTCAATTGTCCAAGATTTCCATATATGCAAAAATTCCAGAAAAATACATAGCGAACGTTTAGAAGCAATTACAAGACTTACAATTCATTTTATGCATTTTTCTACCACCAAATACACTCAACAAAGATTTGTCCATGTCCAATAAATTTTTCCTCAAAAACACATATGCATACTACCCATAAATGTTAGAGGATAAAATCTAGCTTAACATGAAGAGAATTTTTTCACCAATGTATTCCCCCAACGTATAAGTTTTAAAAAATTTTTAATCCCTGGGGGATAATTAGAAGAAGAAAAGTAATGTGAAGAAGAAGAAGAAGAAGAAAGGGAAGACGAAAAATGATCATTCTAGGGGAATAAGGAAAAATAAAAGAAGAAAGAAAAATAGAAGAACAAGACAAATAAGAGAAACAAATAAGAAAATCAAATAAAAAAAATAAGAAAAAGAAAAAATAAGAAAAATTTGGGAAGAAAATAAAAAAGAGTAAGGGAAGAAACGAAAAAGACATTTTTTTTTTAAACAGCCTTCCAGATCGGAGCCAGTGCCGATTCCAGGCCTAAGCGGCGCCAATTGCATTCTGCGGGGCTCTTTTTTTTTTTTTTGTTGCTAAAACTATCCTAATTGAATGCATGACCACAATACATTTAAAACAAGAATTCCTAAATTAAACTAAAAGTAAAAATTGTAAATAAAGAAACAACTAATAAAATAAAATAGTCCATCTCCAATATCGTATTAGCTTAAGTCCAAACCTGAAAATAAAAAGAGTTAATATTGGCTCAAAATTATAGACGTAAAAATCAACAAATTAAAAATACCATTATAACACATATTCCACATTAATATTAGGTTAGTAAAATTAAATAATTAAATATCCAATATATACAAACATACAAAGACAAGTGAGTTATTATGCATATGTATCTACCTATTTACATATTTACAACATATAGTGAAATTAAAATACAATGATACAAACAACAAAATATGGCACCTTTTTGCAAAAAGAACAATTGTACAAATTTACATATTAACATATTTATCTATTTACATATTCACATGGTTAAATCAACAAAGTTTAAACTTTCATGGTATTGTTCCCCGGTAACGGCACAAAAAACTTGATGTTAAATCAAGTTTTTCAAAAACACCTCTATGATGAAATAGAAAAATATCCTAATCCCCGACGGCGCCAAAAACTTGATACAAATTTATTTGGATATAAAAATCAAATGAAAACTAAGCACATTTCCAATCAAGTTTACATTAAAACGTTAACCCTAAATTACACATATGAGCAAGCGTTACATTAAAATGTTAACCCTAAATTACACATATGAGCAAGTGTACTCATCATTAACATAGCATATAGTTCAAACGAGTGTCGATCCTCAAGGAACAAGTATGCATTAATCACATTTCTTTCATTATTTAATCGACTCGATAAAGTGAAAAAGAAATAAAAAGGAAAATAAACTAAACTAAAATAAAAATATATACATGTCAATGATGGAGAAGTATGTAACTCAAACCATTGTTTAGACAAACATGATCTTAAAGTACTTAATCGTTATCATAACTCATTATTCTCTTGGCATCATGAAGGATTAAGGTAGATTCACTTCTTTGGTCAATCCATGAAATCACCACCTTCTAGACAAATTACAATCACTTGGTCTCGTCTCAACTAATTCATCCAAAAGATGCATTAAACACAATTCTTAATTAAATTCCATTGGTCTCGATGAATTAAAAACATGAAATTAATCAATGAATCTTTGGTCTCGACAAACATCAATTAACCTTTAATTTCTTAGTCCTCATCAATTAACCCCCTTGGTCTCGGCGAGTTAACAGACAACAAATATGAAATTAATAAATTGAAACCACCATCAACCCCTTTGGTCTCAACGAGTTAATGGAAAGAACCAATCAATTAATCTCATAATAAGCTCAAGTAATTAAATACCAAGAAAAAAATCAATTAATCAAAAGATTAAATAACTCTAAATGTCATGAATATTTAAAAAAATGTCAAATTACAATAAAACAATTAACACATTATTGTTCAAGAAAAAGAAAACAAAGGAAAGAAATAGATACTCATAGATAAGCTTTCTTCTTCTTCCCTTGAAGACTTTCTTGCACAATCCTCCTTGAACTATTTATCTCGAGAAAATAATGGTGATGCAATGCGAAATTTATTTAAGTCTCTACATTGTGCACCCCCTTTCCTAGGGTAAATTGGCCTTTATTTATAGGTTTACAAAGTTCCTAAAAGAATCCTAAGTAAAGAAGAAATAATTACCTAAAAATAATCCAAAACAAAAAAGGATTAATAAAATCTAAAATAAAAACCTAAGGAAAATTAATGAAATCCACTACCTCGACTTTGTAAAATTTAACTTCAATTCGGACTTTTATCTTCCTGTGCCGGAGAACTTCAATTCTTGTTGAATTGTGAAATTGCTTCAATTGGAGCCATCCAAAATTTGCCGTCTAGCCACCGAGACTGTTGTTTTCTTTTCTTTCTTACATTGGCTCACTTGAGCCGCTGAATCAAGCCACCGAATTTCTACCTTTTCATGCTCAGCCGCACAGCCAAGCAAACTCATGTTTCCTTTCTTTTTCATGCTACTGCCGCAATTGTTGACTTTGCTTTGCATTGTCTAAGTCCCACCGAAACTCTCTTTTTTCCTTTGTTTTGTTGCTGCTGCAATTTCTGTCGGCTCAAGTGAGCCATCCAAATTTGATTAATTCCTCTGTTGCTTTTTATCCTTTGCTGACCGAAATTCATCTTTCTCTTTTGCTGATTGCTGACTGAAATTCATTGGCTGACTGAATTGTTTGCTTCCTTTTTCCTTTGCTTTTGTTCTTTGTTCTTGCTTTGTGAGCTGTGAAGCCGCCTTCTTTAATTTTCAATTTCAATTGTTGTTTCACTCAATTTCTCTACGCCTTTCCAGTGGAAGACCGGCGCCGGCTATCCTTCTCAGGCTGGCTCCACCTCTGTCCTGTTTTGTGATGTTTTTATCTTATTTTACTCCTAAAATCTGAAATAAAGCACAAAATACCTTTTCAAGGATAAAATCTCAAATATAAAGGAATATGACTAGTTATTGAATAAAACATATCATAAAATGGCCTCAAATAACTAGGAAAAATATGACTAATTTAGGCCTTATCAGTAAGCATGCTATCTGTGGTTCTATATTTGCGAATTATTTGTATTAATCGGCCATGATAATATGTTATCTGTATGAATATGAGTAAAAGGGAACGTGGATTATCTATAATATGAAAATTTCAAAGCGATGGTTAATAAGGGGTCCGAACGTTAATCTGATTAATATTCAAAAATCGAAAGGCGAAATCTCATTTAATGAGAGAAGGAAAAATTATTTTTCATTCTGGGGGCGTTGCCCCCAAAGACACCCACAAGGGGCACTGCCCCCTTGACCCCTACCCGCTAATCAGTTAGCGGGACCTCCGCCTGGGGCGCTACCCCTTAGAATCCCGACTAACTGTTTGTTATGTGTTATTGATTAGTGTTTTTTATTGTAATTGTGGATTTTTTTGAATAGTGCATAGCATGGCCCATTTTATCCCAATGTGATTGGCAAGTTACATTCTGATTGTTTTAAGTTGTAATTTTTAGATACGACCTGCGTGTCATTTTTCATTATTGTAAAATTGTATTGCTTTCCTAGAATAGGAATTATTTTAATTTTACTATCCAATGTAAAAGAAGAAAGCAGCCTACATTTACAACTAAGGAGGAGTATGCTCAAGGCATTAGAGAATGCTCAAGGAGTTCATATACCTAGATTGACCACCTTGATCTTCACTTTGCTCGTGATGATCAACATAGGTTATAGGCCATGCTATGTCACTTTTATTTATATCTTGCATGCATATTTGATATGTTTATTTCATGCTTAATACAATCAAATTTTTATTTAAAAATAAAAAATGAAGTGTTAAATGCCTTCCAAAATCAAACACTTGTTATTACTTAAATCATCATATGGTCATTCCTACCAAAGTAGGATGCTTTTGATTATCTAAGTGAGACAAGATGAAAAATAGTTTTTCATATGTTTGATATGGTTTGACTTAATTGGGCTATTAAAATGGTTTTGGGCCTAGGACATTATATGAGATATTTTTAGCTGGGATATTTGATGCCTATCTCATTTAAAATTTGAATTTTATTTAATTATAAGATTAAAGCCAAAGCTTACTTATGATTAAAATAAAATATTTATGAATTTTTTTTTACCCACTACGAAACATCAAAATGTTGAAGTTTCAAAAGTTAAAATGCTTTTAGTTGGAGTTTTTTGTTAAAGCCTCAAAATTAATTACTTTGCATATTTTATGTGTAGATAATGGTAACAAACAGTTGGAATAATTCATTGCGATCTGTGCTCGAAAAAGACAAGCTTAGTGGGACTAACTTTCTTGATTGGGCATGAAACTTAAGAATCGTTCTTAAGCAAGAAAATAAGTTCTGTATTCTTGAAAATTCTATTCCCCCTACTCCAGCAAATAACGCCTCAAAAGCTGAAAAAGATGCTTATAGGAAGCACAAAATGACTCCAACGATGTTACTTGCCTCATGCTAGCAACCATGAACTCTGAACTTCAAAAACAGTTTGAAGAAGAAGAAGCATATGACATGATTGTGTATCTCAAGGAAATGTTCCAAGAGCAAGCATAACAAGAGAGATTTGAAACTCACAAGGTGTTAAATGCATGTAACATGGTTTCTGGCACCTCGGTAAGTGTTCATGTCCTTAAAATGAAGGGCTATCTTGGTTATCTTGATAAGCTTGGTGCTTCTGTTAATCATGATATGGCCACGGATTTGATCTTGGGCTTATTACCTCCTGAGTATGACCAGTTTGTCATGAATTTTAACATGCATAATATGGAGAAATCCATTACTGAATTGCATGGGATGCTAAAACAAGCTAAACTGAACATTAAAAAGAATACTCATAGTGTTCTAATAGTTCAAAAAGGGAAAGGGAAAAAGAACAACCAAAAGGGGCAAAGTCATGGCTAGTAAGGGCAATGACAAGGTAAAGTCCAAGTTCAAGTCCAAACCTAAGGCCAAGACACCAAAGGAGGGAGCATACCACCATTGTGGAGAATAAGGACATTGGTTAAGAAATTGCAAGCTCTATTTGGAAGCAAAGAAAAAGAAGGACAGTGAGACTGCCTCTTCAGGTATTTATGTTATAGAAATTAATTTATCTACTTCTAATTCATGGGTATTGGATACCAGTTGTGGATCTCACATTTGTGTAAATGTGCAGGGTCTAAAAAGGAGGAGAGCCTTGGCGAAAGGCAAGATGGACCTACGAGTTGTGAATGGAGCAAAAGTTGCTGCAGTAGCTGTAGGAACTTTTGAATTAATTTTGCCGAGTGGGCTTGTTTTAGAACTGAATGATTGTTTTTATGTTCCTGCTATGAGTAGAAATATTATTTCAGTTTCTTGTTTGGATTTAGAAGGTTTTGAATTTGTTATTAGGAATAACATTTGCTCTATTAATAAAAACGGCATTTTTTTATGGAGATACCTCATTATCAAATGGGCTCTATATTCTCAATCTTCGTGGATCTTCAAACAAGTCTATCTATAATATTAATACTAAGAGATTGAAATCCAATGATTTAAATCAGACTTACTTCTGGTATTGTCATTTGGGCCATATAAATGAGAAACACATAATAAGGCTTTATAATGATGGGCTTCTAAAATCATTTGATTTAGAATCTTACGAAATATGTAATTCATATTTATTAGGCAAAATGACTAAAGCACATTTTAAGAGACAAAATGAAAGGGCAACTGATTTATTGGGTCTAATACATACTGATGTATGTGGACCAATGAACTCACATGCTAGACGAGGATTTCAGTACTTCATTACATTTACGGATGATTTCAGCAGATATGGCTACCCGTATATGATGAAACACAAATCTGAATTGTTCTAGAAATTCAAAGAATTTCAAAATGAAGTACAAAATCAGCTTGGCAAAAATATCAAAACACTTCGATCAGATCGAGATAGTGAATACTTAAGTCATGAGTTTGATGAGCATCTTAAAAATTGTGGAATTATCTCCCAATTAACTCCATCTGGAACATCTCAATGGAATTGGTGTATTTGAACGGAGAAATTGAACTTTATTAGATATGGTTCGATCAATGATGAGTTAAACTGATCTTCCAATCTCTTTTTGGGGTTATGCCCTAGAGACTGCTGCATTCATACTAAATCGAGTTCCATTTAAATCGGTTTAGAAAACACCATATGAGATATGGACTGGGAGACAACCTAGTTTGCCATTTCTCAAGATTTGGGGTTGTGAAGTTTATGTAAAGCATTTTTTAGCTGATAAACTTGCACCTAAATCGGATAAATGTATATTTATGGGGTATCCTAAAAAAATTAAAGGATATCAATTTTATCTCCCAAAAGAAAATAGAGTAATTGTTGCTCGAAATGGATTCTTTCTTGAAAAGGAATTTATTTTCAAAAGAATCAGTGGGAGTAAAATACATCTTGATGAGATTCAAGAGCCACAATTAGTACTTGAACCAAATAATGAACTTCGATTAGATGGCTCACAAGTCTAAGATGAGCTTACTTCTATAGAAGAAGGACCTCAAAGATCTGATATGGTTCGTCAACAACTTGAAAGATATGGATTCTTCATCACTGACAATCACAATGTGGAGCTTATGGTTAATGATGAGTCCACTTCCTATCTAGAAGCCATTAAGAGTTCTGACTCTGGAAAATAGTTAGAGGCTATAAAGTCGGAGATACAATCCATGTATGATAACCAAGTCTGAACTTTGATTAATCCACCTAAAGGTTCAAAAACCATTGGGTGTAAATAGGTTTTCAAAAAGAAAACAGACATAGAGGGAAATGTGCATACTTACAAAGCACGACTGGTAGCAAAAGGTTATAGACAAACGTATGGTATAGACTATGATGAAACCTTTTCACCAGTTGTAATGCTTAAATCTATTAAAATTCTTCTTGCCATAGTAGCATATTATGATTATGAGATTTGGAAAATAGATGTCAAAATCACGTTTCTCAATGAAAATTTACTCAAGGATATGTACATGACACAACCTGAGAGTTTTAATGATCCTTTGAATTCTAATAAAGTGTGCAAGCTTCAAAGATCCATTTATAGATTGAAGTAAGCAACTCAAAGTTGGAATCTTCATTTTGATTAAGCAATTAAAGAATTTGACTTTATCAAAAATGAAGATGAGCCTTATGTCTTTAAAAAAACAAGTGGGAATGCAATAGTCTATTTGATACTTTATGTTGATGACATCTTACTCATTAGAAACGACATCCCAACTCTACAAATTGCAAAGACATAATTGGGAAATTGTTTCTCAATGAAAGAATTAGGTAACGTTACTTATATTCTAGGTATAAGGATCTATAAAGATAGATTTAGAAAGCTAATTGGACTAAGTCAAAGTGCATACGTTGACAAGGTACTGAAAGGGTTCAATATGCAAGACTCTAAGAGAGGATTCTTGCCAATTTCATATGGCATTAAACTCAGCAAAACTCAAAGTCCTTCTACGAAGGATGAAGAAGAGCGCATGAACAAGATACCACACTCTTCCGCTATAGGGTCTATCATGTATGCCATGTTATGTATTCGACCCGATGTATCATATACATTGAGCATGACGAGTAGGTTCCAGTTAAATCCTGGAGAGGCACACTGGACTACTGTCAAGAACATACTACGTACTTAAGAAGAACTAAAGATATGTTCTTAGTTTATGGAGGACAAGAAGGTGAGTTAGTTGTAAATGGTTACACTTATGCTAGTTTTCAGTCCGACATAGATGATTACAGATCGCAATCAGGTTTTCTATTTTGTTTGAATAAAGGTGCTATAAGCTGGAAAAGTTTAAAGTAAGACACCGTGGCCGATTCTACTACAGAAGCTGAGTATGTAGTTGCCTCAACTGCAGCTAAAGAAGCAGTTGGATTAAAAAGTTCATTATAGAACTAGATGTAGTTCCTAGTATTGTGAACCTAGTGGATCTCTATTATGACAACAATAGAGCCATTGCACAAGCTAAGGAACCAAGATCACATCAGCGATCCAAACATATACTTAGACGTTTTCATCTTATTTGAGAAATTGTTGATAGAGGAGATGTCAAAGTTTGCAAGGTATCAATTGATGACAATGTTGTAGATCCACTAACAAAGTCTCTCCTATCGTTTAAACATGATAGTCATGCAAGATCAATGGGATTACGGCTTATGCCAAATTGGTCTTAGTGCAAGTGGGAGACTGTTAAGGATATGCCCTAGAGTCAATTTGTACTTATACTATTGTCATTATATTTTATATAATAATATGAGGTTTTCTTTTCCATGAATAGTACTTTTTGTTTGTGGTCATCAAGTACGTGACTTGATAGTAAAACCCAACAATGAATACAATGACTATTCTAATACTGTCCCTGATCGATTATTATTATTGGAACAACAATAAATTAAGATTAGTATGTTTGTGACTTGATGGCTATGTTTTACTGGTTATAGATATTTGGGATATCAAGTCAAAACATAAATAAATGTTAGAGAACATTGTATTGGATATGACCCACAGTGAGAGTACTTCATGGAATATGTCATAAGTACTTTCTAGCCATAATAATATTAATAGTCCTTCGACCTAAATTCATCATAGTTTCCTACTTGATAAATTTTATATTTTGATGTTGTCTAAAGTTGTCTTTAACTAGATAATAAATTAAACTATTGTTAGATATAGAATAAATCAAGGAGAGAAATATGATTGATAGTGAAGGAATTTGTCCCTCTCAATTATGAGAGAGATGTCCATGGACCCCTTGATAAGTTAGACTGTTCAAATGCATGGCTGTGCTCAAATATATCAATCTAAGATATTGATATCATTTGTTTGAACAGTCTACTATGAAATCAAGAAATAATTGATTAAACTTAATAAGGATAACATGCTCCGTACCTTATGCTTAATCTGGATATCGTGTGACAAAAGGATTAAATATAAAATTGTAGTTTGGTTCAAAGAGATCACTGATCTTCATTTAACCTGAATAATTATAATATTTTGTTAGAAACTACTTATAACTTGTGGGCCATTTAAACATGATTTAGGTATACTGCCAGTGTTAAATGAACCTATAGGGTCACACAATAAGCGAACTTGTTTGGTTATTTTTTTGGTAACCAAATTCGATGAATCTAAAAATATGTCTAAGTTAATCAAAACTAAAAAATTTACCAGATACAATGAATCTAAAAATATGTCTACATTCGATGTATCTGGATGATGTCCAGATTATAAGAATCTGAGTCGGTAAATTAATTAGTTAAATTATCGAGATAATGACATAATCTTATCATATCAGTTTTAATTTAATTTGAATTTAAATTAAAATATGATAAGATATTATTAGAGTTGGATTCTAAGAGGTTCGGGGGTTTTTAAGAAAACCCTAGCCGTCTTCTCAAGAGTCCTATTTTGTTGAGAATATTCGTGCCTCTATTCACCAGAAAAAAAAACCTCTCAAACCCTAGGCGCTAACACTATCGGGATAACAAGTCAGTTCGCCGTGTGTATCCGATAGAGGACGTTTGCACACTGCAGCGTCTGGTGATCGTTCGGGTTACACGTACGACAACACAATCAAAATCGAAGGATCTCGATTATGACAAACAGAGGTAATTCTGTAAACTTTAGATCTACTTAATCATTTACTTGGGGTCCTCGGAAGGGATTCGTGGATGTTTTTCACGTTTAGGAGTCCACGAATCCTAACAAAACTGTGCCAATATTTAACGTTTCTTATACAACCTATAACTCTGTCATTAGATTGTCAACGGTCCTTGTTAAAAATGCAATAGCATTGGTCCTAACAATCCCCCCTTTGGCATAGTTTGATGCAAAACTGTATGTTGTATATGCAGCAGTGAAACAAAAACTTCAATACATAGTGCAACACAACAATTCTAGTACACAATAAAAAGAATAAGAATACTAAGTAATGAATAGCAAATATTGCATAAGAAATATCATTACGAATAGCATCCCTAATACTATTAAAAAAGATTTCTGTTCTGTTAAGCAAATATAAAAGACTATGCATTGTTCAGAATCAGCAAATTAGCAAACCAAAGAACCAACACAACAACCACAATCTCTCCCTTTTTAGAACAAATAAATGCAAAAAACCGTTAGGTAGAAGGCCTCCCTCCCCCCTCTCCCGAGTACAAGTTATAATGTTGTATAGAGTCTTCTGGTCGGTCTGGACATGTTAAAGCTCCTTCAAAACAATATCAAGCTTAGTAGCTAGCTGATCAATCGTTGAACCTAACAAGGTAAGCTTACTAATATAGACATGCATATATTGCACAATGACTTCAGAGGTAGATAGAGGAGAAACTGATGGTATGGGTTTTAGAATAGATGGAGTTGCAGTAGACTTTGCATGCATACACTACATAGAGGCTTGACCTAAAAGGTGCATAGATTTCCTTGTAGGGGTCTTTAGTTGAGAAGAAGGACCAGGTACAGAGGCCTTTTTCAGAGGTGGCCTAAGAACTTTCAAATCTCTGACAATCTTATTATGAGAAAACTAGATATAGTTAGGACAAGAACATAGGTGCTTAGCCAACAAACAAGGATAGGAAAGTAGTAATGTGTTGGTAGATGAGATTTTAGCATGTCAAACAACCTATTGAAATATTATATCTCCTAAGTCAACCTACAATCCTCCCCTTATCCTATACAACATTGTAGCCCTATCCTTCAGCACAATAGGCATATTCTTATTTAGTATCTAATTATAATATGAAATTTTTATAGAGAAAAATAAGAGCTAGTAAGCTGAGAGGATTTAAAGTAGCCTTCAGCTAGCTAACCAACAACTTTTCTCTCTGTCAGAGTTTTGCACATATCCTCTGCATCTATTTTTTCACCCAATCCTTCAATGTCTTCATAATAAGGAATCTCAAAAATATCTAAAATGAATTCTGGTCTGAAGTTAACAAGTGCTGCTCGTACGAACATAGATTTGTAGAATGATCTTTACTACTAATGATAGTTATCTTCAGATTTGAGTAGAACTCTCTGATAAGAGTATCTGATGCGTGTTTTTTAGTATAGGAAATATTACCAACAGATTATATAATCAATCAAGCTTTATTTAAAATTTCAACCACTAAAACCACACATACGGGCAAGTATACCTATTTTATAGTATAGGGAATAGTAAGTATCGAATCCACGAGAACTTAGGCTCTTACTTTACTTTATCCAAATATTTATTGTTTAGCAAAGAAAATAAGAAGAGAATAAAAAGAAAAATAAATAAAGATAAAAATAGATATAACTTAAGGATGCAATTTTATGTAACTAGACAATTATCTTGAAAATACAAGATTGAATCAATTAGCATTCATCACAATCAATTGTTATCTTGGTATCATAAAGGAACTTAAGTAAAATTCAATCGTTTCCTAAGTCATAAACTTACTTATGTAGATTCCACTTATTTCCCAATATATGGAATTATTATCCCTTGATTAATTTAACAAATTTCCCAATCAAACTAAAGCAACCAAAAGATGCATTAAACTCATACATTATAAACATGAAATTAGTCAATGACCCTATGCTCGAGGTGAAATAAACTAATCTTTGATCACTTTAGTCCTTTAATCTTAACTTCGTTTCCTAAGTCCATTAAGATTTGATAAATATGAAATCAATGCAATGAACTCCTAACATTGTTTTTCAAGTCAATTAGAAGAACACACATTAATAACCAATGAAAACAAGTAAACAAATACCCACGATAACTATAGATTGATAAAAAAAAAAAATTTCAATTAATTCAAAATCATTATATCCAATTACAATTAAAACATTAAGCACATCATTGTTCTAGAAAAGTAAACAAAGGATAAAAGATAAAACTCATAGATAAGTGCTTATTCTTCTCTTGAAAACCTCATTTGAACAATACTCATTTGAGTAGTGATTGAGTAGCTTGCTTGGATCCTTCAAACCACCTATTTCTCTTGTATTTTTCTTGTATTTATAAGCCTCATTGATACCAAAATTTGTTGCTTGAGAAGTCTAGTCTGAGTAGAATTCAAAAAATATCAAAATCCTTTAGAAAATACCAAATTCGAGCATAACCGCCACTGAACAGAGTGGACCTGGCGCTGGATACAGTCGGATCACCTGGTGCCAGGTACAGTCGGGACACCTAGTGCCGGGTCTAATCTATTTTTGTCCTCAATGTTGCTCTGTTTTTACTATCTGACTAAAATTGACCTGATGCTTGGTCCCTTGGTTGGGCTTGGCACTAGTTCCTTTATGGAATTATTCACTTTTCGATTAAAATCAACTTAAATCTGCACAAATTTGTAAAAAATACTTTTTACAAGCACAATGTCAAATTGGAAGGAATATGCATAGTTATTACCATAAAAGTATCTCAAAATAACCTCAAATAACTAGTAAAATAATGGTGATTTTTACCCCTATCACATACCCCCACACTTGACCATTTGTTTGTTCTCAAGCAAAACAAGAATTAGATACTAAGCATTTACAACAAGGCAAAACAATTTAGCAAATTTTTCTTTAGCAAATTCATCCAAAATAAAGGATAATCTTCTTCCATCTTCAAATACAAACTTTTCATTTATTCAACCATTTTAAAACCTTGTAAACTCATGTACTAAATTAAATAATCCTAAGGCCATCAAAGTTAAGTTAAACAAGCCTACATCTAGTACAAGAAAATCATCCTACTCCTCAAGCAAAAAAATAGATGACATAAATCATACAAATTAAGCCATTTAACCAGTTCTAGCATTATAAACTCAAATTTACACAACTTAAATTAATGAAATAAGGAAAACATTCCATTCTTCTTTTTCTTCTATGACTTTGAGAAGTAATAGCCTCAAATGCATGGATTTCTCTTCACACACGATATTGCCCCCCTATAGTCATTATTTATCATTTTTTCAGTAATTTTCTTTTTCTTTCTTTCCTTACTTTCTTGCCTTCGAGATAGCCTCAAGAGAGTGTGATGCTTCTTTGTTTCTTCCCTTCCACTCACCTATTAGCCCCCTTTTCTGTTAGTGTCGTGCCCTAGAGGCAATCACTTGTACGTTGTATATGACACATTTTATTTTATAAAAAGTATTGTTTATCTTGCAGTTTCTTTTGATTACTTTTAAGTAATATAACTGTTCGATAAAGGCCCTAGTACAACACTGTGTTAAGGAAATCATGATAGAGATCATGATATGAGATTCCTACTACACTGTATATGTTAGTACTTAAATAGTCCCTAGTCATAGTACTAATGAGAAAGGACATTATTAATGCATTAAGACTAGCATGTGCTAAACTTCCTAATTTGATCAGGCGGTGGTTCTCATATCCGTGAGTATTGAGATACTCAAAATTAACACATGGATGCTTGTTAGTGGAAAAAGTTCATTGGATGACCTAACTATGAGATAATCACATGGATAACTATTTAGTGGCAGTGATATAATCTCAATATAGCAAACGTGCAAGTATCCTTAGACTTGAGATCTCCAATGTATTTTGTTTGCTGAGCCTTGTGCTTTGATTCCAATCTCTAGAGCTCGATCGAGGGCCGTCTATAGGATGGATATTGGGTACATTGTGAGGTAAACGAAAGTAGTTGAGAGGGTCAATAAAGGATTCATACTCCTAATAGTAGGGGCGAATATCTCACAGCCATTTTTAGGAATTACTACTCAAGAAGTCCTTGGCCAAGGCGTATGTGTATTGGAAACAGTTCCAATTGATACACATCTAGAGTAGTGGGTTCCTGGTACAAGTATAATTGTATTCGGGCCAGAATTAATATATATTCTAGAGGGAGTTGGCACTAATTCCGTACTCCAAATCGAGTGAGATATTGTATGGTGAAAGGAGATAATTGCACTGTAGTTTGTTATTGAAGGGTTCATGTCAAGCTACTTGACTTCCTGGACTCTTAGATGGTCATGATGTGTTGCTATATACCGCTCATGATCTGGGAATATAGGTTTATTAATTGATGAATTAATAAACTAATCCTAATTAGAATTAATAGGATTAATTCTAATTAGTTAAGGATTATTAATCTCAAAGGCGTTTAGATTAATTCATGTTTGCTACCAATTGACCGGGAAACCTAATAGGTCATACACAAAAGAGGAATATATACTCAAGATGTTATTTGATAACATAGTGGGGTTTATTGCAAGAAAGAGAAGTTGATGTGATCAAATTATAATTTATGGGCCAATTTGTAAGTCTGAAAATTTGATGGGTTCCAATTGCAATTGTTTGTTTGGAATTCTCAAATGGTTTTATTGTTGAGGTTTTTCGGGTGACCCAAGAGGCACACATGAAACAAAACAACATAAAACCAAAGGGCACACAAGAGGATAAAGATATGATCTTTTGTTCTCTTCATTCTCTCTCTTTCATGAGCTTCTTCAAGGAGAACACAACCCTTCTTCTTCTTCTTCTTTCTCTGGTTTTTGTTTAACAAGAACAAGAAAAACCCCAGCTACCATTTTTCTTTTCTGCTAGCACAGAAAATCTTGGTGCTTGGGTGTGATCCTTCGTGTGAATTTCTGTTAGAGATAATCACACACTATGATTATAGTGGTTGGGCATACAACTCTCGTGGTGATTCTTCAAGAGGATTGTTGGATCGAGCCACAATTATCATACTTGGAGAAGGAAAGTTTTGTTTTCCACACAAACAAAGAAAGGTAAAAACTGTTATCTTTGTTTCTTTGTTTTCTATATATATGTCTTGTTTTTCACATATATGTTGATTCTGGGATGGTATCTCGTTTTTATTTTTCTACTGTGCCGTATATGATATGCGAGAAATACCCAACATTTTCAGCACAAGGTCTCTTTCTTTTCTTTTTTCAACAAATGAAAGCAAAAAAAAAAAAAAAAAAAAAAAAAAAGAAAGAAAGAAAAAAAAAAAATCAACTCACATTTTTTCTTTTTCACTCAATTTTTCCCTCACATTCCTTATTCACAACTCAAAGTCAAGAAAATTTTAAATCCATAATACAAGAATTAATCAACAACTCTTCCCATATTTCATCATATCATCCACATTAAAACTCAAAGAGTAAAACAAAACTCAAATACCAAATATAACCAATATTAACTTAAATTCTCAAGGCTTAACAAAATTCAACTTAATATACAACTTTACCTTTTAATAAAAATCAAACCATAGTGAATAACAAATCCATATGGAAAATTAGTACGAAAATCATAAACTCATTATTGACAAAGAAACTCAATTTAGCTCCAAAATCTCCACAATTTCAAGTTTTGAAAAATTTTAATTTTTAAAAATTGTTTGATACCAAGAAAACACCAAGATCATTGATAAAAACTTGGACAAAGAATATTACTAAACCACTCCACCACACTTAAGCTGGACAATATCCTCATTGGCTAAAAATTAACACAATAAGGCATCTCCAAAAGGATAAAAAATAATAAAGGAGGTAGAAAGTTAAGCAATACTCCCCAAGTGCAATAATGCTCCAATAAATTTTAAAACTTAGAATAGGGAGAATGGCTTGTTCAAGTAACATTTATGCAGCCCGACAAAATAAAACACTTCTAAAAGAACAAAAAAAAAAAAAAGAATAACCAAAATAAAACACAAGACAGACTAATAAAACTCCGAAAAAGAAACACAATGACTCATTCCCCCACACTTAAACTGGAAAATATTTTTCTTATTTGGGAGTTGAAAAATACCTAACAACTCCTAACATAAAACAAAGATACAAACTATTTCCACTCATCATACTTCCTCATCAAACCCTTGTTAAAGACGTTTAAGCTTAAAGTTGAAAATAGGCAAGATGACTGTAGAAAAAATGGAGGTTTTTGAAAAAGGTCATGTTCATGCAAAGAATTTTTCTTCATAAAACAAAACACATGTACCTCAATCTCTAACATTCTTTTAAACACACAAATATTTTTATCAACAAATAAATGCACATGGTCTCTAAAGAATGCATCAAACGTGAAACCACCATTTAACCTTTCAAAAGAGTTGTCACAATGAAAATTTCCCTTAAAACTTAGCATTTGAGTTTTCAAAGATGGGATCAATAAATCCTTACTTTTCAATGCATGGTCTATAAAAATTAAGTTACATTCTCGAAATTGGGGTGAAGGGTAGAGATTACTACCATCCTCCAAGGACTTCATATGATGTAGTATTGAAAGATCCAACTCCTTGAGGCATGATAAATTCAACACATCATCAATGGTATTAGTAGGCTTTTTGAGTTGAGAGGTACCTATAAATTCATGTGACAAAGAAAAATTAGAAATATGAGAGCATAGAATAGAATCAATTTTTTTCCTCATCACATTGGGCAATTATTTCTCATATCCTCTCTCCTCTCCTTGGGGGTCCTCTTGTGTAAGTGTATGGGCGTCTATGGCATTTTCAACCAACTTAGCTAGTTGTGTTCTTTAATGACTCATTGGTTGGGAAGATTCTTCGTACCCCCTGATGGACATATTTGTGTTGGCAACAAAGGATTTAATTGAAACTTCAAGTGAAGTCTCACAAAAGTGTTAATCCGAGCTTGTAACCTTGCCAATCTACCATCATTGTAGCTCTTTTGACATTGTACCCAAGAATAATTGTCCATGATGATGGTTTAAGCCTCACACTCATAGAAAAATAAAAATCAAATCGAAAATAAAAATAAAAAATAAAGAAAAGAAAAATACACAAATTAGAAATATTCAAAAACTACCTAAAAACAATAGGTAGTGATATATACAAATACAACAATGGCTAAATCAACAAGACTTGATTTGTTTTTAATAATGCCTGTCCCCGGCAATGACGCCAAAAACTTGTTGCGTGGTTTTTAGTGTAGAAAATATTAATAAAAAAATTACACAATCAATCAAGTTTTAATTAAAATTTCAACAACTAAAATCACACATATGGGCAAGTATACCTATTGTATAGTATAGGAAATAGCAAGTATCGAATTCACGAGAATTTAGGCTCATAGCTTACTTTACCCAAATCTTTATTATTTAACCAAGAAAATAAGAAGAGAATAAAATGAAAAATAAATAAAAATATATATAACTCAAGGATGCAATTTTATATAACTAGACAATTATCCTAAAAATACAAGATTGAATCAATTAGCATTTATTACAATCAATTGTCATATTGATATCATGAAGGAATTTAAGTAAAATCCAATCGTTTCCCAAGTCATGAACTTACGTATGTAGATTCCACTTCTTTCCCAATCCATGGAATCACTATCCCTTGATTAATTTAGCAGATTTTCCAATAAAGCCAAAGCAACAAAAAAGACGCATTAAACTCATACTTTATAAACATGAAATTAGCTAATAACCCAATACTCGAGGTGAAATCAACTAATCTTTGATCACTTTAGTCCTTTAATCTTAACTTCGTTTTCGAAGTCCATTAAGATTTGACAAATATGAAATCAATGCAATGAACTCCTAACATTGTTTCCCAAGTTAATTAGAAGAACCCGCATCATTAACCAATGATAACAAGTAATCAAATACCAAAGATAACAATAGATTGATAAAAAATTCTAATTAATGCAAAATTATAATCTCCAAAATAATATCCAATTACAATCAAAACATTAAGCACATTATTATTTTAGAAAAGTAGACAAAGGATAAAAGATAAAACTCATAGACAAGTGCTTCTTCTTCTCATGAAAACATCATTTGAACAATGCTCTTTTGAGTGGTCATTGGGTAGCTAGCTTAGATCCTTCAAATCACCCATTTCTCCTGTGTTTTTCTTTTATTTATAATCCTCCTTGATACCAAACTGCGTTTCTTGAGAAGTTTAGTTTGAGTAAAATTCAAAAAATACCAAAATCCTTGAGAAAAATACCAAATTCGAGCATAACCACCTCTGAACAGAGTGGACCTAGCACCGGGTACAGTCGAGCCACCTGGTGCCGGGTCCAATCTGTTGGGGATATGCCCTAGAGTCAATTTGTACTTATACAATTGTCATTATGTTTTATATAATAATATGAGGCTTTCCTTTCCATGAATAGTGAGTTTTGTTTTGTTGGTCATCAAGTACGTGACTTGATAGTAAAACCCTACAATGAATACAATGACTATTCTAAAATTGTCCCTGATCGATTATTATTATTGGAATAATAATAAATTAAGATTAGTATGTTTGTGACTTGATGGCTATGTTTTACTGGCCATGGATATTTGTGATATCGAGTCAAGACATAAATAAATGTTAGAGAACATTGTATTGGACATGACCCACTGTGAGAGTACTTCATGGAATATGTCATAAGTACTTTCTAGCCATAATAATATTGAAAGTCCTTCGACCTAAATTCATCATAGTTTCTTACTTGATAAATTCTATATTTTGACATTGTCTAAAGTTATCTTTGACCAGATAATAAATTAAACTACTGTTGGATATAGAATAAATCAGGGAGAGGAATATGATTGATTGTGAAGGAATTTGTCCCTCTCAGTTATGGGAGAGATATCCATGGGCCCCTTGATAAGTTAGACTGTTAAAAATGCATGGTCGTGCTCAAATATATCAATCTAAGATATTGATATCATTTATTTGAACAGTCTACTATGAAATCAAGAAATAATTGATTAAGCTTAATAAGGATGACATGCTCCGTGCCTTATGCTTAATCTGGATATCGTGTGACAAAAGGACTAAATATAAAATTATGGTTTGGTTCAAAGAGATCACCGATCTTCATTTAACCCGGATAGTTATAATGTTTTGCTAGAAACCGCTTATAACTTGTGGGCCATTTAAATATGATCTAGGCACACTGCCAGTGTTAAATGAACCTATAGGGTCACACAATAAGCGAACTTGTTAGGTTATTTTTCTGGTGGCCAGGTTCGATGAATCTGGATGATATCCAGATTATAAGAATCTGACTCGGTAAAATAATTAGTTAAATTACCGAGATAATGGCAGAATCTTATCATATCAGTTTTAATTTAATTTGAATTTAAATTAGAATATGATAAGATATTATTAGGGTTGGACTCTAAGAGGTTCGAGGGTTTTTTAAGAAAACCCTAGCCATCTTTCAATAGTCCAATTATTCGGTTGAGAACATTCGTGCCATTCTCTACCAGAAAAAAAAAAACCTCTCAAACCCTAGGCGCTAGCACTCCCCGGGTATCGAGTGAGTTCGCGGTGTGTATCCGATAGAGGACGTTCGCATACTGCAGCGTCTGGTGATTGTTCGGGTTGAATGTACAACAGCGCAACCAGAATCGAAAGATTTCGATTACAGCAACCAGAGGTAATTCTTAAAGCTTAGATCTTCTTAATCGTTTACTTGGGTCCTCGGGAGGGATTCGTAGATGTTTTCCGCGTTTAGGAGTCCACGAATCCCAACACAATCTATTTTTGTCCTCAATTTTTCTCTGTTTTTGCTATTTGACTAGAATGGACCTGGCGCCTGGTCCATTGGCTAGGCCTAGCGCCAGTTCTATTATGGAATTGTTCACTTTTTGCTAGAAATTAACTTAAATCTGTACAAATTTGGCAAAAATACTTTTTACAAGTAAAATGTCAAATAGGAAGGAATATGCCTAGTTATTACAACAAAAGTATTTCAAAATAACCTCAAATAACTAGTAAAAGAATTGTAATTTTAGCCCCTATCAGTATCATTGTAATTTGCAACATAATCAATAGTTCCTAATAAATCAGCATCTAAAAGAATTTCGTGAAGAACAAATTTATTAAACTTTGCTAGATTAATTTTTCTCTCTCTTCTAGCATTCTTTTTTGTTGGTAATAATGTGGTACTGTGTTTGACTAACATCATCACAGAAGAGTTGCATTTCAAGATCAGGTATTTGTGTCTTAGTTTTTTTAATAGGTATATCCGCTTCTTTGTTTTTCCTAGAAGTTCTTGTCTTCCTCTTCCTAAATGTTGATCAAACTTCAACAACTTCTAGGTCCGTGTGTTTATCAATCTTAGGCATGTCTAAATCAAGAATTTTCTTCCCTTTTTCTTTTCCAACAATTTCTTCAACTTCATCCTATTTTTTAGGACTTTTCTTTTCTAACATCTCAAACTCCATGGGTTTTGTCTGTCCTTTAGGAATATCTCCAGAAGATTTTGGCACTAAGGCTCTAGTATCACCATATAAGTTTTCATAGGTTCTCACAACAGTAAATAATTTCTGTCTAGCTTCTAATATACGTTGCACTTGATCAAGTGGCAAACAAGAATTCAAGGCATGAACAAGCATAGGGTCAGCAGAATGGACATCATCCAATGAGGCCTTGATGTATAAATTTTGGGTGTATAAAAATCATCAAATTTAAATCCATTCCTTAGTTAAGTTTTAATTAAAACATCAATCCCAAAAGTATACTCATCGCAAGTGTAGTGTAGGGAATTAACGAGTATTGATCCTCAAATGAACAAGTACACACTAATCACTTTTCATTCATTATTTAACCGACCCAATAAAGTACTAAAATAATAATAAAAAAAATATACAACTCAAGGGTGTGAAAATATGCAATTTAGACAAAAGCTTTTGACAACATGACAATGAATTATTTAGCCAAATCACAATGAATTATTATCTTAGTTTCATGAAGGATTTAATATAGACATATTTCGTTTGCAATCAATAGAATCACTATCTTTTGATTATCCAAGAAAATATGATAATGAACCAACAAGCAATTCTCTCAATTAATCATCATCTTGGTATCATGAAGGAATATAAAGTAAAATTCAATCGTTCCCCAAGTCATGAATCTACTTAGATAAATTCCACTTCGTTTCCCAATCCATGGAATTACTATCTTTTGATGAATATTAACGGATTTGCCAATCAAGCTAACACAACCAAAACATGCATTAAGCACAATTCCTTATAAGTATGAAATTAGCTAATAACCCTTTGCTCGAGGTGAAATCAACACTTAGTTCTATAATCTTAACTTCGTCATTCAAGTCCATTAAGATTAGATAAATACAAAATCAGTTCAATGACACTCCTAACATTGTCGTCCTAAGTTAATTAGAAGAATTCACATCAATAACTAATGATATCAAGTAATCAAATACCAAAGATGGCAAAGAATCGGTCAAATAACTAAATTAATACAAAATCATGAATCCCAAAATAATGTTAAGTTACAATAAAACATTGAATACATCATTGTGAAAGGAAGAGAAAACAAAGATAAAAGAAATCACTCATAAACAAGCCTCTTTCTTCACCCTTGAAGACTCTCTTGAACAATCTTCCTTGATTGGATGAATTTCTCCTTCAATGAGTGATTTGAAATTAAGCTTTTGGATCTAACTTGATATCTATTCTCTTATGTTTTCTCTTGCTTTTATAGCCCTTTTGGATGCTAAATTTGTTGCGTGAGAGATATTAGCCGAATAGGAATTAGAAAATACCAAAATCTTTAGAAAATTCCTAAATTCGTGCATAAAATCGCCTTCCAGAGCGATCCTGGCACTAGGTACCTTTGACCCACCTAGCGCCAGGTACATTCTGTTCTTCCTCTGAATTTTTTCTCTGTTTTTGCTAGCCGGACTGAATGGACTCGGTGCCTGGTCCAGTTGCCCGACCTAACGCCAGGTCTGTTCTATTTTTTTCCCTGAAGGTTGGCTTGATTTCCTTTGCTCGACTAGAATGGACCCGGCACCTGGTCCATTGGCTTGGCCTAGCACTGGTACATTCTGGAATTGTTTACTTTTTGCTCGAATTTAACTTAAATATGCACAAATTTGCTAAAAATACTTTTTACAAGCAAAATGTCAAATAGGAAAGAATATACCTAGTTATTATAACAAAAGTATCTTAAAATAATCTCAAATAATTAGGAAAATAATGGTGATTTTAACCCCTATCACATACCCCCACACTTGAGATTTTGCTTGTCATTAAGCAAAACACTTTAATCAAGAAAAATCATTAAGAAAATACAAGTTCTTTCTTATTCAAAAATTTCTTTACCCTAGCAAAGATTATGTCTTCCCTTCAAACTTTAGATACAACTCTTGTCATTCATACCCTTTGAAAACAATGCAAACTTTAAAACTTTTGACAAGATCCCACAAAACTCTTGAAGCCAAATTAATCAAGCATATACCTTAGTCTCAGAAAATTATTTCACTCTTCAAGTTAAAATATAGATAACACGAATCATACAAGTCAAGCTATCTACCAATTCAAACATTATAAATCTAAAAATTTTACAACATAAGTCATGATGTATGGAAAGCACTCCAATTTTTTCTCTCTTTTTTCAATAACTTAGGGAATTGATAGCCTCAAGTGCATGAAATTTTTTTCACACACCGTATTAGCCCTCTTTTAGTCATCACTCATCATTTTCTCAACAACTTTCCTCTAAACAATTCTTTCTTTCTTTTACTTTAGGGAATTTATAACCTCAAAAAAGTGAATTTCTTTTCACTATCCTTTTTGGCCCCCCATAATCAAGTAAAAACAATATCTTCTTATCTTCAAAGAGGAAACAACCACTCATTCTTTCAATTCTTCAACTCACAAGAATCTTCCACAAATTTTCTACAATCTTTCCACTCAAAGATCTTTTATCAACTCACATTCCTCATCATAACTTAAAATTAAGTAAAATTTAAATATATAATACAAGAGTTAGCTAATAAACTTTACCCATATTCCTCATATCCTCCATATTTCAACTAGATGAGTCAAATAACATTCAAACACCAATGCATAAACAAGATTAATCAAAATTCTCAAGCTTTAACAATACCCTATCCAACAAAACCAATTTCACAAAAAATCCACAAAATGAATGGCAAAAAATCATATCCAAGTAAGAAAAAGAAGTACAACCTTGCTTTAAACAATGAAAACCACTAAAATTTTGAAATATTTTTTGCAAAAATGATATGGAGAATAGTTCTTCAATTTCATTTGCCCCCCACACTTAAACTGGACATTGTCCTTAATGACCAAAGATATAACAACAAAAGTACAACCAAGAAGACCAAAATCAATAAAGAGGAAGAATAAAGAAAATAAAATATTTCTATAATCATGTTCCATAAGCTCAAGTTAGCTCCAAAATCTCCAAACTTTCAAATTTTCAGCAAAAATTTTAGCAAAAAACTTAGCAATATTTAGCATTTAGCTTGATACCAAGAGAACACCAAGATAATTGATAAAAACTTGAACAAAGTATATCACCAAACCACTCTCCCATACTTAAATTGGACAATGTCCTTATTGGTAAAAATAAATAAATAAATAAACATAAAAAAGCATCTCCAAAGGGACCAAAACTAATAGCGGGTAGAAAGTTTAAGCAATACTCTCCAAGTGCAATATGCTCCAATCGATATCCAAACTAGAAATAAAGAGAAGGACTTGTTCAAGAGAATTTTATTCCTACCTATAAACAAAACACAAATAAAAGCAAAATAAAGCCCAGCTAAATAAAAGAAAGCAAACTAAAGAAAAATACTAATAAAAATCCTAACAAAGCAAATAAAGACACGACTCACTCCCCCACACTTAAGATGGAAAAAATTTTCCTTATTCGAGGGAAATAACATCTAACAACTCCTAACATAAAATAAAGATACAAACTCTTTCTATTCATTATGCTTCCTTATCAAGCCCTTGTCAAAGACGTTTAAACTTAAAATAGAAAATAGGCAAGATGAATATAGAAAGAAGGGAGGTATTTGAAAAAGGTTATGTTCATCAAAACAATTTTTCTCAATAAAACAAAATACATGAACATCATTCTCTAACATTCCTTTAGACAAACAAATATTTTTTTATCAACAAATAAATGCACATGGTCCCTACCATTTAACCCTTCAAAAGATGTGTCACAATGAAAATTTTCCTAAAACATAGTAATTGATTTCTTAAAGATGGGATCAAGAAATCCTTACTTTTCGACACATCTACAAATACTAAGTTACTTCCATTTGAATAGGGTGAAGGGGAAAATTTTCCACCATCCTCCAAAGACTTTTTATGATGTAGTGTTAAAAGATCCAACTCCTTAAGGTATGATAAATTTAACACATCATCATTTGGACCCTTGTTGTCCAAGAATTAAGAGGAACCTAAAAAATCATGTAATAAAGAAAGATTATAATTATTAGCACATAGAGGAGAATTGAATATCTCCATTTCCACATTGGATAATTGTTCCTCATATCCCCTCTCTTTTCCTTGGGGATTCTCTTGTTCAAGTGTATGGGCCTTTATGACATCTTCAACCAATTTAGCTAGTTGTGTTTTTGTAGAGCTCATTTGTTGGGATGCTTCTTCGTACCACCTAATGGACATGTTTGTGTTGGCAATAAATGATTTGATTGAAGCTTCAAGTGACGTCTCACTAAAAGCATCAATAGGAGTTTGCAATATTGCCAACGTATCATAATAACTCTTTTGAATTTGTGTCCATGGCCACATATGTCCCCATTGTTAGTTATCTATGATGTTTAACCTCGCGCACAAATAAAAACAAAAATCAACTCAAAAGTAAAAATAAAAACAAACAAAAATAATAGAAAAATAAAGAAAAGAAAAAATAAAAGAGAAAACAAATAATAAAAAAGTAAAGAAAAGAAAAACACACACATTACAGATATTCACAAATTACCTAAACACAAAAGTTAGTGGTATTTACAAGTATAACATAAACTAAGCTAATCAATTAAGGCACACAACGTTACAAACAACAAGACATAACACCTGTTTACACAAAGAATATATATACATATTTACATCTAGACATATGGACATATAAACATATAAACATTGTTAAATCCACAAAATTCAAGTTTTCATGATATTATTCCCCGGCAATGGCACCAAAAACTTGATTCGTAAATTTTGAGTAGATAAAAACTATCAAATTTAAATCCAACCCTTAGTCAAGTTTTCATTAAAACACTAATCTCAAAATACACATACGAGCAAGCATACTCATCATAAGTATAGTATAGGGAATTAACGAGTGTCAATTCTCAAAGGAACAAGTACACACTAATTACTTTTCATTCATTGCTTAATCGATCCAAATAAAGTGAGAAAATAATAAAAAGAAAAATAAAGAAATATATACAACTCAAGGATGTAGGAATATGCAATTTAGACAATTATCCTAGAAAACATGATAATGAATCAACTAGCAATTCTCTCAATTAATCATCATCTTGGCATCATGAAAGAATATAAAGTAAAATTTAATCGTTTTTCAAGTCATGAATCTACTTAGGTAAATTCCACTTCGTTTCCCAATCCATAGAATTACTACCTTTTGATTAATATCAACAGATTTTCCAATCAAACTAACATAACCAAAACACGCATTAAGCTTAATTCCTTATAAGTATGAAATTAGCTAATCGGTTTCTCGAGATGAAATAAACTAATCTTTGATCATTTAGTCCTATAATCTTAACTTCGTCGCTTAAGTCCATTAAGATTAGACAAACATGAAATCAATGCAATGAAACTCCTAACATTATTGTCCCAAGTTAATTAGAATAACTTGCATCAATAACCAATGATATCAACTAATCAAATACTAAAGATGACAAAGACTCGATCAAATAACTAAATTAACACAAAATCATAAATCCTAAAATAATGTTAAGTTACAAAAAAAACATTGAATACATCATTGTTAAAGGAAATGAAAACAAAGATAAAAGAAAGCATTCATAGACAAGCCTCTTTCTTCACCCTTGAAGACTTTCTTGAACAATCTTTCTTGATTGGGTGAATTCTTCCTTCAATGAGTGATTTGAAATTAAGCTTTTGAATCCAGCTCGCTATTTATTCTCTTGTATTTTCTCTTACTTTTATAGCCCTTTGTGATGCTAAATTCGTTACTTGAGAGATCTTAGCCGAGTAGGAATTAGAAAATACCAAAATCTTTAAAAAATTCCTAAATTCATGCACAGGATTTTAGCCTTCCAAAGCGCCTAGCGCCGGCTACCTTCAACCCACTTGGCGCCAGATACATGCTTTTCTTTCTCTGAGTTTTTGCTTTATTTTTGCTGGCCGGACAGAATGGACCCGGTGCCTAGTCCACTTGTCCGGCTCAACACTAGGTCTGTTCTATTTTTTTTCCCCTAAAAGTTGGCTTGATTTCCTCTGCTCGACCAAAATGGACTGGTCACCTGGTCTATTAGCTGGGCCTGGCGCCGGTGCATTTTGGAATTGTTCAATTTTTGCTCGAATTTAACTTAAATTTGCATAAATTTGCTAAAAATACTTTTTACAAGCAAAATGTCAAATAGGAAAGAATATACCTAGTTATTATAACAAAAGTATCTCAAAATAATCTCAAATAAATAGAAAAATAATGGTGATTTTAGCCTCTATCAGTAAGCAAAATAAGCAATCAAATCCCAAGATAAATAATGAGTTGATCAAAATACTAAATTACTCAAGAAATCTTGAATTCCAAAAAATAATGTCAAATTACAATGGAAACATTAAGTACATTATTGTTTAAGAAAAAGAAAACAAAGGTAAAAGAAAGCAATCATAGACAAGCCTCCTTTTTCTTTGAAAACTCACTTGAACAACCCTCCTTGAATTGGTGAATTCCTCCTTCTTAGAGTGATTGGAATTTATGCTCTTGGATTCACCTAATTTCTCTTATGTTTTTTGTTGCTTTTATAAGCTTCTTTGATGCCAAATTTGTTGCTTAAGGAGTCTTAGCCGAGTAGGAATTGGAAAATACCGAAATCATTGAAAAATTCCTAAATTCGTACATAGAATTCTCATGCTCCAGAGCAGACTTGGCGCCGGGTCCAGTCGCCACCTGGTGCCAAGTGTGTTTTGTTTTCTCCCTAAGTTTTGCTCTATTTTCCTTTAGCCGACAAGAATGGACTTGGAGTTTGCCAAACCTAGCACCGGGTGGGTTCTGGAAATTCTCTAGTTTGCTCGAAATTAACTCAAATCTATACAAATTCGTCAAAAACATTTTCTACAAGCAAAATGTCAAATAGGAAGAAATGTGCCTAATTATTACAACAAAAGTATCTCAAAATAATCTCAGATAACTAAAAAAATAGTGATGATTTTAGTCCCTATCAATTCCCCTACACTTGAACTTTTGCTTATCCTCAAGCAAAACACTTAATGCCAAGAAAATCATCAAGAAAACATAAGTTCTTTCTCATTCCAAAAATTTGAAACATAACAAGAATTATAACATCTTTTCAAACTTTAGATAAAACTCTTGCCCTTCATCTACCCTTTGAAAACAATTCAAACTTTGAAACATTTGACAAGACATCATATAACTCTTAAAGTCAAATTAATCAAGTGTATACCTTAGTCTAAACAAATTATTTCACCCTTCAAGTTAAAAACATAGATAATATGAATCACACAAGTTAAGCTGTCTACCAACTCAAGCATTATAAATCCAAAAATTGTACAACTCAAGTTATGATTGAAGGAAAGTACTCCAATTTTTTCTCTCTATTTTTTCAATGACTTAGGGAATTGATAGTCTCAAGTGCATGGATTTTTTTTCACACACCGTTTTAGCCCATTTTTAGTCATTACTCATCTTTTTTCTTTAACATTTTTCATCTCTTTTGCTTTTGGGAATTCATAGCCTCAAGAAAGTAGATTTCTCTTCACTATCCGTATTGACTCCCATAATCAAGCAAAAATAATTTTTTCTCATCTTCAAAGAGGAAACAACAATAATCAACTCATTTTCTCAAATTTTCAACTCACACAAATTTTCCACAATTCTCCACAATCTTTCCTCTCAAATATATTTTATCAATGCACATTCCTCATCATAACTCAAAAATAAACAAAGTTTAAACTCATAATACAAGAGTTAGCCAACAAAAATTTTTCATATTCATCATATTCTCCAAATTCAAACTAGATGAGTCAAATAATACTCAAACACCAATGCATAAACAAGATTAATCCAAATTCTCAAGTATTGAAAATATCCTATTCAATAAACCAATTTCATAAAAATCCACCAAATGAATGACAAAATTCATATCCATGTAAGAAAAAGAATTACAACCTTACTAAACAATGAAAACTAAAAAAAAAAAATCCAAAAAATTGTTTTTCAAAATTTAAAATTTTCCAAAGTAGCTTAATACCAAGAAAATACCAAGATGATTGATAAAAATTTAGACAAAAAATATCATCAAACCACTCCTCCACACTTAAACTGTACAATATTCTCATTGGCCAAAAATTAACACAAGAAAGCATCTCCAAAGGGACCAAAAATGATAAAAGAGGAGAGGGTGAAGTAATACCCCCCAAGTGCAATAAGCTCTAATAGATTTCAAAGCTAAAAACAGAGAAAATGACTAGTCTAAGAAGACTTTATTCCTATATGCAAAAGAAAATACAAACAAAAGCACAAGAAAAATAATAACAAAATAAAGACACACCTAAGTAAAAGAAAACAAACTAGAGAAAAATCCGAATAAAAATCCTAACAAAGTAAAAAAAGACATGACTCACTCCCCCCCCCCCCTCCCCACTTAAGATGGAAAATATTTTCCTTATTCGAGAGAAATAACAACTAACAATTCCAAACATAAAATAAAGATACAAACTTTTTTCACTCATCATGCTTCCTCACCAAACCTTTGTAAAAGATATTAATGCTCATAGAGAAAGGTAGGCATGATGAAAGTAGAAATAAAAGAAGTTCTTGAAAAAGAGAAGATTCATGAAAATAATTTTCCTCAACGAAGCAAAACACACAAACCTCATTCTTTAACATTCCTTTAGACATACAAATATTTTTGTCAACGTATAAGTGCACATGGTCTTTAAAGGAAGAATTAAACTTGAAATCACCATTTAACCCTTCAAAAGATTTGTCGCAATGAAAATTCTCCTTAAAACTTAGTATTTGAATTTTAAAAAATGGGATTAAGAAATCCTTACTTTTCAAGGCTTCTACAAATACCAAGTATCCTTCTTGAAATTAGGGTGAAGGGTAGAATTTGTTAGCATCTTCCAAGGATTTTGGATAGTGTAACATTGAAAGATCCAACTCCTTGAGGCATGGCAAACTCAACACATCATCAATGGCATTAGTGGGCTCCATGAATTGAGAGGAACCAAAAAAATTATGTGACAAAGAGAAATTAGAATTATTAGTACATATAGTAAAATCGAATACCTCTCTTGCCACATCGTGTAATTGTTCCTTATAGCCTCTCTTTTCTCTATGGTCAATTGTACGGCCAATATGAATTCATGAGTCTCTTCAACAATCTTAGCTAATTGTGTCCTTTGATCACGCAATTGTTGGGAAGCTTTTTCATGCCACTAAACAGATGAATTTGTATTAACAATAAAAGAATTCACTAATGCTTCTAATGACGTCTCACTAAAAACATCAATATGAGCTTGTAACTTTGCCAATCTATCATTGATGTAACTCCTTTGATCTTGTGTCCAAAATAATTGTCCATGATGATGTTAACCCCGCACTCAAAGAAAAACAAAAATCAAATCGAAAAGAAAAGAAAAATAAAGAATAGTAAAATTTTAAACAAATAAAAAAATAAAATCATATACTAATAAAAAGACTTAAATATTCACAAAGTACCTAAAAAAACAAAAGTTATGACATTTACAAATATTGTGAGTATCATACAGTCCTAGTATAATATTGAATCAAGTTAGTTAGCTAAGGTACATTTATACATATAATAAGATATGGCATTTAGTTACACAAAGAATATATATACATATTTACATATAGATATATAGATATATACATACGGTTAAATAAACAAAATTCAACCTTTCATGATATTGTTCCCCAACAACGGTGCCAAAAACTTGATACGTAAATTTTAGTTGTATAAAAATCATCAAATTTAAATCCATCCCTTTGGGAATTAAAACATCAATCCCAAAATACACATACAAGCAAGTATACTCATCACAAGCATAGTATAAGGAATTGATGAGTATCAATCCTCAAAGGAATAAGTACACACTAATTATTTTTTATTCATTGTTTAACCGACCTAATAAAGTGATAAAACAATAAAAAGAAAAAAAAATATATACAACTCAAGGGTGTGGCAATATGCAATTTAGATAAAAGCTTTTGACAACATGACAATGAATTATTTGCCAATATCACAATCAATTTTTATCTTGGTTTCATGAAAGATTTAATATAGACCCACTTCGTTTGCAATCCATAAAATCACTATCTTCCAGTTAAATTAGCGAACATATTCTATCTCAATCAATTTATCCAAAAGATGCATGAAAATAAATTCTCATATAAACCCTTATATTCTAAGTGATTTAAAATATGAAATTAGTCAATGAATCCATATTCTAGTAGTCATCAACTAACTTTTGATTACCAATGTTCTAGGTAATTAACCCATTTTTCAAGCAAGTTAAAAGATAACAAGTATGAAATTAATTAATTGAAGTTATTACCAACTGACTTTTCAAGCAAATTAATAACAAAAATTAATCAACCAACTCTGTAAGAAAAACAAGCAATCAAATCCCAAGATAAATAATGAATTGGTCAAAATACCAAATTACTCAAGAAATCATGAATTCGAAAAAATAATGTCAAATTACAATGGAGACATTAAGTAAATAATTATTTAAGAAAAAGAAAACAAAAGTAAAAGAAAGCACTCATAGACAAGTCCCCTCGTTCTCATTTAAATACTTTCTTGAACAACCCTCATTGAATTGGTGAATTCCTTCTTCTTAGAGTGATTGAAATTTATGCTCTTGGATTCACCTCCTTTCTCTTGTGTTTTCTCTTACTTTATAAGCTTCTATGATGCTAAATTCGTTGCTTGACGAGTCTTAGCCGAGTAGGAATTGAAAAATACCGAAATCATTGAAAAATTCCTAAATTTATAAACAGAATTCTCGTGCTCCAGAGCAGACCTAGCGCTGGGTCCAGTCGATCTACTTGGTCCTAGGTGTGTTCTATTTTCCTCTTGAGTTTTGCTCTATTTTCCTTGGCTGACCAAAATGGACCTGGCGCCATGTGTGTTCTGGAAATTCTCCAATTTTGCTCGAAATTAACTCAAATCTACACAATTTCGTAAAAAAAAATTCTACAAGTAAAATGTCAAATAGGAAGGAATATGCCTAGTTATTACAACAAAAGTATCTCAAAACAACCTCAAATAGCTAGAAAAATAGTGATGATTTTAACCCCTATCAGGCCTCAAGTGTTCTTAAGGATTCATCATTTGCTGTATTTGGATTTTCATAATTTATAGTCAACTTATCCATAAATTCCTTTGCTACAGTTACCTTTTTAAATATTTGGACCAAGGATAGGTCCACCACTATGTTTTGTACCCCACTAGTTTCTATAGATTTCTCTTTTCATACAGATTGATAAGAGTTTCTAGAATAGAAAACTTAAGCCCCACACAAATTTCAGCATTATCATAGAATGTACAGTATCTAATGAAATCATAAATATCCCCAATCGAAATATTAATATCATAAAAATCAGTGATAGTAATATAAGACTTAAAAATAGGGTTAAGAAATAGAGCAATATACCTAAATCTATAGTTGTAGCAATATCTGATGTTAGGACATTTGGATGAGGCAACTGAGGCTTAATGAAATCATCTATAGCCAATGCACATTGCAATCTCCATTGTGGTTTCTTGACTATTACTAGGGTTTCAAAATCACTAAAAATTTGTTGAAACAACAGAGAGCGAGCAAGTTTTTGTAGAGAGTTAAAAGAGAGAGTCACGACTTTTGTTGAAAAGCTTTGACTCTTTTTGAAACTTTGCAATCATTAATCTTCTAAGAACCACCTTAAGTTTCTCTAGTTGACTGAATAAGGAATAATTTTTTGTGATAAACAATTGGTGCAAATTCCTTCGTCCCGACTTTTTGCAAAGTTCAAGTTATGTCATAACTCTTAAATTTCTGCAACATATCTTTTAACATATCCTGAATAGTCTTTTTTGTTTTTTTGTCTTTGTCAAAATAAACAAAATAACTAACAAAATACATATTTTATATACAATGTTTGACACAAAATGTCATATGTTAAAGTAAACAAAGTCCTAATCTTTTCGTAATTCTTCAAATTGAGTAGCATCAAAAAGTTTCGTGAAGATGTCTACAAGTTATTTCTGAGTTGGAACATATTCAATCTGCACAAATCTTTGTTCGATTAGCTCTTTGATGAAATGATACCTTATAACAATATGCTTTGTTCCACTGCGTTGAACTTGATTCTTTGAAATATCAGTAGCACTTGTGTTGTTAGAATAAACAATTAACTCTTGTTGTATGTAACACCCCGCTACCTAGGCCCGCCAGGGCCAGGGATGTCGCCCCGTCCAAAGGACAATGGGTCTTTATAACTAGGACACACAAATATAATAGCGGAAATAAAATGATACTTCAACTTAAAATTTATTACAACCCAAAAGAAATAATAATAAATCCAAGAATACTCAAAACAAATTCACAATAAAAATTCATCCGCTCTCAGCTCTCCCAACATCACACAATAAATCCTCAGAAAATTCTTCCAAAGCAGACAATATATAGCTACTCATGCCCACAGTAGGATGGACCTGAAATCATGATAAAATGGTGGTGAGATAGAAATCTCAGTAAGTCCGTGTGTGCTTCGGGTGTTTAATGAAAACAGTTCGTGGATGCAAAGAGTGAAACCTTTATAAGAGAAATACTGGCAAGCAATAACATTAGTAAAAAATAAGAGTGGTGTTTTGGCTTTTCCAGCCATACATAAGTAATAAAATCAACCACTCGAAAGAAAGGGATATGGGTTACCACACGTTGGGCCCCATAACCGGTCAGAATGCCGACACTTTGTGCAGACTGACAAAAGTAGGTGATCGGCCTACTGGGCAAGATACTCCTCATTCTCTATACCCAAACAACAACTGGGTGTCCATTTTGGCAAACCACAGTCACTTAACTGAAAACAAACTGCTAGCTCGGACCGGCATGACTCACTGGACTGACATCTTATCCGGGAAGGACTCATCCCTCAGAGGTGGCCACCTACTGAGAGACTTACCCTAACCCTTCAAAGACTAGTCCTAGTAGTCCACCCTTATTGAGTACTCAACGACGTTTCCCACTTGGGAAAAAATGAACAAAACACTGTTCCACATGAAAATGACAATTTATGGGTTTTCCAAAGTCTTTAACAAAATCAGTTTTAGAAAGAGTTTGAGTTTGAGTAAATCTGCTCATTGGCTTTTAAATAATTCAAATGTTTGAAATAAGAAAGGATTTAACCCTCAATTGCCTTTACATAAATGAGTGTCCATGCACTCTACACTTGGCTTGCCATAATAAACATTTTGCATCAAACAGGTTTTATGCAGGAGCTTACCTGATTCTTGCTCACAATAACAAGGTCTCCAACGGCAGACCTAACCCCATATGGGCAAATACAAATCACAATCAATTTCAAGCCACAAACTACTTCCTTAATTTTAAATCGACTCAATTTTACTACTACCATGATCCTAGTGTCCCAAGCTTTAAGGTTAAACAATAAGTAAATAGGTTTAAGAGTTGAGCCTAGCACAATTATTTAAAATAATTAATGGTTTGGGAAATAAATTTAATAAGTTGAAAACTTAAATCTTGTTAGGGAAAATTTAGAGTTTATTTGATCAAGAGTTCTAGGTAGTATTAAATAAAATATTGATTTATTAATAATTTAGTTGTTAGAAAATAATTGGTAGCTAAAATTAGTTGAAAATAAATTTAATAAGTCTCACTTGAACAATATTAAATAAATTCTTAAGGAGTTTTGATTAGAAGATAATAGTTAAATTTTTAGTAATATATATTCTACTAATTGTAATTATTTTTATAAAGGCTTTAATTGATCTCATTATATTAAGTAATATATACATACATATATATATATATTTTTTCTAGCAAAAATCATTATTTATTTGACTAAAATATCCTTTATATATATGACAATCCAAATCTACCCTTCCCAGGGTTTTTTTTTTCGAAAATACTAAGAGAAATTATTTTATTGAATATTTTATTCATGAAGTAAAAATTTGTTTGGGGACAACTAGATCATGATCAAATTCCTATGGCTAACCACAATCAATACATACACAATCCTTTAATTCATCAAATCATCCAAATCATGCATACAAGCATAGATCTCAATTTAACAACACATGATCTAACCCCTACTAGCATAAATATGATCATGGCTTCAATATTAATCCACCATGGATATAAACCCTATTCACCAAAGGTAACATAATCTCTAGCATACTTCATCACATATACTACTTATGACATGCATCAACCTCAAATCATCATATAATCATCCAAGACAATCCTTCCATGCATAAATCCCATCTCCTTCACAATCATACATATATTCATACTTCAATCTCAACAATTTATATATATATATATATATATATATATATATACACTCAAATCCTATCACCATCCACCTATTATCATTATCACCCTAGAGACATGCTTTTAGAGTTTAAAAGAAGGATTGATGGTACTTACGTGGTTGATGAATGCCTTGAAGGAGTTTAGAGTAGATCTCAACTCTTGGGTGTCTAACTTTGTCCAAAGGAGATGGCGACAGCATGATTATGGAGAAGAAGTCATCCGGCCAAGGGAGAGGAGTTTCGGCCGAGAGAGAGAGAGAGAGAGAGAGAGAGAGAAGATCATTAGTATGTTTATTCACATAGGTTCTCACTAGAGATCATGTTTGGAGAAGATGAAGTTGATAGAGTAAATTTACTTTGAAGATGTTCTTGTCCTTCACAGAAATTTCTACTTTTGATCCGAAGTAGCAAAATGATTTGAGGAATTTGATGTTAATAATGGTGTTGATGGACTCACAGCAGTGAGTAGGTTAAATCTGGATGTTTTTGAGAGGATTTGAGATGGTTTGGAGGGGTATTAAGTGTAGGGAAGAGGTAGGTGTTCTTGGTGTAGTGTGTGTGTTCTTGGAGATTGAGAGATTTCGAGAGGTGGTTCTTGTACAGCTGCCGATTTTTTGTGAGGGATAGGGCTGGCCGAATTTCTGTAGGATTTAGGGAGTTTGTTTCTCTGATTTGGAAGAGAAAAGGAAGGGTTAGTTGTAACAATCCTTGGAGAATATTTTTAGGAAGTGAATTTGGAAACTAAATATTCTAGGATATCTTGATAATTTGGAGAGCTTTGAAGGTCTCCTATGGCCGACTGGTTGAGCAGCTTTTCTGAGGAATTAAAGCTGATTCAAGGTGGCTTATGGTGGCCGAAACTAAGGTGCACAATGATGAAGAAGATGTCTGGTCATTTGAGTAAGATATTATGGAAGGTTGCTAAATAAGGATGGCTGGAATTTTGGAAACCAATCAAGCTAAATTGCAGGGATTTGTTGGAGAGATTTTCGGACAGCCATTGCTGAATTTTGTGCAGAAGCTTGAGGGAAACAATGGAGCTCTATTAATGACGGTTTAAGGAAGGTTTTGACAGATTAAGGTTGGTGTTTCGGCCAGAAGAAAAATAGGAAACAAAGCTGGAAATTTGGACTGCCTAGCATTTCGCTGAATAGGAATTTTTCTGGGCAGATTTTCGGCTGCCACTTCCAGCCAATTTGCAGCGAGTTTTGAAGGGAATTTCCGGGGTATTCAAGGCTAGTTTCTAGCCTTCTTCATGAAGGAAAAACATGGCTAAGGTACTGAACAAGATCTGGAAGAAAACAGCTTGGTTTCGGACTCTCAAAACTGTTTTTCGTACAGGAATTTTTTTCCTGTTTTGCTCCAGCTTTGAGCAGTCCGAAATTGGTCAAGAATTTTCAGGTTTCAAACTGATCCTAAAGATCATTTTTCTGTCTGGGAGGGAATGTTAGATAAAAATTTCGACATTTTGAAGGTACAACAAGCTGCAAAATGTCAGCTCATGCCATGAAGGAAGATGAACTAGTCTAGAGTGAAATTTCAGCAAGCTTACTAGAGGGATTTTTCCCCTTGGAATTTCCCACAATTCTTCCACATTTTTCAGACCATGAGAAGCCTTTTAATAGGGCATTTTGATCCCACAAGATCACAACATTTTACTGAAATTTCTGGAAAGAAAATGGATAGAACATCTTGATCAAACTAAGAAGTTGAAACCTAAGGAAAACCAAAGATCAAAGGAACAAGAATTCCCTTTAGGAAATTCGAGTAGGGTAAAAGTGTGAAACCCCACCTAAAACTAACCCTAGAGTAAGGGGGTTGGGAATGCCTATCATATTATTTTGCATGAATATATATGTTTTTGAATGATTTTATGTGCTTTAGAATCATGAATTATAGGTTTAAATGCTTAGTTATGCTTATTGAGTAGGAGGGGTAAAATGGTAATTTTGCTTGAGGTCAGAATAGGGACATAACTTGAGGAGTAGATAAGAAAAATATGTGGGTGAGGAAATAAGAACAAGAGTTGTTGTGGTTTAGTGGTTAGAGCTTGGTGAATTAATTTCTACGGTCATGCGTTCAAATCCCATCATTTAAGTTTTATCATGATTATTTTCATTAAGTTTGAATTTTTTGTTTTCTTGCATTCCATAAAAATAGGAATGTTGTCTTAGGGGAGACATGAAGAGAATGTCCTAATCTTATCCTCATGTCCTAAAAAGAATTCTAGAGGAATTCTTGTCCTATTTATTACCTCTAGCTTGTCCTAACATCTTTATAATTCAAAACCATTAAATCCCTTCTTTTAAATTCCAAAAAAATTCTGGGATAACTCCTCCACCATGAAATTTGAAAATCAGCTATGGTGGTTGGGTAGTTGGCCGAAAATAGGAGGGTAAATAGGAAGGGTTCCAAGAGAAAATCAATCACCATGAAAGGACCTTCAAATCTACCTTCATGTTGTTCATACTTTAGTAGAAAGAAATCTGAAAATTTTCCAGAATTGTTGCAGACCCTTTCTTCGAAAATTCAGGCCATAATCCCATTCATTTGCTGCCAAGAAAATGGTCATTTTATGTGGCTTGGAGGCTGGAAAAACTGTGCAAATTTCGGACTGCACAAAACAGCACCAAACCAGAAAAAAAACTGGGCATTTCGTAGCTTGCAATCAAGGAAATGAAGCTGTTTTTAGTTCACTTTCAAGCCAGCAAATCTCTTCTGTATTTGTCCAGAAATACGGCTGAAAAACCAACCTTGGAAGACCCTCAAACACCCCAGAAGAACCTCTGAAAATCGAGCTAAGAGTGTGCAAAATTCTGCACCAAAAATTCTGCAATCTTCGAAAATTCTGAACAACTTGAAACCAGAATTTTCCAGCCTTGCTTCCTTCTAGCCTAAGGCTGAAAATCATCTTCAACCTCTGTAAAAATTGAACTTGCTTAGCTGTAGACTGAACACCATAAACCCCACTCTTACCTTGAGCATAAGGACTCCATAGCTGCACCACAAAGCACTCCTAAGATCACTCCATTCAAACTCTTTTGAACTTCAAATAATTTCAGCATTTTACTCTATTAAAATCACTTTTGCATTAGGCTAATTAACCAGAATTTTCTCTGCCTTCATGGACTGAATTTTGGCCAGCCTTGAGCAACATTAACCTTCAATCATTTCAGGGAAAACTCCATGTTCAGCCGGCTCCATTGAAGACCATAGAAACCTCTCTTGATCAAAACACCATAGCTAACCTCTTACCTTAAACATCTCCACTATTTCCTCCATTTAAATTTCAAAAAAATATGATCATTCTCTCTCCTTCTTGCTGAAAACCGAAAACCTCATTCATTCCATACCATTCGGCCAGCCTTCTACCAAAATTCGTGCAGCATTTTTTCAAATTCTCTCCATTTTCACCTAGAACACCAAGAACACACACTAACCTTCTTCAAGCCTAACCCTACTCTAAACACTTCCAATCACTTTCAAACACTCCAAATCACTTCCATTTAATCCCTAAACCTCATTTCTGGTATTTATAACATAAAACCTCGCAAACAAAAATTTTCAAGCGGATCGAAATTAACCTTTTCCTTGAAGGTCTCAAGAACATCAACAAGGTAAGTCAAGAACACCCTTCTTGTTCATCTTCTTCCACTCGATTATATCATTCTAATGATCTCTCTCTCTCTCTCTCTATCTCTCTCTCTCTCTCTCTCTCTCTCTCTCTCTCTCTCTCTCTCTCTCTCTCTTCTAACCAAAATGGTTGATCAATCATCAACCATGATCGTTTGTTTCGTTGGACCATTCAAGACACTCCATCGCGCGTGGACCTTCTTTTGTCTTCTTCAAAGTACTCGACAATCAAGTATTCATTCTTAAATCTCTCTTATTAAATTCTGAAATCATGTCTCTTAGGTGTTGATAGGGAGATGGAATATGATTGGGAGATTGAGTATATGCATAAAGGGATTGGGGTTAGGACATGATGATTGTTGTATATGACTAGGATGTATGTGTTTTCCTTTTGAATCAATTTATGTTCTTCATGCTCAATGAATTTTATGGATGTTTGAAGCATGATTAGATATTATGACACCAAAGGTGATTAGGCTTTTATGTTCTTATTCTCCATGGAAGCCATGATTGATGATTATGCTTAGTAGGATTTTGGCCATGTGATGGTATGCGATAGTTCAAGTGTATGTTCATGAATGGAATGGTTTATTATTTGATGATGGAGAATGTGATCATGAATCTTTTCTAGCACTAGGAAAATCATGATAAGAGATTATTTTCTTATTAATTCTAGGTTATATTCATTAACAAAATTTATTACAAAAAAATTAGAATTACTCCTATATTTTCCCTCAAAATTCGAAACACTAGGGGATTTGGATTGGAATATTTAATTAGACTATTAATATTTTTATTAAACAAAAATTTAATAAAATTCATTTATTCTTAATTTTATTTATTATTAATTAATTATTATCTATTAAAAAATTTATTTAAATTAAAAATTATTTAATTTATTATTTATTTATAATAAAGCTATTTTTAAACTATCATTTATTAAAATTATTTAGGACTTAATATTATTTAAAATTCAAACCCTAGTTCATTTATTAGTAATAACACTCAAGAATTATTATTTGGGTCTATAATTTATTAGCAATTATTTTAGAACCCCTAGTTATTTTAACTTATCAAACTAGACTTATTTTATAAAATTCTTTAGCATCTAGCCTTAAAGCTTAGGACATTGAGGTCATGGTTAATCATGGTTGTAACTAGTTGAGCTAAGAATTATTTATGTAAGGCAGGTATAGCTTGAATGTGACATTATGTTTTGTGTTTACCCCAGGCGGGGTTAGGTCAGCCTTGGAAGACTTTTGAGTTTGAGCAAGCAAAGAAGCAGGTAAGCTCCTGCACGGAGTTTTGTGAAGACCAAAAGTTATTGTGGCAAGCAAATGCAATGTATATGGACATTTATTTGTAAAGGCAATTAAGGACTGTTTTTCCTTTTTATTTCGGTCAAGCAAATCATTTGAAAATTGAACAAGCAGTTTTATACAAATCTCAACTTTTTCTAAAACCTAACTTGACTAGACTTTTGGAAACCCTTAATTGCTATTTCCAAATAAAGCAAAGTTTGATCAATTTTCTCCCAAGTGGAGCAATCAACATTGAGTACTCAATAAGGGTAGGCCACCAGGACTAGTCTTTGAAGGGTTAGGGTAAGTCTCTCAGTAGGTGGCCACCTCTGAGAGGTGAGTTCTTCCCGGATAGGATGCCAGTCCAGTAGGTCATACCGGTCCGAGCTAGCAAGTTTCAGTCATGTGGACTGCGTGTTCCGGAGTGGACAACCGGTAAGTTTAGGTGTAGAGATGGAGGTCTCACCCGGTAGGCCGTACACCTACCTTTTGTCAGCTTGTACAAAGTGTGGCATTCTGATTGTTATTTAGTCATGGGGCCCAACGTGTGGTAACCCATGGCTACCCATTTGAGTGGTTGTATTTATTGAGCACATGTATGGTTTGAAAAGCGAAACACCACTCTTTATTTTCAACATTTATTTATTGCTTGCCAGCACTTTTCCTTATGAAACTTTTACAACCTGCATACATGAATTATTTTACCTGAAACACTCAAAGCACACATGTGCTTACTGAGATTTTTATCTCACCACCTTTTATGCCATATTTTCAGGAAGATCCTGCTGTGGAGGTCATTAGCTAGATTTTTGCCTGTGCTTGAAGACTCATGTTATTTACTTTAAGTGTTGTTTGAGAGATTGTTGCAAACAATTTATTTTGGATTTGTTCCAGTACTTATCTTTTAGGTTGTAATAAGCTTAAATTTTAAAGTCTTTATTTTATTTTATTTTTATGTAACCTAGTTATAAAGACCCCTTGTCCTCTGGACGGGGCGACATCCCCGGCCCTGATGGGCCTAGGTAGTGGGGTGTTACAAAAAAAGTGGAATGAGAATACTCCTAGCATGTCTCTCTTAGAACATCATCCCTACCTTACTCTAAGCACCTAAGATCGAAATTTCCTCCACTAAGCAAAAATAAAATTTAATCTAGCTAAAGCTTCTATAATGGAATTTGAACCCAAGACCTCAAGAATTAATTCCAAAGCTCTAACCACTACACCACAACAAATATTGTTGATATTTTCACTAGAAAATTATTTTCTATTCAATCCACAGGCTATCTCCCTATTTTCACCTCGGGCAAAAATTACCATCTTGCCCCTCTCACACAATACTCACCAACAAGACTTCAAGACTATAAAACCCGAATCCAAAACAAATAAAAATCATATGAAAATATATTTAACCATGAAATAAAATATGATATGCATCCCAACCCCTTTACTCTAAGGTTGGTTTTGACAGGGGTTTCACATCCTCCCCTCTTTAGAAGAATTTCGTCCCGAAATTCAAGCATACCTCTATTTCAGCTCGGGATACTTCCGCTTAACCCATTCTTCTGATTCCCATGTGGCATCCTGCGTGCCATGGTGCTCCCACTGAATCTTAACCATCGGTATCTGCTTAATTCGCAGGGTTTGACACTGCAGTCCAATATCCGCACAAGCTTCTCCACGTAGCTCAGATCTGGCTGTAACACCAATGGCTCATCATTCAATACATGACCGGGATCCGCATTATACTTCTTCAGTTGTTACACATGGAACATATCGTGGATTCCCGTCAACCCATCGGGCAAGTCTAATCGGTAAGCTACTGGTCCAATTCTTTCCTTGATGAGAAACGGCCCCAAATACCTCGGATTCAACTTTTCGCCTTTCGGATGCTTCAATATTCCCCTATTCGGAGTCAGCTTCAGAAATACGCGATCCCCAACTTAAAATTCTAGATCCCTTCGCCGATTGTCCGCATAGCTCTTCTGTCGGCTTTGAGCCGCCTTTAACCTTTCCCGAATCAGTTTCACTTTATCCAACATTTCTTGGACACAGACCTCTCCGGTTTTGCTCACATGACCATCTTCCGTCCAACTCCAATACAACGGTACCTGACACTTGCGCCCATATAAAGCCTCATATGGTGCCATCCTAATTGAGGCTTGGTAGCTATTATTATACGATAGCTCGGCATACGGCACACACTCGATCCACTTATCCCCGAAATCCCGGACACGAGCTCTCAACATATCTTCTAATATTTGGATCACCCTTTCCGATTGCCCATCGATCCGCGGATGCGTCGTCGTATCGAATTTCAAATTCGATCCCATCGCCTCCTGGAACTTTCCCCAAAAACGAGAAGTAAACCTCGGGTCTCGATCGGATACTATGCTCGAAGGTACTCCATGAAGTCGGACTATCTCTCGAACATAAGTCCGAGCCAGCCTTCTCCATGGAGTCCCTCACATTTACCGGTATGAAATGGGCCGACTTGGTCGGCCGATCCACCACTACCCATATGGCATCCTTCCGAGTCTTTGACATGGGGAGTCCGGTGACAAAGTCCATAGTCACCTCCTCCCACTTCCATTCCTAGCACAGTAATGGCCGCAATAGTCCCGTCGACTTCTTATGCTCCGCTTTAACTTTCTCGCGGTGAGACAGGTTGAAACGTACTTGACCACATATCGCTTCAGTCCAGGCCACCAATAAGCTCTCTTCAAATCCTGATACATTTTGGCCTCCCCCGGATGAATGGCGTACTTGCTCTTGTGTGCCTCCTCCAAAATTCTGTCCTTCAATTGCGGCTCCCTGGGTACACACAATCGATCTCTGAAATGGAAAATTCCCGCTTCATCTTGACGGAATTCACTGTCTGGTCACTTAAGCTCCTTATCCTTGAAGATTTGAAACTCGGCGTTGCTTCGCTAAGCCTCCACTATTTCTTGCTTCAAATCCGGCACCAAATTCAAGTTGCTGATGACAATTCTTTTGTCTCGCACTTCCGCCCATCTGTCCAATACGTCCTGAACTACTTGCATTTCCTGCACCTTCAGTCTGGCCATTCCAACTTTTCTGCTCAGGGCGTCCGCCACAACGTTGGCCTTCCCAGGATGGTAGTTAATCGGGCAGCGGTATTCCTCCAAGAATTCCATCCACCTTCGCTGCCTCAAGTTTAGATCCTTTTGGGTGAAGACATGCTTCAGACTCTTATGGTCAGTGAACACCTCATATTCGGCTCCATACAAGTAGTGTCGCCATTTCTTTAGGGTGAACACTATTGCTGCCAGCTCCAGATCATGAGTGGGGTAGTTCACTTCATGAGGTCGCAACTTCCGAGATGCATAAGCAATCACTTTTCTGTCTTGCATCAACACTGCCCCCAGTTCTTCTTTTGAAGAGTCGGTGTACAGCGTATAAGGTTTGCCTTCCTCCGGTAGACTTAATACCAGTGCTGTCATCAGTCTCTTCTTCAATTCTTGGAAACTTTTCTCGCATTTTTCGTTCCACACAAACGGAACATCCTTCCTCAATAAACGGGTCATTGACGATGTGAGCGTCGAGAATTCCTTGATAAACCTTCGGTAGTACCCCGCCAACCCTAAGAAACTCCGAATCTCGATAATATTCTCCGGCTGCTTCCAGTCTGCTACTGCTTCAACCTTGGCCGGATCTACCTTAATTCCCTCCTTGGTCACCACATGGCCAAGGAATGCCACACTGTCTAACCAGAATTCACACTTGCTGAACTTCGTATATAGCTTGTGCTCCCGCAGTTTCTCCAGCACGAGCCTCAGATGCTCTGCATGCTCCTCCGGACTCTTGGAGTATATCAAAATGTCGTCGATAAAGACCACCACAAACTTATCCAGATAGGGTCGGAATACTCGGTGCATCAGGTCCATGAATACTGCTAGAGCGTTAGTTACCCCGAACGGCATCACCACGAACTCGTAATGTCCATAGCTGGTGTTAAAGGCTGTCTTGGGAATATCGTCTTCTCTTATCCGCACGTGGTAGTAACCTTGCCTCAGATCCAACTTGGAATAGCAACTGGATCCTTGCAACTGATCAAACAGCTCGTCAATCAATGGGAGGGGGTACTTGTTCTTAATCGTCAAATTATTCAGCCCTCGGTAGTCGATGCATAGCCTCAAGGTCCCGTCCTTCTTATTCACAAATAGTACAAGCGCTTCCCTAGGTGACGTGCTGGGTCGGATGTAACCTTGACCCACCAACTCCTCTAACTGCTCATTCAATTCCTTCAATTCTACTGGTGCCATTCGGTACGGAGTCCGTGATACTGGTTCAGCCCCCGGAATTAAGTCGAGAGTGAATTCCACCTCTCGGTCGGGAGGTAGAGAGTCAAGCTCCACCGGGAACACATCGGGAAAGTCCCTCACCACTTCGGTGTCCTCCAGAGTGCACTGGTCCTTCGGCTTGTTTATCACGTAAGCCAGATAACCTTGACAACCTTGCCTCAACAATTTCCGGGCCTTAGCCCCCGCAATCAAGTACTTCAGCTCTTTCACTCTCTTGCCATTAAATTCTAACACATCATAACCCGGCCTGACGAACTGAACTGACTTATTTTTATAGTCTACCCTAGCCCCATGTTTGGCTAACCAGTCTATCCCCAAAATTAAGTCATAGTCCTCAATGTCTAACACAATCAAATCTCCCTCCAGGTTTTCTCTCCCTACTTTAATATTACAATCCTTCACATACCGATCCGCTTGCACCATTTTCCCCAAAGGTGTGCTTACTTTTAAAATGAAGGGTAGCTCCACTCCATCCCAACCCAAATGGCAAGCACACAACTTGTTTATATATGAATGAGTAGAGCTGGGATCAATCAAAGAATTAACGGAACGTCCTTAAATAGTGAACGTACCTTCTACCACCGATGCATTGGCCCCAACTTCCTCTCTGTTGAGCGCGAATACCTTGGTCTTCACTTGCGGCTTCGGTGCTCCATTCCCGGATGCTCCAGTGGCGTTGGCTCGGTTGGGCCCCGGTTCTGAGTCGGGTTTCCTTGCCCGACCCGGTGCAACTTGGGGCAGGTGCTCCTCAGATGGTTCGGGTAACCGCAATGATAGCATTTTCTATCTCCGCCCTTGGACCAACAGTTTCTCTCGGTGTGGCCTTTCTTCCCACACTGCTTGCACGATGGGAGATTCGGTGCAGGTCCAGTTGGTGCTGTCCGGGCCTGCTTTCCCCGATTCTACCATTGATGATTGGCAGGGCGCTTGTGGGGTTGCGGCCTCGAGAAATGTCCCTGCGGCTGTCCTGGTGGTTGGAAAGGCTTGGCCGCCATCCTGTCGCGATCCTCATTCTCCGTGCGAGTAGCCGCGTCCATAGCCCCCGAGTAAGTTGTCGGTGGAGCAGGTGCCAATGCTCTCCTCAGCTCCGGTCTTAGCCCTTTGACGAACTGACTCGTCCTATTCTGCTCGGTATCCACCAATCTTCGGCAGTATTTAGACAATTGCGTGAATCACGCTGCATATTGAGCCACTGACATGCTCCCCTGCCTCAAATTCTGAAATTCGTCCTCCCGCTTCTCCACAATCTACTGTAGGATGTACTCAGCCTTGAAGGCTTCAACGAAGTTGGACCATGCCCATTCTTGCTCATCCACCACCTAGTCCTCTTGGACCCGCTGCCACCATGCTCGAGCTGGCCCTCTCAATCGAAAAGCTGCAAACTTAACCATCCGCTCCTCCGAGTTCTGGAGCGTTGCAAAAATGTCCTTCATTTGCTCGACCCATTGTTCGGCCTTCTGATCTTGTTCGGCTTCACCCATAAATATGGGCGGTTTGAATTTCAAGAACTTCTCTAACACCTCGTCTTCCCCTCTAGGGTCCCTCCGCTCGGCCAAAGTCTGAAGAATCTCGGCCACCTTACCGAGTGCCTGGCCCATTGACACATCAGCTGGGGCATCCGTCCCCATTCCCATCTCAGGATCACTTCGTCCATTACCCGGATTGGGTGATTGCATCTGCTCAGTTTCAACTTCCGGTGCTACATGGTCTGCCTCCGGAATCCTTCTGGCTGAAGAAGCTGCACGACGCTTGGGTGCCATTCTAAACCATACCCCAGATGTCAAGTGAATGCACTCAAGCATCAAATCATCTTAGTTGTGCATACATGCATGGTTAAGTGTGAGTAGAAAGAAATCATATGCAAACTTATTTAAAGGATTGCTCATAATCTTGATTTCAAAAATTGACTTGCATAAATCCAAAATTGTGAATAGAACATAGAATTGAAAATCTTTGACAAACTAGTTCTCGAAAGATAGTAATTAAATAATCATCCAAGCAAAATAACTCCTAACTCTCTAATCCTCATCTGAACTCTCATAATCGGCCTCACACAACCAACCTCCAGTGTTCTTGGAAAAATCCACCCCATCCCCGCTAGCAAATCCCTCTATTGGTTCCTTCCCAGGGCACCTAGAGCTCTCACCGGGCTCAACTCGGCTGAAGGAAGGGATGAAGGAAGGCCTAGGTGGAGACTCATAGTCTATCTCCCCCGGATCATCACTATCTGCTGCTAAATCCACCTCAGGATTAGGAGGGTGGGGTTCAGGCTCCACTATCATCACTTCATCCTCACAGTCAGAGCTTATGTCTATCACCGGGATTGGAGGTGGCTCTAGGATCTGGACCTCGTCCTCACTGCAATCCTCCATAAGGTCAATCTCATCATCACTGTTATCCACCATAGGAACAACTGGCTGAGGGGTAGGTTGGGGAGCTGGAAGGTCCTCCTGGTCTAGATAGTAAGGCGGGTGCTACTGCTGCCCTTTCCTTGCTGTCCTAAGCAGTCTAACCATCCTACAACATCAACAAGATAGGTTAGCTAAGATTTAAACTTAAATAAATAAAACATATATCATCAATATTTGCCTATAACCTAGGCTCTGATACCACTTGTAACACCCCGCTACCTAGGCCCGCCAGGGCCAGGGATGTCGCCCCGTCCAAAGGACAAGGGGTCTTTATAACTAGGACGCACAAATATAATAGCAAAAATAAAATGATACTTCAACTTAAAATTTATTACAACCCAAAAGAAATAATAATAAATCCAAGAATACTCAAAACAAATCCATAATAAAAATTCATCCGCTCTCAGCTCTCCCAACATTACACAAAATAAATCCTCAGAAAATTCTTCTAAAGTAGATAATATATAGCTACTCATGCCCACAGCAGGATGGACCTAAAATCATGATAAAATGGTGGTGAGACAGAAATCTCAGTAAGTCCGTGTGTGCTTCGGGTGTTTAGTGAAAATAGTTTGTGGATGCAAAGTGTGAAACCTTTATAAGAGAAATACTGGCAAGCAATAACATTAGTAAAAAATAAGAGTGGCGTTTTGGCTTTTCCAGCCATACATAAGTAATAAAATCAACCACTCGAAAGAAAGGGATATGGGTTACCACACGTTGGGCCCCATAACCGGTCAGAATGCCGACACATTGTGCAGACTGACAAAAGTAGGTGATCGGCCTATTGGGCAAGATACTCCTCATTCTCTATACCCAAACAACAACCGGGTGTCCATTCCGGCAAACCACAGTCACTTGACTGAAAACAAACTGCTAGCTCGGACCGGCACGACTCACTGTACTGACATCTTATCCGGAAAGGACTCACCCCTCAGAGGTGGCCACCTACTGAGAGACTTACCCTAACCCTTCAAAGACTAATCCTAGTAGTCCACCCTTATTGAGTACTCAATGATGTTTCCCACTTGGGATAAAATGAACAAAACACTGTTCCACATGAAAATGGCAATTTATGGGTTTTCCAAAGTCTTTAACGAAATCAGTTTTAGAAAGAGTTTGAGTTTGAGTAAATCTGCTCATTGGCTTTTAAATAATTCAAATGTTTGAAATAAGAAAGGATTTAACCCCCAATTGCCTTTACATAAATGGGTGTCCATGCACTCTACACTTGGCTTGCCATAATAAACATTTTGCATCAAACAGGTTTTATGCAGGAGCTTACCTGATTCTTGCTCACAATAACAAGGTCTCCAACAACAGACCTAACCCCACATGGGCAAATATAAATCATAATCAATTTCAAGCCACAAACTACTTCCTTAATTTTAAATCGACTCAACTTACTACTACCATGATCCTAGTGTCCCAAGCTTTAAGGTTAAACAATAAGTAAATAGGTTTAAGAGTTGAGCCTAGCAAAATTATTTAAAATAATTAATGGTTTGGAAAATAAATTTAATAAGTTGAAAGCTTAAATCTTGTTAGGGAAAATTTAGAGTTTATTTGATCAAGAGTTCTAGGTAGTATTAAATAAAATATTGATTTATTAATAATTTAGTTGTTAGAAAATAATTGGTAGTTAAAATTAGTTGAAAATAAATTTAATGAGTCTCACTTGAACAATATTAAATAAATTCTTAAGGAGTTTTGATTAGAAGATAATAGTTAAATTTTTAGTAATTTATATTCTACTAATTGTAATTATTTTCATAAAGGCTTTAATTGGTCTCATTATATTAAGTAATATATACATACATATATATATATATATTATTTTTCTAGCAAAAATCATTATTTATTTGACTAAAATATCCTTTATATATATGACAATCCAAATCTACCCTTCCTAGGGGTTTTTTTCCCCCCGAAAATACTAAGAGAAATTATTTTATAGAATATTTTATTCATGAAGTAAAAATTTGTTTGGAGACAACTAGATCATGATCAAATTACTATGGCTAACCATAATCAATACATACACAATCCTTTAATTCATCAAATAATCCAAATCATGCATACAAGCATAAATCTCAATTTATCTAACCCCTACTAGCATAAATATGATCATGGCTTTAATATTAATCCATCATGAATATAAACCCTATTCACCAAAGGTAACATAATCTCTAGCATACTTCATCATATATACTACTTATGGCATGCATCAACCTCAAATCATCATATAATCATCCAAGACAATCCTTCCATGCATAAATCCCATCTCCTTCACAATCATACATATATTCATACTTCAATCTCAACAATATATATATATATATATATATATATATATATATATATACACACTCAAATCCTATCACCATCCACCTATTATCATTATCACCCTAGAGACATGCTTCTAGAGTTTAAAAGAAGGATTGATGGTACTTACTTGGTTGATGAATGCCTTGAAGGAGTTCAGAGTAGATCTTAACTCCTAGGTGTCTAACTTTGTCCAAAGGAGATGGCGAGAGCATGATTATGGAGAAGAAGTCATCCGGCCAATGGAGAGGAGTTTCAGCCGTGAGAGTGAGAGAGAGAGAGAGAGAGAGAGAGAGAGAGAGAGAGAGAGAGAGAGAAGATCATTAGTATGTTTATTCACATAGGTTCTCGCTAGAGATCATGTTTGGAGAAGATGAAGTTGATAGAGTAAATTTACCTTGAAGATGTTCTTGTCATTCACAGAAATTTCTGCTTTTGATCCGAAGTAGCAAGATGATTTGAGGAATTTGATGTTAATAATGGTGTTGATGGACTCACAACAGTGAGTAGGTCAAATCTGGAAGTTTTTGAGAGGATTTGAGATGGTTTGGAGGGGTATTAAGTGTAGGGAAGAGGTAAGTGTTCTTGGTGTAGTGTGTGTGTTCTTGGAGATTGAGAGATTTTGAGAGGTGGTTCTAGTGCAGCTGCCGAATTTTTGTGAGGGATAGGGCTGGCCGAATTTCTGTAGGATTTAAGGAGTTGTTTCTCTGATTTGGAAGAGAAAAGGAAGGGTTAGTTGTCACAATCCTTGGAGAATATTTTTAGGAATTGAATTTGGAAACTAAATATTCTAAGATATCTTGATAATTTGGAGAGCTTTGAAGGTCTCCTATGGCCGACTTGTTGAGCAGCTTTTCTGAGGAATTAAAATTGATTTAAGGTGGCTTATGGTGGCCGAAACTAAGGTGCACAATGACGAAGAAGATGTCTAGTCATTTGAGTAAGATATTATGGAAGGTTGCTAAACAAGGATGGCTAGAATTTTGGAAACCAATCAAGCTAAATTGCAGGGTTGGAGAGATTTTCGGACAGCCATTGCTGAATTTCGTGCAGAAGCTTGAGGGAAACAATGGAGCTCTGTTAATGGAGGTTTAAAGAAGGTTTTGACAGAATAAGGTTGGTGTTTCGGTCAGAAGAAAAATAGGAAACCAAGTTGGAAATTTGGATTGCCCAGCATTTCGCTGAACAGGAATTTTTCTGGGCAGATTTTCGGCTGCCACTTCCAGCCAATTTGCAGCGAGTTTTGAAGGGAATTTCAGGGGTATTCAAGGCTGGTTTCCAGCCTTCTTCATGAAGGAAAAACATGACTAAGGTACTAAACAAGATCTGGAAGAAAACAGCTTGGTTTTGGACTCTCAAAACTGTTTTTCGTACAGGAATTTTTTTCCTGTTTTGCTCCAGCTTTGAGCAGTCCGAAATTGGTCAAGAATTTTCAGGTTTCAAACTAATCCTAAAGATCATTTTTCTGGCAGCATTTGGGAGGGAATGTTAGCTAAAAAATTCGACATTTTGAAGGTACAACAAGCTGCAAAATTTCAGCTCATGCCATGAAGGAAGATGAACTAGTCTAGAGTGAAATTTCAGCAAGCTTACTAGAGGGATTTTTCCCCTTGGAATTTCCCACCATTCTTCCACATTTTTCAGACCATGAGAAGCCTTTTACTAGGGCATTTTGATCCCACAAGATCACAGCATTTTACTGAAATTTCTGGAAAGAAAATGGATAGAACATCTTGATCAAACTAAGAAGTTGAAACCTAAGGAAAACCAAAGATTAAGGGAACAAGAATTCCCTTTAGGAAATTCGAGTAGGGCAAAAGAGTGGAATAAGAATACTCCTAGCATGTCTCTCTTAGGACATCATCCCTACCTTACTCTAAGATCCTAAGATCGAAATTTCCTCCACTAAGCAAAAATAAAATTTAATCTAGCTAAAGCTTCTATGATGGAATTTGAACCCAAGACCTCAAGAATTAATTCCAAAGCTCTAACCACTACACCACAAAAACTCTTGTTGATATTTTCACTAGAAAATTATTTTCTATTCAATCCATAGGCTATCTCCCTATTTTCACCTCGGGCAAAAATTACCATCTTGTCCCTCTCACACAATACTCACCAACAAGACTTCAAGACAATAAAACCCGAATCCAAAACACATAAAAATCATATGAAAATATATTTAACTATGAAATAAAATATGATATGCATCCCAACCCCCTTATTCTAAGGTTGGTTTTGACCGGGGTTTCACATTGTCTAATACCATAATCTTCCAATATTTGTTTCATCTACAACAGCTGAGTGCAATAACTTCGCATAGTGATGTATAGAATTTGAGTGTATAAAAATCATACAAATTTATATCCATCCCTAATCAAGTTTTAATTGAAACATTAATCCTCAAATTACACATACGAGCAAGTATACTTATCGCAAACATAGTATAGGGAGTTAACGAGTATCGATCCTCAATGAACAACTACCATTAATTATTGTTCATTTATTGTTTAACCGATCTAATGAAGTGATAAGATGATAAAAAGAAAATAGAAAAAAATACATACAACTCAAGAATGAAAGAATATGCAATTTAAACAAATATTTTTGAAGACATGATCATGAGTTATTTAGTAAATATCACAACCAATTATTATCTTAGCATCATGAAGGAATTAAAATAGATCCACTTTGTTTGCAATCTATGGAATCACTGTCTTCTAGTTAAATTAGTGAATATATTCTGTCTCAACCAATTTACCCAAAAGATGTATTAATATTAATCCTCACATAAATCCATATATTCTAGGTGATTTAAAGTATGAAATTAGTTAATGAATCTATATTCTAGCAATTATCAACTAATCTTTGATTACCCAAGTTCTTGACAATTAACCCATTTTTTAAGCAAGTTAAGATATAAGAAATATGACATTAATTAAATTGAAACCACAATTAACCTCTTTTCAAGAAAGTTGACAAGAAGAATCAATCAATCAATTCTGTAGTAAAAATAAGTAATCAAATCCTAAGGAAAATAATTAATTGATCAAAAGACTAAATTAACTCAAGAAATCATGAATTCCAAAATAATATTAAATTACAATGAAAATATTAATCACATCATTATTCCAGAAAAAAATAAAGGTAAAAGAAAGAATTCATAGACAAGCCTTCCTTCTTCTCCTTGAAGACTTTCTTGAACAATACCTCTTGATTAATGAATCTCCTCTTTAATGATTGAATGGCACATTTGATCCTTGGATTGATATGTTTCTCTTGTGTTTTCCTTGGTTAAATAGGCTCCCAAGATACCAAAATTCATTCCCTAAGAGTTCTAGGCCGAGTACAAGTTGAAAAATACCAAAACTCTTAAGAAATTCCCAAGATCCGAGCGCAACAGGAAATTTTGCCGCATTGGAATAGCCTTGAGCAGGTGCTACTTGTGCTCCTCACTGCTGGCACCAACTGCGCACTTTCAGCCCTAATGTGCTCTATTTTTTTTGTCTTTCTCCCCTGCTTCTAGCCTTGGACCTGCGCCGCCTCTGTGGCGCTAGCAGTGCATTGCAACGGCGAGGGTTTTTCGTCATTTTTCCCTTTGTTCTATAATAAAATACCAAAATACTTTTTCAAGGATAAAATATCAAATATGAAGGAATATTACTAGTTATTACATCAAATGTAACACACCACTACCTAGGCCCAATAGAGTCGGGAATGTCACCCCATCGAAAAGATAAGGGATCTTTATAACTAGGACACACAACAAGAATAAAGCAATACTTCAAAATTAAAACTTATTACAATCTAAAAATTCAAGATAAATCCATAAATACAAATTGTTCACTCCCAACTCCCAAAGCATTACATAAAATAAATAATAGAATATCCTCCAAGCAGGCAACAACTAGCTACTCATCTCCCACAGCAGGATCGACCTAAAATCATGGTAAAAAGGGTGATGAGATAAAAATCTCAATAAGTCCGTGTGTGCGTTGAGTGTTTAGAAAAACAGTTCGTGAATGCAAAGTGTAAGAGCTTCATAAAAAAAAAAAAAAATACTAGCAAGCAATAAACAATGTTCAAAAGCAAGAGTGGCATTTTGGCTTTTCCAACTATACAAGTACAATAAAATTAACCGCTCAAAAGGGCGGCTACGGGTTACCACACGTTGGGCCCTATAACCAAACAACGGTCAAAATACCACACTTTGTGCAGACTGACAAAAAAGTGAGTGATTGGCCTATCGGGTAAGATTCTTCTCCTTCTCTACACCTAAACAGAACTGGTTGTCCATTCTGACAACACACAATCCACATGACTGAAACCTGCTAGCTCGAACTGGTATGACTAAGTAGTACTGAAGTTTCTCTAAGTTGAGTTCATCTTCTGGAGGTGGCCTCCTGCCAGAAGACTCATTCTTACTCTTCAAAACTAGTACTACTAGCCTACCCTTATTGAGTACTCAACAATGATTGTCCCACTTGGGAGAAAAACGGGTAAAACATATCTTTACTTGAAAATGGCAATCAAGGGTTTCTAAAGTCCTTGTCAAAAATTAATTTGAGAAATAGTTTGGTGTTTGAGTAAAACTATTTCTTGATTTTCAAATAATTGGTTTGATTGAAACAAGAAAGGAAACTATCCTTAATTGCCTTTACCAATCAGTGTTCACATACTTCGGGTTTAGCTTGCCATAGAAACCTTTTACAACAAACAAGTTTTATATATGAGCTTACCTGATTCTTGCTCAAAATAAAGATCTCTAACAGCTGACCTAACCCCGCTTGGGGCAAACATAAGCCATAATTAAACATAAGCCAAAATTCACTTTCATAAACAATCCTAACTCAACTTACTATAATCATGACCCTAATGTCCCAAGCTTTAAGGCTAGATAATAAATAAAAGGTTTGTAAGATAAAGCTAGCTTAATATTAAAATAACTAAGGTTTGTGAATTAGATACTAATAAGTTGTAGGTTTAAAACTTGCTATAAATAAATTAGGGTTTATTTGGTGAAGGGTCCTAAGCCTTAGATGATATTATTTAAAATAATAATATATTAATAATTAATTGTTAGAAAATAATTGGTAACTAAAATTAGTTGTAAGTAAATTTTAATAGGTTTCGATTAAAAGATAATAAATAAATTTTAATAGTATTTATGAATATAAGACTTACAAAATTAATATTTTACCTATTATGATTATTTACATAAAAGGTTTTATTTTCTATTACTATTATCTATAATATCTATTTATTTTATTTCTTTAATAAAAGCTATCATTTATTTGATTAAAATATCATTATTTTGTATAATAGTCCAAATCTACATTTTCCTAGGGTTTTCGAAATTACTAGAAGAGATTATCGAGTATTCATTTTATTGACAAAATAAAATTAGCTTAGGGACAACAAGGTCATGATCATAATTCCTATGGCTAACCATAATCATGAACATACACTCTGCACCAATCAACAAAACATCCAAATCATGAATAAAACATAGATCCAAATCTACCTGACATGATCCAAACTCTACTAACATAATCATATTCATGGCCTTAACAAGAATGCATGAACATAAACCCTATTCACCAAAGGTGACATAATTTCTAACATACTTGATCATTCATACTACTCACGACATAAAGACATGCAACAAACCCTAAGACGCCATACATTCAACCAAGACAATCAACTCATGCATCAATCCCAACTCCATCATATACACACATTCATTCATGCTTCAATCTCAACTCCATCGCAAAACACATCCATTCTCATACTTCAATCCCAACTCTAACACAAAACATATGCTCAAACTTTAATCATAATCCATTCTTTTCCAAAACATTCTAGAGACATGAATCTAAGATTTAAAGAGAAGGTTGAAGAGGCTTACTTGGATGATGACTACCTTGAATTTGTTTCAAGAGAAGCCTTACTCTTAGGAGACTTGATCCGTCCAAGAGAGAAGAAGAAAATATGGCCATAGTTGAAGTAACCATTCGGCCAAGAGAGAGAGAGAGAGGGAAAGAGAGAGAGAAAAAGAGAGTTCATTAGTATATACTCATCAAGGTCGAAGGTGGAAGAAGATGAAGATGATTGTTCATACTTACCTTGAAGGTGTTCTTGAGCCTTCAAGAAAATTCTGGTTTTTTATCCAAAAGTGAGACTTTGATTTCTGAGTTTGATGTTAAAAATTGCAGGAATGGGTTCACGAGGTTGAGTAGGTATAATCTGGAGTTTGTGGAGAAGATTGAAGTGGTTTTGGATGGTCTTAGGCATGAGAATGGTAGTAGGTGTTCTTGGTGTTCTTGAAGGTTCGGAGAGAATGGAGAGAAATTGGTTGAAGCTGGCCGAAATTCTATGGGAGAAGGGTAGACGAATTTTTTGAATGGTTTTTGGTAATTGGATTTTCAGATTTGAGAGGAAAAGGAAGGCTGGTTGTTTAAAATTCAAAAAGAATAATTTAGGAAATATTTTGTGGTAGCAAATATGATAAGTAGATCTTTGATGGTGAAGGTCTTTTGGGAAGCTACAATGGCCGACTGGCTTGCTGGAATTCTATTGAGATGAATGTTGTTTGATGGAACCTTAGGGTGGCCGAAATATGGTGTACAATGGTGAAGGATTTTCTGGTTGTTTGAGGGTTAATCTATGGTAGTTTGCTGAAATATCTTGCTGAAATTCTGGACTTCAATTAATGGTTTGATTGGAGTGATTGATGGAGAGATTTTAGGAGCAGCCATGGAACTGTTTTTGAGCAGAACACTGGAGAAGATGATGAAGCTCTGCTCATGGCTGTTCAAGGTGAGTTTGTGCAGAAAAATGGAGGAAGTTTCGAACAAGGGTGAAGAAGAAAACAAAGCTAGAAATTCTGAACAGATTTTTCGCAAGTTTGCTGGAAATTTCTGGACAGATTTTGCTGCCATTTTTTCAGTCAGCTTGCAGAAGGTTTGAAGGGCCATTGGAGGGTCCTTTAAGGCTAGTTTCTAGCCTTCTTTATGGAGGAAAAACAAGGTTGAATTGCTGGTTGAAAAACTGGAAGAAACAACTTGGTTTTTAGCTCACTAAGCTACAAAAACTGTCTAGAAAATTTTTTTGTTTGCACAGTTTTTTGAGTAGTCCGGTTTTGGCTGGAATTTTTAGTCCTCAAGCTAAATGAAATGGTCACTTTTCGGGCAGCATTTGAGAGGGAATGATGGCTGAAAATTTTGACTATTGAACTGATCAACAAGCTGGAAAAATTTTCAGTTTACTACATGAAGAAGAGGAACACACATATGTTGGAGTTTGAAGGTTTAACCATGGAGATTAATTCTCTTGGGAACCTTCCACAACTCCTCCCCATTTTCGATCAAGAAGACATCCTCACACAAACATTTTCGACACTCCAAGATCAAAGAAGCTTGCTGAAAATTTTCTAGAAATAAAATGGCTTAGATAAATGGAACAACCTAATTGAATAAGAAGTAAGGAAAGCTAGAGATCAAGATGGGTATGAATCCCTTAGAAATTTTTGTAGGGCACAAGAGTGGGATTATGACATTCCTTTCATGTCTCCCCTAGGACAACACTCCTACTCTTCCCTAAAGCATGCACGGCCAAAATATAGCCTTCCTAAACAAAAATAAAATTTAATCATGCTAAAACTTAATTGATGGAATTTGAACTCAAGACCTTAAGGATTTATTCCAAAGCTCTAACCACTAAACCACAACAACTCTTGTTCTTATTTTCTCTCCCAAATATTTTTCCTATTTAATCCTCAAGCTATCTCCCTCTTTTCACCTTAAGCAAAAATTACCATTTTGCCTTCTTACTCAATAACCACAATTAAGCCATCGAGACTACAAATCACATATCTAAAGCACATAAAATCATACAAAAATATATTTATGAATGCAAGAAAATATGATATGCATCCCAACCCCCTTACTCTAAGGTTGGGGTTTCACATCCAATGTACCACAAAATTTCATCAAATAACTATAAAATTATTGATGAATTTAGCCCCTATCATATAGCAATATATTCGGCTTCTATATCTGGACATGATATACAATTCTGTTTCTTGTTGTATTATGACACATGATTGTTTCCTAGATAAAAGCATCCTCCTAAAGTACTTTATGATCACCATAGTTCTTACCCAACCAATATCACTAAACTCGTATATATGTATGTTAGAATTCTTATTGAAATAAATGCCATATTCAGAATCCTTTTGATATTTTTCAAATATGACTCCATAGGACTAGCTTGATGTCTTGCTCATATTTCAAAATGTAACTAATATTAGGACAGCTTGCGGTATGATATAGTATGCCTCCAATCATGGTTTTGTAATGATATTGGTTTATCTCTTGTTATTTGTCATCCTTTAACTATTTATAAGAAACATTGATACGTTTTAACAGACTTTGAACCTTCCATGTTGAACTTCTTAACCAAATTGTTGTCATACTTAGTTTGAGATATAATGATCCCATCATTCATCTATTTAATTTGCAATTCAAGAAAGAATGTTAGTTCACCAACCATGTTTATCTCAAAATCTATTTACATGAGTATAATAAAGTTTTTTGACATCTACCTTGATGTTGAACCAAACACATTGTCATTAATATAGATTTGTGCAATAATAAAATCTGCTCTTATTTTCTTGACGAACATCATCTTATCAGCTCCTCTTTCTTATAATTGCACCTAAGAAGATAGGTTGTAAGCTTTTCATGCCATGCTCTTGGTGCTTGCTTCAAACCATAGAGAGCTTTCTTTGTCCTATATATATGATCCGTGAACTCATAATTGATAAAACCTTTAGGTTGTTCAACATATGTTTCTTCCTATAGGAATCTGTTCAAGAAAGCACTCTTCACATCCATTTGTTGAATTATAAAATTCTTAGCATAAGCAACTACAGATAATTGTTTGACAAATTCCATTATTGCTATAGGAGCAAATATTACATTGAGGTTAATGCCTTCAATCTGTGTGTAGTCTGATGCAAATAATCTTACTTTGCTTCTAGTAATGTTGCCAAGCTCATTTGTTTTTTTTCTTTTGTTTTTTTTTTGTGGTTAAAATACCCCTTTGGTGCCTATCATATTTACATCCTTTGGCATGGACATAAGCTTCCATACATCATTCCTTTCAAACTATTGTAGTTCTTCCTATATTACAACAATTCAATGTTCATCTGTCAAGACTTCTTTAATGTTCTTAGGCTCTGGTGTTAAAGTATAACAAACATATTTAACCACTTCTTTATAATCAACTTTTGGTTTCTCTCTGGTCTTTCTAGACTTATCAAGAATTCCAATGATCAATTTAAATGGATAATTATTTTTTATTTTGGATAATGGTACTTTTTGTTGAATATCTTCTTGTTCTTTGTTAGAATCTTCTCCACCCCCTATGTTGACACCTTTTGAAGTTGCTATCTTATTATCAGCTCGAACAATTACATCATCATCTCCCTATGTTATCATCTTCTCTTTATTCTATGATGGAATGTCTTCAACAACAATATTGATAGATTCCATGACCATTCGACATCTACTATTGAACATTCGAAATGCTATACGACTCTTAAACCTGACTCGAAGGGTTGAGAGAGCATGAGAATTTGAGAACAAGGGAACTAAGAGTTGAAGATTTTTGAACCCCATCTGAATATAATAGAAAATGATTAAGCATAAGGACTCAAAGTGCTTAGTTTGTTGAGAAAAATATTTTTGTGAAACAAAAATTTTAAGAGGCAATGAGGGCTAGTTTTGACCTCAATTTGCATCAAATTGGGAATAGTTATGCATGAGCTGAGGTATGCAGATTGACTTTGTATTATACATAAATTATTTTGACAAAAATGAAAATTTCAGGGCAAAGGTTTTTTATAAGACTAATTGTAGTTAAATTAATCATAATTAGCGGTAATTAGTGAGGATTAAGCTAGAATAGTGAGATAAGCCTTAGATTAGTATTATACTATGCTTAAGATGCCTAATAGTGATAAATGGAATTTAAGTGAAGGATTAATTGAGATTAAATAAGATAAACATCAGTTATATAGTAAGCATGATTAATTAGATTAAGTGAAGATTAAGAGAGATTAAGTGATATTAGTCCTATAAATTTATGTTAATTATTTCAGCTTGCTAAAGAACCATAACGCCCTCAATTAAGCCCTATAAAATGTCCAAAAAAACCCCTGGTTCTGGAGTATGCCACTAGCTCTCAGATTTCTAATAGGGCTAAAATTATTGTTGTTTCTCTAGTTATTTGAGGCTAATTTGAGACACTTTTAATATAATAACTAGTCATATTCCTTTCTATTTGATATTTCACTTATAAAAATACTTTTCTGTAATTTTATGAAAAAATAGGTGAATTTAGAGGAGAATTGGATAAATTTACAATATAGGCCCGTCACTAGGCCAAGAAGGTTGACCAACACCAGGTCAGTCTTGAAAAAGACCAAAAAGAAATAGAGGAACATTGGTATGAAATTATAAATTAGAAAAGGAGAAAAAAAGAAGACTCGGGTCGCTTATAGCTTCAGGAGTGCTAAACAAACAAAAAAAAAAAAAAGAAAGTAAAAAGAACAAAAAGAAAAAAATTGGTGGGCCAAGAAAGCAAAACAAAAACATAAAGCAAAGAGGAAAAAGATAAAAGCTTATCATGATAAGGAGAAGAAAGAAGTTGACTGCGGGTAGCATGGTGCGGCTTAGTCGATGGCTCGGGTAAGTAGACAACAAAGAGAGGAGACTGGTATGGCAGGAAGAAGTACAAGGTCTGCAGCTTAGGTTGCGGCTCAGATGAGCCAATACAAGAAAAAAAGGAAGACTGGCTCGGCGGTGGCTCAGTGAGCCGATTGCAACAAAGAAAAATGCATTTTGGTGGATGGCTATAGTGGTCCGGCTCAATTGAAGTCAATTTCAACAAATTCAAGAAAAGAATGTCTTCAGTGCATGCAACAAAGAATTTTCAAGCTCAACTTCACAATTGAAGGCGGTGGACCACCTTTGTTTTTATTTAGATTTTTATTAGGAAAATTACTACTCCTTTTTGGTTTGGATTTTTAGGATATTCCTTCTTCTTTACTTAGGATTCTTTTTGGAACTTTGTAATCCTATAAATAAAGGCCAATTACATTAGAAAAAGAGGGAGGGGGTGCACAATATAGATCTTAGACATATTTTTTAGAGTGCACCACTAATATTTTCCCTAGAGAAATTATTCATGGAGTATTAGTTCTTTGACGGGTTTTCATTGAGAATTGAAAAGTTTGTCTATGAGTATTTATCTCTTTCCTTTTTTTTCTTTTTCTTGAATAATGATGATTTTAATTCTTTAATTGTATTTAGGTATTATTCTTGGATTTATGATTTTGAGTTAATTTAGTTCTTTGATTGATTAGTTATTTTCTTTGGTGTTTGATTACTTGATTTCATTGGTTATTGATGCGAGTTCTTCTAATTGACTTAAACAAAATGATGTTAGGAGTTTCATTGCATTATTTCATATTTTAATGGATTTGAATGATGAAATTAGGATTTTAGAACTAAGTGATCAAAGGTAAAGTTGATTTTGGCTTGACATAAGGTCATTAGCTAATTTCATGATTTTAAAGAATTAGGATTCATGTATATTTTGGTTGGGATGTGTTAATTGACAAATCTGCTAATTGAATAAAAATATATAATGATGAGCTTAATGCATGTTTTGGTTATGCTAGCTTTATTGATAAATATGTTAATATGAATCAAAATATAAGATTCCATGGATTGACAAACGAAGTGGAATTTACCTAAGCAGATTCATGACTTGACAAATGATTGAATTTTACTTTATAATCTTTCATGATGCCAAGAGAATAATTGGTTGTGATAAGTGTTAAATAATTCATGTCATGCTTTTGAGAATAATTATTTGATTACATGTTTTTCTCTCCATGAGTTATATGTATATTTTTTGTTTTTGTTTTTGTTTTTGTTTTTATTTCTTTTTTACTTTATTTGGGTTGGTTAAATAATAAATGAAAAGTGATTATTGTGTACTTGTTTCTTTGAAGATCGATACTCGTTAATTGCCTATATTATACTTGCGATGCGTATACTTTCTCGTATGTGTATTTTGGGAGTAATGTTTTAATTAAAACTTGACTAAGAGATGGATTTAAAATTGATGATTTTTATGCACCCAAAATTTACACATCAAGTTTTTGGTGCCGTTGCCGGGGAACAATATCATAAAAGCTTGGAGTTCATTGATTTAGCCGTGTAAATATGTAAATAGGTAGATACATGTTACTAATTACTAACTTACTTTTGTATGTTTGTATATACTGTATACTTAGTTATTTAATTTTACTAGCATAATGCTAATGTGAAATATGTGTACTAATTGTATTTTTAATTTGATGGTTTTTAAATCTATAATTTTGAGTCAATACTAAATCTTTTTCTTATCAGGTTTGAACTTTTGCTGATACGATATTTTTAGATGGACTGAAATTATTTTATTTTATTTTATTATTGATAATTGATAATTTTAGTTTAATATTTAATTTATGAATTCTTGTTTTGAATGTATTGTGTTCATGCACTCAATTAGGATAGTTTTCATTTAAAAAAAAAAAATTAGGCCAGAGCTGACCTGGCGCTTGGCCCGAAAATGGCTCGGGCACCAGTCCAACACTGCCGATAGAACACACAAAATAAATAAATAAATAAAATTTGAGCCAGAGCTGACTTGGCGCGCTGAGCGCGCTGAGCCAGTGCTGCCCGACAGAAAACATACAATTTTTTTTTCTTCTTTTTCCCTTTTTCGTTTGTTTCCTTACTCTTTTCTTTTCTTCCCAAATTCTTCCTATTTTGTCTTTTCCTTCCTTTTACCTTTTTCATTTGCTTTTCTTGTTTTTATCTCTTGTTTGTTCACGAGAAGCACTAACCCCCCTCCCCCCTCAAATTCTTTTCATTGTGGTTTATTTCATTTGTTTCTTTCTTCTTTTGTCTTGTTTCTTCTATTTATCTTCCTTTTTTTATTTTCCTTTTCCTATTCATCCAGAATGATACTTTTGTTTCTCTATTTTTCACTCCCTCCCTTTGTCGTCTTCTTTCTTTACTTCTTCTTCACATTGCTCTTCTTCTTCTATGAATTATCCCCCATGAATTCAAAATTTTAAAGCTCATACATTGGGGAACACATTGGTGCAAAACTTTCTAGATTTTATCCTCTTAAATTTCTTGGCATTTTTTATATGTATTTTTAAGGAAAAATTTACTGGCCATGGAGATATCTTTGTTGAGTTTATTTCGTGGTAGACAAATGCATAGAATAGATTGTGATTCTTGTGATTGCTTCTCAAAGTTATCTATGCATTTTTCTAAACTTTTGCAAATATGGAAATCTTGGCCTCCTTGTGATATTTTGTTGCTTGATTAAAGTTGGTTGACATTGTGCTTTTTCTATCTACGTTGGGTATTCTTCTTATTTTTCTTGAGCATCAAAAGTTTGGAAAAGTTCTTCACTGAAAATTGAACCATATGCTAAGTGTGTTTGGTTGAGATAATGAGGACCTCGTGATCCATTTGGAGGTCGTGGTGGTCTATTTGGTGGTTCTTTTGGACAATCTGGAGGCCTGTTTGGATGCTCTATTTTGTGGGGGACTTAGAGGCTTTGACTTTATATTTTTCTTTTCCTTTGATTTCTATTGAGCTTTTATCTTGTTTTCTTCCAATTCATTGTTTAGCTTTTACTTGTATGTTTGTTTTTCTTTTTGTAGGCTTATGTCGCTGGCAATAATTTTCCAACTTCTTGAAGGATAAACTTCTCTTATCTTGAATCTAATCAACACTTGGGAAGTATTGCTTAAACTTTCTACCTCTTTATCATTTTTTATCCCATTGGAGATGCTTTCATATGTTTATTTTTGGCCAATGAGGACATTGTCCAGTTTAAGTGTGGGGCGGTCGTTTGGTGATATTCTTGGTTCAAGTTTTTATCAATTATCTTGGTGTTTTCTTGTTGTTGAGTTACTTTCGAATTTGAAATTTGGACAACCATTTTGCCATCATTGGAGAAAATTTCGTTGAAAACTTTAAAATTTGAAAGTTTGAAGATTTGGAGCTAAATTAAGTTTATTTGTCTATAATTAGAATTAGAATTTTCTTTTTGACTTTGGATATGATTTTGTCATTCGTTATGATTGATTTTATTTAAAAAGGTAAACTTGTGTATTTAGTTGGATTTTGCTAAATCTTGAGAATTTAAGTTAACTTTGGTTATATTTGATATTTAAGGTTTGTTTTATTCTTTGAGTTTGAATATGGATGATATGATGAAGTATGAGAAGAGTTGTTGACTAATTCTTGTATTATAGATTTAAAGTTTGCTTGACTTTGAGTTGTAAATAAAGGAATTGAAATAAAAAAAAATTTGAGTGAAAAATAAAGAATGTGAGAAAAAAATTTTTTGCTTTCATTTGTTGAAAAGAAAAAAGAAAAAAAAAGAGAGAGAGAGACCTTTTGCTGAAAAGAGGGCCAATACAATGAGTGGAAGAAAAGAAACAAAGAAGCATCACATTCTCTTGAGGCTATCCTGAAGGCAAAAAGAAAAAATGAAAAGAAAGAGCAAAGAAAAACATATGTTGAAAAATCGATGATGACTATAAGGGGGCCAATATGGTGTGTAAAGAGAAATCCATATACTTGAGGCTATCAATTCTCAAAGTCATAGAAAAAAAAAGAAGAATGGAGTGTTTTCCTTGTTTCGCTAACTCAAGTTTTGTAAATTTGAATTTATAATGCTTGAATTGGTTAAATGACTTGCTTGTATGATTTATGTTATCTATATTTTTGCTTGAGGAGTGGAATAATTTTCTTGTACTAGATATAAGCTTGTTTAACTTAACTTTGATGGTCTTGGGATTATCTAATTTAATGCATGAGTTTACAAAGATTTTTAAAGGGTGAATGAATGACAAATTTTTATCTAAGGTTGGAAAAAAAAATTATGGATTTGTTATGGATGAATATGAAAAGAAATAAATTGTTTTGAGTGCTTTGTTTAAGTATTTACTTGAGACAAGTAAAGATTCAATCATAGGGGTACGTGATAGGGGTTAAAATCATAATTATTTTACTAGTTATTTGAAGCTAATTTGAAACAATTTTAATACAATAACTAGTCATATTCCTTCCTTTTTTATATTTCTCTTATAAAAATACTTTTATGTAATTTTATGCAAAAATAGGTGAATTTAGAGGAGAATTGGATAAATTTACAGTATAGACAAGAAAGTTGACCCAGCGTCGAGTTAGTCTTGAAAAAGACCGAAAAGAAACAGAGGAACATTGGTATGGAACAGAGGAAGCCAAAATTATAAATTAGAAAAGGAGAAGATAAGAATACTCGGCTTGCTTGTGGCTTCAGGAGTGCGGAACAAACAAAACAAAAGAAAACAAAAGAAGAAAAAGAAAAAAATCAGTGGGCCAAGAAAGCAAAACAAAGACATAAAGTAAAGAGGAAAAAGACAAAAGCTTATCATGATAAGGAGAAGAAAGAAGTTGACTAGGGGTGCCTTGATGCGGCTCAGTCGGTAGCTCGGGTAAGCCGACAACAAAGAGAGAAGACTGGATAGGTACATAGAAGCACAAGGTCTCCGGCTCTGATGAGCCGATGCAAGAAGAAAAGGAAGACTGGCTCAATGGTGGATTAGTGAGCTGATTGAAACAAAGAAAAATGCATTTAGTTCTCATAGCTCGGATGGCTTTAGTGGTGTGGCTCAATTGAAGCCAATTTCAACAAATTCAAGAAAAGAATATCTTCAGTGCATATGATAAAGAATTTTTAAAGCTCAACTTCACATTTGAAGGCGGAGGACCACCTTTGTTTTTATTTAGATTTTTATTAGGAAAATTACTACTCCTTTTTGGTTTTGGACTTTTAGGACATTACTTCTGCTTTACTTAAGATTCTTTTAGGAACTTTGAAAGCCTGTAAATAAATGCTAATTACATTAGAAAGGGGGGGGGGGGTGCACAATGTAGATCTTAGACATATTTTTTTAAAGTCCACCACCAATATTTTCTTTAGAGAAATTACTCAAGGAGCATTAATTCTTGGAGGGATTTTCATTGGGAATTGAAAAGCTTGTCTATGACTATTTATCTCTTTCCTTTGTTTTTTTTTCTTGAACAATGATGATCTTGAGTCTTTAATTGCATTTGGATTATTCTTAGATTTTTTATTTTGAATTAATTTAGTTCTTTGATTAATTAGTTATTTTCTCTAGTGTTTGATTACTTGATTTCATTAGTTATTTATGCGAGTTCTTCTAATTGACTTAGACAAAATGATGTTAGGAGTTTCATTGCATTGATTTCGTATTTGTTAAATCTTAATAAATTTGAACGACAAAATTAGGAATTTAGAACTAAGTGATCAAAGGTTAAGTTGATTTCACCTTAACATAAGGTCATTAGCTAATTTCATGTTTTTAAGGAATTGAGATTCATGTATATTTTAGTTAGGATGGCTTGATTGACAAATCTGCTAATTGAATAGAAATATATAATAATGAGCTTAATGCATGTTTTGGTTATGTTAGTTTGATTGACAAATTTGTTAATATGAATTAAAATATAGGATTCCATAGATTGACAAACGAAGTGGAATTTACATAAGTAGATTCATGACTTGACAAATGATTGAATTTTATTTTATATTCCTTTATGATGCCAAGAAAATAATTGGTTGTGATAAGTGTTAAATAATTCATGTCATGCTTCTGAGAAGAATTATTTGACTACATGTTTTTCTCTCCATGAGTTAGATATATATATATATATATATATATATATTAATTTTAATTTCCTTTTCACTTTATTTGGGTCAGTTAAACGATGAATAAAAAGTGATTAGTGTGTACTTGTTCCTTTGATGATCGATACTCGTTAATTCCCTATGCTATACTTGCAATGAATATATTTGCTCGTATGTGTATTTTGGGATTAATGTTTTAATTAAAACCTGGCTAAGGGATGGATTTAAAATTGATGAATTTTATGCATCCAAAATTTTCGCATCAATTTCCTAGATAAAAACCAATCAAAAAAAGAAAGAAAGAAAGAAAGAAAGAAAGAAAGAAGGTTGTTTGGCCAAGAAAGAAGAGAGCACACGAGAGAGAGACTTTAGCCATTTTCTAGATCTAGTTTCAAGCTTCTAATCAGGTTAAGTCTTCCCCTTCTAGAACAAAATAAATTCATGGCGTCATAGCTTTCCTTTGGTATGATTTTTGTTGGGGGGAAATTGCAAAAACAAAAAAAGAGTTCGTAAGTAAAATTTCTGGTTCTAAGTTGTTTATTGTTGTTATGTGTACCGATTGTTCAGGGATTGTTTTGTATCTTCTTGAATTTCATTTGGTGTGTTTTAAAGTGAAGAAAATGTAGGAAAAAGGGTTGAGGCAGTTTGTGTCTAGTTGGCATAATAATGGAAACTAAAGCTGGAATTATGTTAAAGACCAAATACTAGCTAGATTTTGTTTTGTTATTTTCAACAAGTGATTTGATGTGTTTGCTGGGTACTACTCTAAAGTAACTGAACCTAATTAAACCTTGAAGTGTTAGGAAGAAGGAGAGTTGGTTTTCTAGAGTTTTGAGTATAAAGGAATGCATGAGAATGAAAAGGACCAAAGCTGTTTATGAAAAATGCTATTTTGTCACATGTGTGTCTATGTATGGTTTTAACATTTTTCAAAGATATGGGTTGAAGGAATGATTAAATCACTCTTCTATAAGGCTTAAAAAAGGATTATGAATGTTTAGATTGTGTGTGTTTTGTAGAAGAATTGGGAGATATGGCTTGTACAAGTTGTTATTAGCAAACAAGAATTCTACCTTAAGCTTATAATAACTATGTCTATTTGTGGATAAAACTGTACGAAATAGCCAATCATTTGGAACTTCATGAGCTGAATTTTGTATCTATTTTCCCTAGGAATATTTTGGGACTTAATTTGGAGTTGTGGATAGAAAGTTATAAAGGAAATACTAAATGCTACCATTGTAGAAATTTTGGTATGCCTAATTGAAAAATGCAAATTGTTTTGATCCTTTTTGCTCCAAGAACTGGTTGTGACCCTTAGGAACCTAAGTGTACCTCAAGCTATGGATATGAAGAAGATATTGGCATAATTTTTGTAGGGTATTTGCTACCTATTTGGTCTTACCAAAACAAAACCTGTAGATAGCCGAGAGTAACCATATGAAAGTAGTAGTGCTACATTTTATTTCTAGTTCTATTTAGTTGAGTTAGATTCTTTGTGTACCTTGGATAATGTAACATTTTGTTGTAGGTGACCATGACCAAAAAGAACTATAGATTTGGGGAGCATACTGTTAGGATTCGTGGACTCCTAAACACGAAAAATATCCACAAATCCCTTCCGATGACCCAAGTAAACGATTAAGAAGATTTAAAGTTTGCAGAATTACCTCTGTTTGGTGTAATCGAGATCATTCGATTCTGATTACGTTGTTGTACGTGCAACCCGAACGATCACCAGACGCTGCAGTGCACGAACGTCCTCTATCAGATATACACCGTGAACTAACTCGTTACCCTGGGAGTGCTAGCGCTTAGGGTTTGAGAGAGTTTTTTTCTTTGGTGAATGGAGGCATGAATATTCTCAACTGAATTGGGACACTTAAGAAAACGGCTAGGGTTTTCTTAAAAACCCACTCCTAACCTCTTAGAGTCCAACCCTAATAATATTTTATCGTATTTTAATTTAAATTCAAATTAAATTAAAACTGATATGATAAGATTCTGTCATTATCTCGATAATTTAACTAATTAATTTACCAACTCAGATTCTTATAATCTGGACATCATCCAGATATATCGAACGTAGACATATTTTCAGATTTATTGTATCTGGTTGATTTTCTAAGTTCGATTAACTTAGACATGTTTCCAGATTCATTGAATCTGGTTACCAGAAAAATAACCTAACAAGTTCGCTTATTGTGTGACCCTATAGGTTTATTTAACATTGACAATGTTCCCAAATCATATTTAAATATCCCACAAGTTATAAGCAATTTCTAGCAAAACATTATAACTATCCAGGTTAAATGAAGATCGGTGATCTCTTTGAACCAAATCATAATTTTATATTTAGTCTTTTTGTCACACAATATCTAGATTAAGCATAAGGCACGGAGCATGTCATTCTTATTAAGCTTAATCAATTATTTCTTGATTTCATAGTAGACTGTTCAAACAAATGATATTAATATCTTAGATTGATATATTTGAGCATGGCCATGCATTTTAACAGTCTAACTTATCAAGGGGCCCATGGATATCTCCCCCATAATTGAGAGGGATAAATTCCTTCACTATCAATCATATTCCTCTCATTGATTTATTTTATATCCAACAGTAGTCCAATTTATTATCTGGTTAAAGACAACTTTAGACAACGTCAAAATATAGAATTTATCAAGTAGGAAATTATGATGAATTTAGGTCGAATGACTTTTAATATTATTATGGCTAGAAAGTACTTATGACATGTTCCATGAAGTACTCTCACAGTGGGTCATGTCCAATACTATAATACCCCGCCCAAAACCACCTTTGACCTAGGGGGAAAAGTCATGAATTGCATAGTATTTTGCATTTCATGTGATATTTTAGAATTATGCTTGCTTGGGTGCATGTGAATTCCAAGGTTGCTCTTGCATTAATTTATTTGAGGGAAATAATTGTGTTGTTGCATTAATTGGAAATTGTTTTGGGAAAAAATTTAGTAGAGGAAATAGAGGGATGAGAATTAGGGTGAAAAGAATTTCTTAGAGAAATATTAATACTGGAGTTGATTTGGATTAATGGTTAGGTTTGGTAATTGTCCTTTGGTGACTTGAGTTCGAATCTTACCGCTTGCGAATCTTAGCTTTCTTTTTGAATTCTTTTTCTAGATTTCTTCATACCTTGGCCGAAAATCCTAACTATTCTCTTGAATTTCAGTGCCATTTTCTTAGGGGATAAGTCTTCATATTTATCTCCTAAGTTCAAGGATTTTTGACAAGGATAAAGACTTTATCCTATTTGATTTTCAAAAATCTTAGCTAGGATAATTAAATTCCAACTTGTATTTAATTAATCAAATTTTATGTTAGTTAGCTTGAATTAATTTGTTATTTTCCTAGCAAAATATCTTGTTGATTTTGAACATAGAACCCTAGCTGAAAATCTGAAAATTTTTCCAGTTTTGTGCCACCACCTTTGGAGCACTTCTAGCTCAACATAAACTCTTCCAAGACTAGGGAATCTTATCCTAAATCCTTTAGCAAATCAGATTTTATTTCCTTCCTAAACCAATTAGGATTTGTTCCTTCTTTTCTTGTAAATTTTCGGCAGCCTTGTGCATGCATATGCTGCATGGAAACACTGCCCTCCTAAGGGTATCCAAACCCCTCTAAACCTAGCTCAAATCACCTAAAACACCTCTCACCAATTCAGATTATTTTAGCTATACAAACCAGATTTTTATCCCCTTCTTTTTCCAGAATTTTGGCCAGCTTGTGCACAGAATTTTGGTTAGTTTGCACACACCATATCACACGAAATTTTGCACTCCAAAACATACCAAAACTCCTTGTAGATCAAGCCAAACTACAGCACCTGAAACTCTCACTTTTCCTCTCTGATTTGCGGCAGAACAACAACTAAAATAGCCCAGAATTTTCTCTCTTTTGTTACAGATTTTGCACATAATTTCTGGTTGTCAAAACTTACTCAAACTCCTTCTAGTTTGGACAAGAACCTGAACACGTACAACCATATGCTTGAGTACTATTTCGGCCAGCCTAAGGGAGCAATCCCAGATTATTTTTCTCCCCTTAACCTCTCTTAGTTTTGGCTAGCAATCAGGTACAGTAAGCTGCCAGATTTTCGGCCTTGCTGCCAAGGAAGTTTAGAGCTATTAGGAGACCTTCATAACATCAACTTCCAACCTTAGATCAAACTCTCATAACTCTAAACCAAGTTAGCCGTCCACTCCCTCCTTGCTACACAAAAATTCCAGCAAACTCTCTCCTGCAAATTTCGAAAAACACAAGAGCAATCACTAGGCAAAAATCAAACACACCTTAAGATAAGCAAAAATCCTCTCAACCTCTCAATTTCTTTCTTCTATTGATTCTTCTCTTTTTCTTCTCTTGAACCACGCCATATAAGGGCAGATCTCACCTTTCTTTCTTAACTTTTGGTCACGAGGAGCAAAGAAGGCAGCATCTCTCTTCTTCTCAAACGAACTCGGGATAATCTCGGGACAATCACCATAGGAGCATCGAGATTTTGTTAATCCGGTGGTTGTAAGGTAATGGAATTCTTACCATTGAGGTCGAAACTAAGGTTTAATGTGATTGATGATGTGTATGGAAGTATGATAGCATGATGAATGTGTTTAGTTGGGATAGATGAATATTTTGAGATGAGTATCATGTCAAGCATGTTCAATAGATAGCGATGCTATGTTTGATGTGATAGTGATGGATGTGAATTGTGATGGTTAAGTCAAGACCTTTTTGATATATTGTTCATATCTTTGATGGATATATGGTCTTGGTGTATGTACTTTGAGGAAGGGGGTAATTTATTTGAAGTTAGATAATGGATCATGAGTTATTATGGGAATAAATGAGTTTAAATGCAAGCTTGAGCTGATTGAGACCCTGATCATGATATTATGTAATTCTAGATTAGGAGGTTATCTGAAGGAAGCGAGCAGTTGATTTTTATCTTATTTATCTGAGGTGTATTAAGTAAGTCCTTGCATAAACTCTTTATGTTAAATGCTTGTGGTGGCAAGTCAAATGTTGAAAAGCTTTGTAAAGCTATTGTTAATCTAAGATTATTTGGATTGTAAACGTGGATGTGTATTCTCTAAATGGTTTTGTCAAACTAATACTTTTACCAAGAGCTATTATTTCTCTTAAATGTTTTAGAAAACTCTTTTTAAAGAAAACCACGTTTTACAAAACCAAGGTATGGGATTATTATTATGAGTCAGGAATTGATGGATATGTTCATTGAGTACTCAATAGGGGTAGACTAACAATACTAGTCTTGGAGGGTATGAGTGAGTCTTCTGGTAGGCGGCCACATCCAGAAGATAAGCTCCGCTTGAAAAGGCGACAATATTGGTTGGTCAAACCGGTCCGAGCTAGCACTTGTACCTGGTAAGGTATTATTTTCCTGGCATGGAACCCGGATGGTTTTGTTAGGTGTAGAGATGGAGAAGCATTTCTTCCGGTGGGCCGTACACCCACCTTTGATCAGAACGCCCAAAGTGTGATAATCTGATCCTGTCAAGGTGCACAAAGTGTGGTGCCTTGACCATTTTCTTATATGGGGCTCAAAGTGTGGCACCATGATTGTTTATTCGAGTGGATAATTTATTTTGTACAAAGTGTGACAAAAAGAAAAATCCACTCCTTGCAAAGAGAAATTATTTATGACTTGCAAAATATTTCTGTAAATATTTTTAGCTCTGCATTCATGAACTGTTCAAAGTACCATATGCACACACAGGACTTACTGAGATGTTAATCTCACACTGTTTTATATCATGTTTTTAGGAGATTGATTATGCTGAGCAAGCATGATGTGTAATAGTTGGAGTTTTTGTTATTTTCATTATGTTTTGAGTGACAATTGTTGATTTATGCTTTTGGAACCGGTGGTTGCTTTTGTTTAGATTTGCTCCAGTTTGAGCCTGATGTAATAAGATTTTTCCTTTATTTATCTAAGTTTGATTTCTTTGGGTTGTCTTTATCTTTTGTACCTCATTTTTAAGACCCCTTGTTCTCGCCCTTTTTAGGGTACATAGTTGGGGGGTGTTACAAATATAATGTTCTCTAACATTTATTTATGTTTTGACTCGATATCACAAATATCCATGACCAGTAAAACATAGTCATCAAGTCACCAATATACTAATCTTAATTTATTATTGTTCCAATAATAATAATCGATCAGGGACTGTTTTAGAATAGTTATTGTATTCATTGTTGGGTTTTACTATCAAGTCACGTACTTGATGACCATAAAACAAAATACACTATTCATGGAAAGAAAAACCTCATATTATTATATAAAATACAACAATAATAGTATAAGTTGTTAGTGTTGTGCCCTAGAGGCAATCACTTGTACCATGTATATTGCATATTAAATTAATAAGAGGCATTCTTTATCTTTCAATTTGATTGTTATATCTAACTATGTGTACAAACCGTTAGATAAAGTCAATAGTACAACACAGTGTTAAGGAAATCATGATAGAGATCATGATGTGAGATTCCTACTACACTATGCAGTGTTTGCACTTAAATAATCCCCAGTCATAGTATTAATAAGATGGGACATTATTAATACGCCAAGACTCGCACATGTTATATCTCTTGATTGGATCAAGCGGTGGTTCTCATATCCGTGGGTATTGGGATACTCAGGATTAACGTGTGGATGCTTGTTTTGAAATAAGTTCATTGGATGACCTAGCTACGAGATAATCACTTGGATAACTATTTAGTGCCAGTGATAGAATCTCATTATAGCAAGTGTGCAAGTATCCTTAGACTTGAGATCTCTAAGGTACTTTGTTTATCGAGCGTTGTACTTTGATTCTAATATTTGGAGTCTTATCTAGGACCGCCTATGGGATGGATATTGGGTACAACGTAAAGTAAACAAAAGTAGTTGAGAGGGTCAATAAAGGATTCACCACTCCTAATAGTAGGAGAGTATATCTCAAGGCCACTTGTAGAAATCATTACTCATGAAGTCCTTGGCCAAGGCGACTATGTGATGGAAATGGTTCCAATTGATACACATATCGAGTAATGGATTTCTTGAACAAGTACTAAAATATTCGGATCAGAATTAATAATATTCTGGAGGGAGTTGGCACTAATTCCATGCTCTAGACCGAATGAGATATTGTATGTTGAAAGGAGTTTATTGCACTGATAATTTGCTATGGAAAGGTTCATGTCAAGCCACTTGACTTTCTGGACTTTTGGGTGGTCAAGAGTCATTGCTAGATGTCGCTCTTGATATGCTAAATATGAATTTATTAATTAGAGAATTAATAAATTTAATCCTTTATTTTATTAAGGATTATTAATTCTAATATTGTTTGAATTATTTCATATTATGCTACCAATAAGACCAGGAAACCTAATGGGTCACACACAATAAAGGTTTAAATGCTCAAATATATTATTTGATAATATTGTGGGGTTAATTAAGAGAAGGGAATATATTTATAGGTGAATTATAAGTTTGTTATAATTCATGGGACCTAATTGTAATTAAGTAAACTTCAAGGACCAATTTGTTGACAATTGGACGTTGAAGGACTAAGTTGCAATTTATGGTAATTATAAATCTATAAATATAAGGAAACGGTTTCCTTAGGGTTTTAGACAGACTATTCACGCAATAACAGAGAAACCGTTTCTCTGCCTCTCTCTTGATCAAACCCTAGCCGTCTCTCTCCTTGATCAAAACCCTAGCCTCCCGAATTCTACTAGCATAGAATTGTGAGATTGTGAGCATTCAACCTTATGTGGATTATCATTAGAGGAAGTTCTTTCTTGGGCTTCAGTTGAGCTGCAGTGAACGGTTTTGGATAATCTGGATCGCGCCTGCGTTCTTGTTTCTGAAATTTTTGAATTCCGGCTTCACGAGGTAATAAACGCAATCTTCTTCTTTTTCCCATTTCTATTGCAAGCCCGTGATCCATGGCTTGGATTTCTTGTTGTTTTTCGCTGCACTTAATCTGATTATGCATGATAGAAATCCTACATAAGTATAAATAGACTCTAGGGCATATCCCTAACACATACATCCAAATACACAGTGAGTCCTTGTTATTTCAAAGATATGTTTTGCAAGTGGTTTTCAAAAGAATGCATGATTATGATTTCATAGGGTGCAATCTTTAATTTTGAAGAATAGTGTAGGAATGATTTTCGAACTTGTAGTTTCAAAAGTTTATCACCCTTGATAAACCTTAGAGGTGGGGGGGGGGGGGGGCTGGTGAATAAGGTTTATAGTAAACAAATGTGATTTAAAAAAAATCTTTAATGTATTTTTGATAAAGGCTGAACAAGGTAAGAGTTAAAACATGTAGACTTGTGTGCTACGTAGGAACTTTCAAACTCTTCTAAATGATGGAAAGAATATCTATAGTTAAGATGGATAGATAAAGCAACAACAATAGTTTTACCCAACTGCATAAAAGTCTTTGATGAAATCAATAACTGCAAGGAAGTGTATAAAGCTCTCAAGTCGGATGAACAGTAAAAACATGGGTATAAAGAACAAGTAAAATGTAGAAGAAAAGGCTCAATGATGTATAGCAGTTCGATCCTCAAATGATCTACATGCATTACCTTAAGCACACACTTAAAGATTCCAACACAACTACTAAAACATTTTTCCCAAATTAATGGTGGTAGGCAACACTAATCTCATACAAAAGGATTACCACACTTGGTTTTACATCTAACCTCTTTAAACACACAATTAATGTTCACCCCAACCAGATTTTACACCACAACTTTAATACATTCACCAAACAAGGCTCACTCTAATTAGGTTTTACACCACAATCTTGGTACACAACAAATCACAGAAAGAAATGCAGAAATAGCTCACAATTGAGCAGATATAAAACAGATAAGCACCAACACCTTTTACTTTTTGAAGCAATTTGATTTTGCTTTGAAGCACAAAAAAAAAGGAAGATTTTCATATTCTAAAGTGTGAGGATGTTTCTGAGAAAGGTAGCACAAAAATCTTTCAGAAAATCGTGTTTAAACGACTTTTATAGAAGCAAAAACTAAGGCTCTAATGTCTAGTTAACGGCTAGTTTCACTCTGTCAGATTTTTCAGAGTTTTGGACTCAAGGATCGGACGATGGTGTGTCCAAAAGGTAAGGCCAAAATGACACTTTTTTAGGAAGAAACGATTTGAAATCACAGAGTTTTGGATGAATCTTTTAGATTCAAAGTCATCTAAACTACTCAATCCAAAACTCTGAAGACTTAAAACTTTGAAATCTTTTGTTTGTGTGCTTCAAGATAGAAATAAATTGAATCATAAGGTAAAGAAGACATAGGAATTTACACAGATAATACCTTAACAAATATTCCTAATCTAAGGTTCTTCCACAAGGATTTCTTGGTATGCAATCTCTTAAGTTTGGTCTTCTATTTGATCACCTATTCTTGGATTCTATTGATCAATAGTTGCACATCTTGGAAGAACTGAGGTCAAACATGTTCGATCACATATAATTCATACAAGTTAGTCCTCATCAGTATTTATCATAAGTCAAAATACAGGAGAATGCCCTTAGGGCTAACAGTCGTCCCCTTTTTTTAGTGATGACAAACTTGATAGAATTGTGATATAAAAATAATAATATGAACAGTACGGACATGTTATACCAAGAGAAATAAGAATATGTTTAAGCATTCTCTCATTATAGGACTCAAGGAGTATTTATGAGATTAAGATAAAAAAATTAAGCATATACTCACAAATATAACTCAATAAGCCTATGGTCCAACTAATCTCCACATCCTCCCTCCTTCCATCAAAGGACTATTTCACAAAAAGATAGCTGTAAATAGTAGTCACAAAAAAAATGTATAGATTTGTACACGAGGAGGTATAGAGAAAAAATCATAAGATGTAATACTCCCCTTAGTATGTGTATATATGAATCATAAGATATAGAGCCATGAAGTGTGTAACACCCCGCTACCTAGGCCCGCCGGGGCCGGGGATGTCGTCCCGTCCAAAAGACAAGTGGTCTTTATAACGAGGTCACACAAATAAAATAGCGGAATAAAAATAATAAAAATAATACTTCAACTTCATTACAACCCAAGAATAAATCCACGAATTCCCAAAAGGAAACAAATCCATAAATAAAATTATCCACTCTCGTCTCCCCAAAGCAATACATAAAATCAAAAGACACATTCTCTTCCAAGGCAGATAACACTAGCTACTCATCCCCACAGCAGGATCGGCCTGAAATCATGGTAAAAAGGTGATGAGACAAAAATCTCAGTAAGTCCGTGTGTGCTTTGGGTGTTCAGTGAAAACAGTTCGTGGATGCAAAGTGTGAAATCTTTATAAGAGAAATATTGGCAAGCAATAAATATTAGTCAAAAGCAAGATTGGTGTTTTCCTTTTTTTGAAACCATACAAGTGCACAATAAAATCAACCACTCATAAAGGTGGTCATGGGTTACCATACGTTGGGCCCCATAACCATACAATGGTCAGAATGCCACACTTTGTGCAGACTGACAAAAGAAATACTGGCAAATAATGAATGATGTTAAAAAATAAGAGTGGCGTTTTGGCTTATTTAGCCGTACATAATTTATAAGATCAACCACTCGAAAGAAAGGATTATGGGTTACCACACGTTGGGCCCCATAACCGGTTAGAATGCCTAACACTTTGTGCAGACTGACAAAAGGTAGGTGATCGGCCTACCGGGCAAGATACTCCTCATTCTCTATACCCAAACAACAACCGGGTGTCCATTCCGGCAAATCACAGTCACTTGACTGAAATAAAACAAACTGCTAGCTCGGACCGGCCTGACTAAGTTGTACTGTCGTTTCTCTAAGTTGAGCTTTTCTTCTGGAGGTGGCCTCCTGCCAAAAGACTCACTCTTGCTCTTCAAAACTAGTACTACTAACCTACCCCTGTTGAGTACTCAACGTAACATATCCCACTTGGGGAGAAAATGAACAAAACACAGTTCCACTTGAAAATGGCAATTAAGGTTTTCCAAAGTCTGGGGCAAAACTGGTTTTAGAAAGAGTTTTAGGTTTTGAGTAAAACCACCCCTTGATTTGCAAATAATTTATTTGTCTGAAATGAGAATGTAAATAATCCTCAATTGCCTTTACAGAAATGAGTGACCAAGCACTCTACATTTGGCTTGCCATAAAAAAAAAATCATTTTTCATCAAACAGGTTTTATGCAGGAGCTTACCTGATCCTTGCTCACAACAAAGGTCTCCAATAGCTGACCTGACCCACATAGGGTAAATACAAACCACAATCAAACTCAAGCCAAAGACTAACTTTCTCAAATAAAACTAACTCAACTTACTACAGTCATATCCCTAGTGTCCCAAGCTTTAAGACTCAATAATAAATAAAAGGGTTTATAAAATAAATCTAGTTTGATATAAAAATAACTAGAGTTTGAGAAATAGGTACAAAAAGTTGAAGGTTTAAATTTTGCTAAAAATAAATTATGGTTTATTTGAAAAAGGGTCCAAGGTAGTATTAGGTAAAATAATGATTTATTAATAATTTAGTTGTTAGAAAATAATTGATAGCTAAAATTTGTTGAAAATAAATTTAATGAGTCTTGCTTGAAAAATAATAAGCAAATCCTTAATGGGTTTTGATTAAAAGATAATAATTAAATTTTTAGTAATAAATATTTTATTAATTATAATTATTTCCATAAAAGGCTTTAATTGATTTTATTATTTTAAATAATATCTATATTTTTTCCCAACAAAAACTATTATTTATTTGACAAGAATATCACTATTTTATATAAAAGACCAAATCCACATTTTCCCATGGTTTTCAAAATTTTACTAGAAAAATCATATTTCTAAATATTTTATTAATGAAATAAAGATTAGCTTAGGGACAACTAGATCATGATCATATTTCTATGGCTAACCACAAACATGAACATATACAACCCTTCAATTCATCAAATCATCCAAATCATGCATACAAGCATAGATCTCAATTTATCAAAATATGATATAACCCTTACTAGCATAAATATGATCATGGCTTCAATAGTCCAACATGAATATAAATCCTATTCACCAAAGGTGATATAATCTCTAGCATACTTCATCACAAATACTACCTATGACATGCATCAACCTCAAATCATCATATTATCATCCAAGATAATCCTTACATGCATAAATCACATCTCCTTCACAATCATACATATATTCGTGCTTCAATCTCAACAATATATATATATATATATATATATATATTTAAATCCTATCGCCATCCACCTACTATCATCATCATCCTAGAGACATGAATCTAGAGTTTAAAAAGGAAGATTGAAGGTACTTACTTGGTTGATGAATGCCTTGAAGGAGTTTAGAGTAGATCTCAACTCCTAGATGGCTAATCTTGTTCAAGAAAGGTGGCGAAAGCATGGTCATGGAAGAAGAGTCCATTCGGCCAAGAGAGGGAATTTCGGTCCATGAGAGAGAGAGAGAGAGAGAGAGAGAGAGAGAGAGAGAGAGAGAGAGAGAGAGAGAAGAGGATGTCATTAGTGTGATTATTCATATAGGTTTTCATTCGAGATCAAGGTTAGAGAAGATGAAGTTGCTAGAATAAGTTTACCTTGATGGTGTTCTTGACCTTACAGAAATTTCTGGTTTTGATCCGAAGTAGCAAGATGTTTGGAGGAGTTTGATGTTAATAATGGTGTTGATGGATTCACAGCAATGTGTAGATCAAATCTGGAAGTTTTTGAGTGGATTTGAGATGGTTTGGAGGGGTATTAGGTGTAGAGAAGAAGTAGGTGTTCTTGGTGTAGTGTGTGTGTTCTTGATGGTTGCTGAAAATCACGAGAGATAGAGAGAAGGGAAAGCTGCCGAATTTTCTGTGAGGAATAGGGCTGACCGATTTTCAGTAGGGTTTGGGAAGTTGATTCTGTGATTTGGAAGGGAAAAGGAAAGGTTAGTTGTTACAATCTTTGAAGAATATTTTTAGGGAGTGAATTTGGAAACTAAATATTCCAAGAATATCTTGATTGTTGGACAGCTTTGAAGTCTGCCATGGCTGATTGTTTGAGCAGAATTTCGTGGGATTAATGCTGACTTATGGTGGCCAAAATTAGGGTGTACAATGATGAAGAAGAAGTCTGGTCCATTGAGCAAAATATTATGGAAGGTTACTAAATAAGATGGCTGAAATTTTGGAAACCAAACAAGCTAAATGGCAGGGATTTGTTTGAGAGATTTTTGGACAGCCATTAATGGAATTTTGTGCAGAAGTTCAAGGGGATCAATGGAGCTCTGTTGATGGAGGTTTAAGGAAGGTTTTGACAGATTAAGGTTGGTGTTTTTGCTGGAAGAGAGATAGGAAACAAGCTGGACGAAAATCTGCACAGAATTTTCACTGCACAGTGAATTTTCTGGTAGATTTTCGTCTGCCACTTCCATCCATTTTGCAGCGAGCTGGAAGGGGGGTTTCAGGGGTATTAAAGGCTGGTTTCTAGCCTTCTTCATGGAGGAAAAATATGGCTAAGGTGCTGCACAAAATCTGGAAGAAAACAGCTTAGTTTTGGGCTTTCAAAACTGATTTTCGTACAGGATTTTTTTCTGTTTTGCTCCAGCTTGTGCAGTCCGAAATTGGCCCAGAATTTTCAGGTTTCAAACTAATCCTAAAGATCATTTTTCTGGCAGCATTTGGGAGGGAATGTTAACTAGAAATTTCGCCCTTTTGAAGGTACAACAAGCTGGAAAATTCCAGGTCATTCCATGAAGAAAGATGAACTAAGCTAGAGGAAAATTTCAGCAAGCTTACTAGAGGGATTTTTCCTCTTGGAATTCCTCACAACTCTTCCATATTTTTCAGACCATAAGAAGTCTTTCACCAAGATATTTTGATCCTAAAAGGTCTCAGCACTCTACTGAATTTTCTGGAAAGAAAAGGCTAGAACATCTTAATCAAACTAATGAGTTGAGCATTGAGAAAAATTAAAGAACAAGGAAGAATGAATTTCCCTTCAAGAATTTCGAGTAGAGTAAAGAGTGAAATGAGAATTCGCCTAACATGTCTCTCTTAGGACATTATCACCACCCTGTTCTAGGCTCTTAAGGCCGAAACTAATCCTCCCTAAGCAAAAATAAAATTTAATCTAGCTAAAGCTTCTATGATGGAATTTAAACCCTAGACCTCAATAATCTATTCCAAAGCTCTAACCACTAAACCACAACAACTCTTGTTGCTATTTCTACTAGAAAAATTATTTCCTATTCAATCCACAAGCTATCTCCTTATTTTCACCTCGGGCAAAAATTACCATTTTGCCCCTCTCATACATCACTCACCAACAAGACTTCAAGATAATAAAAATCAAATTCAAAGCATATAGAAATCATATGAAAGCATACTTAATCATGAAATAAAGCATGATATGCATCCCAAACCCCCTTACTCTAAGGTTGGTTTCGACTGGAGTTTCACAAAGTGTGTTTTAAAAATAAGACTAGACTCCAAAGTTTTGGACTTCCAAAATATGCATCCAAAATGGGCAAAAGCTAGCCTTTTAAAAATTATTTTTGGATTGAAGAAATATGAGTCCAAAACCCCCCCGATGTATGTGCAGGGTAAAAAAAAGATTTTTCACAAAGATAGATCAGAAGTTTTCAATCCAACCCAGTTTTCTCAAGGTATTTCAACACGAAGAATTTTTTGTGCAGCCAAAAAGAAGTTGTCATAAGCATAAATATCCTCATAAGTAGTCACAATCATAATCCATAAATTTCAAATCATAACCCTAAAAAACTAACATTCAACCACAATATATTCAAAATTCACAATCCATATTTATAAGGGCTAAGATCAATGAAAGAGATATCATGATAGCAAAAAAAATAAAAAAAAAAATGCACAGCACAATATTTGATCAATTCCAAAGAAATTTTCATTCTCCATATCACAATCTCCTCTTAGTCCACAGCATAATCTCCATACCCACATCAAATCATCAATTCACAATTCTCCAACAATATATTTCTCAAATCATCAAATCACAATCTCCCAATAATATATTTTCTCCTCTTTTGTCATCAGTAAAAAAAATAGCAATAAAAAGTAATATCTGGAGAATGCCCAAAATAGGGATAGCAAGAAGCAATAAGCAATATCAGTCAACAAAAAGAAGTTGTAAACTAGCAGTAATATCAATCCAATACTAAGATAAAGGAGTTCAAAAAAAATATAGTGCATAAAGCAGGAAATTTTGCAAGAATAAATTGTGTCATCAAGAATAAAAGTTAGCAAAAGAGGTCATCATTTAGAGGTCGTTATGTGCCATATCTCATGAAATAAGGATAGTCACAAGCTTAGCATTGGAACCTTTCTTTGAATGTTGTCTAATAATTTTGCTAGATTTTTGTTTTACCACGACATGATTTTGCTTTTGGCCAGATGGGCTGCCAAATGCAGCTAGTTTATCTTGCTTGGGAACATCCTTGTTAACAGTGGGTGCAGTAGTTGTGGGTTCTTTGGTGCGTAGAGATGAGACATTAGCAATATCAGTTTCTTTCTCGTTCTCTTTCTCAGTCTCTTTCTCTGGCTGAACATCAATGTCTTCCTGTGTTGAAGGAATGGCAGGTTTAAGGCTCTGGCACGGGTAGAGGAACTTGTTCAGTCGAATTGCCTGCAACTTCATATTGCTTTTCTTCCATATTTGTCAGTCTACTTTCCAATTTTTCAGTTCACCTTTGACTTTTGCACTCAGACTATCTAGCTTAGTGGAGAGCAGATTTATAACAACCAAAATACTCTGAGTTATTCTACTTTCCTGATTTTTCTGCTTCCCTCAATTTGATGTTTCCTTTTGAATTTTAGTCTCAACTTTTCTTTTTGTGCGTCTTGGTGTAGTAAATTTTCCTTACCTTTCACCAAATTTTCTTTCTCTCCTTCAATGGCCTCTCTAAGTAATATCAATTGATTATCAGTTTGAATGGCTTCCGTTTGCTCAAATAAAATTTACTGTAGATGATTACCTTGCAGAGGTAATCGTACTCAAATTAATATTGATGTACTTGAATAGCTTGGTGAGAAGGTTTCCAAAGAATAATTCTTTGTTTGATGTGTTCCGAGATTGAGTCAGCAATTTCACAACCAGAAAATCCAAAGCTAATTTATTTTCCTTCTGACAGAGCCGGTATCAACACCTTTTGTAGAAAACATATAGATGTCTTGTAGCCAAGACTCAGTATCACCATGGTTGAGATATAGTAATCTCCCTATTCTATTTAATCATTTGGCATTTCGATCACTTAAATTTCTAAAGCTTTTGACACCAGTAAATTTTATCTCAAATAAACTCAGTTCAAGTAAAATTTCAGAAATTTTCAGGTAGTTCATTTCAAAAAATTGTACTCCACCATCTTTGATATATAAACAAAATATGTTTAACATGCAATGGTCAAACTCGAGGTTCACTTCTCCAATTCTATACATATACCACTGTATAATAAATCCGTTTACTATATCCTCATGTCATCCCTTTCTCAGGTTAGCATAGAATTCTCAAACTAGTGGGGTGCATAGATTCTCATCAATTTGACAACAAAGCCCCTTATTCAATATTCTCAACGTATTTAGAATGACAGAAAAGTTTAGAAACACTTCAGCAATGAAAGACCTTAGAATCAACCTGATAGCCCACAATAATAGTTCTATTTCAAAACACCCAATCATTGTACTCAAATTCACGTATTTTGAGTTGAGAAATTAAGGTACCTGAGTGTCCGTGTTTTCCTCTTCTGGAAGTTGTTTTGATAATGCATTTTGAGGAGTTAGTTCATCAATAGCAACTCATTTTTTCTTCTTCTTCACAGATATCAGTTCTGCAGCGACTCATTTCTTTTTCATTGTCTTGCATTTATTGAGCTCCTTAGTTATTGGCTTGGCCTCTTAGCTGGGATTTGGAGTTTTACCCATAGCGAACAAGATTGAAGGGTTTGATTTTTCTGGTTTTGGTGAAAGAATGAAGGCCAGAGGAAAAAGAAAAGTTCTAAGGCAAACGACAGCTTTTTGAAATTTTGAAATAAGAAGAAGATTCAAATAGATTTGAATTCTTTTTGAGGTTTATGAGATATTGAAGAGTATAAGTACAATTTAGTACATTTGAGAAAGGTGATTTTTGAAAATAAGTAATGATATTCTGATAAGAAGATAGAGTGTTGCGGGAAAAAAAATCGAGAATGTTTAGAACTTAAAATTTTAAACATTGGACACAGATTGTCCATCCGATTTCCCTGTCCAAAAGGTGGAATAAAATAAGTTCAGTTGAGGGGATTTTGGATTCATATTTTCCAGATATTGTATCCAAAAACTCTATCCAAAAGTTGTATCTTCAGCAGTTTTGCAATAAAAAACAAACAAATCTTTGGCAAATTGTCAGTCACATGATTCTAGTAATTCCCAAATCTCTTCTCAGATGATTGAATCTTTCTTCAGCTTGTATTTTGTGAATATATCTTTTGAGCAGTTTCTTAGCATACTTAGCTTGATTTAGAAAGATATCATTGATGGTTTGCTTGGTTTGTAATCCGAGAAAAAAATTAAGTTCTCCCATCATACTCATCTCAATCTCTTGCTGCATTGTCTTGATAAATTTCTTACATAGAGAATCATTAGTGTCTCCAAGGATAGTATCATCAACATAGATTTGAACAGTAAGAAGGTCTTCATAATTTTCGGATTTTAAAGAATAGAGTGGTATCAATCAATCCTCTTAAAAAACCTTTTGAAAGGAGAAAGCCACTGAGTCTTACATATTAAGCATGAAGAGCTTATTTTAAACCATAAAAAGCTTTGAAAAGTTTAAAGACATGGTTTGAAAAATATTCATGAATAAAATCAGAAGGTTATTCTATATACACTTCCTCTTCAATAAAATCATTAAAAAAAAAAACTCTTACCATCCATTTGGTAAAGCATGAATTTTTTGAATGATGCAAGGACAAGTAGCATTCTAATGGATTCCAATTGAGCAATCAGGAGCAAAAGTTTCATCATAATCAATGCCCTCTTTTTGATTGAATCCTTAGGCAATTAATTTGGCTTTACTTCTAATAACAATAACATGCTCATCAAGTTTGTTTTTGAAAACCCACTTGGTATCAATTACGAGATAGTCAAGTGGTCTAGGGACAAGTTTCCAAACTTAATTCTTTTCAAATTGGTTCAGCTTTTCTTACGTAGCCATAAAAAAAAATAAAAAAATCATCATGTAAGGCTGTATCAATTCAATTAGGTTCAGTGCTAGAAAGTAAAGTAAAATTATCAACAAAATACGGTCTAATTTTAACTTCACAACTAGGATCACCAATGATATGTTCTTTTGGATGGACAGTTTTAGACTTCCAATCTTTTGACAGATTCTGATCAGTGTGCTCGACATCTTCTTGCTCACTTTGTTCAACTTGTTGTTCTTCTAGTTCTTCTTCTTTGGCATGGTTGTCAAGTGATGGAGTTTCATGATGTTCAATGCTATTTTTCTTTAAGCCACCTATATTATTATCATCTTTTCGTGTAAGGGATAAGGTCCAAGTAAATTAAAAATATCATCTACTAATACATAAGTATATTTCTTACCACTTAAGCTAGTGGTCCTTATTGGTCCACATAAATTCATATGTATTAGTTCAAGAAGATTTGAGGTTAAAATCATTTTCTTGGATTTGAAAAATATCTTAGTTTGTTTTCAAAATGACAAGCATCACATAATCGGTTTTTATCAAATATCATTTTGGGCAGTCCTTTCTCAAGCCTTTTTAAAGGACAATCTATTTAACAAATCAATAACGACGTGGCCTAACCTTCTATGCCAAAGGTGGCCATCAATATTATATATGAAAAAACATTTTTTTTTCATGAGTAGTAGGATCATCAAGATATAATATATAGACATTACCAATGCGGTTGGCAACAAAAATGATTTCATCACTAGAATTAACAATGGTAGTGCATGAATCTTTTTTAAAATTAACCTTGCAACATTTTTCACTCAAAAGACTAATATTAAGCAAGTTGCACTTCAATTCATCAATCAATAATACTTGCTTGGTAGTGATGGAGGATCCCTTACCAACATTACCTATACGGAGTATTTTTCCTTTATCTTAGTTCTAAATGTGATACATTCATCATTTGCAACTTAAATGTTATCCATTAGTGCAGCATTTCCCATCATGTGTCTTGAGCATCCACTGTCCAAGAATCATTTTGTGGAGCTCAATTTTTGTAGCTGGTGTACCTATTTATGAGATAGCGCAATACTTTTTGGTACCATCATTTTTTTGGGTCCAAGTAGTATTAGTGTTGTGCCCTAGAGGCAATCACTTGTACATTATATATGACACATTTTATTTTAATAAAATGCATTATTTATCTTACAGTTTTTTTTGTTTACTTTAAGTAATATAACTGTTCGATAAAGTCCCTAGTACAACACTGTGTTAAGGAAATCATGATAGAGATCATGATATGAGATTCCTACTACACTTGATGGTGTTAGTACTTAAATAGTCCCTAGTCGTAGTATTAATGAGACAGGACATCATTAATACGTTAAGACTAGCATATGTTAGACTTCTTAATTCGATCAAGCGGTGGTTCTCATAACCGTGAGTATTGAAATACTCAAAGTTAACACATGGATTCTTGTTAATGGAACAAGTTCATTGGATGACCTAGCTTTGAGATAATAACATGGATAACTATTTAGTGTCAGTGATATAATCTCAATATAGCAAACGTGCACGTATCTTTACACTTGAGATCTCCAAGGTACTTTGATTGCTGAGCCTTGTGCCTTGATTCCAATCTCCGAAACTCGATCGAGGGCCGCCTATGAAATGGATATTGGGTACATTGTGAGGTAAACAAAAGTAGTTGAGAGGGTCAATAAAGGATTCACCACTCCTAATAGTAGGGGCGAATATCTCACGGCTACTAGTAGGAATTACTACTTATAAGTCCTTGGCCAAGGCGTATGTGTATTGGAAAGGGTTCCAATTGAGACACGTTGAGAGTAGTAGGTTACTTGTACAAGTATAATGATATTCGGGCCAAAATTAATATATATTCTGGAGGGAGTTGGCACTAATTCCGTACTCCAAACCGAATAAGATATTGTATAGAAGGGTTCACGTCAAGCCACTTGACTTCCTGGACTCTTGGGTGGTCATGACGTGTTGCTAGATACCGCTCATTATCTGGGAATATGGGTTTATTAATTGATGAATTAATAAATCAATCTTGATTAGAATTAATATGATTAATTCTAATTAATTAAGGATTATTAATTTCAAAGACGTTTGGATTAATTCATGTTCGCTACTAATTAACCGAAAAACCTAATAGATCACACTCAAAAGAGGAATATATACTCAAGATATTATTTAATAACATACTGGGGTTTATTACAAGAAAGAGAGGTTGATATGGCCAAATTATAATCAGTTATAATTGATGGGCTAGTTTATAATTCTGAGAACTTGATGGGTTCCAATTACAATTGGAAAATTGTTTGGAATTCTTAGATGTGGTTTCTGTAGAGGCTTTTGGTTATATGAGACATAATCAAAGTGGTTTTATTGTTGAGCAAGAAGTCATACAAAACAAACAAAAGGGCACACATGAAGGAATGGGTGCCAATGTTCCTTTTTATCAACACACATGAAATAATGTGTGTGGGGCCATCCTCTCAAGAGAATAATAGAGATATGATCTTCATGTTCTCTTATACATCTCTCTCTCTCGTGTAGCTTCTTCCAAGAGGGAATCCAAGACTCTTCTTCTTCTTCTTCTTCTTCTTCTTCTTCTTCTTCTTCTTCTCTGGTTTTGCTTATAAAGTAGAACAAGAAAGAAAAATCCCAGCCACCATTGTAGTTTTTAGCTGGCACAGAAAATCTTGGTTCTTGTGTGAGATCCTCTGTGTGGATTTCTGTTAGAGATAATCACACATTGTGATTATATTAGTTGGACATACAACTCTTAGGTGATTCTTCAAGAGGATTGCTGGATCGCACCATAACTATCTTACTTGAAGAAGGAAAATTTTGTTTTCCACACAAACAAGAAAAGGTAAAAGTTGTTATCTTTGTTTCTTTATTATATATATATGTCTTGTTTCACATATGTGGATCCTGGATGGTATCTTGTTTTTATTTTTCCGCTGCGCCGTATATGATACGCATGAGATACTTAACAAGTAGTTAGTAATAATTCATCTAATTTTTCAAACTATTTTTGCACCGGATTCCACTTTCTACTTAACATGATACTTAGATGCTTTGGGTACAGATTTTTTCACAATATGTATAACAAGTATGTGTCATATATGATGAAGCAACTTTTACAAAGTAAGATTTGTAATTTTCAACTTTGATCTTATACCAATAGCCTAGACCATTTCGATTTTCAGCCATGTGTTGTGGACCAAGAAATATTTTCAAATTGTTTTTACTATTTGTAACCTTTTCAATGCATGTAGTGAGATCATCAACTCTATTTTTTATGCCATCACAATTGCTAACCATAATTTCAAGAGAATGCATTTTCTCATACATGCATTTGTTCTCAAGTGCCATATAATGCAAAGAAGTTAGGATAACATCATTTTCAACATTTGAGCACATAATGGTGAAGATTTAAAAGGGAAGTAAAGCACATCAGAAGTAACGAACTGAACAGGAAAAACACGCAGTAGAACTCCAAACCATAGTTGGCACCGGTTCCAGCGACCTCAGCCGGCGCTGGTCCCGGCTTGTTCGAGCTCTGAGAGGGAAAAAAAATTTACCTCTTCTTCTTGTTCTTAAAGTTGGCTGGACCGGAATATGTGGAACCGGGATAGGTGCGCTGGTGCAAACATTTGGTACGATTCTTGCAAGCCTCCTACTCCGTCTATACATGTATATGAATGCCAACCTCTTAATCTTTTAGTATATGGCCTGCCCAATTCACGTTTGGTGAACAACTCACAGGGCTAAGGAATTTTTCAGAGAGAAGAGAAGGCTGTCACGTTTTTCTTTTTCTCAAAGAAGAAGCCGAAAAACAGCGTTGTCTCTCACGTACATCATTGTTCTCTTGTTTAACCTAAATAAAATCCTAGGTTAAACTGGATTGGCCTATTGGACTCTTAGTTTAGCCTTTTGGACTAAATTAATTATTCTAATTAGAACTAAATAAATGGCACAGTAAATAATTAATTTTTCAGCCCAAATAAACTAATCCAATTAACAAGACTATATTAGTTTAGTCTCAGGTCAATCTTTAATTATTCAAACTGGGCCAAAGCTCTGAACAATTAATTAACCCACCAAACTAATTTAATTAATTCTTTCTCTCTGTGGACCTCTATTTTATTCTAACCCAATAATTAAATCAGCCTACTTAAATAAAATAAATTCTATTTAATTTAAGACTAATTCCTTAGCCTGTATATAATTAGGACTTATGGTTTATATTGGGGACCAAGAGACACACCACCTTGGCTACTAAAACGACCAAAATACCATTGCCATATAAATAGCTGTATTTTGCATTTTAAATATTTCCTAATATCACCATAAAAAAATATTAACTCCAAGGACAATGCTGCATTTAGCAAAAGTCTTCGACCTACAGGTGATGTAACTAAAGTATCCCATTATACATCACCGTACATTAGAGAGGAAGAAATGTACTAACACCTCTTTAAATGACATCTACAATCCTTAGGCTTCTAGTATAATGATCCACGACTTCCTGGATTGTTTCCGCTTTCTAAGGGAGCTACCCTAAAGCAAACACCCGAATCATGTTTCCTAGGGCCCTAGATATTTAGATCATTTAAACAACCACAAAGGGCGATATAGTATAGAAATTATCTTGTACAAGTCTGTCTTAACTAACTAGTCACACATATCCCATGCAAGTATATTGGTCCTACGATAGAACCTCAACTAAGAGCAAATCAAAGTACATGCTTCCAGCTTCGTTAGACCACCAACATATACCCAACATGCAGTAGTAGTCTAGGTTTATACCATATAGTACTTTAAGAAACCACTACTACAAGTCCTGTTCTACGTATTCGAAACACGCTTATGTTATAAAGTAAGTGGACTACTCACTGGCTAAAGGTAAGCCATTCCCCATTTGGAATTCATAACATAATAATCTAAAAATGATGAGATTCTCATTCTCATCAATCGGTTAAGAACAAACATTTAAGTGTTAAGTAACCTATGATCCATACCTTACTGTGAAAGACCATCATTCACATGGACCACTTACTTAAACACAATGGGTCTTTTCCAAACATAATTATATACAAATAAAATGTAAATTCACAAATAATTTCTGAAAATAAAATCTTTTATTAAAATATTCGATGTTTACATCAGAAACCTAGTCTAAGAGGGCATATTTTTCAACAATCTCCCACTTGCACTCTAAGACTAAGTAAGTCCATAGGTGCCCACCCCTATGGCGTCTAAGTGTCTCTTGAAGACTCTCTCAGCCAAAGGCTTGGTGAATGATTTTGCTAGATTGTTCTCTAAGGTAATCTATTACACCATGACTTCCCACCTCTAGATAAAATCCCGGATCAGGTGGTACTTCCTCTCAATGTGCTTCTCCTTCTTGTGGTTCTTTAGATTGTGATACTGCTCCAGCGTTGTCGCAAAACATCATAATCGGCTGTCCATGTGTGGCACGACTATAAGTTCTGAACGGAACTTTCGAAGCCAGATTACTTCCTTGGATGCCTCCGAAGCTGCCGTATACTCAGCTTCCATGGTTGAGTCAGCAATGCAAGATTACTTGATACTCCTCCATGAAATGACTTCTCCAAACAAGGTGAAGACATATCTACTAGTGGATTTTCTTTCATCTTTATCTGTCTGGAAGTCTAAGTCTGTGTATCCTGTAGAAACCAAGTCATCAGCCCTGTAAACTAGTATATAATCTCTCGTTCCCTTGAGGTACTTGAGAATATGCTTTACAGCTTGCTATTGAACCTCTCCAGGGTTTGACTGGTATCTACTAACCAAACCTACGGCAAAGCAGATATCTGACCTAATACATAGCATGGTATACATAGGACTTCCCACAGCCGAAGCGTAGGGAATCCTACTTATTCTGTCTTTTTCTTTTTGAGACTTATGACAGTCCCCTGAAAAAAAAGACAACCCATATTTACAAGGAATTAGAGCTCCCTTGTATGAGTCCATGTTGTACTTGGCCAGCATCTTATCAATGTATGTCGCTTGGGATAATCCTAACATTCTCTACTTCCTATTTCTAAAAAGCTTAATACCAAGAATGTAACTGGCTTTTCTCAAGTCCTTCATACTGAATTGACTAGACAACCAAACATTTTTAGATGACAATGATCCTACATCATTTCCAATTAGTAGAATGTCATCCACATATAAGACAAGAAAAATCACATTAATACCTTCAAGTTTCCTGTACACGCATGGTTCATCTTTGTTTTGAAGAAAATCGTAAGACTTTACAGTCTCGTCAAAACGAATCTTCTATACTCTCGTGGCTACTTAAGTCCATAAATGGACTTTTTAAGCTTGCAAACCATATGTTCTTGGCCTTTAGCAATAAAGCCTTCCGATTGGGACATATAGATGACTTCGCTAAGATGGCCATTTAAAAATACTGTCTTGACATCCATTTGCCATATCTCGTAGTCATAATGACATGCGATGGTAAAGAGGATACGGATGGACTTAAGCATGGCCACTGGGGAAAAGGTTTCCTCATAATCGATACCCTCTTTCTGAGTATACCCTTTTGCCACAAGCCTAACTTTAAAGGTTTCGATCTTCCCATCCGCTCCCCTCTTCCTCTTGTATACCCACTTATACCTAATGGGTTTTATCCCTTTAGGTGAAGCTACAAGATCCCAAACCTGATTGAAGTACATAGACTCAATCTCGGCTTTCATTACTTCATGTCATAGATTTGCATCAGCATCAGCAATAGCCTCCTCGTATCTAGTGGGGTCTTGTTCCTGATGGTCGGAGACTAGCTCGAAAGCTTCTCCAGTCCATCTCTCCGGAACCCTAGACACTCTCCCATTACGACGAGGCTCCAATTGTACAGGCTGTTGAAGCTGTGCCTCTTCTTGTTCCACAAACGGGTCAAAAGAAGTTGATTCCGAAGATAACTTCTCCTCAAGTTCCAACCTAGTTGAACCTTTAGTGGAAGTACTCTGATCATCCTCTAAGTATCTAGCATTGGTACTAACCGGTACTTTCTATTCTTTATGATGATAAAAATAACCACCCTTTGTCCTTTTTGGGTACCCAACAAAATAGCATAATACTGATCTTAGTTCCAACTTGTCTCCCTTGACCAGTACATAAGTTGGACAACCCCATATCCTGAGATGATTCAGACTTGGCTTACTCTCAGTCCACATCTCATAGGGAGTCCTAGGTACTGACTTGGAAGGCACCAAGTTCAAAATATCTGCTGTTGTTTCCAGGGCATATCCCCAAAAAGATACTGGAAGAGTAGCATGAGACATCATGCTTTGGACCATTTCCATCAATGTCCTGTTCATTCTCTTAGCCACTCTGTTCTGCTGGGGTGTCCACGGCGTAGAGAGCTGGGATACTATCCTATGATGTACCATATAGTCCTTCAATTCACCAATGGGGTACTCTCCACTATGATCCGATCGTAAGGTTTTGATTAATTTACCTGTCTGACACTCCACTTCAGGCTTAAACTCCTTAAACTTGTCAAAAGAGTCAGACTTGCATCTCATTAGGTAAATATAACCAAACCTTGTACAATCATCCGTGAAAGTGATTAAGTACTCAAAACCCCCTCTAGCTGGTGTAGACAAGGGACCACACACATCAGTGTGAACAAGACTCAATATCTTTTTGGCTCTATCTGCTTTGGGGGTAAATGACCTTTTGGTCATCTTTCCTACTAGGCAGGATTCACAATGAGGCCAATTTTCCAATCTCAATGAGCCCAAAGGCCTATCATGAATTAACCTCTGATTCCTGGTTGAGTTGATATGACCCAACCTTAGATGTCAAAGATATGAATCATTGATATTGATCTTCCTCTTCCTAGTTAAAGGTTCAGATTGAGCGTTATTTAATTGATTGTTAATATGGTTTAAGAAGAATAGATTTCCATACATATACCCAGTACATAAAATTTTTCCATCTCTACTGATAGAAATACTAGAATGGAAAGATATAGAATATCCTTGATTTATTAGTTTTGCAACTGAAATCAAATTCTTTCGAAATCCAGGTACATATAAAATATCTTTTAAAACCACTATTGTATTACAATAAAAAATAAAATCCAGCTCTCCTACTGCAAGGGCCCAGACTTGTGCTCTATTTCCCACGCGAAGCCCAATTTCGCCCTTCTTGAGTCTTCTAATCTTTCTAAACCCCTGCAAGGAGTTACATATGTGATCAGTGACTCCTGAATCAATAATCCAAGTGGAAGTTGATCCAACTATTGATATAGACTCTAGATAGAAAACATTACCTATGGGATTTTTCTTGGCTTGAAGATCTGAACACTCATTTTTCCAGTGTCCCTTCATTTCACATTTAAAGCACTTACCCTTTGGTTTTTCTTTGGGTTGGGCCGCTGCGTTTCCCTTCTTCCTTTAGAACCTTCTGGGCTTGAGCCTAGTTCTAGAGGAAGAAGCCTTAGCAATCATAGCCTTTAATTGAGGCTTTATGACCTTCTCTGCCATCTAGAGTTTCTTCATTAACTCAGTTAAACTCATGTTTAACTTGTTCATATTATAATTCAACTTAAACTGAGTAAAGGAACCTGGTAGAGATTTGAGAACCATGTCCACTTGGCTCTCGGGGTCAATGATAGCCCCTAAGATTTCTGCTTCCTTGAAAGCAGCAATCATCTTAAGTATGTGCTCTCTGACTGATACTCCCTCAGCCATCTTAGTGTTAATGATTGTTCGAAGAGCCTCCTACCTTGCGGGCCGGCTCTTATCCGCGAACATCATTACTAATGATTAACTTATGTCATACGCAGATGCCATGTGCTCGTGTTTTGACTGGAGCACATTAGACATAGAGGCTAACATATAGCAGCGTGCCATTTCGTCAGCCTTCTTCCACGCCTTCTCAACCTCTCCCTCTTCGGTGGCGGAACCTTCTCCGATAACAGGGCAGATCTCATAAAGGACATACTTATACTCTTCCACTGTGAGTATTATGCCTAGGTTCCTCTTTTAGTCCACATAGTTTGGACCCGTTAGCTTATTCTCTCGGAGAATAATAGCCAAAGGACTAAAAGAACCACCCACCATTTCTAAAAAATCGAAAATAAAAGAAAGGATTTAGCTTGTGAAAATAAAATAAATTTGTGCACTTTATCCTTATATCAAAAACTAATAATAAAGATAACTCTATCGATGGGATGGCCGTTTTCTCTCATTTTCTATGGACATACCTCATACTATAACCTCCAACGAGGAGCTGGCCGATTATAGTACGTGTCTCGGGTTATTAATTACATTTCTCCATTAGATCTAGATCCCTATAGTATCCCCATCCTATACGAGTTCACTCTCAGGGTGACGCGAGGGGACCCACGATCTCTAATGAGGATGGTGATAGAAGCCGTAGGGCCATTGGAACCCCTCTCCCACTTAGTTTTTTTAAAACAAAGGCTTTTCTGAAAAATATCCTTTTAAAAATTTCCATTAAGTTTTCCCTTAACTCAAAAAATAAAATATCTAAATCCATTAAAATCTCTATGTCAAGTTTATATCTTTTGAGAGATTTTTCCATAGACTAATTTTATTTAAGTTAACAACTAAATGATTTCAAAAATTTCCAATCAAAATTTTCTAGAGACTTTGGTCTCAAGTTTATTTGACAAAACAATTTTTCTTGTGCAAAAATAAAACAAAATGACTTTCTATTTTTAACTTACAAAAATATCTAAATCCAATATATTTTTTATGTCAAGGATTAAATCATTTGAGAAAATATTTAAGGATTAATTTTTGTTCAAGTTAAAATAAACATTTAGCTTTTAGAAAAATGTTTTCTTGTAAAAAATATTCCCAAAGACTTTGGTCTTTGAGAAAGTGCGCACATAAGTACTAAAAAATAAATAGCATGCTAGAAAACAGTAGACATTTTCATGCCTTTCTATTTTTAAACCTAAGTGCCCAAATAATAGAATTAAACACATTAATTAATTAATTAATGGTCTTATTTAATCCTAAAATCCCTTACTAATAATTTTCATGCAAAAATATTCCATGAATATTAACTATTGTAAAAATATTAACTTCGCCTTGTGTGGATCCCAAAAAAAAAAAAGAAAATGCAAGAAAATTACAAGGAAAAATAAAAATTTCTCCTTGGTCCACTGCACCCGTTGAACTGGATCAAGTATCCATCCTCACTGCGGCCCACAACACTCGCCATACCAAACAAGGACCTCGTGGGCAACCTAAGATCTGGACCCGCAGCCTGCATGAAGATCCAAGCCTAGACTTGAGTCGGCGCCAGTTCCAGCGGCCCCAGCAGGCGCCGGTCCCAGTCTAACTGGCTTCTTTTTGATTTTTCTGCCTCAATTTTCTGCAATGCATTCTCTGTTTTTTTTTTCCTGCAACTTTCTTCCAATTCTTGGCTCTCCAATTTCAACCCAAAATCAACAACACCAAAAACCAACAATCGTCTATACCCATTAAGATTGGGTTTACAAGAGTTGCTAAGGAAAAAAAATAGATTACATATGCACCTATACCTCCATCAGAGAGGTTTAACAATCAATCTATCCATACCAACATAGTGAAGGATCACATGTTATTCACATATATGTGTCCAGTTTTATTTAACTAGCATGCATGCTTCCTATATTTGCACAAAATCCTCATGTCTCTGATACCAATTGAAGATTTAAAAGGGAAGCAAAGCACAATGGAAACAACGAACTGAACAAGAAAATCACGCAGCAGAACTCCAGACCATAGCCGGTACTGGTTCCGGTAGCCTTAGCCTGCGCCAGTCTCGGCCTATCCGAGCTCTGAGAGGGAAAAAAAATTTACCTCTTCTTCTTGTTCATAAAGTTGGTTGGACCGGAATATGTGGAACCTGGGTATGTGCGCTGGTGGAAACCTCTGGTGCGATTCTTGTAAGTCTCCTACTCCATCTGTGCATATATATGAACACCAACCTCTCGATCTTCCAGTATATGGCCTGCTTAATCCATGTTTGGAGAACAACTCACAGGGCTAAGGAATTTTTCAGAGAGAAGAGAAGGCTGTCACGTTTTCTTTTTCTCAGAGAAGAAGCCAAAAAACAACGTTGTCTCTTACGGATGTCTTTGTTCTCCTGTTTAACCTAAATAAAACCCTAGGTTAAATTGGATTGGCCTATTAGACTCTTAGTTTAGCCTTTTGGACTACAATAATTATTCTAATTAGAACCAAATAAATGGCACAATAAATAATTAATTTTCTAGCCCAAATAAACTAGTCCAATTAACAAGACTATATTAGTTTGGTCCCAGGTCAATCTTTAATTATTCAAACTGGGCCAAAGTTTTGAACAATTAATTAACCCACCAAATTAATTTAATTAATTCTTTCTCTCTGTAGACCTCTATTTTATTTTAGCCTAATAATTAAATCAGGCTACTTGAATAAAAAAAAATTCTATTTAATTTAAGACTAATTCCTTAGCCTATATATAATTAGGACTTACGGTCTATACTAGGGACCAAGAGACACATCGCGTTGGCTACTAAAATGACCAAAATACCCTTGTCATATAAATAGTTGTATTTTGCATTTTAAATATTTCCTAATATTACCATAAGAAAATATTAACCCTAAGGATAATGCTGCGTTTAGCAAAGTTTCCGACCTACAGGTGATGTGACTAAAGTACCCCTCTATACATCGTCGTACATTAGAGAGAAAGAAATGTACTAACACCTCTCTAAATGACATCTACCATCCTTAGGCTTCTAGTCTAATGATCCACGACTTCCTGGATTATTTTCGCTTTCCAAGGGAGCTACCCTAAAGCAAACATCCAAGTCATGTTTCCCAGGGCTTTGGATATTTAGATCATTCAGACAACCACAAGGGGCGATATAGTATAGAAACTATTTTGTACAAGTCTGTATTAACTAACTTGTCATACATATCCAACTTGCAAGTATATTGGTCCTACGATAGAACCTCAACTAGAAGCAAATCAAAGTACATGCTTCTAGCTTCGTCAGACCACCAACACATGCCCAACATGTAGTAGTACTAGTCTAGGTTTTTACCATATAGTACTTTAAAAAACCACTACTATAGGTCCTGTTCTACGTATTCGAAATACGCATATGTCATGAAGTGAGTGGACTACTCACTGGCTAAAAGTAAGCCATTTCTTATTTGGAATTCATAACATAATAATCTAAACATGATGAGATTCCCATTCTTATCAATCGGTTAAGAACAAACGTTTATGTGTTAAGTAACCCGTGATCCATACCTTACTGTGAAAGACCACCATTCACATGGATCACTTACTTAAACACAATGGGTCTTTTCCAAACGTAATTGTGCATAAATAAAATGTAAATTCACAAATAATTTCTGAAAATAAATTCTTTTATTAAAACATTCGATGTTTACATCAGAAACCTAATCTAAGAGGGCATATTTCCCAACAAATAGAATCAAGTAAGGCTTTGTTCTCACTTAACAGCTTAGCATTGTCATCTAACAAGAAATCAATTTTTATTTTTATTTCCTTGTTTCTTCTAGATAGCTTTTTAAGTTCATGAAACATGTCAACAAGTAGCTCATTCGGATCATCAAGCTTTTCACAATTAGAATAATGAAATTTAGATATAGAATTAGAAGTAGGATTTACCTTATCTTCCATGGCCTTGAAACAAATGTTTGCTTTTTCATTTTCAGAATCATGGCTTTCTTCTGTCTTGAATTCAGCTTGATCCTGAACTCCACTCAATCCTTTTCTTATCTTTTTGTTGTGCTTGGCTTATCTTTTTTTTTTTTTTTTTTTTTTTTGCTATTGGGCAATCAGAAATAAAATGCTCCGTACTCTCGCATTTATAGCATTGAGGTTTGAAGGACGAAGTTTGTCCTTTCTTTTTGCTAATTTTTTTACCTTTGCTGAACTTGCCTTTTCTAAACATCTTCTTGAATTTTCTAGTAACCATGGCCATTTCTTCATTGCCCAAATTAGTACCACCATCATAATCAGTTTGATCACCGTTAGGCTCTTCATTAACTGCTTTCAAGGCGGTTCCTCTTTTGCCTCCATCATCTTCATCATGCTCTTGAAACTTTTTTAGTTTCATTTTGTGAGTCAATATGGCACTAATTAGCTTTTCAGTGGGTAAGCTATTCAGATTTTTTGATTCCTCTATAGCCAAGGTTTTTGGCTGCCAACTCTTTGGCAATGCATCAAGTAGTTTTTTATTTTGTTCTTCAAGGGAATAAGTTTTCCCAAACACTTTTTGACCATTCATAATGTTTGTGGATCGAGTAAACATATCTGTTATGTTCTCACAAGGCTTCATGGAGAACAATTCATAGTCTCGGACAAGGAGTCCTAGATTCGATTCTTTTACTTGATTGGTCCTCTCATGGGTGACCTCAAGTAGTCTCCACATTTCGTGAGCTGAATTACAGCCACTCACTCTATTATATTCAAAAGCATCAACAGCACAACATAGAATGTTCATATCTTGAAAATTCAGTGTCATTTTGGCATTATCATTAGCATCACACATATTGCTCTGTTTAGGCACAGTTTTGTCTTCAACAATTTTCGATGGAACATATGGTCCTCTTTCAATCAACTTCCACAGCCCAAAATTAATTGAGCATACATAAATCTTCATTCTATTTTTTCAGAATGTATAATTGCTTCCATTGAATAAATGTGGTCTATTTGTTGAGGATCCTTCAATGTAAGGTAGAGAAGATGTGTTTTCCATTTGGATCTTTCCTACAAGGTTATTAAACCAAAGATAATGTAAACCAACGTTCTGATACCAATTGATAAACCTTATTTCTTTATTTTGGCTAGTTTCTCCTTTTAAATATTCTAAGTGTTTTACTCTTCTTATTATAGTATTATTTTGTTCTGGAGGGGGGTGAATAAGGTTTATGGAAAACAAATGCAATTTAAAAAATCTTTGATGTCTTTTTTATAAAGGCCGAACAAGGTGAGAGTTCAAAAATACAGACTTATGTGTTGCGTAAGAATGTTCAAAACTCTTCTAAATGATGGAAAGAAGATCTATAGTTAAGATGGGTAGATGATGCAACAATAATAGTTTTACCCAACTACATAAAAGTCTTTGATCAAATCAATGAATGCAAGGAAGAGTATAACCCTCTCAAGTTAGATGAACAGTAAAAACACAGTTACAAACAACAAGTAAAATGCAGAAGAAAAGGCTCGATGATGTATAGTGGTTCGATACTCAAATGATCTACATCCACCACCTTAAACACACACTTAAGGATTTCAACACAATCACTAAAATCTTTTTTCCAAATCAATGGTGGTAGGCAATGCCAATATTACAGAAGAGGATCACCACACTTGGTTGTACACCCAACCTCTTTAAACACACAATCACGATTCACCCTAACCGGATTCTACACCACTACCTTGATACATTCACCAAGCAAGGCTTACCCCAATTGGGTTTTACACCACAACCCTGTTACACAACAAATCACAGAAAGAAATGCAAAAATAGCTCACAGAATGAGCAGATATAAAACAGATAAGCACTAACACCTTTTACCTTTTGAAGCAATTTGATTTCGCTTTGAAGCACAATGAAAAGAAAGGTTTTTGTATTCTAAAATGTGAGGATGTTTTTGAGAAAGATAGCACAAAAATATTTTAGAAAATCATTTTTAAATGGCTTTTATAGAAGCAAAAAAATAAGGCTCCAACAGCTAGTTAACGATAAGTTTCACATTGTCAGATTTTCTAAAGTTTTGGACTCAAGGATTGAATAATGGTGCGTCCAAAAGGTAAGTCCAAAATGGCACTTTTTAAGGCAGAATCAATTTGACAATGTTCACAGAGTTTTGGATGAAGCTTTTGGATGCAGACTCAACCAAACTACTCAATCCAAAATTCTGAAGACATAAAACTTTGAAATCTTTTGTTTGTGTGCTTTAAAGTAGAAATAAACTGAATCAAAAAGTAAAGAAGATATAGGAATTCACACAGATAATACCTTAACAAAGATTCCTAGTCTAAGGTTCTTCCATAAGGATTTCTTGGTATGCAATATCTTAAACTTGGTCTTCTATTTGATCAACCATTCTTGGATTCTATTGCTCAAAAGTTACTTAGCAATCTTACTTGCACGCCTTGGAAGAACTGGGGTCAAACATATCCTATCACATATACTTCACACAAGTTAGTCCTCATCAATGTTTGCCATAAGTCAAAACACAAGTGAATGCCCTTATGGCTAACAACCCTATTTTAGAATCCCTTAGCCTCATAAATGTTTCCCTAAAGAATGTTTCAGTCATGTTTGGACATGAATATAAGCCAGATTTTCCTCTCAAATTTTAGACCTTTTCTTATGCCTTTTTATCTTCTCAAGAAACCCATTTGCTTTCAAATCACTTAACGCACACTATAAAATGTGTTTTAACTTCTTCCCACCAATAAACTTTGGAACTACGACAAAAGACTTGAAAACTAAACATAACCTATGAAAAATGTACTTTTCATCAAAGATGAGCATGTGTAGCAGTGGTAGGACATGATTGAGTGCAGGAATCACACAATAATACCATGCAGTTAAAGGCAAAGCTATTATTGGGCTTTGTATGTGGATCATCCTTTGATTTAGAGAAAATCTTACTTTCTTGAACTATGGGGCATGATTTTAAAACACAACACTGACATCCGAAACTGCATCCTTATCATGTGTTTTAAACCAACAAATGATTGGTTTTCAAGTTGGTACAGTTGAAATGGATTGTGCATGCCTGTTTCAAAACAATAAAACCATGGACACATACGAAACTCACTGAGTATTTTCACTTATACGTTTATTCTGTTTTCTTCCTTTTTTAGGAACTAGTTTTGAAACTCCTATCTATAAGAGCTGTGTTCTTGGTATGGCATCACCGAGCTGTAGTTATGTACTTAGTATTTTAGCCAGACTGTATATTGCCAACTACATGTAAATTACATTACGATTTTTGTTTTTGGTTTGTAAGTAACGAATCAATTTTTTTGTAAATTGTTATGGTGTGTAATAGAACTACTTTATTTTAAGTTTAAAATTGTTATAAAGACCCCTTATCTAGGAGATCAAACAGGGCAATGCCTATGTATTATAGGTTATATCTGTTGGGTATCTCAAGCTCGTATCCTATACGGCGCAGCAGAAAATAAAACAAGATACCATCCTAGGACCTGCCTATGTGTGAAAAACAAGACATAAAGATAATAAAGGTAACAGCTTTTTACCTTTGCTTGATTACCCAAAGAACAAAAATTTCTTTTTCAAGTCGAGGCACGATCCAGTAATCCTTTTGATCCAACTTCACGAGAGTTGAACGTCTAACCACTATAATCACAGTGTGTGATTATCTCTAACAGTAATCCACACAGAGGAATACTCAAGCACCAAAATTTCCTGTGTTAGCTGAAAAAGATGGCGGCTAGGGTTCTTCACAAGAACAATCAAGAGAGAGAGAAGAAGAAGAGAAGGTTTAGGTGGCTGCAATTTTCATGTGAATTCCACTCTAGGGTTTTTTGGTTATATCATCATAAAATAAAAAAATTCACTGAAAATCTAGAATTCTAAAACAATTAGAGTTCTCTAATTGTAATTAGAAACATCAAGTTCTTACAATTACAATTTGGACAACAAATTATAACTAATTATAATTTGTCCACGACAACTTCTCTTTCTCTCAATCAACCCCATTATGTTATCAAATAACATCTTGAGTATATAATCCTCTATTGTGTGTGACTTATTAAGTTTCCCAATCAATTGGTAGTGAACATGAATTAATCCAAATGTCTTTGAGATTAATAATCCATAATTAATTAGAATTAATCCTATTAATTCTAATCAGGATTGGTTTATTAATTTATCAATTAAAAAATCCATATTCCCATATCATGAGCGGTATCTAGCAACACATTATGACCACCAAAGAGTCTAGGAAGTCAAGTGGCTTGACATGAACCCTTTAATAACAAACTTCAGTGCAATTAACTATTTCACCATACAATATGTCATTCGATTTGGACTACGGAATTAGTTCCAACTCCCTCCAAAATTAATTCTGGCCCAAATACAATAGTACTTGTACCAGGAACCCACTACTCTAGATGTATCAATTGGAACTATTTTCAATACACAATCGTCTTGGCCAAGGACTTCTCAAGTAGTAATTTTTACAAGTAGCCGTGAGATATTCGCCCCTACTATTAGGAGTGGTGAATCCTTTATTGACCCTCTCAACTACTTTCGTTTACCTCACAATGTACCCAATATCCATCCCATAGGCAGCCCTCGATCGAGCTCCGGAGATTGGAATCAAAGTACAATGCTCAACAAACAAAGTACCTTGGAGATCTCAAGTCTAAGGATACTTGCACATTTGCTATATTGAAATTATATCATTGGCACTAAATAGTCATTCATGTGATTATCTCAAAGCTAGGTCATTCAATGAACTTGTTCCATTAACAAGCATCCATGTGTTAACTTTGAGTATCTCAATACTCACGGATATGAGAATCACTACCTGATCAAATCTAGAAGTCTAACACATGCTAGTCTTAACGCATTAATGATGTCCTGTCTCATTAATACTATGACTAAGGATTATTTAAGTACTAACACTATACAGTGTAGTAGGAATCTCATATCATGATCTCTATCATGATTTTCATAACACAGTGTTGTACTAGGGACTTTATCGAACAATTATATTACTTAAAAGTAAACAAAAGAAATTATAAGATAAATAATGCCTTTTACTAAAATACAATGTGTCATATACAATGTTCAAGTGATTACCTCTAGGGCACAATACTAACAATATCATATAAAGGAAATTAAGGATGTTACAATTGATATCAGAGCCTATGCTAGTGAATTTAGCTTACCAGTGTATTTTTATTTTCTATATAGAAATGATAGGAGTTGAAGAAAAAGGCAAAAAACCTATAGAAAAGAAGAAAAAAAGGAAAGATTATGTGGAAGAAATGCAGCCTAAAAGAAAGAATATAAGAAAGACTTGGATAGGACCTGGTCCCTGTTATTTTCATGTCCAAGTTGGTGAAGGCCCGAAACCTCGAGCTAGTCGTAAAAAAACTTTGCCACCTAAGCAACGAGATGTTAAGCCTAGTATCCCTACAGCAACTCAGAAAGCTGGAAGGAAACAGGAAGAACCAGTAGTGGTGGAGACAAAGTAGGATACCTTATTGAACTATGAATCGGAGACTGTCCCTCTTCTATATATGTATCAGAACCTATATTGGGAACTTACTCTTGGAAAATTTATTGCTTATAGGACAAAGGATCCTGAGTATTACACCGTGTCATCAAATTCTAGACCTTTAACTTCAGAATCTAATAGTGATAGTGAATGACAAGTTTAGGTGCCAGAGAAGTGTTGTAAATACGGCTATAGTGTATGTGAACTTGTATTGTACCTTCTATATAACTTTATAAGTTATGTATATAAGTGTGGATAACTTTGTGAGTTATGTGTATAAGTATTTTCTATTTTGCTAATTTTACTTGCCTATGTCTTTTATTTATTAGATATGTAATAACTAAATCCTGAACGAATAGATGCCACTATGAACAGTAACCTAGGGGCACCAAAAAGAACGAAGTGAGGAGAATGCTACGAATAGGAGAGAGAACCCATTAAATAATACAATTATGCATACACTACAGAAAATGACAGACGTTCTAGAATAAGTAGTGGACGCGCCAACCTAAGGAAGGCAATGTAATGAAGCTAAGGTGATCAAGCCTTGGAATAACTCCTAAAATTTCATCCATCTTAGTTCTATGGAAAACTAGACCAGGAACAAGAAGCCAAATCTTAGATGGAATAGATAGAGGACATTTTTGCTACTTTAAATTATTGTGATCAAAGGAAAGTACAATTTTCCACCTTTAGACTTCTAGGAGTAGCATAAAATTGGTGGCTACAGAAAAAGAAAGAGCAAGAATGGACTTGGGTGAATTTTTTTGAAGTATTCAAACAAGAGTTTATTACACGTTAGGTAGTGGAAAGAAAGGAAGAGGAATTTCAGAACTTTAAATAGGAAAAGCGAATAGTGGGGGAATTTACCCGACTTTCCAAATACTACCCACTCTTAGTGTTGGTTGAAACTGACAGAATACCACATTTTATAAAAAGATTGCACCCAAAATTAAGGCGATCACTAATTGGTATGGCACTATCTTTATACAGTGTAGCAATGGAGATTACTTCACATATTAAAGGAGAGGATTTGGAACAAGTCATGTAGAGGGCTAAAGGAGGATATTGCCCAGACCATAAAAAACCAAGAAAGGCCAACTGGCAGATAAATGGGAAATGCAATGAAAAAGAAGAGGACCTGTAACAAAAAGACCAATGGTACGATGCTATAATTTAGTGAGAAAGGCTACAAGATTGCTATTTGTTCACACCCTAGGAGGACACCTGGATGGGTGAACACATGGAAGGATCATGCTAGGACTAAGCCAGGACTAGTGAAAGGAACCTAGAACCAACCGTCTACTTCCAGAGTTGGAGGACCAAAACCTCAAGTGAATGCAAGAATAGTAGTGTTGGATAAGATGGTGGAAGGTAAGATTCTTATATTTGGTAAAGAAATTATCGTATTAATAGATCCAGGCTCTACATATTCTTTTATTGCACAATTTTTTACTCGTTATTTGGGGTGAAGGATAGCGGAAAAACATCAAAGGAAAAGGTAGTGGAAAATTTTCAATTTTTTCGAGCCACATCTAGGAGAAAGTACTTACTTTTTCTAGCTGGTCATAGATTAACCAATATGGGGACGGGTTGCACTAGAACTTCTTGTGTTGGAAGGGGAGAAGGAGGTACCTACTATTCAACTAGAATTCCCGCAAATCTTCTACTTCTATGCATGAAATGTTTTTCTCTTCATCTTCCAGAGTATGACTCTACTTTGCTTTTAGCATCAGCTTGGTGAGAGCTCCTTCTTGGATAATCAAAACACCCTCCAAGAGAGAAGGGAGAGAAGGGGTGAAAACCAGAGAGGGAGAGAAGAGCAAATGACACATACCGGAGAAGAAAAAAAAACTTAAAACCCCGTGGTGTTTTTTCTTTCTTCCTCCTCTATAATTTTTTGCTAGCTTAGGGCTTCCTCAAGCCCTAATGGCCAAAAATCATCAAGCTTTAATGGGCTTGGTGCTGTGCTAAAAATCAATCCAAGACTGGCACAATCCTCTTAATTAATTAATTATCTTTTATGGGTCTCATTAAATACCCAAAACTAATTAATTATTTCTAATTGGATTCTTAATATATATCAACATATATCGACCTAATTAATTAATTTATTCCAACCCGATTCTCTTAATTAATTAATTATCATTTTGAGGCCTTATTAAAACCCAAGACTAATTAATTAATTCTAATTGGACTCGTAGAATAAATTTTATTTCTCTTCCAAATAATTATTCATTAAGCCCAGATTGTGTCTAAAAAACACCAAGGTAACTTGAGCTACTCCGAGGACGAAGAAACATATTATGCATGGCTACTAAAATAACCAAAATGCCCTTACTATTAATAGCCGCATTTTATCAGTTTAAATATTTCCAATTATCACTATATGAAAATATTGCCCCCAAGAATAATATTACTTAAAGCAATGTCTCCGACCTATAGGTGAAATAATGGAAATACCCTTCTATGTAACACCCATTAATGAGACAGGATAAATGTTTCGACACCCATCTCAAAGACATCTACCATCCTTAGATCTATAGTCCAATAATCCATAACTCACTTGAATGTACTTGCTTATCATTAGAAGCTACCTAAAAGCACACATTCTAGAGTCACAATCCAAGGGCCCTGGATATTTAGATTATCCTAGACAATCACAAGGGGGTGATTAAACCTCACTAAGTGAAGCATAAGAACTCTTTTTGCATGAATCCGTCTTAACTGACTAGAGCAATACACCCAACATACAAGGATATTGATCTCACAAAAGAAATCTCACCCAACATACATCAAAGTATAAAACTCTAGCTTTGCCAGACCACCAACTCATACTCAAGTATAAAGGTATTCGTCCACGTTGCAACAGCAATAGTCTTGTCTCTATAATTATAATACTTTAAGAAGGATCACTACTATTAGTCCAGTTCTACATATTCGAAATATGTTTATGCCTATTATATGAGTGAACTACTCACTAATTCAAGATAAACCATTTCTCATTGGAAATCATGGCATAATAGTCTTACCATAACGAAATGCCCAGTTCCATCAAACAACTAAAAGCTCAATTTTATTTATATGATAAGTACCCATAATCTATACGTTACTCTGAAGAACGACCCAATACATAGATCGTTACTTATCATACTTGGACCTATAAATGTACAATAATATAAGAAACAAACTAAATTAAATGAATAAATATTTTATTGCAATATGTTTATATAGAATACATAGTCTTTGAAGGCATATTTTCCAACAATCTCCCACTTGCACTACAAAGACTAAGAAAGTCCATAAGTACCGACCCCTATGATATCTAAGTGTCTGCGAAACACCTTTTTTTTATCAAAGGCTAGGTGAAGGAATCCGCTAGATTGTTGATAGAGAAAATCTAATTAACCACAATATCCTGTTTTTGGATGAACCCTTAGATGAGGTGATACTTCCTTTCTATCTGCTTGCCCTTCCTATGGTTTTAAGGTTCCTTGCATTGTGACACCGTTCCAGAGTTGTCAAAATAAATGGTGATGGGTCTATCCATGTGTGGTACTACTCCAAGTTCTATGATGAACTTCTGAAGCTATACAGTTTCTTTAGAAACATCTGAAGCAGTAACGTACTCAGTTTCTATGTTAGAATTAGCAATACAAGATTGCTTGATACTTCTCCATGAAATAGCTCCTCTAGACAAAGTGAAGACAAATCCACTAATGGATTTTCTTTCATATTTATCTGCCTGAAAGTCTGAGTTTGTGTAACCGGTAGGAACCAAATCATCAGCACGTTATACAAGCATATAATCTCTCATTTCTTTAAGATATTTAAGTATATGCTTTATGGTTTGCCAGTGGGCTTCTCTTAGATTTCACTGATATCTACTAACCATGCCTACTGTAAAGTAGATATTTAACCAAGTACAAAGTATAGCATACATGAGACTTTCCATAGTTGCAGCATAAGGGATTCTGCCCATTTTCTACTTGTCTTCTTGTGTCTGAGGATACTGCTTAGAAGATCAGGATAATCTATGTCTAAAGGGTATAATAGCCCCTTTATATTAATCCATGTTGTACTTTGACCAATATCTTATCAATGTAAGCAGATTGGGATAAGCTTAACATTCTTTGCTTTTCTAAGAAGTTTAATGCCTAGAATGTAGCCAGCTTCTCCATGTCTTTCATGCTAAATTGACTAGATAGCCAAACCTTAATGAATAATAATGTCCCTACATTATTTTCAATGAGTAGAATGTCATCCACATAAAATACTAAGAAAATCACTTTGCCAGTATCTAATTTCTTATACACACATAGTTCATCCACGTTTTGAATGAAACCATAAGCTTTCACGATTTCATCAAGATGTATTTTCCATACTCATGATGCTTACTTAAGTCCATAGATGGACTTCTTAAGCTTATAGACTATTTTCTCTTGACCTCAAATAACAAAATCTTCAGGTTGGGACATAAAGATGTCTTTGCTAAGATAGCCATTTAAGAAGGCCATCTTGACATCTAATAGGGGCTAAAAATCATCATTATATTCCTAGTTATTTAAGGCTAATTTGAGACACTTTTGATGCAATAATTAGTCACATTCCTTCCTATTTGATATTTCACTTATAAAAATACTTTTCTATAATTTTATGAAAAAATAGCTGAAATTTGGAGCTAATTATGTAATTTTCCAGTACAGACCCAGCAACAGGCTAAGAAGATGGACCTGGCACAATCCTATACTGGAAGAACAAAGAAAATTGGAAAATAATAGATGAAATAGAGAATGTGCAATTAGAAATTAAAAAGGAGACAATGGCTCACGGCGTGGCTCAGTGGCTTAACCAAAAGCAAAAGCAACAAAGAAATGAATGCAATCAGTGGGCCAAGGTAAGAATAACAAAGAAATAAAGCAAAAGGGGAAGAAGATATTATCATGCTGCTATATTCAGTGAGAATAAAGACAGGAGAAAAAGCTTCATTGGCTTGGAGAAGTCGACAGCAAGAAGAGGAGAAAGCTTCGGTCAGTAAGCAGGGAAAATAAATGCGACTCAGCAAGCCAATTGCAACAATAAAATGCTTCTCGATTGGATGGCTCGGTTCGCAGCTTGGATGAGCTAATGCAAATTTAAAGGAGATTTTGGCAATTCAGTAGCTCAATTGAAGCCAATTTCAGTTCAAATAAATAGAAGCTTTAGTGCATACGACAACAATGTTAAGAGTATGTATCATTGTTCATTGTTTGATTACTTATTATCATTGGTTATTGATAAATACTCATAGACAAATAGACATCTTGTCTATGAGTATTTATCTCTTTCATTTGTTTTCTTTTTCTTGAACAATGATGATTTTAATTCTTTAATTGTATTTAGATATTATTCTTGGATTTATGATTTTGAGTTAATTTAGTTCTTTGATTAATTAATTATTTTCTTTGGTGTTTGATTACTTGTTATCATTGGTTATTGATGTGTGTTTTTCTAATTGACTTGAGACAATGATGTTAGGAGTTTCAATGCATTAATTTTGTATTTGTCTAATCTCGATGAACTTGGGGGATGGAGTTAAGATTATAGGACTAAATAATCAAAGATTAGTTTATTTCACATCGAGAAAAGGGTTATTAGCTAATTTTATACTCATAAGGAATTGAGCTCACTGCATGTTTTGGTTATATTAGCTTGATTGGCAAATCTGTTAATTTAATCAAAATATAGAATTCCATGGATTGGGAAACGAAGTGGGATTTTTTAAAATTAGATTCATGACTTGTAAAATGATTGAATTTTACTTTATATTCTTTTATGATGCCAAGAAAATAGTTGGTTGTGATAAGTGTTAAATAATTCATATCATGTTTTTTAGAATAATTATTTGATTACATGTTTTTCTCTCCATGAGTGTTATATATATATATATATATATATATATATATATATACATATTTATAATTTTTATTATTATTTATATTTCTTTAACAATTTAGTTTATAGGTTAAACAATGAATGAAAAGTGACTAGTGTGTACTTGTTCCTTTAAGGATTGATACTTGTTAATTCGCTATACTATGATTGCGATGAATATATTTGCTCGTATGTGTATTTTAGGATTAGCCATGTAAATATGTAAATAGGTAGATATATATTTATAATTACTAACTTGTCTTTGTATGTTTGCATATATTGTATCTGTAGTTATTTAATTTTGCTAACCTAATGTTAATGTGAAATATGTGTACTAATTATATTTTTAATTTGATGATTTTTCTGTCTATAATTTTAAGTCAATACTAACTCTTTTTCTTGTCAGATTTGGACTTTTGCTGACACAATATTTTAGATAGATTGAATTTATGTTATTTTATTTTATTATTTATTTATTTATAATTTATAATTTTAGTTTAATATTTAATTTAGGAACTCATGTTTTAAATGTACTCTATTCATGCATTCAATTAGGATAGTTCTTTTTTATTATTTTTTTAAAAATAAAATTTTAGGCCAGAGCTGACCTGGCGCCAGGCCAGAAAATGGCCCGGGCACTGGTCCAGCACTGCCCAACAATAAACAAAAAAAAGAAAAAAAATCCCTTTTTCGTTTGTTTCCTTATTTTTTTTTCCCTTTCCTCCCAGATTCTTCCTATTTTGTCTTTTCATTCCTTTTTCCTTTTTCTTTTTCTTTCTTGTTTGTCACTTGAAGAACCAACCCCCTCCTAAATTCCTTTCTTTGTGGTCTATTTCACTGCGTTAGTCTTTCTTTCTTCTTCACCCTTCTCTTCTTCTCCTATGAATTATCCCCCATGAATTAAAAATTTTAAAGCTTATACATTGGGAAATACATTGGTGGAAACATTCTCTTCATGTTAAGGTAGATTTTACCCTCTTGAATTTCTTAGCCTTTTGTATCTGTATTTTTGAGGAAAAATTTACTAGACATGGACATATCTTTGTTGAGTTTATTTGGTGGTAGAAAAATGCATAGAATAGATTGTGAGTCTTGTGATTGCTTCTCAACATTAGCTATGTATTTTTCTAGAATTTTTTGTGCCTCCTAGTGATATTTTGCTATGATGATTGAAGTTGGTAGTAACACCCCTACTAAAAGTACAACAGAAGCAGATCAACACCGAGTTGCGCCCCCGTCCAGTTACCCAGACAAGGGGTCTTTATAACGAAAATCAACAGAGTATGCGAGTCCAGATTCATACAACAACCCATACTGATGGTCAAGTGCGCATAAGTAATAAAGAATTTCATACATGAAAGTTTCCATTCAACCTCAGTAATTAAGTACATTATCTAAAAAGGGAAATGTCTGAACCTATTCTGCTGTCACTGTGATATCGTCCTCTATCATTAGATCCTTTCAACTCCAGATCCTACAAAAGGGTAAGGTAAAAGACACGTGTGAGTGGAAAATTACTCAGTGAGTCCCGTGTGTGCTAATGTTTTATTAAAGAAGCAGAGTACACAAAACTTTTATGAAATAACGTATCATTTGTTCATTAGAAATGAATCCAAAACATTTTAATGAAGAGTGTATTCAAAACTCAATAAGTTTTTGGAAAATGGTGTTTCAACTTTCAAATCATTGCCCCATTTTTTCCCAATCACAGGCACTTCTCCAACAGAAGGTCGGCCTGTATGCAAGTCCCGCAGTCCTTGCCTTCAACTACACGGTCACTTATGTCAGGGACTGTACCTTACAACTCGACACCTGTGTCATGCCGGAACAGTGAGTAGCGTACAAATGTACCTCACCCTTGCACTTAGGGATCTTTAACTTGCCACCATAAGCCAGGGATCCCAATCCTGACGTCAATCACCATCGAGGTGGCAAGGGATTGAACATACCGAGTGTACCCACCCGGTCTCATGTGAACAATCCACCATCATAATCAATAGGCAATTGCCAAGTTCGAAACGGCTAGCCAGGATGACTCATCTCAATGTCCTGTCGCCCTATTTAGAGTAAGACAATCCCCAGAACTGATCAGGTTACTTGGGGTCGTCTATCTCTAACATGGGCTAGTACAAATATCAAAGTCCTTACTGAGTACTCAATGTCACCAACCCCGTCTGACTGATCAAGTCAGAGGGTTATCTGATCTCATAGAATTTTCACATCAAAACAGTTTTTGGGGCAAAACAACATTTTTTCAAAATCATGATGAAACCAGATAAAGGGTTCAATTTACACATCAAAACGTGTTTCTAAAAGTAACCGGATCATTTTCCCCATACTCGATCACAAAAGTCTTTTTCAAGGGTATTCAGGTCATTTTACCGATACCCAATTTTCAAAAGATTTTCCAAAGGTATTTGGGTCATTTTACCCTTACTAGATTTGAGAAATGAGTTCCAATAAGGATATTTCGGTCATTTACCGAATACTTGAGTTCCAAAGGTTTTCATAAAATATTCCAATAAGGACATTTGGAATATTTTCCAAATACCCGATTCCAAAAAGGAACTCATTTAAGGAAATCCAGAATTCTAATCTAAAAAAAAAGATTAAATTCAATGTTTCCAAACATATTTCCATAAAATGTTCCAAACGGTATATAATATAGCATTTCATGGAAAAACAATAAACACTAAATTTAGAAAGAGTTTTAGAAATCCAAGGGACAGACCTGTGTCCTAAGCAATCATTTCCATTCATGGCCGTTTAACCTTTGTTTCTACCGTTTTCGATGTTCCGTTGACCGTTTATTGCTAAACCTACGTCAAACACCGTTTTCGGGTCAATTCATGTTTGGTCAAAAAATAGCCGACGGGTAGCCGACGTGCCCTATGGTTAGCCAACGTTCGACCATTGTTTAGCTAATGGGGCCGACGGTTTGCCGACGAGGCCTATGGTTAGCCGTCAGTCAAGGAAAATGTTTAACTTTCGTTCACGTCGTTTGATCAATTCTTTCATTTTCCTTTTTCCACATCCTTCCTCCCTTCATAAACAAGGGATTCACTTCATGTTTTCCCAATTAATTTATCCAAAATCACATAAGTAGTCACCCTTAAGTCCATTCATTTTCGGACTACTTTTTGGAATTTCATTGGTTTGACACACCATTTTATTTTACACATAACTTTCAATTTACAGCTCCAATTTGGCTTTATGATATACCAAAATGACCGTAAGACTCTTAAATTTAATTCAGTATAGACTATTTTTAGATTTCTTGTAACACCCCACTACTTAGGCCCAACAGGGCCGGGGATGTCGCCCCGTCTAATGGACAAGGGGTCTTTATAACTAGGTCACATAAAATAAAATAAATATTTTAAAATTAAACTTATTACAACCCAAAAGATAAATATAGGAACAATTCCGAAATAAATTATTTGTTACAATCTCTCAAACATCCCATAAAGAAAATAACATAAAGTCTTCAAAGCATAGGCAACACGTCTAGCTATTGACCTCCACAGCCGGATCAACTTGTAAACATGGTATAAAAGGTGATGAGATAAAAATCTCAGTAAGCCCATGTGTGCTTTGAGTGTTTCAAGTAAAATAATTCATGTATGCAAGTTGTAAAAGTTTCATAAGAGAAAGTGCTGGCAAGTATTAAATAAGTATTGAAAATAAAGAGTGGTGTTTTGCTTTCTAATCCACACATGTGCACAATAAATACAACCACTCAAATGGGTAGCCATGGGTTACCACACGTTGGGCCCCATGACTAAGCAACGGTCAGAATGTCACACTTTGTTCAAGCTAACAAAAGGTAGGTGTATGGCCTACTGGGTGAGATACTCCTCCATCTCTACACCCAAACTTACCGGTTGTCCACTCCGAAAACACACAGTCCACGTGACTGAAACTTGCTAGCTCGGACCGACATGACCTACTGGACTAGCATTCTATCCAAGAAGGACTCACCCCTCAGAGGTGGCCACCTACTGAGAGACTTACCCTAACCCTTCAAAGACTAGTCCTGGTAGTCTACTCTTATTGAGTACTCAACGTTGATTGTCCCACTTGGGAGAAAATGGATCATACATTGCTTTATTTGGAAATAGCAATTAAGGGTTCTAAAATTCTTGTCAAAGTTGAGTTTTAGAAAAAGTTTAGCATTTTGTGTAAAACTACTTGTTTGATTTTCAAATGATTTTCTTGACTGCAATAAATAGGAAAACAGCCATTAATTGCCTTTACAACATGAATATCCATACACATTGCATTTAGCTTGCCACAGTAATTTTTGGTCTTCACAAAATTCCATGCAGGAGCTTACCTGATTCTTTGCTTGCTCAAATTCAAAAGTCTTCCAAGGCTGACCTAACCCCGCCTAGGGTAAACACAAAACATAAGGTTACACTCAAGCTAAATTCACTTACACAAATAATCCTAGTTCAACTTATTACAATCACGACCCTAATGTCCTAAGCTTTAAGGCTAGCTGGTAAAGAATTTTATAAAATAAGTCTAGTTTGATAAGTTAAAATAACTAGGGGTTTTAAAATAATTGTTAATAAATTATAGACTCAAATAATAATTCTTGAGTGTTATTATTAATAAATAAACTAAGGTTTGAATATTGAATAATACCAAGCCCTAAATAATATTAATAAATGGTAATTTAAAAATAGCTTTATTATAAATAAATAATAAATTACAATTAATTTTTAATTAATTTTTAATAGATAATAAATAATCGGTAATAAATAAAATTAATAATAAATGAATTATATTAAATTTTTGTTTAATAAATAACAAACAAATTTTAATATAAATAATATTTATGAATATAGGCAAAAGTTTGAACTATGGTCTACAAGGTCATTATTATTATTTATATAAAAGATCTTATTTAATATTATGCCTATGCATATATTATTTTTAAGGAAAAATATCATTTATTTGACTAGTAAAATATCAATATTTCATGTAACATCCCATTTCCAAAACTTCCTAGCAATTTCGAAATCCTTAGAGGATAATATAGTAATAATTTTAATTAAGGCAATAAAATTTACTAATTAAAATAGCCTAGGATCAACAAGAACATAATCATGATTTCCTATTGGTAACAAGAATCATGAACATTTTCTTCAACATCAAACAACAAACTAATCCACTCATGAACATATGCTTAAATCAACACTTGCTATCACATGGCCAAACAATCATGATCATGGCTTCAATGGAGATAAGAACATAAAAAATCCTATTCACCAAAGGTGACAAAACATCTAGCATGCTTAAACATTCATAATTCTCTTAGGCCATGATGAACATACATCGATTCTCAAGGAAATCCATATAGCTTAAACATGATCACTCATTCTCATGTCCTAATCCCAACCCCTTTATTCAAATGCATATACTCAATCCCCCATTCATATTTTATTCTTCGTATCAATATCTAAGAGACATGAATGCTGAATTAAAAAGAAGGTTTAAGGAGAAATACTTGATTGATGAACACTTCGATGAAGATTTAAGAAGGTCCACGCTTGAGAGTCTTGAATTGTCCAAGAGAGAAGGAGAGAAAATAGGCATGGTTGTCATAACCATTTTGGCCGAGAGAGAGAGGGAGAGAGAGAGAGAGAGAGAGAGAGAGAGAGAGAGAGAGAGAGAGAAAGAGCATTAGCATGATATGTTAAAGATTGAAGGGAAGAAGATGAACAAAAGAATTGTTCTTAGCTACCTTGATGATGTTCTTGAGACTTCAATGGAAAAACTGGTTTTGATCCGAATGCTAATTTTTGTTTTCGAGATTTAATGTTATAAATTCCAGAAATGAACTCTAGGGAGTATGTAGGAGTGTTCTGGAGTTTTTGAGAGGGATTGGAGGTGTTTAGAGTAGTCTTTGGCTTAAATAAAGGTAGTGTGTGTTCTTGGTGAAAATGGAGAGAGTTGAGGGAAAATGCTGGACGAATTGCTGGTGAGTGCTGGCCGAATGGTCTATGGAATTCAGGGGTTTCGGTTTTCAACTTAGAGAGGGAGAGAAAAAATCTGATTGTTTGAAATTCAAATGGAGTGATTTGAGGAGTGGTTTGAGGTATAGAATATGTTAATGGTGTTTGATTGAGAGAGGTTTCCTTGCTCTTCAATGGTGCCGGTTGGACTGCTTGGTTTTGCTAAAATGAATGAAGGTTAATATAGCTCTAAGGCTGGCTGAAATTCAGTTTACAATGGCAGAGAAAATTCTGGTTTGCTAGCTTGATACAAGAGTGATTTAATGAAGCAAGAATTCTGGAATTTTTTTGAAGTTCAAATGAGTTTTGGATAAAGTGATCTTAGGAGGTTTTTGAGGTATGATTATGGAGTCCAAGTACTCAAGGTAAGTGTGGAGGTTAATGGTGTTCAGTCCATGGCTGAACTAGGTCCAATTTACAGAGGTTTGAAGATGTTTTTCGGTCTAGGCCTAGGGAGACAAAACTGGAATTTTTTTTCTGGTTCCAACTTGTTCAAGGTTTCAAATGGAAAAGCTTTTCGATGCAGAATTTTCTGCATTTCTTCAGCCCGATTTGCAGCTGGTTTTCTTGGAGTGTTTGAGGGTCTTTTAAGGGTGGTCTTCCAGCTTCCTTTATGGAGGAAAATTAGAGAAGTTTGCTGGCTTGAAGGTGGAATAAAACAGCTTCATTTTTTGGTTTGTGCAGTTTGTGCAGTCCGAATTTTGCACAGAATTTTCAGTCTTCAAGCCATATGAAATGACCATTTTTCTGGCAACAAATGGTTAGGATTATTGGCTGAATTTTTTTGAAAGCTGGACTGTCAAGAATGCTGGAATTTTTCCAGATTTTTCTTCATTAAAACCATGAACAACATGAATGTAGGATTGAATGTTCTACCATGGTGATTTATTTCTCTTGGGAATCCTTCCTAACTTCTCTCCTATTTTCGGCCAATCCTCTATCCTTCAAGACTGATTTTTGAAATTCAAGGCTGAAGAATTATCACAGAATTTTTGGAATTTAAAAGAAGAGATTTAATTGATTTTGGTTTATTTAAATTATGAAGATGTTAGGACAAAGCTAGAGGTAATAAAAAGGACAAGAATTCCTCTAGAATTTTTTTTAGGACATGCTTATATGATCAAGACATTCTCTTCATGTCTCCCCTAAGACAACATTCCTATTTTTATGGAATGCAAGAAAACAAAATTCAAACTTAATCAAGATAAAAACTTAGATGATGGGATTTGAACTCATGACCTTAGAGATTAATTCCAAAACTCTAACCACTAAACCACAACACTCTTGTTCTTATCTTCTCACCTACATATTCCTCTTATTTAACCCTCAAGCTATCTTCCTATTTTGACCTCAAGCAAAATTACCATTTTACCCTTCCTACTCAATAAGCATAACTAAGCCTTTTAACCTATAAACCACAATTCTAAAGCACATAAAATCATTCAAACACACACACATATATATATATATATATTCATGCAAAATAATATGATATGCATCCCGACCCCCTTACTCTAGGGTTGGCTTTAGGTGGGGTTTCACAGTTCTGGTTCCAGTATCATTGTACTGGGCAAAAACAGCTTCAGTAGTTTTGACTTAGTTTCACTATTCATTCTTTCTTTATCATTCTGCAATTTTCCAGTTTGACACCCTAATTTGTTTTGCCCATAACTTTTAATCCACAAATCCAAATGATGTCAAACCAATTGTAAAATATCCTTAAGACATTCCTTTACAAGTTACAATTCATGGAGTACTAATTCTGTTGTCCATTTTGTTCAGTTTTGAACACAGAGATCCAGTAGTAAAATCCTATTACTAATATGGCACATTTTCCTATTTTCACCATAACTTTTGATCCGTAAATCCGATTAACCACAAACTTGTTCTAAAATGTCTCTATGATCCTTAGATACAAATATATGTGCCTGTTTTGTTCAAATCCAGAAACGTTACAGATTTACTGAACATAAAATCTCCCATAATTTTCGGCACACAAGGACAGCTTTCAAACAACTTCACCGAACTAGTTTCCAAAATTCACACATAAACTTCTCACAATATATATACCAAAATGATCTCCATACTTTATATAATAACTTTACTTCAAGTAAGGTAGATATTTACCTTTTCTTTGCTGCATTTGGAGGCTGAACAGTCCAAGCATCTTCTTGCTTTTCTCTCTCTCTTTCTCTCCTCTGTATTTCCAGTTTCTCTCTCTCTCTCGCTCTCTTCTCTATTTCCTTTTCTTTTCTCTTCTCTCTTTTCTCTCTTGTTTCCTCCGAAATTCTGGCTATCTAAAGCCATTTTAGTTGGCCTTCATGGCCTATATATAGAGGAATATGGTCTTCAAGTCAAAGGTTCATTAAATGGTCTCAAACATTTGGAAGCTCTTGATTGCTCCACCTAGCTACTTAGGTGTCATTTAGAATATTCAAGAATTCTATGGTGATTTGGCAATTCTAGAAGCCCTTAGATCTTTATAGAATTCAAAAGAAAATTGTAGAATATCCTAGAAGGTCTTGGATTTATTTAGAACCTACAAGAGCTTTGGTGATGCTTGTAGAAATCCCTAGAATTCTCAAGAACCATTAGATATTTTCTAACCTTGCATGGCCATGCATAATCAACCATGGTTAACTTGCTCAAATCAAGATTAGCTTAATTAAGCTTGTTCAAATGAAGTCAAAAGGCAGTCCAACTTGGTCAAGATTGTCATGCTTGTGGGCCATCCTTATTTATTTCTTGTGGGCCCTCTAAATTATCTCAACTCATCACAACCAATCAAATAGAAGCACTTGACCTCATTAACCAATCACTAAACAACACTTATTTTCATCCACCAATCATAAGAAGCCACACGTTCCATTTCCAACCGTAATTTCTATTTTCTTCATAAATGACCAAAATCGGGTCTGTAATGGAAAAATATTTTATTTCACTATCCAACTCCAAAAATTCAACTGAATCCATTGGTAACACTAAAATTCTTCAATTCCCTCTCTACTTGGTCAAATTCGCGAACGAAGTCACGAACGCGGCCAAAATGACGAAAATGCCCCCGATACCCCGTGTGGCATATTTCGCACAAAAACGTGCGTCTCATTGCACTAATCAATTTCTCTTTCTAGAGTACCCTAAAATTCTTATTTTGTTGATCTTAATAGCCTTCCAAAAATTTAGGGTACGGGTAGAACAAATCCAATAATTACATCTAGGTCCGGACAAAACTTTATTTCACCAAAGTATTCGTTTCAATGCACCGATCAACTTTTGCTCTGGCCGTTGATATAACTTCGCATCCCATTATATGTAGTAGCAAATTGGAAGTAAAATGTGGGGTGTTACATCCTCCTCCTTACAAAAATTTCGACCTCGAAATTTGGTTTATACTTGGAATAAATCTAGATTACTTTTTCAACATCCTTGCTTTTGTTTTTCCCAAGTTGCCTCTTCCATAGCATGATAATTCCACGATACTTGTACAAGTGGTATTTTCTCATTCCGCGATTTCTTTTCAGCATACTTCACGATCTTAACAGGCTCTTCCTTATTCTTCAAGCTTAGAGTCAACTCAATGGGTTCTTTATTCAAAATGTGGGCAAGATTAGCCACATACTTTCGAAGTTGAGGTCAATAAAACATGCTGTGAATAACTTGAAATTTTACTGGTAACTTCAAACCGACAGGCTACTTTCTCAATCCTCTCAACAATAGGGTACGGTCTAGTGTCTTTTCTTATTTTTTGATTCCCTATTGTTATTGTGGAGCCAACTTCAAGAATATATGATTTCATTCTACAATTTCCAAATCTCTCTTACGTCGATTCGTATGACCTTTTTGTCTATTCTGAACTGCCTTCAATTTAACATTAATTATCTTCACAGCTTGTCGGACTTTTTCAGGTCCCAAAGCATCCTGTTCACCTATTCTTTTTTTTTTTTTTACTTTATTTCCTTCCATAAAGAGCTTCAAGTGGGACTATTCCAATGGTTATTTGATAACTATTATTGTATATGAATCATGCATGCGCTAAATTATCAATCTACTTAACTCCAAAATTTATAATACATGCTTAGAACATGTCTTCCAAAATTTCCATTCACTCGTTCTGTCTGTCCAAACGCGTATAGGTGCGCTGCTATGCTGAACTTTATTATGTTCCCATACCTCTACTGCAGCTTAGTCCAAAACTTTGAGGTAAATCTACGATCTCGATCTGACACAGTACTAGAGGATACTCATGCAGTCTGATTACTTCCTCTATATAGATTTCACTTAACTGCTCTAAGGAATTTCGTTAATTAATAGAAATGAAATGAGCAGACTTAGCCAGTCGATCCATCATCACCCAATAGTATCTTGCCGCTCCATTTTCATAAGTAATCCTGTAATGAGGTCTATAGTAATTTCATTCCATTTCCACCATAGAGTAGATAATGGTTGTAACCCTCCAGGCCATTGTTGATTGGCTTTTCTTTCTTTCTTTCTTTTTTTTTTTTTTTTTGACAGATTAAACATTGTTTACAAAGTCTAAATTGTCCTTTTCCTTACCAATCCACCAATAATATTGTTTTAGGTTCTAATACATCTCTACGGCTCCTTGATGGGTGGTATACTTACTCCAAAGTGACTTCGCTAAACATCTTATCTCCTTGTATATTGTTTCAAAATACAATGCCAGCCCCAATAGCAATTCATCCCATCATCATCCTTTCAGAACTCATCTTCTCCCGTATTCGCCTCATTTTGCACTAACTTTTGCGCTTTTCATCTTCATCTTACTCTCTTCCCGACTGTTGTAGGAAGGCAGGTTGAATAGAAGTATTACTTATCCTTATTTCTCCGTCTACTACAAACACTTCTAACTCCGGAATTTGTAATGTCCGAAGAGCTAATAAATTCGCCTCCCTACTGAGGACATTTACTATTGTGTTTGCTTTTCTAGGATGATATTTAATTAGACATTGAAATCCTTCCAAAAATTCTATCCATCAACTTTACCTTATGTTCAAATCCTTTCGAGTAAAAGCACACTTCAATCTCTTGAGGTCGGTGGAGATTTCTAACTCAGCTCCACATAAATAATATCTCTACTCCAAAAGGGAAGGGCAAACACAATAGTAACTAACTCCAAATCATGTATACTGTAATTCTCTTCATGAAGTTTCCATTTCCTAAAGATATAAGCTATCCCTTTCTTTCCTGCATCAATACTCCTTTCAATCCTTCCTTTGACATATTTGTGTACTTCTCATAAGGCTTGTCCATCATTGGCAATGTTAAAATAAGGGGGAGCTTAATCCTTTTCTCAACTCCCGATATTTTCCCTCATATTATCTAGTCCAAATATAAGAAACTTTCTTTTGGGTGAGTCGACTCAAGTAAAGCGATCTTAGGAAATTTCTTAGTAGATCTCCGATAATATCCTGCAAATCTCAAAAAATATCATATTCGGACAGAATTTCATGAAGTTTCCAGTTCATCGCTACTTTAACTTTTTCAGGATCTACTGTATTCGCGACTTTGGATATCATATGTCCCAAGAATGCTACTTCTTGTAGCTAAGACTCACACTTACTGAGTTTTGTATATAGTTTAGACTAACTTAACTTTCCTAATACTTTCTGAAGATTATTGTTCATGTCATTAGGGATCTTTGGAGTACACTAGAATATCATCTATGAATAGAGCCACAAACTGGGCCGAGATGTCCGGAGCGTTAGATCTGTGAAACGACAGGCATCAATGATACCAAAGGGGCATCACTACAAGCTCAAAAGTCCATATCATGTTAAATGCAGTTTTCAGTATATTTTCTTTCTGAATCTGAACTTAATAATATCCTTGCCTCAAGTCTAACTTTGAGAATCATCCTGTCCTTCGTAACTGATCGAATAATTCATCTATCATGGGCAATAGATATTTATTCTCTTTTTTTCTGCATTTAACCTCATAAATCTATATACATCCGTGGTAACTCAACTTTCTTTCTAGCAGACAAGATGGGTACTCCCCAGAGTGGAGTACTAGCTAATGGAATTCTGGCTCTATTAATTCCTTTACTTATTTCTTAAACTCCTGCAATTTTGTAGGTACCATTCAATAAGGAGTTCTTGAAATTAGCTTTGCCAATGTCACTAACTTAATAGAAAATTCTACTTCTCTCTTCAGTGGTAATTCCTTCAATTTTACTAGAAAAGCATCCAAATACTCGTTTATAATAGGAACTTCTTCAGGTTTCTTAACCCCTCCTGACTTATTAATTACATAGGCCCTGTACACCATTTCCAATTATATTCCGGGCCTTGAGTCCCATTGTACAAGTATTATTTTTCCTCCCAGTCTCATCTGTAATACCCCACTACCTAAGCCCGCCAATGACGGGCAGAAAATAGAGGAGCATGCTTCAACGGGAAAAAAATAGAGAAACCCCCCCCCGCAAGCCTTAAAAGCCGCACGAAAGCGTTAAGATCATACTTTTACGTGCTTTAAACCTACTAGGTTGAGTAGGAGTGAATTTTACGACAGGAATTACTTCGCCTTACCCACTTGAAGAAGCTTCCGGTTGAAAACCTGCTAACCTCCTACTTCGCCTTGTTTTGCATGAATGCCAAGCCTTTCAGCTCTCAGAATATGCCGCTGCCCAACCTCTAGTCGGTGAACACAACAGTGAAGAAGAACGGTCTCAAGTCTTCTTGGTTCTCTTGCTATTGGTTAGCAAAGCTCCAAGGAGAACAACAAAGAAGAATGAGACGTTAGAGTGAGAGAGAGAGAGAGGCGTTAGTCTCTATTGTTGTTAGGGAGATAAGGGTTTTTCTTTCACCAGAGACTTGTTTTATTGGTCAGCCAAAACTAGGTCTCTAATTATCTGATAAACATATTCTCGGGATATCATATTTCAAACACCCGGATGTTATCCTGAGAATAAGTTTGGCTTAACCCTAAACTCATATGAACCGTATCTGGAAAAAACCCTACGGTCCAAGCTATTGGGCATAAATAATATTTATTATTTTTCTTGGACCCAAAAGGCCCAAAATAATAAACACTAATTGTTTATTTCCTGGGCTTATAGAAATGACCCAATAAATAATTAATGAGCCCAAATGAACAAAAAATAATTAATCTTTAATTATTTATATCTTGGGCTTATATAAATAACCTAATAAATAATTAAGCATTAATTATTTCTCCCTAGTTTAAGCCCAGGTTAATTTTCTAATTATTCATACTGGACATAGGCCCTAAATAATTAATTAACCAGTTAAACCAGATAATTAATTTCTCTCAACTCCTATTCTATTTTATTTATTTATTTATTTTATTCCAGTCTAATTATAAATTAGACATCCTGAATAAAAATAAAATAAAATAAAATAAAATAAAATCCTCTTGAACTGAGACCAATTCCTCAACCCAAAATTAATTAGGACTTACGGGCTATTCCGAGGACCAAAAAGACACATCGCCTTGCTGCTAAAATGATCAAAATACCCATGCCATATAAATAGTTGTATTTTGCATTTTAAATATTTTATAACATCACCATAAGGAAATATTGACCCTAAGGACAATGCTGCATTAGCAAAGTCTCCGACCTACAGGTGAAATAACTAAAATACCCCTCTACACATCGCCGTACATTTAGAGAGGAAGAAATGTATTAACACCCCTCTAAATGACATCTACCATCCTTAGGCTTCTAGTCCAATGATCTACGACTTCTTGGAGTGTTTTCGCTTTCCAAGGGAGCTATCCTAAAGCAAATATCCGAGTCATGTTTCCAGGGCCCTGGACATTTTAGACCATTCGGACAACCACAAAGGGCGATATAGTGTAGAAACTATCTTGTATAAGTCTGTCTTAACTAACTAGTTACATATACCTAATACACAAGTATATTGGTTCTACTATAAAACCTCAACTATAGCATATCAAAGTATATGCTTCCAGCTTCGTCAGACCACCAACTCATAGTCAAGTCATAGAGCATTAGTCCACGCTGTAGCGGTAGTAGTCTAGGTTTTTATCATATAGTACTTTTAGAAACCACTACTACAGGTCCTGCCCTACGTATTCGAAATACGCTTATGTCATGAAGTGAGTGGACTACTCACGGCTAAAGGTAAGCCATTCCCCATTTAGAATTCATAACATAATAACCTAAACATGATGAGATTCCTAGTCTCATCAATAGGTTAAGAACAAATGTATGTGTGTTAAATAACTCATGATCCATACCTTACTGTGAAAGACCACCATTCACATGGATCACTTATTTAAACATAATGGGTCTATTCCAAACAAAAATTGTGCACAAAAAATAAATTCACAAACAATTTCTGAAAATAAATTCTTTTATTAAAATATTCGATTTTACATCAGAAACCTAGTCTAAGAGGGCATACAATCCAACAGCCAAGGCCGGGGATGCCGCCCCATCCAAAAGACAAGGGGTCTTTATAACTAGGTCACACAAATAAAATAGCGGAATAAAAATAATACTTTAACTTAAAATTTATTACATCCCAAGAATAAATCCATGATTCCCGAAACAAATCCATAAGTAAAATTATCCACTCACAACTCCCCATAGCAACACATAAAAATAAATGACAACATTCTCTTCCAAGGCAGATAACACTAGCTACTCATCCCCACAGCACGATCGACCTGAAATCATGGTAAAAAGGTGATAACACAAAAATCGCAGCAAGTCCGTGTGTGCTTTGAGTGTCCACTGGAAATAGTTCATGAATGCAAAGTATAAAACCTTTATAAGAGAAATACTGGCAAGCAATAAACATTAGTCAAAATCAAGAGTGGTGTTTTGGCTTTTTCAACCATACATAATCAATAAAATCAACCACTCAAAAGAAATGATCATGGGTTACCACACGTTGGGCCCCATAACCGGTCAGAATGCCGACACTTTGTGCAAACTGACAAAAAAGGTAGGTGATCGGCCTACTGGGCAAGATACTCCTCCTTCTCTATACCCAAACAACAACCGGGTGTCCATTTCGGCAAAACACAGTCACTTTACTGAAAAATAAACAACTACTAGCTCAGACCGGCACGACTTACTGGACTGACATCTTATCCGGGAAGGACTCACCCCTCAGAGGTGGCCACCTACTGAGAGACTCACCCTAACCCTCCAAAGACTAATCCTAACAGTCCACCCTTATTGAGTACTCAACGTAACGTAACCCACTTGGGAAAATGAACAAACCATAGTTCCACATGAAAATGGCAATTAAGGTCTCCAAAGTCTTTGTCAAAATCAGTTTTGGAAAGAGTTTTGAGTTTGAGTAAATTTGCTTATGGATTTTCAAATAATTTGTTTGACTGAAATAAGAAATGAGTCAATCCTCAATTGCCTTACAGAAATGAGTGTCCATGCACTCTACATTTGGCTTGCCACAATAAACATTTTACATCAATAAGGTTTTATGCAGGAGCTTACCTGATTCTTGCTCACAATAAAAGGTCTCCAACAGCTGACCTAACCCCGCATGGGCAAATACAAACCACAATCAAACTCAAGCCAAAATCCACTTTCTCAATTTAAAACAACTCAACTCACTACTGCCATGATCCTAGTGTCCCAAGCTTTTAAGGCCAAACGATAAATAAATAGGTCTATAAGCTAAGCCTAATTTGATATTTAAAATAATTAATGTTTTGAGAAACAAGTACTAATAAGTTGAAGGTTTAAATCTTATTAAGATAAATTCAGAGTTTAATTGGTGACAAGTCTTAGGTATTAGGTAAAATAATGATTTATTAATAATTAATTGCTAAAAATAATTGATAACTAAAATTAGTTAAAAATGAATTTTAATGAGTCTTGATTGAAAGATAATAAATAAATTTTAATAGGTTTTGGTTAAAAGATAATAATTAAATTTTAATACTAAATATTTTACTTATTATGATTATTTTCATAAAAAGGCTTTAGTTGATTTCATCATTTTACATATAATATATATATATATATATATATATATATATTATTTTTCTAGAAAAAGCTATTATTTATTGGACTAAAATATCCTTATTATATATATATTAATCCAAATCTACCCTTCCAAGGGTTTTTCCGAAATTACTAGCAAAAATCATAATATTAAATATTTTATTGAAGGAATAAAATTAGCTTAGGGACAACTAGATCATGACCATAGTTCTATTGCTAACCATAATCATAAACATTTACAACCCTTCAATTCATCAAATCATCTAAATCATGCATACAAGTATAGATCTAAATTTACTAAGGCATGATCTAGCCTTTACTAGCATAAATATAACCATGGCTTTAATTATCACAGAAGAATATAAATCATATTCATCATAGATGGCATAATCTCTAGCATACTTGATCATGGAGACATGCATTAAACCCTAAAACATCACACAATCAACCAAGATAATCCCTTCATGCATAATTCCCATCTCCATTATATTCATACATATATTCATGCTTCACTCTCAACTCATCACAACAATATATACTCAAACCCCATTCATGATTCATCTTCTATCAACATCATCCTAGAGATATTAATTTAGAATTTAAAAGAAGGGTTAAAAAGACTTACTTGATTGATGAAAACCTTGAAGGAGTTTCGAATGAATCTCAACTCCTGGATGACTAGATCCGTCCAAGGAAGATGGAAAAAGCATGGCCATTGGAGAAGAAGCCGTTCGGCCAGAGAGAGAGAGAGAGAGAGAGACCATTAGCATGTTTATTCATATATATATTCATCAGAGATTAAGATTAGAGAAGATGAAGTTATTAGAACAACCCTACCTTGAAGGTGTTCTTGAGCCTTCACAAAACTTCTGGTTTTTTTTATCTAAAAGAGTAAGTTGGATTTGGGAGTTTGATGTTAAAAATGGTGTGGATGGACTCATAGGAGTGAATAGATGAAATCTGAAATTTTTAGAAGAAGTTTGGAGTGATTTGGAGAGGTATTAGACAAAAAGGAAGAAGTAGGTGTTCTTGGGGTGCTATGTGTTCTTGAAGGTTGAAGAGAGTAGATAGGTTTTGTTCAAGGCTGGCCAAATTTCTAAAGGGATTAGGACTGCCGAATTGTTTGTAGGGTTTTGGAAGATGATTTTCTGGTTTGGAAGGGAAAAGAAAAGGCTAGTTGTTGAAATCCCTTGAGAATATTTTTGGGAAGCAAATTTGGAAACTAAATACTACAAGGATATCTTTGATTGTTGGAGAGCTTTTGGGAAGTTGCCATGGCCAAATTTCTATGCAGTGTTTCTGCTGGATGAAAGTGGATTGAAGGAGGCTAAGGGTGGCTAAAAATAAGGAGTATAATGGTGAAGGAAAGGTCTGGTTGTTTGAGGGATATTTTATGGAAGGTTGCTAAATTATGGTGACTGGAATTTTGGTATCCAAATTAAGGCATGATTGCAGAGATTTGTTGGAGAGATTTTTGGGCAGCCATGTCTGAATTTCATGCAGGAGCTTGGGGAAGACAATGGAGCTCTAATCATGGCTGTTTAAGAGTGGTTTGTGCAGAAGAAAGTTGGAGTTTCGGCTAGGGATGAATTAGGAAACAAAGTTGGAAATTTTCCCTGAACAGAATTTTCGCAAGGCTGGAATTTCTGGACAGTTTTCGGCTGCCACTTTCCAGTTAGCTTGCAGAGAATTTGAAGGGGATTTTAGAGGTCTTTCAAGGCTGGTTTCTAGCCTTCTTTATGGAGGAAAAATGTGGCTAAGATTCTGAACAAAAACTGAAAGAAAACAGCTTGGTTTCGGACCTCCAAAGCTACGAATTCAACTAGAAATTTCTCTGGTTTTACACAGCATTTGTGCAGTCCGAAAATGGCCAGAAAAATTCAGGTTTCAAGCTGATCAGAGGGCCATTTTCTGGCAACATTTGGGAGGGAATAATGGCTAAGAATTTCGACACCTTGAAGGCACAAGAAGTTGGAAAAATTTCAGTTCATGACATGAAGGAAAATGAACCTAGCTAGAGTGAAATTTTTAGAAAGTTCACTAGGGGAATTAATTCACTTGGAATCCTTCCCCATCTCTTCCATGGTTTTTGGTCCATAAGATGTCTTTCACTAAGACATTTTGAACCTTCAAAGCCACAGCATATTGCTGAAATTTTCCTAGAATAAAATTAGCTTGAACAAATTGAACAAACTAATGAATTGAGAGATAGGAAAAATTAATGATCAAGAGGAAATGAATTCCCCTTAGGAATTTTGTGTAGAGCAAAAGAATAGGATTAGGATACTCCTATCATGTATCTCTTAGGACAACATCTCTACCATATTCCAAAGCACATAAGGCCGAAAATTCCACTTCCCAAGCAAAAATAAAATTTAATCATTCTAAAGCTCCCATGATGGAATTTGAACCCAAGACCTCAATATTTAATTTCAAAGCTCTAATCACTAATCCACAACAACTCTTGTTTTTATTTTCTCTCTAAAAAATATTTTCCTATTTAATCCACAAGCTGTCTCCCTTTTTCCACCTCAAGCAAAAATTACCACTTTGCCCTTCTCAATCAATACTCACAATCAAGCTTTCGAGACAATAAAACTCAAATCCAAAGCACATAAAATCACATAAAAATATATTCAAACATGCAATAAAGTATGATATGCATCACAACCCCATTACTCTAAGGTTGGTTTTAACTGGGGTTTCACATCATCTATAATTTCCAATACAGGTTTCCAGGTTGATAGAATTGTACTGCTTTATATCTTTAATCAACTTGATTACGATGCTGGGATAGCCAGTCCATGCTCAAGATAGCATCTTAATCCTCTATGGGCAGGCATATCAAATCTCCTCCCAAATTTCACTTCCTACTAAGATCTTGCATTCCTCATGTACTTTCTCACTATTCATTTATTTTGCTAACGGGTCTCTGACAAGAATTTCTTATGAAATTTTCTTCCTCATTTTTATTTCCATAGCATCAAGAAATACATCAGCAGTAAGGAATGGGTAGAATCTACCAATACACTTGCATTATGATTTAAAGCTAAAGAGTGTTCCTTTCACTATTATGGCATAATCATCCACCTTCTTTAATACAATCACTTTAGTAGTTACTTGGTTTAGCAGATTTGGCTATAGGAGTAGAAGCCTGTCTAGGTTCTCTCTTTCTAGTCTTGACCCATGTCCCTGATTATTTCTTCCTGGTTGACTTTATCCTCCTATCCTTTGGAAGTGAGGGCAATTAAAACTCTTATGCCCTTCCTTCCAACAGTTAATACATCTAAAAGAAGGTTGTCCCCCCCATGGGTCTCCATTCCTTTACATCTTTCCTTTCTTCTGCCATCGGGGTCTTCTAAATCTTTTCTGACTTATACCCTGAAATTCACTTCAATTTCTCCTACTCATCTCCTTATTTATGCCAACATTCTCTTTAGTTCTGAATTAGTAAGAGTTGTATAGGATCCAGCTGTATTGAATTATTCACATTTCTCTGCATCAGGGTGTAACCAAACCAGTACGACTGAGTCTATTTCCAATTTTTCCCTGAACTCTTTGACCACATGTACCTTCACCTCGGGAACCTCCTGATCTCTTCCTATCTCAACATCCTAGAAACATAATGTCTCATATTCTAATATTCCCAGAGTACCCCTGCCAAATTCCTTCTCATTATCCTCAGACAATACTACACCATCGGGGACACTATCCTCTTCATCACTATCCTGATGGCGTGATTCAATATCGCCATCAATTTCATTAAAATCGCCATCCATCTCCTTATGTGGTGACGATGTCCTCTCAAGATTAGGTTTCCTTTCCAGACTTAGGTCTCGCGCAAATAAGGTAGTGACAAATACTACGAGGTCAAATGCGCTTTCAGTGAAAAAAGGTGTATGATGGCGGCTAGGGTCGGATCTTGTCTATAAAGTGTCCTGTCACACCTGCTCAGTGGATAATCTTAATCCTTTTAAATTTTTTTCATACCCGGGTGCTAACCTATTTTTTTCATCCCATCATTGCTATACTCATCTATTGGGCACTTGCCCTTATCATCCTTATTCATCATACCTCACAATGAAAGAGTTCTATCAATCCCTATGATGATACCACAATTTTATGAAACTAGGCTCTGATACCAATTGTAACACTCTTACTAAAAGTACAGCGGAAGCATATTAACACTGGGTGTCACCCTGTCAAGTTACCCAGACAAGGGGTCTTTACAACGAAAATCAACAAAGTATGCAAGTCCAGATTCATACAATAACCCATACTGATGGATAAGTGTGCACAAGTAATAAAGAATTTCATACATGAAAGTATCCATTCAACCTCAGTAATAAGGTACATTATCCAAAAAGGGAAATGTCTGAACCTATTCTGCTGTTACTGTGGTATCGTCCTCTATCCTTAGATCCTTTCAACTCCGGATCCTACAAAAGGGTAAGTTAAAAGACACGTGTGAGTAGAAAATCACTCAGTGAGACACGTGCGTGCTAATGTTTTATTAAAGAAGTAGAGTATACAAAACTTTTATGAAATAACATATCATTTGTTTATTAAAAATGAATCCAAAACTTTTTAATGAAGAGTGTATTCAGAACTCAATAATTTATTGGAAAATGGTGTTTCAACTTTCAAATCATTGCCCCGTTTTTTTCCAATCACAGGCACATCCCCAACAGAAGGACGGTATGTATGCAAGTCCCGCAGTCCTTGCTTTCGGCTACACGGTCTCTTGTGCCAAGGACTGCGCCTTACAGCACGTCACCCGTATCATGCCGTACCAGTGAGCAGCATACAAATGTACCTCACCCTTGCACTTAGGGATCTTTTACTTGCCAACATAAGCCAAGGGTCCAAATCCTGACGTCAATCACCATCGAGGTGGCAAGGGATTGAACACACCGAGTGTACCCGCCCGGTATCATGTGAACAATCCACCATCATAATCAATAAGCAATTGCCAGGCTTAAAACGGCTAGCCAGGACGACTTATCTCAATGTCCTGTCACCCTGTTTGGAATAAGACAATCCCCAGAACTGATCAGGTTACTTGGGATCGTCAATCTCTAATACAGTCTAGTACAAAGATCAAAGTCCATGATGAGTACTCAATGTCACCAACTCCATCTAACTGATCAGGCCAGAGGGTTATCTGATCTCACAAAATTTTGACATCAAAACAGTTCTTAGGGCAAAACAACATTTTTTCAAAATCATGATGAAACTAGATAAAGGGTTCAATTTACACATCAAAACATGTTTGTAAGAGTGACCGGGTCATTTTCCCTGTACTCGATCACAAAAGTCTTTTCCATGGGTATTCAGGTCATTTTATCGATACCCGATTTCCAAAAGATTTTCCGAAGGTATTCGGGTCATTTTACCCTTACCCGATTTGAGAAATATTCATAAGAGTTCCAATAAGGATATTTCGGTCATTTACTGAATACCCGAGTTCTAAAGGTTTTCATAAAATATTCCAATAAGGACATTTGGAACATTTTTCAAATACCCGATTCCAAAAAGGAACTCATTTAAGGAAATCCAGAATTCTAATCTCAAAAGAGGATTAAATTCAATGTTTCCAAACATATTTCCATAAAATGTCCCAAACAGTATATAATATAGCATTTCATAGAAAAATAATAAACACTAACTTTAGAAAGAGTTTTAGAAATCCAAGGAACTCACCTCGTGTCCTAAGCAATCATTTCCATTCATGGCCGTTTAACCTTTGTCTCTACTGTTTTCGATGTTCCGTTGACCATTTATCGCTAAACCAACATCAAACATCGTTTTCGGGTCAATTCGTATTTGGTCAAAAAATAGCCGACGTCCGGCCAATGTGCCCGACGGTTAGCCGACGTTCGACTATCGTTTAGCCGATGGGGCTGACGGTTAGCCGACGAGGCCGATGGTTAGCCGTTGGTCAAGGAAAACGTTTAACTTTCGTTCACATCGTTTTTCCGTCGTTTGATCAATTCTTTCATTTTCCTTTTTCCACATCCTTCCTCCCTTCATAAAAAAGGGATTCAGTTCATGTTTACCCAATTAATTTATCCAAAATCACATAACTAGTCACCCTTAAGTCCATTCATTATCGGACTACTTTCTAGAATTTCACTGGTTTGACACACCATTTTATTGTACACATAACTTTCAATTTACATCTCCGATTTGGCTCCATGATATACCAAAATGACCGTAAGACTCTTAAATTTAATTTAGTGTAGGCTATTTTTAGAGTTCAGGTTCCAGTATCATGGTACTGGGAAAAAACAGCCTCAGTAGTTTTGACTTAGTTTCACTATTCATTCTTTCCTTATCATTCTGCAATTTTCCAGTTTGACACCCTAACTTGTTTTGCCCATAACTTTTAATCCATAAATCCAAATGATGTCAAACCAATTGTAAAATATCCTTAAGACATTCCTTTATAAGTTCCAATTCATGGAGTACCAATTCTATTCTCCATTCGGTTCAGTTTTGAACACAAAGATCCAGTAGTAAAATCCCGTTACTGATTTGGCACCTTTTACTATTTTCACCATAACTTTTGATCCGTAAATCCGATTAACCTCAAACTTGTTCTAAAATGTCTCTATGATCCTTAGATACAAAGATATATGCTTGATTTGTTCAAATCCAAACATGTTACAGATTTACTGAAAATAAAACCTCCCAGAATTTTCTGCACACAAGGACAGCTTTCAAACAACTTCACCGAACTAGTTTCCATAATTCACACATAAGCTTCTCACAATATATATACCAAAATGATCTCCATGCTTTATATAATAACTTTACTTCAAGTAAGGTAGATATTTACCTTTTCTTTGCTCCATTTGGAGGCTGAACAGTCCAAGCATCTTCTTGCTTTTCTCTCTCTCTCTCTCTCTCTTCTCTATTTCATTTTCTTTTCTCTTCTCTCTTTTCTCTCTTGTTTGCTCCGAAATTCTGGCTATCTAAAGCCATTTTAGTTGGCCTTCATGGCCTATATATAGAGGAATATGGTCTTCAAGTCAAAGGTTCATTAAATGGTCTCAAACATTTGGAAGCTCTTGATTGCTCCACCTAGTTACTTAGGTGTCATTTAGAATATTCAAGAATTCTATGGTGATTTGGCAACTCTAGAAGCCCTTAGATCTTTAAAGAATTCAAAAGAAAATTGTAGAATATCATAGAAGGTCTTGGATTTATTTAGAACCTACAAGAGCTTTGGTGATTCTTGTAGAAATCCCTAGAATTCTCAAGAACCATTAGATATTTTCTAATCTTGCATGGCCATGCATAATCAACCGTGGTTAACTTGCTCAAATCAAGATTATCTTAATTAAGCTTGGTCAAATGAAGCCAAAAGGCAGTCCAACTTGGTCAAGATTGTCATGCTTGTGGGCCATCCTTATTTATTTCTTGTGGGCCCTCTAAATTATCTCAACTTATTACAACCAATCAAATAGAAGCACTTGGCCTCATTAACCAATCACTAAAAGACACTTATTTTCATCCGCCAATCATAAGAAGCCACACGTTCCATTTCCAACCGCAATTTCTATTTTCTTCAGAAATGACCAAAATCGGGTTCGTAATGGAAAAACATTTTATTTCACTATCCAACTCCAAAAATTCAACTGAATCCATTGATAACACTTAAATTCTTCAATTCCCTCTCTACTTGGTCAAATTCGCGATCGAAGTCACGAACGCGGCCAAAATGACGAAAATGCCCCCGATAACCCAGGTGGCACAATTCGCACCAAAACATGCGTCTCATTGCACTAATCAATTTCTCTTTCTAGAGTATCCTAAAATTCTTATTTTGTTAATCTTAATAGCTTTCCAAAAATTTAGGGTACGGGTAGAACAAATCCAATAATTACATCCAGGTCCCAACAAAACTTTATTTCACCAAAGTATTCATCTCAATGCACCGATCAACTTTTGTTCTGGCCATTGATATAAATTCTCATCCCATTATATGTAGTAGCAAATTGGAAGTAAAAGGCGGGGTGTTACATCCTCCCCTCCTTACAAAAATTTCGTCCTCGAAATTTGGTTTATACTTGGAATAAATCTAGATTACTTTTTCAACATCCTTGCTTTTGTTTTTCCCAAGTTGCCTCTTCCACAGCATGATAATTCCACGATACTTGTACAAGTGGTATTTTCTCATTCCGCGATTTCTTTTCAGCATACTTCACAATCTTAATAGGCTCTTCCTTATTCTTCAAGCTTAGAGTCAACTCAATGGGTTCTTTATTCAAAATGTGGGCAAGATTAGCCACATACTTTCGAAGTTGAGGTCAATAAAACATGCTGTGAATAACTTGAAATTTTACTGGTAACTTCAAACCGATAGGCTACTTTCTCAATCCTCTCATCAATAGGGGTACGGTCTAGTGTCTTTTCTTGTTCTTTGATTCCCTATTGTTATTGTGGAGCCAACATCAGGAATATATGGTTTCATTCTACAATTTCCAAATCTCTCTTACGTCGATTCGTATGACCTTTTTGTCTATTCTGAACTGCCTTCAATTTAACATTAATTATCTTCACAGCTTGTCGGACTTTTTCAGGTCCCAAAGCATCCTGTTCACCTATTCTTTTTTTTTTTTTACTTTATTTCCTTCCATAAAGAGCTTCAAATAGGACCATTCCAACGGTTATTTGATAACTATTATTGTATATGAATCCTACATGCGCTAAATTATCAATCTATTTGACTCCAAAATTCATAATGCATGCTTAGAACATGTCTTCCAAAATTTCCATTCACTCGTTCTGTCTGTCCATATGCGTATAGGTGCACTGCTATACTGAACTTTATTGTGGTCCCATACCTCTACTGCAGCTTAGTCCAAAACATTGAGGTAAATCTACGATCTCGATTTGACACAGTACTAGAGGGTACTCATGCAGACTGATTAATTCCTCCATATAGATTTCACTTAACTACTCAAAGGAATTTTGTTAATTAATAGAAATGAAATGAGCAGACTTAGCCAGTCGATCCATCATCACCCAATACTATCTTGCCGCTCCATTTTCATAAGTAATCCTGTAATGAGGTTTATAGTAATTTCATTCCATTTCCACCATAGAGTAGATAATGGTTGTAACCCCCTAGGCCACTGTTGATTGGCTTTTCTTTTTTTTTTTTTTTTTTGACAAATTAAACATTGTTTACAAAGTCTAAATTGTCCTTTTCCTTACCAATCCACCAATAATACTGTTTTAGGTTCTAATACATCTCTGCGGCTCCTTAATGGGTGGTATACATACTCCAAAGTGCCTCCGCTAAACATCTTATCTCCTTACATATTGTTTCAAAATACAATGCCAGCCCCAATAGCAATTAATCCCACAATTGTTCTTTCAGAACTCATCTTACTCTCTTCCCGACTGTTGTTGGAAGGCAGGTTGAATGGAAGTATTACTTATCCTTATTTCTCCGTCTACTGCAAACATTTCTAATTCCAAAATTTGTAATGTCCGAAGAGCTGATAAATTCGCCTCCCTACTATGGGCATTTACTATTGTATTTGCTTTTCTAGGATGATATTTAATTAGACATTGAAATCCTTCCAAAAATTTCATCCATCAACTTTACCTTATGTTCAAATCCTTTCGAGTAAAAGCACACTTCAATCTCTTGAGGTTGGTGTAGATTTCTAACTCAGCTCCACATAAATAATATCTCTACTCCAAATGGGCAAACACAGTAGCAACTAACTCCAAATCATGTATAATGTAATTCAATTCATGAAGTTTCCATTTTCTAAATATATAAGCTCTCCCTTTCTTTCCTGCATCAATACTCTTCTCAATCCTTCCTTTGACATATTTGTGTACTCCTCATAAGCTTATCCATCATTGGCAATGTTAAAATAAGGGGGAGCTTAATCCTTTTCTCAACTCCCGATATTTTCCCTCATATTATCTAGTCCAAACATAAGAAACTTTCTTTTAGGTGAGTCGACTCAAGTAAAGCTATCTTATGAAATTTCTTAGTAAATCTCCGATAATATCCTGCAAATCTCAGAAAATATCATATTCAGATAGAATCTCACGAAGTTTCCAGTTCATCACTACTTTAACTTTTTCAAGATCTACTGTATTCGCGACTTTGGATATCATATGTCCCAAGAACGCTACTTCTTATAGCAAAGACTCACACTTACTGAGTTTTGTATATATATAGTTTAGACAACCTTAACTTTCCTAATACTTTCTGAAGATTATTGTTCAAGATCTTAGGGATCTTTGGAGTACACTAGAATATCATCTATGAATAGAGCCACAAACTAGGCCGAGATGTCTGGAGCGTTAGATCTGTGAAACGACAAGCATCAGTGATACCAAAGGGGCATCACTACAAGCTCAAAAGTCTATATCATGTTAAATGCAGTTTTCAGTATATTTTCTTTCTGAATCCGAACTTAATAATTTCCTTACCTCAAGTCTAACTTTGAGAATCATCCTGTCCTTCATAATTGATTGAATAATTCATCTATCATGGGCAATGGATATTTATTCTCTTTTTTTTCTGCATTTAACCTCATAAATCTATATACATCCGTGGTAACTCAACTTTCTTTCTAACAGACAAGATGGGTACTCCCCAAAGTGGAGTACTAGCCAATGGAATTCTGGCTCTATTAATTCCTTTACTTATTTCTTAAACTCCTGCAATTTTGTAGGTACCATGCAATAAGGAGTTCTTGAAATTAGCTTTGCTAATGTCACTAACTCAATAGAAAATTCTACTTTTCTCTTCAGTGGTAATTCCTTCAATTTTACTGGAAAAACATCCAAATACTCATTTATAATAAGAACTTCTTCAGGTTTCTTAACCCCTACTGACTTATTAATTACATAAGCCCAGTACACCATTTCCAATTATCTTCCGGGCCTAGAGTCCCAATGTACAAGTATTACTTTTCCTCCCAGTCTCGTCTATAATTTCCAATACAGGTTTCCAGGTTGACAGAATTGTACTGCTTTATATCTTCAATCAACTTGATTACGATGCTGGGTTAGTCAGTCTATGTTCAAGATAGCATCTTAATCCTCTATGGGCAGGCATATCAAATCTCCTCCCAAATTTCACTTCCTACTAAGATCTTGCATTCCTCAAGTACTTTCTCACTATTCATTTATTTTGCCAACGGGGCTCTGACAAGAATGTCTTATGAAATTTTCTTCCTCCTTTTTATTTCCATAGCATCAAGATAGACATTAGCAGTAAGGAATGGGTAGAATCTACCAAAACATTAGCATCATGATTTAAAGCTAAATAGTGTGCCTTTCACTATTATGGCATAATCATCCACCTTTTTTGATACAATCACTTGAGTATTTACTTGGTTTAGCAGATTCGGCTATAGGAATAGAAGTCTATCTAGGTTCTCTCTTTCTAGTCCTGACCCCTGTCCCTGATTATTTCTTCCTGGTCGACTTTATCCTCCTATCTTTTGGAGGTGATGGTAATTAAAACTCTTATGCCCTTCCTTCCTACAGTTAATACATCTAAAAGAAGGTCGTCCCCCCCATGGGTCTCCCTTCCTCTACATCTTTCCATTCTTCTGCCATCGGGGTCTTCTAAATCTTTTCTGACTTATACCCCGAAATTCACTTCAATTTCTTCTACTCATCTTCTCATTTATGCCAACATTCTCTTTGGTTCTGAATTAGTAGGAGTTGTATAGGATCCTGCAGTATTGAATTATTCACATTTCTCTGCCATGCATAATCAACCGTGGTTAACTTGCTTAAATCAAGATTATATTATTAAGCTTGGTCAAATGAAGTCAAAAGGCAGTCCAACTTGGTCAAGATTGTCATGCTTGTGGGCCATCCTTATTTATTTCTTGTGGGCCCTCTAAACTATCTCAACTTATTACAACCAATCAAATAGAAGCACTTGGCCTCGTTAACCAATCACTAAAAGACACTTATTTTCATCCGCCAATCATAAGAAGCCACACGTTCCATTTCCAACCGCAATTTCTATTTTCTTCAGAAATGACCAAAATCGGGTTCGTAATGGAAAAATATTTTATTTCACTATCCAACTCCAAAAATTCAACTGAATCCATTGATAACACTTAAATTCTTCAATTCCCTCTCTACTTGGTCAAATTCGCGATCGAAGTCACGAACGCGGCCAAAATGACGAAAATGCCCCCGATACCCCGGGTGGCACAATTCGCACCAAAATGTGCGTCTCATTGCACTGATCAATTTCTCTTTCTAGAGTACCCTAAAATTCTTATTTTGTTAATCTTAATAGCCTTCCAAAAATTTAGGGTACGAGTAGAACAAATATAATAATTACATCTAGGTCCCAACAAAACTTTATTTCCCTAAAGTATTCATCTCAATACACCGATCAACTTTGGTTCTGGCCGTTGATATAAATTCTCATCCCATTATAGGTAGTAGCAAATCGGAAGTAAAAAGGGAGGGTGTTACATTGGTTGACATTGTGCTTTTGCTATCTACGTTGGATATTCTTCTTGTTTTTCTTGAACATCAAAAGTTTGGAAAAGTTCTTCACTGAAAAGAGAACCATGTGTAAAGTGTAAGACAAGAAGGACCTTATGATCCATTTGGAGGTCATGGTGGTCCATTTGGTGGTTCTTCTGGACAATCTGGAGGCCGTTTGGAGGTCTACTTCGAGAGGGAGTTAGAGGCTTTGACTTTCTATTTTTCTTTTCCTTGGATTTTATTGCCTTTATCTTGCTTTCTTTCAATTCTTTATTTTTAGGTATTTACTTGTGTGTAGATTTTTCTTTTTGTAGGCTTATGTGGCTGGCAATAATTCTTCCAACTTCTTGAAGGATGAACTTCTTTTATCCTGGAGCAAATCTACACTTGGGGAGTATTGCTTAAACTTTCTACCCCTTTATCATTTTTGGTGTCATTGGAGATGCTTTCTTGTGTTTATTTTTTGCCAACGAGGACATTGTCCAATTTAAGTGTGATGGAGTAGTTTGGTGATATTCTTGATCCAAGTTTTTATCAATTATCTTATGTTTTCTTGTTGTTAAGTTACTTTGGAAAATTTTTGAAATTTGGACAACCATTTTGCCATCTTGGAAAAAAAAAACTCTTTGAAAATTCTGAAATTTGAAAGTTTGAAGATTTGGAGCTAAATTGAGTTTACTTGTCTATAATAGAATTATAATTCTCTTTTTGAATTTGGATATGATTTTGTCATTCGTTATGATTGATTTTATTAAAAGGTAAACTTATGTATTAAGTTGGATTTTGCTAAGTATTGAGAATTTAAGTTAACCTTAGTTATATTTGGTATTTGAGTTTTGTTTTATTCTTTAAGTTTGAATATGGATGATATGATGAAATATAGGAAGAGTTATTGACTAATTCTTGTATTATAGATTTAAAGTTTGCTTGACTTTTAGCTGTGAATAAGGAATGTGAATTTTTTTTTTTTTTAGTAAAAAGAAAAAAATGTTAAATGGAAAAATTAAGTTGAAAAAAAATACTTTTATTTAAAAAAAAAAAAAGAAAGAAACCTTTTGCTAAAAAGAGGGCTAATACGATTAGTGGCAAAAAAAAAAAAAAAAACAAAGAAGCATCACACTCTCTTGAGGCTATCCCAAAGGCAAAAAGGAAAAATGAAAGGAAAATGAAATGAAAAAGCGAAGAAAAGTATATGTTGAAAAATTAATGTTGACTAAAAGGGGACCAATACGGTGTGTGAAGAGAAATCCATATACTTGAGGCTATCAATTCTCAAAGTCATAGAAAAAAAAGTAGAGTGGAGTGTTTTCCTTGTTTCGCTAACTCAATTTTTGTAAATTTGAGTTTATAATGCTTGAATTGGTTAAATGACTTGACTTGTATAATTTATATTATCTATGTTTTTGCTCGAGGAGTGAAATAATTTTCTTGTACTAGATATAAGCTTGTTTAACTTAACTTTGATAGCCTTGGGATTATTTGATTTAATACATGAGTTTACAAAGGGTTTTAAAAGGGTAAATGAATGACAATTTTTTATCTAAGGTTGAAAAAATTTTATGGCTTTATTATGGATGAACATGAGAATAAATAAATTCTTTTGAGTGCTTTGTTTAAGTATTTACTTGAGGACAAGTAAAGATTCAAGTGTCGAGGTATGTGATAAGGGCTAAAATTATCATTATTTTTCTTGTAATTTGAGGCTAATTTAAGACACTTTTAATATAATAACTTGTCATATTCCTTCCTATTTGATATTTCACTTATAAAAATGCTTTTCTGTAATTTTATGTAAAAATAGGTGAATTTTGGAGCTAATTGTGTAATTTTTCAGTGTGGACCCAACACCAGGCCAAGAAGACCAACCTGGCGCCGATCCTATACTAGAAGAATAGAGAAAATTGGAAAACAATAGATGAAACAGAGAAGGTGCAATTAGAAATTGAAAAGGAGATAATGGCTCATGGCACAACTTAGCGGCTCAAAATCAAAGCAAAAGCAACAAAGAAATGAATGCATTCGATGGGCCAAGGTAGCAACAACAAAGAAATAAAGCAAAAGGGGAAGAAGACAAAATATTATCATGCTGCCGCATTCAGCGAGTATAAAGATGGGAGAAAGCTTCGTTGGCTTAGTCAATGGCTTGGAGAAGCCGACAACAAGAAAAGAAGAAAGCTTTGGTCAGTGAGCAAGGAAAAAAAACGTGGCTCAGTGAGCCATTTGCAACAATAAAATGCTTCTCTACTGGACAGTTCTATGCAGCTCAATTGGCAACTCGGATAAGCCGATGCAAATTTAAAGGAGATTTCAGAAGTTCAGTGGCTCAATTGAAGCCAATTTCAGTTCAAATAAACAGAAGCTTCAATGCATACGACAAGAAGAGTTTCAATTCTCAATTTCTCAAATTGAAGACAGTGGACTTCCTTTTTAGAATTCAATTAGGAAAATTACTAATCCTTTTTAGTTTTGGGTTTTTAGGAAATTACTTCTTCTTTACTTAGGATTCTTTTAGGCAATTTCTGCATCTATAAATACAAGCCAATTACCTTAGAAAAAGGGGTGTGCACAATGTAGAGACTTGGACATATTTTTTAGAGTACATCACCAATATTTTCTCTGGAGAAATTACTCAAGGAGCATTGATTCTTGGATGGATTTTTATTAGAAATTGAAAGGCTTATCTATGAGTATTTATCTCTTTCCTTTGTTTTTTTTTTCTTGAATAATGATGATTTTAATTCTTTAATTGCATTTAGATATTATTCTTGGATTTATGATTTTGAATTAATTTAGTTCTTTGATCAATTAATTGTTTTCTTTGGTATTTGATTACTTATTATCATTGGTTATTGATTCGAGTCCTAATTGACTTGAGACAACGGTGTTAGGAGTTTTATTGCATTGATTTCATATTTGTCTAATCTTGATGGACTTGAGCAATGAAGTTAAGATTATAGGATCAAATAATTAAAGATTAGTTAATTTCACCTTGAGTAAAGAGTTATTAGCTAATTTCATGCTTATAAAGAATTGAGCTCAATGCATGTTTTGGCTATAATCTGTCAAGTTAATCAAAATATAGGATTCCATATATTGGGAAACAAACTGGGATTTATTTAAGTAGATTCATTACTTGTGAAACGATTAAATTTTACTTTATATTCCTTTATGATGCTAAAAAAATAATTGGTTGTGATAAGTGTTAAATAATTCATATCATGTTTTTTAGAATAATTATTTGATTACATGTTTTTCTCTCCATGAGTTACATATATATATATATATATATATATTATTTATTTAAATTTCTTTATCAATTTAGTTTATAGGTTAAACAATGAATAAAAAGTGACTAGTGTGTACTTGTTCCTTTGAGGATCGATACTCGTTAATTCGCTATGCTGTGCTTGCGATGAGTATACTTATTCGTATGTGTATTTTGGGATTAATGTTTTAATTAAAACTTGACTAAGTGATGGATTTAAATTTGGTGATTTTTATGCACCCAAAATTTATACATCAACATCCATTTGCCATATCTTGTAGTCATAATGACATGCAATGATTAAGAGAATTCGGATAGACTTAAGATGGCTATTGGTGAAAAGGTTTCCTCATAATCGATCCCTTCTTTTTTATTATAACCATTAGCAACTAACCTTGCTTTATAGGTTTTAACCTTTCTATCTGCACCTCTTTTCATATTGTATACCCACTTACACCTAATGGATTTTATCCCATTAAGCACAGTGACAAGATCCCAGACTTGATTGAGGTACATAGACTCAATCTCAGCATTCATGGTTAGCTGCCATTTGTCTACATCTGCAACAACAATGGCCCCCTCATATCTAGTGGGGTCTTATTCCTAATGATTAGAGACTAGAACATAGATCTCCTTAGTCCATCTTTCTGGAACTCTTGTTATCCTCCCACTACGATGAGGCTCAGTTTGTATAGGAACATCCGGCTGTGTTTCTCTTAGTTTCTCAATTGTGTGTTAGAAGTACTTGAGGTTGAATCAGTGACCAACTTCTCCTCTAACTCTATTCTACTTGAACTCATAGTGGAAGTAACTTGTTCATCCTTTAAATATCTATCACTAGTACTAATAAGTACTTTATGCTCTTGAAGATGATAGAAATATCCACTTCTCGTTCTTTTTGGATACCTAACGAAGTAGCATAACTCTAATCTTGGTTCTAGCTTATTTTCTTTTTCAACACATAAGCTAGACAACCCCATATCTTGAGTGGTTTAGACTGGGCTTTTGTCCAGCCCACATCTTATAGGGTGTTCTAGGTACTAATTTGGAAGGTATTAAGTTTAAAATATATGTTGTTGTTCCTAAGGTATACCACCCCTCCCCCCAAAAAAAATAAGAAGAGATGTATGACTCATCATGCTTTTGACCATTTCTATCAAAGTTCTATTTCTTCTCTCAAGTACTCCATTCTTCTGGGAAGTCCCAGGCACAGTTGATTCAGATACTATGCCATGATGTGCCAAGTAATCCTTAAACTCACCAATGAGGTACTCTCCACTACAATCTGATTTCAAAGTTTTAATTAGTCTACCTGTTTGATGCTCCACTTCATCCTCAAACTCCTTGAATTTATCAAAAGAGTAAGACTTATGCCTTATCAAATAAATGCAACCAAAACAAGTGTGACCATCAGTGAAAGTGATGAAATATTCATAGCCTCCTCTAGTTGGTATAGTCATTAGACCACAAACATCCGTATTAACTAGTACTAGTATTTCCATAGCTCTATCCACCTTTTTGGTAAAGGACCTTTTAGTCATTTTACCTTTAAGGCAAGATTCACACTGAGGCCATTCTTCTAGTCCTAATAAACCTAAATGCCCATTATAAACTAGCCTCTGAATTCGATTGGGATTTATATGTCCCAATCTAAGATGACACAAATAAAAGTCATTTGATAGGGCATTTTTCTTTTTATTATTAAGTTTAGTTTGAATATTATTTACTTGATTTTGAATAGAATGTATATAAAAAAGATTCCCATACATGTTTCCTGAACAAATTAAATTACCATCTCTACTGATGGAAACACCAGAATAGAAAGAAATAGAATATCTATGATTCATCAATTTGGAAACTGAAATCAAATTCTATTTAAAATAATAAACATATAAAATATCTTTTAAAACTAACTTCCTATTATAATAAAAAATAAGCTCAAGATCTCCCACTGCTTCAATCCATATTCTTGCTCCATTTTCTACTTCAAGTCCATGATCCCCCTTATTGAATCTCCTTATCTTTTTGAACTCCTGCAAAGAGTTACAGACATAGTCAGTGGCTCTAGAATCCACTATCCATGAGAATGTTGATCCAACCATTAAAATAAACTATAGGTATAAACCAATACCTGAAGTAGACTTGACTAAGAATTCTGAACAATCTTTCTTCTAATGCCCCTTTTTGCCACACTTGAAATATTTAGCTTTGGGCTTCCCGTTGGGCTTGGCCTGATCAGATGCTTTGGGCTGGGCCTTGCGTTGTTCTGGATCTTCTTCTTCTTGAATTTCTTAGGCTTCACCTTAATTCTAGAAGAAGAACCAGAACGAGAGACCAAAACCTTTGACACGGGCTTCATAATCTTCTCTGTCGCCTGGAGCTCTTTCAAATGCTCCGTGAGATTCATATTCAACTTGTTCATGTTGTAGTTCAACTTGAACTTAGAATATGAGTCAAGCAAAGTTTCAAGAACCATGTCAATTTAGCTCTCAGGATCTATTATCGCGCCTAGGACCTCGGCCTCCTCGAAGTAAGAAATCATCTTGAGCAGATGCTCTCGAACCAATGCCCCTTTAGCCATCCTAGTGTTCATGATTGCCCTAAGAGCTTCCTGCCTTATGGGCCAACTCTTATCAGTAAAAATGGTACGCAATGACAAATTAATATCATATGTAGTGGCTATATACTCATGTTTAGATTGAAGTACACTAGACATGGAAGCCAACATGTAGCATTTAGCCGTCTCATTAGCTTTCTTTTATGCCTTTTCGGCCACTTGCTCCTGATTAGTGGATTCTTCCCCAATCTTAGGACAGAAATCTGTCAGAACAAACTTGTACTCTTCGGCAGTAAGTACCATGTTCAGGTTCCTCTTCTAGTCCACAAAATTTGGGCCTGTCAACTTATTCTCCATGAGAATGATTGACAATGGACTGAAACTAGACATTTCTGAGCTATTGCAAAAAACATTGATTTAGTTCGCAAGAAATAAAAATGAACATTCTTTGTATTATTTCTTTGATAATAGATAACTTTTAAAACCATTATAAAAAATATAGATAGTTTGACTCCTAGAAAAGCTTACAGAGTTTCGTAGGAAGATTAATAGTATCCTAAGTTAAATATATAACCATCGCGAATTGAAACTTTCTAAAATAGGTAATGATCTAGAAAATGTTTTACCGATAGGATGGCCACTAATTCACACCACCTACGGGTAATCTAATACTAAAAACCTCCAACGTAGGTTGGTTGATCCTAGCAAATATACTAGGTTTTTAATTTTACTATTTCATTAGTTCTAGATATTTGTGGAAATCTATCGTATAGGGGGTCATGCTCAGAATGACACGAGGAGATTCACTATCTCTAATGAGAGTTGTGATGGAAGCCATAGGGTCGTTGGAACCCTTCTCCCACTTAATCTTTTGTTGAAATTAGAGTTTTATGCCCAAAGAATATTTTCTATAATCTTTTAATTTCATCAACTTTAGTAAAAATCTAAATTTCAATATTTTTCTCTATGTCAAGGATTATACCCTTTGAGAGAATAAACTATGAATTTATTTTACTATTCTAAGTTAATAACCAAATAAAACTTTATTAAATAACCTTAAATTCAATATTATTCTCTATGTCAAGGATTAAACCTTTTTAGAAAATAAACCTTGAACTCTTTTATTTTTAAAGTTTCTTAGATTAAAACGTTTTATCAAAACCCGTCCCATCTAGTGGGACTTTGGTCTCACAAGAACTTGCGCATTTGATCACAAAAACAAAATAAGCATGATACCAAAAGTAAACTTTTTTCCATGCTGAAACTATTCATTTATTCCTAAGTGATCAAATAATGGATTAAACATTATGAATTAAAAATTAATGATCTTGTTTAATCCTAAGGTTGTTCCATCCTTTACTATTCATTTTCATGCAAATTATTCATCCATAGATAAATAAAACTATTGCAAAAAATTAACCGCATACAATGTTTCAAAACATGATTACATCAAGGAAAACTGGGGAACAAAACTTTAGTAGTGCTCTCCTATTTCTTGGAAAATTTGTCGATCCCTTCTCGTCCAAAATTGTGCTCAACTGCCTCTTGGTAGAGTAGACCTGGTGCCGGGTCCATTCAGTCCACATGGCACTGAGTCTAATCTATTTTTCCTCAAAATCGAAAAATTCCAGCTGGGTAGAGTGGACCTGGTGCTGGGTCCATTCAGCCCACCTAGCGCTGGGCTAGCTCTGGAGTTCGCCGACTACTGGAAAAAATTCAGCTTTCCAGCCACTTTTCGCCCCTAAAAAATTTCAACAATCACGTTCTTCCAATCCCCAAAATTTATAGATTAAAATAATACAAAAAAATTCAAAACCGGCATAAAGTACATGCATTTACAAGCATCTAAGCCTCTAACCATAAGGCGTACATCGAATCTACTTAAAACTAGAAAAACAATGGGAAAAATTAGAATACATGATCCTATGCTTCAACAGCGAGGCGTACATGAACTCTAGAAACTAATGTATGAGGGATCACATGAAATTACATAAGATTCATTTTTAAATAGTAAATGAACCACCTTTTTTTAATTTTAACCCTAGTACATGCTCCTAGATAAACACCGTAGCTCTGATATCACTTGAAGGATTGCGGAAAAACATCAAAGGCAAACATAGCTGAAAATTTTCAATTTTTTTGAGCCACATCTAAGAGAGAGTACTTACTTTTTCTTACTGGTCACAGTTTAACCAACGTGGGGATGAGTTGCACTGAAACTTCTTGCATTGGAAGAGGAGAAGAAAGCGTCTATTGTTCAACTGGAAATCCCACTAATCTTCTACTCCTACACATCAAATATTTTTCTTTTCGTCTTTCAGAGTATGACTCTACCTTGCTCTTAGCATTAGCTTGGTGAGAGCTCCTTCTTGGATAATTACAACACCTTCCAAGAAAGAAAGGAGAGAAGGGGCGAAAACCAAAGAGGGAGAGAGGAGCAGACGGCACACACCGAAGAAGGAAAAAAACCTTAAAACCCTGTGGTGTTTTTTTTCTTTTTTCTTCTCCTATAATTTTCAGCCAACTTAGGGTTTCCTCAAGCTCTAATGGGCTTGGTGCTATGCTCAAAAATCAATCCAAGACTAGTCCAATTCTCTTAATTAATTAATTATCTTTTCTGAGCCTCATTAAATACCCAAGACGAATTAATCAATTCTAATTAGACTCTTCATATATGTCATCATATATAAGTTTAATTAATTTATTTATTCTAGTCCAATTATCTTAATTAATTAATTATCCTTCTGGGTCTTATCAAAATTTAAGACTAATTAATTAATTCTAATTGGACTCTTAGAATATATTTTATTTCTCTTCCAAATAATTAACCATTAAGCCTAAATTGTGTCTAAACAACACCAAGGTAGCTTGAGCTACTTCGTGGACCCAGAGACATATTATTCATGGCTACTAAAATGATTAAAATGCCCTTACTATTAAATAGCCACATTTGATCACTTTAAATATTTCCAATTATCACTATATGAAAATATTAACCCCAAGAATAATATTGCTTAAAGCAGTGTTTCTGACCTTCAAGTGAAATGACAAAAATACCCCTCTACGTAACACCTATCAATGAGATAAGGTAAATGTACTAACATCCATCTTAAAAACATTTACCTTTCTTAGATCTCTAGTCCGATAATCCATGACTCACTTGAATGTACTTGCTTATTATTGAAAGTTATCTAAAAGCACATATTCTAGAGTTACGTTCCCAGGGCCCTGGATCATTTAGACTGTCCTGGACAATCACAAAGGGGTAATTAAACCTTACTAAGTAAAGCATAGAAACTCTTTTGCATGAGTCCGTTTTAACTAACTAAAGTAATACACTCAACATATAAAGATATTGATCTCACAAAAGAAATCTCACTCAACATACACCAAAATATAAAACTCTAGTTTCGCCAAACTACCAACTTATACTCAAGTATGAAGGTATCTATTCATAGTGTAGCAGTAATAGTCTTATCTCTATAATTATAGTACTTTAAGAGAGATCACTACTACTAGTCTAGTTCTACGTATTCAAAAATATGCTTATGCCATTATGTTAGTGAATTGCTCTTTTATTCAAGGTAAACCATTCCTCATTGAAAATCATAGCATAATAGTCATACCTTGATGAAATGACCAATTTCATCAAACGACTAAGAACTCAATTTTTATATGTATGACAAGTACCCATAGTCCATACCTTACTGTGAAGAATGACCCAACACATAAACCATTACTTGTTATACTTGGACCTTTAATTATGCAAGAATATAAGACACAAACTAAGTTGAATAACTAAACATTTTATTGCAATATGTTCATACAAAATACATAGTCTTTGAGGGCATATTTTCCAACATGGGGATACTGAGTCAAGAAGTCCTGTACAAGATGATTGTTAGTACAACTTTGGGAAAATAGTTGGATCGTGATAGGGCATCTCTAGAATGTAAAATCAAGATAGAATGAGTGGATTTAAAAAGTGATCTTATTTGTTTACCTATAGAAGATTATAATACTATCTTAGGAATGGATTGGCTAGCCTAACACCATGCTAAAATTGATTGCAGAAAAAAGTGTATATAGTTTTGTAAGCCAGGGGAAGATGTATTGGAATTATAGGGACATAAGGTAAAAACCAGTACTTCCATGATCTCTGAAGTAAAAGCTCGAAAATTGCTCTGAAAAGATTGTACCGGATACTTAGCATACCTCTTCAATAAACCCACAAAGCTCATAAAATCAGAAGATATTCTAGTTGTTTGTGACTATTTAGATGTCTTTTTAGCAAAGTTAAAAGAATTACCACGGAAAGAGAAGTTGAATTTGGGAATGACTTAATACCAACTGCTAAGCCGATTTCTCACACATCTATATCAAATAGCACCTACAAAATTGAAAGAACTGAAGGAGTAGTAGAATTGTTAGAGTAAAGATTTATTCAGCCAAATACATCGCCTTGGGGAGCACCAATACTCTTTGTGAAGAAGAAAGATGGAACCTTGAGAATGTGTATAGATTACCACAAATTAAATGAACTGATAGTAAAGAATAAATATCTTTTTCCTATGGCAGATAAATTATTTAATCAATTACAAGGAGCAAGTTGTTACTTTAAGTTGGATCTAAGATAATGATGCTATTAAGTTAGGATAAGTAAGGAAGATATCCTTATGATAGATTTTAATACTTATTATGTACATTTTAAATTCATTGTTATGCCCTTTGGAGTCACTAATACCCCAGCAACTTTTATGGATTTGATGCGCCGAGTGTTCCAACCATACCTAGATCAGTTTGTAGTAGTTTTTATTGATGATATTTTGGTTTACTCCAACAATCCACAGAAACATGCTAAACATCTTCGGAAAGTATTTGAGAAGCTAAGAGAGGTGAAATTGTACACCAAGTTCAATTAATGTGAGTTTTGGCTAGAGAAAGTAGCTATCTTATGACACATGATTTCTAAGAAGAGAATTGCTATTGACCCCGCAAAAGTAGAAGCAATAGCTAATTGGAAATATCCTGAGAATTCTATGGCAGTGTAAAGTTTCTTGGGATTAGCTGGATATTATCAATGATTTATCAAAGGATTTTCCAAGATTGCCTCACCATTGACCCACTTAACCCGAAAAAAGGTGTTATATATTTAGAAAGAGAAGTATGATAAAAGTTTTCATAATTTGAAACAAAAATTGTGTACTGCTCCAGTGCTTACTTTACTGGTAAAAGGTAAGCTATATGAGGTATTCATATATGCATTGAAAGAAGGGCTTGTGGAGTATTGATGCAAAAGAGGCAAGTGATAGCCTACATAACCTAGAAATTGAAGAGCTATAAAGAGAATTATATCATCCATGATTTGGAGTTGGTATCAATTGTCTTTGCATTGAAAAAGTGGATACAATACCTTTATGGAGTTAATTTTGAAGTCTTCACTAATCATAAAAGTTTAAAATATATTTTCCTTAGAAAGACTTGAATATGCACCAACGAAGATGGATGGAGTTTTTTAGAAGAATTTCGATCCCTATTAAATATCATCTGGGGAAAGTTAATGTAGTGGCAGATACACTAAGTTAGAAGGTGAAGGTGACAGTATTCCGATTGGTTCAAACTCCAGAGTTGGCAACTTTTGCTACTGAAAGACAAATAATGTTGAGTAATATCCCTATAGAGCTCACACTTTTGCATAGGATGAAAAAAATACAAGAAAGGAATGAGGGACTATAGAAAATCAAAGCTATATGTGCTGAAAAGTCTGACAGTGATTTTATATGGATGACCAAAGAATGTTACAATTCAAGGATGTTGTTGTGCACCCAGGCAAAATGACCTGATAAAGGATATTTTGTTTAAAGCACACCAAATTAAGTATATCATCCATCTAGAAGAAGTAAAGATATATCATGATTTAAAGTAGCATTATTGGTGAAATGGGATGAAAAAGGACATCTCATTGTTTGTGGCTCAGTGCCTCATATATTAGACAGTGAAACTGAACACTTACGACTAAGTGGACTATTACAACCTTTACCACCCCTGTAGTAGAAATGGGATGAGATTACAATGGACTTTGTTACTAGATTGCCTTTAACCTCTGGGCAAAGATGTACGGTATAGGTTGTTGTTGACCGATTGACGAAATCTTCCAATCATTAAACGAGATTCTTTGGAAAAGTTGAGCTAGACATTGGTGCAACTTCCACTATCAACAATGACACTACAAGGGGTCTTGTTGATTAGACATATTATGTAGAATATGTTTTCCCTTTGTTGATGGTCTTGGTCCTCAATGGCTTGGGAATTCAAAGATCTTCTTGTGACTCCAACCAAGGAATACACTTAACCAACCACTTCTCCTTCATCACTTTTCTCTTTCATTTTTTCTTCTTGGTCTCATTGGCATCATTCTCCCTCCTCTTCCTCATCGGTGGTGACTTCTCTATAGGGGTTAATGTACATAGCTTTTTTACTTGGACACTCATGAGAAGTATGCATATAGCCAAGATACTTGAAGCACTTAATATCTCTATTTCGTTGTGGTCTTTCCATGGCTTTTCCCTTATCCTTGTTCCAACATTCCATAGGTTTCCAATCTTCCCTAGGTTTCCATCTTTCCCTTGGCATGTTGTACTCCCTTTGGAAAGGTTTAGGAGTGTCCTCCTCCTTGATCGGTATTGATAGGGCTAAAATCACCATTATTTTTCTAGTTATTTTGAGATACATTTGTTGTAATAACTAGGCATATTCCTTCCCATTTGATATTTTGCTTGTAAAAAGTGTTTTTGGAAAATATGTCCAAATTTGAGTAGATTTCGAGTAGAAAGTAAAAAATTCCAGAATGTACCTGGCACCAAGCCAAGCAAAGGGACCAAGCGCCGAGTTCATTCTAGTCCAGTAGAGAAATTCAAGCAACTTTCAGTACAAAAGCAGAACAGACCTATCGCCAGGTCTGGCAAGTGTACTTGGCACTGGGTCCATTCTGTCTGCCGACGAGAACAGACCAAAAACAGAGAAAAAATAATGGAAGAGCAGAGTGCACCTGGTGCCAGGTGGGTCGAAGGTACCTGACATCAGGTAAGCTCTGGAAGGCAATATTCTATGTACGAAATGAGGAATTTTTTAATGATTTTGGTATTTTTCGAATCCAACTCAGCCAAGACTTCTAAAGCCATGAATTTAACATCTAAGAGGCCTATAAAAGTACATGAAAACACAAGAGAAATGTGTAATTTGAAGGATCCAAGCTAGTTACTAAATCACCACTCAAAGGAGTATTGTTCAATGGAGGTTTTCAAGAGAAGAAAAATGGCTTGTCTATAAGTTTTATCTTTTATCCTTTGTTTACTTTTCTAGAATAATGATGTGCTTAATTTTTTTTATTGTAATTGGATATTATTTTGGAGATTATGATGTTGAGTTAATTGGAACTTTTGATCAATTAATTGTTGTTCTTGGTATTTTATTACTTGTTTTTCTTACAGAGTTGATTGATTGATTTTTGTTATTAACTTACTTGAAAAAGAGGTTGGTAATGACTTCAATTAATTAATTTCATATTTGTTTATCTCTTAACTTCCTTAAAAAAGGGATTAATTGTTTAGAACATTGGTAATCAAATGTTGGTTAATGATTGCTAGAATTTGGATTCATTGATTAATTTCATGGTTTAAATCGCCTAGAATATAGGGTTTATGTGAGGATTGATTTTAATGCATCTTTTGGATAAGTTAGTCGAGACAGAATATGTTCACTAATTTAACTAAAAGATAGTGATTCCATATATTGCAAACGAAGTAGGTTTATATTTAATCGTTCATGATGCCAATATGACAATTAATTGTGATGAATGCTAATTGATTCAATCTTGTCTTTTCAAGATAATTGTCTAATTACGTGAAATTTCATCCTTGAGTCATATCTATTTTTATCTTTATTTATTTTCCTTTTTTATTCTCTTATTCTTTTATTAGCTAAACAATAAAGATTTAGGTAAAGTAAGGTAGGAGATAAAGTTCTCATGGATTCGATACTTGCTATTCCCTATACTATACAATCGGTGTACTTACCCGTTTGTATGATTTTAGTGGTTGGCATTTTAATTAAAAGTTTAGCAATTGTGTTATTTGTTGGTAATATTTTCTACACTAAAAAACATGCATCAAGTTTTTGGCACCGTTGCCGGGGACGGACACTATTGAAAACACTCGAATCTTGTTGATTTAGCCTTTGTTGTATTTGTAAATATCACTAATTTTTGCGTTTAGGTGTTTGTGAATATTTCTAATTTGTGTATTTTTCTTTCCTTTATTTATTATTTATTTTTATTTTTATTTTTTATTTGATTTTTTTGTTTTTCTTTGAATGTGAGGTTCAAACTATCATCACGAACAATTATTCATAGGCGCAATGTCAAAGGAACTATAATGATGATACGTTAGCAAGGATGCAAGCTCGGACTGACGCTTTTTGTGAGACGTCACTTGAAGCTTCAATTAAATCCTTTTTTGTCAACACAAACGCGTCCATTAGGTGGCATGAAGAAGCATCCCAATGAATGAGCTCTATAAGAACACAACTAGCTAAGTTGGTTGAGGATGCCATAAAGGCCTATACATTTGAACAAGAGAATTTCCAAGGAAATGAGAGAGGATATAAGGAACAATTGCCCAATGTGGAAAGGGAGGTATTCGATTCTACTCTATATACTAATAGCTCTAATCTCTCTTTGTCACATGATTTATTGGGTTTTTCTCAATCCTTGGAGTATGATAGTCCAAATGATGATGTGTTAAGCTTTACATGCCTCAAGGAGTTAGATCTTTCAACGCTATATCATATGAAGTCCTTGAAGGATTGTGGTAATTTCTACCCTTCACCCTATTCAAAGGGAGGTAACTTGGTATTTGTAGATGTATTGAAAAGTTAGGATTTCTTGATCCCATCTTTAAGAACTCAAATACTAAGTTTAAAGGGAAACTTCAATTGTGAAAATTATTTTGAAGGTAAAAATGGCAATTTCAAGTTTGATGCATTCTTTAGATACCATGTGCACTCATATGTTGAAAAAGTTATTTGTGGGTCTAAAGAAATGTTGAAGAATGAGGTTCATGTGTTTTGTTTTACTGAGAAAAATTATTTTCATGAGCATGGCCTTTTTAAAAAACCTCCCTTCTTTCTATAGTCATCTTACGTATTCTCTCCTTTGAACTTAAATGTCTTTGACAAGGGTTTGATTAGAAAGCATGATAAGTAGAAAGAGTTTGTATCTTTGTTTGATTTTAGGATTTGTTAGGTGTTATTTCTCCTAAATAAGAAAAATATTTTTCATCTTAAGTGTGAGGGAATGAGTCGTGTCTTTATTTGTTTTTTTAGGCATTTTATTAGTATTTTTTCTTTAGTTTATTTTCTTCTATTTAGGTGTGTTTTTATTTTGTTATTATTTTCTTTGTGTTTTTATTTTTGTTTCGTTTTGAATGTCGGAATAAAGTCCTCTTGGACAAGTTCCTTTTTCTTTTCCATGTTCATCTTTATTAGAGCTTATTGTACTTGGAGAATATTGTTTAACTACCCCTTTATTATTTTTGGTCGCTTTGGATATACTTTCTTATGTTAACTTTTGGCTAACGAGGACATTGTCTAGTTTAAGTGTGAGGGAGTGGTTTAGTAATATTCTTTGTCCAAGTTTTTAATCAATTATCTTGGTGTTTTCTTGGAAAAATTTTAAACACTTTGAAAATTTGGAGATTTGGAGCTAAATTAAGCTTATTCATCTATAATGGAGTTATGATTTTCTTTTTAACTTTGGATGTGGATTTGTCATTCAGTATGGTTTGATTTTTATTAAAAGGTCAACTTATGTATTAAGTTAGATTTTTGCTAAGTCTTGAGAATTTATGTGAACTTTGGTTATATTTGGTATTTAAGGTTTATTTTATTCTTTAAGTTTGAATGTGGATGATATGATGAAGTATGGAAAGAGTTGTTGACTAATTCTTGTATTATGGATTTAAAATTTGCTTGACTTTGAGTTGTGAATAAGTAATGTAAGGAAAAAAAGAGAATTGAGTTGGGAAAAAATGCTCTTATTTTTTATCTTGAGAGACCTTTTGCTGTAAAGTGGGCCAATACAGTGATTGGAAGAGAAGAAACAAAGAAGCATCACACTCTCTTGAGGCTATTCCAAAGGCAAGAAGGTAAGGAAAGAAAGAAGAAAGAAAAAGAAAATTACTGAAAAAAATGACGATGACTATAAGGGGGGGGCCAATACGGTGTGTGAAGAGAAATCCATGCATTTGAAGCTATCAATTTCCAAAGTCGTAGAAAAAAAAAGAAGAAGAGTGGAGTGTTTTCCTTATCTTATAACTTGAGTTTTGTAAATCTAAGTTTATAATACTAGAATTAGTTAAATGGCTTAACTTATATGATTTATGTTATCTATATTTTTGTTTTAGGAGTAGGATGATTTTTTGTACTAGATATAAGCTTGTTTAGCTTAACTTTAATGGCCTTGGGATTGTTTGATTTCATACATAAGTTTACAAGGTTTTAAAAGGGTTGAATGATTGACAAGTTTGTTTTTAAGATTGGAAGAAGGTTATGTTTTCATTGTGAATGGATTTGCTAAGGAAAATTTTGCTAAATTATTTTGTCTTAAGCCATATGCTTAGTGTTTTAAATCTTGTTTGCTTAAAGACAAGCAAAAGTTTAAGTGTTGGGGTATGTGATATGGGCAAAAATTACCATTATTTTTCTAGTTATTTAAGATTGTTTTAAGATACATTTGTTGCGATAACAAGGCATATTCCTTCCTATTTGACATTTTGCATGTAAAAAGTATTTTTGAAAAATATGCGCAAATTTTAGTAGATTTCGAGTAGAAAGTGAACAATTCCAGAATATATCTGGCACTAGGCTCAACCAAGGGACCAGGTACCGGGTCTATTCTGGTCCAGCAGAGGAATTCGAGCAACTTTCAGTACAAAAGCAGAACAGACCTGGCGCCAGGTCTGGTAAGTGTATAGCACTAGATCCATTCTGTCTGCCAATGAGAACAGACCAAAAACAGAGTAAAAATAGAGAAAGAGTAGAGTGCACCTGACGCCAGGTGGGTCGAAGGTACCCAGCGCCAGGTATGCTCTGGAAGGTGAATATTCTGGGCACGAAATTAAGAATTTTCTAATGATTTTGATATTTTCTGAATCCTACTCGGCCAAGACTTCCTAAGCCACGAATTTAGCATCCAAGAGTCCTATAAAAGCACAAGAAAACACAAGAGAAATGTGTAATTTGAAGGATCCAAGCTAGCTACAAAATCACCACTCAAAGGAGATTTTCAAGAGAAGAAGAGCTTCTCTATAAGTTTTATCTTTTATCATTTGTTTACTTTTCCAGAACAATGATATGCTTAATTTTTTTTATTGTAATTGAATATTATTTTGGAGATTGTAATTTTGAGTTAATTGCAACTTTTGATTAATTGATTGTTGTTCTTGGTATTTCATTACTTATTTTTCTTACGAAGTTGGTTAATTGATTTTTTTTTATTAACTTTCTTGAAAAAGAGGTTGGTAATGACTTCAATTAATTAATTTCATATTTGTTATCTCTTAACTTTCCTAAAGAATGGGTTAATTGTTTAGAACATTGTTAATCAAAGGTAGGTTAATAATTGCTAAAATATGGATTCAATGACCAATTTCATGGTTTAAATCACCTAGAATATAGGGATTTATATAAGGATTGATTTTAATACATCTTTTGGATAAGTTGGTCGAGACTGAATATGTTCACTAATTTAACTAGAAGATAGTGATTCCATGGATTGCAAACGAAGTGGGTCTATATTTAATCATTCTTGATGCCAAGATAACAATTATTTGTGATGAATGCTAATTGATTCATTCTTGTGTTTTCAAGATAATTGTCTAGTTACATAAAATTACATCCTTAAGTTATATCTATTTTTATCTTTATTTATTTTTCTTTTTTATTCTCTTTTTATTTTATTGGCTAAACAATAAAGATTTGGATAAAGTAAGGTGGGAACCTAAGTTCTTGTGGATTTGATACTTGTTATTTTCTATACTATATGATGGGTATATTTGCCTGTATATGTGGTTTTAGTAGTTGGCATTTTAATTAAAACTTAAAAAATTGTGTTATTTGTTGATAATATTTTCTACACTAAAAAACACGCATCAGTCATCTTGCTGGTGGTGTTCGGATTTTAAAATGTAGGCTTAGCAAAAGTCCTCCTCTTTAGTTGCTTTTCAATCTTAGCGACGGCATGAACTATGTCCTCAAGTTGGTCATAGGAGTGCAACTCTATCAAATTGGCTATTTTCCTATTCAATCCACCCAAGAATCTAGCCCTTGTTGCCCTAGGATCCTCTTGGATTTAGGCTCTTATCAACATCATCTCCATTTCCTTATGGTAGTCCTCTACCCTTTTATTTCCTTATTTAAGGGATTGAATCTTTTAGTAGAGGTCTTAGTAGTAGTGGTGTGGGACAAACCTAGCCCTTATCATGTGTTTTAGCAAGTTCCAATTGCCCACATCTTCTACTCCCATTTGCCTCCTTTGATTGCCAACTTGTTCCCACCAAACCAATGCATGCTCTGCAAACTCCAAGATAGCTAGCCTCATATTGGATCTTTCACTATAGGTATGGCATTAAAAGTATATCTCAATTTTTCTCTCCATTCAAAATAAGCTTCGGGATCACTCTTCCCATAAAATATTGGTGGCTTCAATTTGATATGGTTCAACTCCCTATCCTCATCATTTCATTTTCTCCTACCTCATCTATTGCCCTATCCTCTGTTGAGTTCCCTATATGCATCACCATGTCTCCTTTATACCTTTCATTAGCTCCATCAAATTCTCTTTCCAATCCCCTTGGATTATTTCCTCTATTCCTTCCCTGACCCCTACCTCATCCTCCTCTTACTGCATGTCTTCCCTCTCTCATGGGAGCTTATTGGAAACCTCCAATAGAGTCCTCCTCTCATTCTTCAACTTGTTGAGCATTAAATAGAGGAGTATGGGCATCATCATCCCCCATTCTAGGGTTAGGGGCTTCAAATCTCATTTGACCTCTTTTTTGTGCAACAGTAGAAGAGGTATTGAGTTGATTACTCAACCCCGTTAGCTCCCTTGTCATGTGTTGAAACTCACTTTGCATAGTTCTCATCATAGCTTGCAAATCATCTCACAAAGCCCTAGCATCAAGTGGTTCTTCTTGTGGTTTACTAGGACCACTTGGATTAGGTCTAGGAAGTTCTTATCCCTAGGCCATGGCAATGAAGTTACTTATGGAGTTATATCTGCAAAAGAGATTAATAATATATATATATATATATATATAGTTCCTCTCTTCACTCCCGTGCGTGTTTACTCTTATATATATATATATATATATATATATATATATATATATATATAGTTCCTCTCTTCACTCCCGTGCGTGTTTACTCTTAATAGTTTTCACTTTACACTCGTGTTTACCCTCTTTAGCTCTTTTGATATAGTCTCTCCCTCTTGCCTTTTTTTCACTACTCAAACCTTTTTGTTCAATCCAATCTTCCCCAATAGCTAAAGATTTAGTCCAACCAAGTGAATCAACAAAATTCAATGAATTTTCCAATTAGGGGGTTTTAGGAAAATTTCAACAAACACTTGTTGGGCACCCTAAAGAAACAAGTTTTCCAAGCAAGAATTTCAAACAACAAGAACTCAAATAGAGTAAGAATAATCACTAAAACATAAGGAAGCAATTTTAAACAAGAAATGAACAAGAATCAGCAAGAAACAAGAAACAAGAAAAACTAGTAGATAGAAATAGGAAGAACAAGACTACCACAAATGTGTAATGGCAAAGATGAGTTCAATGAGCATAGATTTTCAACAATAGAGTGATGTATCAAGTTTCAACATTCCAATGAATGAAAATTAAGGTTAAAACCCACAACTATAGCCATTAATATCATTACAGAATATTTAACAAACACCTCAGTTGCAATCCCGTCACTTAAGAACAACCAACATTTTCACCCATATTCATGCCCATTTTCACCACAAACACATGACAAATTTATTCCCAAGGATTATAATAACATCAAGGAGCAATTTTTCCAAAAAAAAAAGTAAGATATTACAAAGATTTCATGACCTTTTTGGAGCATATTTTTGAGTTATGGGATTCCCCTATTTTTTTTTTTCCAACTTGTAGGGCTCCTTTTCTTGATGTCAATCTTTGATTGAAGTCAAGGTTTTTCTTGCTCTGATACCAAACTCTTTGATATGATTATGTGTTGGCTAATTTGTGGAACAAAGGTAAACAAATGGGCAAAACCCTTTACTAAACAAGTATAACCCTAATAATGGAAATTTGTGGCAAATGAAGAAAGAGAACTATCTAACTATTTCCTAGCAAACCTTTGAAGAACAAAGAATTAAAGACCCACTATAAATTCACCCAAATATCCTTGACACAATAAAGGAAATCAAGAATAAGAGAAGTAGAACTATAGGCAACCAAGCAATGCAATTCAAAATAAAACTTTAGAGGAACAAAACAACTAAGACCCAATTAAAAGAAACCACATTAGATTATCCAAAAGTTTTAGAGACTCATACATAGGGAGTACTAAACCCTAAGTAAGGTCTTGAAGAAGATGAATAAGGAGGTTAAACCTCTCAAAGCTCTCTTTTCACAATTTGAACTAATGTAAGATGAATTGAATTGTCAAATCACAAAAGATGTATTTATCCTACCCTAACCCTAGTTAAGTAACTACTAAGGCCCCAAGACAATTTAAGGGCATAAAGGGTCTTTACAAAGTATTCAAAATAAAGAAAATGCGGAAAAAATAGTAAAAATCGGCAAAACAGGGGATCCTGCTATTGGAAAGTATACCCTCAAAGACTATGTATTCTATGTAAATATATTGCAATAAAATATTTATTCATTTAATTTAGTTTTTCCTTATATTATTGCATATTTAAGGTTCAAGTATAACAAGTAATGGTCTATGTGTTGGGTCATTCTTCACAGTAAGGTATAGACTATAGGTACTTGTCATACAAGTAAAATTGAGTTGTAAGTCATTTGATAGAATTGGATATTTCATCAAGATAAGACTATTATTCCATGAGTTCCTATAAGGAATGGTTTACCTTGAATCATTTAGTCACTCACATCACTGGCATAAGTGTATTTCGAATGCGTAGAACTTGACATGTAGTAGTGGTGTCTTATAGAGTACTATGATTATAGAGACTGGACTATTACTACTATAGCATGGACAGATACCTTCATACTTGAGTATGAGTTAGTGGTCTGGCAAAGTTAGGGTTTTATACTTTGATATATGTTAGATGAGATTTCTATTGTGAGATTAATATCCGTTTATGTTTACTCTAGTTAGTTAAGACAGACTCATGCAACAAAATTTCTATGCTTCACTTAATGAAATTAAATCACCCCCTTGTGATTGTTCAGGATAATCTAATAATCCAGGGCCCTAGGAACGTAACTCTAGAATGTGTCCTTTTGGGTAGCTTCCAATAATAAGTAAGTACATTCGAGTGAATCATGAATTATCGGATTGGAGATTTAAGGATAGTAAATATCTTTGAGGTGGGTATTAGTACATTTATCCTGTATTGTTGATAAGTGTTACATAGAGAGGTATTTCCATCATTTCACCTATAGGTCAGAGACATTGCTTTAGTAATATTATTCTTAGGATCAATATTTCTATATGGTGACAAATGAAAATATTTAAAATAATAAAATGAAGCTATTTAATAGTAAGCGAATTTTGGTCATTTTAGTAGCCATGAATAATATGTCGCTTGGTCCCCAGAATAGCTCAAGTTACCTTTGTATTATTTAGACAAAATCTGGGCTTGATGGATAATCATTTGGAAAAGAAATAAAATTTATTCTAACAGTCCAATTAGAATTGATTAATTAGTCTTTGGTATTAATAAGACCTAGAAAAGATAATTAATTAAGAGAATTGGGTAGGAATAAATTAATTAATTGGGTTGATATATGTTGACATATATTAAGAGTCAAATTAGAATTAATTAATTAGTCTTAGGTATTTAATGAAACGCATAAAAGATAATTAATTAATTAAAAGAATTTGGCAAGTCTTGGACTAATTTATGAGCACAGTACCAAGTCCATTAGGGCTTGATGATTTCGGCCATTAGGGCTTGAGAAAGCCCTAAGGCTGGCTAAAAATAGGACGAAACAAAAGAGACACGACGTTTTTTTCTTCACTCTCTGGTGTGTCGTCTCTTCCTCTCTCTCTATTCTATGTTCTTCTCTTCTTTCTCTCTTGGAGAGTATCTTGATTATCTAAAAAATGAGCTTTCACTAAGCTAACCCAAGAGTAAGGTAGAGTCATACTCCGGAAGACGAAGAGAGAAAGTTTGAAGATCCTTGATGCGTTGGAGTAGAAGATTGGTGGTGCTGGGATTTCATCATGTGTATCAAAAAAGAACACAGCAAAAATAACCATGAAATCCATGCCCAAGGATCGCGTGTTTGCAATTAAAACGAGAATAGAGGAAGGAAACGGAGATTACCTTCTATAGTAGAAAAATAAAATTTTTCTTGCGCCAAACCAGGAACCAATTCCCTTGTTTTGATCATCCAATCGCCCCACTACAATCTAAGAGTAGGATTGTCTCTAGCAATAATCCATACAAGGTTGAATTACTCACAAAACCCGCTCAAAACTATGCTAGTAGAAGAGAAGCGGCTAGGTTTAATTGGAGAAGAACAAGGATGAAGAAGGACGGTCTGAAATCACTTGTCTACAAAAAGGAACGATTCCCTTATTTATAGTTTTAGAATTTGTGTTACTTCAATCTAAGTCCTCTAGATTCAACATCTACAATTGGGCCTTTAAAGTTTATATAATTACAATCAAGTCCCATGAATTATAACCAACTTATAATTCACCTATAAATATATTTTCTTCTCGTAATTAATCCCATAATATTATCAAATAATATATATTAAGCATTTAAACCTTTATTGTGTGTGACCCATTAGGTTTCCTGATCGTATTTGTAGCATAATATGAATTAATTCTAACAGCTTTAGAATTAATAATCTTAAATAAAATTTAGAATTAATTTATGAATTCTCTAATTAATAAATTCATATTTAGCAGATCATGAGCGACATCTAGCAATAACTTTTGATTACCCAAAAGTCCAAAAAGTCAAGTGGCTTGACATGAACCTTTTAATAGCAAATAACCAGTGTAATAAACTCCTTTCACCATACTATATCTCATTTGGTCTATAGTATGGAATTAGTGCCAACTCTATCCAAAATATTATTAATTCTAGCCCGAATATTTTAGTATTTTTTTAAAGAATCTATTACTCGATATGTGTATTAAATTTGGAACTATTTTCAACACATAGTCACTTTGGCCAAGGACTTCATGAGTAATGATTTCTACAACTGGCCTTGAAATATACTCTTCTACTATTAGGAGTAGTGAATTCTTTATTGACCCTTTCATCTGCTTTCATTTACTTTACATTGTTTCCAATATCCATCCTATAGGCAGTCCTTGTAAGACATTAAATATTAGAATCAAAGTACAATGCTTGGTAAACAAAATACATTGGAGATCTCAAATCTAAGGATATTTGTACACTTACTATAATGAGATTCTATCACTGAAACTCAATAGCTATCCAAGTGATTATCTCATAATTAGGTCATCCAATGAACTTGTTCATATAATAAGCATCCACATATTAATCCTGAGTATTACAATACTCACGGTTATGAGAACCACCGCTTAATCCAATCAGGGGATATAACATGTGCTAGTATAGGCGTATTAATAATGTCGCATATCATTAATACTGTGGCTAGGGATTATTCAAGCACAAACACTACATAATATAGTAGGAATCTCACATCATGATCTCTATCATGGTTTCCTTAACACTGTGTTGTACTAGGTACTTTATCAAATAGTTTATACGTATATTAAAATATAACAATCAAACTGAAAGATAAAGAATGCCTCTTTTATTAATTATTATGCAATATACATGGTACAAGTAATTACCTCTAGGGTACAACACTAAAAATCTCCTACTTACACTAGAGCTAATAATTCATATATCAAATACCTAATGATTCAACATGTTTATCATATTTCTTCTAGAAAAGTGCTTTAGTGAGTGGATCAGCTATAATCTCTCTATCTTTACATCTTGCCTATCTATGATCTCTCTAATCAGATGATAGCGTCTAAGTACATGCTTGGATCATTGATGAGACCGCGGTTCCTTTACTTGTGCAATGGCTCCATTGTTGTCACAATAAAAAAGTATCGGATCTACAATGCTAGGCATCACTCCAAGTTCAATGATGAACTTCTTGATCCACACTGCTTCTTTAGCTACTTCGAAAGCCGCTACGTACTCTGCTTCAGTTGTCGAATTGGCAATAGTCACTTGTTTTAGAACTTCTCCAACTTACTGCTCCACCACCTAACATAAATACGTAGCCAGATTGTGATTTGTAGTCGTCCTTATCAAACTAAAAGCTGGCATTAGTATACCCTCTTACTTGCAAATCACCATCTCCATACACTAAGAATACATCCTTAGTCCTTCATAAATACTTGAGGATTCTTTACAACTGTCCAATGACTCTCTCTAGGGTCAGATTGGTATCTTCTCATCAAGCTAAGAGCACATGATACATCAGGCTTGGTATATATCATAACATACAAGATAGATCCAATTGCCGAAGTATATGGAATTCTACTCATATGATCCCTTTCAACTTGTGTCTTTGGAGACATCGACTTTGAAAGGCTTACTCTATGTACCATAAGTAAGAATCCTCTTTTGGATTGATCCATGCTAAACATCTTTAGCACTTTATCTAGGTATGTAAACTGCGAAAGACCTAGCAACCTCCTTGATCTATCTTTATAGATCCTTATTTCCAGAATATAGGTTGCTTCTCCAAGTTCTTTCATGGAGAACATCTTGGATAACCAAATCTTTACATGTTGAATAACAGAAATATCATTTCCTATTAGCAATATGTCATGCATTTACATAAAGCAATAAGAAAACAATTGCACTCCCACTAACTTTCTTATACACACAAAGTTCATCCATGTTTTGAATGAAATCAAATTCTTTAATTGTCTCATCAAAACAGATATTACAACTCCTAGATGCTTACTTAAGTTCATAGATACACCTTTGCAACTTGCATACTTTTGTGCCATCTTTGGATGTGAAACCTTCAGGTTGCATCATATACACATCCTTGATCAGGTTTTTATTAAGGAAAGCTGTTTTAACATCCATTTGCTAAACCTTGTAGTTGTAATTAAAGGCTTAAGAGGGGAAAACATAGAGCACGCAGCGGAAGCGAAAGCAAAAAAAAAAAAAAAAAAGAATCTGAAAAAATTGAAGAACAGGGGAATTTCCGAACAGAGCCAACGCCGGCAGCCCTAGCCGGCACTGGTTGAGATCTGTACAGACTCCGAGGTTAAAAATTTCTTACCTCTTTTCCTCATTCTAAGAATTGGCTGGATCGAAATGTGTGCAACTGGGGTAGGTGTGTTGGTGGAAGCCTCTGGTGTGATTTTTGCAAGCCTCCTACTCCGTCTTTGCATGTAGGTGAACGCCAAACTCTCGATCTTCCAGTATGTGGCCTGCCTAATTCCGTTTGGTGAACAACTAACAGAACTAAGGAATATTTTCTGGAGAGAGGTTAAACTAGACTGGGCCATTGGACTCTTAGTTTAACCTTTTAGACTAAATTAATTATTCTAATTAGAACCAACTTATCGCCCGATAAATAATTAATTTTCTCAGCCCCAAATAAACTAGTCCAATTAACAAGCTTATATTGGTTTGGTCCTAGGTTAATCCCTAATAATTTAAACTAGGCTAAAGCCCTGAATAATTAATTAACCCACCAAACTAATTTAATTAATTCTCTCTCTCCATGGACCTTTATTTTATTCTAACCCAATAATTAAATCGGGCTACTTAAATAAAATAAATTTCATTTAATTTAAGATCAATTCCTTAGCTCGTATTTAATTAGGACTCACAGTCTATACTGGGGACCAAAAGACACACTGCCTTAGCTACTAAAATAACCAAAATACTCTTGCCATATAAATAACTGTATTTTGCATTTTAAATATTTCCTAATATCACCATAAGAAAATATTGACCCCAAGGACAATGCTGCATTAGCAAAGTCTCCGACCTACAAGTGTAATGATTGAAATACCCCTCGATACATCATCGTATATTTAGAGAGGAAAAAGTGTACTAACACCTCTCTAAATGATATCTACCATCCTTAGGCTTCTAGTCCAATGATCCACGACTTCTTGGATTGTTTCCGCTTGCCAAAGGAGCTACCCTAAAGCAAATATCCAAGTTATGTTTCCCAGGGCCCTGGATATTTAGATCATTTAGACAACCACAAGGGGCGACATAGTATAGAAACTATCTTGTACAAGTCTGTCTTAACTAACTAGTCACACATACCCAACATGCAAGTATATTGGCCCTACGATAGAACATCAACTATAACATATCAAAGGACATACTTCCAGCTTCGTCAGACCATCAATTCATACTCAAGTCGTAGAGTACTAGTCCACACTGTAGTAGTAGTAGTCTAGGTCTCTACTATTTAGTACTTTTAAGAAACCACTACTATAGATCCTGTTCTACGTGTTCGAAATACGCTTATGTCATAAAGTGAATGGACTACTCACTAGCTAAAGGTAAGCCATTCCCCATTTGGAATTCATTCCCATTCTCATCAATCAGTGTGTTAAGTAACCTGTGATCCATATCTTACTGTGAATGACCTCTATTCACATGAACTGCTTACTTAAACACAATGGGTCTTTTTCAAACGTAATTGTGCACAAATAAAAATATAAATTCACAAATAATTTTTGAAAATAAATTCTTATATTAAAACATTTGATATTTATATAAGAAACTTAGTCTAAAATGGCATATTTCCTAACAGTAATGAGCGGCAAGTGCTATGAGTATTCTTATAGATTTTAGCATAGCGATTGGTGAAAAAAATTGGTCATAGTTAATACCTTGCTGTTGTTGATAACCTTTTGCAACCAGACGTGCCTTATAGGTAACCATATTACTATCTATGTCAGTTTTCTTCTTGAAAATCCATTTGCACACTATAGGCTTGATTCCTTCGGGTGGATCTACTAAAGTCCATACTCAGTTGTCAAACATAGAATCAATTTTTAACTTCATGGCTTCAAGCCATTTGTCAGATTCTGAACTATTCAGAACGTCCTTGCAAGTAGTAGGCTCATCTTCTTCTATGAATAATACGTCATTATGGTCACTTATGAGAAATCCATATCTCTCAGGCACCATTCGTATCCTCCTCGACCTACGAGGCTCTTGTGTGTTAGAAGGTTCATCAATAGGTATGGATTTAAACGGTTAATCAATATTTATTTTTTCTTCTTGAACTTCACTACGTTCAAGCTTACTCCCACTATCTCCTTTAAATATGTGCTCCTTCTCTAAGAAGACAATATATTTCGAAATAAAAACTTTATTTTCAAAAGAAAATAGAAGAAATATCCTAAGGATTCTTTCGAATATCCAACAAATAAATATTTTTCAAATTTACTTTCAAATTTGTCTGACATTACCCTTTTAACAAAAGCAAGATAACCCTAAATCCTTAAATGAGCTAACTTTGGTCTCTTACCAAAGAACAGCTCATAAGGAGTGGTATTAACCATTTTTTATGAAACTCTGTTTAATATATAAACCGCAGTCTCCAGTACATATCCTCAAAATGATTTTGGTAACTCTGCAAAAGCTATCATGGTCCGTACCATCTCTAGAAGGGTTCGATTTCTTCTCTCAGATACACCGTTATGTTGAGGTGTATGTGGTGGAGTCCATTGAGATAATATCCCATTATCTCTAAAATAATTTAAAAACTCTAAGCTTAAGTATTCACCTCCTCAATCAGATCTAAAAGTTTTAATACTTTTGTCAAGTTGTTTCTCTACTTCATTTATGAAGTCTTTGAACTTGTTAAATACTTTAGACTTGTATTTCATTAAATACAAATACCCATATCGTGAATAGTCATCGATGAAGATTATAAAGTAGGGTTCGATTCCTTCTCTCAGGTACACCATTATATTGAGGTGTATGTGGTGGAGTCTATTGAGATAATATCCCATTATCTCTAAGATAATTTAGAAACTCTAAGCTAAAGTATTCACCTCCTCAATCAGAGCTAAAAGTTTTAATACTATTGCCAAGTTATTTCTCTACTTCATTCTTGAAGTCTTCGAACTTGTCAATGCTTTAGATTTGTATTTCATTAAATACAAATACCCATATCATGAATAGTCATCGATGAAGATTATAAAGTAGTGATAACCTCCTCTTACTTGTATAGACATTAGGACACATACATCTGTATATATTAGTTCTAATAACTCTTTAGCCATTTCTCCTTTTCCAGAAAATGGAGTTTTAGCCATTTTACCAAGTAAATAAGATTCGTATGTGTCATATAATTCATAATCAAATGACCCCAAGTCACACAACTTGTATAACTTAGACACACATTTTTCATTTACATGGCCTAAACGACAATGCCATAAGTAAGATGAGATTAAGTTATCTTTTCTTTGTTTCTTTTCATTTATATTGAGAATTGGATTATCCATGTCTAGAACATATAAACCATTGACCCAAGTTGCAGAACCTTAATGGATATCGTTTAATGGAAAAGAACAATGTTTATTCTTAAAATTTAAATGAAATCCAAATAAGTCTAAAGAAGTAACTAAGATAATATTTTTCAATAAAATTGGTACAAAATAGCAGTTTTGAAGTTCTAAAATTAATCCAAAAGGTAGATTAAGATGATAAGTCCCCACAACTAGTGCAGCAACCTTTGCTCCATTTGCAACTCGCAAGTCCATATTGCCCTTTTCCAGCCTTCTACTGCCCTTTAGTCCCTACAAATTATTGCATAAATGAAATTCACAACCGGTATCCAATACCCATATCTCATTATTAAAGGTAATATTAATTTCAATCATAAAGATATAAGGAGTAGAAGTAGAAGTGCTTGCAAGCTTCTCCTTCTCCTTCTTTTCTTTCACGGTTTCCAAGTAGGCTTTGCAGTTATGCCTTTAATGGCCTATCTTACCACAATGATGACATAGGCCTTTAGTGGCTGCTTCCTTCTTCTTCACGCCTCCTTTGGGCTTGGTAGGATTTTTCTTCTTCTTCTTGAGAACTTTCTTCTTAGAAGATGAAGAACCTAATAGCAAGATCGCCTTATCATCCTTCTTCATGGATGATTCAACAGTCTTAAGTAGATTGATAAGCTCAGGCATAGTGGTCTCAAAATTGTTCATGTGGTAGTTAATCACAAATTGTGAAAAACTACTTGGTAATGATTGTAGAATTAAGTCAACACTTAAATCGTGATCCATTACAAAACTAAGAAACTCAAACTTTTCAATATAGCCCAACATCTACAGCCTATGAGTGGCCACTGAAGTACCCTCAACCATCTTAGAATGGAACAGTTGCTTAGAGATCTTATATCTCTCAGTTCTAGGTTGTTTATCAAACAAGTCTTTAAGATGGAAGATAACAGTTTGAGCATCCATATGTTCATTCTATTTTTGTAACTCAGGAGTCATTGACACCAACATAATACATGATGCAGTGTCACTGTCTTCCCTGTGCTTCTTATGGACAGCATGCTCATCAGCAGGAGCATCATGGGCTAGAAGTGGCGGAATAGGAGCATCTAGCACATAGAGCAACTTTTCCAACTTGAGATCGATTCTTAAGTTTCTATACTAGTCCAAATAGTTTGTTTCAGTAAGCTTATTTGTTTCCAAGATGCTATGTAGGTCTAGGTTTGTCGAAATGATGCAAGTGACCAAGATGTAAAGATAGAGTAATTAGAACATGTATATGCTCATGATATGCAAGTAATTAGGTCATTAATTAAACACATTTTTATTCCACTATTTTACTCAAATCAATAGCCCTTACTATTAATTCGAGAAAGTCCATTGGAAGCTTTCTTAGTGGACCAGTATCCAAATTCCTTAAGAATGACCTTGGGTTAGCCTAACAAGCCACTCTTAAGTTCAGTGGTACGTATCCAATACCAATTGCATCAAATATACTACTATATCATTGGGTGATTAACATATTTTAATCATTAAAGTATTTAATACTATCCCAACCTTGCCTCTAATATTCTTTATGCTTGGGTTAGCCCAACCGGGATAAAGAAATTGATTAAACCCAACCCATTAATTGAAGGATTGACATTCACAGAGCATACATTTCAACCGTAGACAGTAAATGAAAAATGGAAGAACATGGCATATATCAGAGTATGGAAGGATCATGGTGGATTGAATACATACCTCTTGGAGTCTTAAAAACAAGAAGAATGTTGAAGAAATGCTTGAAGCTAGAAAACAGCTTTCTTCATCATCCGTGGGATGAACTTCCAGTGCAGCTTCCTTCCACTGTCTTCCTTTCTTCTTCCGGTGGAATGCTTGCTTTCCGGCTCACGGAATATTCCCTGCCTAATTTTCTAGTTGGTGAGCACAAAAGGGTTGAAGGAAAATTGATCAAAACGTTTTCAGCTCACTGGCCATCCTCATTTCAAAGCATGGCTTCTTGTTTTATAAAAACCAAAAGCCACATGCCAGAATACCAAAAGCCTGTATACCAAACGTCACATGAGAGACCGAGAGCCAAGAGACATTTTTTTTTAAATTTTTTCTTTCTTTTATTTTATTTTTCCACACAAAAAACCAAGAGTCATGAAACTAAAAATAATTATTTTGATAAAAATAATATTCTCGGGATTTAATACCCGAATATTATTTACAAAATAAATTTCGACTTCAACCTAAACTCTTCTAAACTATGTCCGGAAAAATTCCATGGTCCAGGCTATTGAGCCAAAATAATATTTATTATTTTTCTTGGACCCGAAAAGTCCAAAATAATAAACATTAATTATTTTCCTTGGGATTAAATAAATAACCCAATAACTAATTAATGAACCCAAATGAACCAAAAAATAATTAAACTTTAATTATTTATTTCTTGGAATTTAATTAAATAAATAACCCAATAAATAATTAAGTAATAATTATTTTCTTCTAGTTTAAGTCCCGATTAATTTTTCTAATTATTCAAACTGGACCCAGGTCCTGAATAATTAATTAACCAATTAAAATAGAAAATAAATTTCTCTCCATTTATTTTATTCCAGTCCAATAATAAATTAGACTTCCCGAATAAAATAAAACTCTCTCAACTGAGATCATTTTCTCAACCCAAAAATTAATTAGGACTTAGGGCTATTTCGAAGACCAAAAAGACACATCGCCTTGGCTACTAAAATGACCAAAATACCCCTACTATATAAATAGATATATTTTGCATTTTAAATATTTCCTAATATCACCATAAGAAAATATTGACCCCAAGGACAATGCTGCATTAGCAGAGTCTTCGACCTACAAGTGAAATGACTAAAATACCCCTCTACACATCGTCGTACATTTAGAGAGGAAGAAGTGTACTAACACCTCTCTAAAGACATCTACCATTCTTAGGCCTCTAGTCTAATGATCCACGACTTCCTGGAGTGTTTCCGCTTTCCAAGGGAATGACCCTAAAGCAAACATCCAAGTCACGTTTCCCAGGGCCCTGGATATTTAGATCATTCAGACAACCACAAGGGGTGATATAGTGTAGAAACTATCTTGTACAAGTCTGTCTTAACTAACTAGTCACACATACCCAACATACAAGTATATTGGCCCTCTGATAGAACCTCAACTATAGTATATCAAAGCATATGCTTCCAGCTTCGCCAAACCACCAACTCATACTCAAGTCATAGAGTACTAGTCCAAACTGTAGCGGTAATAGACTAGGTTTCTATCATATAGTACTTTTTAGAAACCACTACTACAGGTCATGTTCTACGTATTCGAAATACGCTTATGTCATGAAGTGAGTGGACTACTCACTGGCTAAAGGTAAGCCATTCCCCACCTGAAATTCATAACATAATAACCTAAATATGACGAGATTCCCATTCTCATCAATCGGTTAAGAACGACTGTTTATATGTTTAAATAACCCATGATCTATACCTTACTGTGAAAGACATCCATTCACATGGATCACTTATTCAAACACAATGGGTCTATTCCAAACGAAAATGTACACAAATAAAGAAAATTATTTCACAAACGATTTTCGAAAAATAAATTCTTTTATTAACATATTCGATATTTTCATCAGAAAACTAGTCTAAGAGGGCATATTTCCAACATTAATCAGGAATTAAATTCCATAGCTTAAACATATTCAATGTCAAGTAAGCTTGGGTATGCCCAGCAATCTGGTCTTGAAAAAGAACTCTCGTTCTTACTATATTAATGGAATGCAATAGATTTAATATTATTTGAGGGATTTATTCTTTTTAGTTGTCTCATCATTTGGCATACATACAATTTATCAATAAGCAGCATAAATTGATAAACATGGTAATAAATAATTACGTGACATGGTTATGGACTCTCTAAATTAATTTTCTTGAGCCATCAAGAAAATCAATATAGTCAACCCTATGTGTCCATGCATGATTTAAGTAGAATGTCTTACCATCTCGCTTCGTTTTGATTGCCGTCTTCAAAATCTTGTAAATAAAATTCTACCTCAATCTAATCTACATAAACTAATTACATAATTTCTAAAGGAAGAAGCCTTGGTTACATTTGAGAGGAGCTAGATGAGAAAAGAATTACCCAAGAATTTGAGAAAATGCAGGACGCGTAGGCCTTATTTAATTAAAACAAAGCGATAAAGATGCATGAACAGATAAATTTGGTCTTAGTCCATAAGTATCCACCATGCCAATAAAATGTGCTTAAAATACAACAAAACACATCGAATGCACAATCATTCAAAATCAGTATTTTGGAGAAATCTGAGTCCAAAATCAAAATTTGAAAAGTTCTGGGCCAAAATCAAATTTTAGAAAATTATGGGTCCTACATATAATTTTAAAAATATTTTTATCCAATATCATGGGTTTCAAATAACGTCTAATAATTATTAGAACCTATTCTCAAAATTAGAAAAGATTAAAAAATTATTTTTTTAATATAAAACAATACAAGAACAGAGTGCACCTGGCTCCAGGTGGGTCGAAGGTACCCGGCGCCAGGTTTGCTCTGGAGGCACACAGCTAGCACATAAAATAGGGGAAGAACAGAGTGCACCTGGTGCCAAGTGGGTCAAATGTTCTCAGTTCCAGGTATGCTTTGGAGGTAGAAAAATACTACTGTTCATCTTCTTCCCCAGATTTTGCAAATTTTTTCCATGAATCACAAAGTGTTTTTCAGACTGTTCAAAAAAATTTTGATATCAAGCATTGTTAATCAATATTAACAATCAACTGCAATCAACATCACAATTTAAACAACAATCCATATTGTTAAATCAAAAGCTTGATTGTAGGAAGAATATAACGCAAAAAACCAGACCTACATGGAAATAATTTCCCAACCGTTTTTCATTAACTCAGAGACTCTTCAAAGAAGAAAACCCAGACACGCCATACAATGTAGTAGACATACAATAGCCATGATCATACAGTTACATGCTCAGAAACGATTTCAAAGCAATTAAAGACCCATTAAAACACAAACACGAAGGCTCTAATACTATTATTGGGATTTCATCATGCTTATCAAATAAGAACGCAGCGAAAATAACCATGAAATCTATGTCCAAGGATCACGTGTTTGCAATTAAACCAGGAATAGAGAAAGGAAATAGAGATTACCTTCTATAGCAGAAAAATAAAAATTTTCTTGTGCCAAACCAAGAACCAATTCCCTTATTTTAATCGTCCAATTGCCCCACTACAATCCAAGAGAATGATTGTCTCTAACAGTAATCCACACAAGATTGAATTGCTCACAAAGCCCGCTCAAAACCATGCTAATAAAATAGCAGGGGCTAGGTTTAATTGGAAAAGAACAAGGATGAAAAGGAACATCCGAAATCACTTGTCTGCAAAAGGGAACGATTCACTTATTTATAGTTTTAGGATTTATGTTCATTGCAATTAAGTCCTCTAAGATTCAATGTCTACAATTGGGCCCTTGAGGTTTATATAATTGCAACCAAGTCCTATGATTTATAACAAACTTATAATTCACCTATAAATATATTTTCTTCTCTTAATTAACCCCACAATTTTAACAAATAATATATATTGAGCATTCAAACCTTTATTATGTATGACCCAGTAGGTTTCCTGGTCTTATTGGTAGCATAATATAAATTAATTTTAACGGCTTTAAAATTAATAATCCTAAATACAATATAGAATTAATTTATTAATTCTCTAATTAATAAATTCATATCTAACAGATCAAGAGCGACATCTAGCAATGACTCTTGATCACCCAAAATTCCAAAAAGTCAAGTGACTCAATGTGAACCTTTCAATAACAAATAACCAGTGCAATAAACTCCTTTCACCATACTATATCTCATTCGGTCTAGAGTATGAAATTAGTGTCAAATCCATCCAGAATATTATTAATTTTGGCCCAAATATTTTATTACTTGTTTAAGAAATCCATTACTCGGTATGTGTATTAAATTTGGAACTATTTCCAACATATAGTCACCTTGGCCAAGGACTTCATGAGTCCTTGTAAGACCAGAATTTCTACAAGTAAAGATATACTCTCCTACTATTAGGAGTGGTGAATCCTTTATTAACCTTCTCAACTACTTTCGTTTACTTTACATTGTACCCAATATCCATCCTATAGACAATCCTTGTAAGACTCCAAAGATTAGAATCAAAGCACAACACTCGATAAACAAAATACCTTAGAAATCTCAAATCTAAGGATACTTGTACACTTGCTATAATGAGATTCTATCACTGACACTCAATAGCTATCAAAGTAATTATCTCATAGCTAGGTCTTCCAATGAACATGTTCAAATAACAAGCATCCACATATTAATCCTGAGTATCATAATACTCATGATTATGAGAACTACCGCTTGATCCGATCAAAGGATATAACATGTGCTAGTCTTGGCATATCAATAATGTCCCATCTCATTAATACTATGACTAGAATTATTCAAGCACAAATACTACATAGTGTATTAGGAATCTCAAATCATTATCTCTATCATGATTTTCTTAGTACTGTGTTATACTAGAAACTTTATCAAATAGTTTATACACATATTAATATATAACAATCAAACTGAAAGATAAAGAATACCTTTTTTATTAATTATTATGCAATATACATGGTACAAGTGATTGCCTCTAGGGCACAACACTAATAGGTGAGAATACCGGTCAAATCAAAGTGCCTTCTTCTCCCCTTCCAACACAAGTTCCAGTGCCCCTCGTTGGTTAATTCACAACCAATCAAGAAAAGTAACTACTCTATCCTAGATGTGACTCAAAAAACTGAAAAAAATTTTGCTATGTTTTCTTTGATGTCTTTCGTTTTGATCCTTCAAGTGTTATAGAACCGCGATTTTCATCTAGGAGCATGTATTAGGGTTAAAACTGAAAAATATGGTTCTATTACTATTAAAAATGAATCTTTTATGATTCTATATGATCCCTCATACATTAGTTTCTAGAGTTCATGTATGCCTTGCGGTTAAAGGTATAAGATCATATATTCTAATGGTTTTCTCATCGTTTTTTTTTTAAGTAAATTCGTTGTACGCCTCATGGTTAGAGGTATAGGCGCTTGTAAAGGTATGTGTTTTATGCCTAGTTTTGCAATTTTTTTTACCTATAAATTTTGGGGATTGAAGAACGTAATTGCTGAAATTGTTTAGGGGCAAAAAATGACTGAAAAGCATGATTTTTTCAAAAATCAGTGAACTCCAAAACGGACCTGGTGCCAGGTGGGCCGATCGGACCTGGTGCCAAGTCTACTCTGCCTAGCCAGAGATTTTGGAGAAATAGAGCAAACCTGGTGCCAAGAGGGCCCAATAGACCAGGCGCCAGGTCCACTCTGCTCAGAGGCTGATGGGCGCAATTTTATCCAAGAAAAGGGAGAGCACTGCTGAAGATGAGCCTACTACCCCATTTAAGATGTTCTTTGGTAAGAGACCAAAGTTATCTCACTTGTGAGTATGGGGTTGTCCTGCCTTTTTCAAAAGACCACAGTCAGACAAACTTGATAGTAAGTTTGACAAGTGTTTGTTTGTGGGATATCTGAAAGAATCTTTTGGATATTACTTTTACCTACCCTCTGAAAATAAATTGTTTGTTTCGAAGTGATGTGTTCGAACTTGGGTATAAAAATCATACAACAACTAAGCACATTCGCAATCAAGTTTAAATTAAAATGTTCAATCCAAATCACACATATGAGCAAGCGTACTCATCATTAACTAAGCATAGGGTTCAAACGAGTGTCAACTCTTGAGGAACAAGTAGACATTAATCACCTTTCTTTCATTGTTTAACTGACTCAATAAAGTGAAAAACAAGGAAAATAAAATAAAAATAAGTACATGTCAAGGATGGAGAAGTATGTAACTCAAACCATTGTTTAGACAAACATGACCTTAAAAGACCTAACCATTATCATAACAAATTCTTCTCTTGGCACCATGAAGGATAAAGGTAAATTAGCATTACTTGGTCTGTCTCAACTAATTACTACCTTCCAGATAAATTAGCATTACTTGGTCTGTCTCAACTAATTCATCCAAAAGATGCATTAAACACAATCCTTGATTAAATTTCCTTGGTCTGGCAAATTTAAAACATGAAATTAATCAATAAATCCTTGGTCTGGCAAACATCAATTAACCTTCAATTACTCAATCCTCAGCAATTAACCTCTTTGGTCTAGCAAGTTAACAGCTAATAAATATGAAATTAATCAATTGCAACTACCATCAACCTCTTTGGTCTAACAAGTTAATGAAAAGAAACAACCAATTAATCTCGGATTACACCCAAGTAATTGAATATCAAGAAGAACAATCATTTAATCAAAAGATCAAATACCTCTAAATATAATGAATGTCTAAAACAATGTCAAATTACAATTAAATAATTAACATATCATTGTTCAAGAAAAGGAAAACAAAGTAAAAGAAAGCACTAATAGACAAGCCTCCTTCTTCTTCCTTTGAAGACCTTCTTGTACAACCCTCCTTGAACTTGAAGAATTCCTCATTTGATTAAGTAATTTTCTATGATAATCAATGAATTCTCACTCTTTCGCTTATGTTTTTCATCTATTTATATGCTTAGGAAGTGCCTAAACTCGTAGGTACAAAGTTCTTGGCCGAGTAGAAGTTGAAAGATACTAAAACTTCTCAGATTATAAAAAACCACGTAGAAAATTCACAGCACTACCTTGGCTTCAGGGCACAGCTAGTGCTGCCTTAGCTCTCGGAGCCAGCACCAGTTGTGTTCTGTTCCTCCACTTGTTCACCGATTTTTCTTCGAATTTTGCACAATGTGTTCCAGAATGCAGCCGGCACCGGTTTCAGCCTTATAGCCGGCGCCGCCTTAGTTCTGTTCTAACAATTTTTCCGTCGCTTCGAAGTTTGTTTCAACAATGCATGGCCGGCGCCAGTTCTAGGGTCCTACCCGGCACCACCTCTCCTCTGTTCTACGACGTTTTGGCTTCGTTTTACCCCAAAAATCTGAAATAATAAACAAAATACTTTTCCAAAGGTAAAATCTCAAATATGAAGGAATATGACTAGTTATTGAACAAAATGTATTACAAAATGAACCTCAAATAACTAGGAAAAATATGACTAATTTAGCCCCTATCATATTCCCCCACACTTAGCTCTTTGCTTGTCCTCAAGCGAAGTATCAAGAACAAGTAGGTAAACACAAGGTTTAACAAATTACTCAACCAATTTCAAAACAATATCTTCAATGCTTTCTTCATTCAAGAATATAAAACACATGACTATTACATCTTTCACAACCAATGCAAAATTTATGTTAGTGATAAATGACTTAGTAGAACCATCCCAATACTTCACACTATTCTCAAACCATTGGAAAGAATTTAGCTCAAAAAGAATATGCATTCCATATGCTTACTTTTCATACACTCTCTCCACTAATCCGAGACATATCATGATTCTACTTAGATCAAGTAGGACTTTTAAGCTTGTAATGTAAGGTTAAAGGCTTGTAATGTATCTTATCAAAAGAAGGATATAGGAGAATAAAAAATCAAAGAAAAACTGAGAGTTAGCAAGAAAAGGATAAATAAATGAAGCAATCATTTCCAACTCTTCTTGCTTTCATATTCCAAAAAAAATCAAACCATAACCTCATTTAACAATTACAACTCCACTCAAGAAAATCCTACATTTTTTTCTCTTTCAACTCTTCTTTTCATCAACTCTTTTCTATTTCTTTCAAGATCACTCAAATTTCCCAGCAATGGTGTCAAATACTTTATATGAACTTTAACTTTTTTTTTTCAGCTTAATCACCATTCCTTTTTGTGATCTTTTCTTTCTTCATTCCATTCAATAAGTCTTTTCTTTCATTACTGTTGTTGTTCGGTTTTTCACTTCTCTTCTTTTATTCTTTCTAGTAGCTTTTTGCTTTCTTCCCTCACTTACTGCTACTCTTCTTTTCTTTTCTTGTTTTCATTCTCTCTTTTCTCTTTCTTCTCTTTCTTCTCTTTCTTTTTCTTTTCAACTCAACTTGTTATTGATCCATGACTGAAAGTAACAAGTTATGATCTTTTTCCCCAACATTCTTCCTCAACATTCTCATACATATACTTTCATCCATCAAGAGCATAAAGATTTGGAAAATTATTCAAACTCTCAGCACCAAGCAATGGACCAAATATTGTGATGGGTTTTAATGAAAGAAATCAATAATTTAGGCTAAAAAAGGGCACTAGGGATAATATACAATAGGTAGGCTTGAAAAGCTCAAACTATCCAAAAAAGGCCTATTACCGTCATCCCTAAGTTAAATCAAGACTGTCTTTCTTATTTTGCCTCGAGAGGTATTCAAGTTCTAGAATGCTCTATGTATTTTAGTATAAAAATAAGGTTTAAGAACAATGTACAGCATTTGATCAAGAATTACTTTATTCAAGTGAGTGCAAAAAGTTATGCATAAGCCATAAATGATCTAGAACATATGCTCTATAATCCATCATAAAGACATGCATTAAAAATATAGCTTGAAATCTCCAGAAAATCAGAAAATTTTGAAACATTTCGCACAAAAATTTGCTCCCAAGAAGGTTAAAGTATATGTATAGAAGACTTGTCAATCAAATCACTCCCCCACACTTAAACTAGACATTGTCCTCAATGGCCAAATAAATATAACAATAACAACAATCCATGGGACCAAAAATATAAAGAAGAAGAGATAAGAGAAATAAACTTCCATTCATTTGGCATTGTGTCATACAAGATCTGAATGCTTGAAGAATGAAGCATTGGTAAAGTACCTAAAAAGAAAAATAGAAAAGAAAACACACCAAAGCATAAAAACTAGAAAAGAAAATAAAGCAAAAACAAAAGAAAGAAAGAAAGAGTACACGAAGAAAAATAACAAAACAAAAACTAACTAAAGAAAACAATAAAAGAGAAAGGAACGACAAGAGTGCTCGAGAAAAATCATCAATCCTCCTCCTCATCATCATCATCCTCAGCTAGTGTAGAAGTACCCATACCACCATGTGGCCCAGAAGAATGCTGCCTCAACTCAGCTAACTGCTATTCCATAGTAGCTTGCTGTCTTGCCATATCCTCCATAGTAACTTGCAAGCGTAGGAGTACTGCTATTTGCTAATTGAGTCGCCCCAGCATGGTAGTCTTAAAGTCAGTCCAGGAGTGGGACTAAGAATGGCTAGCCTGTGCACGTGCTGGTGGTGGTGGGTGCACCTCCTCTATTGTGGGTGGCCTTACCTGCTCGGGATGTCTGACCTCGAAGAGAGTTAGCTACTTTTTCAGCTCTTGGTTGTATTTGTACCCACAACTCATAAGAGTTTGCTCAGTGACCATATCGTGCTCAGTGGTAACCTCCATGAGTTCTCCCTCGAGACTCACTCCAAAGTCTTTTAGAATTTTCATTATAACCAAGGGAAAAACAACTTTTGTGGAGAGTCAGTGATGAACAACCTCCCTAATAGATTAGATGATCAAGGGGGTAAGAGGGATAGGTAATGTGGTCATCATCTGATGCAAAATATAAGTGTCAATCAGTCTAATCTCATTGAAACCACTAGCATGGGGTATAATATTGAACCCAAACATGTAGACTAGAGCTCGAAAGTTGGCTGCCAAATCATTATTGGAGTAGAAGCTATTAGCTTAGAAGGCATTATGATTATGTAAGCCTAGGGTAGCTCTAGTCCCTCTAACATCCCAATTCGGGTCAGAAAGAATCTTTTGATTATTCATATCAATCCCTTACCAAGTATCATCGTAAAAAACTTGGAGGAGGTTAGCTAATTAGTTTTGAGTGATGACAATAGGAATTTCTTTCACTCTTGTTTCAATATGGGGAAGATGTTTATTGCCCTTATCCGTCATATTAGCATAGAATTCCATAATAAGCATGGGACAATACTTCCCTTTCAATTGTACTATCGACCCCCATCCCAGCCGTCTAAATATCATTCCCAATTTAAGTGCACGGTCTAAGGTGGGTGAGAAAGTATGCTTGACAATAATCTTATTAGAGGCTCTCTTTGTAACACCCCGCATACCTAGGCCTGCCGGGGCCGGGGATGTCGCTCCGTCCAAAGGACAAGGGGTCTTTATAATGAGGTCACACAAATAAAATAGCGGAATAAAAATAATAAAAATAATACTTCAACTTAAGATTTATTACAACCCAAGAATAAATCCACGAATTCCCAAAAGGAAACAAATCCATAAATAAAATTATCCACTCTCGTCTCCCCAAAGCAATACATAAAATCAAAAGACACATTCTCTTCCAAGGCAGATAACACTAGCTACTCATCCCCACAGCAGGATCGGCCTGAAATCATGGTAAAAAGGTGATGAGACAGAAATCTCAGTAAGTCCATGTGTGCTTTGGGTGTTCAGTGAAAACAGTTTGTGGATGCAAAGTGTGAAATCTTTATAAGAGAAATATTGGCAAGCAATAAATATTAGTCAAAAGCAAGAGTGGTCTTTTCCTCTTTTTGAAACCATACAAGTGAACAATAAAATCAACCACTCATAAAGGTGGTCATGGGTTACCACACGTTGGGCCCCATAACCATACAATGGTCAAAATGTCACATTTTGTGCAGACTGACAAAAGAAATACTAGCAAACAATGAATGATGTTCAAAAATAAGAGTGGCGTTTTGGCTTATCTAGCCGTACATAATTTATAAGATCAACCACTCGAAAGAAAGGATTATGGGTTACCACATGTTGGGCCCCATAACCGGTCAGAATGCCTAACACTTTGTGCAGACTGACAAAAGATAGGTGATCGGCCTACCGGGCAAGATACTCCTCCTTCTCTATACCCAAACAATAACCGAGTGTCCATTCCGGCAAAACACAGTCACTTGACTGAAATAAAACAAACTGCTAGCTCGGACCGGCCTGACTAAGTAGTACTGACGTTTCTCTAAGTTGAGCTTATCTTCTGGAGATAGCCTCCTGCCAGAAGACTCACTATTGCTCTTCAAAACTAGTACTACTAGCCTACCCTTATTGAGTACTCAACGTAACATATCCCACTTGAGAGAAAATGAACAAAACATAGTTCCGCTTGAAAATTGGTAATTAAGGTTTTCCAAAGTTTGGGCACAACTGGTTTTAGAAAGAGTTTTAGGTTTTGAGTAAAACCGCTCCTTGATTGGCAAATAATTTATTTGTCTGAAATGAGAACGGAAATAATCATCAATTGCCTTTACAGAAATGACTGTCCATGCACTCTACATTTAGCTTGCCATAAAAATCATTTTTGCATCAAACAGATTTTATGCAGGAGCTTACCTGATCCTTGTCCACAACAAAGGTCTCCAACAGCTGACCTAACCCCGCATAGGGTAAATACAAACCACAATCAAACTCAAGCCAAGATTCACTTTCACAAATAAAACTAACTCAACTTACTACAATCATGTCCCTAGTGTCCCAAGCTTTAAGGCTCGATAATAAATAAAAGGGGTTTATAAAATAAATCTAGTTTGATATTAAAATAACTAGAGTTTGGGAAATAGGTACAAAAAGTTGAAGGTTTAAATCTTGCTAAAAATAAATTATGGTTTATTTGAAAAAGGGTCCAAGGTAGTATTAGGTAAAATAATGATTTATTAATAATTTAGTTGTTAGAAAATAATTGATAGCTAAAATTTGTTAAAAATAAATTTAATGAGTCTTGCTTGAAAAATAATAAGCAAATCCTTAATGGGTTTTGATTAAAAGATAATAATTAAATTTTTAGTAATAAATATTTTATTAATTATAATTATTTCCATAAAAGGCTTTAATTGATTTTATCATTTTAAATAATATTTTTTTTCCCAGCAAAAACTATTATTTATTTTACTAGAATATCACTATTTTATATAAAAGACCAAATCCACATTTTCCCATGATTTTCAAAATTTTACTAGAAAAATCATATTATTAAATATTTTATTAATGAAATAAAGATTAGCTTAGGGACAACTAGATCATGAATATATTTCTATGGCTAACCGCAAACATGAACATATACAACCCTTCAATTCATCAAATCATCCAAATCATGCATACAAGCATAGATCTCAATTTATCAAAATATGATCTAACCCTTACTAATATAAATATGATCATGGCTTCAATAGTCCAACATGAATATAAATTCTATTCACCAAAGGTGACATAATCTCTAGCATACTTCATCACAAATACTACCTATGACATGCATCGAGCCTCAACTCATCATTCAATCCACCAATATAATCCTTTCATGCATAAATCCCATCTCCTTCACAATCATACATATATTCATGCTTCAATCAACAACATCACATACTCAATCCCATCGCCAATCATATTCTCACAACATCATTCTAGAGACATGATTCTAAAATTTTAAAAAGAGGATTGAAGGTACTTATTTGATTGATGAATGACTTGAAGGAGTTTAGAGAAGATCTCAACTCCTAGAAGGCTAATCTTGTTCAATAAAGGTGGCGAAAGCATGGTCATGGAAGAAGAGTCCATTCGGCCAAGAGGGGGAATTTCGGTCCATGAGAGAGAGAGAGAGAGAAGAGGAAGTCATTAGTGTGATCATTCATATAGGTTTTCATTAGAGATCAAGTTTGAAGAGGATGATGTTGATAGAGTGATTTTACCTTGAAGATGTTCTTGTCCAGAAATTTCTGCTTTGATCCGAAGTAGCAAGATGTTTGGAGGAGTTTGATGTTAATATTGGTGTTGATGGATTCACAGCAATGAGTAGACTCAATCTGGAGATTTTCGTGAGGGATTGAGATGGTTGGAGGATATTATGTGTAGAGAAGAAGTAGGTGTTCTTGGTGCAGTGTGTGCTCTTCATGGCTGAAGAAAAATCGAGAGGAATGGTTGTTGTGGCTGCCGAATTTTCTGTGGAATGAGGGCTGCCGAAATTCTGTTGGGTTTAGGAGGATGTTTCTCTAATTTGAGAAGGAAAATAAAAAGGTTAGTTGTTACAATCCTTGAAGAATATTTTTAGGAAGTGAATTTGGAAAGTAAATATCCTAAGAATATCTTGATTGCTTGGACAGCTTTGAAGTCTGCCAAGGCTGATTGTTTGAGCAGAATTTCGTGGGATTAATGCTGACTTATGGAGGCTTATGGTGGCTGAAAGTAGGGTGTACAATGATGAAGAAGAATTCTGGTCCATTGAGCAAAATATTATGGAAGGTTACTAAATAAGATGGCTGAAATTTTGGAAACCAATCAAGCTAAATTGCAGGGATTTGTTTGAGAGATTTTTGGACAGCCATTAATGGAATTTCGTGCAGAAGTTCAAGGGGATCAATGGAGCTCTGTTGATGGAGGTTTAAGGAAGGTTTTGACAGATTAAGGTTGGTATTTTGGCTGGAAGAGAGATAGGAAACAAGCTGGAGGAAAATCTACACAGAATTTTCGCTGCACGGTGAATTTTCTGGCAGATTTTCGCCTGCCACTTCCATCCATTTTACAGCGAGCTGGAAAGGGGGTTTTGGGGGTATTCAAGGTTGGTTTCTAGCCTTATTTATGGAGGAAAAACATGGCTAAGGTGCTGCACAAAATCTAGGAGAAAACAGCTTGGTTTGGAGCTCTCAAAGTTGATTTTCGTACAGGAATTTTTCCTGTTTTGCTCCAGCTTGAGCAGTCCGAAATTGGGCAAAAACTTTCAGGTTTCAAACTGATCCTAAAGACTATTTTTTTGGTATCATTTGTGAGGGAATGTTAGCTAAAAATTTTGACCTTTTGAAGGTACAACAAGCTGGAAAATTCCAGCTCATTCTATGAAGAAAGATAAACTAAGCTAGAGGAAAATTTCAGCAAGCTTACTAGGGGGATTTTTCCTCTTGAAATTCCTCACAACTCTTCCATATTTTTCAGACCATAAGAAGTCTTTTACCAAGACATTTCGATCCTAAAAGACCTCAGTACTTTAATGAATTTTCTGGAAAGAAAAAGGCTAGAACATCTTGATCAAACCAATGAGTTGAAACTAAGGAAAACTAAAAATCAAGGAAGAATGATTTTCCCTATAAGAATTTCGAGAAGAGTAAAAGGAGTGGAATGAGGTTACTTCCATCATGTCTCTCCTAGAACATCATCACCACATTAATCTAGGCCCTTAAGGCCGAAACCTCCCTTTCCCAAGCAAAATAAAATTTACTCAAGCTAAAGCTTCTATAATGGACTTTGAACCCAAGACCTCTAGAATTAATTCCAAAGCTCTAACTACTACACCACAACAACTCTTGTTGCTATTTCTACTAGAAAAATTATTTTCTATTCAATCCACAGGCTATCTCCCTATTTTCACCCCGGGCAAAAATTATCATTTTGCCCCTCTCACACAATACTCACCAACAAGACTTCAAGACAATAAAACTCGAATCCAGAACACATAAAAATAAATATGAGAATATATTTAACCATGAAATAAAATATGATATGAATCCCAAACCCCTTACTCTAAGGTTGGTTTCGACTGGGGTTTCACACTCTTACTATACCATTCCTCACAAGATGCATCTATAAACTCAGTAAGTCTTAGGGACAAAAGATCAACAGATGAAGAGGCTGAGGAAGAGGAAGTTCTCGTCCTTTTAGAAGACTGACCCCTCACTCAAGACATGATATCAAGTAAGGAATAGGGGAATAGGAAAAGAGAACAAGTAAGCTCAAAGATTGAAATAGGATTGCCACCCCTACATAGATATTCCTCAAATCTCACACAACTCTCAACCATTCTCACAATCCACAAAACCCAAACTCCTTCAATATATATCCACTCCCACAACCAATTCAATCAATCACCTTTAATCAATATAACACAACCTGCATAATACATGTAAAGTTTACTGTAAAGCATAAATGTGTTGATATCCTCAAAGCATGCTAATAAACATGATCATGTGAATGAAGGCAGTATCATGGTATCATGTGATCAATAACGCATGTTCCATATATTCAACTATCACCAATATCCATAATTCTAGCCATAGCTATATGCATGAAGTATCAAATGATCATGTACATGAGTTAAGTATCAAAGAACCATTTACTCCTAATCTAGTCCAACTCATGAAGCTCAAGGAGTAATTTACAATTCAATCATAGCATACATAATCTCAAATTTTGGCCAAAAGTGTCCCTAAAATTAGAAAAAATCATCTCCATCATTTTAACCGTAAGAATGAAATAAAAATCATACCTTTATGCTCTTGTATGCATGGGCAAGCAAAAGATGCAAGCTTTTTGTAGAAATCTAAGCTCCTTACTTGTGGATTGAATGTGATGGTGTTATGAAAAAATCGAAGATTTTGAGAGTTTTGATCAATAGGATCATCAAAAGAGAAGTCAATAGATGTTATAGAAGTGTTTAGAAGTTGCAAAATCAAATTTTTGGGAAGTGGGGGATGTGAAGCCGGCGCGAGCTTGAGAAAATTTGAGAGGAAGAATGGAGATTTTGAATGAAAAGTGGCCAAAATGGCCTTTAAATTATGCTCCACCCGATAGGAACCAATGCCGGTCCGAGCTCTTAGAGCCGGCGCCAGCTCAGTTCTGTCCGGTTCTCCTTTTTTTTTTTTTAATAAAAATGCGAAACATACAATAATGCTGAATAATGCACTCTAATTAATTAATCAAAACGACAAAAACTAACAAAATTATCTCAATCACAAAAACTGAAAGTAACGAAAAGTAAAGACTGCTTCAATGTTTCCCATGCTATGATCCTGTCGATTTTCCTCAGTATTCCCTGTCAATGTCCCCACTTGACGATCTCCCAAGAGTTTGGCTAATTGACCAATTTGGTTCTCCAAATTGCGCATGGAAGCCTCTAAGTTCCTTGTCATTGCATCGACTCCTTGGAACTTGGTTTCCGTGGTACTTACCAATTGGCCAATTAACTCTTCCAATAGTGGTTTTGGGGTGCTGCAGTATTGGCCATGGGGTTTTAGTTCCTTTGATTTCTACTAAAATCGAAAGAACCCTGCCTAGGTTGATTCCCATTGCTCCAAGAGAAATTAGGGTGATTTCGCCAACTAGGATTATACGTAGAGCTATAAGGGTTGTTACCTGGCCGGACATTACCTACAAAGGCCGCTTGTTCCGATGTTTCTTAGAGTGACCCCATATTTTGGCATTCATGATTAGAGTGTCCTTCTCCACAGAAATCACAATTAACGTTTTAAACCTGGCCTTGAGGCATCACCATCTATTCCATCTTTTTAGTTAAGGCATCCACCTTAGCCTCTAATACTGCCACAGCATCCACTTTGTGCACTCCTTGCACACGAGCTTTTGACCTTGCACTTCTCTAAGAATAGTTATTAGAAGCAAAATTTTCATTAAACTCAAATACCTGTTCCGGGGTCTTATGATTGATGGAACCCCCTATAGAAGAGTCCACCACTTGCCATGTTACGAACGTGAGGCCATTCAAGAAGATAAGCATTTGGATTCCCAGCTCAAATCCGTGATGTGGGCATTTTCTTAGCATCTCCTTAAATCTATCCCAACTTTCATATAAAGGCTCAGAATCTAATTATTGGAAGGCGAAGATTTCATTCCTAAGTTTGGTTGTCCTAGCTGGGAGAAAATATTTGGCCAAAAATTTTTCAACTAGGGCATTCCAAGTTGTGATGGAACCTGTAGGTAAAGACATCAACTAAGATTTAGTTCTATCTCTCAAGGAAAACGGAAAAAGTCTTAACTTAATAGCATCTTTAGAAACACCATTCATCTTGAAAGTATCACAAATCTCATGGAAACTAGCAAAGTGAGCATTGGGATCCTCTTCAGGTAGCCCGTTAAATTGAACCATATTTTGCACCATTTGGATAATGTTGGGTTTTATTTCAAAATTGTTTGCATCTATCCTAGGTCTAGTGATACTCGAGCCTATGCTTGACATTGTGGGTTTCACAAAGTCATTCATAACCCTCCTGTTATTCCCAGCATTGTTCAGTTGAGCACCATCCATCTCGACGATCAGGTTCTTTTGAATTATCCGACGAATTTTCGATAATGTCCTTTCGATTTTAGGGTCAAAATTGACTATCTCGCCTTCAAATTTTCAGGTCATGTACCAAAGGTAACACCTAAGAAAACAATAAGCAAGTTAGATACATAATTAATGATTAAAAACAAAACTACAAGGTTACAAAGTTAGTTAAAAGAACATACTTAAAGTTAGTAGATTAGGCTAGGTTACAAAGGTGTACAAGAATACATAAAATACAAAATATAGGACTTGTTGCGAAAAAAATAATTATACATATCTTACATATCTACATATCTACATATTTACATGGTTAAATCAACAAAATCAATTATTTTCTAACAACTAAATTATTAATAAATCATTATTTTACCTAATACTACCTTGGACCCTTTTTCAAATAAACCATAGTTTATTTTTAGCAAGATTTAAACCTTCAACTTTTTGTACCTATTTCCCAAACTCTAGTTATTTTAATATCAAACTAGAATTATTTTATAAACCCTTTTATTTATTATTGAGCCTTAAAGCTTGGGACACTAGGGATATGACTGTAGTAAGTTGAGTTAGTTTTATTTGAGAAAGTGAGTCTTTGGCTTGAGTTTGATTGAGGTTTGTATTTACCCTATACGGGTCAGGTCAGCTATTGGAGACCTTTGTTGTGAGCAAGGATCAGGTAAGCTCCTGCATAAAACCTGTTTGATGCAAAAATGATTCTTTTTATGGCAAGCCAAATGAAGAGTGCATGGTCACTCATTTCTGTAAAGGCAATTGAGGATTATTCCCATTCTCATTTCAAACAAATAAATTATTTGTAAATCAAGGGGCGGTTTTACTCAAAACCTAAAATTCTTTCTAAAACCAGTTTTGCCCCAAACTTTGGAAATTTTTAATTGTCATTTTCAAGTGGAACTGTGTTTTGTTCATTTTCTTCCCAAGTGGGATATGTTACGTTGAGTACTCAACAGGGGTAGGCTAGTAGTACTAGTTTTGAAGAGCAATAGTGAGTCTTCTGGCAGGAGGCCGCCTCCAGAAGATAAGCTCAACTTAGAGAAACGTCAGTACTACTTAGTCAGGCTGGTCCGAGCTAGCAGTTTATTTTATTTCAGTCAAGTGACTGTGTTTTGCCGGAATGGACACCCGGTTGTTGTTTGGGTATAGAGAAGGAGGAGTATCTTGCCCGATAGGCCGATCACCTACCTTTTGTCAATCTGCACAAAGTGTCGGCATTCTGACCGGTTATGGGGCCCAGCGTGTGGTAACCCATAATCCTTTCTTTCGAGTGGTTGATCTTATAAATTATGTACGGCTAGATAAGCCAAAACGGCATTCTTGCTTTTGACTAATGTTTGATGCTTGCCAATATTTCTCTTATAAAGGTTTTACACTTTGCATCCACGAACTGTTTTCACTAAACACCCAAAGCACACACGAACTTACTGAGATTTCTGTCTCATCACCTTTTTATCATGATTTCAGGTGGATCCTGCTGTGGGGTCGAGTAGCTAGTAATATCTGCCTTGGAAGAGAATGTGTCTTTTGATTTTATGTATTGCTTTGGGGAGACGAGAGTGGATAATTTTATTTATGGATTTGTTTCGTTTTGGGAATTCGTGGATTTATTCTTGGGTTGTAATAAATCTTAAGTTGAAGTATTATTTTTATTATTTTTATTCCGCTATTTTATTTGTGTGACCTCGTTATAAAGACCCCTTGTCCTTTGGACGGGGCGACACCCCCGGCCCCGGCGGGGTGTTACGAGTGGTATCAGAGACAAGGTTTAGGCAATCAGTTGGTTTTCTGGATTTCTATTCCTTAAGTATTTTGACCTGGTTCTAATTCTTATGTTTTGTTTATAGGATGGTCAAGAGAGCTGCATCGGCTGTCAGAGACTGGCCCGCTGGTTGCGGGGATCCACTTGCCCCATTACCTATAGCGGATCCATCCTCGTCTGTTTCAGAGACAGAGCCTGAAGGAGGTTGGTTTTTGAGTGAAGACGAGATGGAGCATGAACCGCCTATGCTAGATGACCCGGTTGATGAGTTAGAGATAGAGGTTGATGGGGCCCTAGGTGAGTACTATGGGGATGATGAGGGTGAGGTAGATGAGCTTATTAGTGAGAGTGAAGGAGATGAGGAGATGGCTGGGCTGAGCGAATGGGAGGCAAATGAGTTTGGGGATGAGAGTGATGATGAGAGTGAGGAAAAGATAGATGGGATAGAGGATGAGGATGAGGATGCGATGAAGGCTCCCAGGACCCCAAAGATAGGTGAGTTTGATAGGACTTTTACTTGCTATGACCGCAAGGAGTCCAGTGATGAGGGTTATAGGCTGAGGGATGGATTTACCCCGGCATTAGGAGAACTTAGGAAGCCCACTTTAGGAATGGAAGATAGGGGAAAGGGAAGCTAGAAGAGGGACCTAAGAGGAGCGGACTTCGATATGGACTGGGTATAGATGCTAAGTTAAGGAGAGAGGGATTGTTTGACCTGTACGACTCGGAGGACGAGAGACCTGCACCTAAGGGTGCGATTAGATTGGCTTTGGATGAGTTTTATGAGGTAGCTATGAGAACTAAGAAGGGCAATGAGGGTGATTTAGGTCAGCCAAGTGAGAGTGAGTGTTTTGTGAGGGATTATGTGGGAAAACCCGATAGCTCCGTAGGGTAGCTCGTGGAACCAACCTCTGACGATCCGGATGCCTCTACTGACTCTAGCGGCGAGTAGAGTGTAGAAGATTAGCAGTATTTGCTCTTTCTCTCTCTTTTGGGATTTGCATTCTTTTGTTCATTTATTCTTTTCAAAGAAGCATGTTGCTTGTAGGGTTAGATTATTTTGCTAAATAAAAGGGTATCTCGTGTCATAACCCTTCTTTATGAAAGTATTATTTTATGAGAAACATGAGTTTATTTATTGTTTGGTTTTCCCCTAAATAATAACATCAAATTTTCTTTCAAAAAAAATAAATAAAATTATATATATATATATATATATATATTTGCATCTGATTTTCTTTTACATAAACCTGAATGTGAATGCATGCTCAAAATGTTTTAAACTTAAATGCATACATTCATCATCTGGGTATGGTTTAGAATGGCACCTAAGCGCCGTGCAGCTTCAACAAGTAGAATGGTTCCGGGAGCCGATCAAGTGGTACTGGAAGTCGAGACAGCCCAGATGCAACCACCCAATCAGGGTGAAGGGAGTGGTCCGAATATGGGATCGGGAAAGTTCCAATTGATGTGTCATTGGGCCAGACATGCAGTAAGAAGGCCGGAATTCTGCAGACTCTGACCGAGCAAAGGTACCCTAAGCGAGAAGACGAGTTCCAGAGCTTAAAGTAGGGGAATATGACAGTAACTCAATATGCTGCTCGACTCAATCGCCTATCCAAGTACTGTCAACGGCTAATAGAATCAGAGCAAAACATTACCCGGCAGTTCATGAAGGGATTGAGACAGGAACTTCGAAGGGTATTGGCACCATTTCCATCAATGATTTATGCTACAGCGGTGGAAGCCACAACTCGTACCGAGAATGAGGATAAAGGTAGAGCAGATAGCAAAGCATCGAACTTATCTGAGCGTGTTACTCCTAAGAGGCCTGCAGGGCAGCAACACGAAAATAAAGGAAAACAAGCACGAACCACGCTAGCTGGGGCCACTGCAAATGCAATAACCTGCCATTACTGTGGCAGGAGGGGGCACGAGATGAAGGATTGCTGGTCTAAGAAGGAGAACCGAAAATGCTATATTTGCAGGGACCCTTCACATATGAGGAATAACTGTCCAAAAATTGGAAGTACCAACCAAGGAAACCCCACAATGCTTGCTCGCTCGGCCAGTCGAGCCGACATTGGTGGAGCTGCAGGAAGTGAGGATAGGAAACTCAGGTGAATGCCGGAGACCAAATGCGGAGGTACTAGAAGCAGATGCAGTAATAAGAGAAAGTAAGCCTGCTATTATGAAGACATTATGATTTATTCTAATCTTGCGCATCGCTATAACAAATTGGATTGGCCATGTTAATGGGAATGTGATGGATCGAAATTGCCCAAATCCGATAATCAAGGTTCAGTGAGAGCATCATGGCACGCAGGATGCCGCATAGGAATCAGAAGAGTGGGTTAAACGGATGTATTCCGATCCGAAATAGAAGTATGCATGAATTTCGGGGCGAAATTCTTCTAAGGAGGGGAGGATGTGAAACCCCAATCGAAACCAACCTTAGAGTAAGGGGGTTGGGATGCATATCATAATTTATTTCATGGTTAAATATATTCTCATATGAATTTTTATGTGTTCTGGATTCGAGTTTTATTGTCTTGAAGTCTTGATGGTGAGTATTGTGTGAGAGGGGCAAAATGGTAATTTTTGCCCGGGGTGAAAATAGGGAGATAGCCTATGGATTGAATAGAAAATAATTTTTCTAGTAGAAATAGCAACAAGTGTTGTTGTGGTTTAGTGGTTAGAGCTTTGGAATAGAATATTGAGGTCTAGGGTTCAAATTTCATCATAGAAGCTTTAGCTAGATTAAATTTTATTTTTGCTTAGGGAGGATTAGTTTCGGCCTTAAGAGCCTAGAACAAGGTGGTGATAATGTCCTAGGAGAGACATGTTAGGAGAATTCTCATTTCACTCTTTACTCTACTTGAAATTCTTGAAGGGAAATTCATTCTTCCTTGTTCTTTAATTTTTCTCAATGCTCAACTCATTAGTTTAATCAAGGTGTTCTAGCATTTTTCTTTCCAGAAAATTTAGTAAAGTGCTGAGGCCTTTTAGGATCAAAATGTCTTGATAAAAGACTACCTATGGTCTGAAAAAATATGGAAGAGTTGTGAGTATCTCTAGTGAGCTTGCTGAAATTTCACTTCAAATTAGTTCCTCTTCCTTCATGGCATGAGCTGAAATTTTCCAGCTTGTTGTACCTTCAAATGTCGAACTCCTTAGCTCTCATTTCCTTCCAAATGCTGCCAGAAAAATGGCCTTAAGATCAGCTTAAAACATGAATTATTTCTACCATTTTCGGACTGCACAAAAGCTATGCAAAACCAGTGAAAAATTCTGGGCAAATCGCTACTTTGGAGGTCCAAAACCAAGCTGATTTCTTCCAGATTTTGTGCAGTACCTTAGCCATGCTTTTCCTCCACGAAGAAGGCTGGAAACCAGCCTTGAATACCCCTAAAACCCCCCTTCCAGATCGCCACAAAATGGCTGGAAGTAGCAGACGAAAATCTGCCAGAAAAATCACTGTGCAGCGAAATTTCTGGGCAGAAATTTGTCCAGCTTGTTTCCTCTTCCTCTTCCATCCGAAACACCAACCCTAATCTGTCAAAACCTTCCTTAAACCTCCATCAACAGAGCTCCATTGATCCCCTTAAACTTCTGCATGAAATTCCATCAATGGTTGTCCGAAAATCTCCTCCAACAAATCCCTGCAATTTAGCTTGATTACTTTCCAAAATTCCAGCCATCTTATTTAGCAACCTTCCATAATATTTTGCTCAATTGACCAGACTTCTTCTTCATCATTGTGCACCTTACTTTCGGCCACCATAAGCCTCCATAAGCCAGCATTAATCCCAGGAAATTCTACTCAAACAGTCAGCCATGGCAGACTCCAAAGCTGTCCAAACAATCAAGATATTCTTAGGATATTTACTTTCCAAATTCACTCCCTAAAAATATTCTTCAAAGATTGTAACAACTAACCATTCCTTTTCCCTTACAAATCACAGAATCAACTTACCAAACCCCACTGAAAATCGGCCAGCCCTATTCCTCAAAGAAAATTCGGCAGCTTTCCCTTCTCTCTATCTCTCGCGATTTTCAGCAACCATCAAGAACACACACACTATACCAAGAACACCTACTTCTTCTCTACACCTAATACCCCTCCAAACCATCTCAAATCCACTCAAAAACTTCCAGATTTGATCTACATATTGCTGTGAATCCATCAACACCATTATTAACATCAAACTCCTCCAAACATCTTGCTACTTCGGATCAAAACCAGAAATTTCTGTTAAAGTCAAGAACACCATCAAGGTAAACTTATTCTAACAACTTTATCTTCTCTAACCTTGATCTCTAATGAGAACCTATGCGAATAAACCTACTAATGATTTCTTTTTCTCTTTCTCTCTCTCTCTCTCCCCCCTCTCTTGGCCGAATGACTTTTTCTCCCATGAACATCCTTTCGCCATCTCCCATGGACAAAGTTAGACATCTAGGAGTTGAGATCTACTCTAAACTCCTTCAAAGCATTCATCAACCAAGTAAGTCCCTTCAACCTTTCTTTTAAACCCTAGATTCATGTCTCTACGATGATGTTGTTAGAAGGTGGAGGGCGAGGGGATGAGTATATATACATTGTTGAGATTGAAGTATGAATATATGTATGATTGAGAAGGAGATGGGATTTATGCATGGAAGGATTGTCTTGGATGATTATATGATGATTTGAGGTTGATGCATGTCATAGGTAGTATTTGTGATGAAGTATGCTAGAGATTATGTCACCTTTGGTTAATAGGATTTATATTCGTGTTGGACTATTGAAGCCATGATCATATTTATGCTAGTAAGGGTTAGATCATATTTTGATAAATTGAGATCTATGCTTGTATGCATGATTTGGATGATTTGATGAATTGAAGGGTTGTATATATGTTCATGATTGTGGTTAGCTATAGGAATATGATCATGATCTAGTTGTCCCTAAGCTAAATTTTATTTCATTAATAAAATATTTAATAATATGATTTTTCTAGTAAAATTTTGAAAACCATGGGAAAATGTGGATTTGGTCTTTTATATAAAATAGTGATATTTTAGTCAAATAAATAATAGTTTTGCTAAATATATATTATTTAAAATGATAAAATCAATTAAAGCCTTTTATGGAAATAATTATAATTAATAAAATATTTATTACTAAAAATTTAATTATTATCTTTTAATCAAAACCCATTAAGGATTTGCTTATTATTTTTCAAGCAAGACTCATTAAATTTATTTTCAACAAATTTTAGCTATCAATTATTTTCTAACAACTAAATTATTAATAAATCATTATTTTACCTAATACTACCTTGGACTCTTTTTCAAATAAACCATAATTTATTTTTAGCAAGATTTAAACCTTCAACTTTTTGTACCTATTTCCCAAACTCTAGTTATTTTAATATCAAACTAGAATTATTTTATAAACCCTTTTATTTATTATTGAGCCTTAAAACTTGGGACACTAGGGATATGACTGTAGTAAGTTGAGTTAGTTTTATTTGAGAAAGTGAGTCTTTGGCTTGAGTTTGATTGAGGTTTGTATTTACCCTATGCGGGTCAGGTCAGCTATTGGAGACCTTTGTTGTGAGCAAGGATCAGGTAAGCTCCTGCATAAAACCTGTTTGATGCAAAAATGATTCTTTTTATGGCAAGCCAAATGAAGAGTGCATGGTCACTCATTTCTGTAAAGGCAATTGAGGATTATTCCCATTCTCATTTCAGACAAATAAATTATTTGTAAATCAAGGGGCGGTTTTACTCAAAACCTAAAATTCTTTCTAAAACCAGTTTTGCCCCAAACTTTGGAAATTTTTAATTTCCATTTTCAAGTGAAACTGTGTTTTGTTCATTTTCTTCCCAAGTGAGATATGTTACGTTGAGTACTCAACAGGGGTAGGCTAGTAGTACTAGTTTTGAAAAGCAAGAGTGAGTCTTCTGGCAGGAGGCCACCTCCAGAATATAAGCTCAACTTAGAGAAACGTCAGTACTACTTAGTCAGGCCGGTCCAAGCTAGCAGTTTGTTTTATTTCAGTCAAGTGACTGTGTTTTGCCGGAATGGACACCCGGTTGTTGTTTGGGTATAGAGAAGGAGGAGTATCTTACCCGGTAGGCCAATCACCTACCTTTTGTCAGTCTGTACAAAGTGTCGGCATTCTGACCGGTTATGGGGCCCAGCGTGTGGTAACCCATAATCCTTTCTTTCGAGTGGTTGATCTTATAAATTATGTACGGCTAGATAAGCCAAAACGACACTCTTGCTTTTGACTAATGTTTGATGCTTGCCAATATTTCTCTTATAAAGGTTTTACAATTTGCATCCACGAACTATTTTCACTAAACACCCAAAGCACATACGGACTTACTGAGATTTCTGTCTCATCACCTTTTTATCATGATTTCAAGTGGATCCTGCTGTGGGGTCGAGTAGCTAGTAATATCTGCCTTGGAAGAGAATGTGTCTTTTGATTTTATGTATTGCTTTGGGGAGACGAGAGTGGATAATTTTATTTATGGATTTGTTTCGTTTTGGGAATTCATGGATTTATTCTTGGGTTGTAATAAATCTTAAGTTGAAGTATTATTTTTATTATTTTTATTCCGCTATTTTATTTGTGTGACCTCGTTATAAAGACCCCTTGTCCTTTGGACGGGGCGACATCCCCTGCCCCGACAGGCCTAGGTAGCGGGGTGTTACACCTCATCTTCCATAATCATGCTCCAATCTAGGAAAAGTGAACAATGGAGAAAAAAATACTTTATCATCAAGCTAAACTAGTGGTTTCTGAGATATAACCTTAGCATTCTGGTGGGATGGCCTTGGCAAAACCTCAGCTGGTTTCCTAGGGTTTTCTAAATCACCCATACTTCCAATGGGCGTAAAGCAAATCAAAGATACTACTGATGATTCAATAAACAAAAGAACCCATTCTTGCTCTATATCTGCTATCTGTGCTTGCTTGTTAGTGTTAGCTTCTGACTAGCATGGCTGATAGGGAATGTTTCTCAAATTCATAAATCATGTTAGGGATGGATCTTAAGAACAAACCAAAAACTCCAACACCAAAACCACATAAGATGATAACAAAGAAATAAAATAATAATAATAATAATAATAATAATAATAATAATAATAATAATAATAATAATGTGGAGAAAAATAAAATAATAAGAAAGGAAGTAAAAGAGGGACACAAAAATTTATGTGGTTCGATCAAATGACCTACATCCACTACATCCACAGGCAGAGGAGTAACAAAATTTCACTATAAAAAAGATAATATACAAAGCTTTAGAAAAATGTTCTTAAGCCCATAAACACCACTAATATAGAACAAGAGAACCACAAAGAACAAATGCCTCAATAGGCTACCCAATCTCTTGTGTCGGTGTTGTTAAAAAAAAAAAAAACCAAACAAAGCCTTTATTTATAGGCAACAAATGTGGTGGTAGTAGGTGTTAGTGTCTGATGTGGGACATGGATGCAAGGCATCCCTTAACATATCTCCATCTTGACCTGCATTCCAAACTCAGACATAATAGTTTTGCTCCACCTTCTAAAAAAAAGTCCAAAGACCATAAGTCACTAACAATGAACATCATTCAAGTCCAGGCACTCTTTAAATGGCTTACTAATTCCATCTATTTATTTTACGACTAACAATGCATACATAACTAAATTTGTATACCTATGTGGTGGTTATATCTCTCTTCTTGGTCTAGTCTTGGCTATAAAATACTCCTCTTCTTTATCAAAAATTATACATTCATGAGAAACTACAGGTATCTATACTAAACTTTGTTGAATAGAAGAAGTCAACTTAGAAGGATTAAAATTTCAACTTCTACCTGTTCTCATGTACTATCTTCATCTATGTGAGAAGAACTAGAAGATTCCCTTTTACAGTTTAGCATAGGCAACTCATCAAATGTAACATCTCTGCTGATTATAAATTTTGGTGATTTAGGATTTAGATACCATAATTTATATCATTTCACCCTAGATGTACACCTAAGGAAAATACATTTCTTAGCTCTAAGCTCTTATTTCCCATTATTTACTTGTATATATGTTGGACATCCAAAAACCTTCAAATCAGAGTAATTAGCAGGTATACTTGATGAAACTTCCTCAAGAATTATAAAATTAAGAGTTGCAGAAGGAATGCGATTGACAATGAACAAGTCATAAAAACTACCTTTGCCCAAAAAATTTTTGTCAACTCTGAATTTGAAATCATACAACATACTTTTTCCAGAAGAGTTTTGTTCATACATTTGTTGAGGCAACATTCTCACTGTACAATGCCCAAAAATTCCTTCATTCTTACAAAATCCATCAAATTCTTTTCCACAAAATTCTATGCCATTATATATCTCTAGCCACTTGATTTGGTTACCATCTATTTCTCAATCAAAACTTTTCACTACTTCAAAGTTAGATAAACATCACTCTTATACTTCAAAAAATAGACACAAACGAGATGGACTCCAAAGATCTAAATGAATATAATCTAAAGTACCTTTAGTCCAATGAATTGCTAGTAAGCTGAAGCTGACCCGCTTTGGCTTTCCAAATATACAAGGTTCACAAAAGTCTACCGTTGTGGTTTTTATCCATCAAGAAGGTCTCTCTTTCTCAATATGTGTAGACCTTTCTCACTTATATACTCTAAACACATATAGCACAATTTGGTTATGTTAAAATCGAACAAATTTGATATAAAAATGACAACAAGACCTATAACAGTAGTTTCCTACAAATTCTACAAACTACTAGACCTACAATCCTTTATGACAACAAGACCACCTTTATAAATTGTTATAATTCCACCTTTAGCTGTATATTTACACCCAAGAGCCTCAAGGGTACCTAAAGAGATAAGGTTCTTTTTCAAATCAGGGACATGTCTGACACCAATGAGAGTCCTCACTATACCATCATGCATTTTAATTTGAATTCTATTATTACCCACAACATTACAAATAGCATTATTACTTATCAAAACAACTTCATCATTATAAGTTTCATAAGTAGAAAATAAATTCCTATTAGGACACAAATAGTAAGGACAACCTAAATAAAAAACCCATTCATTTTTCAAACCTTATCCTAGTATTAGTCATAAAGAAAATATTTCATTCACTCTCATCTGCTACTATACTAGCTTCAACAGTATCAGTAAGTTTTTTCTTATGCTTGTCCTTATTTTCCAACTTAAAGAATTCAAACTTAATGTGTTTTTTTTATGACAATAATTGCAAACTAAATTTCTATGTCTATCTTTGGATCTAAATTTTGATTTGCTACTACCACAATTTTTATTTTCTGATCTACTCTTGGCTACCAAACCTTCAACCCGATTTTCACTAACTTCCTTAAATAAATCTCTACCAATCCTCTATTTTGATATCAAAGAAAATTTAATTTCTTGATATGATATATTTTCTTTTCCATGCATCATAGTATCTCAAAAATTCTTAAAGGATTGGGAAAGGGAACCCAACAAAAAAATGGTATGAACTTCATTATTTATTTTTACATTAATATTACTCAAATCTATAATAAGAGAATAAAACATTTCAAGAAGTGAGATAATAGATGTACGTTTAGAAATCCAAAGAGTAAACAAGGTTTGCTTTAGATAGATCTCTATTGTTTTCTTCATAGACAAAGCCTTCAACTTTTCTCATATAGCTTTAGCTGTAATCTTAGTAGCAACTTCCCTTGAGACTTCATTAGAGATATTTAGAATAATACATAATCTTGCCTTTTTATCTAGAACTTTAAATGCCATTGTTGTTATATGAATCAACCTATCTTGAATTAAAATGGCCTCCATCTTAAGCTGCTAGTGCTAAAGTTGACATTCCAATCAAATTTCTCCACCTTAGTCTTTATTACCATCATTGTCTCATAGTCAAAAAAAAAAAAATTAGATGATCCGATACCAATTTGTTAGGAATAGGTCCTAGGAACAAACCAAAAACTCTAATAGCAAAACCACACAAGATGATAACAAGGAAATAAAATAATAATAATAATAATAATAATAATAATAATAATAATAATAATAATAATAATAATAATAATAATAATAATAATAATAATATGGAGAAAAATAAAGTAATGAGGAAAGAAATAAAAGAGAGACACAAAAATTTATGTGGTTCGGTCAAATAACCTACATCCACAAGTAGAGGAACAAAATTTCACTACAAAGAAGATTATATACAAAACTTTAGAAAAGTGTTTCTAAACCCATAAATGCTACTAATACAGACTAAGAAAATCACGAAGAAAAAATGCCTCAATAGGATACCAAATCTCGTGTGATGGTGTTGTTCACAAAAAAAAAAAATAAACAAACAAACAAACAAACAAACAAAGGCCTTTTTTTATAGGCCACAAAGGCAATGGTAGTAGTGATGATATCTTATGTGGGACATGGATGTGAGGTATCTCTTAACAAATCACCATGATGGACCTGTTGGATTGTATGCCCTCTTAGACTAGGTTTCTGATGTAAAATCAAATATTTTAATAAAAGAATTTATTTCCAGAATTTGTTTGTGAATTTACTTTTTTGTTTGTGCACAATTTTCGTTTGGAACAGACCCATTATGTTTAAATAAGTGATCCATGTGAATGGTGGTTTTTCACAGTAAGGTATGGATCACGGGTTTTTTAACACATAAACATTTGTTCTTAACCTATTGATGAGACTAGGAACCTCATCATATTTAGATTATTATGTTATGAATTCCAAATGGGGAATGGCTTACCTTTAGCCAGTGAGTAGTCCACTCACTTCATGACATAAGCGTATTTCGAATACATAGGACAGGACCTGTAGTAGTGGTTTCTAAAAGTATTATATGATAGAAACCTAGACTACTACCGCTATAGCGTAGACTAGTACTCTACGACTTGAGTATGAGTTGGTGGTTTGGCGAAGCTGGAAGCATATACTTTGATTTGCTATAATTGAGGTTCTATCGTAGGGCCAATATACTTGCATGTTGGGTATGTGTGACTAGTTAGTTAAGACAGACTTGTACAAAATAGTTTCTGCACTATATCGCCCCTTGTGGTTGTCCGAATGGTCTAAAATGTCCAGGGCCTTAGAAAACATGACTTGGATGTTTGCTTTAGGGTAGCTCCCTTGGAAAGCGGAAACACTCCAGGAAGTCGTGGATCATTGGACTAGAAGCCTAAGGATGGTAGATGTCATTTAGAGGGGTGTTAGTACACTTCTTCCTCTCTAAATGTACGGCGATGTGTAGAGGGGTATTTTAGTCATTTCACCTGTAGGTCGGAGACTTTGCTAATGCAACATTATCCTTGGGGTCAATATTTCCTTATGGTGATATTAGAAAATATTTAAAATGCAAAATACAGCTATTTATATAGCAGGGGTATTTTGGTCATTTTAGCAGCCAATGCGATGTGTCTTTTTGGTCTTCGGAATAGCCCGTAAGTCCTAACTATTTATTGGGTTGAGGAATTGGTCTCAGTACAAGAGGATTTTATTTTATTTTATTTTATTCAGGATGTCTAATTTATTATTAGACTGGAATAAAATAAATAAATAAAATAAAATAGGAGTTGAGAGAAATTAATTATCTAGTTTAATTGGTTAATTAATTATTCAGGGCCTAGGTCCAGTATGAATAATTAGGAAATTAACCTGGGCTTAAACTAGGGGAAATAATTCATGTTTAATTATTTATTGGGTTATTTATATAGGCCCAAGAAATAAATAATTAAAAATTAATTATTTTGGTTCATTTGAGCTCATTAATTATTTATTGGATTATTTATATAAGCCCAGGAAATAAATAATTAATGTTTATTATTTTGAGCCTTTTGGGTCCAAGAGAAATAATAAATATTTTTTCGGCCCAATAGCCTGAACCTTAGGGTTTTTTCCAGATACGGTTATGAAGAGTTTAGGGTTAAGCCAAACTCATTCTCAGGATAACATCCGGGTGTTTGAAATTTGATATCCTGGGGATATGTTTATCAGATATTTAAGTCCCAATTTTGGCTAACCAATAAAACAACTCTCTGGTGGAAAAAAACCTACTCTCCCTAGCCTAGAGAAAGTCACGTCTCTCTCTCTCTAGCTGAGCCTCACGCAGCACTATCTCTCAACGTCTCCCTATTCTCTGTGTTTTTCTCCTTGTTTCTTTGCTAACCAATAGCAAGAGAACCAAGGAGATTTGAGACCGTTCTTCTTCACTATTGTGTTCACCGACTAGAGGTTGGGCTGTGGAATATTCCGAGAGCTGAAAGGCTTAGCGTTCATGCAAACAAGGCGAAGTAGGAAGCTAGCGGATTTTCAACCGGAAGCTTCTTCAAGTGGGCAAAGCGAAGCGATTCCAGTCATTCAAGCCATTTCTACTCAACCTTGAAGGCTTAAGGAGCGCAAAGGTATAATCTTCACGCTTCCGTGCGGCCTTTAAGGCTTGCGATTTTTTTTCTCTGGTTTTTTCCCGTAACAGCATGCTACCCTCTGTTTTCCGTCCCTCAGGACCAATTTATCCACATGCATAACCCTTCTATTAACAAGAAGCAGAATCTAACAAATCTTTGTTGCACGACCATTCGCTCCTATTAGCAGCATTCATAAGGCACACAAACACCACCAGCTGGCTAATTTGGTAATCATGATTCACAGCAGGAGCAAGTTATGCAGACAGTTAAGGTGGTCTAAGAAGATCAGTTTCCAATGCATTTAGTTAGTAATCAGACTTCTGTCTTTAAAGGATGCATGCTATTCTATTTAGTTAGATGCTTCTGAAGCGAATTTGATATATAAGGTATCACATTCATCTCACCCTATTTTCTATCCCCACGATGATGTTTTTGGTGGCTACTTTTTATAAAATAAAAAAGCAAAAAAAAAAATTGTTTATCAGACTCAACTATCCCTAAAGTTCTTAGAGCTGAATTTGAGACTGAAATGCAGAAACACATTTTCATCTAAAGAGGCAAAGTTCAGGCAGGCAAAGCTAGATAAGAAGACTGTGTTAGTTAATGGACATAAAGAATCACCAATAATCATTTTAATTTTTGAGCCCTATGTTGACATGGTTTAAGATACAGATGACAAATATTATAAGGACAATTTTACTCCAGTATGCTCTCAATGAAGGAAAAGAAGAGAAGGAAATTGTTGTCTCCGATGCAACATGCTCACTAGATTTTGGATATCATTAGAAATCTTCAATTATGGTATCAACATGCTATTTATTGTATTCACAAATTGCTTTCCTTTGTTTTTGGTTTATATTTTATTAATAAAATTTCCCTACACAAATAAAAAACTAAATAAACTCTAAAAATGGACTCTTTATGATATAAATTAAGTGAATTATCTTCCACTTTTTACTGAGAACACAAACCAAAAGGCAAGGCTATACAAGATGCCAGTGAATAATTCAAAAAATACATGAAAATGAATTATAATACATATAAGGCCATCGTGCAAAGAAATACATAATGATTATAAATTCAAAGCATAATGGGAAAATGGAGAGTTCATTATACGTAGTAGAGTCATTTCAACCTATCTTAATAGGAACAACTAGATCACCAAAAATGCTATATCAATATTACAACTCTTTCAGCATATATTCAAGGCCTACCCTCTGAGTTCTAAGAGTCTCCAATTACCTCTAGAAAAATTAAAAGCACAATTGAATTTACATAAGAAAAAAATAGGGATGTAGCCAAACTATAATGCACCTTAAAGAGTAATCGATTTATTACAAATTGTATTGACAGTCTACTAGGCATGTAAATATAAAAAAAGGTTAAAAATGATATTACTTGAGAATATATTTAGAAAAATAAAGTGAGATTCATGAAGTGAAAAAAGGAGAAAACACTCTTGCATTGTAGTTGTAATTCAGTTCAAGTTTAATAACAATATCTCTCCTATATCATCTCTGCTAATTTGATTCGATCTTCCTTTTCAAACCTCATTCCCACCATGAGCTACCGAATCCTCCTCCACTGGACACCGGATATGGAAGAAAATCCTTTATTGAGAAGGCAATGACTGCCACCGCCAGTGAAAAGCCTGCAAGAACTAACAAATTGCAGCTGCTATTGGAGAAAGCTCATGAAGCTTCCAGCAGCCCAAAATCTAAAATCACCAGTTGCAACTTGGAGAAAAATTTGGTGCAATCTGCAGCCAAAATTCAAGAACCTTTGCAGTCTATTTTGACAAAAAAACAAAATAGGAACTTGCTAGAAGCTATCACCACAAGAACAACTTGTACAGATTTTTTGAGTAGCCTTGGAGATGAGGCACTGACTTGCTAAAGTTGGTTTCGGTCTATAAATATGGCATCACAAAGCTATTTTCATGTGTGTAATGAAATGATACATGAAGTGAGGTGAAGTGAGTGATGTATGAGTATTTGGCAGGCAATGAAATAAAGTCTTCTTAATTGGTGAATATATTAGCTAGTGTGGTGTGTGCTTGAGTGAATAATAGAAGTGCTTATGACATGTGTTTGTGAGTTAATTTCACTTGATTTTTTGTGAAAGAAATAATTTTTGTGAGTTTACCTTGTTATTAAATTTGTGAGTCTTCCTTGTTCACTAATAGTTTTAGCTTCTTTCTCCTTTGTACTTCTCTACATTTGGTATCAGAGTCAAGTTTGCCAGGTTCCTCAAGCTTCCAAGATCTAGTCAAAGAACAATCAAGGACCATATTCAAAGTAGTCAATTGGTGATCATAGTACGTCAAGACTCTGCCAATGTGCAATCATGGACTATGAGGTTAGTTGGTCAAGGATCAAACTTACATACATAAGGTGTGATGCGTAAATTTTGGGTGTATAAAAATCATCAAATTTAAATCCATCCTTTAATCAAGTTTTAATTAAAATATTAATCCCAAAATACACCTATAAGCAAATATACTCATTGCAAACATAATATAGGGAATTAACGAGTATCGATCCTTAAAGGAATAAGTACACACCAGTTACTTTTCATTCATTATTTAACCGACCTAATAAAGTGAGAAAATAATAAAAATAAAAATATATATACAACTCAAGGATGTAAGAATATGCAATTTAGACAATTATCCTAGAAATCATAATAATGTTGTTGGAATGTATGCCCTCTAAACTAGGTTTTTTATATAATTATCGAATTTATTAAAAAAAATTTATTCTCAATTTTTTTTGTGAATTTATATTTTATTTGTGCACGATTTACATTTGAAAAAGACCCATTATGTTTAAGTAAGTAATCTATGTGAATGATGATTTTTCATAGTAAGGTATAGATCACAAGTTACTTAATACATAAACGTTTGTTCTTAACTGATTGATGAGAATGGAAATCTCATCATGTTTAGGTTATTGTATTATGAATTTCAAATGAGGAATGACTTATCTTTAGGCAGTAAATAGTTCACTCACTTCATAGCATAAATGTATTTCGAATACATAGAACAAGACCTATAATAGTGATTTATAATAGTACTATTTAGAAGAAACCCAGACTACTACTGCTATAGCGTGGACTTATTCTCTACCACTTGAGTATGAGTTGGTGGTCTAATGAAGCTGGAAGCCTGTATTTTGATATACTGTAGTTGAGGTTCTATCGTAGAGCTAATATACTTGTATGTTAGGTATATGTGACTAGTTAGTTAAAACAGACTTGTACAAAATAATTTCTGTGCTAATCACCCCTTGTGACTATTCGAATGATCTAAATATCTAGGGCCCTGGGGACACATAACTTGGATGTTTGCTTTAGGGTAGCTCCCTTGGAAAGCAGAAACATTCCAGGAGTCGTTGATCATTGGACTAGAGGTCTAAAGATGGTAGATGTCTTTTAGAGAGGTGTTAGTACACTCTTCCGCTCTAAATGTATGGCGATACGTAGAGGGGTATTTTAGTCATTATACCTGTAGGTCCAAGACTTTAGTAACGCAGCATTGTCCTTGGGGTCAATATTTTCTTATGGTGATATTAGAAAATATTTAAAATATAAAATATAGCTATTTCCATAGCAGGAGTATTTTGGACTTCTAGTAGCCAAGGCGATGTGTCTTTTGGTTCTCAAAATATCCCATAAGTCCTAATGGTTTTGGGTTAAGGGATTAGTTTTGTATAAAATGAATTTTATTTTATTCGAGTAGCCTGGTTTATTTATTGAGCTAAAATAAAATAAAAGGTCTAAAAGGGGAGAATTATGTATTGACACATTTAGGTTATTTAATTAATTTAATTATTGGACTTGTATTAGTCCAGAAATAATTAAATTGAATTAAAGGCTTAACCCAATGAACTAGGCCAAGGCTTGAGATTTATATTGGTCCATTTGGGTTATTTAATCAATTAATTATTGAGCTTATATTAGTTCAGGAATAATTAAATTGAATTAAAGGCTTAACCCGATGAATTGGGTCATAGGCCGATAGATTAAGTTTAGTCTGGTTGATGGCTTAACATGACATAGGCCTTAGGGCTTCCCTGATTCTATTGCCTCTGTTTGATTTTGAATATCCGGGTAATAGCCTATTATCAAAGAGTTGGGATCCAAGAGAACAGAAGTAGTTTCACACAAAACATGGCTTTTTTCCTCTAGTCGATTTCTTCTTCTCTCTGTAGACTGTGATCTCTGTGTTATTCAATAGCAAGAATAGAGACACGATATTTTTCTGATTAATGCTTGATAGCATTTAGTCAGAAAAGGAAGATCATCCTCTTCGTCCTCAGCCTTCACCAAGCTTTCAAGTACGGGTTATATTCCCAAAGACAAAAAGATGCCTAGACAGAGCTGACGGCTTGCGGGACAACAATTTGAAGAAAGGATCACAAAATTAGCAGTAGTTCAAACAGGATGGCCGATACCTCCTAGACAATCGATAAAGTGCATAGGTAAAAAAAAAAAGAAAAGAAAAGAAAGCTCTTCGGCGGCTCTGCGTTTTTTTTTTTTTTTTTTTACCTTCAAATGAATCCTCTAGTAATTTTCTCAAGTAATCATCATCTTGGCGTCATGAAGGAATATAAAGTAAAATTCAATCGTTTCCCAAGTTATGAATTCACTTAAATAAATTCCACTTCTTTCTCAATCCATGGAATTACTATCTTTTGATTAAATTAGTAGATTTCGCAATCAAACCAACATAACCAAAAAAATGCATTAAACTCAATTCCTCATAAATATGAAATTAGCTAATGACCCTTTACTTAAGGTAAAATCAATTAATCTTTGATCACTTTAGTCCTTTAATCTTTTCGCTTCCTTAATCCATTAAAATTTAATAAATACAAAATCAATTAAATAAAATTCTAACATCGTTTCCCAAGTCAATTAGAAGAACTTGCTTTAATAACTAATGATAACAAGTAAACAAATACCAAAGATGTTAGAAAATTGATCAAATAACTAAATTAACACAAAACCATGAATCTTGAAATAATGTCAAATTACAAATAAAATATTGAATACATTATAGTTTAAGAACACGAAAACAAAAGTAAAAGAAAGTACTCATAGACAAGCCTCCTTCTCCTTTGAAGACTCTCTTGAACAACCCTCCTTGAATGGTGAATCTTTCCTTTTTTTAAGTGATTGGAATTTTTTTGCTCTTGTATTCCCCCCTCTATCTCTTATGTTTTCTCTTGGTTTTATAGGCTTCTTTGATGCCAAATTCATTACTTGTGGAGTCTTGGATGAGTAGGAATTGAAAAATACCGAAATCTTTGAAAAATTACTAAATTTGTGCACAAGATTTCCATTCTTCAAAGCAGACTTGGTGTTGGGTCCCTTTGACCCACCATGCGCCAGGTGTGTTCTATTTTTCTCCTCATTTTTGCCCTGTTTTTCTTTGGTCGGCCAGAATGGACCTGGTGCCTAGTCCACTTTCCAGACCTGGCGCCAGGTGTGTATGCTGAAAAATTCTCCTTTTTGCTCGAAATTAACTTAAATCTATACAAATTTGTTAAAAATATTTTCCACAAGCAAAATATCAAATAGGAAGGAATATACCTAGTTATTATAACAAAAGTATCTCAATTTACCCTAAAAAAACTAGGAAAATAGTGATAATTTTAGCCCTTATCACATACCCCCACACTTGAACTTTTGCTTGTCCTCAAGCAAAACATTTAAGCCAAGAAAACACAAGCTCCTTCTCATTCCAACAATTTTTGAAACATAGCAAGAATTATAACTTCCCTTCAAGCTTTAGATACAACTTTTGTCATTCGTTAACCCTTTGAAAATAATTAAACTTTGAAACATTTGATAAGAGATCACAAAACTCTTAAAGTCAAATTAATCAAGTGTATATCTTAGTCTAAGAAAATTATTTCACCCTTCAAGTCAAAAATATAGATAACATGAATCACACAAGTTAAGCTATCTACCAACTCAAGCATTATAAATCCAAAAATTGCACAACTTAAGTCATGATGTAAGGAAAGCACTCAATTTACCCCCCCTCATAAGCAAGCAAAACACTTTTCTCATCAACAAAGAGGAAACAACAACTCATTTTTCTCAAGTTTTCAACTTACAAAAACTTTCCACAATCTTTCCATTCAAAGATCATTTATCTCCTCACATTCCTCATCATAACTCAAAGCTAAGTATAGTTTAAACCCATAATAAAAAAGTTAGCCAATAAACTTTTCCCATATTCATCTTATCTTCCATATTTAAACTAGACGAGTCAAATAATATTCAAACACCAATGCATAAACAAAATTAATCCAAATTCTCAAGTCTTGACAATATCCTATCCAATAAACCAATTTCATAAAAATCCACCAAATGAATGACAAAAATTCATATCCAAGCAAGAAAAAGAATTATATCGTTCCTAAACAATGAAAACCACAAAAAATTTTGAAAAATCCACAAAAAAATGATATAGAAGATATCTTGAATACCTACAATACCCCCCCCTCCCATATTTAAACTAGACATTGTCCTCAATGGCCAAAGATATAACAATAAAAGCAAAGCCAAGAAGATCAAAATAAATAAAGAGGAAGAATGAAAAGAAGAAAATACTTCTATTACATAGTAGGTTTAATATGTGGGAGTCCACCACAAGAAGTAGTCATTGGAAAAGTCACAAGGGCACCTAAATTTCAAAAAAAACAAAAAAAAGAAAACAAAAATCTAGAAAAAGAAAAATAAAAGCAACATAAAAGAAAAAGTTAACTAAAAGTTAGGAAAGGTCATTAAAATTCAAAAGAAAAGAAATAACAGAAAAAGAAAAAAAATAAAATACAAGGGTGAAGAGTAGATCAAGAGTCCTCATCATCATCTTCATCATTGTCCTCCTCATGAAGACCGTCGACTGCATGACTCAACAAGGCACCAGTGGATTATTAGATCAAAATCACCAACTTTGGCTCTGGGACATCTTTACATTGATAGGGGTCCGCAATGGAGTCTTGAAGCTGAAGAAAGATAGTCATTTGGCTCTCTAATTGAGCCTCTATATGGGCCTCAAAATTAGTACGCAAATGAGACTCAGTGGCATGGGTGAGAGGTCTAGCAGGCTACTCCTCCTCCTCCTCCTCCTCATTAGGAGGAAGCTCCACCATCCAGGGGTGCTATACCTCAAAAGACTTCTTCCATCGCCTCTCTCTCTTATCATAGCGATAACCACACTAAACCAAAGTATGCCCAATCACTAGGTCTCAGTCAGTAGTGTGCTCACTAAGCTCTCCATCTAATCTCACTCCAAAGTCTCTTATGATGCGTATAATAACCAAGGGGAATTTAAGGGCTTTGGCTGATATGCCAAAGTAAACAACTTCTCGCATGGATTGAATAATAATAGGGGCAAGTGGCATAAGCTTACTCCTTCTTATCTTATCCAGAATGTAAAAACCAAGGACCCTAGACTTATTGAAGCTACCAGCCTTTGGGTAAATGTTAAAAGCAAAGATGTAGACTATGTCACTCAATTGAGCCTCAAGGTCATTATTAGAATAGTAATGATTTTGACCTATTTGCCCTTTTCTCCACATGTTCAAACTTGCCCTCACAGCACTCACCTCCCAGGTAAGCTCAGAAATGACCTTTTGGTTATTATGGTCTACAGCTATCCATTGCCCCTCATCAAGTACTCCTAAAATCCTAGCTAATCTAACCCTTTCAAACTTAAAGGGTACCCCTTTTACCATACTAATAGTAACCTGGAGGTTGTTTTTCTTCTTATCCCTCATATTGGCATAAAACTCTCGTACTCCTACAGGACAATACACATATTCCAATCTAATAATAGGCTACCACCCCAGTTACCTAAATATAGTAGAAAGCTCCAAGGAATTATCTAAGAAATGCTTATACCATTTTTCTACTATGATCTTATTATGTTGGTGATTTTGATACCAAATTTGACAAGTGGGTCGTAGAATTGGGTAAGCTCAATAGGTAAAAGCTCAAAAGAAGGTGTTGACGAAGATGCATCTCGAGTTCTCTTAGCCCCAAGTGCTAACCCCCTAGGTCTCCTAGACATGATATGATGATGAATAAATGTAGGATAAAAGAAAATAGGACACCCTCAAAAATCACTCTTTACCCTACAAGCAAACACAACCCTCAATTATTTCCCTATCACCATAGTATTCTACATAACCACCACCTCAACATAAAACACCACAAGATAGCTAACAAAATACAACACAATTTCCTCCAACAAACTTGCAAGAAATATAGCCATTGTCTAATTCCAAACACAATATCAATAGCCATGATCAAATGACAATGTTCAATAGCCACCAATTAACAATGTAAAGCTCATTAACCTATTGCTAAGTGAGACATGAACCATTATCATATATCTAGGTAAGCTCAAAATTACACCTAAAGAAGGCATGCTCAATGGCTTCCGACAATATGTAAATCATAAATGGCATCAATCAAATATATTATCAATTATATTCCCATGCTAACTAAGTTTTAAAGAAAGCAACAGTCGCCTTCAATCCATTCAACCAAAAATATATAAGAATTTTCGGCCAAAAATACATTAAAAATACCAAAAAATCAATAGAAAAAATTGAACCGTAGTAGGTGTAGAAAAATCATGCCACAATGATAAGACTAGATTTTTCCTAGTTTTAATCTAAAACATCAAGAACAAAGTGAAGATTTTGTGCTTCGAAGGTGTTTTGGAGGTTTAAAAAGTGATCCAGCAGTGTTTCGGAGTTGAACCCGACAATGGGTTGAGAGAAAAAATGACAGAGATGAGAGTGTTTTGAAAAAATAGCCTACAAATGGTTGTAGGTTATCTTATGGCCGATCGGGCCTAGCGTTAAGCCCAAGGATTGGTCCTGGCACCAGGCCTGTTCTACCTCTATTTTGTTGTCGGGCTGTACTGGCCCGGCACCCAAGCCAAAGTTCGGGTCGGGCACCAGGTCAGCTATGGCCAACCAAAAATCATCTTTTTTATTTAATTGAAGCAAATAATAATTAAAACACAAAATCATGAAGAAAATACAGTCTAAAAATGAAAAAGACAACAAAATAAATGGAAACAAACGAAAATTAAAAATATGTCTTGTGAAACCCCAACTAAAACCAACCCTAGAGTAAGGGGGTCGGGATGCAAATCATATTTTCTTGCATGCATAAAAATATTTTTGATGATTTTATGTGCTTTGGATTTGTGATTTGTAGTCTAGATGACTTAATTGTGCTTAGTGAGTAAAAAGGGCAAAATGGTAATTTTTTCTTGAGGTGGAAATAGGGAGATAGCTTGAAGGTTAAATAGGAAAAATATTTGGGAGAGAAAATAAGAACAAGAGTTATTGTAGTTTAGTGGTTAGAGCTTTGGAATAAATCCTTGAGGTCTTGAGTTCAAATTCCATCATTTAAGTTTTAGCATGATTAAATTTTATTTTTGATAGGTAGGCTATTTTTAGCCTTGCATGCCTTAGGGAGGAGTAGGAATATTGTCCTAAGTGAGACATGAAAGGAATGTCCTATTTCCACTCTTGTGTCCTACAAAAATCCCTAAGGGATTCATACCCTTTTTGTTCTCTAACTTACCTTAATTCTTGACCAATTAAGTTGCTCAATTTATTCAAGCCATTTTATTTCCAGAAAATTCCAGCAAGCTTCCTTGATCTTGGAGTTTTGAAATTACCTATGGGAGGGTAGCATATAGGCCGAAAATGGGAAAGAGTTATGGAAGGTTCCTAAGAGAATTAATCTCCATGGTTGAACCTTCAAACTCCACCCTATAAGTGATCATCTTCTTCTTGTAGCAAACTGGAAATTTTTCCAGCTTCTTGATCAGTTCAATTGTCAAAACCTTCAGCCATCTCTCCCTCTCAAATATTTCCAGAAAAATAACCAATTCACTCAGCTTGAAGACTGAAAACTTCAGCCAAAACCGAACTACACAAAAGCTGTGCAAGCTAGAAAAATTCCTGGACAGTTTTCGCAGCATAGTAGTCCGAAAAACCAAGCTGTTCCTCCAGCTTTCAAACCAGCAATTTAACCCTGTCTTCCCTCCATAAAGAAGGATAGAAACTAGCCTTAAAGAACCCTCCAATACCCCTTCAAACCTTCTGCAAATTGGCTGAAGCATTGCAGAAAAATCTGCATAGAAATTTCAGCAAGCCATGCGAAAAACCAACCAGAAATTTCAACTTTGTTTCTTCTTCACCCTTGTCCGAAACTTACTCCATTTTTTCTGTAAAACCAACCTTAGTCAACCATGAACTAAGCTTCACCATCTTCTCCATTGGTCTGCTCAAATGAAGCTCCATGGCCGCTCCTAAAATCCCTCTATCAATCACCACAATCAAGCCTTCAATTGGAGTCCAAAATTCCAGCAAATTATTCCAACAAACTTCCATGGATTAAGCCTCAACTATCCAGAAAATTCCTTCACCATTGCACTCCATAATTCAGCCACCCTATAGCTCTTTCAAGCATCATTCATCTTAGCAAAATCCCAGCAAAACAGTCGGCCACTAAAGCTCACAAAAGACCTCCTTCAACCAAGAACTTCTTACCATACTTGCTACCATAATTCACTCCCTAAATTTCTCCTTTTGAATTTCAAACAACCAACTTTCCTTCTTCTCCCAAATCTAAAAATCAATTACCATAATTCTCCAATCCATTCGGCCACCCTTCCCAAGCAAAATTTCGGCCAGCTTTCTTCTATTCTCTCCATTCTCTCCAAATCTCCAAGAACACCAAGAACACATACCACCATTCTCCACGCCTAAGACCACTCTAAACCTCTTCAATCTTCTCCAAAAACTCTAGATCACACCTACTCATCCTCTTGAATCCATTTCTGTAATTTATAACATCAAACGCTGAAATCAAGATTTTACTTTCGGATCAAAAACCAGAATTTTCATTGAAGACTCAAGAACACTTTCAAGGTAAGCATGAACGATTATCTCCATCTCCTTTCATCTTCAACCTTTAATGAAATAAACTAATAACCTCTCTCTCTCTCTCTCTCTCTCTCTCTCTCTCTCTCTCTCTCTCTCTCTCTCTCTCTCTCTCGGCCGAATGGTTACTCCAATCATGGTCATTTTTTTTTTCTTCTTCCTCCTTGGACAGATCAAGCCTTCCAAGCGTGAGGATTCTCTTGAAACGTCTTCAAGGTAGTCATCATTCAAGTAAGTCTCTTCAATCTTTTCTTTAAATTCAAGATTCATGTCTCTTGGATGTAGTTGGATGAGGATGGAATATATTTGGGGATTAAGTATGTGTTTTTATGATGGAGTTGGGATTGAAGAATGAGAATGAATGTGTTTATATGATGGAGTTGGGATTGATGCATGAGGATGATTGGTCTTGGTTGAATTTTATGATGTTTTAGGGTTTGTTGCATGTCTTCATGTCTTGAGTAGTATGAATGATTAAGCATGATAGATATTATGTCACCTTTGGTGAATAGGGTTTTATGATTGTGTGTCCATGTTGAAGCCATGAATATGAATATGTTTAGTAGAGTTTGGTTCATGTGTTAGTAGATTTGGATCTATGCTTTTATTCATGATTTGGATGGTTTGTTGATTGGTGTAGAGTGTATGTTCATATTTATGGATAGCAATAGGAATTATGACCATGACCTTGTTGTTCCTAATCTATTTAAGTTAGCCAATTTTATTTCATTAATAAAAAAATTAATACTATATTTCTTTTAGAGATTTCGAAAACCCTAGGAAAATGTGGATTTGGATTGTTATATGAAATAATGATATTTTAACCAAATAAATGATATCTTTTATTAAAATTAAAATATAAAAATATTATATATAATAATAACATTAAATAAAACCTTTTATATAAATAATTATGATAGGTAAAATATTAATCTTGTAAGTCAAAAATTCATAAGTACTAATAAAATTTATTTATTATCTTTTAATCAAAACATATTAAGATTTGTTTATTATTAATTTTATTTACCAATTGTTTTCTAATCATTAATGGATTGTTATTTTAAATAATATCATCAAGGACCTAGGACCCTTCATCAAATGAACCATAGTTTATTTATAACAAGATTTAAACCTACAACTTATTAGTAACTATTTCACAAACCCTAGTTATTTTATTATCAAGTTAGATTTATTTTATAAAATCCTTTTTGATTATCTAGCCTTAAAGTCTAGAACACTAGGGTCATGATTGTAGTAAGTGGAGTTAGGATTATTTATGAAAGCAAATTTTAGCTTGAGTTTAATTATGGCTTATGTTTACCCCAAGCAGGGTTAGGTCAACTTTTGGAGATCTCTAATTTATCTCGAGCAAAGGATCAGGTAAGCTCCTGCATAAAACTTGTTTGTTGTAAAAGGTTACCATGGCAAGCTAAACACAAAGTATGTGAACACTGATTTGGTAAAGGCAATTAAGGACTGTTTCCTTTCTTGTTTTAGTCAAACTAATTATTTAAAAATCAACAAGCAGTTTTACTCAAACACCAAACTATTTCTAAAACTAATTTTGACAAGGACTTTAGAAACCCTTGATTGCCATTTTCAAATAAAGTTATGTTTTACCAGTTTTCTCCTAAGTGGGACAATCATCGTTGAGTACTCAATAAGGGTAGGCCAGTAGGATTAGTTTTGAAGAGCAAGAGCGAGTCTTCTGGCAGGAGGCTATCTCCAGAATATGAACTAAATTTAGAGAAACGTCAGTACTACTTAGTCATGCCGGTCCGAGCTAGCAAGTTTCAGTCATGTGGACTGTGTGTTACCGGAATGGACAACCGGTTTTGTTTGGGTGTAGAGAATGAGGAGTATCTTACCCGGTAGGCCGATCACCTACCTTTTTGTCAGTCTGCACAAAGTGTGGTATTCTGACCATTGTATGGTTATGGGGCCTAACGTGCGGTAACCCATGGCCGCCTTTTTGAGTGGTTAATTTTATTGTACATGTATGGTTAGAAAGCTAAAACGCCACTCTTGATTTTAACATTATTTATTACTTACCAGTACTTTTTCTTATGAAGTTCTTACATCTTGCATACATGAACTGTTTCACTGAACACTCAAAGCACATACGGACTCACTGAGATTTTTATCTCATCACCCTTTTTATCATGATTTCGGGTCAATCCTGCTGTGGGATTGAGTAGCTAGTTGTTGCCTGCCTGGAAGATATTCTGTTATTCATTTTATGTAATGCTTTGGGAGTTGAGAGTGAACAATTTTTATTTCGGATTTGTTCTTGAATTTTTTGGTTGTAATAAGTTTTAAATTTCAAAGTATTGTTTAAATTTTTGTTGTGTGTCCTAGTTATAAAGACCCCTTATCCTTTCGACGGGGCGACATCCCCGGCCCTGTTGGGCCTAGGTAGCGAGGTGTTACAAGTCCAACAAAACTAATGCAGTCAAAATCATCATTTTCCAGGTCTTGGTCACATGGATTAGTCTCCATATTTCTTGAAAGTGATCCCGCTGGAGGATCTCCCTGGAGTTTGGTTAGTTGTCCAATTTGATTCTCAAGGTTTCGTATAAACGCATCCAAATTTCTCGTGGTCGCATCTACTCCTTGAAACCATGTCTTTGTTCTACTTACCAACTGGCTAACCAACTCCTCCAATGATGACTTAGCCGGTAGGGCATTGTAAGGCAAGGGTGGTTGTGTCCTTTGAGTCCCAAAATTAGAAGAAGCTTGCCTAGGTTGGTTTTGGCTATTCCACAAAAAGTTAGAATGATTCCTCTAACTCGGGTTGTAAGTGGTGCTATAGGGATTATTACCTTATCGTCCATTACCCATAAACGTAGCTTATTCTAATAATTATTGTGATAACCCCATGTTTTAGCACTCATGATTTGGATATGTCCCTCCCTATAAATGTCACAACTTACACTCATTACCTATCCATAGGAACACAGCCTATTCTAATAATTCTTGTGATAACCCCATGTTTTAACACTCATGATTTGGATGTCCCTCTCTACAAAAGTCACAACTTACACTCATTACCTATCCGTGGGAAGGAGACATCACCATTTGCTCCATTTTTTGCGTTAGTGCCTCCACTTTGGCCTCCAAAGCCACCATTGCATCCACCTTGCATACACCATTAACAGGAGCTCTTGATCATGAACCCCCCCCCCCAAGCATAGTCATTTGTTGCCAAATTTTCAATCAAATCAAATACCTCCTCTAGGGTTTTAGAATTAATGGAGCCTCCAGTAGATGCATCAGCCAATTACCTAGTAGCAAAACTTAAACCACTATGAAAGATTTGCATTTGCATGCCTAGCTTAAACCCATGATGAGGACATTTTCTAAGTATCTCCTTAAATCTCTCACAACACTCATAAAGATTTTTAGATTCTAACTATTGGAAGGCAAAAATATCAGTCCTAAGCTTGGATATTCGAGCTGGGGAAAAGAATTTTGCCAAGAATTTTTCAGCTAAAATGTTGCAAGTGGTAATGGATCTGGCTGGAAAATATTTTAACTAAGATTTCGCTCTATATCTTTAAAAAAAATGGGAAAAAGCTTTAGTTAGGCATCCTTAAAAATACTATTCATTTTAAAAGCGTCACAAATTTTTAAAAAGCTTGCAAGCTAGGCATTAGGATCTTCCTCAGGTAGCCCATCAAATTGTACCATATTTTGGATCATTTGGATTATGCTAGCTTTTATTTCAAAGTTGTTAGCCGCTATCCTAGGTCTCGTAATACTGGAGCCCATACTCGAGATTGCAGGTTTCACAAAGTCATCCATAATCCACCTGTTAATTCTACCATTACCACCATTGTTGGGTTGATTCACCTCTATGTCTTTTCTTAGCCTTTCGCTTACAACCTTTCGGACCTTTGTAAGGGTTCTCTCAATCTCAAGATCAAGATCTACTATGTTGGCTTTATATCATCGGGTCATACACTAAGGGCAAGGTCTACATAAAATTAGAAGGTAGTAAGATTCTAGAATTTATAAGGTAGATAGTTAGTACATATTCACAAATTAAGTTAGAGAAACTACAACATTTAAGGATATTAAAGTACAAGTATATAAGAAAATAAAATATGGCACCTATTCGTACAAGGAACATATATACCTATTTATATATTTACATGTAGACATATAAACATATAAACATGGTTAAATCAACAAAATCTAAGATTTCATAATATTGTTCACGGCAACGGCGCCAAAAACTTGATGCGTAAATTTTGGGTGTATAAAAATCATCAAATTTAAATCCATCCCTTAATCAAGTTTTAATTAAAACATTAATTCCAAAATACACATACAAGCAACTATATTCATGTAAGCATAGTATAGAGAATTAACGAGTATCGACCCTCAAAGGACTAAGTACACACTAGACACGTTTCATTCATTGTTTAACCGACCCAATAAAGTGAAAAAATAATTTAAAAAATTAAAGAAATATATATAACTCAAGGTTATAAGAATATACAATTTAGACAATTATCTTAGAAATCATGATAATGAATCCTCTAGCAATTATCTTAAGTAATCATCATCTTGGCATCATGAAAGAATATAAAGTAAAATTTAATCATTTCTCAAGTCATGAATTCACTTTAATAAACTCCACTTCTTCCCAATCCATGAAATTACTATTTTTTTTAATTAAATTAGTAGATTTTCCAATCAAACCAACATAACCAAAAAAATGCATTAAACTCAATTCCTCATAAACAAGAAATTAGCTAATGACCCTTTGCTCAAGGTGAAATCAACTAATCTTTGATCACTTTAATCCTTTAATCTTAACTTTATTTCTCAAGTCCATTAAGATTTAACAAATACGAAATCAATGCAATAAACTTCTAACATCGTTTTTCAAGTTAATTAGAAGAACTTGCATAGATAACCAATGATAACAAATAATTAAATACCAAAGATGATAGAAAATTAATCAAATAACTAAATTAACACAAAATCATGAATCTTGAAATAATGTCAAATTATAAATAAAACATTGAATACATCATTACTTAAGAACAAAGAAAATAAAAGTAAAAGAAAGCACCCATAGGCAAGCCTCCTTCTTCTCCTTTGAAGACTCTCTTGAACAACCCTCCTGGAATGGTAAATCTCTCTTTTTTTTGAGTGATTGGAATTTTTTTACTCTTGGATTCCCCAATCTATCTCTCGTGTTTTCTCTTAGTTTTATAGGCTTCTTTTATGCCAAATTTGTTGCTTGAGGAGTCTTGGCCGAGTAGGAATTAGAAAATACCAAAATCTTTGGAAAATTACGAAATTCATGCACAAAATTTTCGTGCTCCAGAGCGGACCTGGTGCCAGGCCCCTTTGACCAACCTGAAGCCAGGTGAGTTCTATTTTCCTTCTCAGTTTTGCCCTATTTTTCTTTGGCCGGCCAAAATGAACCTAGTGCCTAGTCCACTTGCCAGACCTGGCGCCAAATGTGTGCTAAAAAATCCTTTTTCTTGCTCAAAATCAACTTAAATCTGCACAAATTTGTCAAAAACACTTTCTACAAGAAAAATATCAAATAGGAAGGAATATGCCTAGTTATTATAATTAAAAAAATCTCAATTTACCCTCAAATAACTAAGAAAATGGTGATGATTTTAGCCCCTATCAAGGTACAGGGCATTACAAAGTCATGATGGCAGACTTCATCGATACAAATAATATTAAAAAGTTAATGGATGATAACTACAATGATTGGAACGTGTGCCTGAAGTTCTATTTGAGAGGTTATGGTTTATGGGAGGTCGTTGAAAGAAACCAAACAACACCACTACCACTAGAAAATGTTGGAGAATATAACAAATGAGACAAGAATACTGGCAAGGCTCTATCCCTTTTAGCTTTAACAGTTGAAAAACACTTTTTAGATTTAACTAAAACTGCATGGATGCCAAAGGAAGCTTGGGATATTCTTGCAGAGAGATTCTCCAAGACTAATGAAGCCAAGATGCAGTGGCTTGAAAATGAGCTTTTAGGAACTCACAAGGTAATATGATAGTAAGTCAATATTTTACCAAAGTGAGATCCTTAAGTCAAAAAAAATTTAAAATTAGATACTATTCATCCTATTGATGAGGCGAGTATGAGGAGAATTATAATTCGGGAGTTAGGATGAGAATACACCCTGGTTATAGCAGTAACACAGGGATAGCCAAAAAAACTAACACTCAATGTGTTAGAAAGCATTCTAGCAAATAAAGAAGCATTAATGAGACCACCTTATAGAACATCAATAAATGATGAAGAAAAGTCTCTCTATGGCCGACGAAGAGTAAATAAAGGATAAAAAAAATGCTAGAAAACCAATTGAAGAAGATAAGAATAATGAGAAATGTAGCTTCTTGCAGAAAGGGCACTCAGAGAAAAGTACGCTTTAAGGGAGAGCACCACCATAGCAAAATAACAACATGAGAAGTCAACGAAGAAATAACAAGTGCTACAACTACGAAAAAAAATTTCGCTTGGCTCGAGATTATTGAAAGAATCGCAGAAAACTATCAAAGGAAAAACGTAGCGGAAAATTTTTAGCTTTTTGAGCCACATCAAGGAGAGAGTACTTACTTTTTCTTATAGGTCGAGGATTAACCAACAAGGGGCAGGGTTGCACTGGAACCTCTTGCGTTGGAAGGGGAGAATGAGGCTCCTGCTGTTTAATTGGAACTCCCGCCAATCTTCTACTCCTACGGATCAAACGTCTTCAAGCTACCTCTCTTCGTATTCCGGAGTATGACTCTACTTTGCTCTTGGCATTAGCTTGGTGAGAGCTCCTTTTGGATAATCAAAACACACTCTACTATAAAGAGGGAAGAGAAATGACGAAAAACCAGAAAGGAAGGAGAGGTGACGGCACACAGTAGAGAGAAAAGAACTCAAAAGAACATCGTCATTTTTTTTTTCTCTTCTTCTCCCTATATTCGCCCAGCCTAGGACTTTCTGAAGCCCTAATGGCCGAAACACATGATGCCCTAATGGACTAGGTGCTGTGCTCAAAAACTAATCCAAGACTCGCCCAATCATCTTAATTAATTAATTAATTATCTTTTCTGGGTCTCATTAAAATCCAAGACTAATTAATTAATTCTAATTAATGTCTTAGAATAAATTTTATTTCTTTTTTAAATAATTATCCATTAAGTCCAAATTATGTCTAAACAACACCAAGATAACTTGAGCTACTCCAGGGACCAAGAGACATATTATTAATGGTTACTAAAATGTCTAAAATGTCCTTACTATTAAATAGTTGTATTTTTTATCATTTTAAATATTTTCATTTATCACCATATGAAAATATTGACCCTAAGAATAATATTGTTAAAGCAATGTCTCCGACCGACAGGTAAAATGATAGAAACACCCCTCTCATAACATCTATTAATGAGACAAGGTAAATGTACTAACACCTATCTTAAAGACATCTACCTACCTTAGACTTCTAATCCAATAATCCATGACTCACTCGAATGTACTTGCTTATCATTGGAAGCTACCTAAAAGCACACATTCAAGAGTCACGTTCCCAAGGCCCTGGATCATTAAATTATCCTAAATAATCACAATGGGGTAATTTAACTTCACTAAGTGAAGCGTAGAAACTCTGTTGCATGAGTTCATCTTAACTAATTAGAATAACTGACCTAACATACAAGGATATTAATCTCACAAAAGAAATCTCACCCAACATATATCAAAGTATAAAACCCTAGCTTCGCCAGACTACCAAGTCACACTCAAGTATGAAGGTATTCGTCCACTCTATAGTAGTAATAGTCTGGTCTCTTTAATTATAGTACTTTAAGACAGACCACTGCTACAAATCCAGTTCTACGTATTCGAAATACGCTTATGCCAATAATGTGAGTGAACTACTCACTGATTCAAGGTAAACCATTCCTTATTAGAAATCATGGCGTAATAGTCTTACCTTAATAAAATGCTAAGTTCCATCAAACGACTAAGAACTCAATTTTTCTTGTATAATAAGTACACATGATCTATACCTTACTGTGAAGAACGACCCAACACATAAACCATTACTTTGTTATACTTAGACCTTTAAATGTGCAATAATATAAGAAACAAACTAAATTAAATGAATAACATCTTATTGCAATATGTTGATACAGAATACATAATCTTTGAGAGCATACTTTCCAACAATCTCCCACTTGTACTACAAAGAATAAGAAATTCCATAAGTGCCTACGCCTATGACATCTAAGTGTCTGCAAAATACCTTTTCTGTCAAAGACTTGGTAAAGGGATCTGCCAGATTGTTGATAGAGAAAATCTGATCGACCACAATCTCTTGTTTTTAGATGAACTCCCGAATGAGGTGATACTTCCTCTCTATGTGCTTGCCCTTCCTATGGTTTCGAGGTTCCATACATTGTGACACCGCTCCAGAGTTGTCACAATATATAGTAATAGGCCTATCCATGTGCGATACTACTCCAAGTTCTATGAGGAACTTCCGGAGCCACACCATTTCTTTAGAAGCTTCTAAAGCGGCAATGTACTCAACTTCCATAGTAGAATCAATAATGCAAGATTTCTTGATACTTCTCCATGAAATTGCTCTTCCAGACAAAATGAAGACATATCTACTAATGGATTTTCTTTTATCTTTATCTGCTTGGAAGTCTGAGTCTGTGTAACTGGTAGGAACCAAACTATCATCACGATATACAAGCATATAATCTCTCATTTCCTTGAGATATTTGAGTATATGCTTTACGGCTTGCTAGTGAGCTTTCCCTCGGTTTGACTGACATCTAATAACCATGCCTACTACAAAGTACATATTTAGCCTGGTACAAAGTAAGCATACATGAGACTTCCCACAGCCAAAGCATAAGGGATCCTGCTTATTTTCTACTTGTCTTTCTGTGTCTGAGGACACTGCTTGGACGATAAGGATAATCTATGTCTAAAGGGTATAATGGCCCCTTTATATTGATCCATGCTGTGCTTAATCAATATCTTATCAATGTAAGCTGATTGGGATAAGCCTAACATTCTTTACTTCCTATCTCTAAGAAGCTTAATACCTAGAATGTAGCTAACTTCTCTCATGTCTTTAATGCAAAATTGACTAGATAGCCAAACTTTAATGGATGACAATAGCCCTACATTATTTTCAATGAGTAGAATGTAATCTACATAAAGTACCAAGAAAATCATTTTGCCACTGTCTGATTTCCTATACACACATGGTTCATTCACGTTTTGAATGAAACCATAAGCTTTCATGATTTCATCAAAACTTATGTTTCATGCCTGTGAAGCTTGCTTAAGTCCATAGATGGACTTCTTAAGCTTACGGACCATTTGTTCTTGACCTCTAACAACAAAACCTTCTGGTTGGGATATATAGATGTCTTTGCTAAGATAGCCATTTAAGAAGGCCGTCTTAACATCCATTTGTCATATCTCGTAGTCATAGTAACATGCAATGGCTAAGAGAATTCGGATAGACTTAAACATGGCTACTGGTGAAAAAGTTTCTTCATAATTGATCCCTTCTTTCTTAGTATAACCTTTAGCATCCAACCTTACTTTATAGGTTTTAACCTTTCCATCCGCACCTCTCTTCCTCTTGTATACCTACTTACACCCAATAGATTTTATAAAATCAAGCGCGGTGATAAGATCCTAGGCCTAATTGAGGTACACGAACTTAATTTCGACATTCATGGCTAGCTAGCATTTATCTGCATCAACATCAACAATAGCCTCCTCGTATCTAGTAGGATCTTATTCCTGATGATCAGAGACTAGATCATAGATTTTTCTAGTCCACCTTTCTAAAACTCTTGTAATCATCCCACTATAATGAGGCTCAGTTTGTACAGGAACATCCAATAGTGTTTCTCTTGGTTCCTCGATCGGGTTGTTAGAAGTACCTGAAGTTGAATCAGTGACTAACTTCTCTTCTAACTCTATTCTGCTTGAACTCGTGGTAGAAGTAACTTGTTCATCCTTTAAGTATCTAGCATTAGTACTAACAAGTACCTTATACTCTCAAAGATGATAGAAATATCCACCTCTCGTTCTTTTTAGATACCCAACTAAGTAGTATAACTCTGATCTTAGTTCTAGCTTACTTCCTTTTGTCAGCACATAAGTTGGACAACCCCATATCTTTAGATGGTTCAGACTAGGCTTTCGTCCAGTCCACATCTCATAGGATGCCCTAGGTACTGATTTGGAAGGTACCAAATTCAAAATATATGCCGCTATTTCTAAGGTATACCCCAAAAAAGAAATAGAAAGAAACGCATAACTCATCATGCTTCTGACCATTTTCATTAAAGTTCTATTTTTCTCTCAGCTACTCCATTCTACTGGGGAGTCCCAAGTGCAATTAACTGAGATACTATATCGTGATGTACCAAGTAATCCTTAAACTCACTGAGGAGGTACTCTCCACCATGATCCAATCTTAAAATTTTAATTAATTTACTTGTTTGACGCTCCACTTCAGCCGTAAACTTATTAAATTTATCAAAAGAATTAGACTTGTGCCTCATTAGATAAATGTAATCAAAACGAATGTGATAATTTGTGAAAGTGATGAAGTATTTGTAGCCTCCTCTAGCTAGTATAGTCATCGGACCACAAACATTTGTATAAACTAATGCTAGTATTTTCATTACTCTATTTGCCTTTTTGGTAAAGGACCTTTTGTTCATTTTACCTTTAAGGTAAGATTCACACTGAGGCTATTCTTCCAATCTTAATGAACCCAAAGCCCATCATAGATTAGCCTCTGAATCCGATTGGGATTTATATGTCCCAATCTTAGATGCCACAAATACGAGTCATTTGATCTGGCCCGTTCTCTTTTTATTATTAGGTTTAGTTTGAATATTATATACTTGATTTCAAATATGATGTATATAAAAAGGCCCATACACGTTTCCTGTACAAATTAAATTACTATCTCTACTGATGGAAACACCAAAATGGAAAGAAATAGAATATCTTTAATTCATCAATTTGAAAATAGAAATCAAATTCTATGTAAAATAAGAAACATATAAAATGTCTTTTAAAACCAACTTCCTATTACAATAAAAAATAAGCTCAAGATCTCCCGCTGCTTAGCCCATATTCTCGCTCCATTGTCTACTTGAAGTCCATGCTCACCCTTACTGAGTCTCATTGTCCTTCTGAACCCCTGCAAAGAGTTACAGACATGGTCAGTGGCTCTAGAATGAACTACCTAGGAGGATGTTGATCCAACCATCAAAATAAACTCTAGTTATAGAGCAATTCCTGAAGTAGACTTAGCTAAAAAGTTTGGACAATCTTTCTTCCAATGCCCCGTCTTGCCACCCTTGAAGCATTTACCTTTGGGCTTCCCATTGGGCTTGGCTCGACCAGATGCTTTAGGTTAGGCCCCGATATTGTTCTGGACCTTCCTCTTCTTGAATTTCTTAGGCTTTGCCTTAATTCTAGAAGAAGAAGCAGAACGACAGACCAAAACCTTTGACACAGGCTTCATGATCTTTTTTGCCACCTAAAGCTCTTTCATAAGCTCCGTGAAATTTATATCCAACTTGTTCATGTTGTAGTTCAACTTGAATTGAGAATATAAATCAAGCAGGGTTTCAAAAACCATGTCAATTTGGCTCTCAGGATCTATCGTTGCGCATAGGACCTTGGCCTCCTCAAAGTAAGCAATCATCTTGAGCAGATGCTCTCGAACCGATACCCCCTCAGTCATCCTAGTGTTCATGATTGCCCTAAGAGTTTCCTGCCTTGCAGGCCGGCTCTTGTCAGCAAACATGGTACACAGTGACAAATCCATATCATACACAGTGGCCATGTGCTCATGCTTAGACTGAAATACATTGACATAGAAGCCAACATATAGCACTTAGTCATCTCATCGACTTTCTTCCATGCCTTCTCAGCCTCTCACTCCTGATCAATGGATTCTTCCCCAATCTTAGGATAGGGATCCGCAAGAATATACTTGTACTCCTCGACAGTGAGTACTATGTTCAGGTTCCTCTTCCAGTTCACATAATTTGGGTCTATTAACTTATTCTCCTTGAGAATGATTGACAATGGACTGAAACCAGACATTTCTGAAATATTGCGAAAAAACATTCGTCTAGTTTGTCAAAAATAAGATGCACATTCTTTAAATTATTTCTTTGATAATAGATAACTCTTAAAATCATTATCAATAATATAAATAGTTTGGCTCTTAGAAAAGCTAACAGAGCTTCGTAGGAAGATTAATAGCATCCTAAGTTAAGTGTATAACTATCAGGAATCAAAACTTCCTAAAATAGGTAATGGTCTAGAAAAAGTTCCAACGATAGGACGGCCACTAATTCACACCACCTACGGGCAATCTAATGCTTAAAACCTCTAACATAGGTTGGTCGATCCTAGCAAATACCCTAGGCTTTTAATTTTACTTTTCCATTAGTTTCAGATACTTGTGGAAATCCATCCTATATTGGGTCATGCTCAGAATGACATGAGGAAATCCACTATCTCAAATTAGAGTTGTGATGGAAGCCATGGGGTCATTAGAACCCCTCTCCCACTTAATCTTTTATTGAAAATAGAGTTTTAAGCCTAAAAACGTTTTCTATAATATTGTGGTTTCATTAACTTTAGTAAAAATCTAAAATTTCTATGTCAAGGATTAAATCCTTTGAGAGAATAAACTATGAACTTATTTTACTATCCTAAGTTAATAACCAAGTAAAACTTTTAATAAATAACCTTAAGTTTAATATTATTCTCTATATCAAGGATTATACCCTTTAAAAGAATAAACCATGAACTCTTTTGCTTTAAAAGTTTCTTAAATTAAAATGTTTTATCAAAAAAACCGTCCTATCTAGTAAGACTTTGGTCTCACAAGAACTCGCACATTTGATCACAAAAACGAAATAAGCATGATAACAAAAGTAAACTTTTTCATACTCAAACTATTCATTTATTCTTAAGTGACCAAATAATGGATTAAACATCTTTAATTAAAAATTAATGATCTTATTTAATCCTAAGGTGGTTCCATCCTTTACTATTCATTTTCATGCAAATTATTCATCTATAGATAAATAAAACTATTGCAGAAAATTAATCTCATATAATAGTTTCAAAACATAATTACATTAAGGAAAAAATTGAGGTACAAAACTTCAGCAGTGCTCTCCTTTCTTGGATAATTTGCACACAACTGCCTCTAGACAGAGTGGACCTAGCGCCTAGTCCATTGTGCCCACCTGGTGCCAGGTCCAAACTATTTCTCCAAAAACTCCGGTTGGGCAGGGTGGACCTGGCACCTTGTCCGATCAGCCCACCTAGCACCGGGTCTGTTCTGGAGTTCGCCGATTTCTAAAAAAATTAAGTTTTTCAGTCATTTTTCACCCCTCAAAAAATTCCAACAATCACGTTCTTCAGTCCCCAAGATTTATAGGTTAAAATAATATAACAAAATGCTAAACCAAGTATAAAAAAAATGCATCTACAAGTGCCTATGCCTCTAACCACGAGGCGTACATCAAATCTACTTAAAACCAGAAAAACAATGGAAAAACCATTAGAATACATGATCCTATGCCTCTAACCACGAGGCATACATGAACTCTAGAAACCAATGTATGACGAATCACATGAATTCACAAAAGATTCATTTTTTTAATAGTAAAGGAACCACATTTTTCCAATTTTAACTCTAATACATGCTCCTAGATGAAAACAGTGGCTCTGATACCACATGAAGAAATCGCGAAAAACTATCAAAGGAAAAACGTAGTAGAAAATTTTCAATTTCCCGAGCCACATCAAGGAAAGAGTACTTACTTTTTCTTATTGGTCGCAGATTAACCAATGAGGGGCCGGATTGCACTGCAGCCTTTTACGTTGGAAAAGGAGAAGGAGGCGCCTGTTGTTCAACTGGAACTCCTGCCAATCTTCTACTCCTATGCATCAAGTGTCTCCAAGCTATCTCTCTTCGTCTTCCGAAGTATGACTCTACCTTGCTCTTGGCGTTATCTTGGTGAAAGCTCCCTTTAGATAATCAAAACACACTCTACTATAGAGAGGGAAGAGAAAGGACGAAAAACTAGAAAGGAAGGAGAGGTGACAGCACACACCAGAGTGAAGAGAACTTAAAAAAATGTCATCATTTTTTTCTTCTCTTCTTCTCCTTTTATTCAGCCAGCCGAGGGCTTTCTTAAGCCCTAATGGCTGAAACACATGAAGCCCTAATGGGCTAGATGCTGTGTTCAAAAACTAATCCAAGGCTGGCCCAATCCTCTTAATTAATTATTTATCTTTTCTGGTCCACATTAAATATCCAAAACTAATTAATTAATTCTAATTGGACTCTTAATATATGTCAACATATATCAACCCAATTAATTAATTTATTCGAGCCCAATTCTCTTAATTAATTAATTATCTTTCTAGGCCTTAATAAAATCCCAAGACTAATTAATTAATTCTAATTAGACTCTTAGAATAAATTTTATTTCTCATCCAAATAATTATCCATTAAGCCCAGATTATGTCTAAACAATACCAAGGTAACTTGAGCTACTCTAGGGACCAAGAGACATATTATTCATGACTACTAAAATGATCAAAATGCCCTTACTATTAAATAGTTGTATTTTATCATTTTAAATATTTCTATTTATCACCATATGGAAATATTGACCCCAAGAATAATATTACTAAAGCAATGTCTCCGACCTACAGGTGAAATGACGAAAATACCCATCTATGTAATGCCTATCAATGAGACAAGATAAATGTACTAACACCCATCTCAAAGACATCTACCATCCTTAGACCTCTAGTCCAATAATTCATACTCACTCGAATGTACTTGCTTATCATTGGAAGCTACCTAAAAGCACACATTTTAAAATCACATTCCCAGGGCCCTGGATTATTAGATTATCTTGGACAATCACAAAGGGGTGATTTAATTTCACCAAATGAAGTATAGAAACTCTGTTATATAAGTCCATCTTAACTAACTAGAGTAATACACTCGACATACCAAGATACTGATCTCACAAAAGAAATCTCACCCAACATACATCAAAGTATAAAACCCTAGCTTTGCCAGACCACCAACCTACATCTATCCACACTTTAGCAGTAATTGTCTGATCTCTTTAATTGTAGTACTTTAAGAGGGACTACTACTACAAGTCCAGTTCTACGTATTCGAATACGCTTATGCCAATGATATGAGTGAACTACTCACTGATTCGATGTAAACCATTCCTCATTGGAAATCATGGCATAATAGTCTTACGTTGATGAAATACCCAATTCCATCAAACGACTAAGAACTCAATTTTACTTGTACGACAAGTACTCATAGTATATACCTTACTGTGAAGAACGATCCTATACATAGACCATTACTTTATCATACTTGGACCTTTAAATATGCAATAATATAAGAAACAAACTAAATTGAATGAATAAACATCTTATTGCAATATGTTGATACAGAATACATAGTCTTTGAGAGCATACTTTTCAACAATTTTTAGCATAGACAAGCTAAAGGGAACACTGCCACCTCTTCACAAACTCAAGAAAGTAAGGATGAACAGGACTTTCATGCATCCTATGTGATTAAGAAGGGAAACACTATTGGGCTTAATTCAAGAAAAGGAAAAAAAAATCTAGCACTAGTCGTGATAAGTGACAAACTTATCAATTATAAAAAATAACTTGATAGTAGATTTGGAATGCTCTAATCATATGACTGGAGACAAAGAAATGTTCTACAGCATAGAGAAATGTAGGAGTGGACGTGTTGTGGTAGCTGCAATTAACTCTAAGATGCCAATAACATATATTGGCAAAGCTCTAGTAGTACCACGATTGAACTCTACAGAGGTAGAGTTAAATAATGGGTTGCATGTTCTAGGTATGAAAAAGAACTTGCAATCAGTATCATAGCTAACTTTAGCAGGGAACTATGTCATATTCGGCCCAGATAACGTGAAAGTGTATTGTCAATTAAAGCTTAAAGGAGAACCAATTATAGAAAAACGAAGATTAGAGTTGATGTGTGTTTTATAGTATAGAAAATATTACCAACAAATAAGACAATTACTCAAGTTTCAATTAAAATGCCAACCACTAAAACCACACATACAGGCAAGTATACCCATCGTATAGTATAGGGAGTAGCAAGTATCAAATTCATGAGAACTTAGGCTCCCATCTTATTTTACTCAAATCTTTATTGTTTAGCCAATAAAATAAGAAGATAATAAAAAGGAAAATAAATAAAGATAAAAATAGATATAGCTCAAGGATGTAAATTGATGTAACTAGACAATTATCTTGAAAACATAATATTGAATCACTTAGCATTTATCACAATCAATTATAATATTAGCATCATAAAGGACTATAAAGTAAAATTCAATCGTTTCCCAAGTCAGGAATCTACTTAAATAAATTCCACTTCTTTTTTCAATTCATGGAATTTCTATCTTTTGATTAAATTAATAGATTTGTCAATCAAGCTAACATAACCAAAACATGCATTAAGCTCAATTCCTTAAAAACATGAAATTAGCTAATAACCCTTTGTTCGAGGTAAAATCAACTAATCTTTGATCACTTAGTCCTCTAATCTTAACTTTGTCATTCAAGTCCATTAAGATTTAACAAATACAAAATCAATGCAATGAAACTCCTAACATCATTTTTTTCAAGTCAATTAGAAGAACTCGCATCAATAACCAATGATAATAAGTAATCAAACACCAAGGATTACAATAGATTGATCAAAAATTCTAATTAACTCAAAACTATAATCTCTAAAATAATATCCAATTACAATCAAAACATTAAGCACATCGTTGTTCTAGAAAAGTAAACAAAGGATAAAAGATAAAACTGATAGACAAGCCATTCTTCTTCTCTTAAAAACTTCCTTTGAACAGTGTTCCTTTAAGTGGTGATTGAGTAGCTAGCTTAGATCCTCCAAATCACACCTTTCTATTGTGTTTTTCTTGTATTTATAAACCTCTTTGATACTAAAATTCATTTCCTTAGAAGTCTAGTCCTAGTAGAATTCAGAAAATACCAAAATCCTTTGGAAAATACCAATTTCGTGCATAACTGCCTCTGGGCAGAGTGGACCTGGCGCCAAGTCTATTCTGTTCTTCCCTTAAGTTTTGCTCCGTTTTTGCTCTTTGACCAGAATGGACCCAGTGCCTAGTCCTTTGGCTGGGCCTAGCACCAGGTTTGTTCTGGAAATTTCACATTTTTTCTCGAAATCAACTCAAATCTGCACAAATTGTCAAAAATACTTTTTACAAGCAAAATATTAAATAGGAAGGAATATGCCTAGTTATTACAACAAAAGTATCTCAAAATAACCTCAAATAACTAGGAAAATAATAATGATTTTAGCCCCTATCACAAACTCCCACACGAACATTTGCTTGTCCTCAAGCAAACAAGATTTAAAACACTAAGCATTTAGAACAAGACAAAATAATTTAGCAAACCTTCCCTTAGAAAATTCATCTATAATGAAGACAAAACCTTTTTCCAACCTTAAATATAAACTTATCATTCACTCAACCCTTTCAAAACCTTATAAACTTTTGTATTAAATCAAACAATCCCAAAGCCATCAAAGCTAAGTTATACAAGCTTATATCTAGTGAGTCAAGCCATTTAATCAATTCAAGTATTATAAACTCAAATTTACACCACTCAAGGTAGTGAAACAAAGGAAACACTGCATTCTTTTTTTTCCCTCTCAAAATTTTTTTTCAATGACTTAGGGAATTGATAGCCTCAAGTGAATGGATTTCTCTTCACGCACCATATTTGCCCCCTTATAGTCATCATTTATTATTTTTTCAGTAATTTTCTTTTTCTTTCTTCTTTCTTTCCTTACCTTCTTACCTTCGGGATAGCCTCAAGTAAGTGTGATACTTCTTTGTTTCTTCTCTTCCACTCACCGTATTGGCCCCTTTTTAGCAAAAGGTCTCTTTCTTTTCTTTTCAAAAATAAAGCATTATTTTTCAACTCAATTTTTTTTTTCATCTCACATTTTTTTTCTTTTCACTCAATTTTTTTTATTTCCTCACATTCCTTATTAACAACTTAAAGTCAAGCAAATTTTAAATCTATAATACAAGAATTAATTAACAACTCTTTCCATATTTCATCATATCATCCTCATTCAAATTCAAAGAATAAAATAAAACTCAAATTCCAAATATAACCAAGGTTAACTTAAATTCTCAAGACTTAGCAAAATCCAACTCAATACACAAGTTTAATTTTTTAAATAAAAATCTAACTATAATAAATGACAAATCCATATCTAAAATTAGTAAGAAAAATATTACTCTATTATAGACAAATAAGCTCAATTTAGCTCCAAAATCTCCAAACTTTCAAAATTTTCAATTTTTCAACAAAATTATTTGGTACCAAGAAAATACCAAGATCATTGATAAAAACTTGGACAATGAATATTACCAAACCACTTTCCCACACTTAAACTAGACAATGTCCTCATTGGCCAAAAATTAACGTAAGAAAGCATCTCCAAATGGACCAAAAAATGATAAAGAAGGGATAAAGTTAAACAATACTCCCCAAGTAGAATAATGCACCAATAAATATTAAAACATGGAATAGAGAGAAGAGCTTATCTAAGAGGGCTTTATTCTAACCTACAAAAAAAACACAAATAAAAGCACAAAGAAAATAATAATAAATGAACAACACACCTAAATAAAAGAGAACAAACTAAAAATTCTAAAAAAGCAAATAAAGACACAACTCACTCCTCCATACTTAAAATGGAAAATATTTTCCTTATTACTAGGGAAAATAACACCTAACAACTCCAAACATAAAACAAAGATATAAACTCATTCCACTCATCATGCTTCCTCATCAAACATTTGAAAAAGAAATTAATTCTCATTAAAAAAGGTAAGTATGATGAAAGTAAGAGAGGTTTTTGAAAAATAGAGGGTTCATAGAGAATATTAGTTGCAATGAATATACATGCAGGACCCCCCTTCCATAACACTCTTTTAGACATGCAAATCAAGTTTCCAACATAAAGATGTAAATTATGTCCAAAAAATGTGTAAACATGAGAATCACTACTTAACCCTTCAAGAGATTTGCCACAATTGAAATTCCCCTTAAAACTTAGCATTTGAGTTTTCAAAGATGAGATCAAGAAATTCTTTTTATTCAATGCTTCTATAAATACCAAGTTACCTCCCTGAAATTGGAGTAAAGGGTAGATTTTGTAAACATCCTCCAAGGGTTTCGTATGATTTATCAGTGAAAGATCCAACTTCTTCTCATATATTAAATTCCATACATCATCATTAGGACCATTGTCCTCTAAGAATAGAAAGGAACCTAAGAAATCATGTGACAAAGAAAGATTAGAATTATTAGCACGTAGAGTATAATCAAATGCCTCCCTTTCCACATTGGGCACTTGTTCATCATATCCTCTCTCATCTCCTTAGGAATTCGCTTGTTCGAGTGTATGGGCATTTATGGCATCTTCTACCAACTTAGCTAGTTCTGTTCTTGTAGAGCTCATTCGTTGGGATGGTTCTTCATACCACCTAAGGGATGTGGTTGTGTTGGTAACAAAGGATTGGATTAAAGATTCAAGTGATGTCTTACTAAAAGCATTTATCCAAGCTTGCAACCGTGCCAACGTGTCATCCTTATAGCTCATTTGATATTGTGCCTATGAATAATTGTCCATGATGATGTTTTGAATCTCGCACTAAAAAAAACAAAAATCAAGTTGAAAATAAAAATAAACAAACAAGAATAATAGAACAATAAAGAAAATAAATATACACAAATTAGAAATATTCACAAACTACCTAAATATAAAAGTTAGTGATATATACAAATACAACAAAGGCTAAATCCATCCCTAGCAACGGCATCAAAAACTTGATACGTGTTTTTTAGTATAGAAAATATTAGCAACAAATAACACAATTACTCAAATTTTAATTAAAATACAAACCACTAAAACCACACATGCGGGCAAATATACCCCTCATATAGTATAGAGAATAGTAAGTATCAAATCCATGAGAACTTAGGCTCCTACCTTACTTTACCCAAATCTTATTATTTAGCCAATAAAATAAGAAGAGAATAAAAAGGTAAATAAATAAAGATAAAAATAGATATAACTCAAAGATGCAAATTCATGTAGCTAGACAATTATCTTGAAAACATAATATTGAATCACTTAGCATTTATCATAATCAATTGTAATCTTGGCATCATGAAGGAATATAAAGTAAAATTCAATCATTTCTCAAGTCAAGAATCTACTTAGAAAAATTCCACTTCTTTTTTCAATCCAAGGAATTACTATCTTTTGATTGAATTTACAAATTTTTCAATCACTAACATAACCAAAACATACATTAAGCTCAATTCCTTATAAACATAAAATTAGCTAATAACGCTTTGTTCGATGTGAAATAAACTAATCTTTGATCACTTAGTCCTCTAATCTTAACTTCGTCGTTCAAGTCCATTAAGATTTACCAAATACGAAATCAATGTAATGAAACTCCTAACATCATTTTTTTCAAGTCAATTAGAAGAACTTGCATCAATAACCAATGATAACAAGTAATAAAACACCAAAGATCACAATAGATTGATCAAAAATTTCAATTAACTCAAAATTATAATCTCCAAAATAATATCCAATTACAATAAAAACATTAAGCACATCATTGTTCTAGAAAAGTAAACAAATGATAAAAGATAAAACTCATAGACAAGCCTTTCTTCTTCTCTTGAAAACCTCCTTTGAACAATGCTCCTCTAAGTGGTGATTGAGCAGCTAGCTTGGATCCTTCAAATCACACATTTCTCTTGTGTTTTTCTTGTATTTATTAGCCTTTTTTATACCAAAATTTGTTTCTTGAGAAGTTTAATCCGAATAGAATTCAAAAAATACCAAAATTCTTTGGAAAATACCAAATTCGCACACAAGAGCCTATGGGCAGAGTGGACCTGACGCTAGGTCTGTTCTATTCTTCCCTTCAGTTTTGCTCCGTTTTTGCTATTTAACCAGAATGGACTCGGCATCTAGTCCCTTAGCTGGGCTTGGTGCTAGGTCTGTTCTAAAAATTTCACATTTTTTATCGAAATCAACTCAAATCTACACAAATTTGTTTAAAACATTTTTTACAAGAAAAATATCAAATAGAAAGGAATATACCTAGTTATTACAACAAAAATATCTCAAAACAACCTCAAATGACTAGAAAAATAATGGTGATTTTAGCCCCTATCAAGACTCTATCTATGTAATATTTGTAGAGACAGCATACATAGATAAGACTAAAAGGAATGAAATGCTAGATTTGTGGCACGCAAGATTGGGATGCGTGAGCCACACCAAACTAAAGGTGATGATAAAGAAGTCAATGCTGAAGGGACTACCATTACTGGAGGCTCGAGATAATGTAGTTTGTGCTAACTACCAGTATGGTAAAATACATCAATTACCATAGGAGGAGTCAAAGTTTAGAGCCAAGGTACCTTTGGAGCTAGTCCACTTAGATATCTTTGGCCCAGTAAAGCAGCCATCGATAAGTGGTTATCGATATATGATAACTTTTATCAATGACTATTCTAGATATATCTGGATTGATTTTATAAAAGAAAAATCAGAAGCATTATTAAAGTTTAAGGCATTAGAGAAAGTAGAAAGTGAAATTCTCTATGAAATAAGGTGCCTTCGGACAGACAAAGGTAGAGAATACACTTCAGAGGAATTTACAGAGTTCTTAAAAAAAATAAGATTCGACAAGAGTTGACATGTCCAAACACTCTACAATAGAATAGAGTTGTGAAAAGAAAGAATTGACACCTAGCAGAGACTTATAGAAGCATGTTGTATGCTAAGAATGTTTAACCGCAATTTTGGGCAGAATGCATGAAGACAGCAGTATATATCACAAATCGCCTACCACAAGCAAAGATTGGCATGATCTCACCTTACGAGAAACTATGGAAGAAAAAGCCCATTATAGCTCACTTCTGAGTATTTGGGTGCGTCTACTACGTATTGGTGCCTGATCATTTAAAAAGAAAGTTCAAAAAAAAGGCAATCCGCTACATCTTTGTCGGATACGGTTCCAGATAAAATTGATAGATTTGTTGAAATCCTGACACTGGTAGATGCAACACATCTAGAAACATTATATTTGATGAAGTATCATATTCGTGGTCATCTCAGGCCAAGAAACTACCACAATTTGAAGAAATCTTAGAAGAGTCGGGGAAAAAACTGGAAGAACAAGCAAAAGATGAAAAACTGAAGAGAGTGACAAAGAATCACCATCAAAAAAAGTTACCATTGAAGAGTCTGTGGCAGACAGGAGTACACAAAATTACAGAAGATCAGAGATGCAGTCAATATGAAAAAAGGGACGAAGAAGAGGAGGTGTAGCCATAACTTTAGTGGTCCACTTCCTAATAGAGACCTAATCCAAAGTATGCAAAAACAGCCCTAATCAAAGACACTATAAGAGAGACAAACACTTACTAAGAAGTATCTAAAAATAAGGAACGGAGAAAGGTGATGGAAGAAGAAATACAAGCAACAAAATAAAACGAGACGTGGAGCTTAGTGCCAGGACTGAGGAATATGCAACCCATCTCTTGCAAATGGGTGTACAAATTGAAAACCAAGCCAGATGGATTAATTAACAAATGCAAAGCTTGATTGGTAGCTCAAGGTTTCTTACAAAAGTACAGGTTACACTATGACGAGATGTTCAATCTAGTGACAAAGATTACTATAATGCGAGTATTGCTTGGTTTAGCTGTGAGCAAGTCATGAAAGTTATGGCAAATAGATATGAAGAGTGCATTCCTCCATTATGAAATTGATCAAGATATATATATGCAACAATCGCAAGGGTTCGAGAACAATGCACATCTAGAGTATATGTGTTAGTTGAATAAAGCACTTCATGGACTGAAACAGGCATCACAAGCGTGGTATGGAAAAATTGAAGAACTCTTGATTCCAAATAGATATTTGATGGCATCAGCTAATAGGAATCAACCCGGCCACAAGGATCGAGCTCAAGAAGGGGGAGAGGACAAGACCGAATCAAAATCGATCTTGCCCGGTCCGTTGACGAGAGTCGTGCCAAACAATTCTAACACAACCTTCAAGCATATTTAAAAGCACATTTCAAGTGGGATAGCATATAGGCAATGCTAGAAAAGGAGCGAGAGCAGACCTTGCTATTGGTATACGAAGAACGACAACCAGAAGATGTTCACGCAGAAATGACGACAATCAAACTGCAACCGGTGCCAATTCTAGTGCCTGAAATCGGTCCCAACTTGGGTCTGTAAGACCAACTGAAGACAAAGTTCCCTTTTTTGTCACGAGCAATGTTCCTCTAGCGAGTAATCAATGCCAGTCTAAGAGCTTGAACTAGCTCCAGTTATACCCTGCCCAGCTCGACATGCTTCATTTTTGCGAACTGTTTTCATAGAACTAAACCAGCACCAGCTATGCCTAAAAACTCGAACCCCTGATGATTTTTCAGCTATTTTAGGGTTATATTGTAATATTTAGAAATTATTTAGTTCAGGGACAGAATATCTTTGTATACTGCTTTTGTATTGTAAGAACACAACACATACCACATTTTAAACAAGAATGAAGATTTCACCTTGAAGGCATGAAGCTTGGAAAAGATTCCTTGTTCAACCTCAATCTAAGACTAACCTAATAGCTTAGTCCACCCTTGAGAAAGTGTCTATAAACTCTAAGGATAATTCAACTAGAAATCAATAAGGGTTCTTCTTGTTTGTCATCTTGGGTTCTTGTTATTTCTTGTTTGAATGCCCACAATTCTTTATCCTTTTAGTTCTTGATTTCTTGCTAAATTAAGGGTTCTAAGGTGTTTTTGTGGTAGACCTTTATCCATTAAATTTGTAAAAGCTAGCTCTTTTAGGGTTCTTTATTTGTGAAAAAATGTGTTTCTTTGTTACCTTTCCTTGATCTCTTTATGCCCTTTCTTGCTTATCCTGAAATTCTTTTACCTTGCTAAAGTTCAAACAAAAGCTACTTTAAGAACTTGAAGACTTTCTCTCTCAAGCTCATATCAAATTTAGTATCAGAGCAAGGTTAAGCTTAGATTTCTATCTTAGCTTAGATCTATCAAACCTAGAATGAGAAACAAACTAAAAAGTTTCAGCCATAAATTATGCCAAAAGGGTCTCATTAATTCTTGTTTGATTTTGAGTTCTTGGGAAAAAAGAATGACTTGTTGAAGAAAGATCATTGGGAATACATTGATTCTTGTTATTGTGACTATATTAGGCTTGTTTGGGAAGAAATATACTTGTAAAGTTCCATAGAAAGATCTTGCACCTAAGGTGTTTGATAAAAATTCTCAATGACCATATACCCTATGAACACCATGTATTTGATGAAATGTCTCAAAGAAAGAATGTGGCTTGAACATTAGCATTATTCTATAAAATAATCCTAGATCCCTTCTTATCATATAGTCCTACTTAATTCAGATATCCTTGTACTCATTCTTTGGAATTGGTTTAAACATTATTATCATGGTTTATTGTGTTCTTTAAACTATCTTCTTGTTGTATGTTGCGAATACCTTGTACTCTACTTATCCCTGACCTCTAAGTGTTCACTAAATTATGTTATCCTAAGACCCTTGTATTAAAGAATCCTAAGAGCTAATGGACTAAGGTGAACTAAACTCTTTGATGTTGGGGAGGAATTTGGTTGAACAAGTGAGACACTGAGTGAACGAAAAGGGCAAGGGAGAAATATTCTTATTTGAAAAATCAAAGAGCACAAACACGAGAGTAGAATGTAAACACTTTGAGAGTGAGGGAGGAAAGAAATTTCTATTTATTCTCTTAACTTTTTTTGCAAGAATATCAACCTAAACTCCAACGATAGCTCAAGGAGAGGAACCAACTAGGCTAAATCTTGGTGGAGCAAGTAGACCATAAGAGGATCCGAAATATCTTTGTGAAACACTTATTTCATTGCAAAAGAGTATAGAGGGCATTTGGACGGAGATGGCTGAACTCTGAGCTTAACAAGGCCAAACATCTTCTGCCGGTCAAAGGAGGGAACAAGAGCAACTAGAAGCCTACAACACACCTCTCGTGAATACACAACCTGGGAAAGAATAGGATGAATATTCTGTTGATAGATATTAACAAGCTCCTATAAAATGAGGGAGAAACAGGTTGAGAGGAGGTAGAGGAAAAGGCCGAGAGAGATTTGGTGAGAATTCTATGAGGGGAGGAGAAAGAAATATTGAGAGGGAATTTAAGCGTGAAAAGGGATACCTGGAGGAAGGCTATAGAGAACAATATCTGGGTAACATGATGAGATGGAGGAAGAGAGATGAAAATAAGGGAGAATAGGAATTGAAAAACATCAAAATAAAGGTACCACAATTCCAGGGGAAAAGTGATCCCGAGGCATATTTTGAATGGGAAAGGAAAATAAAAATTCTATTTGATTGTCAGGATTAAAGTGAGAGAAATAAAGTGAAGTTAGCAATATTCAGACTATGCATTGGTATGGTGGGAGCAGGTTTTGGCTAATAGAAGGAGAATGGAAGAAAATGCCGTTGGGACAAGGGAATTGACGAAAAAAACTCATGAGGGCAAGGTTTGTACCACATCACTACTACAACGAGCTATATCAGAGGCTTCAAGTGCTAAGATGGGAGAATAAAAGTGTTGAAGATTATCACAAAAAACTTGAGGTGCTAATGATAGGGGCGATTATTAATAAAGATCCACATGCTACTAAAGCGAGATTTCTAAGTGGATTGAACCGGGAGATAGCCAATGTAGTCGAGTTGCTTTCATATGAAATCTTGGAAAAATAGTGTATATGGCTATGAAGGTAGAAAAATAATTGAAGTGAAGGCTATTTGAGAGGAGAGGAAACCACCCAACTCCACCTCATAAGGAATTCTCTTACCCAATACCTAAAAAGGAAGGGGTCCTAAGGCCGCCACCTAGGGAATTCAATAAACCAAGGGAAAAAGTGAATAGAGATAAAGGGAAGGCTATTGAGAAGCCGAGGAGCCGAGATATCATATGCTTTCATTGTTTGGAATATGGACATACAGCACACGAATGCCCAATCAAGAGAGTGATGTATACAAATGTCCTTGGTGAGATTTCATCCGAGGAAGAGGAATATGAGAAATTGGGAAAAAATCAAAAGAAAGAAGAAATCTTGAGTGAAGAAGGTGAAGAAGTTGGGCAAGTGTGTGCATTACTTGGTGTAGCTAGGAGATCTTTGAGTACGCAAGTGAAGGAGGATTGTAATACCCCGCATTTTACCTTCGATTGTCCATTACTTGTAATAGGATGAGAATGTGTGTCAGTGACCAGAATAAAAGATGATCAGTCGTAATAACATGAATATTTTGGTATAATAATATTTTATCGAGATCTAAATATAATTATTAGATTTGTTCTACCCGTACCCTAAATCTTTGAAAAGCTATTATTGTTAATAAAACGAGAATTTGATGGCACTCTGATAAGAGAAATTGATCAGTACGATGAAACATGCGTTTTGATAAGAATTATGTTATCCGGGTTATCGGGGGCATTTTCGTCATTTTGACCGCATCCTCGACTTTGACCATGAATTTGACTAAACTGAGAATGAATTGAAGGATTTAAGTATTACCAATGGATTCAGTGAAAATTTTGGAGTTGAATGGTAAAGTAAAATATTTTTCTATTTCGGACCCGATTTTGGTTATTTCTGAGGAAAATTGAAAATGCGATAAAAAAATTTGGGTGTGTGGCATTTTGTGATTGGTAGCCTTGGACAAGTGTCAATTTATTAGAGGTTTCATGAAGAATTCATGCAAGATACATGGAATTAAAGAATTACAAAATAAATAAAGAATGATGTGTATTTTTATGATTAGAACACATTACTTGTGGGCCCTTTGATTATGGTCTTATGCAATGTGATTGGCCAATACTTGGACCACGAGAAGATGGATGAATGGCTGAAAATTGGCCAAGAAAATCGACAGCTTCAATAGAGAAAAGAAGAGAAATTTTTGAGGAAGCAAATTAAGTGATTAGTGTGTAAGTTTTTCATTAGAACACACCTATGTATAACCACCACACAATTAATAAAAATAAGAAATGATCGGCCAAAATTTGATGAAGAATGGCGGTGAGACGAGGCTATTATACAGCCTAAATTTTGACAGCCATGAAAAAAGAATAACAAGAGAAAAAGAAATTAAACAAGAGAGAGAAAAATGTGAGTGTGTGTTCTTGGTGTTGTGTGTGAGTTCTTGAGAAGTTCTTGAAGTAAATCACTCTAAATAGCCTTATATACAAGTTAAAAGCTCACCTTGCTAGAATTAAAGTTTTTGTTAGGTGAATGATGATTATTTTGATATGAATTTTAACATGAAAACATGATTTTCATGTCTTGATTTTGGATCAAAAGTTAGGGTTTGTGAACTTTATGTATGAACCTTGTATATGCTTATATGTGCTGGCTGCCTAGGAGGTTTATGGATGATGTTTTGTGTGAAGAAGAACTGAATATTGATGGTAGTTTGTAGGATTGCTTTTAGTTGATGAGATGATGACCAGAGTAGAATAAAAATAGAAGTTACTTGGATGGAAAAATGAATTATACTAGCTTTTGATTAGAAGAGGTGAATTTGTATTGAATAAGCATGACCCTTCTTGTAACACCCCACTACCTAGACCCGCCAAGGCCGGGGATGTCGCCCCATCCAAATGACAAGGGGTCTTTATAACTAGGTCACACAAATAAAATAGTGGAATAAAAATAATACTTTAACTTAAAATTTATTACAACCCAAGAATAAATCTAAGAATAAATCCAAGAATTCTAAAAACAAATCCAAAATAAAAATTATCCACTCTCAACTCCCCAAAGCATTACACAAATCAAATATCAGAAAATCTTCCAAGACAGGTAATATCTAGCTACTCATCCCCACAGCAGGACCGACCTGAAATCATGGTAAAAATGGTGATGAGACAAAAATCTTAGTAAGTCCGTGTGTGCTTTGAGTGTCCAGTGAAAACAGTTCATGAATGTAAAGTATAAAATCTATATAACGGAAATACTGGCAAGCAATAAACATTAGTTGAAATCAAGAGTGGTGTTTTGGCTTTTCCATCCATACATATTCAATAAAATCAACCACTCAAAAAAAATGATCATGGGTTACCACACGTTGGGCCCCATAACCAATCAGAATGCCGACACTTTGTGCAGACTGACAAAAAGGTAGGTGATCGGCCTACCGGGCAAGATACTCCTCCTTCTCTATACCTAAACAACAACCGGGTGTCCATTCCGATAAATCACAGTCACTTGACTGAAAAATAAACTGCTAGCTCGGACCGACACGACCTACTGAACTAACATCTTATCTAGGAAGGACTCACCCCTCAGAGGTGGCCATCTACTGAAAGACTTACCCTAACCCTTCAAAGACTAGTCCTAGCAGTTCACCCTTATTGAGTACTCAACATAACTTATCCCACTTGGAAAAAATGAACAAAACACAGTTCCTCTTGAAAATGGCAATTAAGGGTTTCCAAAGTCTTTGTCAAAATCAGTTTTAGAAAAAGTTTTGAGTTTGAGTAAATCTGCTTATTGGTTTTCAAATAATTGTTTAACTGAAATAAGGAATAAGTCAATCCTCAATTGCCTTTGCGGAAATGAGTGTCCATGCACTCTACATTTGGCTTGCCATTACAAACATTTCGAATCAAACAAGTTTTATGCAGGAACTTACCTGATCCTTAGCTCGAGATAAAATAAAGATCTTCAACTGCTGACCCAACCCCGCCTGGGGTAAATATAAACCACAATCAATCTCAAGCCAAGATCCATTTTCACAATTAAAATTAGCTCAACTCACTACTACCATGATCCTAGTATCCTAAGCTTTAAGGCCAATTAATAAATAAAAGGGTTTATAAGCTAAGTCTAATTTAGTATTTAAAATAATTAGGGTTTTGGAAAATAGGTACTAGTAAGTTGAAGGTTTAAATCTTGCTAAGAAAAACTTAGAGTTTATTTGATAAAGAGTCTTAGGTGGTATTAGGTAAAATAATGATTTATTAATAATTAATAGTTTGAAAATAATTGCTAACAAAAATTAGTTGAAAATAAATTTTAATAGGTCTTGATTGAAAGCTAATAAATAAATTTTAACAGGTTTTGATTAAAAGGTAATAATTGAAAGATAATAAATTTTAATGATATTTTTGAATATAAGACTTACAAAATTAATATTTTTACTTATTATGATTATTTATATAAAAGGCTTTATTTGATATTATTATTATATATAATATCTATATATTTTATTTCTTGAAATAAAAGCTATCATTTATTTGACTAAAATATTCTTATTATATATATAATAATCCAAATCTACCTTCCTAGGGTTTTTGAATTTACTAGCAAAAATTATAATATTAAATATTTTATTGAGGAAATAAAATTAGCTTAGGGATAACTAGATCATGATCATATTTCTATTGCTAACCACAATCATGAACATATACTCCCTTTCAATTCATCAAATCATCCAAATCATGAATAAAAACATAGATCTAAATTTATCAACGCATGATCTAATCTTTACTAGCATAAATATAATCATGACTTTAATAATCATACATAAATATAAATCATATTCATCATAGAGGACATAATCTCTAGTATACTTGATCACAAATACTACTTATGACATGGAGACATGCAGTAAACCCTAAAAACACCATACAATCAACCAAGATAATCAACTCATGCATAAATCTCATCTCCATCATAATCATACATTTATTCATGCTTCAATCTCTACTCATCACAACAATACATGCTCAAACCCTATTCATAATCCACCTCCTACCAATATCATCCTAGAGATATGAATCTAGAATTTAAAAAGATGGTTGAAAAGGCTTACTTGATTGATGAGTACCTTAAAGGAGTTTCAAATAGATCTCAACTCCTAGATGACTAAATCCGTCCAAAGGAGATGTAGAAAGCATGGCCATTGGTGAAGGATTCATTCGGCCAAGAAGGAGAGGGCATTCGGCCAAGAGAGAGAGAGAGAGAAAGAAAGAGAGAAAAGAGAAGAAGAGAGTCCATTAGCATGCTTATTCATATATATATTCATTAGAGATCAAAGATTAGTGAAGATGAAGTTGATTGAACAAACCTACTTTGAAGGTGTTCTTAAGCCTTCACAAAAATTCTGATTTTTTATCCAAAAGAACAAGTTAGATTTTGGAGTTTGATGTTAAAAATGGTATGGATGGACTCACGACAGTGAGTAGATAAAATCTGAAATTTTTGGAAGAAGTTTGAAGTGGTTTGGAGAGGTATTAGGCGAAAGAAATGAGTAGGTGTTCTTGGTGTTCTATGTGTGCTTGAAGGTTGAAGAGAATGGAGGAATTTTGGGTTTGTGGCTGCCGAAATTCTATGTGTGCAGTGGCCGAATCGTTTGTGTAGTTTAGGAAGATGATTTTTCTGGTTTGAAAGGAAAAGGAAAGGCTGGTTGTTGAAATCCTAAAAGAATATTTTTGGGGATCAAATTTGGAAACAAAATATAGCAAGAATATATTTGTTCAATGGAAGCTTTTTGAAGCTGCTATGGCCGAATTGTTGCTCTGTGATTTGGCTGGATGAAAGCTAGTTGAAGAAGGCTAATGGTGGCCGAAAAGAAGGAGTGTAATAGTGAAGGGAATGTCTAGTTGTTTGAGGGACATTTTATGGAAGGTTGCTAAATTAAGTTTGCTGGAATTTTAGTATCTAATCAAGGCATGATTGCAGTGATTTGTTGGAGATATTTTCAGACAGCCATGTCTGATTTTTGTGCAGAAGCTTGGGGAAGACAATGGAGTTCAATTCATGGCTGTTTAAGAGTGGTTTGTACAGAAGAAAGATGAAGTTTCGGCCAGGGCTGGAATAGGAAGCAAAGCTGAAAAATTACTGCACAGAATTCCGCTATTGCTGGAATTTTTCTGGGCAGTTTCAGCTGCCATTTTCCAGCCAGGTTACAGAGAGTTTGAAGAAGATTTCAAAGGCCTTTCATGGCTGGGTTCCAGCTTGCTTCATGAAGGAAAAACGTGGCTAAGGAGCTGGGAGAAAATTGGAAGAAAACAGCTTAGTTGAAGATCACTAAAACTGCGATTTCAACCAGAAATTTTTTTAGTTTTGCACAACATTTATGCAGCCCGAAATTAACCAGAAAATTTTAGATTTCAAGCTAATCAAAATGGCCATTTTCTGGCAGCATTTGGGAGGGAATAATGGCTGAGAATTTCGACACCTTGAAGGCACAAGAAGCTGGAAAATTTTCAGTTCATTACATGAAGGAAAATGAACCTAGCTAGAGTGAAGTTTAGAAGGTTCACTAGGGGAATTAATTCTCTTGGAACCTGCCCCATCTCTTCCACATTTTTGGTCCATAAGATGTCTTTCCCTTAGACATTTTGAACCTTCAAAGCCACAGCACTTTACTGAAATTTCTGGAATGAAATTGGTTAGAACAAATTTGTCCAATCTAATGAATTGAGAATTAGAAAAAATTAAATATCAATGAGGAATGAATTCCCTTGGGAATTTTTGCATTGGGCACAAAAATAGGATTAGAGTACTCCTATCATGTCTCCCCTAGGACAACACTTCTACCCTATGCTAAAGCACTTAAGGCCGAAAATACCCTTTCCCATGCAAAAATAAAATTTAATCATGCTAAAGCTCCAATGATGGAATTTGAACCCAAGACCTCAAGAATTAATTCCAAAGCTCTAACCACTAAACCACAACAACTCTTGTTCTTATTTTCTCTCTAAAATATTTTTCCTATTTAATCCTCAAGTTCTCTCCCTATTTTCACCTCAGCCAAAAATTACCATTTTGCCCTTCTTATTCAATAATCATATCCAAGCCCTCTAGACTAGAAAACACAAATCCAAAGTACATAAAATCATATAAAAATATATTTAAACATGCAATAAAATATGATATGTATCCCAACCCCCTTACTCTAAGGTTGGTTTTGACTGGGGTTTCACACCCTTGTGAGCTATTGGAATCTGAAAATCACAGAATCAAAGATGATTGGACAGAAAATTGAATGAATTAATGTTCCCAATGTGTTAAAGGCTAAATGAAAACAAAGGATAGCATAAATAGTAGAATTGAAGCAAAACTATCGGGACTGTCTTTGCCCTGTATTATGTCACGAGAGCAAAGACTCTGAAAAGGGCTTACATAGAAGCAAAATTAAGAGTCTTATGGTCGTTTTGGTAAATTATAGATCCAAATCAGAGTTTTCGATTAAAGTTATGTGCAAAAAAAAATCGTGTGTCAAAACAACAAAATTTCAGGATTTTGCTTGAAAGTGAATGAACTTAAGGAAGAATAATTATGTGATTTTGGGATGAAATGAAAGAGAAATATGGGGTTAATCCCTTGTATATGAAGGGAGGAAAAATATGAATAAAGGAAAACAAAAGAATTGAACAAACAATGAAAAAACGACATGAAAGAAAGTTGAATATTTTCCTTAACCGTCGGCCCCGTCGGCTACACATCGACTAGACGTCGGCTAATCGTCGGGCGCGTCGACTAGACGTCGGCTACTCGTCGGGCACGTTAACTAACCAATGGCTACTTTTTGACCAACCATGATTTAATCTAAAAATGATGTTTGGTGTAGGTTTATCAATAAATGGCCATCGGTACGTTGGAAACGGTGGTCAAATGTCCGTGAACGAAAAAAGTCTAATTAGGACACGAGGTGAATCCCTTTGATTTCTGAAATATTTTGAAAACTAGTGTGCTTCACTTTTCCATGAAATGCAATGTTTTATACTATTTTGAAAATCCCTAAATATATTTAAGGTTTATCTCAACAAGATTTATTTGTATACCATTTTTTGCTCGAATGTACACCATAATTTGTTTGGAAACCTTAACGGATGATTAAAGCATGAATTTTGTAAATTTAGTCCTTTTTGGATTAAACTCTTGGGATTTTTAAAAAATGGTAATTCTTGGATTCATAAATTGCTGGAAAGCCCTTATTGGAATATTTTATGAAAATATGTTTGGAAACTTTCAATTTAATCCTCTTTAGGATTAGAATTCTGAATTTCTTGAATAAATTCCTTTTGAAATTGGGTATTTGAAAAATTATTCAAATGTCCTTATTGAAATATTTTATAAAAACTTTGGAATCGGGTATTCGATAAATGACCGAAATATCCTTATTGAAACTCTTGTGAACACTTTTTAAATCGGGTAAGGATAAAATGAACCGAATACCTTCGAAAAGTCTTTTGGAATCAAGTATAGATAAAATGACCCGAATACTCTTGGAAATGAATTTTGAGATTGGGTACAGGCAAAATGACCCAAATACACCTGGAAACTTATTTTGATGTATGAAAATAACTCTTTACCCTGTTTGGACATGGTTTTGGAAAATGATCTCTTGATATGAGATTAACTTTTGAAAAATGATATTTTGATCCCAAAAATTACTTTGTTAGCCTGATGTGCCTATAGAATGAATTGATTGGCCCTACGGAGCCTATGGAATTTATTATCTAACTTGCGAGTCAATGGGATCAATTTCTGAAAAATGATATTTTGCCCCAAAAATGTTTGTTTTAAAAATCTTGTGGGAACAATTGACCCTCTGGCCTAATCAGTCAGTAGGAGTTGGTATTGGTAACGCTGAGTACTCAGCAAGAACTATGTGTTGGAATGTATGCCCTCTAGACTAGATTTCTGACGTAATTATCGAATTTATTAATAAAAGAATTTATTCTCAATAAGGAAAGTATTTTCCAATTTAAGTATAGGGGAGTGATTCGAATTTCTAGTTTGGTGTCTTTTTATTCCCCTCCTAATAAGGAAAGTATTTTCCAATTTAAGTGTAGGGGAGTGATTCGTATCTTTATTTGTTATCTAGGATTTTTAGTGGTCTTTCGCTTTAGTATGCTTTCTTTTGTTTTGGTGTTTTTATTTTATTATTATTTTCTTTGAACTTTTATTTGTGTTTTATTTTGCAGGTTGGAATAAAGTCTTCTTGGATGACCTCTTCTATTCTTCTGTCCAAGTTTCACATTTTTTTGGAGCTTATTGCACTTGGGGAGTATAGCTTAACTTTCTACCTCCTTTATTCTTTTTGGTCCCTTTGGAGATACTTTGTTGTGTAGATTTTTTGTCAATGAGGACATTATCCAGTTTAAGTATGGGGGAGTAGTTTGGTGATATTCTTTGTCCAAATTTTGTGATGTTTCTTGAGCTAATTTAAAAAAAATGGAAAAAATTGACAATTGGAAATTTTTGGAAATTTTGAAATTTGAAAATTGAAAAATTTTGGAAATTTGGGATAGTGTTTTCGATTTTCACATAAAACATGTTTTTGGCATGAGATTGTTTGCGTGTAATGAGGTTATGATTTTCATTTTAACTTTGGACATGATTTTGTCATTCAATTATCGAATCAATTTTGAGTAAACTTTTGTATTAAGTTGAGAATTACTAAGTCTTGAAAATTTAAGTTAACCTTAGTTCTGCTTTAGTTTTTAAATTTTATTCCATTCTTTAAGTTTGAATATGGATGATATGATGAAATATGGGGAAGGTTGTTGGTTAATTCTTGTTTCATGGTATTTAAATTTGCTTTAATTTTGAGCTGTGAATAAGGATAGTGAGGAGAAAAAAGGTCCAACAGTGTAAAGCCCATGTCCTTTATCGAAAAACAACGTGTGGAGAAAAAATGAGTTTGAAAAAAATGAGAACGAAAAAAAAAAGAATTTGCAATTATGGGGGTCAATACGGTGAGTGTAGAGGAATCTATTCACTTAAGGCTAACAATTCCCAAAGCAAAAAGAAAAAAAAAATTGAGAGAGCTTCCTTATATGCTACTTAAGGGTGAAGGAAATTAGAGTTCATGAAGCTTGAATTGGTTAAACAACCAGACTTATATGATTTGTGTTGTCTATGTTTTGGCTTGAGGAGTTAAATAATTTTCTTATACAAAGTATGAGCTTGTTTAACTTGACTTTGAGGATCTTGGGATATTTGATTTAATACATGAGTTTGCAAAGGAATTGATTTTGTTGAATGAATTATAAGTTCATGTTTAAAGTTAGAGAAAATTTTCTGGCTTATTATAAATGAATTGTGATGAAAAATGTTGTTTTATTAGCCTTGTCATCGGTGTTTGCTTGACGACAAGCAAAGTTTAAGTGTGGGGGAGTTAATAGGGGCTAAATGTATTTATATTTTGAGGGTTATTTGTTATGGTTTTATGATCAAATGACTATTTATTCCCGCTAAATTGCTATCTTTTGTATAGAAGTGATTGAATAGAAGAAATATTAAAAAGATGGTAAAAAAAAATACCAAAAATCAAGTAAAACAATGTTAACCTCGTGTCGGATGGTCTACCTGGGCCGACCGGGTGTCACTTCTAGAAGAATAGAGCATAATAGAAGACTTTCAGAAGCACAACAGGAAGGACCCGGCACAAGCTGGTCTTCCTTAACCAGTGTCGGTTGTTATTGTTCATGGCGGCAGATTTCCTTTCAGATCATAATTTGGTAATTACAAGTAAGATTTCTTTGGAACTGAATTGGGCACGAATTAGGACTCTTGTATTGATTTTTTGGCAATCTAAACTCCTATAAATACAAGGGAATAGTATTGTATAAAATAGTTTTCAGTTTTTCAAAGTAATATATTTAGAAAACTAGAGAAACACCAAGATTAAGGAAGATTAAAGGAGAATTCTTGGAGAAGAGGAAGAGGCTAATCAAGCAGGTTTCAAGGAAGAAGAAGAAAGTTTACTTGTCTATAAGTGATTATTTTTTCTCTTCTTTGTAATTTATTGACAATTTGAGTTTATTATATTTTAATTGTATTTGAGGGTTGAACCCTAAGTTTACATTCTTGGATTGGATTTCTTTTAATCTAGTGATTTCAAATTATAAATATTTGATAATTTGAATTTTTTACTTTTTTGAATTGATTAGTTCTTTTCTAATTAACTCCAGGGAGATGTTAAGAGAGAGGTACCAAATTATTAATTCAATACTTATTATCTTTTAATTAACTCGAGAGAGAGGTTAATGATAAAGACTAAGTAATCAAAGAGATATTAATTTCAACTAGAGATAAGGTTATTGATTTCTTCCATAAAGACTTTATCCTAGAGATAGGGACATTAATTGTTTAATTGGGTTAATCTTAATACTTCTTGGATTTAATTAGGTAGGTAGGGAAACCTTTTGATTAAGACAATAACAGAATTTCATAACTCGAGAGAGTGTGGAATTTATCTTGAACTCATTGGTATTTGAATTAGGACTTAATAGATTTAAGAATTCTTTACTTGACATAGATTTAGAGGATTTCTTCATTACATGTCTTTTCTCCTTATTCTTTTTACTTGTGACTTTTCTTGGGTGAACTTGATTTATTCTCTAGTATATTATGTCAGTAGGTTATTAATTTTCTTTTATTTATTTTATTGGCTAAACAATAAATATTTGAGTAAAGTAAGATAGGAGTCTAAATTCTTATAGATTTGATACTTGCTATTCCCTATACTATATGATGGGTATACTTACCCGTATGTGTGGTTTTAGTGGCTAGTATTTTAATTAAAACTTGATTGATTATGGCCCCCTTGTTGTTAATTTTTCCAACACTAAAAAACATGCATCACCTGTCACTTGAGATGTATCTGTCTTTTTATATAGCAAGCCATAGTCTATAATACATTTTACATATCTTAGTATTATTTTTGCTATATCAAGATGTGGCTTCTTCGGTGTTTGCATGAATCTGTGTACGACTCCAACTGCATATGAAATATCTGGCCTTGTTAGTGTTTGGTAGATTAAACTACCTACTAACTGTCGATACATCGTCCCGTCTTCAAGTTTCTTGCCTTCAGTTAAACACAATCGAACATTTACCTCCATTGGAGTAGAGATTGGTTTATAGTCAAGCATGCCATATTTTTGTAGAAGATCCTGCGCATACTTTTGTTGGCATAAAAATATCCCATTATTTACTTGTTCTATCTCCAAGCAAAGAAAAGGTTTCGATTCCCCATGCTCCTATATCTGGAGGCGAATTAAGAGATTGGTCTAATTTGTCCAATCTCTTCCCTATCATCTCCAGTAATGATTAGATTATCCACATACACTAGTACTATGACTAGCTTCTTTTCTCAAGCTTTGACAAACAAACTTGAATCAACTGATGATATGAGCTTGAGAGAGAAAGTCTTTCAAGTTCTTAAAGTGGATTTTGTTTGAACTTTAGCAAGGTAAAAGAACTTCAAGACAAACAAGAAAGGACATAAAGAGATCATGGAAAGATAACAAAGAAACACATTTCCCACAAATAAAGAACCTTAAAAGAGCTTGCTTTTAGAACCCTAAATTTAATAGATAAAGGTCAACCACAAAAACACCTTAGAACCCTTGACTTAGCAAAAAATCAAGAACTAAAAGGATAGGGAATTGTGTATATTGATGGGGACTAAATTAGTCATATATTTTCTAGTTATTTGAGGCCATTTTGTGATACATTTTGTACAATAACTAGTTATATTCCTTCATATTTGAGATTTTACCCTTGAAAAGTATTTTGTGCATTATTTTAGATTTTATGGGTAAAATAAGACAAAAACGTCGCTAAATAGAGCGGCGCCGAACAGGATAGGAGAATCGGCGCTGGCCACGTGCTACTGGTACATACTTCAAGGTGATAAAAATCGGTGAAATAGAGCTGAACAAAACACAGTCGGCGCCGGTTGGGAGCTTAGAGGCAGCGTCGGCTGCAATCTGGAAGAAGTGGCACAAAAATTAAGAAAAATCCTTAAACGAACGGAGAAATAGACCATAACCGGCGCCGGCTGTGCACTGCTACTAAGGCGGTGCCTCAATTTTTGCGCGTGTTTTTTGACAATTTGTGGAGTTTTAATATTATTCTACTTCTAGTCGGCTAGAAACCCTAGAGGGACGAATTTAGGCACTTCTAAAGCCTATAAATAGAGGAAAAACACAAGGAAAAAGAGGAAATTCATGGATCAAAATAGAAAATCACTCAAAATCAAGAAGGAATTCATCAGATTAAAGAAGATTGTGCAAGAGAGTCTACGAAGAAGGAAGAAGAAGGTTTATCTATGAGTGATTTCTTTTAACCTTGTTTTCTTTTCTTGAACAATGATGTATTTATTGTTTTCTTGTAATTTGACATTGTTTTCGGTATTCATGATTTTTAGAGTTACTTTGATCTTTTGATTAATTGATTATTATTCTTGGTATTTAATTACTTATGTTGATTACGATAATAATTTGTTGTTTCTTTCCATTAACTTGCTTGAAAAGGGGGTTAATGGTGGTCTCAATTCATTAATTTCATATTTGTTGTCTATTAACTTGCTTTAAAAAGGGGTTAACTTCTAAGAACTGAGTAATTAAAGGTTAATTGATGTTGCCAGAATATGAAAATTTAATCAAAGATTGTGTTTAATGCATCTTTTGAATGAATTAGTTGAGACAGAATATGTGATGCTAATTTGTCTAGAAGATAGTGATTTCATGGATTGAAAAAAGAAATGAATCTATCTTATTCCTTTATTATGCCAAGAGAATAATTAGTTATGACAATGATTAAGTACTTTAAGATCATGTTTGTTAAAATAATGGTTTGAGTTACATAATTCTTCATCCTTGACATGTACATATTCTTTTATTTTATTTTATTTTTCCTTTTTTATTCTTTTTGACTTTATTAATTCAGTTAAACAATGAAAGAAAAGTGATTAATGCATACGTATTCCTTGAGGATCGACAGTCGTTTTAAACCCTATACTATACCTAATGATGAGTACGCTTGCTCATATATGTAATTTGGGATTAACGTTTTAATTTAAACTTAATTAGAAATGTGCTTATTTTTATATGATATTTATACCCAAATTCAAACACATCAGGCATTCAAACAAGAAACAACAAGAACCCAAGATGACAAACAAGAAGAACCTTTTATGATTTCTAGGTTGAATTATCCTTAGAGTTTATAGACACTTACTCAAGGGTGGACTAAACTCTTAGGTTGGTCTTAGATTGAGGTTGAACAATGAATCTTTTCCAAGCTTCAACCCTTCAAGATGAAATCTTCATTTTTGTTTAAAATATGATATATGTTATGTTCTTACAATAAAAAAGTAGTATATAAGGGTGTTCTGTCCTTAAAATATTATAATATGATCCCAAAATAGATAAAAAGCCGTCAGGGGTTTGAGTTTTAAGGCATAGCCAGCGCCGGTTTAGGCTCCTTGGCTGGCGGCGGTTCAATTCTATGAAAACAGTCCACAAAAATAAAGCACATTAAGCTGGGCAGGGTATAACCAGTGTCGGTTCAAGCACTTGGACTGATATCAGTTCCTTGCTGGAGGAATAGTGCTCGTGACAAAAAAGGGAACTTTGTCTTTGGTTGGCCTTACAGACCCAAGCCAGCTCCGATTTTAGGCACTAGAACCGGCGCCTATTGCAGTACTTGCCATCATTTTGTGCGAACATCTTCCGGTTGTTGTTCTTCGTATACCAACAGCAAGGTCTGCTCCAACTTTTTTGGTATTGCCCATATGCTATCCTACTTAAAATGTGCTTGCAAATATACTTGAAGGTTGTATTGGAATTATTTGGCACAGGCTCTCGTCAATGGATCGGGCAAGCTTGGTTTTTATTCAGTCTTGTCCTCTCCCCCTTCTTGAGCTCGATCCCTGTAGCCGGGTTGATTACTATCATTTCTCCCTTCTTAGAATTGATTCGTAATCGAATCATAACCTACATCATAAAGAGAAAGATCAACTACATTAAAAATAGCACTTACATTATACTCACCCGATAGATCAATCTTGTAGGTGCCATCTCCATATCGCTCAAGAACTTGAAATAGGCCATATCCTCGCAGTTCGAGCTTTGATTTGGGTTGGGTGAGAAATCTCTCTTTGTGTAAATGCACCCAAACCCAGTTTCCTAACTCAAAAATTGTCTGCTTTCTTCCTTGGTTGCGCTTGCATGCAATGGCCTTATTCCATTTTTCGATTAGAGACTTAATCTTTTCATGCATGGACTTACCATTTTGGCTTTCTTTTTGCTATCAAGATTTAATCGTTCGTCTATAGGCAAAGGAGATAAATCTAAGAGGGTTAATGGATTAAACCCATAAACAACTTGAAATAGAGAATATGAAGTATTAGAATGAACAGTTCTATTATAGGTAAACTCTATATGTGGAAGACATTCTTTCCAAGTTTTTAGGTTCCTCTTGATGATTACCTATAGTAGTTGCGTGAGGGTCCAGTTGACAACCTCCATTTGTCCATCCATTTGTAGGTGAGAAGCTGTAGAAACCAATAAATTAGTTTTAAGTTTTGTCCACAATATTCTCCAAAAATGACTTAAAATTTTAGAATCCTTGTCTGATACCATGCTCCATGGTAACCCGTGCAATTGTACCACTTCGTTGAAGAATAAACCTGCAATGTGAGTAGCATCATTAGTTTTTGCACAAGGAATAAAATGAGCCATCTTAGAAAATCGATCAACAACTACAAAGACGGAATCCCTTCCCCATTGGTCTGTGGCAATCCTAATATGAAATCTATTAAAATATCTAACCAAGGTGCATTAGGGACAGGTAAAGGAGTATATAAACCTTGGGGGTAGTGTTTTAGACTTGGCCTTTCTACATGTAATGCATGAATTACAATGCTTCTCTATATTTCCCTTCATTTTTTGCCAATAAAAATGCTCTTGCAAAATGCCTAATGTTTTCGAAATCCTAAAATGTCTCATTAATCCTCCTCCATAAGCTTCCCTTACTAATAATTCTCTCAATGATTCATTTGATATGCAAAGTCTACCATCTTTAAACAAAAACCCATCATGCTAATAAAATGTTTGGAAGGCACATTTTTTACAAGCATGATAAATCTCTCCCAAATCACCATCCTTTGCATATAAATCTTTAATAAGCTCAAAACCATGCAATTTTGCATCCAAGTAATTTAAAAGCACATACCTGCAAGATAATGCATCGGCTCCTACATTATCCTTACCTTTCTTGTATTTGATTACGTATGAAAATGTACCAATGAACTCCATCCACTTGGCATGCCTTTTGTTCAACTTTTGTTGGCCTTTAAAGTGCTTTAATATTTCATGATCAATATGGATGATAAATTCTCTAGGTAACAAATAATGTTGCTAATGATGCAAAGTCCTCACTAATGCATATAATTTCTTGTCATAAGTGAAATAATTTAAGGGTTCTCCCGATAACTTCTCACTAAAAAATGCTATAGGTTTTTTATCTTGAGTCAACACAACACCTATTCCTATTCCACTAGCATCATATTCCATTTCAAAAGCCTTCTCAAAGTTAGGTAAGGATAACAATAGGACTTCACTCAATTTTGATTTCAAAACAATGAAAGCCTTTTCATGTTCTTCCTCCCACTTAAACCCTACATTCTTTTTTACAACTTTAGTCAATGGGGCAGCTAGTGTGCTAAAGTTTCTAATGAAACACCTGTAAAAACTAGCTAAACCATGAAAATTTCTTACATCAATCACAAATGTAGGTATTGGCCAATCCTGTATTGCCTTGACCTTCTCTCCATCAACTTCAATACCTTTTGAACTTACAACATAACCAAGAAGAGTTACCTTTTCTGAACAAAATGAACATTTTTCAAAGTTCGCATATAATCTTTCTCTTCTAAGGGCAATAAGCATACATTTAAGATGATGCAAATGATCTTCACAAACTTTGTTATAAATCAAAATGTCATCAAAATGCACCACAACACATTTTCCAATATACTCTCGCAACACATAATGCATCAATCTCATGAAAGTACTAAGTGTATTTGATAACCTGAATGGCATCATAAGCCACTCATATAAACCTTGTTTGGTCTTGAATGCAGTTTTCCATTCATCACCTTCCCTAATTGATATGATCTTGGGGGTTGTTTTCTCAATGGATTTCGTGGCTAATTTTGGGGTAAATTGTAAGACCTATGTAAGAGTTCAAAACAGAGAATTTTGTGAAAAAATGACATACCCAATTCAAATACTAGAACCCTAAGCCAAAATAGAGAACTTAGAACATTAGAAATGAGAATCAAGTCGTCCAAATTACAATCAAAGACCCTTGATTCAACAAGAAACCAAAAATACTTTGAAAAAGATGATTTAGGTAACCAACTTTACCTCCAACAAGAACATTAGATTATCTATAACCTAAGACCCAAAATAGCAAGCTAATTAATTTATCCTAAAAGGGTTTATAGACTCAATACATAGGGAAGGGTTAGGCCCTAAGAATGGTCTTGATGTTCATGAGATTTTTCCAAGAGGAATTACCTCTCAAAAGCTCTCAAAAGAGACTTTTTGATTTCTATCAATATTCAAAGTTATTACATTGAAATGTTATAATGCCATATATATAGACATCTAAACCTAACTAAGGTGAGATGAAATCTCAGCCATTTAAGTATTTAAAACGTCTAAAATTTTCTATTACTTAATAAAAGCCGTGAGAATTAAATTGGAAGAAAACATAAAACAAAACAAGAAAACTCAGCAAAACAAGGCTAAGCCCGAAGTGACTTGACCCTAGGCTGACATGATAGGCCTGGTGCCGAGTTGGTTTTGCAAAAATTGGCTAATGAGCCGAGAGGGCCCGGCATCAAGTAGGCTTGTTGGGCCTAGCGTCGAGTGCGTATTGGTTCTCCACAGCTGGCTCATTTTTCTTGTCCTTAACTTTTCTCTCACGCGCACTTGATCGTCCACACAAATTGTTGTTCAAGCTTTAATCTTCTTGGCCCTTCTTTGATCCTCCATCGCTTGACAACTTTTTTTATTCCTGATTTATTTTCTTGAAAGTCTTTCAAGCTTCCTTTTGGCACCCACTTCTTGACAATCTTTATATTCCTTGGCTTGGTAGCTTGTTTGGCTTGAATCCTCCATTGAAAGCCTTCGTAATTTAAATTCTTCCTTGGCACCATAGAATGTGGTTTGAATCTCCATTCCCCTTATTTAGCTTTAGCATGATACTTTGGTGGATTCCAATCATTTCCCTCTTCTTAAAGACGATTCATCCTTGAATTAACACCTGTGTAAGATCTCAAACAAGAATCTTTTTGTGAAGATAACAATACAAGTTTATGCTCTCCCACATAAAGTTCATTTTCCCGATCATCTTCACTTTTCTTCTTTGTAGCCTTCTCTCATTATTTTCACTCTTCAAGCACAAGAAGGTCTCATTTGTTTTTTCTCCATCATCTTTCTTTTTTGTGTTCTCTTTAAGCTCTTCTTCTTTCCTCTCTTGTTTTTACTTCTTTTTTCTCAACTCTCTTCTTTTGTTGTCTTCTTTCCTCAAGATGTTTTGATCTTTAAGTATCTCACTATGGGGTAATAGAAGTAGTGTGATCTTCTTTTCATCTTTTTTCAATGTATATTTATTCTCCTTCCCATTGTGCATCACATCTCTATCAAACATCTATGGCCTTCCTAATAAAATATGCCCCACTTACATTGGAAACACATCACATAGCACCACATCTTTATAGACCCCATAGCAAATTCAACTTGTTTGTTTACTTTAACTTCTCCACAATCACCCAACCAATGGAGTTTGTATGGTTTAAGATGTCTCATGGTTTCTAATCCCAAGTCCTCCACTAAAGTAGCACTTATCACATTGGTGCAATTTCCTCCATCAATGATCATACTACAAGGCTTTTGTTCAACTAGACACCTTGTGAAAAAGTTATTACACCGTTGGGAATTCTCCTCTTCCCAAACAACATTTGCACCCTCAATCTTTCTAGCAACACCAATCAATTGAATAACCTTCCCAACCTCAAGCCTTTCTTTACTACCCTCTTCTCTTCTAGGCTTTTAGCTTTTTTGCAATGATTGTTTTGGTGGCTTATTTTTCTGGTTTGGTGAATGTTGAAAAATGGGATTAGTATTTGTGGACTTCTAACGATAGGTCCCATTCCTTGCATCCCTCAATTTCTTTCCTAACCCCAAACTTTTTCGACCTCTTCCCTTTGTTGGAATTTTTTGATAACTTCCCATAAAAGGTTCTCCACATTGCTTCATTGGTTGTTCATATATTGGGGGTGAAGGTTTGCACTCATATCTCACTCTAAGGCTATCTTTCCTTTTTGCATTCGTTGAGGTTTAGTTTTGGTTAAATTTTATCCTCTTAATGTCCCTCCTCATGCTTTTCATTTTTGCTTGGAAAATTTCAAAGGCAGCTTGAATATCAAATGAAGTTCCTTGGAATATTGTATTGAGAATTTCAAGGCTTCTCACTTAGAAAATTTGGATAAAAGGAAAAAGTAATTCCTCACAATCACTCCCTCACGTGTATGCACTTAGTCTCGTGTTTAACTCTCATTTGGCTTTTAACAAGAATAAGCTCACACTCTTGCCTTTTTCAAGCACTCAATTTCCTTAATAAGTTCTTTCCACAAAAATCTCCCTAATTACTTAGGAGCTAGTCCAAACTTGGCAAGTTTACTAACCCTCTAAAGACAATCAACTAGACTTAGATGGAAGTTTGATCATCAACAACAATGAGTCTCAAGGAATTTATATCAAAAGTCAATAAATTCAAGAAAGTTCAACAACTTCAATGACTAAAGAATGAGTGAATGGATATGACCTAATAAGAATTTTCAATGAAATACTAAAAGTTTAAAAATATATCGCTCAAGAACAAGAGTAAAAATTCAACAATTACAATGAGCTCAATTGGACAAGCAATGTCCCCAAGATACTTGAAAAATAATAGCTAACCAATTATGGAAGTATTCAAAAAACGTTTTAGCCACAACTTCAAGTGAAAAGTTTACTCAAACAAAATATCAAATACTTGATATGCAATCTCGTAACTCAAAGGGTTTCAAAATTTTCATACTTGTAGCAACCCAAAAACTTAATAATCACAAGAAAAATTAATCCCCAATGATTATACTAATATCAAGGACTAATTTCTCAACAAATAGAAGTAAAAAACATGAGTTTTATAGTTCACAAATTTAGCATGAAAATAAGTTACAGAATTCCTTTTGAGCTCAACAAATTTGCAGTAAATAAACTCAAAAAATCACAGGATTTATGCAATTTAAAGCTTTAAATAGCTACTCAAACATCAACCCAGCATATAAGATCAATTTCTCAACAAGAAAATCAAGAAAAATAAAAGTTTTGAAGACCTTTTTGAAGCACCTTCCTTAGTGACGAGTATGCTCTATTTTTCTTGAAACTTTGTAGCATTTTTCTTGAAGAACCAAGCTTTGATAAGAATCAAAGCTTTCCTTGTTCTGATACCAAACTATTTGATATGATCTTGGGGTTGTTTTCTCAATGAATTTCGTGGCTAATTTTAGGATAAATTGCAAGACCTACGTAATAGTTCAAAACAGAGAATTTTGTGAAGAAATGACACATCCAATTCAAATACTAGGACCCTAAGCCAAAATAGAGAACTTAGCACACTAGAAATGAGAATCAAGTCATCCAAATCACAAACAAAGACCCTTGATTCAACAAGAAACCAAGAACACTTTGAAAAAGATGATTTACGCAACTAACTTTACTTCCAATAAGAATCTTAGATTATCTATAACCTAAGACCTAAATTAGCAAGCTAATTAATCTATCATAAAAGTGTTTATAGGCTCAATACATAGGGAAGGACTACGCCCTACAAATGGTCTTGATGTTCATGGGATTTTCTCAAGAGGAATTACCTCTCAAAAGCTCTTAAAAAAGACTCTTTGATTTCTATCAATATTCAAAGTTGTTACATTGAAATGTTATAATACCATATATATATAGGCATCTAAGCCTAACTAAGGTGAGATGAAATCTCAGCCATTCAAGTATTTAAAAGGTCCAAAATATTCCCATTACATAATTAAAGTCGTGAAAATTAAATTAGAAACAAACATAAAATAAATAAGAAAACTCAGCAAAACAGGTCTAAGACTGAAGTAACCTAGCGCTGGGCTGACATGACGGGCCTGGCGCCAGGTTGGGTCTACAAAAATTGGCCAATGGGCCGAGAGGGCCCAGTGCCAGGTAGGCTTGTTGGGCCTGGCACCAGGTGCGTACTGGTTCTCCACAGCTGGCTCATTTTTCTTAACCTCAACCTTTCTCTCATGCGCACTTGAATCTCCACACAAATTGTTGTTCAAGCTTTGATCTTCTTGGCCCTTCTTTGATCCTCCATCGCTTGACAACTTTCTTGATTCTTGATTTGTCTTCTTAAAGGTCTTTCAAGCTTTCTTTTGGCACCCACTTCTTTACAATCTTCATATTCCTTGGCTTGATAACTTGTTTGGCTTGAATCCTCCATTAAAAGCCTTCGTATTGGCACCATGAAATGTGATTTGAATCTCCATCTTCCTTCTTTAGCTTTAACATGACGCTTGGGCGAATTCCTATCACTAATCCTGATCTGATGATATCTAGATTTCAAATCAATTTTTAAAAATATACATGATCCATGCAATTCGTCCAATAAATCTCAAGCCTAGGAATAGGGTAACGGTATTTTACCGTTATGTTGTTAATGGCCCTGCAGTCAACACACATTCTCCATGATCCATCTTTCTTAAGCAACTTCTCAACTTGTTTTTGCAACTCCTTAGCTTCTTCAAGATTGAATCTATAAGCTAGTCTATTTGGAATGATAGCCCCTAGGATGAAATTAATATAATGCTCTATTCCTCATATGGGTGCAATCCTTTGGGTACTTCTTTTGGGAATACATCTTGAAATTCTTCAACAAAGCCTACAATTTCAGAAGGTAAAGAGAGAGTAGTATCATCAGTAGTTACAAAAATTCCTTTACAAATTAAGAGATACACTAGTTCCTTAACTGTAATAGCTTCTACCATCTCTCTCTTTTACAAAGAAATTTACTCGTTTCTTATCTCTTCTTTCTTATTTTCCTTCTCTCTTTTTCTTTTCTTCTTTCTCTGTGTTCCCACTCTCGATTTGTTTCTTATTTTCTTGAACATTATTTTTCTTCTCCTTTTCTCTCATGATCTTTTGATCTCTACTTACTTCACTTGGAAACATAAGTATAAGAATGAATTTCTTTCCCTCTTTATACACAGTATAAATGTTTTTCTTCCCGTCATGCATTACTCCCCTATCATATTGCTATGATCTCCCTAAAAGTAGATGGCTTGCCTACATGGGAACAACATCGCATAAGATTTCATTCTTATATTTTCCCATATCGAATACTAATAGGGGCTAAAATCATCATTATTTTACTAGTTATTTGAGGTTATTTTGTGATACATTTGTTGCAATAACTAGGCATATTCCTTCCTATTTGACATTTTACTTGTAAAAGGGTTTTTGACAAATTTGCTCAAATTTGAGTTAAAATTGAGCAGAAAGTGAACAATTCCAAAATGTACCTGGAGCGAAGCCCAGCCAAGGGACCAGGTACCATGTCCATTCTAGTCTAGCAAAGGAATTTAAACAACATTCAATACAAAAGCATAACAAACCTGGCCCCAAGTCTGGCAAGTGTACCTGGTGCCGGGTCCTTTCTGTCTGCCAATGAGAACAGATTAAAAACAAAGCAAAATAGGGGAAGAATATAGTGCACCTGGCACCAGATGGCTCGACTGTACCCGGTGCCAGGTACGCTCTGGAAGGCTAATATTCTGTGCATGAATTTGGAAATTCTCTAATGATTTTGGTATTTTTCGAATCCTACTCGGTCAAGATTTCCCAAGCTACGAATTTAGCATCTAAGGGGGATTATAAACACAAGAAAAACACAAGAAAAATATGTGATTTGAATGATCCAAGCTAGCTACTCAATCACCACTCAAAAAAGCATTGTTCAAAGGAGGTTTTCAAGAGAATAAGAAGGGTGTGTCTATGAGTTTTATCTTTTGTCATTTGTTTACTTTTCTAGAATAATGATATGCTTAATATTTTGATTGTAATTGGATATTATTTTGGAGATTATAATTTTGAGTTAATTGGAACAGTTGATCAATTGATTTGTATTCTTGGTATTTAATTACTTTTTTTTTTTACGGAGTTGGTTGATTGATTTTTGTTATTAAATTGCTTAAAAAAGAGGTTGGTAATGACTTCAATTAATTAGCTTCATATTTGTTATCTCTTAACTTGCTTAAAAAGGGGGTTAATTGTCTAGAATATTAGTAATCAAAGATTAGTTAATGATTGTTAGAATATAGATTCATTGACTAATTTCATAATTTAAATCACCTAGAATATAGGGGTTTATATGATGATCGATTTTAATGCATCTTTTGGATAAGTTAGTCGAAACAGAATATGTTTACTAATTTAACTAGAAGACAGTGATTCCATGGATTGCAAATGAAGTGGGTCTATATTAAATCTTTCATTATGCCAATACAACAATTGATTGTGATGCTAATTGATTCAATCTTGTATTTTTAAGATAATTGTCTAGTTACATGAAATTGCATCATTGAGTTCTATGTATTTTTATTTTTATTTATTATTTATTTTCTTCTTATTTTATTGGCTAAATAATAAAGATTTGGATAAAGTAAGGTGGGAGCCTAAGTTCTCGTAGATTCGATACTTGCTATTCTCTATACTGTACAATGGGTATATTTGCCCGTATGTGTGGTTTTAGTGGTTGATATTTTAATTAAAATTTGAGTAATTGTGTTATTTGTTTGTAAAACATACATCAAGTTTTTGGTGTCATTACCGAGGATTGGCACTATCGGAAACACTCGAGTCTTATTGATTTAGCCTTTATTGTATCTGTATATATCACTAGCTTTTGTATTTAGGTAGTTTTTGAATATTTCTAATTTGTGTACTTTTATTTTCTTTTTTTTTTGTTATTTTTGGGTTTTTTTTTTCGATTTGATTTTTTTTCTTTGAGTGTGAGGTTCAAATCATCATCATGGACAATTATTCCTAGGCACAATGTCAAATGAGCTACAATGATAATAGATTGCCAAGGTTACAAGTTCAAATTAACACTTTTTGTGAGACGTCACTTAAAGCTTTAATCTAATCCTTTGTTGCCAACACAACCACATCCCTTAGGTGGTATGAAGAAGCATCCCGACGAATGAGCTCTACAAGAACACAACTAACCAAGTTGGTTGAAGATGTCACAAATACCAATACACTTGAACAAGAGATTCCCCAAAGAAAGGAGAAAGGATATAAGGAACAATTGCCCAATGTGGAAAGGGAGATATTCGATTCTTCTCTATGTGTTAATACCTCTAATCTCTCTTTGTCACATTATTTCATAAGTTCCTCTCTATTCTTAGAGAACAATGGTCCAAATGATAATGTATGGAATTTAACATGTCTCAAGGAGTTAGTTCTTTCACAAATATACGAAACCCTTGGATGATGTTACAAAATCTACTTGTCATTTCAATTTTAGGGAGGTAACTTAGTTTTTGTAGTTCATGTATTAAAAAATAAGAATTTCTTGATCTCATCTTTGAGCACTCAAATTCTAAGTTTTAAGGGGAATTTTCATTGTAACAAATCTTTTGAAGGGTTAAATGTTGATTTCACATTTGATGCATTCTCCAGAGACCATGTGAATTTATTTGTGGGCAAAAATATTTGTGTGTCTACAGGAATGTTAAAGAATAAGGTTCATGTGTTTTGTTTTACTAAGAAAAATTATTTTCATAAACATGGCCTTTTACAAAACATGTCTTCTTTCTACATTCATCATACCTATCTTCTATTTTAAGCTTTAATTTCTTTTCAAAATGTTTGATGAGGAAACATGATGAGTGAAAAGAGTTTGTATCGTTATTTTGTATTTTGTGTTGTTACGTCTTTTTCCTCCCCAAATAAGGAAAATATTTTCTATCTTAAGTGTGGGGGAGTGAGTCATGTCTTTATTTGCTTTCTTAAGATTTTTTTTAGTATTTTTCTTTTGTTTGTTTTCTTTTATTTAGGTGTGTTTTTATTTTGTTATTATTTTTCTTGTGCTTTTATTTGTGTTTTGTTTTGTAGGTAGGAATAAAGTCCTCTTGAACAAGCCCTTCTCTATATTTTCAGTTTTGATATCTATTGGAACTTTATTGCACTTGGAAAGTATTGCTTAAACTTTCTACCCCTTTATTAGATTTGGTCCCTTTGGAGATGCTTTCTTGTATTAAATTTTGGCCAATAAGGACATTGTCCAGTTTAAGTGTAGAGGAGTGGTTTAGTAATGTTCTTTATCTAAGTTTTTAATCAATTATCTTGGTGTTTTCTTGGTAAAATTTTGAATTGATTTTGAACGTTTGGAATTTTGGAGCTAAATTGAGCTTATTTGTCTATAATGGAGTCATGATTTTCTTTTTAACTTTGGATATGAATTTGTCATTTATTTTGGTTTGATTTTTATTAAAAAGGTAAACTTGTGTATTAGGTTAGATTTTTGCTAAACCTTGAGAATTTAAGTTAATCTTGATTATATTTGGTATTTGAGGTTTGTTTTATTCTTTGAGTTTGAATATGAATAATATGATGAAATATAAGAAAAGTTATTGAGTAATTCTTGTATTATGGATTTAAAATTTGCTTAACTTTGAGTTGTGAATAAAAGAATGTGAGGAAAAAAATTTTTGAGTGAAAAGGAAAGAATGTGAGTTGAAAAAAATTGCTTTCATTTGTTGAAAAGAAAAGAAAGAGACCTTTTTCTAGAAAGGGGACCAATACGGTGAGTGGAAGACAAGAAACAAAGAAGCATCACATTCTCTTGAGGCTCTCCTGAAGGCAAGAAGGTAAAGAAAGAAGAAAAGGCAAGAAAGAGAAAAGAGAGGGAAAAAATGCTAAAAAACAAAATGATGACTAAAAGGGGGGCCAATACAGTGTGTGAAGAGAAATCCATGCACTTATGGCTATCAATTCCCTAAGTCATTGAAAAAAAAAATTGAGAGGAAAAAAGAGAATTGAGTGTTTTCCTTATCTCATTACTTGAGTTGAGTAAATTTGAGTTTATAATGCTTGAATTGATTAAATGGCTTGACTTGTATGATTTATGTTATCAATGTTTTTGCTTGAGGAGTAGGATGATTTTCTTGTACTAGATATAAGCTTGTTTAACTTAACTTTGATGGTCTTGGGATTGTTTGATTTAATACATGAGTTTACAAGGTTTTAAAAGGGTTAAATGAATGACAAGTTTGTGTTTAAGGTTGGTAAAAGGTTATGTCTTCAACATAGATGAGTTTTCTAAGGAAAATTTGCTAAATTGTTTTGTCTTAAGCCAAATACTTAGTGTTTTAAATCTTGTTTGGTTGAGGACAAGCAAATGTTCAAGTGTGGAGGTATGTGATAGGGGCTAAAATCATTATTATTTTACTAGTTAAGTGAACAATTCCAGAATGTACTTGGCGCTAGGCCCAGCCAAGAGACCAGGCACCAGGTCCATTCTAGTCCAGCAGAGGAATTCGAGTAATGTTGAGTACAAAAGTAGAATAAACCTGGTGCCAGGTCTGGCAAGTGTACCTGGCGCCGGCTCCATTCTGTCTGCTGATGAGAATAGACTAAAAACAGAGCAAAAACAAGGGAAGAACAGAGTGCACTTGGTGCCAGATAGCCCGACTGTACCCAACGCCAGGTACGCTCTAGAAGGCGAATATTTTGTGCACGAATTTGAAAATTCTCTAATAATTTTGATATTTTTCGAATCTTATTCAGCCAAGAATTCCTAATCCATGAATTTAACATCCAAATGGCTTATAAATACAAGAAAAATATAAGAGAAATGTGTGATTTGAAGAATCCAAGCTAGCTACTCAATCACCACTCAAAGGAGCATTGTTCAAATAAGGTTTTCAAGAGAAGAAGAAGAGCTTGTCTATGAGTTTTATCTTATGTCCTTTGTTTACTTTTCTAGAACAATGATGTGCTTAATATTTTTATTGTAATTGAATATTATTTTGGAGATTATGATTTTGAGTTAATTGGAACTGTTGATCAATTGATTTGTATTCTTGGTATTTGATTACTTGTTTTTCTTACGGAGTTGGTTGATTGATTTTTATTATTAACTTGTTTGAAAAAGATGTTGGTAATGACTTCAATTAATTACTTTCATATTTATTATCTCTTAACTTGTTTAAAAATGGGGTTAATTGTCTAGAGTATTGGTAATCAAATGTTAGTTGATGATTTCCAGAATATAGATTCGTTGATTAATTTCATATTTTAAATCACCTAAAATATAGAAATTTATATGATGATTGATTTTAATGCATCTTTTGAATAAGTTAGTCGAGACAGAATATGTTTACTAATTTAACTAGAAGATAATGATTCCATGAATTGCAAACGAAGTGGGTCTATATTAAATCCTTCATGATGCCAATACAACAATTGATTGTGATGAATACTAATTGATTCAATCTTGTGCTGTCAAGATAATTGTCTAGTTATATAAAATTGTATCCTTGAGTTCTATGTATTTTTATCATTATTTATTTTCTTTTTTATTCTTTCCTTATTTTATTGGCTAAAAAATAAAGATTTTGGTAAAATAAGGTGAGAGCCTAAGTTCTCATAAATTCGATACTTGCTATTCTCTATACTATATGATAGGTATACTTGCCCATATGTATGGTTTTAGTTGTTAGTATTTTAATTAAAACTTGAGTAATTGTGTTTTTTGTCTCATACACCAATATTTTCTCTCACACTTCTTCTACTTGTACTTTTATCCAGCAAGAGCAATCAAATATTTGGAAGAATTATCAAACTCTCAGAAAGAAGTAATGGATAAAGTATGATAATGGGTTTTAAGCAAGACATCAACAATTTAGGCTCAAAATATGCACTAGGGATAATATAAATTAGGTAGGCTTGAAAAGCTCAAACTATCCAAAGAAAACTTATTACCGTCATCCCTAAGTTAAATCATGAATGTCTTTCTTATTTCGCCTCGAGAGGTATTCAAGTATGTTCTAGAATAGTCAATGAATTTTAGCAAAAAAAAACAGGTTTAAGAACAATGTAAAGCATTTGATCAAGAACTACTTAGTCCAAGTGCGTGCAAAAAGTCATGCATAAGCCACAAATGATGTAGAACATATGCTCTATGATCTGTCACAAAGACATGCATTAAAAATACATTTTGAAAGCTCCAAAAAAATTAAAAAAAACTTTGAAAAATATCCTCAAAAGGTTCAAAGAATTTCAAGAAGAATGAATGAAGTATAGAAGAATTCTCATTCTAACCACTCCCCCATACTTAAACTGGACATTGTCCTTAATGGCCAAATAAATAGAGCAAGAAAAAATAAAGGGGAAAAGAGAAGAAAGAAAATACTTCCATTCGTATGCATTCTTCTACAAAATAGTTGAATTCTAGCAGAAAGGAGCATTGTCGAAGTATCTAAAAAGAAAAATACACAAAAGAAGCACACCAAAGCATAAAAATTAGGGGAAAAAATAAACAAAAAGTAAAGAAAATAGTACAAAAAATGAAAAGCATATAGTACGAACAAAAAATCCTAACAAAACAAATAAAGACACGACTCACTCCCCCATACTTAAGATGAAAAATATTTTCCTTATTTGAGAGAAGAAAAACAAAAAAAAAACTTAACAAAACAAAACAAAGATACAAACTCTTTCCACTCATCATGCTTTCTTATCAAATCTTTGGAAAAGAGATTAAAGCTCCAAGTAGTAGATAGGCATAATGAATGTAGAAAAAATGGAGGGCTCATGAAAACGATTTGTCTCAGCAAAGCAAAACACATAAACCTCATTCTCTAACATTCCTTTAGACACATAAATATCTTTTTCAACATATGAGTGCACATGGTATCTAATGGATGCATCAACTTTGAAATCACTAATTTACCCTTCAAAAGAATTTTTACAATTAAAATTTCCCTTTAAACTTAGTATTTGAGTTCTTAAAGATGGGATTAGGAAATCCTTACTTTTCAATACTTCTACAAATACCAAGTTACCTCCCTAAAATTAGGGTGAAGGGTAGAATTCGTCAACATCCTCAAAGGGTTTCTTAAAATGAATAATAAATCCAATTTTTTGGGGCATGTTAAACTCCATACATCATTATTGGGACTATTGTTCTCCAAGAAGTGAGAGGAACCTAAGAAATCATATGACAAAGAAATATTAAAATTATGAGCACATAGAGTAGAATCAAATACCTTTCTTACCACATCATGCAATTGTCCCTCTTAGCCTCTCTTTTTTTTTTTTTCTCCATGGTCAATTGTGCGGGCTAGCATAAATACATGAATCTCCTCAACAATCTTAACTAATTGTTTCTTTTGATCACACAATTGTTGGGAAGCTTCTTCATGCCCTGAACAGATGAATTTGTATTGGCAACAAAAGAATTCACTAATGCTTCTAATAACGTCTCACTAAAAACATCACTATGAGCTTGTAATTTTACCAATCTATCATCAATACACTAATGCTTTTTTTTTTCTTTAACTAAAAACTATCCTAATTGAATGCATGACCACGAATTCATAAATTAAATACTAAACTAAGATTAAAAATTGTAAATAAAGAAATAAATAATAAAATAAAAAAAATTCAGTCCGTCTAAAATATAGTGTTAGCAAAAATCTAAACCTGAAAATAAGAAGAGGTAGTATTGACTCAAAATTATAGACGTAAAAATCATCCAATTCAAAATACAAAAATTACACAAATTCCACATTAACATTAGGTTAGTAAAATTAAATAACTAAATATACAACTTATACAAACATACAATGACAAGTTAGTTATTATGAACATGTATCTATCTATTTACATATTTACAACATATAGTGAAATTAAAATACAATTATAAAAATAAAAATATAGGCCACTTACTCATACAAGGAACATATATACATCTTTACATATTTACATATAGATATATGAACATATAAACACAGTTAAATCAATAAAATCCAAGCTTTCATGATATTGTTCCCCGACAACGGCACCAAAAACTTGATGTGTTTGAATTTGGGTATAAAAATTATATAAAAATAAGTACATTCCCAATCAAGTTTAAATTAAAATATTAACCCCAAATTACACATATGAGCAAGTATACTCATCATTAAGCATAGCATAGGGTTTAAAACGAGTATCGATCCTCAAGGAACAAGTATGCATTAATCACTTTTCTTTCATTATTTAACCGACTCAACAAAGTGAAAAAGAATAAAAAAGGAAAAATAAAATAAAGTAAAAGAATATGTACATGTCAAGGATGGAGAATTATGTAACTCAAACTATTATTTTGACAAACATGATCTTAAAGTACCTAATCATTTGTTATAACTAATCATTCTCTTGGTATCATGAAGGATTAAGATAAATTCACTTCTTTTTTCAATTCATGAAATCACTATCTTCTAGACAAATTAGCATCACATATTCTGTCTCAACTAATTCACCCAAAAGATGCATTAAACACAATCCTTGATTAAATTTTCATATTCTGACAAACTTAAAATATGAAATTAACCAATGAATCCATATTCTGGCATATATCAATTAACCTTTAATTACCCAATTCTTAGCAATTAATCCCTTTTTCAAGCAAGTTAATAGACAACAAATATGAAATTAATGAATTGAGACCATCATCAACCCCTTTTTCAAACAAGTTAATAGAAAGAAATAACAAATTATTCTCGTAATCAACATAAGTAATTAAATATCAAGAATAATAATCAATTAATCAAAAGATCAAAATAACTCTAAAAATCATGATTACCAAAAACAATGTCAAATTACAAGAAAATAATTAATACATCATTGTTCAAGAAAAGAAAGCACACATAGACAAACCTCTTTCTTCCTCCTTCGTAGACTCTCTTGCACAATCTTTTTTAATCTGATGAATTCCTCCTTGATTTTGAGTGATTTTCTATTTTGATCCATGAATTTCCTCTTTTCCCTTGTGTTTTTCCTCTATTTATAGGCTTTAGAAGTGCCTAAATTCGTCCCTCTAGGGTTTCTGGCCAACTAGAAGTAGGAAAATACTAAAACTCTGCAAATTACCAAAAAATGTGTGCGAAAATTGAGGCACCACCTCAATAGCAGTGCACAGCCGGCGCTGCCTATCCTACCTTGGGCCGGCACTGGTTGTGGTCTGTTTCTCTATTCATTTGTCGATTTTTCTTGATTTTCATGCCACTTCTTCCAGATTGTAGCCGAGGCTGCCTTTGAGCTCCCAACCAGTACCAGCTGTGTTCTATTCAGCTCTATTTCACCGATTTTTCATCACCTCAAAGTGCGTACCAATAGCACGTTGTTGGATTGTATGCCCTCTTAGACTAGGTTTCTGATGTAAAATCGAATATTTTAATAAAAGAATTTATTTTCAGAAATTATTTGTGAATTTACTATTTGTTTATGCACGATTTTTGTTTGAAACAGACCCATTATGTTTAAATAAGTGGTCCATGTGAATGGTGGTCTTTCACAGTAAGGTATGGATCACGGGTTATTTAACATATAAACATTTGTTCTTAACCTATTGATGAGACTGGGAACCTCATCATGTTTAGGTTATTATGTTATGAATTCCAAATAGAGAATGGCTTACATTTAGCCAGTGAGTAGTCCACTCACTTCATGACATAAGCGTATTTCGAATACGTAGGACAGGACATGTAGTAGTGGTTTCTAAAAGTACTATATGATAGAAACCTAGACTACTACCGCTACAGCGTGGACTAGTACTCTACGACTTGAGTATGAGTTGGTGGTCTGGCGAAGCTGGAAGCATATACTTTGATTTGCTATAGTTGAGATTCTATTGTAGGGCCAATATACTTGCATGTTGGGTATGTATGACTAATTAGTTAAGACAGACTTGTACAAGATAATTTATGCACTATATCGCCCATTATGGTTGTCCGAATGGTCTAAAATGTCTTCTAAGGCCCTGGGAAACATGACTTGGATGTTTGCTTTAGGGTAGCTCTCTTGGAAAGCGGAAACACTCCAGAAAGTTGTGGATCATTGGACTAGAAGCTTAAGGATGGTAGATGTCATTTAGAGGGGTGTTAGTACACTTCTTCCTCTCTAAATATACGGCGATGTGTAGAGGGGTATTTTAGTCATTTCACCTGTAGGTCGGAGACTTTGCTAATGCAGCATTGTCCTTAAGGTCAATATTTCCTTATGGTGATATTAGAAAATATTTAAAATGAAAAATACAGCTATTTATATAGTAGGGGTATTTTGGTCATTTTAGCAGCCAAGGCGATGTGTCTTTTTGGTCCTCAGAATAGCCCGTAAGTCCTAACTAATTTTGGGTTGAGGAATTGGTCTCAGTTCAAGAGGATTTTATTTTATTTTATTTTATTCAGGAAGTCTAATTTATTATTGGACTGGAATAAAATAAATAAATTAATTAAAATAGGAGTTGAGAGAAATTAATTATCTCGTTTAATTGGTTAATTAATTATTCAAGGCCTAGGTCCAGTATGAATAATTAAGAAATTAACCTGGGCTTAAACTAGGGGAAATAATTAATGTTTAATTATTTATTGGGTTATTTATATAGGCCCAAGAAATAAATAATTAAATATTAATTATTATGGTTCATTTGGGCTCATTAATTATTTATTGGGTTGTTTATATAAGCTCGAGAAATAAATAATTAATGTTTATTATTTTGGGCCTTTTAGGTCCAAGAGAAATAATAAATATTATTTTGGCCCAATAACTTGGACCTTAGGGTTTTTTCCAGATACGGTTAAAAAGAGTTTAGGGTTAGGCAAAACTGATTCTCAGGATAACATCCGAGTGTTTTGAAATCCCGGGGATATGTTTATCAGATAATGAGAGACCTGTTTTTGGCTAACCAATAAACTAGTCTCTGGTAGAGGAAAACCCTAATTCCCAACACAACACACAGAGAACTCACGTCTCTCTCTCTGCTCTCTCACGTTGCTCTCCTCTTGTTCTTTCTCCTTGTTTCTTTGCTAACCAATAGCAAGTACACCAAGGAGAATTGAGACCGTTCCTCTTCACCATAGTGTTCACCGACTAGAAGTTAGGCAGAGGAATATTCCGAGAGCTGGAAAGCTTGGCGATGATGCAAACAAGGCGAAGTAGAAGGCTAGCGGATGTTCAATCGGAAGCTTCTTCTAGTGGGTGAAGCGAGGCGATTCCAGTCGTTCAATCCGCTCCTACTCAACCTAGAAGGGTTAAGGAGCGCAAAGGTTTAATCTTCACGCTTCCGTATGGCCTCTTAGGCTTGCGGTTTATTTTTCTCTCCGTTTTTTTTAAACCCTGCATGCTCCCCTGTTTTCGTCTCCCTCACACGTGGCTGGCGCTGGTTCTCCTATCCTGTCCAGTGCCACCTTTACTCTGTTTAGTGATGTTTTTGTCTTATTTTATCCCTAAAATCTGAAATAATGTACAAAATACCTTTCCAATGGTAAAATCTCAAATATGAAGGAATATGACCAGTTATTGTACAAAATACATCACAAAATGGCCTCAAATAACTAGGACATATATGACTAATTTAGGCCCTATCAATGCCCACAATTCCCTATCCTTTTAGTTCTTGATTTCTTGATAAGTTAAGGGTTCTAAGGTGTTTTTGTGGTAGACTTTTATTTACTAAATTTGGGGTTCTAAAAGCTAGCTCTTTTAAGGTTCTTTATTTGTGAGAAATGTGTTTCTTTGTTACCTTTCCTTGATCTCTTTATGTCCTTTCTTGTTTGTCTTGAAGTTCTTTTACCTTGCTAAAGTTCAAACAAAATTCACTTTAAGAACTTGAAAGACTTTCTCTCTCAAGCTCATATCATCAACTGATTCAAGTTTGTTTGTCAAAGCTTGAGAAAGGAAGCTAGTCATAGTACTAGTGTACGTGGATAATCTAATCATTATTGGTGATGATAGAGAAGAGATTGGACAAATTAGACCAATCTCTTAATTCGCCTCCAGATAAAGGAGATTGGAGAATCGAAACATTTTCTTTGCTTGGAGATAGAACAAGCAAATAATTGGATATTTTTATGCCAACAAAAGTATGCGCAGGATCTTCTACAAAAATATGGCATGCTTGACTACAAACCAATCTCTACTCCAATAGAGATAAATGTTCGATTGTGTTTAACTGAAGGCAAGAAACTTGAAGACGGGACGATGTATCGATAATTAGTAGGTAGTTTAATCTACCAAACACTAACAAGGCCAGATATTTCATATGCAGTTGGAGTTGTACACAGATTCATGCAAACACTGAAGAAGCCACATCTTGATATAGCAAAAATGATACTAAGATATGTAAAATGTACTATAGACTATGGCTTGCTATATAAAAAGACAGATACATCTCAAGTGACAGGTGATGCATGTTTTTTAGTGTTGGAAAAATTAACAACAAGGGGGCCATAATCAATCAAGTTTTAATTAAAATACTAGCCACTAAAACCACATATACGGGTAAGTATACCCATCATATAGTATAGGGAATAGTAAGTATCAAATCTATAAGAACTTAGACTCCTACCTTACTTTACTCAAATATTTATTGTTTAGCCAATAAAATAAAGAAAAGAAGATTAATAACCTACTAACATAATATACTAGAGAATAAATCAAGTTCACCCAAGAAAAGTTACAAGGAATAAGAATAAGGAGAAAAGACATGTAATGAAGAAATCCTCTAAATCTATGTCAAGTAAAGAAATCTTAAATCTATTAAGTCTTAATTCAAATACCAATGAGTTCAAGATAAATTCCACACTCTCTCGAGTTATGAAATTATGTTCTTGTCTTAATCAAAAGGTTTCCCTACCTACCTAATTAAATCCAAGAAGTATTAAGATTAACCCAATTAAACAATTAATGTCCCTATCTCTAGGATAAAGTTTTTATGGAAGAAATCAATAACCTTATCTCTAGTTGAAATTAATATCTCTTTTATTACTTAGTCTTTATCATTAACCTCTCTCTCGAGTTAATTAAAAGATAATAAGTATTGAATTAATTATTTGGTACCTCTCTCTTAACCTCTCCCTCGAGTTAATTAGAAAAGAACTAATCAATTCAATAAAGTAAAAAATTCAAATTATCAAATATTTAGAATTTGAAATCACTAGATCAAAAGAAATCCAATCTAAGAATGTAAACTTAGGGTTCAACCCTCAAATACAATTAAAATATAATAAACTCAAATTGCCAATAAATTACAAAGAAGAGAAAAAATAACCACTCATAGACAAGTAAGCTTTCTTCTTCTAAAACCTTCTTGATCAGCTTCATCCTCTTCTCCAAGAATTCTCCTTTAATCCTCCTTAATCTTGGTGTTTCTCTAGTTTTCTAAAGATATTACTTTGAAAAACTGAAAACTATTTTATACAATACTATTCCCTTGTATTTATAGGAGTTTAGATTGCCAAAAAAATCAATACAAGAGTCCTAATTTGTGCCCAATTCAGTTCTAAAGAAATCTTACTTGTAATTACCAAATTATGATCTGAAAGGAAATCTGCCTGTTCTGGGTCCTTCGTGTTGTGCTTCTGAAATTCTTCTATTATGCTCTATTCTTCTAGAAGTGACCCCCGGTCGGCCCAGGTAGACCATCCAACACGAGGTCAACATTGTTTGGCCTGATTTTTGGTATTTTTTTACCATCTTTTTAATATTTCTTCTATTTAATCACTCCTATACAAAAGATAGCAATTTAGCGAGAATCAATAGTCATTTGATCATAAAACCATAACAAATAACCCTCAAAATATAAATACATTTAGCCCCTATCAACTCCCCCACACTTAAACTTTACTTGTCCCCAAACAAACACCTAAGCCAAGGCCAATAAAACAAAATTTTTCATCACAATTCATTTATAATAAGCCAGAAATTTTTCTCTAACTTTAAACATGAACTTATCATTCATTCACCAAAATCAATTCCTTTGCAAACTCATGTATTAAATCAAATATCCCAAGATCCTCAAAGTTAAGTTAAACAAGCTCATACTTTGATTAAGAAAATTATTTAACCCCTCAAGCCAAATTATAGATAACACAAATCATATAAGTCTGGTTGTTTAACCAATTCAAGCTTCGTGAACTCTAATTTCCTCCACCCTTAAGTAGCAAATAAGGAAGCTCTCTCAATTTTTTTCTTTTTGCTTTGGGAATTGATAGCCTTAAGTGAATAGATTCCTCTTCACTCATCGTATTAACCCCAATAATTGCAAATTCTTTTTTTTTTTTTTTGTTCTCATTTTTTTCAAACTCATTTTTTCTCCACACGTTGTTTTTCAACAGAGGACATGCGCTTTACATTTTTTGACCTTTTTTCTCCTCACTATCCTTATTCACAGCTAAAAAGTTAAAGCAAATTTAAATACCATGAAACAAGAATTAACCAACAACCTTCCCCATATTTCATCATATCATCCATATTCAAACTTAAAGAACAGAATAAAATTCAAATACTAAAGTAGAACCAAGGTTAACTTAAATTTTCAAAACTTAGTAATACTCAACTTAATACAAAAGTTTACTCAAAATTGATTCAATAATTGAATGACAAAATCATATCCAAAGTTAAAATGAAAATCATAATCTCATTACACGCAAACAATCTCATGTCAAAAACATGTTTTATGTAAAAATTGAAAACACTATCCCAAATTTCCTTCAATTTTCAAATTTCAAAATTTCCAATCAAAATTTCCAATTGTTAATTTTTTCCAATTTTTTTTTAAAATTAGCTCAAGAAACACCACAAAAATTTGGACAAAGAATATCACCAAACTACTCCCCCACACTTAAATTGGACAATGTCCTCATTGGCAAAAAATCTACAAGATAAAGTGTCTCCAAAGGGACCAAAAAGAATAAAGGAGGTAGAAAGTTAAGTAATACTCCCCAAGTGCAATAAGCTCCAAAAAAATATGAAACTTGGACAGAAGAATAGAAGAGGTCATCCAAGAAGACTTTATTCCAACCTGCAAAATAAAGCACAAAGAAAAGCTCAAAGAAAATAATAATAAAATAAAAATACCAAAACAAAAGAAAGCATAATAAAGCAAAAGACCACTAAAAATCCTAGATAACAAATAAAGATACGAATCACTCCCCTACACTTAAATTGGAAAATACTTCCCTTATTAGGAGGGGAATAAAAAGACACCGAACTAGAAAAAATAAATTAAACAATATTAGACAAAACAATGACATAAAGACCAAAATAAACCTAACTTCAAAACAAACCTAAAACACAAAAAAAAGAAAAAAATACTCTTTCCACTCATCATGCTTCCTCATCAAACCTAGATAAAGAAAACTAATGCATAATGGAGAAAAAGGCATGATGAAAATAGGAAGAAATGAGGTTTTTGGAAAGGGTAAAGTTCATGAAGATTATGAATGCCAATAAAACTAAACACATGGACCTTGTTCTCAAGAATCTCTTTATACATATTAATCAAATTATCGGCACATGAATGCAATGGATATCTAAGGAGTGCATCATGTTTACATTACCCTTTAACCCTTCTAATGAATTGTCACAATAAAAATTCCTCTTCAAAACTAGCATTTGAGTTCTTAAAGATGTGATCAAGAAATCCTTACTTTCCAATACATTTACAAATACCAAGTTATCTCCTATGCGTTGGGGTGAAGGGTAAAATTTGCCAACATCGTCCAAGGACTTTTTACTATGTATTATTGAAAAATCCACTCCTTAAGGCATGTTAAACTTAACACATCATCAATAGCATTATTAGGCTCCATGAATTGAGAAGTACCAACAAAAGAGAAATTAGAATTAGAGCATAAAGTAGCATCAAAGTGTTCTCTCATCACACATTTTTCAAATTCTCCCCATAGCCTCTCTCTTCCCTTTTAGGGTTTGCTTTTTCAAATATATAGGCCTTATTACTCAAGGAATGCAATTGTTCTAATTTTCTCCAAGAATGGCTCAAAAAACATCATTGCATCTTTTTAGGAGAGAGCCGACGCCGCCTCATCCAACACATTCGGCGCCGACCCATCACTGTAACCTGACCCCTGTTTTTGTGCTGATTTTGATGTGTTGGATGACATTCTCTCTTAAACTTCCTCAACAATCTCAACTAGTTGTATTCTTTGATAGCTCAATCATTGGGAAGCTTTTTGGTGCCATTTAATGGATAAAATTTTATTAGCAACAAAAGAATTTATTGATGCTTCTAGTGACGTCTCACTAATAGCATCAATATGCACTTGCAATCTTGAAAATATATCATCATTGTAGTTCCTTTGATATTGTGTCCATGAATAATTATCCATGATAATGTCAAACTTGCACTCAAAGAAAAATCAAATCAAATCAAAAATAAATATTAAAATATTAAAAATTAAAACAAATAAAAAAACAAAAGCATATACTAATACAAAGACCTAAATATGCACAAAGTACCTACAAACTAAAGTTAGGGATATGTATAAATACAACAAAGGCTAAATCAATAAAAATCGAGTGTTTTCGATAGTGCCCATCTCCAGTAACGGCACCAAAAACTTGATGGTATTTTTAGTGTTAGAATAATTAACAATAAGGGGCAACAATCAATGAAGTTTTAATTAAAATGCTAACTGCTAAAACCACACAGACGGGCAAGTATATATATTATATAGTATAGGAAATAGTAAGTATCGAATCTACAGAAACTTAAGCTCCCACCTTACTTTACCCAAATCTTTATTGTTTAGCCAATAAAATAAAGAAAACAAAATAAATAACCTACTAACATAATATACTAGAGAACAAATCAAATTCACCCAAGAAAAGTTACAAAGAATAAGTATAAGGAGAAAAGATATGTAATGAAGAAATCTTCCAAATCTATGTCAAGTAAAGAAAATATCTTAAATCTATGAAGTCCTAATTCAAATAACAATTAGTTCAAGATAAATTTCACTCTCTCTCGAGTTATAAAATTCTATTCTTCACTTAATCAAATGATATATCTACCTCTCTAATTAAATCTAAGAAGTATTAAGATTAGCTCAATTAAACAATTAATGTCCCTATTTCTAAGTAACAATAAAATCTTTATGGAAGAAATTAATAACCCTATTTTTAGGTGAAATTAATCTCTCTTTGATTATTTAGTCTTTATCCTTAACTTTTCTCTCAAGGTAATTAAGAGATAACAAGTATTGAATTAATTAATTGGTACCTCTCTCCTAACCTCTCTCTCGAATTAATTAGAAAAGAACTAATCAATTCAACAAAGCAATAAATTCAAGTAATCAAATATTTAGAATTTGGAATCACTAGATTAAAAGAAATCTAATCCAAGAATGTAAACTTAGGGTTCAACCCTCAAATACAATTAAAATATAATAAACTCAAATTGTCAATAAATTACAAAGAAGAGAAAAACAAACTACTCATAGACAAGTAAACCTTCTTCTTCTTTCTTAAAACCTTCTTGATCAACCTTCTCTTCTTCTTCAAAAATTCTCCTTTGATCCTCCCTAATCTTGGTGTTTCTCTAGGAGTCTTCTAAAGATATTACGTTAAAAAACTGAAAACTACTTTGTACAATATTATTATCTTGTATTTATATGAGTTTAGATTGACCAAAAAGGCAATACAAGAGTCCTAATTCATGTCTAATTCAGTTTCCAAAGAAATCCTACTTGAAATTGCCAAATTTTGAATTGAAAGGAAATCTTGCCACCATGAACAGTAACAACAGCATTGGTTAAGAAAGACTAGCCAGTGTTGGGTCCTTCCTGTTGTACTTCTGAAATTCCTCTATTTTGCTCTGTTCTTCCAAAAGTGAACCCCGACTGGCCCAGATAGACTATTTGGCACTGGGTCAATACTGTTTGGCCCGATTTTTGGGTATCTTTCACCATCTTTTCAATATTTCTTCTATTTAATCACTTTTACACAAAAGATATCAATTTAGCGGGAATCAATAGTTATTTGATCATAAAACCATAACAAATAATCCTCAAAATATAGGTACATTTAGTCTCTATCAACTGGGTATTGTGATGTCAACTATATTATTAACTACAATACACGACGATCAACTATTGGATATACGTTCAGTCTTGAATCAAGGTTGTCTCATGGTGCACTGAGAGGCAACCAATAGTATCATTGTCTAGCACTAAGGTAGAATAACGTGTTGCAGCAATGACATCTCAAGAATATTCGTGTCTATTACAACTCTTGGAAGATCTTAACGAGTGGATAAGGCAGTACAGTTATATTATGACAATCAATTGGCAATTCACTTAGCAAAGAATCTAATATTCTATGCAAGAACAAAACACATGGAGGTGCATTATCACGTGGAAGTGATCATTTTGTGCTAGAAAAGGTATTATGTGGTCAAATTGAAATGAAGCACGTGGAGACTAAAGAACAAATTAGAGACGCATTTACTAAAGGTCTCAATAGAGTAAAGTTAGAAGAATTTCAACAGCAATTAAGTATGATTTCACGAGAAGCACTAAAAAAGTAGTCATTGAGAGGGAGTGTTGAGAAGGTAATGACTGCCACCGCCATTGAAGAGCTGCTAGAACCAACAAATTGCAGCCACCATTAGAGATAGCTCATGAAGCTTTCGGTAGCCCAAAAATCTACAATCACTGGTTGTAACTTGGAGAAAAATCTGGTGCAATTTGCAACCAAAATTCAAGAACCTTTGTAGCCAACAAAATAGGAATTTGCTAGAGGCTACTGCCACAAGAACAACTTGCATAGATTTTTTTAGTAGCCTTGGAAATAAAGCACCGACTTGCTAAAGTCGGTTTCGGTCATATACAAATATGGCGTCACAAAGCCATTTTCGTGTGTAATGAAATGATACATGAAGTGAGGTGAAGTGAGTGGTGTATGAGTATTTGATAGGCAACGAAATAAAGTCTTTCCTTGAGTGGTGAATATATATATTAGATGGTGTGGAGTGTGCTTGAATGAATAACAGAAGTGCTCATGACATGTGTTTGTGAGCTAATTTCACTTGTTTTTTGTGAGAGAAACAATTTTTGTGAGTTTGTCTTATTATTAAATTTGTGAGTCTTCCTTGTTCAATAATAGTTTGGGCTTCTTTGGTCCTTCTTTGTACTTTTCTAATCCTTTGCCTCTCTTTTCTTTTCTACATCCTCCGCTGCACCCACTCTGCCCTTTCCCATAAAAAGTTTATCTTTCTATAAGGATGCACCAGCTCTTCTATTTTCTAAGGAAGAAATCACACATCTTGCTCATCCCCTCAGATTTTTATTGGTTGGTAAATTCTTGCATGGGCATCCTACAATTGAGAGCATTCGCAAGGAGTTCTTAAATTTTAGGTTAAAAATCTCAATTTGCATTGGTCTTCTTGATCAGAATCACATTCTAATCAGATCTAATTTGGATGAGGACTTTTTACACTTATGGTTGAAAAGCAATTGGAATTTGCTTGGGTTTCCGATAAAGGTCATGAAGTGGACAGCAGATTTTTAGGTTGCTGAAGATCCGTCGATCATGCCAATTTAGGTTTCATTCGAACATTTGCCATTACACTTTTTTCTTGAAACACACTCTTTATGCTATTGCAACTACAATAAGGCACCCTTTAAAGATCGGCGATGCCACTACAAAACCTCACCCACCTTATTATTGCTAGGGCTTATGTGGAGGTTGATTTGCTCAAGGATGTACCATGTAAAACTAGCTGGGACATGGTGATGATGGATTTTTCAATCAGTAACTTATGAAGCGCTGCCAGATTTGTGTAAGGATTGTCATCAAATAGGCCATACTCAAAAATCATGCAAGGGTAAGGAACCTATTGTTGAGTGTGGTGCTGTTGTTCATGGTTCAAATCTCCAATTTAGGAAGCAAAAGCTAAAGACCAGATAGATCCTGAAAAAGCCAACGCCTTTGGAGACTATTGTTGTAAAGATATAGATTTAATTTCTCAAATTGTTGATGCTTTTCAGATGCCTGAGAATACAATACAAGAAGCCAACATCAAAAATTTGTTAGAAAGCCAGACAGAAAAGGTTGTTGTAAGCCCTAGTGCTAGTCAACAAGTTGTGCCGGCCGTCACTATTAAACCGATCTCCACGCCTTTCTGGGATCTGTATGTATAATGATGTTGAGATATATTCAGGAAGCCATCATTGCAAAAATAACTCTTTTGTCATAACAGGTACAGTGGTTTCAAGTAGTCAAAATGCTGCCTCCCTAGTGGCCAAAGAGGTTTCGAATGAACATTCTGTTGAACACTAGCTCCATTAATCTTTCATTCAACCGACAGTCCATCTTGTTGGGGTATCGAAGCAACTTTAGTCAGCTGAGAAGTCCTTGTTGAGTGGGTCTTCTGGTGTGGCTATCCAGAAATCAAAGTTCAAGCATTATTAGAATACAAAATTCAAGCTTAACTTCTCCTGACTTAGTCAAGGATGCAGTTCCTCAAGTACAATACCACCAGTTGGAATGGAGATTGAGCAGTCTTCTCAACGCCTAGAATCAGCAAGCGAAATCCCTCAGCAATGGCAAATGCAATAGTCAAGCAACAAGATCAGCAGCTAGCTGACCTTGCAATTGATAACGCTCAGTTGGCCGCTATCCTACGAATTCTTAGGAGTGCACATCAAGCAAATTATTCAAATTCTCTGAATACTAATTCTTTACAACTTGTTGGAAGCGATTTTGATCGCCTTAATAACCTGCCAACATATGACACTATAGTCTCATTGACTTCTATTGCTAAAGATGAGATTGGCCTAAGGCCACAAATTCTGCAGGATAAGGAACATTTTTCAGGTTATATATCAGATTCTTCAGTACCTAAAAAATCACTGCAGCCTAGTCTCGAGAAAGACATCTTCAAGTAGCTCAGTCATTTGCGAAAGAGAAAGAAAAAGAAGCTCTAATCTATAGGTAAGACTGATTTTGCATGCTGATTTTGTAGTCTACCCTGAAGATGATTACGAACCAAATTTTTGTCTTAGTCCATACAAAGAAGAATAAAGCAAACACTTCCAAAGCATAAAATGCTCACCAAGCAAAAAGTAAGGGGATTTTGTACGAAATTTTACTCCTAATTCGCAAATGAATTTATATGTATTTACGTTATTTAAGGAAAAAACATTGAGCCACTTTTTGGTGATTTTTATTTTAAAAAAATGTGAAAAAAGAAGAAACACGAGATTCCTCTTTCATTTATTCATTTTACATGTAATCTACTTAGCAGAAATATATAAGGATGGATTGTTAATCTAGAAATATTTTTTAGATGAAAGAGAATTACAACTATCTTTGGAAGGTAGAGGTGTGAGAGAAAGTTGGGAGATTCACTTGCTTTACAACTTCACGAAAATATCACGGTGAAATAGTTTTAGAGTTAGTCTAATTTTGTTGAGAAGTCTTTACAACTTTGAAATACCTCCAAAACATGGAATGCTCACTAGACAAAAAGTAAGGATATTTCATATGAAATTTTACTCCTAATTCACAAACAGCTTTATAGGTATTTACATTATTTTTATGAATAAATATTAAGTCACTCTTTAGTAATTTTTATTTAAAAAACGTAAAAGAAGAAGAAACGTGATATACCTTTGTCATTTATTCATTACACGTAATCTACTTAATAGAAATAAGGATGGACTGTTAGTCCAAAAATATTTTTTAGATGAAAGAGAATTACAATTTTCTATGGAAGATAGAGGTGCAAGAGAGGAAGCTGCGAGATTGACTTTTTAACTTTACAACTTCACAATGTAAATGCCACGGTGAAATAGTTTCATAATTAGGTCAGTCTAATTTTGTTGAGAAGTCTTTACAATTTTGATCACATTTAAAAAATTTACATATCCACTTACCTTATGAAAATATAGTTCTTCCCAACAAAATATATGTATACCCACAAAATACTAGATTTTAGATAATAGAAAATCTGCCTCAAGGACAATCTAGAAAAAATTTTCGAAACCACTAATTCCCTTAAAAAATTAAATTTTTTTGAAAAATTCTATATAAATTTACCTTTTTCCCCACAAAAAAAAACAAAAATTATTATATTATCCTCTACTCTTTTCGTTATATGCCCCTCCCCCTCCCCCCCTTCCCCCTCAAAGTTCAAGTTCCTAGCTTCATTCTTGAGCTGCCTAATTTTAAAGACACTAAGAAATTGAATCTTTAAAGTCATAAAAAAACATTATTCAGGTGTATTTTGACAATATACCTGTTTCGTGTTGATGGAAGTAATAGGAAAAGGAAGATTGAGAATAAGAATCTTGGAATTTGATATTCGCACATCAACTTCCCATCTCTGTTTAAGGGCACCATTATCGGTTTTGCAAAGAGTAATAAGCATACTATTAGGTTTGATTTATCAACTTCCTATGATTTTATTAAGCTTTCTATAAGTTACGTTAATTTGACAAATAATAAAATAAAGGGTCTAATAAATACAGTCAATTGGTAATACAGTTCGGCTATCAACAAGCATATCCTACGGATCTACGACTAATAAAAATGATCCACTAAACTTTAGTAAAAGTTACAATGACAATACTGATCTCAATTCACCAAGTGTCCCTAGTGGATTCTAACAGAACACAACATAGTGCTCTAATTCACCAAGTATCCTTAGTCAATTCTAATAGAATACAACACAATACTCTTTCTCTCAAACTCATAAAAGACGATTATTGAACTCAACCAGTATGATTGATCACCCATCAACTATCGTTGTAGCAACTCAAATGGGTTTTCATTTGATGTCTGAATATCCTTTCCTCCAACAAGGAAATCTCTTCAAAGATTGTTTCTGTCTGAAAGATATACTATGAAAAAGCAAATTAACTTGAATCTCTTATGCAAAACTTTAACAATGAATCTCAAAATCTGTCATCAATGATGTTTGCATCAGACCCTCTCAATATATGAACATGAATCTCACTCTGTCTATTAGATCGACTCTGTTAAAGATTGTATTTCAAAAATCGTCAAAAGGCCTTGTTGATGCTTCCACAACATAAATCCTAAGTTTACTTGTTACTTATTACTTATGTCAAAGAGCCTTGTTGATGTTTCCACAATATGTCATGAGTTTACTTATTACTTTACACCAAAGCTATAAAGTACAAATGACTTTCTCGTCCTACATTGGAATGTGTTCAAATATGGAGGTGAAGCCAGGGCTTTATTGCAAGGGCTAAAAATTATGTGTATATAGGAAGCTAGATTCAATAGAGATTTAGATGATTCTGATGTTCTACGCCAAAAATTCGTTGTTATTCTGATGGTCCCTTAGCAGTTGAGGGCTCTTTTCCAGCACATTAGCATGCTAGCCGCTAAAATCTCCTCCTTCTCTATTGTGCATGTCTGTCGAGAGTGTATCGGGCTTAGCCAATTGAGGTTAGAGGCCTTTATAATCTAGATAGGATGAGCTTCCTCACTTGTGTGTAAAACTTGTATCAAATTGAATTTGTTTCAATAAATAGGTACGGTCTGTCAAACTCCCCACCTTTGTAATCATTTTAAAAAAAAAAAAAGAATTCTGGAAAAAAAACTAATTCCCAATTAGAATACATAGACACTTTTTACAACTCCCGTATTTTCACATAAATATGACAATTAAAATTTGTCCACTAATTCCAAATCTGAACAAATGTTCATGTAATGTTAAATCATACCTCAAATTTATACAGACTCCCTGTTGATGCCTTTCTGAAACTGATGGGCTGAGAAGCCCAAATGGAACTCACTAAACCTCACGGCCTCAATGCTAATGGCTACCAACAAGGAGAACAAATTCACATCGGAAAAAGAGACGAAACACACTGATAATTTTTTTCCCAATAGGATGGGAATCTGAAGCGATAAATGAAGAAAATATTGCAAAATCAAAAGTGGCTCTAATTTGATGGTCGGGAGCTCGTATGAGGATTGGTTTGACTGCTCTAATTATGGCAGAATATTTCAATTTTGATTTTGAAGACAAAGTCAGACACATTAGTAGAGGAAGAGAGACACAAGAAGGTGGCAAAGGGATTGATGGCAGAGGTGAGGGGAAGAAAGACGCAGCCGGTGGAAGAAGAGATCGAGACACAGTGAAAATTGTCCCTCAAAGTCAATGCTCGATCTACACAAAAAAGTTCCCTTAAAGTCACGCATTTTTTGAAAAAAAAAAATCAAAATCGTGTATTTTTTAGCATTCTTGACACGATGAAGTGTTATTGTGTACAATTTTCTATTCACAATAAGTGTCGTTTTAAGAATAATTATGTTTCATAATAAATACTATTTTCGTTTCAATATAATAGTTATTTTAGACTTATACACCGGAATTAAGAGTTTTAAATTCCAAACAATATTAAAACTAAACTTTCAAAAACAGTCATAATTATGTCTTTATCTACTCTAATAATTGGAGAGAGATGGATCATAATTGGTGAAAAGAAAGAGATTGTAGGGAGGGTAGAGTAGGAAAAAAGTAATAAAATTTTATAAAGCAACATATATTGTAAAAAAATTTTCGATTCAAAACGCTTATATTGTGAAATGAGAGTAGTAACTTTTTATAAAAAGTTGGTATTATTTTTCTTATTTACTCTCTAATACAATTACTTAATACAATAAATTTTGTGATTTTCTATACCTTTTGCTATTATCCACATAAATGAGTCAACCTTTTGAATAAGTATTGAGATGTCTAGAAATAAATGATTTTGTACTCAAAGTTAATAATTATGGGTATACTAGTCATTTTAATTAGTTTCTTAATATGTGTGAAAATTTTTAAAACAACACTTATTATAAATCGGAGGTAGTACCTAACACTTGTAAAGTATTACTCCCTTCATCTTATTTTATCTGTCCATTTTAACCGATTCACAAGTTTTAAGAAAAATCAAGTTTTTCAATTAATTAATCAATATTTTCTATTTTACCCTCAAAGAATCTCTCTTTATTAAGGAGTAATCAAATTCTAAAATTTTATATGTTGTAAATATATTTAATTTATTTTCATTTCCCACTACAAGTGCATAAGTACTCATTGTATTAAAGAGGGATATTTGTGAAAAAAATAACAATTAATATAGTTTTAGTTTGTTAATGAAACAGATAAATTAGAACAAAATTATTACTCCTTCCGTTTCAAAATACTTATTCATGAAATACTTTACATAAAAATTAAGGGTATTGAAAAGAATACTACAATTTAAATAAAATTCATATTCTACTCATATTAAAAACATTATAGCTATTGGTTAAGAAAAATTCCCAAGAAGCAAGAAGAGAAAAAAGTTTTGAAAAGTTGTATAGTTGGCTTTATTATAAATAGGAGTAAAATGAGAAGAAACTAATCATTAATTCTAGAAATATGTATATGAACAAGTATTTTAAAATAAAATAAAAAAAATATTTTGAATAAGTATTTTGAAACGGAGAAAGTAATTAAAATGGACAGATAAAAAGAGACGGATAAAGTATTATATTATCAAAGTTCAAGTATACTTATCAAAATTACATCGTTTTGTTTTTATTATTGTGCCGCCCAGAAACTTAATGTCATTATATGTGCTATATTATTACACCTTTCAGAAATCATTGTTAAAAATATGTCAAGAAATTTATTTTTTCAATTATTATGTCAAGAAATCATTGTTATATAGTACGGAATGTTGGGCAGTTAAAATGTGTCATATTCAAAAAATGAAATTAGTTAAGATGCGTATGTTACGGTGGATGTATGGATATACTAGGAATGATAGGGTTAGAAATGAGATCATTAGGAAAAATGTGAGTGTGACATCTATTGAGGAAAAGATGAGAGAAAGTCGTCTGCGTTGGTTTGGACACGTTCAGAGAAGATCGAGGGAGGCTCCTGTTAGGGCGATGGAGAGAGTGAGGCAGGATAGGTTAGACAGAGGGAAAGAAAGGAAAAGATAGGCCTAAAACGACATGGATAGAGGTAATTAAGAGAGAGATATCTTTGTTAGATTTGGATGAAAGTATGACGTTCGATAGAAGAAAGTGGCGAGGGAGGATTCATGTGGTCATCCACACGTTGCCTGACGTTGGTTCATGTAGCCGACCCCAAGTTACTTGGGACTAAGGCTTAGTTTGTTGTTGTATTATAAAAAGTATAACTTTTAAAATTTAAAAAAAAGGGAAAAAAATTATGGTGGTAAAATAGACAGCTGGATTTAGGGGTCGGGGTGAGTCTGCCCCAAATTTTAGAAAAGCTACTTATTTTCTTAAACTTTAAATTTTTTAGAAAAACTTATGTAAAGTGCTTCCACGAAAAATTGTTAAAATGTGTAAAATTGTCTTTTATTTTTATTTTTTCTTTCCTAAGACTTTGTCTCATCAACTCTATGGTTTTGATTTCGTATCGGAAAATTGAGGTATACAGAGCACTACCTAAATATAGAAGAGAACATACTCCACACGATTCCCCAGATTGTGATCCGAAAATAGCTTAACAACCCCTTTAAAACGCCCTCTTTCACCACGTTCTTTCCCAAGGCAGCATACACACAAAGCAAGAACAAGCAAATTCCGACTGGCTAGCTCGGTGATTATTCTCAATCCTTTGAGGTTCTTGCCGATCAAGCCCTTTTTCAAGCCATAAAAAATGGAGATGAAGAAGATCGCATGCGCAGTCGTCGTCGCCGCTGCCTCCATGAGCGCGGTCCTGGCTGCTGAGAGCCCAGTACAGAGTCCTGCAGGTGCACCAACGGCAACCAGCAATGGTATTGCTGCATTTCCTACTGTTGGAACCATGGTTGGGGCCTCGCTTTTGTCCTTCTTTGCATACTACATGCACTAAATTATGTGCAAGAAAAGGATAGTTTTATTTGGTTTATGCAAATCTTTGTAAGTTAGTTTGTTGTCTAGGCTCTATGTCCCCTCTCGGGAGCCCTTTCTTCGCCATTGCAATATACCGGTAGGGGTCTATCCCATCCTATTATTTTGAAAATTTTAATCCTTTGAAAAAATGTAAGACTATTTATTGTTTTCAATTGTATTGTGATAGAGATTTCTTCATCGAGTGGAATAAAAGAATCATTTCCTATACATAATTCGTTCTTTTATTTGTTGTCTGACCTTTTATCATTTTTTGTTTTCTTTTCCTCCCTGTATTTTCCTAATTGTTTTTAGAAATATTTTGCTAATAAACAATGTCAACCAATGATAATTGCATAACATATATATGTGTGTGTGTGTGTGATTAGAAAGCTTTATTTATTTTTAGTTCTCATTTGAATTCTGGATTAGTTCTTTTTTAATATTTGAAACCTGGATTAATTCATGATAAAAGAATTTGTAATGAGGAAAGGAAGTTTCTTTTTTCTTAAAAACTTGTTTCAACCAAAATAATTTGAATCAAAGAAGTACTTCTTCGATTCTAAATTTACAAGTGAATAACTATTTTTTTAATGCAACAAGGGAATAATTATATGTTGAAAGTAAAAAATTAGAGTGGAAAATCTATCCCTTATCCTAATATCCAAAAAATTTATAGAATAATATTTAGTAAATATACAAATTAAGTAATATCATATTACAAATAATAGCATAACACAAAGATAACAATCCTTTGTCCTAATTTTGAACCAAACCTAACAAATAATACATTTTCACCAAATGCTTCCGGAAAAAAAAATTACATGCACGCAGTTGATTGGATGCAATCAAACGAAATAAGAAAAACTGGATGGAAACCTTGTGTAGGCCACAAAGCAGGGGTGGCTCCTTTGTCGTACTAAAAAAATTGGAGATTTTTTAATATGTTAAATAATTAAAAAAACACTTTAAATGCTTATAGTACTTTGTCAAAGTTAACTTTAGATTCAATAAATTATTATATTTGATGCCTAACCACCTAAAAGGAATTAAAATACCACTTGATACCTTTACATGGTTGTACATAAGAGAAACACACTCTTTGCATAATTTATCAGATTTTCCTTAGCATGATTCTAATCTATAACTAGATTTCATCATATTTTCCTTTTCTTTTCCTATTTTTTTTCATCCCTATTTTCTCTTCCTTAACTTTAGACTCCATCAATTGTGTTAGAAAATTGGTACCGATAAGTACAGACAGGTAACTCAATTGAATTGAACAAGTACCGTCTATATCCGACCAAGACTCTAACAAAAGCGCAAATATTAATTATCAACAAATCGACAAGGCTAAATATTCCAAACATAAAGTAATCAGGCAGAATTCTAAACAAAAAAATAAGTTAGTAACGGACCTAAACTGTAAAACCGGACAATAACTTATTTGATCAAAGCGCAGACCAAAGCACCAGTTTAATACTGGTTTGCCTTCAAGAAATTATTTGACCCACTTACCGGTGCCATAAGTACAGCAACTCTCCTTGCAGGATAAGACGATCTCAATTCGCTGTCGACACACCAACTGCGATCACTTCGAAAATCTCCTCAATTCACTAGTCTCGTTAAGTCGGAAAAAAAATATATGGATTGCAAGAGGGAGAATAGAAGAGGCAATTTTCCTCAAGAAAAACTAGAGTAACGGCTCTGTTCTATTTTTTTCTTTTAACATAGCCTCAGGAAAAATCCTACACCCATCCGAATTAGGAGACCTAATTCTTATCAGTTTTAATCTTTCCTTTTCTTGTACAAGTTAGAGTTAATTAGGCAAAATAAAAATAGAAGAACATAAAAACATGGCCAAGCCCGGGCCAGGCGGGTAGCGCGCATGTGTGGCAGTCCCACTACCTTGGGCTTTCTATCAAGTCTATAAAAAAGTCTTTTAATATATAAGGGCTTCAATACTCCTCAACTTTTCACATGTGGGACTCATGTATAACGTGAATTCCCAATAGTTTGTTAGTGTTGTACCCTAGAGGCAATCACTTGTATATTGTATATGACACATTTTATTTTAATAAAAGGCATTATTTATCTTACAGTTTCTTTGTTTACTTTTAAGTAATATAACTGTTCGATAAAGTCCCTAGTACAACACTGTGTTAAGGAAATTATGATAGAGATCATGATATGAGATTCCTACTACACTGTATAGTATTAGTACTTAAATAGTCCCTAGTCATAGTAATAGTGAGATAGGACATCATTAATGTGTTAAGACTAGCATGTGTTAGACTTCCTGATTTGATCAGGCGATGGTTCTTATATCCGTGAGTATTGAGATACTCAAAGTTAACACATGGATGCTTATTAATGGAACAAGTTCATTGGATAACCTAACTTTGAGATAATCATATGGATAACTATTTAGTGCCAGTGATATAATCTCAATATAGCAAACATGCAAGTGTCCTTAGACTTGAGATCTCCAAGGTACTTTGTTTGCTGAGCATTGTACTTTGATTCCAATCTCCGGAGCTCGATCTAGGGCCACCTATGGGATGGATATTGGGTACATTATGAGGTAAACGAAAGTAGTTGAGAGGGTCAATAAAGGATTCATCACTCCTAATAGTAGGGGCAAATATCTCACGGCCACTTGAAGGAATTACTACTTGAGAAGTCCTTGGCCAAAGCGATTGTATATTGGAAATAGTTCCAATTGATAAACATCTAGAGTAGTGGGTTCCTGTACTATTGTATTCGGGTCAGAATTAATTCTGAAAGGAGTTGGCACTAATTCCGTACTCCAAATCGAATGAGATATTGTATGGTGAAATGAGTTAATTGCACTAAAGTTTGTTATTAAAGGGTTCATGTCAAGCCACTTGACTTCCTGGACTCTTGGGTGGTCATGATATGTTGCTAAATACCGCTCATGATCTGAGAATATGGGTGTATTAATTGATGAATTAATAAACCAATCCTGATTAGAATTAATAAGATTAATTCTAATTAATTATAGATTATTAATCTCAAAGACTTTTGGATTAATTCATGTGCTCTATCAATTGACTGGGAAACCTAATAGGTCACACACAATAGAGGATTATATACTCAAGATGTTATTTGATAATATAGTGGGGTTAATTGAGAGAAAAAGAAGTTGTTATGGATAAATTATAATTAGTTATAATTTGTGGTCCAAATTGTAATTGTAAGAACTTAATATGTCCAATTACAATTAGGGAATTCTAATAGAATTAAAATTCTCAGTTTTGGTAAGGGATTTTTCGTGTAACATATAGATGTAACACACGAAAACCCTAGCTGAAAAAAACATTAAAAAAACCCTAACAACCTTCTCTTCCTCTCTCTCTCTCTCTCTTTCTCACGTTTTGCTGAAAACGTGAACAGCCCTAGCCGCCACTTTGATTTCTGCTAGCACAGAAATATTTTGGTGCTTCAGTGTATCCTTTATGTGGATTACTATTAGAGATAATCGCATACTGTGATTATAGTAGTTAGACGTTCAATTCACGTGGAGGTTGATCAAGAGGATTGCTGGATCGTGCCTCGACTTGAAGAAGAAATTTTTGTTCTTCAGACGATCAAACACAGGTAAAAAGTTGTTACTTTTATTATCTTTATGTCTTATTTTCCACACATAGGTGGGTCTTGGGATGGTATCTCGTTTTATTTTTCACTGCGTCGTATAGGATACGAGCCTGAGATACCCAACATGGTTAAATATCCAACTTTAATGTATTTAATTATGGATTCTCACCATAAAAATAGCTGCTACCATAATCAAAATAATCTCTAACATATCAAAAACAACTACCATTAATTATTTTAGGCTAACTAGTCATGAGTTAAAAAGTATTAACTCTCAAAGTTGTCATTTTTAAGAATCCCCCACAAATCCATAGTTAAAGACTATCAAGGATTTACATAATTTGTTTTCGATAATAGTACCTTTCGTTTTGAACCACTACCTAAGTTATCCAACATATGCCCCTACAGGAATAGATGGACTTAAACCTTGAATCTGAACCTTAAATGTGACAGCATCTATTAGTAACAATAGACTATCGACTATGAAGACAATTTTTAAGGTTGACACGTTATGGCCATGTGTCATAATCCTGTCTTATGAGTGTATTTAGAGAAAACTCAATTCTCTTTAGTTGCGGCCACACAACACCACTCACATAGTTGGCGATCTCCAAGGATGTACTGCTAGCGTCCTGTCTGAAAGACTTGATCCCATTCAGAGTCAAAACTCTTACTAATTGTAATAAACGCACCATAAGCTTTCAGGGATAGGACCTAAATACAAAAGTGTTAGAATAGGTGCCAAATTTACTCAAACAGCTTATTTATACCACATTGAACTGCCTTGTGAGATCTCCACTTAGTAAGTTGGGTTGCCACTGTTGGGTATCTCACGCGTATCATATACGGCGCAGCGGAAAATTAAAATAAGATACCATCTCAAGATCCCCATATGTGTGGAAAACAAGACATATATATATATATATATATATATATATATATATATAACAAAGAAACAAAGATAACAGCTTTTACCTTTCTTTGTTTGTGTAGAAAACAAAATTTTCCTTCTTCAAATATGATATTTATGGCGCGATCCAGCAATCCTCTTGAAGAATCACCACGAGAGTTGTATGTCTAACCACTATAATCACCGTGTGTAATTATCTCTAATAGAAATCCACACGGAGGATCTCACTCAAACACCAAGATTTTCTGTGCTAGCAAAAAACAACAATGGTGGCTGGGGTTTTTCCTCCTTATTCTTCTTGATCAGCAAAACCAGAGAAAAAAGAAGAAGAAGAGTCTTGGTTTCCCTCTTGGAAAGAGTCACACGAGAGAGAGAGAGATTGTCTTGAGGACATAAAGATCATATCCTTATTAATCTCTTGTGAGGATGGCCCAACACACATTATCTCATGTGTGTTGATAAAAAGCAACATTAACACCCATTCCTTCATGTGTGCCCTTTTGTTTTTGTATAATTGGATCATATAACCTTTGGTTTTCATGTTTTGTTTTTCTTGTGTGACCATTGAAGTCACACGAAAAGCTCAACAATAAAACCACTTTGGTTATATCTCATATAACCAAAAGCCTCTACAAAAAGCACATCTGAGAATTCCAAACAATTCTCCAATTGCAATTGGAACCCATTAAGTTCTCAGAATTACAAATTGACACATCAATTATAACTAATTATAATTTGGCCACATCAATTTCTCTTTCTCGTAATAAACCCCACTATGTTATCAAATAACATTTTGAGTATATATTCCTCTTTTGTGTGTGACCAATTAGGTTTCTCGGTCAATTGGTAGCGAATATGAATTAATCCAAACGTCTTTGAGATTAATAATCCTTAATTAATTAGAATTAATCCTATTAATTTTAGTCAAGATTGGTTTATTAATTCATCAATTAATAAACCCATATTCTCAAATCATTAGTGGTATTTAACAACACATCATGAGCACCCAAAAGTCCAGGAAGTTAAGGGGCTTGACACGAACCCTTCAATAACAAACTATAGCGCAATTAACTCCGTTTACCATACACTATCTCATTCAGTTTGGAGTACGAAATTAGTGTCAATTCCCTTCAGAATATATATATATATATATATATATATATATATATTAATTCTGGCATGAATATAACTATACTTATACCAGGAACCCACTACTTTCAATGTGTCTCAATCGGAACCCTTTCCAATACACATACGCCTTGTCCAATGACTTATGAGTAGTAATTCTTACAAGTGGCCGTGAGATATTTTCCCCTACTATTAGGAGTGGTAAATCCTTTATTGACCCTCTCAACTACTTTCGTTTACCTCACAATGTACCCAATATTCATCTCATAGGCGGCCCTCAATCGAGCTCTGGAGATTGGAATCAAAGTACAAGGCTCAACAAATAAAGTACTTTGGAGATCTCAAGTCTAAGGATATTTTCACGTTTGCTATATAAAGATTATATCACTGGCACTAAATAGTTATCCATGTGATTATCTCATAGTTAGGTCATCCAATGAACTTGTTCTACTAATAAGCATCCATGTATTAACTTTGAGTATCCCAATACTCACGGATATGAGAACCATCGCCTGATCAAGATCAGGAAGTCTTAACACATGCTAGTCTTAATGCATTAATGATGTCTTGTCTCATTAATATTACGACTATGGACTATTTAAGTACTAACACTATACAGTATAGTAGGAATCTCATATCATGATCTCTATCATGATTTCCTTAACACAGTGTCGTACTAGGAATTTTATCCAACAGTTATATTACTCAAAAGTAATCAAAAGAAACTATAAGATAAATAATGTCTTTTATGAAATAAAATGTGTCATATACAAGGTACAAATGATTGCCTTTAGGGCACAACACTAACAGCCACTATAGGTGAATCATTATTAGTTATCAGTCTCGTTCCCAACCTGGATTTAAGGAACAAAGATGTTTCCAGTCTCTTAGTTAAAAGGTCTGCAATGTTATCTTTGGATCCAACAAAGTCAACAGACACTACCCTTTCTGACACTAACTCCCTTATAAACTTAAGTCTAACTTGGATGTGTCTCTTAATCTTTTAATTATACTTAATACTCTTTATCTTTGCGATTGTGGTTTAACTATCACAATGCATAAATATATCAGTAACGGGCTTGCTGATTATTGGCAAAGAAGATAATAGTCCATACAGTCATTCAGCTTCCGTTTCAATAGTATCCAAGGCACATAACTCAACCTCAAAAATTGACCGAGTTATCAAAGTCTGTTTACAAGACTTCTAGACGACTGCTCCCCTACCTAATGTAAAAACATATTCAATACAACCATTACTACCAAAGTTCTTGGCAATCCAACTTACATCACTATACCCTTTAAGTATAGTAGGGAATATTCCATAATGCAACCCAAAGGAAACCGTTCCCTTTAAGTACCTTAGTACTCTATCCAAGGCCTCCTAATGAGTCCAATTTGGACAACTTATATATCTCGCCAGTTTAGATACCTAAAATAAAATATCTGGTCTTGAGTCATTTGTAAAATATTGTAAGCTACCAATAATTTAAGAATATCTTAATTGAGATACATGAATACTACTTTCATTCTTGAACAAAGTTACAGAAGGGTCATTTGGAGTTTTAGCAATTCTACAATTTTGATAACCATATTTCTCAAGGGCACTCTTAGCATAGTAAGATTGAGAAATGTTTATCCCCTCAATTAAGTGAATCAATTTTAGGCCAAAAATTATATTTGCTACTCCCATATCCTTCGTTTCAAACTTACTTTTCAAGAATGATTTAGTCTCATTAATTATCTCAATATTGGATTCAAATAGCAAAATATCATCCACATACAGGTATAGTACAATACATGCATTACCCTTAACCTTTCAGTAGACACACTTGTCATTCTCATTTATGATAAAGCCAAATGATAAAATAATTTTATCAAACTTTTCATACCATTATTTGGGTACTTGTTTAAGACCATATAGGAATTTAACAAATTTACAGACTTTTCGCTCATTTCCTTTAGTTACAAATCCCTCAGACTAACGCATATATATCTCTTCTTCAAGATCACCATGAAGAAAAGCTGTCTTCATATCCATCGGTATATAGTGAAATCATATATAGAAGCCAATGCAATTAGCACTCGGATTGTAATTAGCTGGGCAATAGGAGAGTAGGTATCAAAATAGTCTATTCCATCTTTCTGTCTGAACGCTTTGACAACTAATCTGACTTTATACTTATCTATGATTCTATCTGGTTTGAGTTTCTTCTTAAAAATCTATTTGCATCCAATTATAGTACACTCGGGAGGGAGATCTACCAATTCCCATGTCTCATTGGAGACAATGGAATCCATCTCACTTTTAACAACTTCTTTCCAATGCCTTACTTCTGAGGAAGCTATGGCTGCTTGAAAGGTTAAAGGTTCATCCTCAATATTGTAAGTGACAAAGTCACTTCCAAATTCCTTGACTACTTTAACTCTCTTACTCCTTTTAGGTTCTTCTAATTCCTCAATTTGAGTGTTGGAACTATTTGGACCTACCCTCACATCTTTTACCCTTTCCACGTGATCAGGAATGGAATTAGATGTTAAGGCTGAATCTAAAGTAGAAATACTTTGATGCAAACCAGTTTTGATGGGAAACGCATCCTTAAAGAATATAGCATCACAATATTAAATAATTGTTAACATCTATGTCAGGTATTTAAGACTTAAACCAAAACCTCATAGCATAGCTTGTTTTCATATAACCAATAAATTAAGATGGCATCAACAGTCTTTGGTCCTAACGTTTTACTCTTGTATTCAGTGATTAGAACTTTTGCAAGGCAACCCCGCGCACGGAAGTATTTTAAGTTATGTTTCCTACCTCTTTATGTTTGTGAGGGACTCTATTCCGAATATAGCAAGCTATATTCAAAACATCCCCCCCCCCACATATACTTAGGCAATCTAGAATTCAAAAGTAAACTGTTGATCATATCTTTAAAAATTCTATTTTTTCATTCAGTAATCCCATTAGACTAGGGAGAATAAGAGGGTGTCTCCTCATGAATTATGCCATTATTTTGGCAATATTCAACAAATGGATTAGACCCTTACTTTCTACCTCTATCAGATCTTAAATTTCTTATCAATTTAAGTTTCAACTTCATTTTTAAATATGAGAAATTTTTCAAGGGCTTCATCTTTATGTTTAAGTAAATAAACATAGCAATATCTACTGCAGTCATCAATAAAAGTAATGAAGTATTTCTTGTGATTCCTAGTCAAAAAACCATTAAATTCACAAATGTCTATATAAACTAAATCAAGTATTTTTGAATCCCTTTCAATTGAATGATAGGGTTTCCTGATTATTTTAGCTTCCACACACACTTGACATTTGTTCTTCTTATCAATTACATGTTTAGAGATCAAATCTAAATTCATCATTATTTTAATAGAATCTAAATTTAAATGTCCAAGTCTACTATACCAAATATCAGTGGATTCAATAATGTGCACCATAAGATAAACAGAATTCTCAACAGAAGAAGCTTTATTCAAATTAGAAGTAAATGGTTCAACTCTTAATTTAAATAAACCACCTGACAAATAACATTTGCCAACAAAAGTATTGTAGTACATAATCACTACTTTATTACATTTGAAAGTAAACTCATAATTCTCTCTAACTAAACATCAACCACTAAGAATATTTCTACGAACTGTTGGAACATACTGCACCCTATGAAAAGAAAAAATATGCACTAAAGGAAACTTCAAGTCCACGCGTCCAATTCCCAATACATTGGCTACAGGTGAGTTTCCCATCCTCACAATTTTTTCCTTTAATTGATTGGTAAGATACAAAAAGCAATTTATCAACACAAACGTGCACATTTGCCCCAATATCAACTAGCCATTCAAATGGCTCATAAATAGTAAAGACTTCTGAGTTAACAGAAATATACATTTCCTCATTATTAGAAATAGTGATGCCACTCTCAACTTCAATGGTACAAACCTTAGCAAGGGGTGTACTCAAATCAGTTTTCATTTGACTAGTATATATCATCTACCACCACATTGACTTATGCTTCAGAATTTGATCCTTGTTTGACTTTAGACTTCTTAGACGGATAGTTCTTATCCCAATTCCCAACCTAACCACAATTTCAACAAGGTTTGTTTGCTTTTAGTTTCTTTTTTGCCTTGCATTTTGTGTTGTTTATATTTTTAGAGTTTGAATTAACCCCACATTCCTCTAATTATTGTTTTTCTTTTCAATAGTCACCACATGGACATTGGACTCCACAGGTACAATATGACTATTCTTCCTATGTTGCCCTTCAATGGATATTGATTTCATCAAATCGTTTAAAGAAATTTTCTCCATTTTGTGTTTGAGAGACATACTAAAGTCCTCCCAAGACTTAGAAAATTTTTCTATCACTGACATCACTTGAAACTTCTCAGAAAGTTCTATATCCACTTCATGAAGAGAGTGAATAATCAATTGTACTGAAGAGAGTGAATAATCAATTGTACCTCTTGAGTCTATTTAGTCATAGATTTGCCCTCAACCATCTGAAATTTCAGTGAAATTTCAGGAATTTAGAGATATAATACCTCTCAAGACCTTGATCTTTAGTATTATATTTCCTATCCAACTCATCTCATAGCATCTTTGTTGTGTAGGACTCAAAACAGTAGACATCAAAGAAAGCATTTGTCAAGGCTGATAGTATTGCCCCTCTGCCTACATTGTTCCATTCATTCCATGCAACAACCTCAGCTACTCTAGGATGTCTTTCAATTGGTACGGGCCTGTCTACCTGCACTGCTGACAATAAGCCCCTCATAGTCAACCAAATTTTCATGCATTGTTGCCAACGCTTGAAATTCTGTCTTGAACCAAATTTGCCCGGCAGACCATTCAAGTCAACCAAAGGTTATACAAGTGAATCAATACCTGACAAACTGGCTATTACATACAAACAGATAATTGCATAATAATTTCTTGAAGACGGTTAGAAAATCGGTACCAATGAGCACAAATAGGTAACTCAACTGAATTGAACAAGCACTGCCTATGCCCGACTAGGGCTCTAACAAAAGTGCAATTATCAATTATCAACAAAGCCAACAAGGCCAAATAATCCAAACACAAAGCAACAAGACAGAATTCAAAACAGAAGTCAGTAACGAACCTAAACCGTAGAATCGAACAACAACTTATCTGATAGAAACGCAGATTGAATCACCAGTTCAATACTGGTTTGTCTTCAAGAAATTATTTGCCCCACTTACTAGTGCGATAGGTACAGCAACTCTCCTTACAGGATAAGACAGTCTCAAATCGCCGTCGATACACACCAACTGTGATCACCTCGAAAATCTCCTCAATTCACTGGTCCCGTTAAGTCAGAAAAAAAAAATATGAATTGCGAGAGGGAGAATAGAAAAGGCGATTTTCCCCAAGAAAAACTAGAGTGGCGGCTCTGTTTTGTTTTTTTCTTTTAACATAGTCTCAGGAAAAACCCTACACCAATCCGAATTAGGAGATCTAATTCTTATCAGTTTTAATAATTGGGCAAAATAAAAAGAGAAGAACGTGAAAACATGACCAAGCCCGAGCTGGGCACACATGTGGCAGTCCCACTACCTTAGGCTTTCTATTAAGCCTATAGAAAAGCCTTTTAGTATATAAGAGTTTCAACACTCCTCAACTTTTCTCATCTGGGACTCATGTATAACATGAGTTTCCAAATAATTAAACACCCAATTTTAATGACATTTAATTAGGGATTCTCACCATGAAAATGGCTTTTACCATAATCAAAACAATATCTAACATGTCAAGAATAAATTTCATTAATTGTTTTAGGCTAACTAATCATAAGTTAAAAATTATTAACTTTCAAAGTTGCCATTTTCAACAAATTGTCATTCACATTTCACAAAAAATTTAAAGTTATCGAAAAGATTCTTCATTAAAGAAAAGTTTGAATTCTATATATTCAATTCTTAATAAAGAAGTTTAAATCATATATCATTTCCAACCTCCTTTGAAGTATAAAAGAAAATATTGTTTATGGTTTTAAATCTCATGTGAACTTTGAATTGCTTCTGGATAATAACTTTAAACTTTTTGGGAGAGAATTATGTTACAAAAGATTGAATGGCTTACTCTTTTTTTCTCCCTCTTTTTTTAATAAGAGTTAACAGTAGTGGAGTATAAAGCTAAGGGGAGAGCAAATAGGAAGAAATAAAGAGAATTTATTGAAATTTAATTCTAACAATTAGCTATTAATATAGGGACATATCTTCCACTCTTTAAAAAAAGGAAAATCTCTAAATTTTTGAACACTGTATAGAAGCCTCTCCCTACTAAGCGTGTAGAAAAATAAGAAAGCATGCGAACGCATAATACAACAGAAGTCTGGAAGAGAAAATATATAAAACTCTAATATAATTCTACGACTTTAACTTTAGGATATTCATTTAATGTGGTAGTACAAATTTAAATCTTACTCATATAAAATTTCTGGTACACAAATAGTGCGTGAAAATTTAATTTTACGACAAATTTAAATGTTACATTGTATTTTATCAAAAAATTCACCAAAAAGGTCTTATTTTCCCTCAAAAAAAAAACCCTAACAAATACAGATAGTAGCCTTGGCACACCAAGGCCACCTAACCACCCTATTTCACATCTACTCTGACCTTATTGCAGTTTTGTCCACCCAATGTGAGATTCACTTGTGGTATTGAACCTATTTGGATGAACGTAGTCTTCTTCGGCTAGAGTTTCAATCTTCATCTCCTCATCTCTGTGTATGATTGGAAAAACAGAGATCTAAAGAATCCACTGCCAACTCATAACTGATTCAGAATGACATAATCTTCTTGATTATAACTAAAATAGCAACCAGTTGCAATTGCTGATAATTTTGATGGTGATAAAGAAATTAATTGATAAGCAAGCTCAATATATTATTCAACAAAGGATGCCACAAAAATATCCATAAGAAAAGTTCAGGTTCCTACCATCTGAAATTGGTAGCATATCACATACCCCGGGCCATGTAATTTCTAACAACTAATTTACGCAGGTTATATATTTACAATCGTTATAATATTATATATATTTTTAAAATGGTGTGATTTGATTAAAAATTTAGTCAGTATTTATAAGTTAGTCTAGGTACTTTTATCTTCTCCAATGTCAATCTTCACTGTCAGGAGACTGTACAAGTTTAGCTATATACTTGTCCAGTCTAAAAACCACATATTGAAGGACCAAGTCAAGCTTCTGCACGCGCACACCGGAGGGGGGGAGGGAGGAGGGCGTGAGAGATGGTATCTTTTGCTCTCCAAAATATTTTTAAATTAGTTTTTTTTTTAAATAAACTTTTTTTTAAAAATCTATATAAATTTCACCTTCATTACATCTCAAATTTATACCATTATTTACTATATTTCTTTTCCTATAATTTTGCCTTCCTAAATCTAAGTTTCTAGTTCCATCTCTTCATATATCATACATATTCCCATGGCTTACTTACCCATAGGTGCCTCGTTAGAATTATGAGGAGGTAAGCAGTTTTTTTTTTCAAGTGTAAAATGAAAATTAGAATATTCAACTAAGATGGAAAAAAAAAAATCCCTTTGACGGGGAGGGAAAAAACAGTGTTAATTGCTAAAGTCGAATTCAACAAGTGACCAATTCGATCCATTTATGGTAGCGTACCCCCACAATTTTAGACTTTCAAATGAAGCAATATTGAATGGAGAAGTTCCCTACTATTTTTTAATATAGAAATAGGAAAACAGAAAGGTTAATTTCCACACCTTCAACCATGAACAAGCACCTATGCTCAGAGCCTATGCCTAGATGAATGTTCGACTGCTAGCTTCTTCAAACGTGGCAAAGGATCTTTTACGCGTATAAATGATATCCCACTTCCACCACCCCCGACTCCCCCAAGCCCCAGCCCAATACCCACGCCTTTCTTGAACGTCATAGCTTAGAGCTGTTTCTGTTCCCTAAGAAAATTTCAGCACAGGGTCACGAGGGCCTGAAACATGATCACATTCCTCCTTTCGTTCCCTTCGTTTCATAAGTTTCAGAACAAAAAGCACGCACTTTGTGGCTTCACACGACGTGTGGTGCAACGAATTCTGATAACAGATGGCATACATGCATAGGATGACTCTCTCCATTTGTCAAAAAAGCCTTACATATGATGCCAAAGTTTGCTACCTATAAATAGAACTCCCTGCAGTGCAAATGGCTTAGGAATTATTAACGTTGTTGCTTTTGTCTGTCTTTCTAGGAGCAGAGAATCATATCATCAATGGCTTCCGCCAAGGCTTATGTAGCTGCAACCCTTTTGTTGATGGTGATGATGTTTTGCTCAAAATGCTCTGCCTATTCTACTCTGGAGGAAGAGAACATTGCACCTTCGCCAGGGTTGGTTGCTGGTCTGAGCTCTGCTTTGCCATGTTCCTCCATTTCTACTTATGGGCTCTCTTTGATCTTTTATGCAGCTGGTGTCGCCCTGAATTGAGCTAGTTTCTTTGTAGCAGTGTGTCGTGGTCACACTAATGATGTTGTACCTTTATTTCTACGTACTGCTATGTTTGATGCTACGTATGTTTTCTCCGAAGAACATGATGTTCCTCTTCTCTTTTTCGGAAGGACAATGTAAGAGAATTTCTATTTGTCACAATTGCAATGCATGCAGTTGAATTAACTAAATCATCAGCAGACCTGATTCAAATTTTGATAAACCGAGACATAAGCGATCTGGTCCAGATCGAGCCCAATCAGGAAAGCCTCTCACAGCAGCTTTGAACAACTTTGTTTTTAGCGAATCAGTCCTCTCAGAAATTGTTAATTCTATCTCGAGCCCTGTGCGTAAAGCCTTTGGGTTCAAAGCTCCCAATGCATTTTATATTTTGATTTAAGAACACCAAAAAACAAAAACCTGCTTTGAAGAAGACCCATCTTTGTATGGGGCTCTTGCGTACAAAACCTTTTGAATCATATCGGGTTTTTCTTATACTTGAGGAACAAGGGAGAATTCAAGAATAGTGAACTTCTAAATTCTTCTTTCTTTTCTATTTTAGTGCCAAATTTCTAAGTTCTAACTAGATACCAGATTCCTTACCTTGCACGGTTTCTAATTCTACGTGACTCGTCTTAGTTCCACATTGGAATGTTCAAGAGAAACAAAGGCAACTTATGAGCATGCTGATTATAGGTTGGAGATGGTTCCCTTGAGGAGTAATTAAACGCCTACAATTCTAATTCAAATTTTCTTTTTCACATTCATTGAATTTGGTTTTGCATGTTAATTCAAATACCAAAATCTAAGTTTAGTTTGCATGGTTTTTCATGGTCCTTAGTTCTTTTTCCTCTTATAACTTTTCTTTGTCATGAAAATCTTTTTCTAGGAAGTAGTTGCTTCATTAACTTTGGCACCAAATAACACAGCTAGTCTAGTATCAAAAAGGGAGTCGATAGTCTGTACATTTGTATGGATATGTGAACCTTGCAGCATTGTCAATTTTATTTTGGAAAATATTTATATAAATTCAGGTTTTCTTGAATTACAGCAAAGACTAAAGTTTTAAACATTTTAAAAAGTATAATGCATGACATGTTTAGTACAATTTCTTTACACAATAATCTATGAAAATTTAGGGTATATAAGTTTTTTTTTTTTTTTTTTGCATTATACACATCATCATTACGTTTGGATTGTTCACAGACATGAAAGAAAAAACTTGTTAAAGAAGAGAGCAATTGTTATTATTATTATTATTACTAGGTTGATGTCAATTTCAATAATTTTTTCAATTTTCTTGCATTCAAAAAGAATTCAGATAAAGAGATAATTTTAATATTTAAAAGAATAAAAAATTTAAATAACTCTGATTTTTTAAAAAAAATTCAATTCAAATAACAATGATATTTTTAAAAAAAAATCTTGAAATTTTTAAAAGGGATGGAATGTATAAATATAGAATAATACTTTTAGAGTTCTTAAAAAGATGAAAAATTAAAAATTAAAAAGAATATAATTTTAGGAGGTTCAAAAAGGTTAACATAATGATTAGTTCAATGAATTCAAATAAATCAAATGAATGTAATTGTCAAGAGTATTTTAGGAATTTAAATAGAGAAAGTAAATAATAGTTAAACAAAAAAAAGCACAAAAAATCAAAAACTTCTTAATTAAATTTTCTTTGATTTTAAAAACGATTCTTAGTTTTAATGAGATGGCTATAAAATGAGGTGGTTTTTTTGTCCCGTAAAAATAGTTCCAATGATAAAATATTAATAGCTAACATAAGTGGTTCAACTCCAAAAAAACAAAAATTAAATAAAGGTGTCAAAATTTGATTTATTGAGAATCTCTCTTCCCCCTCCACCATCAGTGTGTGATAATTTAATTAAATATTTAAAATAATTAATTAATTAATTATATATTTTATTAAATACATTTGATGATAAATAATAATTAATTAATTAAAGCGTGATTAATAAAATATTGTTATTATCAATTAATTATTTAAATATATATTAATTTTTTAAATAAATTTTAAATAAAATACTCATCTAATTATTAATAATATTTTATATTTAATATATAGTGTAAAAATAAATTATAATTAATTTAAACTTTATATTTATACTTAACATTTTAAAATTCAAAATTCATTGATTAAATTTATTTTTTATTTTTTTATTTTAATTTTATTAAACAAATCATAAATCATAAATTATTTTAAATGAAAATTATAAATTAATTCAAAAGAACCATACAATACTTATATTTTAAAATTAGAGATAAAATTAAAGTAAATATAAAATGTATATAAAGATATTATTAATTATATAAATCTTAAATTCATTTATTTGTGCATTACAATCATTTCAATTTAATTAGATTCTTTGATTTTAAGTAATCTTGATGCCTTCTTGAATTTTTTATATTTTTAAGGGATTAAAAAAATATTTATTACACTTTTCCATTTTACTTACAAAAAAAAAGGCACACACCCAGAAGCGTTATAATCTCAACCGCTTTCTATAGCCCTTTTCTCCTGCGGCGCCGTTATTTTCTTCCGGCTTCGACTCTCCTTTGGTGTCATCAGAATTCCTCCGACCTATCTGCAACTCACTGTACCTCACAATCCTCATGGCCTTTGCCGCAAAATCGTTTCTTCAATCAATAACTCGCTACATCAAGAAGCCATGGGAGATCACAGGCCCGTGCGCCTCCCCGGAGTACCGATTGGCAATACCAAAGGCCACCAAGTACCGCGTCTTTTGCCAAGATAAGAAAACGGGTAGCTTTTCGTGTTTAACTCTTTCTCAAAAAATCTTTACTATTTCTCCCTCTCTGGCTGTTTTCTTTCTTCACGTAATTGTTTTTTGTTCTCATGTTTTTTTCCTCTGATAGTGCTAAAAGATGTGTTTTTTTTTTTTTTTCCTTAACAGATTGGATTGAAGTTTTTATTTGGGTTTGGTTTCTGGGTTTTGATTGGATGCCGTTTTTGTTGTGCGATTGCAGGAATTGTTGATTTTGATTAGGGGCTTGGTAAGAATTAAGCTTTTCCGTGGATGATGAAGTTCGGGTTTTTGCTGTTAAAAACTGGGTTCTTGCCGAAGAATTTCGTATCGAGTTTCCAATAATTTGGCTGTTTCGTTCAAAATTTGGGATTTACAGGGGTCTCCGGAAGGACTCAGTTGTAAATTTTGAGTTATAGGCCGAAATTTGTGGTCGGTGGGTTGGATTTTTTGCTATTTTGGCAGATTTCGGTAGCCGCTTGGGATAATTAAGATTCTCAAAAGGCGTATTCATGGATTTTGGGGGGTTTTTTTGACCAAATTTTCGCTAGGTTATTCTGGTATGTGAGCTCTTTTTGCTTTTTTTAGTACTAGATTGTATATATGGCTTTTCGGTGGAAGCTTAAAGGTGTGGTATTGGGAATTATCTGACCATTTGCTGTGGGCATCTCTAGGAAAAGTTGCAATCCATTGTCCTGTATCTGGTCGGATTTCCACATTAACCAGAGCTCGTTGGTTTTTGTGGTGGAGAGTCATTTACTAACATAAGGGGACAATAGGAAGGGTTGTTCAGATACGCAAGCTTTTGATTCATATTGCTGAGAATGGATGCTCGTTTGAACTTGAGTGTGATGAAGATACCCTTGTTGAGGCTGTTCAAAGACGCCTAGAATCATCAAATACATCAAGTACTTCTCTCTCGGGACCAACACCGTAACCGCCCACCTATCAAGCAAACCATTTTGAAGAGCTGACATCAAGAAGATGATGAAGGAGCAAACTTTTGATGTGAATGACTTTCCGAGACCATACTTGATTGCTAAGGTTGTCGAGGATAATGCAATCGGCGAAGGATAGCAAATGTAATCGCAGAGGACTTCACCAGGGCATCATTACCTTTAAAACACCATTTTTTCGAGGATCCATTTTCCATCCCCATTACTTCTTCTTGAGTCCGCCCTTCACACCCCAGTTCTAGTTATTGTAGCACCGATGAAAGAGCAAAACCCTTCCAATATGAAGGGTGAAGACTGAAAAGGAGTTCACCACCTAGCGCCAGTAAAACGGTTTGTGATTTTGACTTCTTCTTAAATAAAAGAAGAAGTCTCCGAAATTTGAATTTATTAAATTCACATAATTTTATCTCATTGAATTTAGATAACTCTGATTAATTCTATTTTATCTGAATATAATCTAATATTAAAAAAAAACCTTTAAAATTTCATCACTAATAAAAAAAATTTTAAAAATTTTAAATTCATTGTCATGTATCAGTGTGGAAGAGTATCAGGTGTTATAACATAAGTTTTTGTCGCTCTTATTTTATATATATATATATATATATATGTATATTTGGAAGCTTTTAGAAATTAGATCTTATTTTCACAAATTACAAGTCATATATTGAATGATTAAATGTTTAACCAATGGCAAAAGGACAATTCATGTTGTATTTTTTTTAATAAATAAGTACTTAATTGTAATAAGAAAAATGACGAAAACCATTACATTGCATCCAAGCAGCCATCTAATCTTTCTTCCAAATATAATAAAAGAGGAGAATTGAGAAAGTGAGATATTCTTGAAATCTAAAAAATAAAAATTACATAAGGTAGGGTTGAATCCTAATTTCTACTCTCCAGATTGCGCTGCCTAAGATTAGTGTTCATTGTAAGTAGCCCACTAAATTCCTTTTCCACCTTTTGTCTTCTTCCTTGCTTACATTTTTCAGATCTTCACTCTCCTTCCGGAAACACTTTCATGGCCGCTACAATCTGTCGCAGACTCGCCTCCTCCAAACTTCTGAAGCCCAAAAGATGTTCGCTTTTCTCCTCCACCAACCACCACTGCAGCTTCGCTTCCCGTCAATTCTCGATTCTAAGCTTTTCAAGTCATGGCTTAACTTCGCCCAGTTCCGCCCCATTTGAGACGCAGTTACCATTTCACCAGAAATCCAGTAATCCTGACTGCAATTTTGGAAAAACTCACGAATTTTCAACCTCAAGTCAGAGTCAGGCATCTTTTGATGAGAACTTTTCTTTAAACCCTAAACCCCGTCACGCAGTATGTGAACGAAGTGACCGAATTTTCTTCAGATCATGCTCGATTTTGATTCGGAAAGACACAATTCTTCAACAAAATCATCAAAGTTTAGCACGGAAATGGCTATCATGCGAAAAACCCAGATACTTATCAACCTCGAAGGATGCATCGTCAGATCCGGAAAAGAAAGAAAATCCGAATGAATACCCAAGCCAGAACCCTGACTTCAAGCACCAAGAAATAACTGGACCGACAGTTGAGCGGGACGTCTCGGCCTTAGCCAACGAGACTCGTGAAGTTCTTGAAACAATGATGAAAACAATGTATAGTTTGAGCAGAACATTGGCAGCTGTGGGTTTAATTCACCTTGGTCTTGGAGCTTGGATTTCATATATCACCAAGTCTGCTCCAATTTTTGAAGTTTCAGTACAGAGTATTTTGGCATTTGGCCTTCCATTCTCGTTGGCGTTCATGTTAAGGCGGGCATTGAAGCCAATGTACTTCTTTAAGAAAATGGAGGAACAAAGTAGGCTGCAAATTCTGACCCTTACCCTTCAGGTGGTTAAGCAGTTTAACTTATTTTTTGTTCGAAGTCGTGGAGTTTCCTACCTATGCATTGCTGGTGCAACTATTGGGTTAATTTCTATTGCGTTAGCTAGATGATATTTGTTGTTAGTTTCTGTAGAATGATAATCATAAATCTCATTAACTGTTTGGTCTGATATGGATGGCCAGAGTATGGTGAGTTTTCGTTGGTTTTAAATGTACTCTCTTTTGTTGAAATAGAAGAAGGCCTTTATAGAATAAAAGTTTGTGGATAATTTTCAAAAGATGGGGTAAAGATTAAGGGAGTAATTAGCTTGCTTTAGTGTTTATTGCCACCTTAGTACATAGTGAATGCAAATGTGATATAGTTCCTGGCTTACTATTTTTATTATAGTATCCATGCCAAGAGTTCCACGTATGGTCTTCAAGATGACAATCCCAACCCTGGAGCATTACCTCTTTATTGAGTGCAGCCGTGTGCTTGGAATGTTGGGTGAATTCAAGTAATTTGCACAGAATACCAGAGCCAATTTGTATATTCACATGGTTTCACTTACTGCTTCTATGATTCCCCCCTCCTTTTCCGGGGACAATTTTTCATTTGAAGTACATTATATCAGAGGAATAGGATAATACTGTCTATAAGCATGTAATGGAGAAATAATTGTGCTAAGTATCCAAGTGAAACTTATACATCACTTTGAAACACTGATAAATCACTTGTCACAACAAATTTATGTTGGGTTCTGAATCCTAGATAGGAGATGATAGATATTGTGAAAAGCTATCTCATGTTTGGCTAGGTTCTAGAATTAGATTATTATACAGCAAGTGTTGTTTGAGACTTGGGAATCTTTAGACTCTGCCAGCTCTTTGGCAGCCATCATTGGAGTAAGAAATCTTAATCTGTGACCAGATGATTAGCCTAAAGTTAGGAAATTATTCTATCATGAAGTACGGTCCTTTGGATTTAATATTATGGTTTCCCAATATTGTCATGCATCCAAAGATGCCTAAACCTGGATGATAGCATTGCGTGGCCGTTTCCTCCTTAGGCAAATATCATCTCTGAGAATTGTGACTTATGCAACACTTTATTTAATTACTGAAAGCATTCAATAAAAGAATGTAGTATCTTATGATTTATTCACCAGCTTGTAAAGATAAAAGTGCCCTGTTTGGATCATGAACTTTGTGAGAGAGGAATGTCCAATCGCACACAAGGTACGAAACAAAGATCAGTTTTTAGCTGCTGTGGTGACAAAGGCCTGGCTGGCATGAGGATGCCTGATAGACTCGGATGAGCGGTAGGCTGCAGATAAGGGCCTTTTGAAAAACCATTGAGAACCACCTTTCCCCTGCTTCTATCAAGAAAAAAAATCAGATGATGTGAGCTCTTAACTTGACAACAGCTAAATCTAGGGCACTCCATAAGGACGAGGTAGAACGCAACTGGACATTTTTCTGGGGGCAATGGTTCTTTCTAAGGGTGCTCCCGATTCCGGATTCGAAATTTCCGGTTTGATTCTTTCAGTGCGGTTTGGGAAGGTTTTTGTACAATTCGAAGTTGTTCTTGGTACGAATATTGCACTAGAAAATTTTTGAACAGTTCAGTTCGAATATTGCACTTCGAAAAAAGTCATAAGTTTATAAATTTTTTCATCAATTTTTTTTTATCTAATTATTCAAATCAGATTGTTTATTCTCCAGTCTTGTAAGTAATCCTAATTCTTTCCCATTCTCTGTTGGGGATTATTTTTTTTTTTTTTAACATCTGTAATGAGATGTGGGTCCAACTCAGAAAATTTGCTTGATAAGGAATGCATTTTAACCGAGCTACCAACTTGTCATTTGCACTTACAACGTATAGTTGATAGGGTTTTTGCTTGTCACTTGCAGTAAGTTTGGCAATGGTGAAATGTGGGGGGAAAATGTGGGAAGAAGGGGGGAGGAAATTAACCCTGTATTGGGGGTAGAATATATAAGTGTTTGAGGAGGAGAAGTAAATGTGAAAGTAAATGAGAAAATTTTCATTTTATATTTAGTTGGAAGTAAATATGATAGGAAAGTAAATTAAGAAAAGAAATAACTCCCCTCAAAGTGAAAAGCTGGGAAGGTGTACTTTATTTTGTTAAATTGACAATTATACTCCACAATTTGTTTTCAGAATCCCTTCTATGGTAAATGAAGAAGAAAAAACCCAGTCACAACCTGGCAGTTTCTTTTAATTAAAAAAAAAAAAAGAAGACGAAGGAGAGAGAGAGAGAGAGAGTCCAAGCACGACTCTCCATGACTACATTTCCACACACATCTTCTCAATTCTGTGTTCACTCTCTGAACTTCAGAAACTATGAAGGAGAACATAAATGGTACATCAAACCACAAAATTATAGCATAAGCAAAACATCACCCATATTCATCTTCAGTTTCAGTTTCATGTTTTGGGATCTGATGATTTTCATAGAGAAAGCTATGTTCCGAAATTAGATAAATCTTTTGGCAGATTGAAGGAGAAAGATAGAAGGTGATTGAAGGTAATAAGGGTATTGCATCAATTGTTAAAGCAAAGATTAGAAGAGGAATCCAAAATTGATAGAAGTGAAGAAAGAAAGGAGAGAAAAGAGGTATGAAGAAGAAATAGAAGAGAGAGGGAAGGAAGGAGCATGGCAATGAAGAATCAGTGGTAAGAATGTCAAGGAGAAACAGCGAGGGGGGAACTGTCCAAGCCGTCCAAAAATGGAGGAGCTAAAAATCCTCTATGAAGCTCTTCCCTCCATATTAACTTCTGCACTCGTGCTCCAACCAAACAAGAATATTTTCTCTTTTATTTTTATATTTTCTTCCCCTACTTTTTTTACTTCCCTCATTTTAGTCTAACTAAACATAATATAAATAAAATTAAAATATAAATATATCTTTTATTTTACATTTTACAATAATTAATAATAAATTTAATACAATGAAAGAATTTTCATTTACTTTCTCTAATAAAAATAAAAATACTACTTTCCTTTCCACTTCTCCCCTCCTTTGTAAACCAAACAAAGCGGAAAGTATATGCTTCATTTACATCGTTCCGAGAGAAAAAAAAAGAGTAAAAAGTAAATCAGTAGGGATAGAAAATATGCTGAAAAAGATTTAAACCGTCCAAATGAGGAGATTAACATTATTTTTTACTATTCAGAGTTAAATAATAAAGGAGAGAAAAAGAAATAATACTTCGTCGGTCAAATCACCATCTTAATACAAAATGAGTCTTTCTAATACAAAAGGCAGGGGCATCTCTCTCCCCTCCCCCAGCCCCACCCTCCCCAACAAAAAAAGACCTTACCACAACAAAGCAAAAACAAACAAAAACACTCTTCTTTGCAGCATCCGTATCTTAACAATTGATGAATTAAAAAGGAACCAAAATTAAAAAAAAAAAAACCCGCTGAATTTAGTTAGATAAAGCCACATGTTATTGATAAACAAAGGAAAAAGTGCAAACTGAAGCGACATTATCTGCATTTTCTTCTTTCCTTTCATTTCCCCAACCCTTCTCTTTCTTTTCTCCCCTGGAAAAATGAACAATTTATGCGTTCCGTCTATTCACAGATTTCAACTACCCCACACGCCCAACGGCGATCCAACTTCTTCTCTCTACAAAACGATGTAAAGGGGGAAAGCTAAATAACTGAATTAATAATTTCTTGGGGCACTAATCCACAAAACCTCTGATCCGTTGCTCAACTAGCTAATTTCCCGAACCAAATAGAGAACATCCAAAAGCACAATGAGAGGGATGACTGTTGCAATACCCTCTTCATGAATATAAATCCCGATTTGTCAATAGGACTCGTGCCCCCGAAGAAGATGATGTGGGGTGGGGTGGGGTGGGGGGCGCGGGTGTGAAATTCAGTGATCTAAGTAGCACCAGAACTTCCATTTGTTTTTGGCTCCATTCGGACATATGTGAGACTCCGAGGAGTGGAAGGTGGAATGCTAATAGCAGAGGCTGGACCAGTCACGTCAGCAGTAGTACACTGTGCATCTCGCTTCCATTGCATACTCCTTGCACCAGGTTTAATTGGGAGGCGAGTGCGGTATCCACCAGGGATGCCCCTTGGGAAAGGAACCCTACTAAATCGAGAAACAGGGAAAGGAGATGCCCTGGCCACACGGGGCCAAGTCATTATAGACAAAGCTTCTGGCTGAGCGGAGCTTTTTCGCACAACCTGGAAAAGAATGATCATATGCAAAGTTGGTCAAATAACCTCAAAGTTAAAAAGCAAAGAAAATATTCTTAGCACATAAACTTAACTACCAGACCAAGCATAGAATCATGATCTCTCCCGCACAAAGTATTCAAACTTAAGATTACTTAAAATAAAGCTGGACACAAGTAAAAGAATCAAAGCAACCAAAGATAGAAGCTGCTTTAAATAAAGCTATTGCTATATGAATCAATTAATTGCATGGATGTTTTTTACTTCATAATGCAAAAGCTTTCTTAAGAATGATTGCAACAGACCCAGTAGAATCGCATTCTAAAAGAATTCTATAGCCTGAATGCCAAATGGCAGCAGAACACACTGAATTTCAGAAGCCCATGGAAGCAATTCAAATTCACATGGGAAAAAAAAATGCAGACAAGGGAACGTATCAAAACACTATGTCTTACATGATTTTGACTCTGCAACACTATAATAGACAACAACCTAGATGCCTTTTCTATACTTGCTGCCAAATTTACAGTGTGTTCCATGTCCTGAAACTGCCTATACAGAGGACAATAGTACAGCATCTTGCTCATTCCTCCATATGTCCACAAATTTGCACACTAGAGTCATCAGTACAATTGTTCATAGCAGATCTGGGTGAGCTTAACTGAGTGCCCAGCCAAAGGTAAATCCCCTATTTACCATGTCATATATAAGTTCAGTCAACCAAAGCACACGCCTTGCATTTATTTGTACGGCTTTCAAAATTCTGTTGGGGTTGGTTTTTTGGCTGCCGAAAAAGGAGGAGGGGGTTGGGGCTGGTTTGTACAGGGTAACCATTTTCCCATCCACAATTAACCCCTAACTCCCACAAATGCTACAGCTTCTCTTCATTATGGCATACAAATAAAATAGTCAAAGCTAATATCTACATTGCAAAAATACACCCAATTAATTGGACTCGTCTTCTAAAGGCACCTAACTTGCAACAATACCTAATTGTTACCTATTCAAACACGGAATATTGGTGTTTTTTTTTTTTTGGGAATTAAAAATGGACCACTTGCAACAATACCTAACTGTCACCTATTCAAACATGGAATATTGGTTTACAGAGTTTTTTTTTTTTTTTGTGGGGGAATTAAAATGGTCCATTTTTAACATATACAGTATACAGAAACAAATACATACTCCCAAGCAAATGGAAACAAAGTTTGGCAACTTTACGTAATCATAACATAAACATCTATTACTCTCATACCTTAAGAATACGTGACATGAAGGAAGTTCCATCTAACGATAAAGCGTTATCTGCAGCCTCCTTTCTTGCGAACTCAACATAAGCTGACCTGTTTAAGGAATGCAATTTAGATAAAGGATTAGGAGACACTCCACGTACAAATGCAGAAAAAGATATAGCATTTGCATCTGAAACAGCTTACCCTTTAGGCTGCCCTGTCGCAGCATCAATTAAGATAGTCACTTTTAATACCTCCCCAAATTTGTTGAAATGCCGTGAGAGACCATCCTTGGTGGCAGCAAAGTGAACCTAGTGAGAGAGAGAAAAGAGTGGGGGGAAATCAATGCATGAAAAATGCATACTTATTTGGTCCAACATGTTTTTTTCATTCAGGCTACAGAACTTTACATTGTTAACAAATATGGTACGAGAATCAGCATCTTCTGTTGGGCGACTAATAGGATTTATGCCTGCAGCAGAAAATCCAAAAGCAATGTTACAATTGATATATTTAACTACAAAAACCATGATCTACTTAAACAATAAAACAACTGATCCGATAACCAGACATAAAAGCAAATGACATGAGGTCTTTTGCTCCAGCTCTCATTATGAAAAGTACTATTGGCATTTTCCTTTAGTTTTGATGACTAAACTTTAAAATAAAAGAATTACACCAAGCATCTAAAAATATGAAGCTCACCAGCAACAGATTGAGTGTTTTGAGAGACTTTCTGCAAGCCTACTTCAAGTTTTGCCTAATCATAAGAAAAAATAAGACAGTAAGAACAAGGCTCACAAATACGAGTTTAAAATATTCTCAATGCACTCAGACAAAAGATAGACAGCACAGACATCTTACATTTCCATTCACAGATGCTACAGGATTATCATTCTCTTGCATCAGCTGCACACTAGACTTAAGAGCTACTGCCTCAGTCGCCTGTACAACCTTGCAACTGTCTACCTCACAACTTTCAGCTGCCTCCTGATAGTAAGGGGACTTCCAAGTATTCAAATTTCCAGATGTATTCATTAACTTCTGAGAGGTATTAGAAATAGCCCCTGACTGATCCTGGTTCTTCACTGGTTTATGAACTAATTCCTCAGCATTTTTAGCTAATCTGCTGTGGACTGTTACCGAGTTCTCTCCCTTGTACCCACCAGATGTCCCAGTCTGAGATGTGCCCACAACCCCTTGCCTGAATACTGCATCATTAGCTTCGTCATGAGATGCAGGAACGGTTGCCATCCTTGTGTCACTTTGCAAAATTGACATATTCCCAGTGATTGGCCTACTACAATCATTTCTCTTATCATTAGTAGACCTAGTCCACTCCCTTATATTGCCATAAGCTTCATCTTCACCATCATCAGCAACTTCATTTCCAAATTCTGATAACTGATTCAAGGTATCTGATTCATCAATAGCACGACCAAGTCTATCAAACACATTACCTGAGGATCTAACTTTTGTTACATCTTTTGCAGCTTCAGCTACAGCTTTAATAGCAGCTGCCATGGCATTGGGCACTCTAGCTACAGATCGGATTCTATGTGGACGTTCTTCAATTTTCAAATCCTCCCTGGATGTAGATACCACAGAACGAAGGCGCTTAAGTGAAGGTTCAGCAGTGGAATTCAATGGTCTTGAAGTAGCAACTGCATCTCGAACAGCAAACTGCAGCAGTCTTCGAGGTGCATTAATTGTTGCTTGAGACACTACCTCTCTCTGTCAAAAATTAAACAAACACATGAGGACGAGTAGACTGAGTGGCTACCCTATTTTCCTCCAAAAGTAAAACTAGCAGCACGACTCACCCCAGAAATTGCAGGATTTCGCAATAAATTCACAATATTTCCCTGTGGCAACAATTTCTATTATGTCTAAAGCTTGTATATTTGAATGGAGAAATGGATAAGAAGTTCTATTGCAAAAGCAAAAAGAAGAAAAATAATCTTAGTAACTCATATTCTGCAGTTTTTTTTTTTTAAATGAACCATAGAAGTATGCTAATCCTTCAGTTTGAAGTATATACTTGATAACAGAAGCATTTGTGTAAAATCAGTCTTCTTCAAGACAATTCTTTTGCAGTAATATTTTGCTTTTCCAATATCTAGAAAACATTAGATTGATAAATTGAAAACTCCCATTCATGTTTTGGGGGGAAAATCTAATACAATGTCCTGCAAAACAATCATTAATTATGCAGTTTAACATTAAATTTCACCATTGCCCATCCAATAGAATACATAACCAAACCCATGAAAGGGAAACAACTACTAATGAGTTCAAATAAGAATATGAAAAAACTGACCAAATCTAAAGCTCAACAAGCAGTTAAAATATGCCCTCTCTGGCATAAAAAAATAAAGAGGAGCAATGAAGATAAAGTCACATACCCACTTCAACAATGCAGAAGGAAATTAACCACCCCCCCTTCAAAAAAAAAAAAAAAAAAAAAAAAGAGTTTGACAGCCAGCATATGGAAGTGAAGATACCAGAGAGATAAAAGTACCAAAACCAAATAGAACAAATTTAAAGTTTCTCACCAGTACAAAAAAGCAACAGCTGTCACTCTTTCTTATGAAACAATATTAATGCGTAAAAACCCTCTACTAGGATGAAGGGGAAATAATAAAACTACCTTGTTTTGCTGTCGTTCTTCAGGCCGCCTTCTTTTTCTGTGAACAACTGGCTGAGGAGAAACTGATCTTTTTTCATTACCAACTTTACCGTGACTTTCCTCCTCAACATGGATGTTGTCAACTACAGAACTACGCAAAGGAAGTCGTTCAACTTCATCCCTCGCTAATCCTTTCCATTCTCTGTTATGACGGGATCCAGATGACGTACTCAGATTTACTTTTTCAGATTCAGATTCCACATGATTAGAAACATTTCTCCCAGTCTGCCCTCCTGTTATTGGTCTAGACTTAGCTGCCTCATCTGCATGAGATTCCTGTGCTTGTACATAAAGATTCAAATTGGAACCCAGGTGATCCCACAACCTTCACCAATAAAATAACTTCAAAAGTTAGTATAATTAACAGTTACAACTATAGCACTATATTCTGTGATATCAACACAGTCTAAATTACCAGGACACAAAGGAATCACTATCATCATCAAGGAAAACATTCAATTCATTCCTTGCTTCATCTTTACGCCTTCCATTTTTAAGCAAAACTATCACGTATTCCTGCAAATGATAAGAGCAAACAAATGAATCTGATGTTGCAAGGAGAGAAAAGCTTTTTCTCAAAACTAGCTAGACTATCCAGAATCTGACATTGAGCCCTAAGACACACAAAACCATCACATCAACTACTCAAAAACTATGAATACTGAATCACTTGAACCTGACCAAATCATGCAATGAACCAAAACTGAGACTAATCCATCAGGATGAGGAGAAGCTCAAGCACAGAGGATGATAATAAAAATAATAATAATTTAAAAAAATAAACACAATTAAAATCTTACTCAAACAGCTTAAATTACCATCAAATATTACCTAGGTTAGACTCCCTTTCAAAATAAAACTCCCCTTGCAAATGTCTGATCTTATCTCACAAAAGAAACATGGAGCTACATCACACTACATGGCCCCGCTCCTCGCACAAGTCTCCTCAATTTCTATTCCAACTAGCCCTCAACATCCTTCCTTTTGAAACACATCAATTAACTAGGGTAATCAACTTTCTGCAGCTGAAAAATCTAATAGATCATATCTATTCCATATCTGATGAAACTTCATATCTCTGCTTCCCCCACCCCCAAAATTTGACCATTGTACATTCACCAGAAGACAAAGACCATGATTTAAGCCTGACCATGGTTTGGTTACCAATACGGACAACAAAGACCATGATTTATGCCTGACTATGGTCCGGTTACCAAACAGACACAGCTTGGAACTGTAACCATATGACTATTTCGTTAAGGTTCCCAGTTCCAAGAACTGGAACTGGCAGTTTCTGCTTGTTCAGGAACCAGCAGTTCTGATGCAGTAGAACCACAAGTTTGACATCAATTAAAATATATAAATAAATATTAAAAAGTAAAAAAGTAAAAAAATAAAGTTTATTTTTAAAAAAATAAAAATGAAAAAAATAAGAGGAAACAACATCTCTTGCATTATAGTGCTCTGCAAGTTTTTTTCTTTTTTTTCCCCCTGTTCTCTTTTGTTATTTCTTTCTTCCTTTAATTAAATCCTTATAAATACCCCTCAACCCTCTTTATAAATACCCCTGAACCCCTACCATTCCACCTCCCACCACTCTCTCTTAATTCTCATTTCTCTCTCAAAAATTATTATTAGCTTGACAAATTTTCTCAAGTCTTAATTATTTCTGTCAAAATCTCAATTCTCTCTCCCCCAAAATCTCAATCCTCCTTGCCATAAGAAGATATATTGACAACTTAACTTTAGGCAACTAAAAGTAAGGCCAAGCACCCCCCCCCCCCCACCTTTTTTTTTCTTTTAATACATCATTTTCTTAGAGAAAAAAAGAAATTTATTTTTCCTGATTGCCAACACTGCCCTGAGAACAGAACCAAAACCCAAGCCTTAACCGCTGGTTATGGAACCGTAACCATAACAGCCCTTAGGAAGTTCAATAAAGATTCCCCAAGTGGTCGAGCCTTTAACCCCATACCTAAAGCTCAAGAAGAAAATGCAAATGAGCTTAGATGAATCAAACCACACCTTTGTAGCAATTACCTTCTTTTAATAAGTCAACCAAAAATTACTCTGCAATCCATCACAGGTGCTAAGCCCCAGGGGGTAGTGACAATGTAAGTGGGGTAACAAAAAGAGAGAAAAAGAAACAAACTTGTTGTAGTGCAGAATTTCTAAAGAGAAGGCACAAGATCCTAATAGATAGCAAAATTGACAAATTCGCAAATAGGGTGAGGAAAGGAAACTTCTCTAGCTTTCATCTCCAATTTGGAAAACATTATTTGGCTTTTCAGTTCATATTAGGTTAACACCAATAGTAGCATTTTGCTTTTTTTCTTAATTCCCCTCTTTCAAAGTTGATCAACAGCAGCAATAAGTCCCATATGGTCATGCTTCAAAGTAGTAGAATTTCTTTGCTATTACATAAAAACCTTTACTCAAAATTAAAGTAACACCATATCACTTTCCAAATCTCACCAATTATAACCTTAAGATTTCATCACAGGGTTCTTGATTGAGGTCCTTAGTTTAAGGTAGTTTCCCAGACAACCAGTTTCGGTAGTATGACATGCCTTCCATATTTCATGCAGAGAAGAACAATATTAAGGCATTTCGCACCAATCTAGCATGATCGCCCAGATGTAATCTCTCCCCATGTGACAACAAATACATAGAAACAGAGGGACACTATGATAGGAAGAAACTGATCAAAATAAACAATCTTAAAATGAAAAGGAAAAATGAAAATTTTCTAACTATCCAACCGAAATTAACAGATTATCGAATGCCTACAGAATAATATGTCAACCATCATTATTCACTTTCAATTAAGAAATTTCTTATAACTTCCAACAACCAATGGTCGATTCCAAACACAAGTTAATTTGCTGATGAAATCTCAGTACAAACAAAGAAGGACAAAGACACACACGGACATCCCAATAATTGGAAAGCACGAGAATTGCAGCTTGTACCGCATTTCAAATAAAAAATGATAAATACTGCACGACAATCAGAGTTTCTAAAAGTTTTGCAAATAAAACCCTAAAAAATCGTACCACAAGAGTGTCGTCTGTGTATTCCCCCATGAACTCCTTGAGCTTTTCCTTAACTTCCTGTCGCAACTTCGCAACTCCTTCACTGCTAAAATTCACCCTGAATGTTCGAGCCTCGCCATTTCCATCATCAACGTCCATTTTTCTCACCGACCAAGAAACCCTAAATACTTACCCCAAAATCCCACTGGCCTCAATGCTCATATATAGTCGAAAATTTATATCTAAATCATCAATTCCCTAAATGATACAAATACCAAAAACCTAACTCGATAAAATTACGGCTATTATAGAAAATAATCGAGATAAGATGATAAAAAACGGTGTTGTTGGAATGTGAAGAGTTTTGCACATAATTTCTTTTTTTTTTTCTTTCTTGTTTTCCTTTTTTCGGATTGATTTTGAGGGTTTTTGCAGAAAAATTTCTCGAATTGAGAGAGAAAGAGAGAGAGAAGAAAACCCCAGAAGCAGCTTTGGGGTCTCTGGGAGAGAGACTCGTGAGAGCGAAAAAACTGCATTGGGCGCTACGTAAGCTTTTATTTGATGGGTCAGTGGAGAGATTTGGGCGTAAACTGAATTATTGAAAGTTTTGCGCATAAACTGAATTACCGTAAGTTTTGGGACTCGGAGGATATAGTAGAATAATATAGTAGAAATATCATACTTGCAAAAATAATACTCTTATTTGAATATGTAAGTAGTAATATGTTATGAAATTTTGATAGCGTTAAAATAAAATCTACATACTAGGAAGTCTTTAACTATTATTTGTATAAGAATTTCGTCAAACTTCTCTCTTTCTTTTCTCTTACAATTTTTCCTAACAACTCTTTCAGAATTGGTATATTTTTTAAGCTGGAAAAAAGCTCTATTTATAAAATTCTTATTAATAGAATTCATTATCTTCCACTAATATGCATTAGTAATATCTCCATTAACTCTTAATAGTAGACATTCATATCCACTAATGAAATTAGTGGAGCTTCCACTAATTCACTAATAATTCACAACACTCCCCTTGGATATCCATTATATAAAGAATATGCCTCATTAAAATCTTACTAAATAAAAATTTAGTAGGAAAAAAAATCTAGTGAAGGAAAAAGAGTACATTATTCTATATGTCTATTTATTACTTTCCTTGATGAGATGATTCCTTTAAATCTTTTAACCAACGCATACCGATTTTATATCTCAACTTCTCAAATGTTGCAGTCGATAAAGTCTTCGTGAAAATATCTGTAAGGTTGTCACATGACTGAATTTGTAGCACATCAATTTTACCTTTCTTTTAAAGTTCATGAGTAAAGAAGAATTTTGATGAAATATGTTTTGTCCGATCTCCTTTAATATATCTTCCTCGTAATTGAATTATGCAAGCTGCATTGTCTTCATAAAGAGGAGTTATAATATTTCTTATCGATGATAATTCACAACTTTCTTGGCTATAATGAATCATTGATCTTAACCATACACATTTTCGACTTACTTCATGAATGGGTATAATTTTAGTATGATTGGAAGGAGTAGCTATTATAGATTATTTTGATAATGCTATGATATAGCAGTATTTTCACATGTAAATAGATAGTCCGTTTGAAAACGTGCTTTATATGGATCCAATAAATAGCCAATATCTGCATAACCTATCAATGTTTGACTGATTTTATTTAAATAAAATAATTCGAAATCAATTGTACCTTGGAGATATCGAATGACTAGTTTAATTCCATTCCAATGTCTTCGTGTTGGTGAAGAACTAAATCTTGTTAATAAATTGACAGCAAAGACAATATCAGGTCGTGTATTATTAGCAAGATATATCAATGCACCAATTGCACTGAGATATGGTACTTCAAGACCAATGAGTTCTTCGTCATCTTCTTGAGGTCGAAAAAATCCTTATTCACATCTAATGACCGGACGATCATTGGAATACTCAATGGATGTGTTTTGTCCATGTAAAATCTTTTTAGAACTTTTGTTGTATATGTTGATTGATGAATAAATGTTCCACTTTTCAGATGTTCAATTTGTAAACCAAGGCAAAATATAGTTTTACCAAAATCCTTGATTTCGAATTCTCTTTTTAAATAATCAATTGTTTCTTGGAACTCTTCAGGAGTTTCAATAAGATTAATATCATCAACATATATAGCTACTATCACAAATTTTGAACCAAAGTTCTTAATAAAAACACATGAACATACCTGGTCATTTTAAAATCTCGCTTTCAATAAATATTCACTAAGAAGATTGAATCACATGCGCCCGGATTACTTTAAGCCATATAATGATTTCTGTAACTTAATGGAGTAATTTTCACGAGGATAATGTTTATATTCTTCAGGCATGCGAAACCCTTCAAAAAATTTCATGTAAACATCATTTTCTAAATTTTCATACAAGTAAATAGTGACAACATCTAATAGGCGCATATCTATCTTTTCATGTACTGCCAAATTGATAAGATATCGAAGTGTAATAGTATCAAGAACAGGAGGATAAGTTTTATTATAATCAATACCTAGTCTTTGTGAAAAACCTTGGGTTACTAACCATATTTTATATCGTACGATTTCATTATTTTAAGTGCGCTTTTGCACATATCCATTTGTAGCCAATAGATTTTATACCTTCCGATATTCGGATTACAAGTCCGAAGACTCATGTTTTGTCAATGCATTTAGCTCCGATTAAATCGCATCTTTCTATTGTCGCCAATCTTTTCTATGTCGACATTCATCAACTGATATTGGTTTAGGGTTATTATTATCCTGTGTAACATCAATAGATATATTATATGCAAATATATTATCAATAATTGTTTCTATCTACTTCTAACTTCTACCGGAAGTGGTATAATAAATAAAAATTTTAATGTTACTTTCATCAACTTCTGGTTCTTTGTCATCAGTTCTCTCTTGGTCTTTATCATTTTTTTTCTTCAATATAATCATCTAATCATTTAATCCTCTTTTCTTTATAGGATATTTATCTTTAGAACTAAGAGGTCGGCCACACTTCTGGCGTGCTTTTTGAGGGACGGGAAAATAGGGGAAGCATGCAATGACGGAAAAAAAACAGAGGAAAAAAAATTGCAAGCCTTAAAGGCCACACGAAAGCGTGAAGTTTATACCTTTGCGCTCTTTCAGCCTACTAGGATGAGTAGAAGTGGATTGAACGACGGGAATCGCTTCGCCTTGCCCACTTGAAGAAGCTTCCGGTTGAAAATCCGCTAGCCTCCTACTTCGCCTTGTTTGCATGAACGCCAAGCCTTTCAGCTCTCAGAATATTTCTCTACCCAACCTCTAGTCGGTGAACACAACAGTGAAGAGGAACGGTCTCAAATCTCCTTGGTTCTCTTGCTATTGGTTAGCAAAGCTCCAAGGAGAAAACATAGAAGAGGGAGGCGTGAGAGACAGAGAGAGAGAGACGCGAGTCTCTGTTAGTTAGGGGAGATTAGGGTTTTTCTTTTTCCAGAGACTCGTTTATTGGTCAGCCAAAATTAGGTCTTTCAATATCTAATAAACATATCTCCGGGATATCATATTTCAAAACACTTAGATGTTATCCTGAGAATCAGTTTGGCTTAACCCTAAACTCTTCTTAACCGTATTTGGAAAAAACCCTACGGTCCAAGCTATTGGGCCAAAATAATATTTATTATTTCTCTTTGACCAAAAAAGCCCAAAATAATAAATATTAATTATTTATTTCCTGAGCTTATATAAATAACCCAATAAATAATTAATGAGCCCAAATAAATCAAAATAATTAATCTTTAATTATTTATTTTTTGGGCCTATATAAATAACCCAATAAATAATTAAACATTAATTATTTCCCATAGTGTAAGCCCAGGTTAATTTCTTAATTATTCATACTGGACCTAGGCCCTGAATAATTAATTAACCAATTAAACTAGATAATTAATTTCTCTCAACTCCTAATTTTATTTATTTATTTATTTTATTCCAATCTAATAATAAATTAGATATCCTGAATAAAATAAAATGAAATAAAATCCTCTTGAATTGAGACCAATTCCTCAATTCAAAATTAGTTAGGACTTATGGGTTATTCCGAGGACCAAAAAGACACATCGCATTGGCTACTAAAATGACCAAAATACCCCTACTATATAAATAGCTGTATTTTGCATTTTAAATATTTCTTAATATCACTATAAGGAAAAATTGACCCCAAGGACAATGCTGCATTAGCAAAGTCTCCTACCTACAGGTGAAATGACTAAAATACCCTTCTACACATCGCCGTACATTTAGCGTGGAAGAAGTGTACTAACACCCCTCTAAATGACATCTACCATCCTTAGGCTTCTAGTCCAATGATCCATGACTTCCTGGAGTGTTTCCGCTTTCCAAGGGAGCTACCCTAAAGCAAACATTCGAGTCATGTTTCCCAGGGCCCTGGACATTTTAGACTATTCGGACAACCACAAGGGGCAATATAGTACAGAAACTATCTTGTACAAGTCTGTCTTAACTAACTAGTTACATATATCCAACATGCAAGTATATTGGCCCTGCGATAGAACCTTAACTATAGCAAATCAAAGTATATGCTTCCAGCTTCGCCAGACCACCAACTCATACTCAGGTCGTAGAGTACTAGTCTACGCTGTAGCGGTAGTAGTTTAGGTTTCTATCATATAATACTTTTAGAAACCACTACTATAGGTCCTGTTCTACGTATTCGAAATACGATTATGTCATGAAGTGAGTGGACTACTCACTGGCTAAAGGTAAGCCATTCCCCATTTGGAATTCATAACATAATAACCTAAACATGATGAGATTCTCAATCTCATCAATAGGTTAAGAACAAATGTTTATGTGTTAAATAACCCGTAATCCATACCTTACTGTGAAAGACCACCATTCACATGGATCACTTATTTAAACACAATGGGTCTGTTCCAAACGAAAATTGTGCACAAACAAAAATAAATTCACAAACAATTTCTAAAAAATAAATTCTTTTATTAAAATATTCGATTTTACACCAGAAATCTAGTCTAAGAGGGCATACAATCCAACACTTTTGACTCAATAGCTATAGGTATAATCTTTTGTTCTGTTAGAACTTCAATTCAAATAGGAACATTTATATATGGAATATGCGATTTTGTTATTCTTTTGGAGTCAACAACAATGTCTAGCATTTGATTTGCAATGCTTTGCAAATGAATTATCTTTTGAACTTCAAGTTCACATGCGCTTGTGTGCGAATCAAGATAATTTGATAATGTTGTCCAAGTAAGATATTTCTTATGCTGTTTTTGTTCTCTCCCTAATTTAGAGAATAATGATTCTTCAAAATGACAATCAACAAATCTTGTTGTGAATACATCTCTTGTCAAGCGTTCAACATACTTGATAATAGAGGGAGAATCATATCTAACGTATATCCCATTTATTCTTTGATGACCCATCTTTATACGTTGATTTTATGCAATTGAAACATATACAACATACTCAAAATTCTTAAATGAGTAATATTTGGTTCTAAACCAAAAGCCAATTACAAATGAGAGAATTTATGATAAATAGTTGGCCTTATACGTACAAGTGCTGCGGCATGTAAAATAGCATATCTCCAGACAGATGTTGGGAGATTTATTTTTATTAATAATGGTCTAATAATTAATTGTAATCTTTTAATAAAAGATTTAATAAGACTATTTTGTGTATGAATATGAGTTATAGGATGTTCAGCATTAATCTCAATTGACATGCAATATGCATCAAAAGCATGTGATAAAAATTCACAAGTATTATCTAAATGGATATTTTTAATTTGATGGTCAAGAAATTGTGCTCGTAATTTAATTATTTGAGCAAGTAATCTCACAAACGCCAAGTTGTGAGTAGATAATAAACACACATGTGACCATTGGGATGATGCATCAATTAAGACCATAAAATATCTGAACGGTCTACATGGTGGATGAATAGGTCCACAAATGTCTCCATGAATTCGTTCAAGAAATGTCAGACTTTCACCCCCTATTTTTACTGGTGATGATTTAATAATTAATTTTCTTAGGAAACATGCAGCATATAAGAATTTTTCTAATGTCAATATCTTTTTATTTTTTAATGGATAACCGTGTGTATTCTCAATTATTCTTTTCATCATAGTAGATTTTGGATGACTCAACCGGTCATGCCAAATGCTAAAAGTAGTAAGATCAGTAAACTTCTGATTTACTAGATGATGAATTTCACTTGTACATATTTTTGTAAAATATAAGCCAATAGAAAAAGACGACAGTTTTTCTAATACAAATTTCTTACCTAAATTAATTTGAGTAATATAAAGATACTCAATATCATTTTTCTCATTTGTTTCAACATGATACCCATTTCTGCGAATATCTTTAAAGCTCAATAAATTTCTTCTGAATTTTGAAGAAAATAGTGCCTTATCAATAGTAATTGTTGTTCCTTCAGGCAACAATATACTAGCTTTTCCGAAATCTTCAATCACATTTATATTTATAGTATAAATCTCTCATTTTGATATAAGAAAAATATTTCTCATTTTTTAGTATCGTGTGTGTAGTTCCACTATCAATAATACATACATCATCATTAACAATAGCCATCTGAACAAAAATATGTATATGTAAACGTAAATATTATTAGAATATAATGAAAATTCAAAAATATCAAGGTGAGGTATTAGTTCTTTTGGACACTGCTATCACCAATTAAATGGTCTATCCTACTATTTAGGTGTTCGAAAAAATCAGATACATCCATTTGAGTAATATTAATATTAAAATCTTCAGGATTAATATCATCATCCTCAACATCAGTCACTGGATGTTGAGAAAAAATTGTTTCAACATTTTTATTTTTCTTTTTCAGTGAAGTTTGATATAATTCCACTAAATGTTTGGCCGTATGACAATTACGTAACCAATGACCTTTCATGCTACATTTATAACACTTATCCTTATAATTTTCTTGTATTTCTTTTTATTTTTTCTTATTATCTTTTTTTTCTCACTTTAGATGGTCAGTATTTCTTACAGCTTGATTGTTGCGATGATAAGGGAAATATCGAACGTATATACGCCCATAACCACGGCCACGACTACGACTATAACGATGGCTTCTGCTAGGGCCAACAGCATTTACTTTTGGGAGTACTATTGAGCCAGTTGGTCTGACTTCATGATTTTTCAATAATAACTCATTATTTTTCTCTGCAATGAGGAATGCAGTGATTAAATTTGTAAATTTTGTATACCCTTTTTCTCGATATTGTTATTGCAGGACAATATTCGAGGCATGAAATGTGGAAAATGTCTTCTCCAATATATCTGCATCAATAACTTTTTCTCTGCATAATTTTAACTTAAATGTAATTTTATACATGGCGGAGCTATATTCATTCACGGTTTTAAAATCTTGCAACCTCAAATGCAACTATTCATACCGTGCAGTTGGTAGTACGACCATCTTCAGGCCCAAGATACAACAAAGTTTCGAGAGAAATTTATGTAGAAATAGAAAACAGATAAAACCTGTAAAACTTCTACAATTTTTATAACTCCTTAATGGTCACCAATTGAGAAGTAACAACCCTTTGAAAGCGTCTCTATCCAAAAGTTACATCTTTTAAGAAATATTAAATCAGAAAAAATATAAAAAGAAAGTCTCAAGTGCCCTTTTAATATATAAATATAATTATAAAATGAACTAACCAAAGGGTCAAGCCCATATCCATTGAGAGCACTTTAGACACTACTTCTTGTGCACAATTACTAATAAAGAGCTTCAAGACCTTTATTTTTCCAATATGGGATATGATTGAATAAACTATCTATCATTCCCCCACTAATTTGTTAGTACAAGTAATTACTTTTCAAAATAAACATAATGCATACAAGAAAGTATCTAAAAGATTAAACTTTCAATTAGTATAAGTATTTCAGGATGCTAACGAAGTACATGGTGTCCTAAGATTAAACTATGACTCTTTTTGTTAGAATCGGACATACCACACACATTACATTTATGTTCTTCTATTAAATTTCTCATTTAACTTCTAGCACTACAAATGGTCTTGTGCTAGCAATCCATTTTCTATGAATATTTACAAGAATAAATCCTTTAAACTCTTGTTGAAGCGGCACCACTTCATATTCATATAGGTGGAGTTTATTTATAGACAGAAAAACTCCATTAAGAGTATAAACTCAACCTCTCTACTAATCATCACTAACAATCATCACATTTTGTATGGAACTTGATTTAGTGATCTAATAAGACACAAAACAATAACCTGTTATTACCCATTGAACTTCAACCAATAATCGATTTGATTAAGTAAAGTTGGGTTACCGTTATTGTTGTCTAAAGGATTATATTTTAGTCTCATACTATAAGTAGTCTTCCAGACTTTATCTCTTGGTAAAGCCTTAGTTAGCGAATCCGACAAACTTGCTGCAGACTTCACATAGGAGACATTAATAATACCATTAGAAATTAATTATCTAATATAACTGTGATGTAGACTTATATGTCTTGATTTTCTATTGTATATATTACTAAAAGCATTTGGCATTGTAGCCTCACTATCACAATATATAGTAACGGGTGGTATAAGCTGTGGCCATAAGCCAACTTCAAGTAACATATTTCTTAGCCATTCAACCTCTTTACTTGTTGAAGCCAAAGCTATGAATTCAGCTTCCATAGTTGAATGAGCAAGACACGTTTGTTTCTTAGATGCCCAACTAACAACACCACCTGCTATGGTAAATATCCAACCCGAGGTTGGTAATATATCACCAACTTTAGCAATCCAACTAGCATCAGAATAAACTTTTAGTATAGCAGAAAAATTTGGATAGCACAATTGTAATTTCGCTGTTCATCTAAGATAATCAAGTACTCTTTCAACCGCTTTCTAATGAGCTACAATTGGATTGTTTGTAAATCTTGATAATTTACTCACTGTAAAGGCTATATCAGGTCTTGTGCAACACATAGCATACATCAAGCTTCCTATAACACTAGCATACTTCAATTGTTCTATTGATCTAGCACCATTTTTTACTAGTTTAACACTAGAATCATATGGAGTATTATATTCTTTAATATTTAATAATTTATATTTATTCAAGAGCTTCTCTATATAGTGAGTTTGACTTAACATAAATCCATTATCATATTTGGTAACTTTAATTCCCAAAATTGTATCCACTTCTTTAAGATTTTTCATCTTAAAGGTAGAAGTAAGAAACTTTTTCGTTTCATTTATACCAAGAACATTTGTACAAAAAATAAGCATATCATCTACATAGAGACATATAATTACTCCATAATTACTAGTAAATTTAGAATAGAAGCATTTATCAACTGTATTATGCCTAAAACCATAAGATAAAATTTTTGAATTAAACTTTTCATGCCATTGTTTTGGAGCTTGTTTGAGACCGTATAAAGATTTTATAAGTTTACACACTTTATTTTCATTACTAGGAAGTACAAAACCTTCTCGTTGTTCCACGTAAATTTCTTCTTTCAAATCTCCATTTAAAAAAGCAATTTTGACATCCATTCAGTGAACACATAATTTATAAATAGAAGTTAAGGCAAATAAAACTCTAATAGAAGTTATTCTTGCTACAGGTGCATATGTATCAAAATAATCTAATCCTTTTTTCTGTGTAAATCCTTTAGCTACTAACCTAGCTTTAAAGGTTTGTAAAGTACCATCTGAATTATATTTCTTTCTAAAAACCCATTTATTTTTAATGGGGTTTGAACTGGGAAGCAAGTCAACTAGAACCCATGTATTATTAGCCATAATTGAATCCATTTCATTATTTATAGCTTCTTGCCAAAAAGCAGCATCTCTATAAGCTAAAGCTTCCTTAAATGTTTCTAGTTCATCATCAACATTTGATATCTCTATCAGTCTTTTAATTTTTTCTCTATTTCCTTCAACTAGGAAAGTAATATGATCAAGAAATATAAAATCAGGATTAAGATGTTTAATTTTTCTTTGCCTTTGACTTCTTCTTGGTTTAGACGGTTCATCAAATTCTCTTCTTTTATTAGAATTCAAATCTAATTTATTATGCTCTTCTATATGATCATGTAACATATTATCACGTACAAAGATGTTTTCAAAGAATTTTACATGAATAGACTCTACAATAACATTAGATTTAAATCAAGTAAACGATATGCTTTTGAATTTTGGGCATAACCAACAAAAATAGATTTTATATCTCTTGCACCAAGTTTTTGTCTTTGAGAATCAGGAAGTCGATAGTATGTTATACACCCTCACACTTTTAAATACTTTAAATTTGGCTTCCTTCCATTCCAGACTTCATATGGTGAAATACGAGTCTTCTTTGAAGGAATTCGATTGAGAATATGGCATGCAGTAAGTTCTGCTTCTCCCCATAAGTTGAATGGTAATTTAGCATTTAATATCATTGCATGTACCATGTCAACTAGTGTTCTATTTTTCCTTTTAGCCAATCCATTTTGTTGGGGTGTAAAAGGAGCTATTCTTTGGTGAATTATACCATGATCTTCACAAAACTTATCAAATTCACCAGAAAAGTATTCTCCGCTTCTATCACTTCTTAATATTTTAATTTTTCGTTCCTTTTGATTCTCAACCTTAGCCTTAAATTCTTTAAAAATACTAAGCGCTTCATCTTTAGCTCTTAACAAATAAATATGTGCATAATGAGAACAATCGTCTATAAAAGTAATCAAGTATCTTTTACCTCCTTTAGTTAATTTTCTATTTAATTCACAAATATCTGGATGAATCAAATCTAACATTTTATGCATATGTTCTTCTTTAGGAAATGGTTTCCTAGTAATTTTAGCTTATGCACATATTTCACATTTATCTAAAAAATAGTACTTACAAGAAATATAATCATGATTAGACATGTATTTCAAAGTAGAATAATTTAAATGTCCTAATTGAGCATGCCAAAGATCAGAAGACTTAATAATATTAGCAGAACCAACATTGATTTCATTAATGCTTAATTTGAACAAGCCATCAAGGGTGTAACCCTTTCCTACAAACACACCATTCTTGGTGATCACAATCTTATCAGATTCTATTACAATCTTAAAGCCTCTTTTGCTTAGCAAACTAGCAGAAACTAGATTCCTTTTAACATCAGGAACGTGAAAAACATTAACCAAAGTGAGCTTTTGTCCCAAAGTGAATTTTAGAACAACAGTTCCTTTACCAAACACATGAACTGATGCTTGATTACCCATAAAGACCTCAGTATCATCTTTCATATGAGTACTAAACAAATCTTTGTTGTTGCACACATGAATGGTTGCACCTGAATCAAGGAAAAACTCAAAAGAACAAGTGAAAGCAACTGAATTTATTTTAGTAACCATGACTACCAAACTTTCTTCAGTAACGAAGTTTGCCTCTTTGGTAACACCAGTATTAGTATTAACACTGGTATCTTCTTTCTTCTCTTCACTCTTCTTGAACCTATATTCTTTAATGTAGTGACCTTTCTTTCCACAATGGAAACACGTTTGGTTCCTTTTGTTGTTGTTCTTCTTGAATGGCTTGGTTTTGATCTTAAGATTTTTTTTAAAATTTGTTTCTAGATTTTGCTCCCACAGCATTTACTTGCAATTTTGTATTGGAACTTTCAACAATATTTTTCTGCAATTTCTCTTCTCTTATACGAGTTTCACACTCAATCTGTAGATGATCTGAAATTGCTCGAGAATCAAACTCTCTAACATAATCTTTTTTCTGTAGCTGTTCCAATAGGGAGGTAATTTGGACAGAATTGCACCAATTTGTAGTGCATCAGGAATATGAACTTCCAAATCCCTTAATCTGGAAACTAAAATTTGAAGTTCATGGACTTGATCTATGACTGGCTTATTATTAGTCATTCTGAAATCAAAATAATCTAAAGCAAGAAATTTGCTCGTACCTTTCTTTTTATTTTGATATTTAGTCTCCAAAGTAGTCCAGATGTCCTTTGGAGTTTGGAGTGCAGCATAGAGATCATACAGACGATCTGTTAAAGAATTTAGAATAAGTCCTCAACACATCAATTAATCATTTTCACGTTTCTTCCGTTCAGCCTGCAATCCATCACTGTCTTCAGGCGTTGGTGCAGGAAAAGCCTCCAGTGATGGATCAAGAATATAGAGAACTTTCTGTGTGGCTAGAAGAAATGTCATCTTGTAAAATTCGTTCCATCAAATTGATTCAGTTTGATAGCATCTTGTTGTGTTAACAATTTCATAGTTGCAACATTCATCAAAGCCATGGAAAAACAATATTACACTTAAATTGTTAGGAAAAATAAATAAAGAATAAACTTTAAGGCGTGATTACACTATCTTAAGTGTAATATTATTGTGCTTATCAAAACAAGTTACCCCATGATACAATAAAGTTTTGTGAGAAATTTATATAGAAATAGACAACCAGATAAAACCTGTAAAACTTCCGCAGTTTTTATAACTCCTTAATGGTTATCAACTGAGAAGTAACAACCCTTTGAAAGCGTCTCTATCCGAAAGTTATATCCTCTAAGAAATATTAAATTGGAAAGTCCCAAGTGCCCTTTTAATATATAAATATAATTATAAAATGGACTAACCAAATAGTCAAGCCTATGTCCATTGAGAGCACTTTAGAAATTACTTCTTGTGCACAACTAGTAATAAAGGGCTTCAAGACCTTTCTTTTTCTAATGTGGAATATGATTGAACAAACTATCGATCAGTTTCAATGTTAATGGATAAGGGGCTTGACCTATTTTTTCTTTCTAGTGAAATTCATTTTACTACTCCACTCATACTTGAGTATAACTTATTTATTGTTTTAGGTTTTTATAATCATTTTACTAAAGTATTAACTTAGTATTTTGACCCCAAAAAAATTTACAACTCAATTGCCTATTATTGGGATGAGAAAATTCAATATTGATTTGAGTTTGATGTGTTATTAGATTTATCCTTAAAGTATAATGAAACTAAGTTCAAAATATTTCAATTGTCTCTTAGTGTTGATCACCTTGCATCTTGCTTTTGCCTCAATTTCAACTGATTACTCTTCTTTACTCTTTGTTTGAAACCCTTAGTATACTTAGATAATTGCACATACTCTACAAAATACATGTATCCTCTTCTTGGTGATCATGTTACCAAACAACTTATTGACTTTGACATTGATAGCATGATTTTTGAAATTTTAAATGCAACCAACACAACCACATGGTAGAACTTCTATGGCATATCCCTTTTACACAATGTCATTAATCTTGATATCAACATATTCCTTAATCCTTGGATAGTAAATGATGTCTCTCTCTTGGAGTGGAACTTCCTCTGTTTCTCTCTCTAGAGTTGCCCTCTTCCATAGTTCACCTGGTGTTTATTAGCTGTAATTTTCTTTCCAGATTTTATTGAGTTTTACCCCCATTCTCTATTCCTAATCTTCCCATTCCACTCTCATTTTCACTCTTTTGTTCCTATTTTCTTTGCGTCCAGTAGTTCTAGGTCCCTCTAACTAGTTACTCCTTTTTATCCCCTCCTGTCTTCTTAGCAACAATTACTACACAAGCTGATGGTATCTTCCGCTTGGAGCCAAGCATTGGCCATAGTACTCTCTAGTTAGAGAATGCCTTGGTACTTAAATTGCTTACAGACAAAAAAATAAATTTCAAAGCTGTGAAGACTATCCTTGAGAATGCTTGGAAACTGGTCAATAGGGTCACTTTCTCCTCTCTCGAACCCAACACCTTTCTGTATTCTTTCCTTAATGAAGATGACCTCTTCAAGGTTCTAGATTCTAGCTGTTGAACTGTTAGATGTGCTCATGTTATACTGAAATGATGGCCTTCACAACTCTCTTTCGAAGAAATTGATTTCTCTACATCTGCTTTTTGGGTACAAATCCATCATTTCCCTCTTAACAGAATGACCACCGAGAATGCGCGAAAGATGGGAACCTGATTGGGAAGTTTATCGCCATTGAAAAATCTCTTGGTGGGAAAGCTAAAAAATCAGACATTTTCTCAGAATCAGGGTTGAAGTTCTACTGACTAGGCCAATCTGTACCGATTTCTTCCTACAAAAGGGTAAACGACAAATGACTTAGATCTAATTTAAGTTTGAAAGATTACCAGATTTCTGTTATAGATATGGAATCTTAGGCCATCATGAACTTAGCTGCCAGACAATGCTCAACATCCCTTTTGGCCTTCTTGATCCGAGACAAGAATATGGTAATTGGATCCGCTCAGAGTTCACCCACGGTGTAGATCGCACAGTAAAATCTGCCCAGGAGAAGGCATGGTTCTGTCAACCCACTGTGTTACCATCGGAGAAGCAAACCCAGCACTGATGGAAACTATTAATAGGAGGCCTCTAAAGGAACATGACAGTGACAGTACTATGGTTGCATATTAGACAAAGCTGTCAAGTACTGAGCCAGAGATTACCAACCCTTCCTCTTTGATCCTCTTAACTAATACCCTTTCACTCCTCCCAAAACTCACTACGACTTGAGAATCATTGGAGCAGTCATCTAAGTCTGGTCCAAACCAATCTGATTTGATCCTTACTGTTCTCCCATCCAAGACCCATCTACAACCTTCTTCTAAAAAATAGGTCTTGGGCCCATTGAACCTAAAACGCTTTAAAGCCTTAGGCCCTAAAATGACTAACCCAAATCCCTTAGATCGTAGTTTGCTTAGCAGACCAATTTTGCTCATTCATCTCAACCTTGGCCTATTTGAAACTCAATTCTCCAAACTCTATATTTCTCAACCATTGTTTGAAAACACCTTTATCCCATGTTCTGAACTGGAGCCATCTTCACCTGGCCATGACAACCTGATAGCAGAGGAGAGTTTTGTTTTGGTAAGAAAAAGATTTATTCATATCAAATAGAAAGCAAGATAGTCTATATCACGGACTGCCACTGCAACTGGCCCCAAGACTGCTACACCTTCATTGCTGAAGGAGGAAATTATTGATGACAAATACCCTGCAAGTTCAATATGGTTGAGCAAGCCTTATCAAGCCCGCATCCTATCCATGATCATTTTATTTTGGAACTGCTAACGGTTATCTAAGCTTAAGGCAGTTCGTATTAGGAAAATCGGATAAATTTTCCTTCTAATTAGTAAAATAAATCAATTTGGTAGTTCTTAAGAAAAAATTGGAGGAGACAGTGTCTCTTTTAAATTTCAATCTCATATTAGAACTTACGTGCACGGTATATTATCACAACTTGCACTCGTATATACATAAATAGTACATACAGGTGAATAGTAAAATATACCCAAATGAACCATACAAAACACTATAAATAAACCCGACAAATAATATTGAATATTATATTTAAAAAAACTACAACAATAATAATAAATAAATGCGAAAATAAAGAATGAACACACTTGGAACTAATAATGGAGTTCGGCCTAAATTTGCCTAATCTCCGAGCACCACTCGAGAAGCCCACTTTTATTTATATGTGAGAGAAGAGATTGTTGGTGTTTGTGTACTTTTACAAAGCCAACCAAGGCCTTATTATAGAGGCACAAGGTTGGTAAAGTTTTTGCAAAACAAACGATGTGGGAGAAAAGAAATAAAGCCAAAAGTCAACAAATCTCCACCTTGGCTTAATTTCTAGTCTTACTAAATACAAATCTTCTCAATCAAATAAAAAAAAAAAATCCTCGCGGTACTTCTAAATTTGTGCCGTCAGGCTCCAACTCAAATGTGCAGGATATTGACCAAGTCTAAACAATGTTCAAACTTAGCTCTTGTAACCACCTTGGTCAGCATATCTGTAGGATTCTCTGTAGTCTGAATCTTTTGGAGAAATATCTCCTCTTCCTTGAGAATTCCCCGCACAAAGTGATAGCGAACGTTAATGTGCTTCGTTCTTGCATGAAAGACTTGATTCTTTGCTAAGTGTATAGCACTCTAACTGTTAGAATATATCTCAAGATGTTTCTGACCAACTCCCAAATCTTTAAACAATCCTTGAAGCCAAATTGCCTCATTTACAACTTCTGTAATTGCCATATACTTTCCCTCTATTGTAGATAAAGCCATCGTTGATTGCAAAGTAGACTTCTAACTAATTGGCGCATTAGTGAAAGTGAACAAATAGCCAGTTGTAGACTGTCGCTTATCTAAGTCACCTGCATAGTCAGAATCACAATATCCAACTATGCATTAACTAAGTGATTCTTCCTGCTCAAACTCTAAACCAACATCTGTAATATCTTGAATATACCGTAGAATCCATTTCACAGCTTGCCAATGACCCTTGCCCAGGTCATGCATGTGCCTGCTCACAATACTAACAGCTTGTAAAATATCAGGTCTCGTACACACCATTGCATACATCAAGCTTCCAACTGTATTCGCATATAGGAGTTTCATCATGTACTCTCGTTCTTCATTTGTCTTTGGAGATAACTGACTATGAAGTTTTTAATGAGGAGCAAACGGGGTACTTACCGATTTTAAATCTTCATTCATACCAAAACGTTGTAGTACATTCTTTAAATACTGCTTCTATGTCAACCAAAGCTTGCCTCTCTGTCTGTCCTTATTTATCTCTATGCCGAGAATCTTCTTGACTTCTCCCAAATCTTTCATCTCGAATTCTTTACTCAACTGAGCCTTCTGTCTGTTAATCTCAGCTTGGCTCTTTGCTGCTATCAGCATATCATCAACGTACAAGAGTAAGTAGATGTAGGACCCATCTTGAAGTCTATGCAAATACACACAATGACCATATTTGCTTTTTGTGTACCTCTGACCTTTCATAAACTTATCAAATCGTTTGTACCACTACCTCGGTGATTACTTTAATCCGTACAACGATTTGTTCAGCTTGCAAACCCAATTTTCTTTATCAGCAACTTTGAACCCTTCTGGCTGAGTCATATAGATTTTCTCCTTCAAGTCACCGTGTAAGAAAGCGATCTTCACATCTAGTTAAGCTAGCTTCAAATTTAACTGTGCTACCAAAGCTAACAAAATTCTAATAAAGGAATGTTTAACAACTAGAAAAAATACCTTATTATAATCAATTACTTCCTTCTAAGCGTAGCCTTTAGCCACCAATCTTGCCTTGTAGTGAACACCATCCTTGTCAAGAAATCCTTCTTTCTTTGCAAATACCCACTTACATCCAATTGCTTTCTTGCTCTTTGGTAGTTGTGTCAGCTTTCACGTCTTGTTTTTCTGTAGGGGTTGTATTTCTTCTTCCATTGCATCTTTCCATCTACCATTTTCTGGGTTTCGGACAGCTTCTGGAAAGGTGGATGGAATATTATTAACAACTGGAAGTGCATAAGACACCATGTCAGTAAAACAAGCAGGTTTATGGATTTCTCGTCTTGTTCTTCTAGTGGCAATTGACTTTGATTGCTATAGGAGTTCTTAGGTCAGAACCTCTTCCACATCTGACCCTTCTTCTGTCACAGGAGAGTCACTGGTGATGCCTTTTGTTGGGGTCACCATCGTCTGTTCAAACTCCACCTACTTCGGTGTACACTCCACCTACTGCAGAGTACCATCAGTCCCTTCTGGATTTATATTTTTCAACATGGCAGATTCATCAAAGGTAACATCCCTATTGATAAGTATCTTTTTTGCCTCTAGACATCACAAACGGTATCCCTTAACTCCAACATTGAAACCCATAAAGATAGCCTTCTTTACTCATGAATCCAACTTTAATTCATTCACATGATAGTATGCAGTAGAATAAAAAAATATGCAAAGAATTATAATCTGTTGCAGGTTTTTCGAACCATACCTCTAAAGGAGTCTTGCCTTCCAATGTAGATGTCGGCAAGCGGTTGATGAGATGTTGAGCGTATATCATAGCCTTAGCCCAAAATTATCTGCCCAACCCAGCATTAGACAACTTACAACGAACTTTCTCCACAAATATCTTATTCATGCGCTCCGATACCCCATTATGTTGTGGTGTTTTTCTAACTGTGAAGTGTCGAACTATACCACACTCTTGGCATACCTCCAGGAAAGGATCACTCTTGTATTCCCCACCGTTGTCTGTTTGGAGAACTTTGATCTTCTTTCCTGTCTGATTTTCAGTTTGATCTTTCCACTTAAGGAAAACTTCAAGTACATTATTCTTGTTCTTCATAGTAAACACTCATACTATTCTGGAAAAATCATCAACAAATGTGACAAAATAATGCCTACCTCCAAGAGACGGGATCTTGGTAGGTCCCCACACATCTAAGTGCACATAATCCAAAATGCCCTTGGTATTGTGGATAGTAGTGCCAAACTTCACTCTTCGTTATTTTCCTAACACACAATACTCATAAAATTCTAATTTGTAAGTCTTCGTACCTTTTAATAATCCTTGCTTGGCAAGAATTTGCAAGGATTTTTCACTACCATGTCGCAAACGCATATGTCATAGCTTTGTTGCCTTTGCATCCTTCTTGCTACCAGAAGTTGCAGCTGTCACTGTCCCAGTCACTGTACTACCTTGATAGTAATACAGATTGTCCTTCCTCATGCCTTTCAGCAGCACAAGTGCTCCTGAAGTAGCTTTAAGAATGCCATCTTGCAGTGTCATAATTAGGCCTTGTGATTCTAAGGCCCCAAAGAGATGAGATTCTTCTTCAACTTCAGCACGTACTGCACCTCCTTCAGAATTCTGGTAGATCCTTCATAATTTTGTAGCTTGATTGAACCTATCCCGACTGTTTTACATGAATTATCATTATCCACGTAAACAACCCTGCCATTAAGTTTCTTGAAATTAAAAAATCACTCCCGAATGGAAGACATATGATAGGTGCAACCTGAATCCAGAATCCATTCGTCATGCTGTGATGTTGATAGTGAAATCACCAAAGAGATATTTGATTCCACATTGTTTTTGCATTGGCAACATTTGCATCTTGCGGAGCTTCCTTTTTTTCTTCAACTTTAGACAATCCTTCTTCCAGTGCCCTTTCTCATGACAGAAAGCACACTCATCTTTGGCAACTCAACTTCTTGATTTGGATCTTCCTCTTCTTCCTTTTGATTGGCTTTGCTAACGACATCTTGCCACCAATGCTTCATCTATTGTAGTTGTTTTGTTTTTCATTTTATCCTACTTTCTCAATTCATGACTATACAAAGCAGAACATACAACATCTAAAGATACATTCTCCTTCCCGTGAAATAACGTAGTCTCCAAATGTTCAAATTCATCGGGAAGAGATTATAACAACATCAAAGCCAAATCTTCATCTTCAAATTTTACATCTAAATTTAGCAAGTCTGCTACTAACTGATTAAATATAGTGATGTGTTCATTCATAGAAGTACCTGATCAATAATCAAATCGGAACAATCTTTTCTTCATAAGGAGTTTGTTATTACCACTCTTTTTTAGAAAATTTCCCTCCAATACCATCTACAATTTATATGCAGAAGTCTCGTTCTTGAAAGTATACTTCTACTCTCTAGATAAGCACGATCGAATGGTTTTGCACACCAGCCGATTTATGATACTCCAATCCTTATCTTCTAGGTCTTCTGGTTCTTTGCTTCAATGGCTATGTCAAGACCCTGTTAGAAAAGAGAGTACAAGACCTCTTCTTGCCACATGCCGAAATGGTTAATATTGTCAAATATCTCCATCGCCAATTTCAAACTTGACATCAGAATCCTCGACCATAATGACGAGGACATAGATGTCCCTAGTGTTATATGTGAAGTAATCTTCATTGTTTCATGATCATTCAATGCCGTTACAGACTCAAAATAAAAGTATTCAATATAATAAAATTATAAACAAACCAATGACGAACCTTCATCTCTAATATCACTTGTTGGGAAAATTGGATAAATTTTTCCTCTAATTAGTGAAATGAACCGATTCAGTAATTCTTAAGAAAAAACTGGAGGAGATATTGTCTCTCTTAAATTCTAGTCTCCTATTAAAACTTACGTGCACGCTATATTATCACAACCTACACCCATGTATACATAAATAGTACATATATATGAATAATAAAATTCACCCAAATGAACCGTACAAAACATTACAAATAATATTAAATACTATATTACAAATGAAGAGAAACTACAATAATAACAATAAATAAATACGAAAATAAAAAAAGAACACACCTAAAATTGATAACGAAGTTCAGCCCAAATTTGCCTAATCTCCAAGCACTACTCAAGCAGCCCACTTTTATTTATATGTGGGAGAAAGGATTGTTGGTATTGGTGTACTTTTACAAAGCCAACTAAGGCCTTATTATATAGGCACAAGGTTGGTGAATTTTTGCAAAATAAACGATGTGGGAGAAGAGAAATAAAGCCAAAAGTCAACAATTCATTCAATGCGAGTTTTCTTCCACTCATATAAGCAGTCCATTCTGTTTCTTTCTAAACTCAATCTTTCTTCTCTGCCTAAACTCTGTAGAATCCTTCACTCTGTTGGCTTCCATAGTTTTCATTTTGTTCCTGCTATCGGCATTTCTGGTGGTCTTGCTCTTTGTTGGAAAAGTAATGTGGATGTAGAAGTGATTGTGGCCAATAATAGCAGACTAATTGCTAGACCGAGTGTTAAAAGTTTTAAGGATACTTTGTAAGGTTTTATGTCAAATTGATGACAAGAAGTGTCCATTGAAGATATAGAAGGCTTTCAAAATGTTCAAACATCATCAAAGACCTTTATTTTTTAGGTTGGGGACTCCAAAGAGAAGTGTGGGTTTGCAAGTATCCCAAAGAATCACAATGAATATTCTTAAAATATTTTGTAGATCACAGTAATGTCCCTTAATATATTTTGTTACCGTTTTCTAGTCCTATTCCTATTCATTTAGAAAATTATCATAATTGAGTATTTTTATTTCTTTTAGAAAATTATTCTAGTTACCTAACCACCTTGGGCAACTGTCGTAGTTAAATATTTTAAGTAATTTCTTGTTTCCCAAGAAGCCTAACAGTATATAATGGCTTGCAACTATTGTAATTGAAAGGAATTCAATTATTAACATAATTGTAAGTTTTATTTTCTTTGTTAGAGTTCTTTTTTTAGTTCATTAACAGACTAAGATATCTTTGTTTGCAACAAATGACTAATCATCCTTTAGGTGATATCATCTAAGGTCTAGGAGTACTTTGCCTAGATGGTTCATGATTCACCAAAGGTCTCCAAAGGTTTCTAATTCATTTGGTCTAAAGGTTTGAGGCAGACTGAATCAACTTGCATCTTAAAAAGTTAGGGCTACCTTGATCTACTATGGATTTATTTACCTTTAGTTTGTGGGGTTTCGCATCATTTTGGTATCAGAACCCTAAAGCTTTTGGACCTTGAACCAATATTTGGTCTAATGGGCAATTATAATGGATCTTTAGGCTTTAAGATGATTGGATTTGTATCATCCCCCTTTCTTGGTGATGATTTGTGTTCAAATCAGTATCTTCTACGTCAAATAAAGATAGATAAAAACTATTAAAATACTACTAATATTAAACTCACCTATTAGATCTATCTTGTAAGAATTATCATTAATTCTTTCCAATGCTTAGAAAGGGCCAGCTTCACGTAAATCAAGCTTAGATTTCCTAAATTTAGGAAACTTTTCATTGCGAAGATTTACCCAAACCCAATTGCCAAGTTCAAACACAACCTTCTTTCTTCATTTATTCACCTTATTAGCAACAGTTTGATTCCTCTTCTCAATTTGTAACTTTACTTTTTTATGTAAACTCTTCACAAAATCTGTTTTTTGCTCACCATTGAAACTCATCTTTTGATTAATAGGTAAAGGCAACAAATCTAAAGGAGTAAGAGTAGTAAAACTATAAACAATCTCAAAAGGTGAATAATGTATAGTAAATTGAACACTTATATTATATGCAAACTCAATATAAGGCAAATAATCTTTCTAACTTTTCAAATTCTTTTGCATGACTATCCTTAACATTTGTGTGAGTGTTTTATTTACTACTTTAATTTGTCTATCAATCTGTGGATGACAAGTTGTAGAGTACAACAATTTAGTACCAAGCTTATTCCACAAAACTCGCCAAAAATGGTTAAAGAATATTACATCTCTATCAGACATAATTGTTTTAGGAATTCCATGAAGACGAAAAATTTCTTTAAAAAATATTTAAACAATATGAGATACATCATTTATCTTACCACAAGATATAAAATGTTCCATCTCAGAAAATCTATCAATAATCACAAAAATTGCATCCTTACCTCTTTTTTACCTAGGTAAACCCAAAATAAAGTCCATAGAAGTGTCACTCTAAGCTTCATTATATACAAGTAAAGGCACACATAAAATTATATGGAGACACTTAAACATTAGCCTTTTAAAAATAATACATCAAGAACAAATCTCTAAACATCTTTTTTCATCTTTGGCTAAAAGAATTGTTCATACAAAACATCTAAAGTTTTTATTACACCAAAATATCCTATTAAACCTCCCTTTAACCTTCTTTAACCAACAATTCTTGCAAAGAACTTTTAGATACACAAAATCTATTAGTTTAAAAAAAAAAATCAATCATGAATATAAAATTATCTACAAGCACCTTTTTTACAAGTATTAATGATAGAGTTAAATTTACTTTCTCATACAACTCTTTAATATATTCAAACCCAATTAACTTAGATTCAAAAGTGTTAAAAAAAGTGTACCTGATAGGGCCTAAATGTACCTATATTTTTCTAACTGTTTGAGGTGATTTTGTGATGTTTTAGATGTAATAGCTAGTCAATTCTCTTACTTTTTGATTTTTTTGAGATAGAAGGTTGTAGAAAGGATTTTCTTGAATTTTATATAGAAATTATAGATTTTTGGAGCTGAATTGCAAAATTCCAATCTTGAACCAGTGCCAGATTGGGTGTATGCACCAACCTTAGCTAAGTTCTGAAAAAATAGGGCAAAATAGGAAAGAAAAATAGAGAAATCGAGGAATTCCATAATAGAGCTGGTGCCATCTCTCAGGAGTTGAATCGGAACTGACCCTTCACTAGTCGTGAGGCGATTTGCAATCCTAACTGATCAGAATTGGAAGTTTCTGAAGAATTCTTTAGGTATCCAACTTATGCACGACTTAGAACTTTTATGAAACGTTTTTGGCAACCTAAAAGGCTATAAAAACAAGGAAAACACAAACAAAACATGTGAATTCAAGGGATCAAATCAAGAATCATGATTGTATATAAAAACAAGGAAATTTTATTTTTATTTTTAATCATTCTAGTTGGTAAGTTAAATAAAAGATGAAGAGTAACTAATGGTACTTGTTCCTTAAAGTTGGATACTCGTTAATTTCCTATACTATGCTTTGTAGTGAGTATACTTGCTCATATATATTATTTGAAATTAACGTTTTAATTAAAACTTAATTAAGAATGGACTTAAAAATGAATGATTTTATTTACTCAAATCCAATATATCAGTACCTTTTAGAGAGTGCATCATCAACAACATTGTCCTTACCTTACTTGTATTTGATCACAAAGAGAAATGTCTCAATGAATTCATGCCCCCAGCATATTTTTTGTTAATCTCTTACCTTAACCTTTAAGGTGTTTCAATAATTCATGGTTTGAATAGATTACATATTCTTTAGACCAAAGTTAATATTGCCAAGTTTGCAATATCCTCACCAAAGCATACAGTCCTTATCATATGTTAGATAGTTCAACACAACTCCAAACAACTTCTCACTAAAAATATGTAATTGGCTTTCTTTTCTATATCAAAAATAGTGCCAATACCTATTCACAACACATCACATTCTATTTCAAATCTTTTATCAAAATTTGGTAATACAAGTACAAGTGCAGTACATAACTTACCTTTAAGCTCTTGAAAGGCATGCTTCTTGTTCACTATTCTATTGGAAACCAATATTCTTCTTGATAGCTTCAGTTAGGGGGTACAACAACTGCGATAAAATCTTTTATAAGAACTAGCCAAAGCCTAAAAAATTGTTACCTTATTAGCATTATAGGTATCAACTATTCATTTATTGCCTTTACCTTGGATTCATCAACTTTAATTCCTCTAGGACTTATCACAAATCCAAGAAAAGTAACCTTTTTTGTGCAAAAACTACACTTTCTAATATTTTCATGTAGTTTTTCTCTCTGTAAAGCAAGTAAAACAAGTTTTACATGTAAGATGCGCTCATCAAAAGATTTACTATAAATCAAAATATCATTAAAATATTGATGTAATCTCTTTGGGATATTTGTCAAGTGAATTTCATGACTAAATCAAACGTAATTTCAATTATCAATTTTAGGAACTAATCCAAATATTTATGAGGCAAAAGAAGAGTAAAGAAGATACCCAACCATGGCTTGTAATCTTACGACAACTAAAGACTTAGAACCTTAATACTATTAAGAATAGGTCTACTAATTCAATATCCAAAAACCCTATAATCAATAAGAACCTTAGAACCAATGGAATAGAGAGAATTAGGAGCTCAATTTGAAGCCAAACTACAACTTTAGAACAACAAGGAACCAAGACCTTAGTAAAAGCTATAACTTGAATTATGCTTAGGTGTTTAAATATTAAAACTTAGGTAGGACTAAACCTAAGAATTAGTCTGATATTTGAGGGAAGAACCCAGAGGAATCACCTCTCAAAGATAAACTTTGATCTCGAATTATTTCTCAATGTTGATATAAAAATGTTATAACATGATATATATGTTAGAATTTGTGGGCTCCTAAACGCGAAAAACATTCACGAATCCCTTCTGATAACCCAAGTAAATGATTAAGAAGATCTAAGGATTACAGAATTACCTCTATTTGGCGTAATCAAGATCTTTCGATTTTGATTGTGTTGTCGTACGTACAACCCGAACGATCACCAGACGCTGCAGTATGCGAACGCTCTCTATCGGATACACACGGTGAACTAACTCGTTACCCCGAGAGTGCTAATACCTAGGGTTTGAGAGGCTTGTTTTTCTAGTGAATGGAGGCACTAATATTTTAACAGAATAGGTCCCTTGAGAAGACGGCTAGGATTTTCTTAAAACCCATCCAAACCTCTTAGAGTCCAACTCTGATAATATCTTATCATATTTTATTTTAAATTCAAATTAAATTAAAACTGATATGATAAGATTCTGCCATTATTTCAGTAATTTAACTAATTAATTTACCGAGTTAGGTTCTTACAATCTAGACATCATTCAGATACATCGAATGTGGACATATTTCCAGATTCATTGTATCTGGTAAATTTTCTAGGTTCGACTAATTTAGTCATATTTTTCAAATTTATCAAACCTGGTTACCAGAAAAATAACCTAACAAGTTCGCTTATTGTGTGACCTTATAAGTTCATTTAAAACTAGCAGTGTGCCCAAATCACATTTAAATGGCGCACAAGTTATAAGCGATTTCTAACAAAACATTATAATTATCTAGGTTAAATGAAGATCGGTGATCTCTTTGAACCAAACCATAATTTTATATTTAATCCTTTTGTCACACGATATCTAAATTAAGCATAAGGCACGGAGCATGTCATTCTTATTAAGCTTAATCTCATAGTAGACTGTTCAAACAAATGATATCAATATCTTAGATTGATATATTTGAGTACGACCATGCATTTTAACAATCTAACTTATCAAGGGACACATGGATATCTCTCCCATAATTGAGAGGGATAAATTCATTCACTATCAATTATATTTCTCTCATTGATTTATTCTATATCCAATAGTAGTCTAATTTATTATCTAGTTAAAGCTAACTTTAGACAACGTCAAAATATAGAATTCATCAAATAGGAAATTATGATAAATTTAGATCGAATGACTTTTAATATCATTATGGCTAGAAAGTACTTATAACATGAACCAAAAAGTACTCTCATAATGGGTCATGTCCAATACAGTGTTCTCTAATATTTATTTATGTTTTGACTTGATATCACATATATCCATGACCAGTAAAATATAGCTATCAAGTCACAAATATACTAATTTTAATTTATTATTATTCCATTAATAATAATCGATTATGGACAATTTAAGAATAGTCATTGTATTGATTGTAGGGTTTTACTATCAAGTCACATACTTGATGACCATAAAACTAAATGTACTATTCATGAAAAAAAATGCCTCGTATTATTACATAATACATAACGACAATAGTATAAGTATAGATTGACTCTAGGGCATATCTCTAACAATCTCCCACTTGCACTAAGACTAATTTGACATAAACCGTAATCCCATTGATCTAGTATGACTATCATGTTTAGACGATGAGAGAGGCTTTGTCAGTGGATTTGTAACATTATCATTAGTTGATTTCTTGCATACTTTGAATATATACATATACATATACATATACATATACATATACATATACATATACATATACATATATATATATATATAGGCATCCAATTAACCTAATGTTTATAAATTAAATCTTAACCATTGGATGATTTTTGACTGATCTAAAATAAGTTAAGTTAATATAAAAGATGTGGTATTAAAATGGGAATTAAACTAAGCTATTATATAAGGAAATTTTGGAAAAATTCAACAGCCCGAAGATATATGGCACTGGTTCATGTTCTATAGTTGACGCCGGTTTAAGCCAATGCTCAAACAAGTCAAATTTCAGTGTTGAGCCTGAAGATTGAAAAAGAAACAGAGGAAGGCATGCACGCAGGAAGCTAAAAAAAACAGAGGTAAAAAATAATGAAAACATAACACCACGGAAGCATTTATTCAATACCTCTGTGCGTCTTAAGCCTCCTTGGCTGTAAAGAAGTCGACTGAACCACATGGATAACTTCTTTTTGTCTGCTTGATGAAGCCTCTGGTTGAAATCCCGCTATCTTCCTGCTTCGCTTTATGTGCATGAACACCAAAGCTTTCAAGATCTCAGAATATTCTACTACCTCAATTCTTGTTGGTAAAACAAAAGGTGAGAAGCAACGGTCTCAATGTTCTTGATCCTTTGCTATTGATTAGCAATATCAAGAACAACAAGAAGAAGAACTCACGAGATATAGCAGAGAGAAAAAGAAAATACAAAGGCTTGCTCCTATTTTTTTTTTCATAGAGACGTGAATATCTTCTTTTTTTTTTTAACAAAAACACAGTATTAGATATCTGATAATAATGTCCCCAGGATTTGATATTTTAAACACCCAAATGTTATCAACAAAGTGAGTTTAGTTTAGCATTAAACTCTTCTGAACCGTATTTGGAAAAACCCTATGATCCAGGCTATTGGGTCAAAATAATATTTATTATTTTTCTTGGACCCAAAAAGCCTAAAATAATAAACATTAATTATTTATTTTATGGGCTTATAGAAATAACCTAATAATTAAACAAGCCTTTTTCCATATAGTTTAAGCCAGGTTAATTTTCTAATTATTCAAACTGGACCTAGATCCTGAATAATTAATTAACCAATTAAACCAGATAATAAATTTAATTTATCTCAATTTTTTATTTTTATTCCAATCCAGTAATAAATTAGACATTCTGAATAAAATAAAATCCTCTTTAACTGAGACTAATTCCTCAATCCAAAATTAATTAAGACTTACGGGCTATTTCGAGAACTAAAAAGACACACCGCCTTAGCTACTAAAATGAACAAAATACCCCTACTATATAAATAACTGTATTTTGCATTTTAAATATTTCATAATATCACCATAAGAAAATATTGACCCCAAGAACAATACTGCGTTAGCAAAGTCTCTAACCTACAGGTGAAATGACTAAAATACCCCTCTACACATCGCCGTGCATTTAGAGAGGAAGAAGTGTACTAACACCTCTCTAAATGACATCTACCATCTTTAGGCTTCTAGTCCAATGATCCACGACTTCCTGCAGTGTTTCCGCTTTTCAAGGGAGCTACCCTAAAGCAAACATCCAAATCATGTTTCTCAGGGCCCTAGAGTTTAGATCATTCAAACAACCACAAGGGGTGATATTGTATAGAAACTATCTTGTACAAGTATGTCTTAACTAACTAATTACATATACCCAATATACAAGTATATTGGTTCTACGATAGAACCTCAACTAAAGCATATCAAAGTACATGCTTTCAGCTTGGTCAGACTATCAACTCATAGTCCACGCTGTAGCAGTAGTAGTCTAGGTTTCTACCAAATAGTACTTTAATAAACCACTACTACAGGTCATGTTCTACGTATTCGAAACACGCTCATGTCATGAAATGAGTGAACTACTCACTGGCTAAAGGTAAGACATTCCCTATTTGAAATTCATAACATAATAACCTAAACATGATGAGATTCACATTCTCATCAATCGGTTAAGAACAAATGTTTATGTGTTAAATAACCCGTGATCCATACCTTACTGTGAAATACTACCATTCACATGGATCACTTATTTAAACACAATGGGTCTTTTCCAAACGAAATCGTGCACAAAAATATAATAAAAATTCACAAATAATTTCTGAGAATAAAACTTTTATTAATATAAACGACTTTTACAACAGAAACCTAATCTAAGAGAGCATATATCCCAATAGAGTCTGCACCGGTCCAATGCTCACATCTGGCTCCGGTTCACTTCTATCTTGGTGCCCTGTTCTGTTTAATGTTAAGTTGGTGCTGGGTCAAGACTCTCAACCAGTGTCGGTTCTTTACTGTTTTGGCTCCCCTGCTATTTTTTTCCTCCTAAGACTCGAGTGGACATCAACATTTGATCCTTAATTCCTTCAAATTCCATATAAGAGCCTTCCCATCTCAAATGTGTCAAATTTGCCTTAATAAATTCTTAAAACCTCTCTTAGAATTTCTTAAGCCTAATCCTTGTTAGTGGTCCTTGAATATTTGGTAGATTGATACCTCTTCCTTCTTGAACTTAAGCTTCATAATGGGGTGGATTCTCATCAAATGTACAACCACAAATCTGCCAATAAACTTGTGCAATGCATGATTCCTTAATCTTATGAAAGTGTTATAGGTGCGTTTGTAATCCAAAAGATATTTCCAACCATTCATAAAGCTTATATTTTGTTTTAAATGTAATTTTCTATTCATCTCATTCCCTAATACGAATTTGATAGTATCTAAATTTTAAATCAATTTTTATAAAAATACTATAACTATGCAATTCATTCAACATGGCATCTAATATAAGAATAAGGTGGTGATACTTAACTATAATTTTGTTAATAGCTTTACATTCAATGCACATATGTAAAGTAATATTCTTTTTCAGAACTAGCAAAAAATGGTATAACACATGGGTTTAAACTTTCCCTAACATAGCCCTTAGATAGAAGCTCATCTACTTGCCTTTTTAACTCCATTGTTTCATCAATATTACTTCTATAGGTAGGTGATTTGGGATAATAGTCCTAAATACAAAATCAATTTGATGTTCAATTTCTCTAATTGGTGGTAGTTGCTTAGATAGCTTCTCAGAAAATACATCTTCAAATTTCTACAATAACTTAGCAAAAGAATTAGGATGAGATGGATCAAGAGTGTTACTAGCAAAAAGAGACTTCTTAAAAATGAGTCAAATCATTTCAATCACTTCTTTCTCTTTTGCATAAAAATATTTTTGACCTTTTCTTTTCTGTCTTATTTTTCCACTTATTTATTTTCACCTCTATCTTCTCTTTCCTTTTCTTTTTCTTTGAATATTTTTTTTCCATCACTCTCTTTTCCTTTTGTTATTTGAGTTTCATACACTTATTTTGGGGCAAGGGTGTATAGGTGATCTTTTTATAATCATATACAAAAGTATATGTATTCTTGTAACCATTATGTACCAATACTTGTTTGGTAACTCTTACCTTTCCACAATCATTCAGGCATTGTAATTTGTAGGGGTTAGGGTGTTTCATCCAAGATAATGCTAATTTATCCACAATAGTAGTACTAGCTACATTAATGCAACTTCTACCATCGATACTTAAATTATATATCTTACCATTAACAAAACATCTTGTATAGAAGATATTCTTTCTTTGTTTCTTGATGTCATCTTCCTTAACTTGTAAGTTTAGTACTCTTCTTACCACAAGGGCTTCTCCATCTATAGGATATTTAATGCATTAATCTTTATTGTCATCTTTAAGAGGTGGCATAGAGTCATCGCTTTCATATCACTAACCAATTCTCTATCTTTGACCATCGTTATTCGATTATTTGGACGTTGGTGCAATAGATGTCTATGACTTCTACATTTAAAATTAACAAATAATATCTCTATTTCTTTTAGGGGATTCAATAGATTTACCTTTGTCTTTAGGAATTTATTTAGTTGGTGCATTATCTTTCCTCTTCTAATTAGTTTTAGATAAAGTGGATTGGTTGAATAAGGGTTTGATTACCCCCTTTCTTTTAAGTTTCTTTTCTACCTTTATCGTCATACGAAACGTCTCTTCTAAATCTATGTAATAATAAAGTTCCACCACATTAATTATCAATGTCTTAATCTAATATTTGTAGGAATCTTGCCATTATAACTTTACTATTCTCCATAATGTTGGGTCATGATAGTCCTTTATACTTTTATTCCCTTAGGTAAGTGCTTAGAGCTTTTGAGAAATCTCTATACAGTAATATGAAGAAACAAATCTTTTCCCCATTATTTTCTTTAAACCATTCTAAATTTCGATTGGATCTTGATAATTTCTCCTTATTGACGTAATTAATTGATCCCACCAAATAATAGCATAATAAGAAATTTTTACAAGAGCCAAATTTACCTTTTTCTCCTCAAAGTAGTTATGGCAGTCAAATATCAGTTCAACTTATCTCTTCCATTGCAAATATGCCTTCATTTTTCCTTTAGAATGAAGGGATTTTTCATTTTAACGAAGCTGATGTTGGTATCTTCCTATCCTCTCCCCTTGGTCTACCTCTATGCCTTTTTTTTATTTACTTCTTTATTGTCTCTGTTCTCCTCATGATCTCTAACTCGTCCTTTCAATAAGCTCCTCTCCTAGCAGTCCAACGAATAAAATGGACAAATAAAATATACTAAATATTTGTATTATGATATTGATAGAAATATAAGAGTAAAAACAGAACAATACATTGAAAATATAGAAGAAGAAAATAATAAATATGTAGAATATATGGATATTGCTTCTCCCTCTACTGCATCTAGTAATCTTTATCTTTCTTCACAGCCAGTAGCACCACAACAAGTAGTTGTTAGACACTATGGTATAAGAAATTTACCTAGAATGACATATAGTGATTATAGAGAAATGCAGCCAGAAACAACACCCAAACGAAAAAGACAACCTCCAGAAATAATAGATAATAATAAATTAATAGATAATGGTATAATGCTAAATTTAGCAACTCATGACCCACAACTCTCGAAAGGAGTAGTAGACACTTGAAAATATTTAGTAGTACATCATTATATTCAACAAAATTTTGACCATACAATAGAAGAAATGTATAGTTATTTAGACACCTTTTTAGGAGAAAGAGCTAGAGCAGCTTGGGAAAAATATAAAGAAAAAATTACATTATAATTAGCAAATGATTTAGCTTTAGGACCAAATCCACATAATTTTACAAATAAAATTCAATTAATTTTAGCAGCCCAAAATCCTAATTATGGTAGTAGAATGCAACAAGAAGAAGCTATTAGGAAATTAGAACAATTGTCTATAAAAGATTAGAAATTTATTAAACCATTTTTGCAAGATTATTATTATTATACTACATTAGTAGGGTATTTTTATGAAGAATCAATTTTAAAAAATTTATTAGGACCTTTAGGAGAAAAAATATATAAGAGTTATAAATCATACGATTGGAATGTAGTACATATAAAAAATATAGCCACTTGTATAAAATTCATAGTTATGAAATTAGTAGAAAAATGTACATTTGTACAAATACAAAAATAATTAAAAGGAGAATATAGTTTTTGTAAAAATATGAATACTCCTCAACATTATGGTCAACAAAATATTAGGAAAATATATAGAAAACCAAAAAAGAAATATTTTAAGAAAAAATATTATTTTAGAAAATCCTCGCTAAAAAACCATATTTAAATAAAGACAGACATGTTAGAAAATTTATTAATAATAGAACTTATAAAAATAAATTGCATTGTTACAGTTGCGGTCAACCTCATAATTTAGCAAGAGATTGTCCTAGAAAAAATAATTTATATAATAAGCAAACAACATTAGTAGAATGTGTAAATGAGAATATTATTGATGTAGATGAATATACATCAGATTTAAAAAATGTATATAGTATAATATCTATTGATGACGTAAACTACCAACAACCTGAGTCAGATGAATAAATAGAAGACTTAAATTTTGTAGAAGAAATCCTGCTCTCAAAAAAATCAATTTTTTTATTTATCTCAATTAAATAATATAGAAGATACCCTTTAGGAATTAGTCCTTGTAGATTGTGAACATGATTGGATATATAAGAAAGGATCTGATAGCAAACCTTACTGCTTATGTGAAAAACATCCTTTTTTAGCACTTAGATGGCAATATAGTAATTGTTTATAAGAAGCCTATAAATTTTATTTAGAAAAACAATATATATAAATAAAAATAATAGAAAAGGAAAACAAAAACAAAGAGAAGATATTGTAGGAATTAGGATAATAGAACAAAAACTAGACCAATTAGAATATCATGTATATAAAACAAATATTAAATAAGTTCAAATATTTCAAAATAGTTATAATCCGACTATAGAAATATTAGACAGAAAGAAAAACAATAGAACCTATAGTATAGACATTCTTGTCCTTATCAAAATAGGAACCTTAGAAATAGAAGTACTAGTTTTAATTGATACTGGTTATAGTAATTCAGTCTTTAATAGTATAATAATTCCAGAAGAATATCATACAAGTGCTAGTAATATAGTAGAAGCAGCTCAGATAGATGACAAAATATACAGATATACTAAATCTGTAAAACATTTAGATTTTCATTTTAAAATCTCTTCTACTTCCGATATTGAACCTTATTATGTCCCTGAAATTTATGTTAGACCTACTCAGTATAAATTAATTTTAGAATTAGATTTTATGACTTATTATTATCATAGTTTAATTTTAATCCATAGTAGTATTCATTTCTTAAAAAGTAGTAGTTTACCTTATAACACGCTAGAGTGTGCTGAGAAGCGCCGTGGACCCCTTTAACCCCCACCTAAAAATTGTATAGAAATAGAAGTTTCACAAAAGACGAATTAGAAAACTATAAGTATCACATACCTGATGAATGTAAACAAAATAAAGAAGATAGAGCATTAGACATATATCAAATTGAATTTCTAGAACAAATATATTCCTAACTAGTATTGTTAGACTAGGACATACAAGTTAATTATTTACACATAGAAAAATTATATAATCTTTTAGAAATAGGAATTTGTCATATAGATAATATACTTAGCAAATTCGAAAAAAGAAGAAATAATTGGAGAAAGTCCCACAAACATTGGCAAAAGTATAAACTATATTGCAAATTTAAAAATTACCACAGCTAATATAGATGCTAGTAATGATGAAACAAAAACAAAAAAAAAAAAATTGAGATGCAAATAGGAGATTTGTCAAAATTAGAAATAATTAGAAAAAGTACAAGTCCTCATAGAATTGCTACTTTTATTGTCAAAAAATATAGTGAAATTGTTAAAGGAAAAAGTAGAATGGTAATAAATTGTAAATGGTTAAATAATAATATATTAGAAGATAGTTACAATATTTTTAACAAAGATCAATTAATAAATAGAATTCAAGGATGTTATATATTTAGTAAATTTGACTGTAAATCAAGATTTTGACAAATTGGAATGCACCCAATTAGTATAGCATGGATTGCTTATATTTGCCCCTTAGGATATTTTGAATAGTTAGTTATAATAATAATATTTTAGAAGATAGTTACAATATTTCTGACAAAGATCGATTAATAAATAGAATTCAAGAATGTTATATATTTAGTAAATTTGACTGTAAATTGGGATTTTGGCAAATTAGAATGCACCCAAATAGTATAGCATGGATTGCTTTTACTTGCCCCTTAGGACATTTTGAATAGTATGGTATGCCTTTTAGATTAAAAAATATACTTGCAGTATTTCAGAGAAAAATGGATATAATTTTCAGTAAATATAACTATTTGTTTAGTATATATAGATGATATTTTGGTATTTTCTAAAATTAAAATGAACATATTAGTCATTTTAAAATTATTTTGTCTAAATTCTTAAAGTATGGTATTCTAATTAGTAGTAAAAAAACTCAGTTATTTAAGAAAAATATAAAAATTTTAGGAACAGAAATTGGCTAAGGAAGAATAAAATTACAATCTCATATTAGTAAAAAAATATTAGAATTCCCTGATAAAATAGAAAATACAAAATAATTGCAACAATTTGTAGGAGTCCTCAATTATGAAAAACCATTTATTAAAGACATGAGTAAAATAAAATGAGCGTTATATAGTAAAACTAGTTATAAAGGACAATATATAGATATATACATCGTTTAAAGATTCAACTCCCCTAACATACCAATTTCCCTACTTACCTTTATATTTAACAAGGTGGTAACTTATAGATAATTAAATATTCTTCGAATTTTTTGTGTTAAATCAAAATAAAATATTCAAATTGAGATAGGGCAATTTATATGATTAGTTAATCTTCAAATTCTTTCCATATTTATGATGGAGAAAAAGTGGCCATACTGCTTGTACATATGGATAGCCTTGCCCTTGTGGAGCTATAAGCTCCTCCACGCAAGTTTAATATTTTTTTGAGATCAGACTCAAATTTAAATTTAAATTTAAATATTGATATTATATTTGAATTTTTAAATGAATTGAACTCACAAGTTTAACTCAAAATTTTGAAAATATATTTGATTATATGTTTATATTAATTAATTAATATTATTTTTATACACAGCATAATAAAATATTTTTTAGATATTTTAATGTTTTTAAAACAATTTAAATTCCATCATGATTTCAAACGTTCAAATTCTTCAATTAATCAAATTTCAAATAGAGGTGAATATTTTTATTGAACCGAGCTACGACTCGACTTCGAATCGGAGCTGCTTTAGCTAAGCCATCGTTTTCGACCCCATTCTACTCCTCACTTTTTCCAATTTCAATTCTATGAGAAAATGGATCCATCTATAAAGCAAACATTTCCACCAGAATCCACTAGAAAAAGAATCCAACTTGACATTATTCTCATACATCGCTATCACATTAATTCATATTAATTGATTTTTTTTTTATTTTTTAGCGTTAGAGTTGTGTTCGAGTACGAACGAATCGAAAATTATATTTTCGAATTCGAACATAATCGAACACTGTTCGATTTCGTTCATTTATTATTTGAGCTCGAATTCATTTTTAAATTTGTTCGATTATTATTTGATAAATTTCGAGTTTGTTTAAATTCAAATTCGAAAAATTTAATTAACGTTCGAATTTGAATTATTGTTTATTTTATATTTTAAATTTTATAAAAATAATAATTCAAATTTTAATAAAATAATTAAATGTTATAATATTAAATCAATATATAATATAATTAATATTAATATTATAATTGTAATTGTAATATAAGATTTATTAAGAATAAATCTTACTATTATAAAATATAAATAATATAATATAATTAAAACTTAAGACATGATATATCAGTTACCCTTAAATTTTTACAAATTTTAATTTTCTCCCTAAAACTTTAAAATATTTGATTTTAACCCTCGAATTTTTAAAACACATAAAAAATAACCCTTTCAACAATAAAAACTTAAGTACAATACAAAATCTCTAAATTTTAACTCTCATTCTCTCATTTTTTCTTTCTAAAATATTATTCTTCAACTTTAATCTTATTCTCTTCTCTTCGAATTAGTTCTTCCATTAATTAAAACTATTAAGTGCTCACGAAAGTTCATCACATAACTTCCATATGACCTATTTTATAGGTATTTTGATTTACTCAACTCTCACAATGTGGTATCATCCTTCTAATTATTATAAAGTAACTTCTATATACGACAAGAAAAGACTATTACGACTTGCGCGTATTTCATTTTTCTTTTTAGATTTTTTTTTTTTGATAATTCACTTAAATTTTCAAATTTATTCTTTCTTCTTGTAGAGATGCCAAGAAAATTACTATTCGTCAATAACTGAATTGATTTTTTTTCCCTTCTTCATCTTTATGTCTTAGTTTTGTTTATTAAAGGGTAAAATATATTATTTTTGTTATGTGATTAGATTCGAAAAATTGCGAAAGTGTAATTTCAAGATTATTGAATTGCATAAAAGGTTTAAAGTTAGATCTTAAAATTGTTGTTGATAAATGAAGAAATTCGAAGAGAAGAGAGTAAGATTAAAATTGAAGAATAATATTTTAAAAATTAAAAACAAGAAAATAAGAGCTAAAATCTGATGATTTTGTATTGTATTTGAGCTTTTATTGTTGAAATGGCTATTTTTTTAGGTATTTTAAAAATTTAAGAGCTAAAATCACACATTTTAAAATTTGAGGGTGAAAATCAAAATTGATGAAAGTTTAAGGGTGACTGATATATTTTGTCTTAATATATATATATATATATATATATATATATATATATATATATATATATGTATGTGTGTGTGTGAACGTAATCAAAGTCGTTCATTTACTATTCAAACTCGAGTTTATATTATTCAAATATAAATGAACTCGAATGAGTTTTTGTTCGGAATAATTAGATTGAAACACTACAATAAGTAACTTTTTCCCCATTTTCAATATGTATCTAACCACAGGACAAATGTCCTTCCTAGCTGAAACCACATCATCATTATGCAGATTATTACCTCCCAAAAGAAGAAAAAAATAACGTAAAAATGTTATAAAATTTTGAGCAGTGTTACAATAAAATCTACACACTACACACTAAGAAAACTCTAACTTTCTTTGCACAAGAATTTCTTTAAATTTCTCTCGTTCTTTTCTCTCACAAATTTTTCTCACAATTCTTTCATAAAAAATGATGTTACATTTCATGTTTAGAGAATAACTCTATTTATAGAGCTCTTATTTAGTGGAATACATAATCTTCCACTAATATAAATTAATGGTGTCTCCACTAAATGGTAGACATCCATAAAAATTCATAATTAGTGGAGCTTCCACTAATTCAACATATTTACAACACTCCCCATTAGATGTCCATTACATAAAGAATATGCCTCGTTAAAACCTTACTAGATAAAAATTCAGTGAGAAAAAAATCTAGTGAATGAAAAAAAGTACACTATTCTATATGTCTATTTATTACTGTCCCTGATGAGATGATTCCTTTAAATCTTTTAATTGACGTATACCGATTTTCTATCTCAACTTTTCAAATGTTGCAGTCGGTAAAGTCTTCGTGAAAATATCTGCGAAGTTGTCACATGACCGAATTTGTAGCACATCAATTTCACCTTTCTTCTGGAGTTCATGAATAAAGAAGAATTTTGGTGAAATATGTTTTGTCTGATCTCCTTTAGTATATCCTCCTCGTAATTGAGTTATGCAAGCTGCATTATTTTCATAAAAAGGAGTTGGAATATCTCTGATAGATGATAATCTACAATTTTCTCGAATATAATGAATCATTGATCTTAACCGTACACATTCTCGACTTACTTCATGAATGGCTATAATTTCAGCGTGATTTGAAGAAGTAGCTACTATAAATTGTTTTGTAGAACACCATGATATAGCAGTATTTTCCCATGTAAATAGATAGCCCATTTGAGAACGTGCTTTATGTGGATCAGATAAATAGCCAGCATCTGCATAACTTATCAATGTTGAGTTGGTTTTATTTGAATAAAGTAATTCGAGATCAATTATACCTTAGAGATATCGAATGACTTGTTTAATTCCATTCAAAGGTCGTCGTGTTGGTGAAGAACTAAATATTGTTAATAAATTAATAGAAAAGGCAATATCAGATCGTATATTATTAGTAAGATACATCAATGCACCAATTGCATTGAGATATGGTACTTCAGGACCAAGGAGTTCTTCATTATCTTCTTGAGGTCGGAAAGGATCTTTATTCACATCTAATGATCGGACGATCATTGGAATATTCAATGGATGTGATTTGTCCATGTAAAATCTTTTTAGAACTTTTGCTGTATATGTTGATTGATGAATAAATGTTCCACTTTTCAAGTGTTCAATTTGTAAATGAAGACAAAATTTAGTTTTACTAAAATCCTTAATTTCGAATTCTCTTTTTAAATAATCAATTGTTTCTTGGGGCTCTTCAGGATTTTCAATAAGATTAATATCATCAATATATATAGCCAATATCACAAACTTAGAACCAAATTTCTTAATAAAAACACATGGACATACTTAGTTATTGTTAAATCTCACTTTCAATAAATATTCAATAAGACGATTGAACCACATGCGCCCAAATTGTTTCAGGCCATATAATGATTTCTGTAACTTGATAGAGTAATTTTCACAATGATAATGTTTATATGCTTCAGGCATGCGAAATTCTTTGGAAATTTTCATGTAAATATCATTTTCTAAATTTTCATACAAGTGAGTAGTGACAACACCTAATAGGCGCATATCTATTTTTTCATGTACTGCCAAACTGATAAGATATCGGAGTGTAATAGCATCAATAATAGAAGAATAAGTTTCATCAATATCTGGTCTTTGTGAAAAATCTTGAGCTACTAACTGTGCTTTATATTGTACGATTTCATTATTTTCATTGCGCTTTCGCACAAATATCCATTTGTAGCAAATAGGTTTTACACCTTCTGGTATTTGGACTGCAGATCCGAAGACTTCACGTTAACTCCGATTGAATCGTATCTTTCCATTGTAGCTAATCTTTTCTATGTCGATATTCATTAACTGATATTGGTTCAGAATCATCATTTTCCTGTGTAACATTAAAAGATATATTATCTGCAAATATATTATCAATAATTATTTCTATCCGATTCTAACTTCTATCGGAAGTGGTATAATTGATAGAAATTTCAATGTTACTTTCATCAACTTCTGGTTCTTTGTCATCAGTTTTCACTTGATCTTTATCATTCTTTTCTTCAATATGATCATCTGGATCATTTAATCTTTTTTTCTTTCGAGAATTTTTATCTTTAGAACCAAGAGATCAGCTACACTTTTGGCGTGCTTTTGACTTAGCAGATATATGTATAATATTTTGTTCTGCTGGAACTTCAATTCAAATAGGAGTATTTATAGTTGGAATATGCAATTTTGCAATTCTTCTGGAGTCAACAAAAGCGTTTGGCATTTGATTTGCAATACTTTGAAAATGAATTATCTTTTAAACTTCAAGTTCACATGCGCGTGTACGCGGATCAAGATAATTTAATGATGTTATCCAAGCAAGATTTTTCTTATACTGTTTATGTTCCCCCCCTAATCTAGGGAATAATGATTCATCAAAATGACAATCAACAAATATTGCTATGAATACATCTCCTGTCAGGGGTTCAACATACTTGATAATAGAGGGAGAATCATATCCAACGTATATTCCCTATCTTCTTTGAGGACCTATCTTTGTACATTGGTTTGGTGCAATTGGAACATATACAACACATCCAAAAATTATTAAATGAGCAATATTTAGTTCTGAACCAAAATCCAATTGCAAAAGTGAAAGTTTATGATAACTAGTTAGCCTTATACATACAAGTGTTGCAACATATAAAATAGCATGTCCTCAAGCATATATTGGGAGATTTATTTTCATTAATAATTGTCTAGTAATTAATTGTTATCTTTTAATAAAAGATTCAGTAAGACCATTTTGTGTATAAATATGAGTTACAGGATGTTCAACATTAATCCCAATTGACATGCAATATGTATCAAAAGCATTTGATGAAAATTCACCAGCATTATCTAAACGGATATTTTTAATATGATAGTCAGGAAATTGTGCTCATAATTTAATTATTTGAGCAAGTAATCTCACAAATGCCAGATTGCGAGTAGATAATAAACACACATGTGACCATTGAGATGATGCATCAATTAAGATCATAAAATATTTGAACAGTCCACATAGTGGATCAATAGGTTCACAAATGTATCCATGAACCCATTCAAGAAATGTAGGATTTTCAACTCCTACTTTTACTAGTTATGGTCTAACAATTAATTTTCTTAGGGAACATGCAGCACATGAGAATTTTTCCGATGTCAATATCTGTTTATGTTTCAAAGGATGACCATATGTATTCTCAATTATTATTCTCATCATGGTAGATCTCGGATGACCCAACCGGTCATGTCAAATGCTAAAAATAATAGGATAAATAAATTTTTGGGTTACTAGATGATGAATTTCACTTGTACATATTTTTGCAAAATATAGACCAGTAGAAAAAGACGACAATTTTTCTAATACAGATTTTTGACCCAAATTAATTTGAGTAATATAAAGATGTTTAATACTATTTTCCTCATTTGTTTCAATATGATGCTTATTTTTGCGGATATCTTTAAAACTCAATAAATTTCTTCTGAATTTTGAGAAAAACAATAGTTTATCAATAGTAATTGTTGTTCTTTCAGGCAATAATATACTAGTTCTTCCGGAACCTTCATTCTGTTATAAAATTAGGGTAGTGTTAGAATAAAATCTACACACTACACACTAATAAAACTCTAACTATTCTTTGCACAAGAATTTCTCTTCAAACTTCTCTCTTTCTTTCTCTCACAATTCTTTCTCTAATCTTTCTTTCACTAATCTTTCTTTCACAAAATGATGGTGTATTACAAGCTTAGAGAATAGCTCTATTTATAGAGCTCTAATTAGTGAAATACATCATGGCATACATCATCTTCAACTAATCTCAATTAATGGTGTCTCCACTAAATGGTGGACATCCATAAAAATCTTCTAATAATTCACATAAATCCATAATTAGTGGAGCCTCCACTAATTAATGGAGATTCCAATAATTCATAACACATTCACATTTGTACTATCGTTTATAGTATAAATATTTATTTCTCTCATTTTGAGATAAGAAAAATATTTCTCATTTTTTAGTATGGTGTGTGTAGTTCCACTATCAATAATACATACATCATCATTAACAACAACCATCTGTCTCTTGGCTTGTGTAACGGTAGAGACTCGTGTTTTAGTCTTTTGGCTTTTATAACGGTAGAGACTCGTGTTGATAACGTGTTATAAAATTTGGGCAGTATTAGAATAAAATCTACACACTATACACTAAAAAAATTATAACTATTATTTACATAAGAATTTCTTCAAATTTATTTCTTTCTTTTCTCTCACAATTCTTTCACAAAAAATGATGGTACATTTCAAGCTTAAAAAATAACTCTATTTATAGAGTTCTTATTTAGTGAATACATAATCTTTCACTAATATAAATTAGTAATATCTCCACTAAATAATGAATATTTAGAAAAATTCATAATTAGTGAACGTTCTACTAATTCAATATATTTTTAAAAAAATTCTGTGCGCGGTATATTTTATAAGCCGGTTTAAAAAACTACCACTTGTAAAAATCAGCCACCAGCTGCCACGTGTGTCATCGGATGACTCAACTCTAAACCCAGCACACGTAACCTCATTTTCTCATAAAAATCCACTACGCTCGATTCTAGACTCGCTCTGTGTTCTTCATCGATAATTGGCTGAAGACATCGAAATCATTCGAACTTTGGGAAGAAAACCAATAGGGAGTCGAAACGTGTAGTCCAGATATAGGTCTTGAGAGTTATGTTATGTAAGCATCTCTGCGTTTCATTCTCTCTGCCTCTCTCCCACCTTTAAATATCAAAATGGTCTCGTCTTTTTCCTTTTATTTTGTTCTTTTCAGTTCTCTCTGGACTCTCTCCTGTTCGCTCCTAGGGTTAGTCCCTTCTCTGTCTCTCTCTGTATGTATATGCTTTTATATGTAAATTATTTTATGTGTGCTTGTGTATATGTTTGTTAATTTTGTATGTACATGAATGCAAGTGATTTTTATGATTTTTTTCAAAATTTTGTTTTGTTATATCTAATTGTTTGATTTGAGCGATGGGTTGATTATTTTTCTATGTATCTTGTGTAGGGATAGGAAGCGAGAATTTTCTTGGAGAATATTTTAGTCCTCTGTGCGAACAGGTTAGTTTGCGTACTTGTACAGTGTTTTTGGTTTTGATTATCAAAATTTAGTGACTTTTCATGATTTTGTGCAGTTCATTGAAAGGTATCTGCTTTCATACGTTTTTTTCTCAGTTAATTGAAAGATGTCTGCTTTGATATGTTTTTTCTTTGTAGATTTCCCCCCTTCCCTCCGGTCTGGATGTATAGGATTTACGGGAAAAGGTGCCCTTCCTGTTTCTTGTGTTCTTAGTCTTCTGGATTTTGCATTTTAGAAACGCTTAAGGGATGAAAAGAAAAGTCAAAATTTTTCCGAGATTAAAAATCCCTCGAGAGACTATACTGAGCATCCTATAATAATGTTCTAATGGAGCTAATTTTTAGGGAAAATATTAAAATAGTTTTCTTTCCAGCATGTACATATCTCAGAGAGTTCTTCACGGTAAAACACGATGGAAACTAGTAATTCCTCACGGATTAGTTAATAATTTCTAGTAATCGTGTTGTCTGCTTTCTTTTCATATTGGCAATGGTGCCAAGTTTGAATCTTCTGGTTGTTAATTCGGTTCTATGCTTATGTACCGTAGTCAATTAGCACATAGCCAGGAAATTTACTTCTTTTACCTACCAAATGTGCCAGATGCCACTTTAAGCATGAGAGAATCTTGGTTGTTATGGATGGTGCGGTTTCCATATTAATCTCTTCCCTCACGCCACCCCCTTCTCCCCAATTTGGACTTATCTGACGTGGCTTTCAACCTTTTACAAAGTTTGCCTCTTCTTTTTAGTGTGTAATGCTATGTGACAGCAATCCAAGAATCAGGATATGTTGAGGACCTGCATTGTTTGTAAATTAGTTGGTGTATGGACACATGGCCAATGGTATGCGGCGAAGTGGAAGTGGGAAGCCATGTGCATCGTTGGTACATGTGTTGGTGAGGACTGATATCGGTCTTGGTCTTTAGAACACGTGGCCCAAAAAAATATTTGGTGAGGTGGGAAGCTGTTTAAATCTTTAGAACGTGTTTTTGGCAATGCTGAAGTCAGAAGTGTAAATGTATTTTCTTTTTCTTGTGTATCACTTTCTTCTTATTTAGATAGGCATTTTACCTCAATATTTCCTGGTGTAGTGGAGATCCAATGAATTATGAGATATGAATGTGTATCAACTAAAAAATCCATTGGCTACCAGTAGCCTGTTGTAAGGAAAGCATCAAAAGTAAGCTACAAATTGGAAGGACATGCATGTTTTGGTTAATAGAGAAGCATCAAGCCCTGTAGAGTAGCTTTCTGTTACTAAAGCCTTCTGAGGAAGGATTATTTGTGCCTGTGGAAACATGTATGCAAAAGTGCGAACTGCAGTATACTTCCTTCTTATCTGTTGTCTTCATAGTAAAAGGAGTTAAAAAGTTAGAGTTCAGTCATACAAGATTCCTTCCCTGCCCTGGGTCTCTATAGATGGCAGGAGAAGTGGAACCATAAAGCATTGTTTGGTCCCTTCATCTGGCTCATTGATGGTTGATGCAAAAAGTCAAAGCTAGATGCTAATGCATGGTTGCACTCCTGGACGAGTGGGGTTCATGATTTATATATAACTACTCTGGAGTGGCAGGATCACCTAATTTATCAGTTTTGAATAGCTTGACCGTAGGGTAAACTGTTAATCAATGAAACACCGCCAAGAAAACCACTATAACTAGATCTTTATAGTTTGATTTACCTGTGATTCATGAATTATGCATATAAAGCAATTTGTTGAAGAAAGGGAGACAAAACGCTCTCTCTTTCTCTCCCAGGAATTAAGTTGAGAAGCCTATTGACAATTGGACCCCTTCAACCATGAAAGTCCCTCCTGACTCTGACACTTAAATTTTGCCACACTTGTCTCTAGAGATGCTAGAAGTACTCTGATTATATTGAAATGAGGTTTGGATCCCGTTTGCATTATATACAAATGCATACAATTTTTTTTTTTTTTTGGGTCTAATTTTGTTGGCTGGTGCTTCATTATAAGACATTCTGAATGTAGATAACTTGGAATATGATTCTAGTAACAGCAAATGAATTTTCAGGTAATCAAATCCTAGCAAGTACCTAAAGCTGCAAAAGCATAATAAAATGACAAACTCTCTTTGTTTTTGGGTTGGGGAAGGGGAGGAGCTGTCAAGAATCAAAAGGAGGTCCGTCCTTAGGCTTGGCTACTGACTATAATGAGCTGGGAGGTTCCTCGCTTGGTATTTTTGTTATCTAAAGAGGGCTTCTCATTCTTGAATGATGTGTTGTTCTACTTTCTATGATAAATATCATTTTTCCTTTAAAAAAAAAATGAATGTTGCTATTTCAGTAAGGGATGGGAGGAATGTCGTTCCTTTATCCTTCACCCAACCATGCTGATGCAAGAGCAAATGAACATAAATAAAAATCTTAATTTATTTTGTCACCAGTCTGTATGTCAGAATGTGGTAAAATATAGATCCCATTGGAATTTATTTGCATGATTATTTTGCAGTTGTTGAGAGCTGAAGGGAGTTTAACTATGCCTTTTAGATGGGCTTCCAATGGTGTTCTGATGAGTGCTCACTACTGGATGTGTGACCTTTTCTTGTGGTTACATGATAACTCCGTCAATATATATCATTGTTTCTGTTAAAAATGTTGAATAACACTCCTACATTGCTTGCTGTATTCCTCATGGGATCTTGTGGGAATGGGAAGTGTTAAACTTTTAGCCCCTCTATATAACAAGATCAGTTGGGAACTAAAGCTTCATACATAATGCAGTGGATCTTTGATCTACGAAAGCAAGTATTATTTCTTTTCTTTATTCCTCTGAGGGGTGTACCGTCTTTGTTTAAATGGTTAATGATTGCTCCATTCTTTCTTCGTGAGCTATTTTCAACGATTAGGTTGGATTGACAAACCATTCTTTCATGGCTTTAGCATCCTGTGCCTCCACTGTTTGCTGCTGCATATTTCTGGCAATTGTTTAGCAGTTTGGTTGAGTGCTGACACATAGTTGATACCTGATCAGAACACTGCTTTGGTGTTTAATTGGTTGCTTGTCAAAAAATTTACATGTTAAGAACTGGTTTCAGGCCTACGATAGTTCGTGTGTCCTGCCTTTATTTTTCTCTCTTTTTGGTGGCTGATGAGACACAGGAGATAGGAGGCAATTATTAAAACTATAATCTGCTGCATAATCCCCATGCAAATGAACAGTGGCTAAATTTGGAATTTCCTAGGGAACTCATAATGGTGGAGTGATTCATATTGCAGGAACATTTTCTAAAGATGGAGCAGAATGAGACAGGATGTCAAGCTCCTCAGACTCCAATCCTGTGCGTCAACAATTGCGGATTTTTTGGAACAGCAGCAACCATGAACATGTGTTCCAAGTGTTACAAGGACATGATGTTGAAGCAAGAGCAAGCTAAGCTTGCAGCCTCATCCATTGAGAGTATTGTAAATGGAAACGCATCTGGCAGTGGAAAATGTTCAGATATTGCTGCACAAGTGGGTCCTTCGCAGACTCTGGTTGAATCAACACTTGAGACTCCTGCACTGGAGGAAAATACAGCAAGTGAGAAAGTCAAAGAAGGTCCCAATAGATGCAACATGTGCAGGAAGCGTGTTGGTTTGACAGGGTTTAATTGTCGATGTGGCCATACTTTCTGTGCTGTTCACCGCTACTCAGACAAACATGAATGCCCCTTTGACTATCGTGCTGCGGCTCAAGATGCCATAGCCAAAGCCAACCCAGTTGTTAAGGCTAATAAACTTGACAAGATCTAGAGAGCACTGGGCGAGGCTTCCGTGAACGAAATACCCTGGTTTTCTGCTGCATCTGGAGAACTTGTTGGCCTGAAATCTTCCTAGGTGTCTTTAAGACCATGAGCTGTTACAGATTTAAGATTTCATTAGATAGGTCATCCTTGCAACTGAAGGTTCCGTGTATTCTTTTCTACATGCAAGGGCTTGACTAAGGGCTCCTTTAGTGCTTGTTTGTGGTTTTGGTTTGATTTATTTTCTTGTGGTCGGTTTGTATTTTTCTTTCTTTCGAAAGGGACCCTGTAGATTTTCTGGTTAGTTGGCTTCAATTAGTCTTTTTATTGATGTTCCTTGCATTGTCTTATTAGTAACCTCGATTGGTTGCTGTTCCCAGCATTTGGTAAACGTACTTGCAGTAGTATGCCACAATACTATTGTTATTATTTGAGTATTGATTGAAGCTTTACTAGTAAGGGTTTACGCGGGAGTACGGGCGGAGGGGAATGAGCTCTTCTGCTGCTCTTTGGGCTTTCTTTCTTACGTTCTGTGTTTTGTCTGGCACTTCAAAAGGTTTACTGCCTAAGAACTGAAGTCACAGACTCTTATTATGGTTTGAATGGGTGTTAATTTAGTACTCTCCCATAATATAAGTCGTTTGATTTAATTTTAAACATATTAAGATTCTTAAAAATAAAGTGATTTTATATATTTATTTTTAAAACACTCTTATTTAAATGTCTTGGAAACAAGAGAAGAGATGAGAGAGGAAAAGAGGAAAAGAGAACAATAAATAAAGATAAAAATGTAAAAGTAGTTTTAAAATTTTTTTGAAAAGTCCCTAATGATTTATAATTTAGGACAGCAAAAGTAGTTTCTAACGATTTATATTATGGAATAGAGGGAGTATCTAAATTTTCAAAACCATTATTATTTTCTCTTTTCTTTTTTTTTTTTAATTCTTTTGATTACTTTAGAGAATTTTCAATTCCATTATGTATTCAAGAGTCAATTTCCATAAATGAAAACGAACTTCTCAAATGTTCATTTAATAAGAATATGGTTCCAAAACAAAATTATTAATTAATTCTTAAGCTATGTATTTAAACAGAATATCATAATTTTCAGGGGAAAATCGAAAAAATTATCAAATGACCTTGAAAATTCATAAAAATTTAACCAAAATAAGGTTTCTGATGCGGGAAGATTCATTTTTACTACATCTACTTTAGTCAAACTAGATTTGTAAGATCACTTTTATCATTTATTGCAAATTTTCGTTTTTACCATTTCTCCAAATTTAATGTATAAAATGGTCTGCTTGTTTGACTTGAACTGTTTTTGAAGTGAATCTTTTGAGTATGAAACCTACATACTATTAAATTTTAGTGATTTTTGCAGGTCGTTTGAATTTTTTTTTTTTTCTCCTTAGTTTTAGTATTCCTTTTTCTTTAAAAGAATTATGGAATTCGATTTAAAGTAATTTCTATAGAAAAAGAATTAACATATTCTTTCTAAATACTATTCTTACCATATCTCTTTGAAATCTTTCTATTTTTTGTATATGGTTAATAACTTTTGTATAAGTATTTCCCTCCAATCTCTATTAATTGCACGCAATTTATTATTTTGGTATAAAATTGAAACACTCAGAATAGTATATGTTGTAGATATTATTTTAGTGTAAATATTAACAATTTTATTATTCATTTCAAGTAAATTACGATATTAATTACGTGAAATTTTTTATAAAAATTAAAATTATATTTACATTAAAAAAAAAAACAATTCAAACTGAGTTAAGGTGGAGATCAGCCACAAAGAATAAACAAGGCAAAATATATACACACTGGGGGATATCTGATCAGAGAATTGCAAGATCCACGCAATTACAATAGAATCTATTATGCAGATCTGACAGCATTGCATTCGGGAAGATCGGTATTCGATAGAACAAACATGATTGTCTTATTATTTTTTTGAAAGAATTATTATTATTAAGAAAATGAGTCCATTACTATAATAACGCTATCAAAACATTCAATATTCATAAGTTTTGCAAAAATTATTATTATGATTGAATTTGATTATGAATCTGGGTGGAAGGACATCTTGAATTTGATTATGTTTGGGAAATACAATCGGCCGGCCGATGTGATATGCAAGTTTAGAATTCTCATGGACAGCCGCCAAAGTTGAGTAATTCCATTGCAGCCTCCCTCCTGCTTCTCATGGGCTGTCTCTATCTCCTTCTGGATTTCCTATTCATTCCTCTGTTGATTGAAAATCTTCCAAACATTTTCCTGCTTCTGGAAATGTGAAGGTAGGCAGCGACGTTGGACGGTTGTTGTTGAAAAAAAACACTGTTTTAGAACTTTTTTCAATAGTATTAATAAGTAAAACCAGTTTTCGAAAGCACCTTTTGACAGCCCTTCCAAAACAGATTTTTAATAACTTTTTTCACTATTCATTCTTTTAATCCTTTGGGTTCATTTTCTATTCTAATTTTATAATAAACCGTATGTGTTAGTTGTAGCGAAAATGAGAAGAGATGTAGATTTACAATTGATTTACTTCGTTTGATTTGAAAGAAAAGATGAAAGAGAAATAAATTAGGAAGTTCAAAAAAATAATCCGTTTATATTTCAATATTTAAAATTTTTTGCGTAATTTTAAGATTCTTTTTTTTAAAGAATTATAGAATTCGATTTAAATAATTTCTAGAGAAAAAATAAAATATTCTTTATAAATACTATTCTTAAGATTTTCTATTTTTGTAGATGCTTAATAACTTTTGCATAAGGAATTCGTTCCAATCTTTTATTAATTGCATGCAATTTATTATTTTGGTGTAAAATCGAAGCATTCGTAACAGTAATATTTATTGTAAATTTAAGAGTTCCAAAATGTTTGGTATAAAATCAAGACAAAAGATGAACTTCATGACTAAAAGTTTAATTTACACAACATCTTTTAAACTAAAATGAGAAGCTAAAAAATAATCAAGAACCATTCAAAAGTCAAAACATCAATTAAAAAAATAAAAACAACTTATTTTAAATAATTAAAATTAATGCCTTATCCCATACTAACTAATGAACACTATGCTCAATCACAATAAATTATATTCCATCCCAATAAAATTGACTTATTTATAATTTTGAATTATTCTAAAATAATTGATAATTTTTTAACATATTCTATATATATATATATATATATATATATATATATATTATAAAATAATCAATATATTTTTCATATATTATTTTTATATATTTATATTTGACATAAAGTATTTTAGAATTCAAATATTTTTAATTTTATGATGTTATAATTTTTACTTTTATATAAAATCTCGTGTCAAGTCAATTACTATCAATTTAGTTGTCTCTCAAATTAGTCAAGATAGTTAGTACTCCCTCCGTTTTAAAATATTTGTTCATGAAACTTTTTATACACAGATTAGGGTGTTGAAAATAATAATACAATTTAAATAAATTTCTTATTCTACCCATATTAAAAATACAATAGTTATTGGTTGATAAAAATTCCCAAGAAGCAAAAAAAAAGAAGAGTTTTAAAAAGTAACGTAGTTGACTTAGAATAAATAGGGGTATAATAAAAAAAATTAATTATTAATTTTAAAAATATGTATATGAACAAATATTTTGAAACAAAATAAAAAAATTTTATTAACAAATATTTTAAAATAAAATAAGTATTTCGGATTCAAATCTCTTCTGAAACATGAACCTTGTGAGCAAATTTAAATAGCTATTACGAGTTTCTTTATTAATAAAAATTATTATCAATTTTATTAGTATGAAAAGAATATTTAAAAAGTTATATGAAAAGTTGCAATAAATAAAACTTTAACTTTCGACCTCTCTGGAAGCGCATTTGAAGTCTTAGAAATGGAATTTGATGGTTGGCCTGCCATTGCCAAACATTTGCTGAGGCTTCCAAAAGCAATTCCCAACTTGGCAAATGGCGACGGAAAAAGGTACAAATATTTGGGGTGGCAAAGGCTGTTAGTGTTGTCATGACTTGGGTTTTTTCCTCTGATCCACGAAAGCCATTGGACCAATTCCAGTTGCCAACAATTGTGGGCGGCAAGATTGCGGCTGCTACTTTTCCTTTTATATACCACATTTTTTAATTCCATGACCAAAACAAAAAAAAAAAAACAAAGGGTTTTAACATAAAGATTAATAGTGGTAATAGTATCGTATTCGCATTAATAAATTATGTTAATTTAAGATAATTACACACGATCAATTAATTCGAATACGACTCGATTAATAAACGTATCATGTCGTGTCGTGTTAACTCATTTATTTTCGTATTGTGTTCGTATTATAAAACTGATTGACACGACATGACACGATTAGACACAAAAATTAAATAAATAATTACTAAACCCGCCAACTCGAATATTTACTAAACCTGTCAATCTATCCACCTATTACACAAAAAAATTTTAAAAATCAAATCAAATCATATAAAATTAAAAAAAAACTAATAAAACAACAAACCATCTAACTAAATATTTAGATATCTCAATAAATTCATAAGATTTAATTTTAAAAATCTAAACAAATATAATTTTACAATAAAATTTGATTGTTCAAAAAATTATTTCTCTAACTAAAAGTCATTATAATAATATTATTATTATAGATATTAAATAATAATTAATTAAGAATGATTCGTTTATCATATATCAAACAAATAGCCACATTAATATCATTTATTTTTCTGAAGAAGTCTTATATAATTAAACAAAATAGACATACAAATAATTCATATAATTCATATAATAAAATTTAATTTAATTAATTCATGTAAAAAATTAAATTATCTGATTTTCTATAGTAAAATTTGTAAGGTATTACAAAAAGTATTAAAAAAAATTAAACGGGTTCGCGGGTTGAAACGATTTATGATCTGAACACATTTAAAGTTAAACCGATCGATCTATTTCGACCCGAACTCACGAAATCTCAACCCGTTATAACCGTGTTATTTTCGTATCGTATTTAATATTATCACTCCTAATAAAGATAAAATCCGATGGAGATTGCCACGCCCATTGATATGAACCACAATGAAGCACCAACCACTAAGCTTTGGTCTTTTTATCTACAAGAATATACTAAATATGAATTTCCATTACCATTAAGCATCTATTCAGTTCTCAAGTCAAAATATTAATGTCTTTGAATATAATAGTACTAACAGAAAATAGAAAAGGAAAAAGAGGAAACAAGGGGTGGAAAAAAAAACTTTTTTCTCTATTAATCAGGCCCTCCCTAAAGCAATGAATTACATCGTTTTCTTGATAAAACGATTCAACAAATAGACCTAATTTACTTTTTTATTTTTAAAAAAAACTACTTATTAAATAATTTAAGTGTTATAGATATACCCTAAGTAATTTATATCTGTCATATAATATTTTAATAATACGATACATTTATTTTTATGAATAATATATTTCGCTTTATGATCATTAAATATGTAACTTGATAGTAAAACTCTATAGCAATTAAAATGACTATTTTAAAAATATCTCTAATCGATTATTATGGTAAAATAATACTAAATTAAGATTATTATATTTATGACCAGATGACTATACTTTACTGGTCATAGATATATGGGATATCAAGTTAAAATATAAATAAATATTAAAGAACATTATATTGGATATGACATATTGTGAAAGTACTTCATGTGATATGTCATAAGTACTACTCTTCTCAAATTTTGATATTATATGTCCTTTTATCTAAATTAATCATTATTTCCTACTTAGTGGATTCTTTATCTTAATATAGTCTTAAATTTTCTTTAGCTAGATAATTAAATAAAAATACTATTGGATATATAATAAGCCAGGAAGAGAAATGTGAATAAAAGTAAAGGAATTTGTCTATCTCATTCTTGAGAGATATATGCATGAGCTCCTTTGATAAGTTAAACTATTGTAAATGCATCGCCACATTCAAATATATCAACTAGATATATTTATATCATTTACTTGAGCAGTTTACATAGAGATTAAGAAATTGTTGATTATGATATATAATGATGACATATTCCATACTTTATATGACATATTCCATACTTTATATTTAATTTGGATATCATGAGACAAAATAACTAAAAATATCAAATTGGAGTTTGGTTCAAAGAGACTACTAATTTTCATTTTAACCTGGATAATTATAATATTTTGTTAGAAACCGTTTATAACTCGTAGGCCACATAAATGTGTTTTGGACACACTACCAGTGTTAAATGAACCTATAGAGTCACACATTAAGCGAACAAATTATATTATTTTTTCTGATGACTAGGTTTCGTGTATCTAGAAATCTGTCCAAATTCATTGATTCTAAAAAAAAAAAAAAGTCCAAATTCGATGTGTTTGAAATGTGTCTAAATTAATTATGTCTAGCTAGATGTCCAAGTTTGATGTATTTGGAGAACGTTCAAATTATTAGAATCTGGCTTAGTAGATTAATTTACTAGGATAATTTGAGAAGATATTCATATCAATTCAAATTTGATTTTGAAAAGGATATGGTATAATATCTAATGAGGTAGATTGAGAATAAGACTCTTAAAATCGTTTTAAATTCATAGACGTGTATGAGAGATTTTAATCATAAAAAAAAAAAAACCGTAGAAGTCTGACAAGTTTTTCTCTGTCTCTTTCCATCTCGTTTTTTCTGGGAAGAGATACAAAAAAAAAAAATAAAAACTAGAAAAACCTCCTAACGCAGGTGCTACCACATCCGTGGCAAAGATCAAAGTTTGTTGTATGAATACATAGAAGGCATTCGTTGATTACAACGTCTGGTGATCGTTAGCTAAACGGATACTCTAGTGAAGGACACAGGCGGAAGGCGAAGTTTCAAACTCCACTGAGGCATGGCTTCAAACCATTCGTCAATTTAATCATTTAGCTCGAATTCATCTCACATATAATGGTAAACAAACTGTTTAAACTAATAAAAATAAATAAATCTTAATAGTATACACTAGAATACTAATACAATTTCTGGTAAAATCCTCATGATTTCATTCTTAAGAAAGTCCTTTATTTATTTTTTAAAAAAGTAAGTCCTTTATTACTTGTGTCATTTCTCTTTTGAATAACTAGCATTTTTGCTTTTCAAACTTTTATAACATACAATTTGCATTTAAAAACTTTTTTCTTATCTATTTTTAGCTGTGAACTTTTCTAGAATCTCAATATTATGTAATTTTTGCTGCATTTGAAAGGGGTAAAGTCATCTTTACAGCCATTTTTCTTTAAAAAACGATAGCCAAAAGATGGTAAAAATGAGAGTGGTTGTAGAGTTGTAAACAAATCGAATGTTCGGAACAAAAGTTTGTTCAAACTCATTCATGTTCGAATAAGTTTCATTCGTTTAATAAACGAATGAATTCAAATACGAATTCGAGCTCAAATAATAAACGAACGAACTCGAATATGTTTACGAACATATTCGAACGTTCGCGAATATATTATATATTTTTTAAAATTAATTATATTATATTAATTATTTTATTTATATTTTGTAACATTAAGATTTATTCTTAATAAATCTTATATTATAATAATATTATTATATATTTATTTAATATTATAATATTCAATTATTTTAATTAAAATTTGAATTATTATTTTTATAAATTTTAAAATAAAAAATATAAAATAAACGAACTCGAATATTATCAAACAATAAACGAACGAACTCAAACTGCGTTCGATTATATTCGAACTCGAGCTTAAAAATGTTATGCTCGATTCGTTTGTATTCGAATACAGCTCTAAGTGGTTGTAAAGACAATTTTACTTTTGAAAAAAAATATAGAAAATGCTTTTGGTTTTTCTTGTGAATGGTTATAAATATAATTTTACCCTCAAAAGACACAATAAAAATGTCCTCCAAGACCATTTTGAGATAATGAGACATGTTCATAGATCAAGATGATTTTTGAAAAAATGAAGGACAAAATTGGTATATTTATGTATGAACACTGAAAAAAATACTAATTCTCATCTCCAAATTGTACAAAGTTACATTCATAGTCCAAGTGATACCATATACATCAAGAAAGGGATTTCTTTTTTTTTTTTTTTGACCTTTTTAAGAATTAAACACATTATATATTTCTGCAACATAACTTCACAAATCGTGAAAATATGACAACAAGAAAGCACCATTTTGAGTATCCAAAATTAATCAAATTATCTGTTGACATAGATTTAAAATAATAATAATTTAAATAATTTTTATTTTAAAAAATTATTATATAATTACAACATATTATATTCTTTCCCTTTTAATTCTATTTAAATACCACTTGAATTGTATATATTAAATAATTTTTTATTCTATTTATATATAATCATTTCAATTAATTTCTTATTTATTTACACAAGGAGTGTGAACTGACTTGCTACTGTGCTTCATGTCCCGCATTATGCCTTTTACCTTTAACCCTACTTATCTCGTAAGTACAAATTGGGGTAGAACGACAACTATTGAAACATCAATTCTTCCCAGCTAAAACCAATGTATTAGTAAAATAATTGGTGTTAAATAAGATGGACATATAATAATACAAAGAATTGAATAATATATAGTAATAAATGGTTAGCTATATGCCTTCCTTTCCTTTTTTTTTTTTTTTTTCTCAATGTGGTTATATTCTACTAGACAACTCGATTATGGTATAAGCAGCCAAAAGGTGATGGTGATACGGTCTCATCCTCATTACAAAGGAAACATCACATTTGAACCTTGTGAAGTATGTATTTTGTCTTATATTTTAGTATTATGCACATTTTCAAGATAATGCCTAATGGTTGATAATTTTTGAGCTAATATCTCTATGAATCTTAAAGAATTTTTGTATAAGTGGTTACAATTATTTTGAGATAGTTTATTTGAGTATAATAAAAAATTATTAGGTATACAAGACAAATAATATGATATAGTGTGAGTATATGATACTTTTTAAAAAATAAAAATATATAAAATAATAAATTTGAATTAAAGTAAAATTTTAATTTAGAATGAATTTATGAAAATTCTTGTCCAGGTAAGGCCATATGCTATTATGAGGAAGAAAAGAGAAATTGAATTTACACATTGATAAAAAATTATAAATTAAAAAACTTTGAATTAGATGTAGCATGTTATAAAATTTGGGTAGTGTTAGAATAAAATTTACACACTACACACTAAAAAAACTCTAACTATTTTTTGCACAAGAATTTCTTCAAACTTCCCTCTTTCTTTTTCTCACAATTCTTTCACAAAATGATGGTATATTTCAAGTTTAGAGAATAACTCTATTTATAGAGCTCTTAATTAGTGGAATACATCATCTTCCACTAATCTTAATTAGTGGTGTCTCCACTAAATGGTGGACATCTATAAAAATCCATAATTAGTGGAGCTCCCACTAATTCAACATATTTACAACACTCCCCCTTGAATGACCATCCATTACATAAAGAATATACCTCGTTAAAACCTTACTAAATAAAAATTCAGTGGGAAAAAAAATCTAGTGAAGGAAAAAGAGTACACTATTCTATATGTCTGTTTATTACTCCCCCTGATAAGATGATTCCTTTAAATCTTTGAACTGAGGCATTCCAATTTTATATCTCTACTTCTCAAATGTTACAATCAGTAAAATTTTCGTGAAAATATCTGCGAGGTTGTCACATGACCGAATTTGTAGCACATTAATTTCACCTTTCTTCTGGAGTTCATGAGTAAAGAAAAATTTTGGTGAAATATGTTTTGTCCGATCTCCTTTAATATATCATTCTCGTAATTGAGTTATACAAGTTGTATTGTCTTTATAAAGAGGAGTTGGAATATCTCTAATAGATGATAATCCACAACTTTCTCGGATATAATGAATCATTGATCTTAACCATACACATTCTCGACTTGCTTCATGAATGGCTATAATTTTAGCATGATTTGAAAAATTAGTTGCTATAGATTGTTTTGTAGAATGCCATGATATAGCAGTATTTTCACATGTAAAGAGATAGCCCGTTTGAGAACGTGTTTTATGTGGATCAAATAAATAACTAACATCTGCAAACCTATCAATGTTGGGTTGGTTTTATTTGAATAAAATAATCTGAGATCTATTGTACCTTAGAGATATCGAATGACTTGTTTAATTTCATTCCAATGTCGTCGTGTTGGTGAAAAACTATATCTTGCTAATAAATTGACAGTAAAGGCAATATCAAATAGTGTATTATTAGTAAGATACATCAATGCACCAATTGCACTGAGATATGGTACTTCAGGACTAAGGAGTTCTTCATCATCTTCTTGAGGTCGGAAATGATCTTTATTCATATCTAATGACCGGACGATCATTGGAATACTCAATGGATGTGCTTTGTCCATGTAAAATCTTTTTAAAACTTTTGTTGTATATGTTGATTTATGAATGTTTCACTTTCCAAATGTTTAATTTGTAAACCAAGGCAAAATTGGTTTTACCAAAATCATTGATTTCGAATTCTCTTTTTAAATAATCAATTGTTTTCTGCAGCTCTTCAGGAGTTCCAATAAAATTAATATCATCAACATATCTAACTAATATCACAAATTTAGAATCAGATTTCTTAATAAAAACACATAGACATACCTGGTCATTTTTAAATCCTGCTTTCAATAAATATTCACTAAGACGATAGAACCACATGCGCTCAGATTGCTTCAGGCCATATAATGATTTCTGCGACTTGATGGAGTAATTTTCACGAGGATAATGTTTATATGCTTCAGGCATATGAAATCCTTCGGGGATTTTCATGTAAATATCATTTTTTAAATTTCCATACAAGTAAGCAGTGACAACATCTAATAGACGCATATCTATCTTTTCATGTACTGCCAAACTGATAAGATATTGGAGTGTAATAGTATCAACAATAGGAGAATAAGTTTCATCATAATTAATACCTGATCTTTGTGAAAAATCTTAGGCTACTAACCGTACTTTATAGCGTACGATTTCATTATTTTCATTACGCTTTCGCACAAATATCCATTTGTAACCAATAGGTTTTACACATTCTGGTGTTCAGACTGCAAGTCTGAAGACTTCACATTTTGTCAATACATTTAACTCCGATTGAATCGCATCTTTCCATTGTAGCCAATATTTTCTTTCATCAATTGATATTAGTTCAAGATCATCACTATCCTGTATAACATCAAGAGATATATTGTATCTCTTGCATTACGCTTTCGCACAAATATCCATTTGTAGCCAATAGGTTTTATACATTCTAGTGTTCAGACTGCAGGTCTGAAGACTTCACATTTTGTCAATGCATTTAACTCCGATTGAATCGCATCTTTCCATTGTAGCCAATCTTTTCTATGCCGACATTCATCAATTGATATTAGTTCAAGATCATCACTATCCTGTATAACATCAAGAGATATATTGTATGCAAACATATTATCAATAATTGTTTCTATCCGATTCCAACTTCTACCGGAAGTGGTATAATTGATAGAAATTTCAGTGTTACTTTCATCAACTTCTGATTCTTTGTCATCAATTTTCTCTTGGTTTTTATCATTCTTTTCTTTAATATGATCTTCTGGATCATTTAATCCTCTCTTCTTTCGAGGATTTTTATCTTTAGAAACAAGAGGTCGGCTACGCTTCTGGCGTGCTTTTGACTCAGCAGCTATAAGTATAATATTTTGTTCTGTTGAAACATCCATTCGAATAGGAGCATTTATAGCTGAAATATACGATTTTGTAACTCTTCTGGAGTCAACAAAAGCGTCTGACATTTGATTTGCAATACTTTGCAAATGAATTATCTTTTGAACTTCAAGTTCACATACGCTTGTACGCGGATCAAGATAATTTAATAATGTTGTCCAAGTAAGATCTTTCTTATGCTGTTTATGTTCTCTCCCTAATTTAGGGAATAATGATTCATCAAAATGACAATCAGCAAATCTTGCTGTGAATACATCTCCTATCAGGGATTCAATATACCTGATAATAGAGGGAGAATCATATCCAACGTATATTCTCTTTCTTTTTTGAGAACCCATTTTTGTACGTTGATTTGGTGCAATTGGAACATATACAGCGCACCCAAAAATTCTTAAATGAGCAATATTTAGTTCTGAACCAAAAGCCAATTGCAAAGGAGAGAATTTATGATAACTAGTTGGTCTTATACGTACAAGTGCTGCAGCATGTAAAATAGCATGTTCCCAGACAGATGTTGGGAGATTTATTTTCATTAATAATTGTCTCGTAATTAATTGTAATCTTTTAATAAAAGATTCAGCAAGACCATTTTGTGTATGAATATGAGTTATAGGATGTTCAACATTAATCCCAATTGACATGCAATATGCATCAAAAGTATGTGATGAAAATTCACCAACATTATCCAAACGGATATTTTTAATGTGATGGTCAGGAAATTGTGCTTGTAATTTAATTATTTGAGCAAGTAATCTCGCAAACACCAGGTTGCGAGTAGATAATAAACACACATGTGATAATCGAGATGATGCATTAATTAAAACTATAAAATATTTGAACGGTCCACATGGTGGATTAATAAGTCCACAAATGTCTCCGTGAATCCGTTCAAGAAATGTAAGACTTTCAACTCCTACTTTTATTGGTGATGATTTAACAATTAATTTTTATAGGGAACATGCAGCACATGAGAATTTTTCATATGTCAATATATTTTTATTTTTCAATGGATAACCATGTGTATTCTCAATTATTCTTCTCATCATGGTAGATCCCGGATGACCCAACAGGTCATGGCAAATACTAAAAGTAGTAGGGTCAGTAAACTTCTGGTTTATGAGATGATGAATTTCAATTGTACGTATTTTTGTAAAATATACGCCAGTAGAAAAAGACGACAGTTTTTCTAATATAGATTTTTTACCCAAATTAATTTGAGTAATATAAAGATGTTCAATACAATTTTTCTCATTTGTTTCAACATGATACCCATTTCTGCGGATATCTTTAAAACTCAATAAATTTCTTCTGGATTTTGAGGAAAATAGTACTTTATCAATACTAATTATTGTTTCTTTAGGCAACAATATACTAGCTCTTTCGGAGCCTTCAATCACATTTGTACTACTATTTATTGTATAAATATTTATTTCTCCACTTTTGAGATAAGAAAAATATTTCTCATTTTTTAGTATGGTGTGTGTAGTTCCACTATCAATAATACATACGTCATCATTAACAACAGCCATCTAAATAAAAAAAGTATATATATGCAAACGTAAATATTATTAGAATATAATGAAAAGTCAAACATATCAGGGTGATGCATTAATTTTTCTGGATACTGTCATCACCAATTAAATGGTCTATCCTACCGTCTGGGTGTTAAAAAAAATCCGATACATCCATATGGGTAATATTAATATTAAGATCTTCAGGATTAATATCATCATCCTCAGCATCATTCACTGGATGTTGAGAAAAATTTGCTTCAACATTTTTATTGTTCTTTTTCAGTGAAGCTTGATATAACTCCACTAAATATTTGGTCGTACGACAATTACGTGACCAATGACCTTTCATGCCACATCTATAACATGTATCCTCATACTTTTCTTCCATTTCTTTTTCTTTTTCTTTTCCCTTATGATCTTTTCTGTTCCACTTCAGGTGGCCAATATTTCTCACGACTTGATTATGATTGTGATAAGGGAAATATCGAGTATGTCAATGACCATAGCCACGATCACGACTACGATTATAACGATGGCTTCTGTTGGAGCCAACAACATTTACTTCTGGGAGTGCTGTTGAGCCAGTTGGTCTGACTTCATGATTTCTCAATAATAACTCATTATTTTTCTCTGCAATGAGGAGGGCAGTAATTAAATTTGTAAATTTTGTATGCCCTTTTTCGCGATATTGTTGCTGCAGGACAATATTCGATGCATGAAATGTGGAGAATGTTTTCTCCAGCATATCTTCATCAGTAACTTTTTCTCCGCATAATTTTAATTGAGAAGTAATTTATACATCGTGGAACTATATTTATTCACGGTTTTAAAATCTTGTAACCTCAGGTGCAACTATTCATACCGTGTAGTTGATAGTACGACCATCTTCAGGTGGTCAAATCTTTCTTTTAAATTTACCCACAGAACATATGGATCTTTTTCGGTAAGATATTTTATTTTCAAATTTTCGTCAATATGACGATGGATAAAAATCAAAACTTTGGCCCTTTGTTGTGCAGATGCACTATTGTTTTCTTAAATAGTTTCACTAAGGCCTTCAGCATTTAGATGCATTTCTGTATCGAGAACCCATGATATATGATTTTTTCTAGCAATATTAAGGGTTATAAATTCGAGTTTAGCCAGGTTAGCCATAGAGATCAATAAATGCGTGCCTGTCTTTTGGCTTGTGTAACGGTAGAAACTCGTGTTTTAGTCTTTTGGCTTTTGTAATGGCAGAGACTCGTGCTGATAACGTGTGATAAAATTTGGGTAGTGTTATAATAAAATCTACACACTACACACTAAGAAAACTCTAACTATTTTTTGCACAATAATTTCTTCAAACTTCTCTCTTTCTTTTTCTCACAATTCTTTCACAAAATGATGGTGTATTTCAAGCTTAGAGAATAGTTCTATTTATAGAGCTCTTAATTAGTGGAATACATCATCTTCCATTAATCTTAATTAGTGGTGTCTTTACTAAATGGTGGATATCCATAAAAATTCATAATTAGTGGAGCTTCCACTAATTCCCTAATAATTCACATAAATCCATAATTAGTGAAGTTCCACTAATTAGTGTAACTCTACTAATTCAACATATTTACAACATATCATATCTATTCCTTCCTTTTTTATTTCTTTAATATAATATAAGACTCTTTAAAGAGAGATAGAAAGAAATAGGTATAGGGACGGGCCTTTTTTGTTTCGTATAGTGAGAAGTTTTTCAAATTATAAAATAATAAAAAATAAACTTTTTTAAATAATAAGTACTGTATTTAATTTACATTTTTATTTTTAATATAAAAAAGTAAAAAGGTTCCTTATTCAAAAGCATCATTATTTTTCATATATGATTACTCATTTTAAAAAAAAAAAGAATGATTCAGCTAATGCCATTTGTTAATTTTGCAACCAATTAAAATTATCAACTGAGAAAAAAAATATCAAATCTCTGTCGCGAGTCGCAGCTCGCCAAGACACCCGGCGGGCAGATTCTCACGTTCAGCACAGGTTTTATTTGAACACTATTGTAGGACCAACTCCTTGGAGCCTCGAGGGCCCACATTCCTACCCCGCAAATCGGAAAAGAAAGGCTTGCGGAAGAAGCAATGATTCAGTGCGCAAAATGGAAAGTTGGCAATCCTGGAGAATTAATCAAAGCCGTCAACATATGGAATGGTGGGGCCCAGGAGGTCGTGGAATCTCTGAAACGACGAGACGGGAGGACTGAATCAGGACATTGACACGAGACGCGGAGACTGGGAGAGAGGCGGACAGAGTGCGAAACGGGGAGGTTCCGCGGCTGCGACTGAGAGGCGAATACGCGGTGCAGTAGAAAGAGGCCATGTGTATACCACCGGGAGGAGCAAAATGGAACCATCCGGAACAAAGGAACGGTCAGATTAGGCGGCGGAGTGCTGGAGCTGAGCTAGGCTCTTCCTTATCACCTCAACATTGGGAAATGCCTTCAAATTCCTCTATTGCCCTTTTGAGTAGGCAATTGTGATTTCCCTCTCCCACCTTCCCCAAACCCTCCGCTTTTCATTTTTGGGTGCCAAGTAGCGCTTGTGATCTCTCATCTCGCAACGACAAAACAGAGGATTAGTGTGCAATTATCGGTTTGTTTGCTCTGTCATGGACAGTTGCCGAAATTGATATTAACTTACTTTTATTTTTTTAAATAACTTTTGTAGCATGTTTTGTCGGAATAAGAAAAAAAAAAAAAAGATGTAAGTTTAAAAATAAATAGATAATTTATATGGATTGTTTTGAAGAAAAAATGAAAAAGAATAAATTAAGAAATGAGTTTTTCTCTCGACGTTATAAAAATAATTTATATAAATTTAAATTAATTGTGATCTAATTAAAATAACATTTGTGATTTATTTATTTTTATTTTAATTAAATAAAATAAAAATAATTTACATTTATTTATCTTAATAAAAATAAAAATTCTTTCTCCTTCCTCTCTCCCTTCTCATTTTCTTTTGTGAATCAAGCATTGTATTAGAAATTTCTTTAAATATAAGCCCTTTTATGGTAAACTCTTGTGAGTATAGGGTAGGCTCTATAGCCTTCCTGCAAAGCTTAGAAGCTTAGATTCGGAGTCGCACAATTTAAGTAAGGAAATTGTGCGGTTCTTTCGCGGTCAAGATTAGTTGTTGATTGAATCGTACAACAGAGAAGAAGCCACGACACAAGTTCAAAAATAATGCCAAAATGACATCGTTTTGGTCCAAGCTTAGCCCAGTAAATGACTCAACTCTAAGCCAGCCATGACACAGCCTCCAATGGCTCGTACTTTTCTTTTACTTTTCTAAATTCCCAAACTTTTTCTCACAATAACAAAAGCAATAATGAACTCTTTGAGAATTCTGAAGAGTATAGTGTTGTTGCAGCAAAATGGGTCAGGAGGAGGACGAAGCATCCACAGTATTAAAAAATTGAAGCTTTCCTTGAAGAGTTGCAGGTAAAAATTTGTCTTTAAAATTTTTTTGTCAATCTCATTGTCTTCCAAGGGCAATATGCATGTTGTTTTGAAGAAAATATCTCCAATGTCAGTACATGTTATATACAGAACAACAAAGATATTTCATCGTAATGGTTTCATTTCAACCAAAGTACAGGTTGATAGTAGCCGGTTTATTTAGCAACTAGTGCAGGTTGACAGTAGCCCATGTGTTCATGTGGTTGTGTATATTGTTAATGTATTTGTGTTCCTTGTTCATGTGTCTGTGTGTCATGTAGTAACTAGTGCAGGTTGATCGTAACACATATGCTTGAAGCTTGTGTTCATGTAATTGTATATGATGCTCATGTCTTTGTGTAATCTATCTATGCGTTTGTGTGGCATGTTCATGTCTTTATGTCGTCGGTGTTTACTTGTGAGAAAAATTATTTTATAGAAAAAAAACCCATGACTTTTGTTCTTTTGGATGTCAGATAGCGGTTAATTTCTTGTAAAATTCTTTTTTGTGGACAGTTATGAGATCTCATATGTCCATAGTAAAGAGGAGTTTTTTTTTTTTTTTTCTTTTGCTAAATTTTGGCTTTTACTCTTCAATTCCTAAAATATAATTGAAAATAGGAAAGGCCAACATGTATGAGTACTCTATTATTTGTCTAATGCATGAACTCCATATATGTGTTTGTGTTTCTATTCTAAAAAGTAGCCACTACACTTGGGGTGAGCCTCAGCATTGTAGTTCTTCTACTCTTAACAATTGAAGCTTTCATTAGGAGAAGCGCAAAAAAGAAAAAGTAGTCCATCCTGAATACGAAAGGTAAGTAATCCCTAACTTCTCTTTATGTGTTTGTGTATAATCTTGAACTTAGAATTACATTGCAGATGTGCAAGAATAGGATTTGATAGGACTGGGAAACCTGAGAAGCTCTACATTCAAAGAGTTTCAGCAAGCAACAAATAGTTTCAGCTCTAAGAATATACTTCTATTTGGGGGATTTAGCAGTGTTTATAGGGGGAGATTATGGGATGGCACATTGGTTGCTGTGAAGTGTTTGAAAGATATAGCTGGAACTACAAGGAAATCATAGTTTCTGATCGGGTTGGAGCTAATTGGCTTAGCTGTTCACAGAAATTTACTTAGGTTGATTGGTTACTAAGCTATTCCAAGTGAGGGGGGTATTGGTGTATCCTTATATGGCTAATGGTAGTGTGGCATCAAGATAAAGAGGTTGGTACCTTACACTTACCTGCAACAATTTCTCAATCACTCCTTCATGTCAAAACTTAGTTTGTCTAATATTTTCCTTTTTTTCCTGAATCACACTACCTGATTCTGTGGGGTTCTAGAAGAAAATTAGTTTTTTTAAAAAATAAATAAATAAATAATTATTGTATCACAAGCTATTGAATCACTTCCTGTTACATGCATATGAGGGGTGTAGATTGTAGAGATGGTGGTATAAACCATTGATGTGCATGCTTATAAATCTTGTGGGAAATGGTTGTTTCGACAGATGCAACTACAGGTGGATAGTGTAATCCCAAACAAAAGACAACGGAAAGCATCAAGTTTGCACAGCAAATCACCATTCCTGGAATTGATGAAAGAGTCACACCTTTATTCAGTTTGGAGTAACTTGCTAAGTAAAAGGATGAATGAGGAAGATTCCTTATTTAAGAAATAGCAAACTAGAGGAATCTAGTGTACCAAAAGCTCCTCACTTGGAGAACTGTAAATTTCAAGTAGAAGTAAATCATTATCTTGATACCAAAATTGAGAACCAAAGCTTCCCCTCTTGGAAAATTTAGAAGGAAATGTTAGATAATTTCCAACCATTGAAATCTGCTGAATAGCAAATTTATAGTAGACATCCGTCAGTGTATAATGGAGCTTATCCTTCTTAGGTATGTGTCACTTTAGAAAAAGATTTGCTTTATTTACAGAACATTTGGCATTGTTTGCAATTGATGAATCCTTTATATGCCTTTTGCTAAATGCCAGTATAGCCTTTGCCTACTCAAAATGTCAGATAACAAAAATTAAATATTAGAAGGCAAACTTAAAGGTGACAAACATCTTCAAGCTTAACCTTGAACAAGTAATAATGAGAAAATAACCATATAGAAAGATTAACATTCAGAAAAAAAAAAATAAAAATACTGGTGTTATTCAGTTAAACTGCATTAAGACTATCTTTGTCTTCCTTATTGTCATATTGCATGCTGAAATGTAATTATAGAAGAAATTTCATTCACACATAAGCACCTGACATAAATACATTACAGAACCATATGAATATAGTCCCCAAACATACTCTAAACCTACATTAGTTACTCCATGAACATGCCATATAAACATATGAACACCTAACACAAATACATAAACAACTTACACAATCACATGAACACAGTCCCTAAGCATATGATAAACCTGCACTAGTTACTATATGAACACGCCACATAAACATTTGAATACCTAACACAAATACATAAACACCTTACACAACCACATGAACACAGTCCCTAAGCATATGGTCAACTTACACTAGTTACTACATGAACATGTCATACAAACACATGAATATTTGGCACAAACATATGAACACCTTACATAGTTACATGAACACAGTCTCCAAGCATATAGTCAACCTGCATTAATCACTATATGAGCAAGCCACACAAACACACAAATACCTAACACAAATACATTATACAACTACATGAACATAGTCCCCAAGCATACTCTAAACCTACACTAGTTATACCATGAACATGCCATATAAACAAATGAACACCTAACACAAATACATGAACATAGTCCCTAAGTATATAATCAACCTGCACTAGTTACTACATGGACACGCCACACAAATATATGAACATATTGCACAACCATATGAACACAATCCCTACGCAACCTGCACTAGTTACTACATAAACATGCCACACAAATACATGAACACCATACACAATCACATTAACACTAAAACAAACACGTGAACTGACAATACAAGTTCGATAAACACCATATGGTGAGACATAAATATAGTTAGACAATAGTCTATCACCATTTCTCCCACACATCAACAACAATACAAACAACAAATCCTTCACAACCAACAACCATTCATTCTCAGTCAATATCCATCAAACAACCAACAACAACACATACAGTTATAAGCCCTTATACTAGTCCTAGATTTCTAAACATGAATACAAATAATCCGTCAACAACAATCCATAAATCCTTAGATAAACAGAATGACTTCATCCTCAGTTAATGTCCAATATACATCCCACAGCAACATCCAATATAATCTAACAAATCATTTTGGGAGAAGCAGATGGTAGGGAAAATCTATGTAGCACGGATAGGTTAGGGGAGGTCTTCAGTGGTTGGTAGGTCTAGGTAAACAGGTCATGGTATAAGCATTCGTGCTCTTCATTTGTAGCAGCTCTCATCAATGTCCCACATGACTGCTAGTTCTTGCAGAAGTACTAACGCCTGATGAAGCTTCGTGGTACTACTGGAATGTAGCTTTTTGCCTATTCTCCCATTGCTGCATCTCAGCAGCAGGTATAGCTTTCCAAGTGACTCTCGCTTGCTTGCAGGCCTGTCGAAGCACATTAGAGTTTTTTAAGTAACATCATCAATGCATGAAAATCCTACGTAAATACATAATGTCAACTAACGCTAAGCACAAACATGATGTTATAGTCAAAATATTACTTGTGTACGACAGGCTCTGCCTCCCTGCTGGGTGCCTCCCTACAACAGAAACATGGAATAAATTTTTTTAACAATGATCAGATAAACTAATTGCTTATAACTATTTCAATATTAGGTAATTTTTATTTCTCTTAAAAATTATAATGTACTATAAGAAAATCTTGAACAATCAAGTAATTGGTAAGAAGAAATGCATCTACATATTTTTTGGTAAAATTATTATATAATTACTGTGAGAAAATGTCAGAGATTGAATCAATATATCTTTTGATTCATATAAAAAATCCCTCATACATTTTGTCAAGCTATCATCACCTCCCACCCATATCTCCAATTAGAAAAGTACAAATGGAATCCAATTTATTTATAGCAAATAGCCCTGTCCCTCAGGAGTGGCATGATTATGCTGCATAGTAATGCTAACACCTCAAAATATCCTTTATCTTGTCAATCTTGTCAACTAATGAAACTAGAATCAATTGGACGTTCTTCATTTAGAGATGCTTTTAGAAGTGAACATATATGAGGAAAACCTCTATTACATAAGTAGTGCAATGTTCTATGCAAGCAAATCTTGGGCAACTAAACAATAACTTAACATTTAAGATGAGAGAAACATAAATAGAACAAATTTACATAACATAAGCATATATTGTAAAACTATGCAAAACATTGTAGTCGGTAATCATATTTAAAAGGGTATTGTAGCACTAAGAAATAGAAATATAAGATAAAATCCATCGAAAGTAGCAGCTTTAATTATTGAAAGGGTGAAGCTGAAGGCATAATTACATAATAAGTAGAAATAATAATGCAAAGTATGCAAATTAAGGCTCATTAACTCAATCACCGGTTAGAAATTCAATGAATTTTTCCACAAATGCTACTCTTAACTATTAAACACATGATTACCCAATAGACAAAAAAGAGCCAAATGAACTTTCGTTAAAAATAAAAATTAAGCTTAACATCCCTTTCTAGAATTCTAATCCTGCCACAATCAAATTATGCTTGGGTACAAAGGAATAAGGAATAAAAAAGATGAGAAAACCCCCCTATTATTCTATTTTTTTTTTTCAAGTGTTCATAGTGGAAATATGAACACTTCCAAGAAATTCAAAACAAGTGTATCTTTCTCCGTTAGGCAACAACAGTATTCATCTAAGCCTTGATTTTCTTCTTCCACATCTCTTCATTTTTCTTTATACATTGTCCTAAAGCTTCAAATATTCTATATTTGTACCAGTTAAAAACAAGATGGAAGCAAATTGCGGGTAGCCAGTCATCAAGTTGCATCATTTGTTATAAATCATTAATCTAGGAATACTGGAATGCAAATTTAGTACCACAAATTCTTTGCATGAATGGTTAATGAATATTTAGGGAACTAAATATATAGTTCAAGGCTATCCAATTTAAAGTTTGAAAGGAAAATAATATATAGTTCAAAACTATGGCATATTCATACTTGACCCCGTTCTTCATGGTGTAGCAAGATAATTAAGTTCTAGTAATAAGGAGAATGTTTCTATCTTTGAGCAACACACAATGTAACTAGAGTATGTATAGTATGAGGCCATCATGGTTTATTTATCATGTTTTAGAGCATTTGAGAAATTGTATACTTTGTGAGAAATTTATGCTTAAACTATGGCATGTGCTATATTTGGAGAATAAAATTTATGAATAACTCATAAGTTTGACAGTTATGATTTTAAATCACGTATGCTAGCGCCTAAGTATCTAATTATCTATTTGTGTAAGGTTTGCACAAAGGTGACTAAATACACTAGTTTCAAAGTTTGTTGAGAAATTATTTATGGCTATGAAAGAATAAACATGTGGTTTTGAAAAAAAGAAAAAATTAATAATAAATGCGCAAATAAACTTTTGCAAAGTGTTTTACTGATTGTTGGTTGATTTTTTTGGAGAAATTAGACCTTGTTGAATTTTGAAATTCTATTTCTTTAGCCAAAGGTACCTTATTAGTTTGGTTGGTTATATATGGAAAATTGTAATTAGTTAGTAATTGATATCTTTTATGAAGCATACTTAATATGTTCAGAGGCATACACTTAAATTAAGTTTACTAATTGATTGCTTTTTTTTAAGTGATCAAAGATTTCTTTCTAAATAATAAGTAGATTCTACGGAATAAAAAAAAATCAAAATTCCAATTTTATACACATGAGTGACTTCACATGATGTGTAGAATATATATTGTTAGAAACAGAAAAAAACAGTAAAAATAGCTTGAATTAGTACAGATAAAATTTCTATCCTATTTCCATTAAAGACATTGATGAGATTTGATTCTACAAATCAAGCTAATTCAAGAACATATAATGAGATATTCATTGCAGATTTTAAGCAAAAAAGATGAGGGTCAAGAAAAGAATAAGGCCTAACCTCTCCAGAAATAAAAACCAAATACATGGATACAAGGGAATAAGGAATAAAAATGATAAAGAAAAATTTTTGATAATGAAAAAAATATGTTAGTAATATTTTGAGAGTGAATGTATGTTAATATTTCATTATTGTGTGTTCAAGTGTTTCTGTGCTGTATTTATGTATTTGGATACTTCAAGCTAATGTGTTTATGTTGCAATGTTACTTGATTCATGAAAATGGAAATATGATTATGCTACGTGTTAATGTATTTCTATGCTGTGTTCATATATTTCTCTACAAAAGATCAGTTGTGATTAACTTTTATTAACTACATATTTTTCTTTCTTACATCAAAATTGGTCATGCAAGAATACACGCAGATCTCTGAAAAAAGAAATACAAAAGGCCAAAACAAAGAAGCTAAAGAAACAAGGCACTGTTTACCGAATTTATTTTTTTACCATGTGAAGATAATAATTCTAACAAACTTCTAAACATCATTCAAACCATTTTTTTTTCATTACAACCACAATATCAAATCTTTCATAGAAAATGATAAAACTCTAAAAAAGCAGGAGAAAAATATAAAAATGCAGTTATTGGGAAACAGAGAAACATAACCCAAGCATAAATAAAGAAACAAAGAAAAATTGTAGTAAAAGAGTTCACCTTTTAGTTAAAAGAAGTCGCCTTTCAAAGAAGTTACATTTATAGGGAAATTCTTATATGCACCCGGTGCACGTGCACTGAGTGCATTGAAGTGTTGTACCACATGCAACACTTATTGTACACTAAATTCTGTGTACAATTTTACCTGCATGTAGTACAATATATCAATGCACCGGTGCACGTGCACCGGGTGCATATAAGAATTTTCCACATTTATATAGTAGTAGAATGTCATATGTAGAGCAGCCTCCAACCCAGAAACAACGCCGTGTGGCGAGATGACTGAGGCAGAAAATGGCTAACGACACTGAATGAGAACATCTTTGAAGGGAGAGTTCTAGGAAATGAGGTTGACAATTAGGGAATGAACGGGCAACTTCGAGGGGAAAAGGAAGGTGGTATTTACGGTGGTGAGAGGAAGACGGAATATGGTAGCCGCCACTGACCGAGAGTAGCCACAAATGGTAAGAGGAGAGAGGGAGGAAGAGGTTGATAGTGCCGGAGTGAATGGAAAACCAGGTAGAATGGTGATGGAGTGAATGAACAACTTCGGTAGGATGGTTTTTCAGGCGGTGAATGAAGCAACAAAAAAATTTGAGTCAGGCGGTGGTTTTTTGTTGAGAGAGGTGAAGCAGATAAGCAAGACGAGGGAAGTTGGTCTCGGCAATTGGAAAAATATCAACTCACCTGCCAAAATGTCTCCTCCGCATTGTTGATGTGAGGGGGCCTAAAGCTGGCTTGGCTTTAGCCGTAGCTCTGCCAAAGCCAGATTGGAAAACGCGACATCGTTTTGTCCTATTTTTTGGTAGGGAGACGTGGCCTCTCCGTGGCTACACAATCTGCAAAGAGCAGATCTTGACCGCGAAAGAACCACACAATTTCTTTACTGAAATTGTGCGGCCCCGAATCCAGCTTGGACATGGGTCTGCTGTTTAAAACACAAGCAGCTGATATTAACAACTTATTAGAACTGTCTTCATTGTATTTTTGTTGCTTCAAAGGCCAATTATATATGCAATTCGAGTATCGAAATGTATAAAATTCAACCATTACAAGATGAAAAACTATCACAACCAAGGGATTCAATCTCCTAGAGATAACTGATTTTCTAACTCCTTAATGACCTCATGTAGAGAAAATCCTATCCATGCAAGAGGCTCACATTACTGTGTTTAAGAAAAGGTTTTTAAGATAGATTTTTCGTTTTTTTTTGTCTTTGGACATACGTTCATTAAATATAAAACTCATATATATATATATATATATATATATATATATATATATATATTTAACTTCTTAACATTAGTTTAAGCTAAGCAACTATTCCCTCCATCCCAAATTATCAGTTCACTTTCTAACTTAATCTTTGTCTCAAATTATTTGTCCTTTTAGGAAATCAAGATTTAATATTCCGAATTTACTCCTATTTAATAGTATTCTATTTTCCAAATATATTAAAATATAGTCAAAAACTCGTTTTATGAATTATGATATTCATGCTCATCTCATAAATTTTTAAGAAATATCAATAGCAATTTAGAGAGAGAATTAAATATTCATCAATATTTTGACCCATTTTATAGTAAGAATTAAATACTTAGGAGAGAAAAATAATTTAAAGTTATATCAAAATTTCGGAATTTGTATACTTTTTAATATAAAGAGAGATACTAATTATTAAATTTTAAAGATAAAAAAGGAAGAGAATGTTTAATTAACTAAAAGATTTACTTTTCTTAATCTCCGCATAATCGGTTAAAATAGATAAATAATTTGGGACGGAGAGAGACTATAATGAACATTGACATGACAATTCATAAATCAAGTTTTATAGTATAAATATAATATTATAGATTAATATATAGATATCATACGTAATTATATAAAAAAGAAATTTCAATATATTTCTTACATCATTTTAGATAAATAATAAAATAAAATGCTAAGGAAACAAATTATTATATTTAAAAATTAAATTATAATCTTTTGTAATATACCAGCGTGTAAATAAATATTTTTGAAAATCTTTCAAATAAGTCTACGTAAATATCATCTTCTCATAATAAAAGGTGATTTTCTTCCTTCTCTCTTATTGGGTGAAAAAAAAAAAAGGTGATTTTCCAGTGAGAAAAATGATCCATGATTCTTTTTTTTGCTAAAAGTCAAAACGGTCATGGCAGTCGCGGGCTATGGGCGAGTTGAGTCTTTAACTTGGTTTAAACCCCTGACTTCCCTCAGGTCACTGGTTCGATTCTCACCACGAACATACGGGGGGATTTACATGGTGGCCCTCCAGACCCATAGAGAATAGTCGGACCGAAAGTTTGGACGTCTATATAAATAAATAAAAAAAAAAAACGGTCATTGCATGCAGAAAATGAAGTTTAACAAACACGTCATGACCTCATTAAAAAAGGCCTGTATTGTGACAATTAAGTTAAAAACACGTCAGAGCAATGCTACAAGCAGTCCCCCTCGGCCCCTTCTTCCCCCGACCCCCCACTACGCCACTAAATATCCCGTAATTCCTCAAAAGTCTCAAGGGCACGCCGGTCTACACAGGTACCCCAAGTGGCCTCCTACGCGTCTCTCTGAGGCCATTATTCCCTCGTCATTACCGACTCTCTCCCTTAAAACTCCCCCCTCCCCGTCCATCCCAACCCAAGCCAGAGCCAAGCTCTCCTTGCAAATCCCCTCTCATCTTCTCCAAATATAGGAAAATCCCTGCCTTTCTCTGAAGAGAGAAGGATTTTGTTCATCACACCAACAAATCATTATACACAAATTTTCCGTGCAAATTCTTTTGCATTTTGTTGTGTTAAAATGGCTCAGAGGACGGAGAAAGAAGAGACGGAATTCAAAGTCGTAGCTGAAACCATCACACTTTGTGTTAACAACTGCGGTGTTATCGGAAATCCGGCCACCAATAATATGTGCCAGAAATGTTTCAACGCTACCACCTCTACCTCTTCCTCCGCCAGTTCAGCTGTCGGAAATATTAAGTTCGGAGAAAAGTCTCCGAGATCTAGCACGTCAACCAGGTCATCGCCGGAGAGAACGGTGGATCGGGCGGAGATGTGTCGAGATCTGAAGAAAGAGGAGTACACAACCAAGGACGGTGGCGTAAAGGCCACCGTGCCCGAGCAGCCGGCGACGGCTAAAAGAGAGGTGAATAGATGCTCGGGTTGCCGGAGGAAGGTCGGCTTGACCGGGTTCAGATGCCGATGCGGCGAGCTGTTTTGCTGGGAGCATCGGTACTCAGATCGCCACGATTGCAGCTACGACTACAAAGCTGCTGGCCGAGAGGCGATTGCTCGGGAGAATCCGGTGGTCAAGGCTGCCAAAATCGTGAAAGTTTGAAGGGAAAAGGGCAAAACAAACCAATATTTATTCTCGATATCTATCCACAAGCTATGAATTCAAATGAACTGAAACGAAGATTGAGAAATGGAGACACAGCTCGCAACTCGCTCGACCAATCTCTAATCTCTTTCTATTGTTGTTGTCCATATGTTGTTGCTCATCCTTCTCAGATATGAGATTTGCGAGTCGCGAGAGAAATTTGATATGAATTTTCATTCCTTTTAGATATGATTATCGCGATGAAAAATTTTCTCGCACGCTGCTACTGCTTCGAGGATTGAATTAGTCTTATTTTGTAATTTCCAATTTGATTTCGGCTTGAATTATAGAAGGATTGTGCTTGCCATAATTTGTTTTCGTTCCGAGCTGAAGAAACAAACAGTTTTATCCCGGTTTGATAATGGAATGGCAGGTTCCTGTAAATTTGGTGATGGTGAGGGATAAATTTGCCATTCGATTGTCTTCCTTTCTTTGCTGTTATTTCCTGCTTTTTTGTGTTTTTTTTAACAGTAAAGTTGACAGCCATCGGCAATGGTGGGGCCGGTGGCTAAAATGGGGCCCACAGGAATGGGCAAGTGGTTGATGATGGTGGCGGAGGGAGACTTGGTAAATTAATGCTGCCGTGATAAATTGAAATTTCTTAACTTGGAAGTTGATGTACAGACGAGACGGTAAAATGCAGAGAAGGAGATCGATATAATCCGGATTTTGTCTTTTCTTTTTTTTTTCTTTAAGGGGGTTTAAACAAAGTCAAATTGATTTGGCTTTGTTTGTTTTCCCGAGACACGAGGAAATGATGTATCTTAAATTTCATAAACATTGTCAACATTTTGATGTGCTATTATTTTAATTTATTTGGAATGAATGGTAAAGGTGTACACGGATTATAATTTTTTGAAAAAATTATTTGAATTGAAAAAAAAATACTTGGGACTGACATAAGGCTAAAGAAAAATAATATTATTTTTTAGAAGTAAATAATAACTTTTAAGAAATAAAAATTATTTAAATTAAGTTTTTTAAAATTTAATTGAAGTTTTCAATTGAGTGGAGTTATCCACTTCTACCCTAAAACTATCCCTATTTAACAAATATTAAGATTTATAGCATTAGGCTATTTTTTGGGGACAAAACAATGCCTATTTAAAAAAAAAAAAGGAGAAGAAGAAAATGTCAAAACAAGTACGTGCACTTTGCTTGATAGATGTGAGCCATCCCTTCAATTATCCAATATTTGTCATTTTTAAGTATTTTTCATATACAATTATATGTTTGAAATTAATAATGTATTTATTATTTTTATTTACATTCTTATCATTTGTTATTTTATCAAATTATAATATTAATTTATTTTTAATTTCTAAATTAACCATATAATTTTTAATAAAGATAATTCAATTTTTTAAAATACTATAAATGCTAGTTTCTTTAATCATTCAAGAGTAATTAGATATTTAAGAACGGAAGGAATAGCAAGGTTAGGTAGTTGCTGCGTGATGATAGGCCTATCAATGGGTTAGGTCTATTCGGACCCGATCGACCCATTTACCTATTTATACGGGTTCGATATATCTATTTTGTTATCCGAAATCGACCTGACCCATTTATCCGTTTAATCTATATAATTGTGTTTGGATCTGGGTATTATAAATTCGAGCCTGATTACTCGATTAATTTAAAAAAATTATAATATATATATATATATATACATATATATATATATATATATTATAAGTTTTTAACTTAACATTTTAACTATTTAACTTCTTGGATGAATTGATGATATTTTATATTATTTAATAGTTAAAAACTTATGAATATTTTGGTGTTGTTGTTGTAAGCTATTATTTAATGCTTAGTTTCTAATTTCTATGTGTTGTATGATATTGTTATTTATGAACTTGGATATTTTTAATATTGTTGTAAATTTAAAATTTTGAGAATTTGAAATTGTACCTGTTTTAATATTTTGTACATGGATTTTTACGTAGGAATATTATTTTTATAACTTAAAATTTTCGGGTTGGGTGGACCGGTTACCCACCGGGTCAGGTATGTGTCATTTTTCTCTAGGCCCGTCGGCTATACGGATTGAGTTTGGTACCCCTTTTTGTTAAACGAGTCCAAGTTCGAGACGGGGTGGTCCGAACTCGACTTGACCCGTTTACACACCTAGTGATGAAGCATGCCTTATCGGAAAAGAGATTTCGAATTCAATCTTGTTAAATGCAATATCTATTTATTTATGTTTTCTTTCTTTTTGAAATAGTTTAGGAAGTAAATTTTAAAAATGTGAAATACAAGGACTTGTTTGATAACATTAAAATTTGAAAACTAAAAATCTAAATATTTAAATATTGAAATCTAAAAATTGAAGTTTGAAAGCTGAATCTGAAATTTGAAGTCTAAATCTGAAATTTGAATTAATTATAATTTATTTTTACACTATATTTTATTACAATTTAGATTAAATATAAAAATATTAATAATTAAATGAGTATTTATCATATTCAGACTTCAAATTTAAGTAACTTTTAATTCATTTAAAATTTATAATGGGATTTTAGTACATCTTAATCAATTAAGTAATGACAAAAATCTATTATCAAACGTAAATAATTAAATAGAGCGTTTGATAATAGATTTTTATCATCACTTAATTAATTACATATATAATATTAACTGTTATCAAATACATTTAATAAATTAAATACTTAATTAATTAAATTTAAATATTTAATTGGATTATCAAACATGCATTAATTCAATGCTTTAATTGACATGTTTATTTTATATTACTCTTTTAATTCAGAACAAATAGCCTATTATAACTTGACAAAAAAATTAGGCAATTAAAAAGTTAATACTACAACTCATTACTTAGTAAAACTTGTATCACTTATATAAATTATAAAATAGATTATATTAATTTTGAAAATTTATATTAAAAATATGGAGTATTTATTTTACAAAAGCGAAATTTTATTTTTTAATATTTTAAGGGGCAAAATATTCAAATGGCACATGAATTATATGAAATTTTAAATTTTGCACGTAAACTAAAAACATCAAAAAATAGTACCCATTATATTAAAGTATTCTGACCTTACACTTTTGTCAAATTTGACTATTTAACTACATTTTTGTCGATCACGTGAGGACATTTTTGTCCTTACATATTACTCTATAGTTGCCAAATCTTTTCCTTTAATAGAACTGATGGGACAATTTCTAAAATATTTGACTTTTTTCTTCCCTTTACTTTCTCAACATACTTCTATTTTTCAACCAAAAAGAAGAAGAAGAAGAAGAGGAAGAATAAGAAGAATAACATAGCAATGTAATTTGGAAATGCCCAGAAGTCGAAGTTCTCCATTGTCCACTTGCCATTGTGAGAGGGTAAGTATTCTTAGAACCTCATGGATTGACAAGAATTCTACAAGAAGATTCGCAATTTGTGGCAATGAACAAGTAAATATCAAATTTTCATTGCTAACAAAGTAAATATTCATTAATTTTATATTTTGTATGAAGGGTAAAAGTTCAAAATGTGAATTTTGGATGTGGATTGATCCCAAAATATGTAGTAGATTCATGAAAATCATTCTCCTTTCTATAATGGACAAAAATACCCTCTTAAAATGTCACGTGACAATCACGTGATTAACGAAAAAGGTGATTAAATGGTCAAACTTGATAGAAGTGCAAAATTAAGATATTTTAATAATATGAGTACTACTTTTGGACTCTTTTTAGTTTAGGTGCAAAGGTTTAGGATTTTAAATAGTTCAGGTATTATTTAGATTTTTTGCCCTATCGTAAAATAAACAAGTGGACATTCTTTTTTTTTTTTTGTGAATAAGATTATTCATGCATAAAAAAAAAAAGGAGAACAAGTTACACAGATAGAATACACTTTTGATAACAAAGAAAAATCACATCCCAATAGATATACTACAAGGGAAAAAAAAGGACAAAAAACAATTTTGGAACTTTTTGATCGCTATCCTCAAACAACAAAGGTATGAGAATTTCCAACCCATCTAGATCCGTGAGTAGCAACTTGGAAGATTTTGGATATAGTAACAGGTTTGAAAATTATTTGGGAAAGAGATGAGAAGTGGATGAATGGGCCAACCTGACGTTAGATAAGAGATGAACATTAAGAAACAGGAACTTGATAAAATACTCCTGTCCATGAGGATTGAATTTGAAGGTTGAAAATGACAAAAATCATCAAACCGAAAGCATATTTACAAAATAAAAAAATTTACTGTTGTGTTTGAATGACTTTTCGACACTGTAGAAATGTTTGTACAAGGATGTTTGAAGCTATTGGATCATATCCTTGTAAACGTCGATTTCATCTCATTCACGCGAAGCTTTTGAGCTTCCGAAATGGTGTCATTTCCTCCGTCGGTAAAAGCTCAAAGAAGTGGGTTTGTGATGTTTAACTTCTGTGAATCCTTCACAGACATAACTTCAGTGAGGCTCCCAGACTTAGCTCTTTTCTTACTTGGTCTTGATTGCATATCATTTATTTTCATCAATTCACACCAAGAGAGAGACCAAGGGAGTTAAACAAAAAGCCCATGCTTTTTGTTATCTCTCACGCAAAACAACACGAGATTCATCTCGTGTTATTTTTTTTATTATTTATTAATTAATTTAATAATTATTTTTTAAAAAAATTTATTTTACCCTTTGTCTTATTCATTGGGCCAAATAAAATTATTTACTTTTAGGCTTGAACACCCATAAATAATAAACCACAATTATTTATTTTTTGGGTTTCATTAAACAACCCAATAAATAATTAACAAGCCCAAATAGATCAATATAAAATATCAGGCTTTTTATCTAGTTTATATCTAGATTAATCTTCTAATTATTCAATCTGGGCCTTGGGCCCTAAATAATTAATTTACCAATTAAACTAGATAAAATATATACTCTCTTTCGGACTTTTTATTTTATTCTAGTCTAATAATAAATTAGATTATTTAAATAAAATAAAATAAAACCCATAATTATCAAGACCAATTCCTTAACCTAAATCTGACAGGACTTAATGGCTATTCCAGGAACCAAAAGACACATTGTCTTGGCTACTAAAATGACTAAAATACCCATACTATATAAATAACTATAATTTGTATTTTAAATATTTCCTAATATCATCATAAGGAAATATTGACCCCAAGGATAATGTTGCATTAGCAAAGTCTTTGATCTATAGGTGTAATAACTAAAATACCCCCTACGCATCGCTGTGCATTTAGAGATGAGGAGTGTACTAACACTTTTCTAATAGACATTTACCATCCTTAGACCTCTAATTCAATGATCCACGACTCCTGAAATGTTTTCACTTTCCAAGTGAGTTACTCTAAAGTAAACATTCAAATCATGTTTCTCAGGGTCTTGGATAATTAGATAATTTGAATAGTCACAAGGAGCGATATAACGCAGAAGTTATCTTGTACAAGTCTATTTTAACTAATTAGTCACATATACCCAACATACAAGTATATCGACTTTACGAAAGAACCTCAACTATGGTGTATTGAAGTATATGCTTTTAGCTTCGTCAAACCACCAACTCATATTCATGCGGTAGAGTATTAGTCCACGTTGTAGTAGTAATAGTTTGGGTTTCTTCTAAATAGTACTTTTAGAAACTACTATTACAGGTCCTATTCTACATATTCAAAATACGCTCATGCTATGAAGTGAGTGGACTACTCATTGGCTAAAGGCAAGTCATTCTCTATTTGGAATTCATAACACAATAATCTATACATGATGAAATTCTCAATCTCATCAATCGATTAAGAATAAACATTTATATGTTAAGTAACCCGTGATTCATACTTTACTATGAAAGACCACCATTTACATGGATCACTTACTTAAACACAATAGATCATTTCTAAACGAATATTGTGCACAAATAAAATATAAATTCACAAATAAATTTTCAGAATAAATTCTTTTATTAATAAATTACATCAAAAAATTAGTTTAGAGGACATATATTCCAACAAAATCTTTGCCAAGAAAATCAAAGAATATTATTTTTGTGGTTTAGGAACAAAATAAGAGGTAAAATCACCAAAAAAAAAAAAGGAAAATAAAAGAGTTTTGGCTAAGATTCAACTTCAGGCAGCTGCCAGAGTCCAGATCTGGCCAAAGTAAAGCAAATCCAGAGAAGACGGCAGAAAGAATGGGCTAGAGAAAGAAAGAAAGAAGAGAGAAAACAACAAGTGAACAGTCAGTTGTATCATTTTATGAAAATTAAGAGAAATATACAAATACAATAGTTAGTTTTCTTACTTATATATTAGGCTAATACTTGAGTTTGACCTTTATTACTTTTGAAACGTATACAAAAGGTTGCATATTGAAACTGAAGAATATTTTAATAGTATTATTATAAAGAAATTTAATACTACCATTATTTCTTTTCAATATTTAGTAGCTAAGAATGTGCAGTTAAAAAGAAGACATCTAAATTTGAAGTAAGTTTTTTTTACTAGTACATACATACTAACACTTGAGCTTAAGATATAGACTCATAGAGGGGGGAAATTTTTATATGGACTCGGTCTATCGTGGACCGAGTGCTTTGAGTATTGTACTACGTGCTTTGTATATTGTACACTTCTAGAAAGGTATAACATTTTAAAGCACCGATTTACAGTGGACCCGGTCCACATAAGAATTTCCCCATAGAGGGCTGTCCTGTGGTTTGTCTTTAGTCAATTAAAGCAGCCGCCTAAACTCCAGTCTGGTTGGAGGCTGCAGAATTCAACCCTTCTTCTTAAAGGAAAAAGACCTGAAGCTCACATTATAAAAATTATAAAAAAAACTAAAAAGTCCATTATTTTTTATAAAAAACTTTTAAAAAGATTTAAAAAACATAAAACAATATACATTGCTCTTTATATATATATATATATATTATGATTTATTACATTTAAAAGTGAGAAAGATATGTAAATTACTTTCATTAACTTTATTTATAATTCATTAATCCTTTAATTATAAAAAATTTCATGACTCTTCATCCTGTTATCTCTTCTTTCCCCTTCTATTAGTACTATTGTCCGTTTAAGAGTTCATATGTATTTGTAAAATATCAATTAAAACCATTAAACAAATTAGTAATATTATCTATTCAGAGTAAATTATTAAAAAATTTAGATTATAAAAATATATTAATTTAAAATAATAAATTTAAAAAAACTCGAAGGGAAAGCCTCCTTAAGGTTTTGCCTAAAATTTTCAAATTTCTAAATTTGATCCTAAATATATTAGTTTTAATTCCAGCTAAAATATACTCGTAAATAATGTTTTTAAATATGCTAATCAGTTTTAAAATATCTATTCATTTTTTAGATTATGATAGTTCAAATTATCTGTAATTTTATTAAAATAAAAATATTTATTATTTTCCAGTTATGTTGTTATCAATTGTTATTTTATTAAATTATAACATTAATTGATTTTTATCTTTTAAAATAAAAATTTTAATTTTTAATAAAAATAATAAAGTCTCTTTTTAAATTTTAAAATTGATACTCTATTCGTTTCAAAATATTTATTTATGAAACTTTTTTATTTTATTTCAAAATATTTGTTTATGTATATATTTCAAACATGTTCATCCTCCCCAAGATGAAAATTTGTCTTTATTGTTGGCTTTTTATAAAAAAAAAAAATTCCTTTTAATTTCGTTTGGTTTTTGTTTTTTGGTGGCCCATGGGTTTTTTCTTCTTTTTCCATGAACGCTTAAATCTTTTCAGAATTTAAGTTTTAGGACTAATCAATAATAATTTTGGAAATTAATATAATCTAATTATGATTAGTTTTTAATTGAGACCTATAATTTGAGATAAAATTATATTTTTAAAATGTTAAATTTAGATTATATATTATTATTTAATTCTTAAAATATGATTTTAGTAATTAATAAAAATTTTAAAATATTAATTTTAGATTTTATTCAAATTAAATTTCTAGAAATATAATTTATATTGTTATATTTTAAATAGGCTGTATTGTGAAAATTTATATTATTGTATTTTGTTCTTAAATTTATATTGTTGTATTTTGTTATTAATTTATATTGCTGTATTTTAAAATTTAATTTTCTTGTAAATAATTGAAAGGAAAAAAAACTAAATAAAATTGAAAGGAAAAAGAAAATTGCGTGGGTGATCTTGGGGAGGATGAATAGGATGAAATTTTGTCATGTTGTGGGTTTGATATAATTTTTTTTCCTTTTAATTTCATTTCAATTTCATGACTTTTTACAATTGCCACGAAATTGAAAGGAGAATACCTCGCTATCAGAGAGGAATTCTTATATAGACCGTGGACCAAATGCATTAATGAGTTATATCGTATAACTTATGTTGCACGTAATACAATTTATCAATACAGTTGGTCCATGATGAACCCGTACTAGAATTTTCCCGCTATCGACAAGGTCAAGTATGACTTTGCGCTTTGCAAAAGCAAGGTACCCCTCTCCTTCTTTCGTCGCAGATTATTTGGTTTTTGACTTTTTGAAACGGAGGAAATATTATAATTGAATAATCATTTATCATAAAATTTGGAGCCAGTTGCTTAATATAAAACCGACTCAAATTCATTTGTGAATCGAAGATAAACGCTTGGCTTCGGTCCACACGCACGTTGACTTTCCCGGAGGGATTTGCAAATGATGTGCACAGTGAGACTGAAAGGTCAGTGTCACCCCGCTGAAAGCGACGTTTTCTCGTGAGTAGTTCATATTCGCGATAAAGATAAAGATATCTCTTCTATCGCAAAATATCACGTGATATTACGATTTTTAAGTTTTAAACCGACACGCCTGCCATCTACTTTTACCACGTGTCCAGAAACTATCAAAATAAAAAGAAATAAAAACAAACTGGAAACATCACCTTCATGTCAGACACACGCCATATAGTTTTTTGTTTTTTTCTCTGTATTTGGGTACTTCTTTTTCTAAATTAAAATTTATTTTAATTTATAATAAAAATTATTATATATACACAATACATTAATTTTTTATTTTTTTTATTATATTCAATCAATTTCAATCTCAAAATAATTATTATTTAAGTATACTGTAATGGTCATTTGTCAACTTATCCACTAGAATTTTAAAATTATATCAATATTATCATCTTATTTAGCAAAAATTATTTTTAAAAAATCAATGTCACCATATTATTTAACAAAAATTAAGAAAAATCAATGTCAACTGCGAGTGCATTAAGCAAATAATTCTTGACAAATTGGAAGGACCAAAGAGTATTACCACTATACTAACAAAATGATAGAGTAAGAAGTTATTGATATTTTATTTTATTGTATTGCGAGTTTAAATTTAATTTTTATAATTATTAAAAAGATATTAAATCAAATATTCTATTACGAATGGAAGATATTTTAGTAGTTGAATTATCATGATTAATTTGAATTTTTTTTCTTGAATTAAAAGGATACTTACTGTCAACCTATCTCGAATTTAAAATAATTGTTACTTTAATTTTTTCAAATATGTGTCATTTTAGAATTGAAAAAATATTTATTAATTTTCTCTATTTATATTATTATCCTATTTATTATGGTACTCTAATAAATTACCATGTTAATTATTTTTTCAATTTTTAAAAATATAATATAGTTTTTTAATTTATTAATCCATCTGCAAAAATATTGAAGGACAATTCTTTAAAACGAAATAGTAATAAAGTAACAATTTAGTGGTTGAATTTTATCTTATAATTTAAAGAAACCACTAATCAAATTTTATAAAAAAAAAATTACTCTCTCTTTCTCTCTTCTTAAATAAGTAGTATTTGTTTTAAAGAATTTTATTTATTTTATTACTTTGTAAAATAAAAATATATTAATTATACTTTAATTATTTATTATTTTAATAAATTATAATATTGATTTTTAAATTAATTCTATAATTTCTGATAAAAATAATTTAATTTTTTCCTTTAAAACTCATATATATGTGGAGGCGGAACGAGTTTTGTTTAGATGGTAGCAAACATTTTGTTCCTACATTTTTCTATAATTCTTTTCTTTTTCCCATTTTTCTGCTTTTCTTTTGTTCCTACATTTTGCTGCCGTAGGTTTATCCCCTATTAAAAATATAATATTTTTACATATAAATTTAGAATTTTAAAATAATATATTTTATGAAGTAGATAAAATGAGAGAGAGGATTAAATAATAATAGAACAAAGAGTGTTCATATAAATCGTATTTTAGAAAAATATTATAAGTGTTTATTTAAATATGTAAAATAACTTATATTTTGAGTAAAGAAGTTTGTTTTAAGATGATTGATATTCGAGATGAGTAGAGTATTGATTTGGAGTTTGTTTTCTTTTAAATTAAAAAAAATTAAATTATGAGAAGAAAATATAAAGTTAAAGAGAGAACATGTTATATTTTGTGATCAGTTCTAAAAAAATATGAATTATTCGATTTGTATTTCTTTACTTTTGTCAAATGAAAAGATTTTCACTTTTAAAAAAAAAAAAATTAAAATACAATCCAAATGACCCTCACAGCACTAATCAGCAAGCTCGTAGATCATTGGTAAAATAAAGCGCCTTATCACGTATAAGGTTGTAGATTTGATCCATAGTTACATACAATATATATTAAAAAAAAAAATGCAAATCAGTTCTCATTTTGGGGCATATATAAATAAAATAGTAACTTAATTAATCAAAATATAATGTGTGGGTTCATACTCTCCTATTTTCTTTTCTTTCTTTTTTTAACTCTCTTTGTAATAATATAAAGTATTCTTTTAAATACATAAATAAATCTAAAGCCTTCTCTCTCTCACACACACACACACACATATTTCTAACCAATTGATTTACCACCTTATTATTCATCTCAATTTTTATTTAAAAAGGTGGAAGTTGCAGCTAGCATTAAGGAAAATTAATCCATACAACCTTTTTGTTTGCAATCAAGGCACATACCTGCTAAGTATTGGGCTTCTTACAATTAGAATGGTTACAATTATAGTAATTCCTTTAAGGGAGAATGCAATGCAATCCAATAATGGACATCTCTTTCCAGTGATTAAATAAAAAGAAAAGAAAAAAAAAAAAAGAGAGAGTCAAGTATAGCATGTGTAGCAAGGGTTCTGGGGCATTAATGGGGCAAGATTGGCAATAAATAGAGCAAAAAATGTGTTGAATTATTTAATGTACTAAGAATAGCAAATAAACTTTAGTATATGAAGACCCTACTCCAAATACAACAAAAATTACTATGGTAAACTAAAAGTTTTTATTAAGCTGTTTGGTTGGAGGATTTTGAGGTATGAAATGAAAATGAGTTAAAATTATGGATTTCATTTTTCTAAAAACAATTATCTAAGAAATAATTTCCATTGCATTGATGAACTAAACAATAGAGAATGCAATATCCCGTTTAAAATCACCTTTATTATATGGGAAAAGTCATGCATGGAATAATATTTTATATGACATTTGATAACTTGAATCATTTTCATAGGTATATGTGATCTATGAGTTGGTTAGTTCATATAATTGTTGGAGGACTATTTAAATAAGAGTGGTTGTAGTCTAGTGGTTAAGGCTTGGTGTTAGTTTCTTGGTGACTTGAGTTCAAATCCCAACTCCTGCAAACCTTCACGAAAATTTTAACTTCCCTTACTCTCAAATTCCCCTCTGATTTTAGGCAAAAATCACAGTATAAGACCCCAAGTTTTCTTCCCCTATTTCTACCCAAAGCTGAACCAGAAATCAGCCTATACTTTTCTCCTTTTCCTCTCATTATCTAGGCCACTTTAGTACCCTAGAGCATAGCCATAAACTCCTTCTATTCACTGCAGTTTCGGCTAAACCAAGAGGAGTAAAAGTTGTCATTTTTTCCTTATTTGTTCAAGAGTCCAAAATAAGATGTAGTCCTTCCAAACATCAAAACACCTAAACCTAACCTATACTCTTCATCAAAACAACCACCAATCAAACCCTAAACCTCTCTTCTATACGAAAAAAACAACAACCACATTTTCTCTCTAAGATTTCAGCCATCACAACTCTAATCACCACCAAAATCGAAACCTAAGAGTAAGGTAAGTAACTCTTCAACTCTTCATCAACTCGACCTCAATTCTTCTCCTAAATCCCGATCAAAAGGGATTGATTTACACTCCCCTATTTTTTGTGATTTTCGAACAAGAAGAATTAAGGGACCCAATCATCTCTTCCTTTCAAGTGAACTCAATCGATCATCAAAGAGCCACCTTTGCTTCGTTGTCTTGTCTCTCCAAGAGGTATTTTGAGACTCTATCCCTATTGATTTGAATGAGGCTGATTTTAGTATAGCATGAAAAGTATGAATGGATGGGATGGTTGAGTTTGATGGAGTAATAATTGATCTAGGTGAATATGAGGTGAAATATTATGATATCATATTATGTTGGACCTAGGTCCATCTTATGGTTGGTTAAAGATGAGATCTTTTGATTCATATGGGGTTATTATATGGATTTAATGATAGTTGAGTATGAGAGTTTTCATATTGATTATTTAAATGGAGTATACGCATGCTTGATGGTGAGTAGCATAATGAGAGAAGGTTATGTATATAGTTTATTAAATTGATTTGTTTAGATGTCATGGTTGATCTATGGGATCATGTGGATTCATATTGCATGAAAGAATAGTGGCTAGGCTAGGAGCATTATTTCGATTCTAACCATAGAAACATTGATTTTAGATAATGAAGAAAGTGAAAAAGAGATCAAACATTGCTTTGGTTGATTATTGAGAATATTCAAGTAAGTCTCTGCATAATTATTTTGCTAAATATTACATGTGTTGCAAGTATTTTTGTACAATGATATTTGAAATGGTGTCAATATGATTATTGACATGATAATTGGAACATTGGTTGAATATGATGAATTGTATTGTAGTATTTTGATACTTGATTTGAGACTAAATGTTTTGGAAAACTTATTGTGAAAAGCCACGTTTTGCAAAGATAAGCTAATCAATGATTGTGAAAATAAGAAAAATGATTCTTCCCCTAAATGAGGAGCGTTGAGTACTTAGTGAGGGTAGGCCAGTAGTGCTAGTCTTGAAGAGTTAGAGTGAGTTTTCTGGTAGGAGGCTACCTCCAAAAGATGAATTCAATTTGGAGAGGCTATAATACTATTTAGTCAGGCCGATCCGAACTAGCATATGGGTCCATGTAGATTTTATTTATTCGGATTGAACAACTAGTGTGTTGTGTGTAGAGATGGAGGAGTATTTCATCTTAGTGGGAGGATGCCCCATTGTTCATTGTTGAAAAGTTACATTATGACGCTATCATAGTGGTAACCATGATATGGATTGTGATACTATTGTTTGAATCATTACTAATCCTTACATAATGAACTTATGATTATGATGAGATGGTGATTTATTGAGAACTGCTTGAATATGTGAGCAATGCTCATTTGAATAATTGTTTATTGATGAAAAGTCTTGCAAATATAATTTTGTAATTTTGATAAACCTGCATGCACGAAATGTTTATATATGACATTCGTACATACGAGACTTACTGATATGTTAATCTCACACTATTTTACATCATATTTTTAGGGGAGTGCTTTTATCGAGAAGGTTGAAGAGATAAGAGATGACATTCAATTTATTTATTTTTACTTTGTATTTCTTTCGAGAGATGATTGTTAGTTTTAGATTTTCAGACTTGTATAAGTTTTAACTTTGGTTGTAATAAGATTATCACTAAATTTATGTAGTCATTTTCGTTCTTTTTATATCTCGTTATAAAGACTACTGATCCTTTGGATGAGGCGACATCCCACCTATATGGGTACATAAGTGTGGGGTGTTACAAAGAAGGACGCAAAGCCCTCCATTTTTTTTTAATTTTATAATTTATTCTTAAACAATCAATTTTTTTAAAATTTATATTTCGTCTCTTAAAATTTCAAAAATTATAATATTGTCCCCTTAATATAATTTACTCCCTCAACTCTGAAGTCCTAGCTTCATTCCTACTAAACAGGTATAAGAATTTACTAAAATTATTATCATTTCTATTACCATTTTCATTCTTCATTTCGGAGCTTCATATAACATTAAAGCATTATTATACTATTTTTAGTATATGAGGCTCTCCCTAAGATTTTAAACCTAACTTTATTGAATCTGGATTATTATACAAATTCAAACAAAAAATAATAGTAGTTTATAGAATATCACTATTTGTCCCCAAAAGTTTTATCAATTATTTATTTCTTTTAGAAAAATTAAGATATATATATATATATATATATATATATATATATTTAACAGAAGTCTATATAAATTTATTTTTTACTTCTTCAAAATTTTCAAAAATTTATAATAGTTTCTTCTATCCTTTTTTTTTTTCTATGATTTTTCTGCTTAATATCAGTTTCCTGATTCTCCCCCCAACATTATCTCTCTTTCTCTGAATTTCTGCTGTGCAATTTGCATTTATGGGTTTATACCATCATTTGGCTTCCTAATTTCCATTTTTGGTGGTGCATGTCCACGATTATGATGCTGGTTTAGACTATAGAATCCAATACCATCAGCATCATTCACCGAATCAAAGGGACTCGAGATGGCATCTGGCTCTATAACTTTTTAAAATTTTAAAATTTTTAGATTTTTTTTGAAGGGCCATTTTAAATTTCACATTTTTCTTTTAATTTTTTTAAAAAAATTATATTATTATTTTTTTATAAATTTATCCTTCTAATTCTAAATTTTTTATTCCATCTATGATTGGCATACAACTTGGCTTTTGCACGGACAACATTTCATGGACTCAAACTCAAACTCAAACTATTTAGTGACCGAATTTACTTTACATGTAAATACTTAAAACATATCAACAAATTGAATGGTATAAAGTTGCAAGTTTCAAATATAGGACACAAATTTAAAATAATGAAAGAAGTTTTTATATTAACAAATATAAAAATATTCAGAAGTTGTAAATAGTATAAAAAATAGTTTGACATTATTAGTACAATCTAAATATCATGTCAAAGTACCTTTAATCAGCATTGCAAGTTTTGAGTTGAATGCTGTTCATCTTCTTATTCTCTCAACATAAATTTTTTAAAAAATATATATTTTAGAAACAAAGTAAAAAACTTCGATCCAAAAGCTTATTAATTTTGTTATGTGTAAACCCCTCAGCATCAATCTCGAACAGTCACTGCAATTTATGAAAGCAATCTTTTGAGGGACAATGAAAAGGAGGGTCACATGCTATGCATAGTAGTTTGTTAAGCAAATATTATTTCCTTTTCCTTGAATGGTGACATACATACTTGGAGACAGTTTGTCGATTCATAATTGAAATGTTGGACCTTAAAAGGACGATAGTGAAATAAATTTTGGTAGTACACAAAATGTTTGGTGTGAAATCACTATATCTATGGCAAGATTGCTTTATACATAATGCAAGAAGCCTTGGAATCTTTCTTAGCTTTTCCATTGGCATTTTGCAATTTTCTTCAAGTGGAATTTAGAGTTGGAGCTTTTTAAACTATTTAAAAGTTGGCTCTGTTTTTAGTTGGACCCAAATACTATGTCAAGTCCCATCTCATTAAGATGATGGACACCAATTCAGCAGGATGGTATCAACCTTTCCATCATCGAACGTAGGAGGAACAAATGGACATATGCTTGTATAAGGCCTTGAATACAAACAAGGTTTATCTTCTTCGCTTTTTTTTTTTCCCCTTCTTTCATGATAGTTTTGTTCAATTATAAATGGACATATGCTTGTATAAGGCCTTCAATACAAGTGGGCATAAAAAAATGGACATATGCTTGTATAAGGCCTTGAATACAAACGGTTTTATTTGGTTTAGTTTTGTTCAATTTTTAAGATACATCAATATATTTGGTTTCAAAAATTTTGTATCATTTAAAACTTCATACTGTCAGAGTCGTTTTGTTTTGGTTTAATTTGATTAAGCAAAATGGACTATCCCACAGGTCAGTTCTTTTAATTTGCTCCTAAGTTCTTCTTCATAAGGAAATTTATTCTAAAAAAATATCAATTTTGATAAATGATATATTTGGACTTCAAACATATAACATCAAGGCTATCCCACAGGTCAGTTAAAAAAAAATATGTTAAACTATGATTAAATTCAGTTTCTACAAAAAAAAAAAAAAGAATTTAAAAATCCTGTTAAACTAGTACAATATATTTGCTCGATTTGATTCAATTTAAGCAATTTTTTAAATAAAAAATCGATTTAATTACCTTCAAACCGACTCAAACAAAAATTCTCTAATTTAATTTGGATGGGTTTGGATTGGTGGATTTGAATTCTTTTGAACACCCCAAATGATAGTTATAAAATACGTATTACAACAAGTCTGGAATTGAATTCTTTTGTCTATTAAGGAAGCTTTCGAACAATAATTCTCATGTATATATTTTGACAATTAAGTTCTTTTATTTGATAGGGGAATTCTCTAACCACTGAAGCAAAAGGAACAAATTGGCTTCTTCTTTTATTTACGCTACTCTTTTGTCCAGCAAGAAAACTGTCGCCAATTTGTAGAAAATGTTGGGCAAAAGCAAAGAAACACAAAATAATTTAGCGTTAACTGACAAGAAAAGAATATATGTCTACTCCATAGAGTCAGAAAAAGCAGCGGTTTTTGGCCGAGCATTGGAGGAAAGAGAGATCAGAACAATGATTAATTAAACCACTAACCACATAAAGAATGATTAACATTCCCTTCAACAGTATAATGCTCATCATTTCTAGAACTTCGATTTTGTCTTCAAATATAATGAAGTTATCTTAAATAGTTGAACGCAATGTCCACCTCATTTCCCAGTTGAAGTTCATGTTATTTTTGAAGCTGATTTTGGCATGTCATATGGGACATAATCACTTGGCCATGTGTCCAATCCGACCATCCCAGTATGACACTTGGAAGAATGAAAAACCATGACAAAGGAACATGCATTCTTTTCTATTCTTGGCCACAAAATCCCATTTCTGGGCATGGATTTTTTGAGCGAGAACAATTTCAATTAGAAATCTTGGCTTGAATCCTGCCAACAAATGTTGGTTGAGGTAGTATGCACTTCTATCTAAATACAAATTTGAATCCTTGGACGGACACGGGAAGATTTCACCTTTCACGGTCTCGGTCTAAAAAAGAATTAGTATTGGGCCAATGTGGCTGCGAATACTTATGGTTAAACCAAAAAACTTGAATCCTCAGAAAATGTTAAATACATACAAACCTTGCAAGGGAAAGACTCGATTGATCCCCAAATCTTTTCACATACAAGGAAATATCCGGCGAAGCGCATCAACCAATAAGACAGATTGGTCTTGGCTCTGACCCTTCTTCCAAACCATGAAGTCCGGGCCAAAATAGTAGGAATCACTCCATCTCTTTAGCATAGTCATTGGGAATGGGCCCTGTACCTGTCCTTGGGGATCCATGTAAAACCACACTTTGTCTTCAGGATGTTCAATAGCACTCTGCTTTTGATTTTTCAGGTCCAGAGCTTCTATCTCATCATCGCTCAGTTCAATCACTGGAGTTGGCTGCACTTCTCCTGCCGCCATCATTGAAAAACTCTTGTTATTTTCTGAACTTAAAACCTGTGTTTCTATGTTGCTTTCATCTCCAATCACAATGGCAGGATCTTTCTCTTGTTGAACCAGACTCGCATTCTGACATTCTGCATTGAGTTGCCAAAATGACAAACTAATAAACCTACCATAATACAGTTTTCATCTGAGACTAACAACTGCAATATAGGGCATAAAGGGGACAACTTATTCTGCCAGCCAAAATATCAATATTAAGAGGCAGCTCCTTGGTTTTAGAAACTCACTCCAGGCGTTACCAATCATAGACCAATTTGAAGTTTCTTAGAGAAGAGGAATCCACCAATCAGTTTTATGCATTTATTTAGGATGAACCAAGAGAACCATATTACACTAAGCCTACAATAGTTCTTCTAAAAGGTTATATTCCTGCACATCAACAATGCTTGTGCCATGACTTAATAATGCACTAAACCTATAATAGTTCCTATAAAAGGTTACATTCACAATCCCTGCCAATCACCATGCTTGTGCTTTGACTTAAGCTAGTTGCAAATTAAGAAGCCAGCAAAGAATCACCTATTTTCTTGACTTGAGGCAGTTTGAGATCCTGCAAGCAAGTTTAACACTAATTAACGCAATAGTGTCTAATCCAGATAAACTACCGAGTCCATAATTTATACATATAGTGGTTTGCAGTTCAAGATTTGATCTCCAATATCTTTAATAAGAGTCTAATGTAAGATGTGACACCAGAGGTTTGACTCTCAACCTATACTTCAAAGTTGACTTTGATTAACCTTTTCGTATATACTTGAGAATTAATTTTTACAGAAATATGAAGGCGGTGGTTTTTTATTTTATTTTATTTTCCCTCAACACAAGTCCGTGGCGGAACTTTAGTGCACTTCAGTTTTGTTTAATGTATCTATACTTTATCCTGCAATGCAAGGAAATATTGATGGTACTACTTCTGAATTTGACACAATAAAGGAGAAATATTAAGATAGATGTACCACCTATGTGTTTAGCACGTACAACTCCATTGGAGAAATTAACATTCTCCTTCTCATGATTGACTGAATCACTACTCATAAATGCAGATGGGACTCCAACTAGTCCAGAACCTGCACAGAGTCAGAGGACTTGTGAAGATAACAAGAAAATTGAAGCAAATATCTTTTCTATCAGATAATCATCCCAGCTGAATCAGGACTAGTAGTCTAGTAAGACCATTAAAACTAAAAGTAAGACGTAAGATCAATCAGAAAATGCTAGTCCCTCCCCTGCGTGACAGAAGGGAATAAACAAGGCCAACTTCTGAATTTAACACAATAAGGAGGAAAAATAAAAATAGATATACCATCTGTTTGTTTAGCACATGCAACTCCATTGGGGAAATCACCATTCACCTCCCCGTGATTGAGTGAATCCCTTCTCATAAATGCAGATGGGACTCCAACAAGTCCAGAACCTGCACATATTCATTGGACTTACGAAGATAGCAAGAAAATTGAAGCAAATATCTTTTCTATCAGATAATCATCCAAGCAGAATCAGAACTAGTAGCCTAGTAAGACTGTTAAAACTAAAAGATGTAAGATCAATCAGAAAATGGAAGTAGCTGAGACAATAAAATTAGCTTACCAACAAAAGTGCAACCTATAAACTACAGTCAACTCATCAATCCTCAACAACCAAAACCCCTCCCCCCAGCACACAGGACGCAAACTGATGTTAGTTGTCCCTTACTTAAGAAATTTTTATCATGTGTCCATGCTGTAAAATAAAGGTTCTAAATCTGTCCTAAGATTACAAATTTACAACTCATGCATCTCCAACATCTAACATTACTAAAGGAAAATGAATAGTAACTACTGAAATCAATACAATAGAGGGAAAAGGTAAAACACATTGTGAATTGTATCTTTAAAACAAGTAACCATCTTGGATACATCTCCATTCTCCTTTCCATGCACAAGTGGATCGCTTTCAGTAAATCCAGATGGCACTACAACAGCTCCAGAACCTGAAAATACTCCTAAATTTTATACAATAGTAAAGAACTTGACGTAAATATTTTCTTGATCAGACCTTGATCAGACCATTGTCTGAGCTGAATTAGCTCCAATATAAACTACTAAACCAAACGAGATGTAAGACCAGACAGAATAAAATTAGCCGAGACCATAAAACAAACTCATCAACAAAAGTACGATAAAGTCATTTAATTAAGAACTGACAGAACTTCAAGAGAGAAAGGAAATAGAAGCTCATATCTGTAGTGTCCCTTGTTTAAGTATTTCTTACAGTATGCCTATGTGTGCATGGTTCAAAGTAATTGTATCAATAACCGTTGCAAAGTCAGCATTCCACATCTTTTGTGGCATATTGGGATGGTATCAGGCATTCCTTGTGCTGATATGCCAGGAATTTTAGTATATCGACTATTTAAAATTTTCTAAAAACATTTTCAGAAACATCTAAAGGGTTGAAGAATGCAGGAGTCTTGTTATATAGGCCAAATAATAAAATTTAGCTCATCAATTGTTAGCTTAACAAAATAATGAGACTTCGTCGACCTAGAGACATAATAGAATTTCAAAATTTATCATAATGTAATAAAATAAACATAGATTTTTTCAATTCAAATTCATCGGAATATGTAAAATCTCTCTCTCGATTCTTCTTCTTTTTGGGGTTAAATGCATTCTGGCCCCTCAAACTTATACCAAAGACTGTTGTTGAACGTTCAATTGCTTCAATAGCCCCCTTAAATTTTTAATTACTCCACAGTATTATAATTTAGCATCCAAAGACACTTTTTTGCTCACTTCTTATTTTCTTAATTTTCTCTCTTCTCTTTTCATTTTTCCTCCCCCTCCCCCCCCCCCCAACCCACAAACCCCCTTTTTCCTCAACTGTTTTTCTGTCAATCTTCAACTTCAAATTCTTCTCTTGATCCTCCTGGTAGACTACAAATTTTTCACCCCCATTTTCATATTCTTCTCATCGAAAATACTCCCAAGTGTAACCACTTGGTATTGTAAATGCATTTACTAGTTGTGCCCTGCTGCAATTACTGTGTGGCTTGGCCTTGGCCCTGCTGAACATGATCGAATACTACTCCTTGATAACCATGAAAATGAAGTTGGTCTTGATGATGGTGCTGATGAAATTGGCCTTGCTTCCTCTTCTTCATTTCTTTTTATTCTTCCTCGACCAATTTTGGACTCCCAACAAACATAATCATGAGAGGTTGGGTTGCCAAACAAAAGAAGAAAACTGTCAGTTGCTGATGTGACTATGGCAGCAGCTAGGGGTGGCAATCGTGTCATATTCGGGTTAGCGGGTCATGTCAACTTAGGATAATAACACACGACAGGCCAACCCGAACACGACACGATTAATAAACGTGTCGTGTTTTGTTCGTGTTATAAAACGGGTTGACACGATTAGACACAAAAATTACTAAATTCGCCAATCTGAATACCTACTAAACCCGCCAATCTGTCCACCCATTACACAAAAAATTTAAAAAAATCAAATCAAACCATATAAAATTAAAAAAATCAATAAGACAGCCCATAAAGTCTTAAATAACCAATAAACAACAAACCATTCAACTAAATATCTAGAGATCTCAATAAATTCATAAAACTTAATCTTAAAAATCTAAACAAATGTAGCTTTGCAATAAAATGAGATTGTTCAAGAAATTATTTTCTCTAGCTAAAAATCGTTGTAATAATATTATTATCACAGACACTAAATAATAATTAATTAAAAATGATTCACTTACTGTATATCAAGCAAATAGCCACATTAACATCAATTATTTTCCTTAAGAGGTCTCATATAATTAAACAAAATAGACACACAAATAATTCAATTAATTCATATAATAAAATTTAATTCAATTAATTCATGTAAAAAATTTAATTATCTAATTTTTTATAGTGAAATTTTTAGAGTACTACAAAAAATATTAAACATAAGTATTAAAAAAAAGTTAAACGGGTTCAACCCGAACACATTTAAAGTTAAACGGGTTGACCTGTTTCGACCCGAACCGATGAAACCCCAACCTTAACCCGCTATAACCGTGTCATTTTCGTATCGTGTTCAATATTGCCACCCCTAGCAGCAGCACTGGCTGTGACATGGACGCATTGGAAGAGCTTTTCCTTCTTGTTCACCATTGCTAACCTTCTCCTTCTTTTTCTGCTTTCACCATTTTTAAACTCCTCAAATATACTTGCCAATGAGGGAAGAATGCTAGCATGCTATCAGAAGGGATGGAGACAGTAGTGGAGGTTTTCCTCTGGCAAGTTCCAGAACAATTGAAGGCCACTACCAACACCTACTCATAGATACGAGTGGTTTGGAACCACAGCTTGATTGTTTTGCTAAGTAGAAAAAAAAGATCTAAATGAGTTTATATTTTTCACATTGTGGTAGATCCAGAATTTTTGTTTAGCGTTCAAAGTTTTCATTTATGGATCTTGGTTTGTTATGTTTCTAGGAGCATCTTTGGGGGTCTAAAATTGAGTTCTCTTGCCGGATAGTGGTGGCAGCCAATGGTGGCTGCCATTTATGATGTGGAAGGAGAAGAAGAAGGAAGAAGGAGAAGAAGAATGAAAAAGAAAAAGATAGACTATTCATCCATTAGATGAAAGATATAATGTGCTTTTTATTAGTTATTGGAGGACGATTTTTATATTTTGCTAACTAGGTCAATCCAGATTGTCTTTGATTGGAACAAATTGGAAATTTTGAGGACCCTATTGAAGATTAGACTTCTGTGGGGACAATGTGCTAATCGAGGAAAGCACAAGAGTGGAAAATGCATTTGACTGTTTCTTTTCAACTTCTTTGGAAACAAAATCAATGTTAAAGGCAGAATAGAAATATAAAAGATTTGTTTATAAATGTCTCCTAAACTTGAGAAAGAACACCTGGCACGTGGTTAGAAGGAAGAGAACAACATATAACTATTGAAAGGAGCTATATGAGAGACAAACCATCCTTAGGCTTGACATTTCTTAAATCTGATTTAGAATTAAATCCAAGAACTTAATTCCAGAAGGATATTCAGGGAACAATATTTATTCCCTCATAGAAGCCAGAAACTCAAACAAGTGTATCAAATATACCATCCCCTCTATTTAGGAGATCAGAGAAAATCTGACATGCAAAAGAGGAGCCTAAAGACTTGCCTAATAAGAAGCTTTTTTTTTCCCTAAGTATTCATACAATGTGTACTCTAGAGCAGTTTGAGTAAACAATGATCATCATTGAAAACCTAAGTACTGGATTTTTTTTTTTCCTTTTTTCTTTTTTTAAGGAGAGGATTGGCACAGCTCTAATTTTACTTCTTTTTTTTCCCGTCTTCATCTCTTTTTTAAGTGGAGCTCATTCTTTCATGCATAATATGGGAGATTCCACTGTCGATCAAACAAGCTGTTAAAACAGTTACCAGAAATGACAAATGATAGTCCTCATCAAGATACAAAGAGGTGAAGAACAACATAAAACTATTCAAAGGAGGTATATACAAGACGCACCATTCTTCGATGAGACTGGTCTTAAATCTGATATAGAATTAAATCCAAGCACTTAGAATTTTATTTGGTTATTCAGAGGAGCAACATGTATTCCCTCATAGGAGATGAAACCCAAACAACTGTATCAAACATAACATGCCTTGTTTAAGGTCAGAAAAACTTCTAAGACACAAGATAAGCCTCAAGAAAAAACGACCTCTCTAACAAGAATCAACTAAATTGAGTACTCACCAATGCCATTAGTAGCATTAATATCTGAGATGTCCCTGTGCCCTGATTTTGGTGAACTATGCCATTCTTCAACCTTTTCTGAGGCATCTGGCCCGGCTTCAGGCTCTAATTTGTCAGCAATTACTTTGGGTATCTCAGATAAAAGTCTTTCTTGTTCACATGGCTTCTGTAACAGCTGCTTTTTTTCCAAGTACTCATACAGTGTGAAATCCACAGCAGGTTAAGTAAACAAGGATCACAATAGAGAAAGACAAGGAAAGATTAACAAACAACTCTAATCTCACTTCTTTTTTCCCTCTATCTTCATTTCTATTTTAAGTGAAGCTCCTCCTTTCACGAATGGTAAGAGATTCCACCGTCTATCAGGTAAGTTGCAAAAACAGTCACTAGAAATAACAAATAATAGTCCTCATCAGGATACCAAAAGCAGCAAGGAATGAATCATTCACCAAACTTATTTGCAGATGATACTTTAACCAGTAATTTTTTTGCAAGCCAAATGCCAATCATATATTGCGATATGTTCACAAAATCAAGTCATCATTTTGAACGTTTGAAACAAGGGAAAACAACTCCAAATACAATTCAACTGTTTTCAATTCTCCAAAAACCATAAACTATTCTTTTATCATTTTATATGCGTGCACTATTTTTGTTTACTTTTCATTGTTCCACCAGCCACCACCCTTCCAAGCAGTTGTTTGTGTCAGGATGTAAATGAGCTGTAAACAGAATAGAAAAATAAGTTTGAAATCCCCCAAATTGAGGGATTTGATTAGATAATTTTTCAGATTTGTTTACATTTTTCTCTTATCATCTACTATTTCATATTGTGTTATGTCAATTCATAAAATGAAGAAATTCAGAACCCTTTTCCCATCTCATATTTCATGTCATGGTATCAGAGCCCTAGGCCTGTTCTGAGATATCCTCTTCTCTTTTGAACAGCCTTCATTGTTGTCATTCCTCCTTATTTTTCTTCTCTAGTTCATGCTTGGTTAGCCTTAATTTCTGTAAATTTTCTTCCGTCACCATGTCAACCTTCGAACCCCCCCATCACTAGCAATTCTAACCCTTCCAAAGAATCCAATTCTGTTAACAAGACTGAAGAGCTACATAACATTTGAGCCTCCTATGAGCTCAATGGAAGCTAAATGGTAAGCCACCAAGCCGAGAAGAGGGAAACCATGGGGGGCACCAAAGTCCTCCAGCACACATTGCAGAGCAGCACAAAATTAAGGAAAATTCTGCAACAGGGGGTTCAATAGTGAAGAAATTGAGAAGCTAAGAAACTTATTGGGGTCTCTTGAGAAGCCTTCTAGAGCTTTTCTTTGGCTCTTTTTGGTAAATCTTCATTTCCTCTTTGCATGAATCTCTCAGACAAAGTTTATGTGAACTCTTGGATAATAGACTCTGGTACCACAAACCACATGAACCCCACACCTCAACTCTTCCACAACTATAACCCATGATTGAGTAACATAAAAATTGTGGTGGACAATGGCTCTTTAGCTACCGTTGTAGGATTCAAAAATATACATATCACACATATCCCTGTCCTTGAAAAGGTCCTTCATGTATTAAAACTGTCAGTCAGACTTGTTTCCATTCAAAAGCTTACCCATGACCTCAAATGTTATGCTATTCTTTTTCTCTTCTTACAGCAGGGCTCAGGGAGGAGAATTTGGACTTGCAAAGGAAAATAAAACGGCCTTTACCATCTTAAATCATCTCTGAAGGATAGGAGCAATTTGTCTTCGTCGTTTCTCAACTCTCAAATAAAGATGCCATTTGGTAGTATCACCTACACCTAGGCCATCCATCTTTTAGGGTTTTAAAAGTTTATCTTTCCCCATTTGTTCCAAGGATTAAATTTTTCCAAGTTTCATTATGATAATTGTGAACTGGCAAAGGATACTCGTATATCTTTCCCTATTAGCGATAAAAGAAGTTCTCATCCTTTTCATTTGATTCATAATGACATAAGGGGTCCTTCTACTATACCTAATGTTATTGGTGCTCATTGGTTTCTATCCTTAATTGATAATTACACTTGGGTTACATGACTCTTTTTGCTTAAACAAAAATCAAATGTTAGCATTGTTATACCTACTTTCCACTTAACGGTTCAAAACCAATTTGGTGTTAAAATAAAAAGGTTTAGGAGAGATAATACTAGAGACTACTTCAACCAGATTTTGTTACCCTACTTCCAATCACAAGGCATTATCCATGATTCATCGCAAGGTTATATAAGGCGTAAGGCGCCTTCAAGGCACTTCACTCTAGCATCGCCTGAGGTGCAAGGCGCTAAAAAAAGCGCTCGCCTTACTAATACTAGGTGCCATTTAGAAATATAAAATTATATATATATATATATATATATATATATATATATATATAATAAACTGTATATATAATCAGTAAATTAAATACTTAATAACTAAAAGATCTTTTAATTATATATCTAAACTTTTTAAATTTCTAAGGCCAATGTTTTGTTTTATCTCAATTGTCTATCCTTTTTTTACTATTTTACCCTTATTTGTTAAAGGCCTAATATAGTAAATATACAGCCAGCTGTGACACATAATACATTTATAACAGATAGCTATTAAAACAGGCATTTAAATAGTCAATTTAAATTAGTCAATGACAGACAACTATTATAAAAAGTATCTAAAGGATCAATTTTAATAAGGCGTTTGCCTGGAGCACCTTAAGCCGTGCGCCTAGTTGACTTAGGCATTGCACCTTATTAAAATAGCCTCGATTAGAGACCTTTGAGGCACTTCAACCTCTCCTCGCCTCGGCTTAGTGCCTAGGCGCTCGCCTCAATAATGATGATTCATCATATGTTAACACACCTCAACAGAATAAGGTGGCTGATAGGAAAAATAGGTATTTGCTAAATACCAACCAAGATACTCTTTTAAGGAAATGTTCCTAAGCCCCAGTGGAGAGAAGCCATTCTTACTGCCACATATATGATAAATAGACTTCCCTCATGTGTGCTAGACAACAAAAGTCCATAGAGATTCTTAATACTTTCTACCCTCACTTCAAGACCTCTAACGGACTCACACCTAGGGTGCTTATGTGCACTACCTTTGTTAATATCCACAACTAACATAGAGGCAAGCTAGACTTCAAGCCATCAAACGTTTCTTCTCTGGTTACTCATCCACTTACAAGTGGTACACCCGTCATCCAAAAAATTTTACATTTTTGTAGGAGTTACCTAGTGTTATTGAGGCAAGCGCATAGGCACCAAGTGAGGAGAGGCTGAGGCACCTCAAAGGTCTCTATGCAAGGCTACTTTTATAAGGCTTAGCGACTAAGTTGCCTAGGCACATGGCCTTATTAAAAATTGACCTTTTAGATACCTTTTACAACAGCTGTCTGTCATTGACTGATTTAAATTGACTTTTTAAATGCCTTTTTAATAGCTATTTGTCATTGACTGTTAAAATTGACTCTTTAGATACCTGCTTTAATAGTTGTTGTCATTGTATAGATTATGTGTCACCTATATATTTAATATAGTAGGCCTTTCTTAAAAGAAGAAATAAGGGTAAAATAGTAAAAGAAAGGGTAGACAACTGAGATAAAAACATTGGCTGCAAGCTTAGAAATTAAAAAAGTTTAGATATATAATTAAAAGATCTTTAGTTAAGCATTTAATTTGCTAATTATATATACAATTTATTTTATAGATATATATAAATTTTATATTTCTAAAAGGCACCTTACACTACTAAGGCGAGCGCTTTTTTAGCACCTAGAGCCTCAAGTGATGCTAGGGTGATGCGCCTTGAAGGCTCTTTATGCCTTATATAACCTTGGCATGACCTTTGCTGAAAATAGATCTTTTCCCTCCAAGTCATCGCTTCAAGGGAAGATTTCAATAATGGAAGATTGTACGTGCGAGTCATGAACCAATTAAAACCCTTGTCCTTCTTCGTGTTCCAGCCCATGGTTTTAAACCCAAACCCAAATCCTTTGAGTCAATCATATCTGAGTCGCCAATTCTGCGACTAAACCCAAGTCATCTACTATTCCAGCCAGTGTCACTCTTAACTTTCCAAAGTTCCCTTAGGTGCATCCAAAACTAACAGAGGTCCAAAAATCCAACTTAGACTCTGAGAATGAGATCTTGGTAAGATCTAACTCACCTTTATACACATAATTTGATGAAAACTTGACTGACTCAAATGATGACCTAAACCTTCCCATCCTTGTTAGAAAAGGCACCAGAGAGGCATTAAACGACCATTGTATCCACTATCTCACTATGTCTGCCTACCACCAACTCACAAAAGGTTCAATGTGAATTTAAACAACATTGCTATTTCTAACATTGTTTCTGAGGCATTGTTAAAAAAAGGGAATGAAGGAATGCTACAAGAGTGGAAATGGGTGCATTAGAAAAGAATAAAATATGGGAGATTGTTGATAAACCAAAACGAAAAAACATTGTTGATTACAAGTATACTAAAATACAAGGTTGATGGATCCCTTGAGAGATATAAAGCAGGATTGGTGGCCAAATGGTATACTCAAACTCAAACATAGGGTTGATTATCATGAGTTTGCTCAAGTTGCAAAAATGAATACTGTAAGAATTTTGTTATCATTGGCTACTTACTTTAATTGGCAATTCCTACTATATGCTATTAAGAATGCATTTCTCCATGGTGACTTACATGAGATGTACATGAACATCCTACCGGGATTCGAGATGGACATAGGTAACATGGTGTGCTAGCTAAGAAGGCCCTTTATGGGTAAAAACAATCTCCCAGAGCATGGTTTGGGAGCTTTACAAAAAGTCATGATGGATTTTGGGTATAAACAAAGCCAAGTGACCATACAGTCTTCATTAAGCTATCAGCTACAAGGTGAGTGACTGCTTTTCTAGTCTATGTGGACAGCACCATAGTGACTAGAAATGAGGAGAGAGAGTCATAAAATGAAGCAGAGACTAGTAAAAGAGTTTGAGATAAAAGAACTAAGGAAACTGAAGTACTTCCTTGGTTTTTAGGTGGAACGTTCTATCTTCATATCTTAGCATAAGTATGTAACTGATTTGTTGATAGAAATAGGGAAGATTGCGTGTAAGCCAGTCTCCACCCTAATGGATCCATAGATTGGAAGAAGATAAAGAAGAACCAGCTGTTGATAAAAGAATGTACTAGAAGTTGGTTGGTGAACTCATATACCTTATACTCAGCCAGATATAGCATACTCCGTGAGTGTAATCAATCATATCATGCATAATCCAAGAGAACATTATCTTCAAACAGCACACAAGGTGCTGCATTACTTGAAAGGCAATCCACGGAAAGGAATTTTGTTAAAAAAGAATGATACGCTTGCTCTAGAAGCTTACAATGATGCTAGTTATGCAGGTTCACTAGTAGATATAAGATCAACCATAGGTATTGTACTTTTCTTGGAGGTAATTTGGTAACGTGAAAGAACAAGAAGCAAAATGTGGTGGCAAGGACATCTACTAAATCAAAATTCGGGGCCATTGATCGAAGATTGTGTGAACTACTCGGACTGAAGATTATCTTAGATGATTTGAGAGTCAAATGGGAAGGTCCTGCGAAGCTCTATTGCAACAAGTTAGGTATCAATTTTGCTCATAATCCCATACAACACAATAGGACAAGGCATATTGATATTGATCGACATTTCATTAAAGAAAAATTAGAGGAAGGGTTAGTGTGTATGACCTATGTTCCACCAGAACATCAATTAGCGGATGTTCTAACAAAGTAGTAGTTTGAGTTACCATGATCTTGTATTCAAGCTAGGAATGGACGACATATTCCTTAGCTTGAGGGGGAGTGATAAGACGTAAATGAGTTGTAAACAAATTAGGAGAATAAGTTGTAAATAGATTAGGGAAATCAGTTTGAAATCCCTCAAATGGAGGAATTTGATTAGATAATATTCCCGATTTAACTTGGTTTCTTTTTTTCTCTTGTAATTAGAGCTGTATTCGAACACGAACGAACCGAACATCACATTTTCGAGCTCGAATATAATCGAACGCTGTTCGAGTTCGTTCGTTTATTATTCGAGCTCGAGTTCGTGTTCGAGTTCGTTCGATTATTGTTTGATAATGTTCGAATTCGTTTAAGTTCGAGTTCGAAAAACTCGATTAACGTTCGAGTTCGAATTGTTCGAGTTCGTTTATTTTATTTTTTATATTTTAAAATTTATAAAAATAACAATTCAAATTTTAATTAAAAATAATTGAATATTATAATATTAAATAAATATATAATAATATTATTAATATTAATATTAATATTATAATTATAATATAAGATTTATTCTTAATAAATCTTAATATTATAAAATATAAATAAAATAATTAATATAATATAATTAATTTAAATATATATATAATATGTTCGCGAACGTTCGAATATGTTCGTGAACATGTTCGAGTTCGTTCGTTTATTATTCGAGCTCGAGTTCGTGTTCGAGTTCGTTCGTTTATTAAACAAACGAGCCTTATTCGAACACGAACGAGCTCGAACGAGCTTTTGTTCGCGAACGTTCGGTTCGCTTATAGTTCTACTTGTAATCTACTATAATACAGTGTAATGCTAATTGAAGGGTGAGGAAACTCATATTTCTCATATCATATTTCGTGTCAGTTTGCATTTAAATCACAAGTTATATGTAACTAACTTGGCTAGAAACCACTACTACTAAAAGGCAGATCTATAGTGTGAGAATATAAGAACATAAAAGTATAGTTTGAGGATAGTTTTGGATAATCAAAAATAAGCAAACAGAGCCCTTTTCTCCTTTTGTTTCAATTATGGCAAAGTTTCTAGCAACTATTCAACAACATGAAAAGAGATTTAGATGTTTAAGTTCTAAGTAGATTAACCTTTTCTTTTTTTTTTTTTCTCCTTTTGGGTTTGCTGTTTGGGGTTGGGGATGGAAAATGGACAATTAAAAAGTAATCTAAAACCAGTTAAATTAGGCATGTTTAAACGCACCCCCAATGTGACCACAACATTCATGCTAAACTCTGATAAATGGTGAAACTAATAATACTTAGCTTATCATTGAACCCACAAGTTCTAGATGACCAAGTAAAAAGCATCAGAAGTTCAAAATGAAAATCAAAGAAACACCCTCCCAACCAACCAAGTCATTTGACGTGTGCCTACAGGAACTTTAGTTCAACCCATTTATAAACCAAGATGAGTGATGTACCTAGGCAAATATATACTGCAAATAAATAAATAAAGACAAATCGTCACCATAATGAATAATTAGGTAAATGGAAAGGATATTCTCTCCGCCATCCCTTTTCATTAGCTCGATCAATACGCTTTTGTAATTGTGAAATTTCCCTTGGAATCCACTATAATCAAATCAAAATACAACCCAAATGGTAAGACAGAAGCCCCAAAAGAGAAATCCACAAAATGAAATTGGATTAAAAAACCACCATCAAAGGCAAGAATCAAATCAAGATATGCAGTTAGCCAGAAATCAAATCAAGTTAACCTTTTTTTTTCTTCTAGAAACCATGTATGCACATATACAGCAAACAATTGGCTAAAAGAATATTTATTCTTGCTATAGAATTGCAAAAGTTATTCAAACATGCATTTCCAATATTAGATCATTTTAATTAGTGGAATGCTATTCATTTACAACATTACCTTTAGAGACGATAAAAAATTTGTACTAAGAATTGCATGCCAAATAGTGTCTGGCTATATACCTTGGCAGAGCACTGAGAGTGGTGAAACAAGTTCACTAAAGGTACGTTAAAACATACAACTTCAGGATTATTTACAAAATTCAGCTTTAGTTTATTAACCAAGTAATACAAATGCTAGCTTTAATTGACTTGTAAACACTGCAGCTCAGCAGTAAAGTTTTGTGAATTCTGTAATTATTCATATTGGGGCATTGGCATTGCATGGGAAAAGACTTGGCTTGAAATAGGAGGATTTGGAATAGAATCATCTTCAACAAGTTTATCAATTATAAAACCTGGTTTAATGTATTTTGTGGGATTAGACAAGGTGTTCATTTATCTCCATTTTCATTTACCTTAGCTGTAGATGTCGTTAAGTTGGATGACTATGCACGCCCAAGATCGAGATATGGCCTTAAGGTAGGACCTAAAGAGGTTGAAGTTCCACCTGTGCAATTTATGATAACAAGATTATTCTCGTTTTCCCCTCACATGCTGATTTATTCAAGTTTAGGAAGATGCTTTGTCTACTTGAGATCTTTAAGAGGATTTGCACCCCCACATTAATTCAAGTGAAAGTGGTACTGCAGGTACCACTATTGATGGGAAGGTTTTTAAAGCGGCATAGTTATCTTGCTGGTTGTGCCTCATTTGATTGGCCTTTTAGTTGTCTACATCTTCTTTGCTTTTTGGCTCCTATGGTGGAAAGGGTTTGTAAGCATCTAGAGTGCTGGCAACAAGCTTTTTCTTTGTTTTAGGCAGTCAAATTAATGTCACTGAGTTCTTGTTTGTCTGGCATGCCTATATATTAGTATATGTCTTTTGTTAAACGATGATAGGTAATGGACTTGAAAGAATCATGGGAGACCTTTTATGGCGGGGGATTGGTAATGGGGATAGAGATCACTGTTAATCAGGAGGTAGTTAGCAAGCAGAAGTCAACAGGATATTTGGGTCTTGGTAATTTAATGTCCAAAACAATCTCTTTGGTTGGTAAATATTATTGTGGTTTCATTTGGAGTAAGATTCCCTATGGCATAAGCCCCCCAAAAGTTCATCCCGTCAATCTTTTGCTTTCAGCAGTTTGTTTGTATTCCTATTGGTGTGTGGGGTATGACAACCTAAAGAACTCTATGTGCCAAGCTGAATTATTACCTCTACTTTTCAGTTCTGCTTAAAAAATGGCATGGATTTTATTTAGATGGAATACTTTTTGTTTTTCCATTCAAATAGTAAACCAATGTAAATTTTGATCAACGACTCAAGTAATTTACACCAAAAAAATAATAAGAATAATAAAAATAATATATAGTTGGATCTGTCAACTGTGCCTTCTACACGATTAAATTTGGAAAAGTAGAATTCTTGTTCTACTCGAACACACTCTCAAAATATCATATATCTCTCACAATACATCAACAGATTGACAGTCCAAATAAACACATCTTATATGGGACACAAGGTACCTTTTGCAGCACAAGTTCCATCATTTCTGCAAACTTTGGGCCATAGCTTCAAAAAGGTAGCATTTTTTAACCAAAAATACATGTTTCCAAGGGCATTAGTGTAGATGGAAACTTCATTAGTCCTTTCAGGTTCCATGTATAAATATGATGTAAAACTCTTAAGTATTTTAAGAATCGCAACATTCAGCAGCGGTTCCTATACTCTGAAAATTGCATTTGCCAGTAAATTAACACCCTGATTAGAATATGTTAAATCTGTATATCTTCACTTCTCAAAATCAAATACTAAGATATAAATAAGAATTTAAACAGATGATTTCTCTGCGCACGTTATGTGTATGTGTCTCCGGATGGGAGAGAGCAAAAGAGCTAAGATAAACTTTTAGAGTTGTTTACTTACATGCTTCGTTATATCCTCGTGCAACATTCTAGCCTTTAACTCAAGCTCCACCTATCAAGGAATTCAAACTGAACTTAAATATTTGACATAAAAAGTTTAGAAAGGACCATAAAATAAAGTAACAAAAAGCATGGCCAATTGGATGAGGTATTGTATAACTGATCTGCATCAATGTAGAGAGGCAACTCTAGCAATTCTTTCAGGCACTACAGCAAGTAGATTAGCAACATACCAACTGACAAAAAGAAACACAACTGAAGAAATTTATAATAACCATATGTAAAACATAAAGCGAGCATTCAAAAAAATGAAATAAAGAGCTGCAGTTAATAACGAATTTGCATCACCAACGACACTAAAAAATTTTCCCATTTCAGTTCCAGCTCATGATGAAATAACCAACACAAGATTTGGAGCTTAATGAAAGAATCAAGGAGAGATAAAACACCCCAAATACCAGAATTTTATGATTCTGCAAGTTCAGATACAGAAGAAAGATCTCATGCACTTTCAGAGATGTTGCCCGCAACAGCAAAAGGGAAACAAACAAGCATTGTGTATACTCAGATCACTATGACAAACTATTAATCACCTACAGATTCTCTTTTATTTATTTAATGGGTATGTGGTGTACTCTCATCATCAGGCATTAAGGATACAGCTGCCATTGAACTGAAAACTCATGAAATAGCTACTGTTTCGCTCATCAACAAGCAAAAAGGACCTATATCAGGAAAAGACGTATAAGTCAAAAAGCAAAAGATTTCCCCTCAAGAAGAAGATCAAGTTAGATCCAAAAATTAATCCGAGTCTTACCAAGATTCAAGAGTCATGGAATATTAAAGAAGGTCTAGTATGGAATTAATATCAGGACTACAAAAGAGTTAGAAAGGGAGTACTAGAATGAAAATAGTTTCAGCTTTGATTTCATTCTTTATTACAAGGAGAGATATGTCTTCTTAAAAATTTAAGAACTTCTCCACAAGTCAATCACACTGCTTAAATGGAGCAAGAAGACACACTCTTCTTTGGCTTAGGCCAATTTATTAATTTCAATAGGGTTCAGGTCCAACTAGTAGAAGGTATTGACTTCTGGTAGTTTTCGGGTCAAGAGATGTTTAGATTCGTCCAGTTTACTATCAAAGATTAACAAAAGGATTGAAAATTTATCATTTGACTAACCCTTGCAAGGTAAAGTGCATCTTCTGTCTCTTTCATTCCTCCTCTTCCTTTCCATCTTGCAAGTCTTTTAGATAGGCCCACTAGAATATGCATATCATGCTTTATGTTTCATCACTATTCACCATCTTTAAACTGCATCTAGATAGGAATAGACTGCACAAGAACTAGGAATGAGGACTATCAATTGGGAATTGGTATGGAACAGAGTGCACAAGAAAGATCGTAAAAGGACTAAGCCAACCCAAGCCAAGCCACTTCCAGCCAATAAAGTGTGCAGGTGCTGAATTCAGCTTGATTACAAAGGACAGCTCGAAGTGACTATAAGCCAAATTTGAATGTTGCAAAACCTGCCCTGAATTAAGCCCAGTCTGAATTACATATTGTCAATTTCCTGAGCACTCTCAGAAGATCATATCTCTAAGATAGTTACTAAATGCAACTACATCTCAAGTGTTATTGCCTTGAGGCAAGTCCTTTGTCATTTCTAAAAACTCACATACCTAAAAGTATCATGAAAATGCTCTTGATGGACCAAGGAATGTGGAATTGTCACAGACTTTATTGAAAAAAAATATTTGCTTATAATGATTATGAAAACAAGGATTCAAAATCTAATTATCTGCCCCTTTACTCCAAAATATCCTAATATGGATCATACCATAAGAAAAACAAATTTTAGAGAAAATCTTACTACAGTAGGCCTCTTGAGCAAACCAGCTTTGACTCTTTCGTGCAGATCCTCACACTCTTCCTGAAACCAACCAGGCAAAGATTACAAAAACTAACGCATGCATTTTTATGACAGCAACCCAAAAAAAAAAAAAAAATCTACCATCTAAACCACAATGACCAATTTCATGCCTGAATTTCACCCAAAATATGGTTCCCTGTATAAACTGTATTGAACAAGATTCTGATGATTAACAAATTTGGCCCAAAAGGTACATCTCTAAGGCTTGATTAAATAGCAGACAAGGTCAATGGCCTGTTTAAACAACCTAAAAGTGTGCACGGCCAAAAGAAGATATGATTTGGAAAAGATATAATTGTGCAAGAGAAGTTTAATTTGTTCAGGAGTAGTGAAAGAAGTGGAAAAGAGAGAGAGAGAGAAAGAGAAGAAAGAGGAGCGGAGAATGACTCAAAAGTACCATTTTCACACTCCATTACCTCACATACCAAGATGTTTAGATCTTTGTGAACTCCACACCATTCTTCCCCTAAAAGAAAACAGCATTAAGGAACTGGGTTGCCAATCCCAAGAAAGGGGTGAAGAAGTAAATCTGTCAAGGTCAAAAAGAATTTTCTCCTAATGAAGCTGCAGAGGCAATGTTCCACTCACGAAGGAATGCATACTACACCCTTGTTAAGTCCAATTCAATCATTTTTAAGATGTAGTAGTAATTTATTGACAAGAAAAATTTTGTTGCCCAACAATCTGCCTACCTCAAAGCAGAAACATAAAGAAACATATCGCCCTGTGTATGATGACAGAAACCAAGGGACTTTGTAAAGATGGCAAGAGGACAAGAAACGAACAACCTATACTCATTTTTCAACAAGAGAAAGGCGGATATAACCTAAGTTTAACTCATTGTCCTTCTTTGCTTGAACCTCAAACTGCAGAAAGTGATGGCTATACTAAGTACAAACATGACTGTGATACAACCCTGACTGTGACCTGAGACTCTGCAACAATCATAAAGTTTAACATATATATATTTCACCAAAAAAAAAAAAAAAAAGTTCAGAAAAACCCTTACAGAACATGTCTACTACTTCCAATGAATAAATAATACAAGTGCCACCATGCCCATGAGTAAAATTTAATGTAAGCAAATATATTCTCCATAATTGCAAATACCACCATCTATCGTCCCTCTTTCAAATACATCAAAAATTAAAAATAAATATATTCTCTGTAATTGCAAATACCACCATCTATCGTCGCTCTTTCAAATACATCACAATTTGCTCACAATTTGCAAACGGAAAATGGAAAATAGTAAAAAAGGCACAAGATTAGAGAATCATATAAGGACTTGCTTTCCTTCTCCATCAAATTGAGAATTAAGATCCTTAAGCTAATGTTTTTTAACTGACAGATTTTTCAAATTATCCTACTCCATAAAATCAATAGCAGATATATATTACCTCAGAGAAATTATCATCAGACAGCATGTTAATAGGGACTTGCTTGAAATAATTTGAAAGTTGAAGTTGAATTTCTGTACAGGCATTACCTGCTTCAGAAGTCATCTTTACACCTGTAATAATTATTCAACATCGTGAACAACCACATGATAGAGAATGTAGCAACATTATAAAGAAAGGCCACAGAGGATATGCTTGGGCAATGCTATTTTAGCATGTGCCAATTGCTTTTCTTCAACTGGGGGGATGGAGTTCGACACTACTGGATAACAACTAGATTACATTATGATATATTGCAATTATTGCAGAACCAGCATAAATTTTTTTAAATGTTTAGCATGTGAGTAAACCAGTGGTACAAAATGTTTGATTAGCGAACAATTTGCAAACAGATACAGCACCACAAGTTAAGAACATATCACCACAACATGCATGTAGAAATAGAAAAATCACCTATTACTTGATGAAGCTGGTGGGAGTGTTTCTGCATGAAATCATGGGGGTCTGATTTGATCCTCACGAAGCTTCCCAATAATTTGTCTTCAAAGCTTTCAGGTATCTTAACAAGCGCCTGAACTAGAGTCCTTTTCAAATACACCAGCCTAATGTTTTCAGGAATGACAGCAGCAAAACAGCTTTTGGGAATTTCAGGAACCTTATTCTTTTGTCCAGAAGGTTTCCATTCAGAATTTGATGCTCTCTTTTCCCTACTGTATTGAAATCCATACTCCTCTGAACCACACTGATCATCCTCTGAACTATCTTGGTTTTCAGCAAAATGCGCTTCCAGCAAATCATAAATCTTAATCCGGGACACGACTTTTTTGCCAAAAAGAGAATAAAGCCTTTCATCACACAAAATTTTCTTCTTTTTTTCTGGGTTAGAAAGGTTATGAGCATTTATATAGTCCGTAATGATGGTTGTCACATCATACTTAGAAAGCTTCTTGCTTGTATCTTTACCAACTGATTGAAGAAACTCAATCAGAGGTTTTGACCCCCATCCTACATACTCCAGTCTTTTTGATCTGATATTCCTCTTTCTTTTTGAGGGCAAGGATAGCAGATCATTTGATTCTGCCACCCAAAAATCTGAATCGTCTTTCATCTCCACACAATGAAATAAAAAAGCCTAAAGCCTCTGAATTCTACAAAACTTGACCTATATGAGTTTCACTTTTTCTTCTACTTACCCGATGTGTATAATGCAAATAGGAGGTCTACAGATTTAGCAGCCCTTCACTCATTGTAGGATGACAACTTAGGAAATGCTGCAGGAAAGGATAAAAGTAGCAACATTAATATCATATTTTTCTTAACAAGATAGTGGGACCAGAGAAAGCATTCACACAAATCTGAAGATAAATAGCAAAACTACAAGAGAAATAATACACACCAATATGGTATGCATCAACATTCCAATTGAAACATACCTATGCAAACTTAGGAGGCTAGGCAGAAAGATTATACTTATCTAAATTGTTCCCTGTTATACATCAGTTTGATGCATGTAGATTGACTTTAGCAGTTTATCTCATATATATCTAATTCACTAGAAAGGAAGCTATCTTAATGAGATTCCAGTTGATCTCATTAATCTAATTCCTAGAAAGGAAGCTATCTTAATGAGATTCCATCACCTATCAGTATCAAATACAAGGCTGCAACTGCATGGTGTTGGGTGGTTTTCCCATTTCTGTCAACTTTGTATTGGTGCAAAGATGAAATGGCAAGAAAATGTCAACCGCAACTCAAACTGTTTATATCATAAAGACTTCATTTACATCATAATTGAAACCGAAGGTTCATCTTCATATAAGCTATCAGATACAAGCCCATGGGTGGTTTTCCCATTTCTGTCAACTTTGTATTGGTGCAAAGATGAAATGGCAAGAAAATGTCAACCGCAACTCAAATTGTTTATATCATAAAGACTTCATTTACATCATAATTGAAACCGAAGGTTCATCTTCATATAAGCTATTAGAAACAAGCCCATGCAAACACTAAGCATGCTATTCAAAGTCACTAACCATGGCATATGGTTTATTTATCTTCTTAGAACTCATCTATTGTCCGTCTGTTATCCAGCCGTGCTGCCAAAACAAGAACATCAAACAAGTTTATAAACATAAGAGAAGGAAATATGTGATTTACCCTTTTTTGACAAATTGAATTATCTAGAATAGATTCGTAGAGTGAATTCTTAGTTCAAATTCCAAAATTTTCTCCTCCAAGGCAATCAATTACCTTAGTCTCCTGTGTTTTGAGAAACTAGAAAAATGTAGAGGGAAATTAAGTTCTGATTATACAAAACAGAGACTCAAAAGAAGAAAAACAATGCAAAGACTCCAACCAGGAAAGATATGTTGAATTTATTCACCCAATAACTACCATTGGCCTTCATTCCTTTTAACAGAGAGGGAAAACAAATGATTATATGGATTAAAACAAAAACAAAAAAGGACCACTAAGAACGAAGAATTAGCAAAAGGCCCCCAAACATTTCTAATCACAAAAAGATTTCCAAAACCAACCACTTCAATCAGCAAAACTAAATTTTTAAATACAATGCAAATGCAAGGACACCCCAATGCTTGTCTATGAAGTGGAGAATTTGAAGGCAGCTCCTATACAGGAGTTCTAGATGTAGCAACTGTTATGAACTTTTAATGCCCTAAGTCGTAGATGATAAAGATTTAATTCAATAGAAGATTCCAAAATGAACCGTGTGCTAGAGCTTGCATATTTTCATACATTCCCCTGATATGTATTGGTAAATGGACCTTTGAAAACAATACCATCTTTATGGAACTTAGCAAATAAAATTAATATTTTCTGGTTCTCTGGTAAACACCATCCTCTCTTTCCTTCAAATCATTTTTCTATTGCACACAATGATATGTGTAAGAAATTGAGAGAGAATAATCTCTTTTCATATATTTCTCAAAGATTACAATGAGCTAATTATATACAAGCTGCCTAAGGCACAAATATAACAACTACCCTAATAAATTGATTCACAAAATCTCCTAATCAATTCCCTAATTACTGCCCACAAAATCTCCTAATAACTGATTACAAAATCTCCTAATTTAAGGGTCAAACTTCCCTAATTCTAGTGTTACAATATTTACAGCCTTACTTTCTTAAAATACACCCTTTAGCCATATTCTCCCACACTCCCCCTCAAGCTGATGAATAGATATTCTCCATTCCCAGCTTGGATACAATATTTTCAAACACTGGACCACTTAACCCTTTGGTTAACATATCAGCAAGCTGATCATTTGTAGACACATAAGGTGTGCAAATCAATCCACTCTCCAATTTCTCCTTGATAAAATGTCTGTCAATTTCGATATCCGATCATGCTGCACAAGATTGTCAGCTATGCTAATTGCAAACTTATTATCGCAGTAAAGTCTCATTGGGCCCTCCAACTTGATCCTTACGTCTTGTAGAATGATCTTTAACCAAAATAACTCACATACTCCTTGAGCCATCGCAAGAAACTCAGCCTCTGCACTAGACCGTGCTACTTCATTTTGTTTTTCACTCCTCCATGTCACAAGATTTCCACCAAGGAATGTACAATATCCAGTGGTCGATCTTCTATCAATCAATGACCCAGCATAATCAGCATTTGTATAGGCTTCAAGCATTAGGCCCCCACTTCTCCTAAAAAGAAGTCCTCTTCCTGGTATACCTTTAAGATACTGCAACACCCTGTGTGCTACTCAAAGATGAACCTCTTTTGGACTGTGCATAAATTGACTAATCACACTCACAGCACAAGCTATATCCGGTCGTGTGTGGGACAAATAAATGAGCTTTCTCACCAAACGTTGATATACCCCTTTGTCCACCATAGCAGCTTCCTCTGCTAGTCCAAGCTTTATATTTGGATCTATCGCAGTACTCACTGGTTTGCATGCTGTTTTTCCTGTCTCCTTGAGTAGATCAGTTACATACTTCTGTTGAGAGAGAAAAATACCCTTCTCTGAATGTGCCACTTCAATTCCAAGAAAATATTTTAGCTTCCCAAGTGTCTTAATCTCGAATTCTTTTGCTAAGCACTCACTCAAAGAATGTCTCTCCTCCTCATCACTTCCTGTAACAATTATGTCATCCACATAAACTAAGAGGACTGTGACTCCTCCTAAAGACAAATGCTTGATGAACAAAGTATGATCTCCTTGACTTTGCTTGTATCCTAACATCACCATAACCTTGGCAAACCTGTCGAACCATGCTCGAGGAGATTGTTTAAGCCCATACAATGCCTTCCTTAACCTACAGACTGTATGATCAGCAACTCTTTTCCCATAACCTGGAGGTATTTCCATATATATCTCCTCCTGGAGATCTCCATACAAGAAAGCATTTTTTACATCAAACTGCTGTAAATCCCATCCAAAGTTGGCTGCTAAAGACAATAGGACCCTAACAGTATTCAATTTTACAACTGGGGCAAAGATCTCTAGATAATCCACTCCATACGTCTGAGTATAACCCTTGGCAACCAGCCTTTCCTTGTATCTTTCCATTGAACCATCAGCTCTATATTTTACTGTGTACACCCATTTACACCCCACTGGTTTCTTCCCTACTGGTAACTCCACAAGCTCCCATGTTTTGTTCTTTTCCAGTGCCTCCATTTCTACATTCATAACTTGTTTCCATTTTTCATTAGACAAAGCTTCGGATAGATTGGAAGGAACGGCAATGGTTTCTAGGTTACTGAGAAAGACTCTGTGTGACAGAGAAACATGCTGAAAGGACAGGAAGTGTGCAAGGGGGTATAAAGGTCTTTTAGTGCACTCTCGCACTTTTTCTCAATGCAATGGGTTAGTCTATATCACTACTACTACCCCTATGGATCTCACTCTCTACCTCTGGTTCTGTTTCAATTTGTAATGTGGGTTCAGAAGTTATTACCTGATCAGACTCTTGGACTTGCGTAGGGTTAGGGGCAGCCGTCTTCTTCCTTATATACATCTTTCCTTTGCCATATCTAACATCCTTGGGAACAGACTCAGTGGTGTCAGATTGAGCAAATACAGGTTCAAAGGAGACTGTGACAGACTCAGATAGTTTAGAGTGAACTAGGACAGGATCACTAGTGGATGAGGAAGTAGGATGATGAAGTTGAAAGATCCAATAACAAGTCAAAACTCAAACTCTCATCTTCTCTCACAAACTTCTCCCCCTGAATATAAGAGTTTGGAAAGTAAGATTCACGTTCATTGAAAGAAACATCCATAGAAACAAAGAATTTTCGGAAGGGTGGATGATAGCACTTGTATCCTTTTTAGGTTGAGGAATATCCCACAAATACACATTTTAGAGCCCTTGGATCCAATTTTCCTCGGTTGTGACTGTGAACATGTATAAAGGATGTACATCCAAACACTCTAAGAACAAGATTATTTATAGTGTGGAAGTTAGGATAGAAAGTGGACAATACATCCATTGGACTCTGAAATCCTAGGACTCTAGGTGGCAATCGGTTTATGAGATGTATTGCTGTAAGAACAGCCTCCCCCCAAAAGGTTTTAGGTACATGATGTTCAAATAACAATGCTCGAGTTTTTTCAAGGAGATCACCATTTTTCCTTTCTGCAACTCCATTTTGCTATGGGGTATTCACACAAGATGGCTCATGGATTATCCCTTCCTTTTGAAAATATGGATTTAGAGTTTGATTGAAATAGTCTCGTGTATTGTCAGACCTAACTCTCTTGATGGTCACTCCAAATTGATTTTTAATCATGAAGCAGAAATTTGGAAAAACAACACTGACATTAGATCTTTGTTTAAGAAGAAAGACCCAACAAATACGAGTGCAGTCATCAATAAAAGAAACAAACCATCGCGCTGCAGAAATATTAGCAATAGTTGATGGACCCCAAACATCACTATGGATTAAATGAAAGGGAATGAAACTTTTGCTCTTGCTCACTGGAAAGGGTACACGTTTTTGTTTGGCAAGTTCACATTTTTCACAATGAAAATACTCAATATCTAAATGTTGAAACAAAGATGGAAACAAGAGTTTTATAACTCGAAATGATGGATGTCCAAATCGACGATGATGGAGCTAAATTTTCTCCGTATTGGATGACAAAGACTTGGAAACAAATGACACTAACGGTTTACCCTTGGGGATGGTTGGTTAACTTGCTTCAAGGAAGTAGAGGTCACCCCGTTCTCTAGGATGTCCAATTCTCGTCCCCAAACTCTTGTCCTGAAATACACAACCATTACGATGAAAAACCACCATACATTGTAAGTCATAGGTAAGTTTTTGGATGGATATCAGATTGGTAGCTAGCTTAGGGACATGGAGAACATTTTTCAAGGTTAACAATGGGTTAATTTGGACACTTCCAATTCCTGCCACAGTGGTCAAATAACCATTTGTAGTGGCTATTTTCCTACTGCTCGGGCACGGGAAATAGGTGGTGAAGATATTTGGTGAAGGGGTCATATTGTCGGTAGCTCTTGAATCCATGATCCAAGAGGTGGAAAAGGGTGTATCCAAAACATTTAATCCAATGGAAAGTGGAAACTTACCTGAATATGCCACAGAACAAGTACCTAAGGGCTTTTCTAAACTGCTAATGAATGCACTCACCCTGTCCAATTCATCTTGATTGAGACTAGCAATTTCTGACTTTGGTGGCTTAGCAATTTGGCCAGCTGCTACATTGGCTTGTCCACTTTTGGATTGTCTCCCGTTTTGTTCCCATTCTCGGCTAGGTGGTTTCCCATGAAGCGTCCAGTATTTTGCGCTTACAACTCGTGTTTGGGAGGTTGACATGGTTAAAAAAAAAATATTTTGCAGCAATTAAGGCTGTCTGAATAGGAAAAATAAAAAGAAAATGACAGCAATGAAGGCTGCTCGAAAGAGAAGACTACAGTAATGAAGATTGCTTGAAAGCGAAGAGAGAATAACAATAATGAAGGCTGCTCGGTACAAATCAGTATCAAAATAATTGGAAACAACACCAGCAATAAAGGCTGGCTACACTGCACCTACGAGGAAGAAAAATAGAGGAGAAATACTAGCAATTAAGGCTGGCTGGTCGTAGGAATTAGAATGAACGAAACGCCACCAGCAATTAAGGCCGACCGACAGAAGAAGAAGAAGCAAAGAATAGGCGCAAGCAGAAAAATTAGAAGCAGATCAGCAGATCAGGATGAACAGCTCTGATACCATGAAAGAAATTGAGAGAAAATAATCTCTTTTCATATATTTCTCAAAGATTACAATGAGCTAATTATATACAAGCTGCCTAAGGCATAAATATAGCAACTACCCTAATAAATTAATTCACAAAATCTCATAATCAATTCCCTAATTACTGCCCACAAAATCTCTTAATAACTGATTACAAAATCTCCTAATTTAAGGGTCAAACTTCCCTACTTCTAGTGTTACAATATTTACAGCCTTACTTTCCTAAAATACACCCTTTAGCCATATTTTCCCACAATATGCTCTAATTAAATTTGAATGTCTTCCTTTAATATCAAACCATTTAACAAAAAATCATCTTTCCAGAAAGGTATCTTGCAATTTAGCAAACAAAGCATTAAACATACCTAGCAAGTAAACTATCAATTAAACAAACAGAATATCTTTTCTTCAAAGTTACTAAACATTAGATAATATCTTGACATCAGTATCATCTAATTATATAGGACCATACAAATAGGAGTCCTTTGAGGCCCCTACTGAAACCTAGTTTTTCCTTGAATATCACAGCCTTTAGTATTCGTAATAAACACAAAGCCAGTAAATCCAGGCATTCAATATAGGATTTAAGCTAATGTTGCTTCTCTTGTTTTCGAGATGGACCAACAAAATGATATAATTACTCTTTACAAAGGAGAATGTGCTTTGCATTATTTAATCATAACCAAAGGCAAATTCAAAACTAGATATTATTACACACTTCAAACTCATGTTTTATCTTTCAGCCAGATCTTATCCGATTCAACCTAATAAGAACCTATGCAACAAGGGTGTTAGGCACATCCAATCTAACCACTAAGGCAAACATGTTAATAGGAAAGAAAAAAGAAACAAGCATAGATGTCCACAATCAATCAATGGGCTTTGCAGATTTGAACCATAAAAAGGCTCAGTGTGTGATAATACCATAGATCTAGACCAAAACTTTGGGAACAAACTGATCTTCCACAACCAACTCAAGTGAATACTTCCAACAAAATCTCCACAGAAAGTTAAGAGGAATATAGTGAAGAATGATTTTCTGTAGCCATTAAATCAAGCAAACAGAATATTTTAAACCTCTTGCTAATTGGGTAGCAAAGAGATAATAGCTCTAGTTAATTTATTAAACAGAAATTTCAAAGAAAAGAAAGGTGCAGTTGTCAATGTTACCTTCTGTGGACATGTTGTTTTCCTCAAGTATTACCATTATACCATAGTTTGATCAGACCTCTTCAAATGGAAAGATAATGCAGTGCTCTCCCCCCCCTTCCCTCAAATACCAGCATGCACTGAATGATGCAAGTGAAAGGGTATGCACACACACAAAAATGAACAGGCACGCCTAGGGTTGTCCATGAAATGAAGAAATTGGAGGCAGCTCAAAGAAATGAGTTCTAGGAGATCTAGCAACTGCAATGAACTTTTAGTGCCATAATGTTATGGCTGATAAATGTCTAATTCATAGAAGATTCCCGAATGGACATGTCAGAGCTTGCACATCTCAAATGCCATCCAAAATGGGACAAAAGTAATAAAAATGTTCTGCCTTTAAAAATCAAATGGTGTACTGAGCACATGATGGAGTATCCAAGACTATCCACTGCATACTTTCAGTTTCACCAACAAATACTCTGAAAGTGACTACACGATGGTCATGCACCACTCATGAAGAAAGAATTGTTTGAATTGTTTTCTTTCAGGAACATTGTTCAATTTAATCTATCAAATAGGAAATTAATAGAAAACTGAAGTTTCAATTGCATTTTGGTTGATCATATAGATTAATAAATCTGAACCCAACACAATGAATCTGTCCAATGTAAATCCTGAATTCAAACCAAATCGGTATTAAAGGTCAAAAGTCTTTTCAGAACAATATCAACCTGCCTCTACAGTGAATTCTCACTTGCACCACTATCAGGAGTAATAGGGACAATTTAAGTAAAGACCATTGCTTATATACAAACCAGCATTTTGCAGAATTTTGAACAGCTCTCCTTTCAGTAATGAAGTAAATTTTTATTTAGGCTTGTAATTCTTGTAAGTAGATATCAGTTGTAAATTTTGTAAATCTTTATTCAGGCTTGTAATTTTTGTTAGTCTTGACAAAATAGACCTCAGTTTATTTATCCTGTACTATAAATTTCAAGGAATAATGCTATAGAGAACTGACCAAATGCATTCTAACCATTATCAGCTTTGCATGGTATTGTTATACCTTCTATGGAAGTCAATTACCTTTTTTGCTTGTGCCACGGTTTTATCACATAAACTACAGAAATTCTCTTTTAACTGCTTGTGAGTCTCACCTAAGGAGACCTCTCCTTCATACCCCTTTTGTCAGAGGGAATGGCCAAATGTACCCATTTCCACTTACTTGAAAGTTGAAATGGGAGGCAAACTAATTGCATGGGGCTCCTGACCCAATTTTCCCTGTGAACAGGGAGGCTTTTTCCATGTATCCAACTGGGAAACCACCGAGTTCCCAGAAACCCTTATTGCTAGGCGCCAATGCCAACGATCAACAACAACTAATCCCCACAAAATTAATAAATTGGTCACAAATACATACAAAGCATTTCTTCAATAAAAATCAGTAAATGCACGAATTCAACAAATATCCTCCACCAGAAAAATTCACCAACGTATTCCCTTTTGGCTGAGAAAAGGAAAGATGTAAATAGAACAAAAACCCAATTAAAAGAACAAATTATTACAATAATTCAGGAATGAAGAACATGCATTACTCTCAGTATCTTTGTGATAAAGCACGGATAAATGTACCTTAGAAGCAGCGGAAATCAAACTTCAGCAAGTTACTGCCAAAACCTGGGGGGGGAAATACTAGAACAACAAGGTCGAGAATAAGGAACAAATTCAACGGAAAAATCAATGAACCAAATATTTCACCTCTCTAAGACTGACGCTCCAACAAGAATTCCAGCAAAATTGACAATTTAGAAGAGAAGAAAAGGGGGAGGAAAAAGTCGGATGCATGCAGCCGTTACAAAAGTTACAGCAGGTTTTTAATGGGTTTTTGAACTGTCAAGGTAATGCTGGAAATGAAAAAATATATACTATATTACTCATTTCAAGAACGAAGTTCTTTGAATGCAAACTGCGAAAGAAGAGGGAATAGGGAAACTGAGAAGTAGGCAAATAGCCAGAGCGAGACAGAGAGGGAGGTTCTGGGCTGAGCTGATGGCAGGTGTCCGCCGGAGACGCTGGCCGAGTGGCGTGGGAATTCTTATAACGTCAATTAGACAATTTACAGTAGTGACGTAGTTATGCTGGTCGGCTAGTGCGCTCATAATATTTTTTTTCTTTTTTTTTTAATGCATTTTGGCTGCGTCACCTAACCTCCCTCTCAAACCTGACCTTGAAATTATTTCTCAATTGGGTCAAACACTAACGTTCTTTGATATCTGAAAAGACAACTTTAGCCTTATGAAATGTGAAAATCTAAAAAACAAAAAAAAATGTTATGATGTGTTATTAATCTTGTTTAAATTGGTAAATTTGTAAAAACGCTATATGATTTCAAATAAGAAGGAAGCTGAACCTACACCCGTAGAACCTATGTCTATACACCTTATGATATATTTTTTTTTCTCTATAACAAACTCTTTGAACATACAATATATGGACTTGCTTCAAGTGTCGTACACTAAAGGAATCAAGACATATGTGATTAATGGTTTGGTAATTTGTAGTAAACACCACTATTATGGAATCAATGCATACAGATAAAGTAAAAAATTTTAACCTTACATAATTTTGAGAAAAATAATTTGGATTCTTTACAAGTTCTCTTCTTCATTTTTACCTTTAGTAATTATTGAAATTACTTTTTTTTTAATTCATATATTCCTTTCATCTGAAATTAAATATATATATTTTATTTGGACAAAAAATGTAGAAGAATATTTAACTATAGGTAAGTTACTAACCTACTCTTATTCATTAGTGAGGTTGGTAATAGGACTTATGGATTATTTGAACTTGTATCCATTAAACGAGGAGGTTAGTTGCAGAGGGTAAAAGAGTAAATATTCATTTTGAAATATTTTAAAATATAAATGTGTATATTTAAATTCATACCCATGGAGTATTTCTTATAAGATATCATTTTATGTTTTGCCATGCTTATCTGTTTAATTTCAGAATAATGGCAATTTTTTTTTTTTTTTGCCCAAAATTTTAAAGAAGTATTTTACTATACTTGAGTTACCACCTTACTATTATTAATTGGAGAGATTAATAATAGGATTTATTGGTCAGCGGAGGTTGTATGCTTTAAATAGAGAATATTGATTGTGGAAATTTATAGAAAAATACATTTATTTTTTAAAAAGTGGATATTCATTTTTTGACATATCAAAATAAGAATATCTGAATATGTATATTTAAATTCAAATGGATGGAATATTTTTTTTACCACACTTATTTGATTTGATTTCAGAAGAATGACAATGGCAAAGGAAAATGAGAGGCTTTGCGCTATGGTAGTGTGGTTGAAAACTATTCACTAGTGTGTAGGGAAAAAGGGATAAGAAGAAATAATGGAAGGTAGCACCAGAGCTGTGGTCCAAGGGTTGTATGTTATGACTTTTAATTTAAACACTTAAAGTTGGAATTTTATCAAGTGCGTTACTTTTACATAAAAGTGGGGTACCATAGTTTGTGACTCAATATAAAAATTTTCACTAATAAAAAATTATCGTGTTTTTAATATGAATTAAATAGAAATTTTATTTAAATTGAAATATTATTTTTAATACTCTTAATCTGTATATAAAAAATTTCATAAACAAATATTTGAAAACAGATATAGAATATATTAGAACTCTTTCTTACTAGACTAGTGGACTTTGATGGTGCTAATCTAAAGGGACTTGGGCTACTAGATTTTGGTGATACCCTGCCTAGAAGAAGTGGGTATTATGGTTTGTGGTTTAGCTGACTATAGGATTGTCTATTAGATTATGATTCTCTCACTAAATTTTTGGATTGGATTATTAGACGGTATTAATTTAACGAAGTTAGCATTTCTACTAGTTTTTTAACTTTTAATATGTTTATGAGATGACATATAAGTTTGAATATTAAATAGTATGAGAGTTGTTGGTCTGTCATCTCAAATCCTATTATTTTATTGAGGGGAAAAATAGAAGGAAAGGAAAAATAAAATAAAAAGAAATATAAAAAAACTGTTGCTGTCAAAGGGAGAGTTATTGATCAGGACACACTTTATTGAGAGGGGGAAAAAGGGAAAGAATAGAAGGAAGGAAAGGAAAGGAAAAAGAAAATAAATAGAAATGTAAAAGGTCGCTGCAGGCAAGGCCACCATTTACATCATTAGTAACATTTGGTTCAGGTTGGATAACAAATGAATGGAGGAGGAAAAGGAAAAGAAAAAAAGTATCAAATAGAAACACTTCTTTATAAAAATAAAAAATAAAAAAATCCTCAATTGATAAGGTTAAAATTGTATTTGTAAATATAAAATTTGGCTATTTTATAGAACATATAAGGTTGAAAAGTTCATAATCTTCTAAAACATTATTTATTATATTAATAATATTATTTTACATAAAATATAGAACGGATGGGAGAGAGGCTATAAGCAAAAATAAAGTTCGAGGAGACAATATAATACAGGGCCTGGTTCAAGGAGAAAGGGCAAGGGCCTTTTTTTTTTTTTTTGTGCTTTTGGGATTCTGTTTTCATTTTCCATTTTTTGGTAAGAATTTTCAATTTTAATTGGAATTGTTGGTTTTATTTTCAATTAGTGTGATACTCGTACGTTGACAAAAGGACGTAAAGGTCACATAAATAATTTTATTTATGACTTTATAATTTCTCAAAAATTTATTAAATATTTACAAATCATTATAATTTATCATACAGATAAATTTCATTAAATTTAAATAATTTTTATTTGAATTTAGATAATTTTAATACTGTCATTAATTTAAGACGTTATCACGTATCACAATAAGAGTTGCGAATACTGTCACATATCATAATGAGAATATTTTGAACTCCTTATATATAGAGGGAGAGAGAGATTTGTTTTTAAACACCAAGTTATTTAAGGATTTTGAATTCTTTTTCCTTTTGTTTTTGCATGCCTTTAAAAAAAGAAAAAGAAAATTTTTGTACAAGAACAAGAGAAAGCAAGATGTTATTATTATTATTTTTATTTTCTCTCTATGTTCTTAATAAGTTGGTTTTAAGAAGTTGAAGGGCTTTCAGTGTTAGGATTTTTGTATTATTTTAAAGGTGTGCTTGGATAGTAATTAAATTGAGATGAGAATCAATAAATATGATAAAAAAAATATTAAATATGAGAAGTAGATATGAAGTTTAAGTGGAATTAAGGGGGGAGATTATGATGTATTGTAATTATATGACAAATTTTGAAAAACGAAATTATTTAAATTAATTATTTGAAATTAAAGTTGTTTTGATTTGAAAGGGGAATAAATTCCCACCTACAGCCTAAGCTTAAAAAGAAAAAAGGAAAGTCCTATTTTATAGGCAAACGAATATAGTAAGAAGACAAAGGAAATTTTTTGGTAATTGAGAATGGCGAAACTTTTAACATGAAGCATGGGCGCTCTGTCCAATGATAAGAGTATTCTTTAAACATTTTATTTAGTCTAAGCCCAATTGGTAAGTACATTTTTTGGATTGCAGTATAATGGTTATTTTTGGGAGATCGGAACTAAAAAAAGTTTTTTTTAAAAAAAAAGGAAAACATGTTTTTGCACACTAGTGATATATTTGATCGTATTAATATAGTTTACTTAACTTTATTATTAGTAATATATATATATATATATATATATATGAGAAGTTTTTTCTTTTTTCTTAAATAATTATAAAAATAATTGTATTATATGTATGATTGACTATAAGTTATCACTAATATATAAAACTGTCTTCGATTTATTTTATATTATTACTAATTTTTGAAAGAAGTTTCGACGTTAAACTCTTTAATTACGAATCTAAAATGACTTTATAATCATTTGAGGGGCAACCACTGTGAGTGATAAGAAAAAATGGTTATATTTAATTATTTCCTTTAAAAATAGTGTTTTTGTAATTCAATCTCTTTTTTTAGTAAAAAATGTCCTACGAAAAAGTTTTTTTTGTTTTTAAAATCAAGATATTTCATTCCTTTTTTGGCTGTTGGACCAAAATTTTTCATTTTGACTTTTTTTGGGGGTAATTTTTGCAAACTTTATAGGAACAGATATGTAAGATAACTTAATTTTTATTATTTTCTTTTGTCTTACTTTTCCCCTCATTACAGTAGTAAAAGGTTATTGCAGGATAAAGAGCGAACAGAGGAAAGAAAAGTAAAATAAGTAAAATTACATAATTATCCTTTTATTTAGTTAGTTAGTTATTTTTTGCATGTTGGCTTAGTCAAATGCCAAATTTTAAGGCAAACTATTAGAAAATAGATGAGAATGGTATGATTTGTTATGAATATCTTAAAATTATTGGAAACTCCATTAATTAGTAGAGGCTTCACTAATTATGGATTTATGTGAATAATTGGAGAAGATTTTTATGGATGTCCACCATTTAGTGGAGACACCACTAATTAAGATTAGTGGAAGATGATGTATGCCATGATGTAATCCACTAATTAGAGCTCTATAAATAGAACTATTCTCTAAGCTTGTAAGACACCATTATTTTGTGAAATAAAGATCAGTGAAAGAAAGATTAGAGAAAATTGTGAAAAAAAAGAAAGAGAGAAATTCTTGTGCAAAGAATAGTTAGAGTTTTATTAGTGTGTAGTGTGTAGATTTTATTCTAACACTACCCACTGCACGATATGAATGATTGCACCTGAGGTTGCAAGATTTAAAAACCGTGAATGAATATAGCTCCGCAATGTATAAAATTACATCTCAATTAAAATTATGCGGAGAAAAAGTGACTGATGAAGATATGTTGGAGAAGACATTCTCCACCTTTCATGCCTCGAATATTGTCCTGCAGCAACAATATCGAGAAAAAAGGGTATACAAAATTTACAGATTTAATTACTACCCTCCTCATTGTAGAGAAAAATAATGAGTTATTATTGAGAAATTATGAAGCCAGACCAACTGGCTCAACAGCACTCCCAGAAGTGAATGCTGTTGGCTCCAACAGAAGCCATTGTTATAGTCGTGGTCGTGGTCGTGGCTGTGGTCGTGGTTATGGTTGTAAACACGCTCGATATTTCCCTTATCACAATCATAATCAAACTGTGAGAAATACCTGGCCACCTGAAGTGGAACAGAAAAGATCATAAGGGAAAAGAAAAAGAAATTGAAGAAAAGCATGAGGATATATGTTATTGATGTGGCAGGAAAGGTCATTGGTCACGAAACTGTCGTACGGCTAAGCATTTAGTCGAATTGTATCAAGCTTCATTGAAAAATAAAAATGTGGAAGTAAATTTTTCTCAACATCCAATAAATGATGGTGAGGATGATGATATTGATCCTGAAGATCTTAATATCAATATTACCTATATGGATGTATCGGATTTTTTTTGAACACCTAGACGGTAGGATAGACCATTTAATTGGTGATGACAGTGTCCAGAAGAATTAAAGCATCACCTTGATATTTTTGTATTTTCATTTTCATTCTATTCTAATAATATTTACGTTTGCATATATATATTTGTATTCAGATGGCTGTTGTTAATGATGATGTATGCATTATTGATAGTGGAACTACACACACCATACTAAAAAGTGAGAAATATTTTTTCTGATCTCAAAATGGGAGAAATAAATATTTATACGATAAACGATAGTACAAATGTGATTGAGGGCTCCGGAAGAGTTAGTATATTGTTGCCTAAAGGAACAATAATTATTATTGATAAGGCACTATTTTCCTCAAAATCCAGAAGAAATTTATTGAGTTTTAAAGACATCCGCAGAAATGGGTATCGTGTTGAAACAAATGAGGAAAATGGGATTGAGCATCTTTTTATTACTCAAATGCATTTGGGTAAGAAATCTGTATTAGAAAAACTGCCATCTTTTTCTACTGGCCTATATTTTGTAAAAATACGTACAATTGAAATTTATCATCTAGTAAACCAGAAGTTTACTGATTCTATTACTTTTAGCATTTGGCATGACCGGTTGGATCATTCGGGATCTACCATAATGAGAAGAATCATTGAGAATACACATGGTCATCCTTTAAAAAATAAAAGGATATTAACATCAGAAAAATTCGCATGTACTGCATGTTCCCTAGAAAAATTAATTGTTAAACCATCACTAGTAAAAGTAGGAGTTGAAAGTCCTACATTTCTCGAACGGATTCACGGAGATATTTGTGGACCTATTGATTCACCATGTGGACCGTTCAAATATTTTATGGTCTTAATTGATGCATCATCCCGATGGTCACATGTATGATTATTATCTACTCGCAACCTGGCATTTGCGAGATTACTTGCTCAAATAATTAAATTACGAGCACAATTTCCTGATCATCACATTAAAAATATCCGCTTGGATAATGCTGGTGACTTTTCATCATATGCTTTTGATGCATATTGCATGTCAATTGGGATTAATGTTGAACATCCTGTAACTCATGTTCACACACAAAATGGTCTTGCTGAATCTTTGATTAAACGATTACAATTAATTGCTAGACCATTATTAATGAAAACAAATCTCCCAACATCTGCTTGGGCACATGCTATTCTACATGCTGCAACACTTGTACGTATAAGACCAGCTAGTTATCATAAATTCTCTTCTTTGTAATTGGTTTTTGGGTCAGAACTAAATATTGCTCATTTAAGAATTTTTGGGTGTGCTGTATATATTCCAATTGCACCAAACCAACGTACAAAGATGGGTCCTCAAAGAAGAAAGGGGATATACGTTGGATATGATTCTCCCTCTATTATCAGGTATGTTGAACCCCTGATAGGAGATGTATTCACAGCAAGATTTGCTGATTGTCATTTTGATGAATCATTATTCCCTAAATTAGGGGGAGAACCAAAACAACATAAAAAGGATCTTGCTTTGACAACATCATTAAATTATCTTGATCCGCGCACAAGCGCATGTGAACTTGAAATTCAAAAGATAATTCATTTGCAAAGCATTGCAAATCAAATGCCAGACGCTTTTGTTGATTCCAGAAGAGTTACAAAATCGCATATTCCAGCTATAAATGCTCCTATTCGAATTAAAGTTCCAGCAGAACAAAATATTATACCTATAGCTGTTGAGTCAAAAACACGCCAGAAGCGTGGCCGACCTCTTGGTTCTAAAAATAAAAATCCTCGAAAGAAAAGAGGATTAACTGATCCAAAAGATCATATTGAAGAAAAGAATGATAAAGACCAAGAGAGAATTGATGACAAGAACCAGAAGTTGATGAAAGTAATACTGAAATTTCTATCAATTATACCACTTCCGATAGAAGTTGGAATCGGATAGAAACTGTTATTGATAATATATTTGCATACAATATATCTCTTGATGTTACACAGGATAATGATGATCTTGAACCAATATCAGTTGATGAATGTCGGCATAGAAAAGATTGGCTGCAATGGAAAGATGCGATTCAATCGGAGTTAAATGCACTGACAAAACGTAAAGTCTTCGGACCTACAGTCTGAACACCAGAAGGTGTAAAACCTGTTAGCTACAAATGGATATTTGTGCGAAAGCGCAATGAAAAGAGTGAAATCGTTCGATATAAAGCGCGATTAGTAGCCCAAGGTTTTTCACAAAGACCATGTATTGATTATGATGAAACTTATTCTCTTGTTGTTGATGCTATTACACTCCGATATCTTATCAGTTTGGCAGTACATGAAAAGATAGATATGCGCCTATTAGATGTTGTCACAGCTTACTTGTATGAAAATTTAGAAAATGATGTTTACATGAAAATCCCCGAAGGATTTCATATGCCTGAAGCATATAAACATTATCCTCGTGAAAATTACTCCATCAAATTGCAGAAATCATTACATGACCTGAAGCCATCTGGGCGCATGTAGTTCAATCATTTTGGTGAATATTGATTGAAAGCAAGATTTAAAATGACCAGGTATGTCCATGCGTTTTTATTAAGAAATTTGGTTCTAAATTTGTGATATTAGCTATATATGTTGATGATTTTAATCTTATTGGAACTCTTAAAGAGCTCCAAGAAACAATTGATTATTCGACATCAATGATGGTCGTAAAATTACACTTTGCCTTGGATTACAAATTGAACATTTGGCAAGTAGAACATTTATTCAACATATACAGCAAAAGTTCTAAAAAGATTTGACATGGACAAAGCACATCCATTGAGTATTCCAATGATCGTCCGGTCCTTTCCGACCTCAAAAAGATATTGAAGAACTTCTTGGTCTTGAAGTACCATATCTCAATGCAATTGGTGCATTGATGTATCTTACTAACAATACACGACTTGATATTGCCTTTGCTGTCAATTTATTAGCAAGATTTAGTTCTTCACCAACATGACGACATTGGAATAGAATTAAACAAGTCATTCGATATCTCCAAACAGCTACTTCTTCAAATCATACTGAAATTATAGCCATTCATGAAGCAAGTCGAGAATGTATATGGCTAAAATCCATGATTTATTATATTCGAGAAAGTTGTAGATTATCATATATCAGAGATATTCCAACTCCTCTTTATGAAGATAATGCAGTTGGCATAAGCGTAATTACGAGGAGGATATATTAAAGGAGATCGGACACAACATAGGTCACCAAACTCCAGAAGAAACGTGAAATTGATGTGCTACAAATTCGGTCATGTGACAACCTCGTAAATATTTTCACGAAGACTTTACCGACTGCAACATTTGAGAAGTTGAGATATAAAATCGGTATGCGTCGGTTTAAAGATTTAAAGGAATCATCTCATCAGGGGGAGTAATAAACAGACATATAAAATAGTGTACTCTTTTTCCTTCACTATATTTTTTTTCCCACTGGGTTTTTATCTAGTAAAGTTTTAACGAGGCATATTCTTTATGTAATGGATGGACATCCAAGGGGGAGTGTTATGAATATCTTAAAATTATTGGAAACTCCATTAATTAGTGGAGGCTCCACTAATTATGGATTTATGTGAATAATTAGAGAAAATTTTTATGGAAGTCCACCATTTAGTGGAGACACCACTAATTAAGATTAGTGGAAGATGATGTATGCCATGATGTAATCCACTAATTGGAGCTCTATAAATAGAGCTATTCTCTAAGTTTGTAATACATCATTATTTTGTGAAAGAAATATTAGAGAAAATTGTGAGAGAAAAGAAAGAGGGAAATTCTTGTGCAAAGAATAGTTAGAGTTTTATTAGTGTGTAGTGTGTAGATTTTATTCTAACACTACCCAAATTTTATAATATGAAATTTTCAAACATTTCTAGAGAACATTTTCGTTGGGAAGAAAAAAAGAACGGAATGAATGGTAAAAAGTACCATTTTTTTTAAGGGAATAATTGAAATTAACCCAAGTAGAAACTATTACTTTTTTTTTCCCCAAAAAGAAGAAACTATTTAATAAGAGGACAAAATATTCATTGACCATCTACCTAAGTATCTCTCCCTTATAAATGACATTATAATAATCTCACTTTGAATTAATATTAGATATATTATATTTCTAAATTATTTAATATGTATCATACTATCTTATCGTCTTACTAAAATAAAAATTACGTTAACACTTACTTCTCAAGAATCAACTAAAAATTAGACTACAAATTGATGTTTCAATCAAAACGTGATAAAAGAACAATTCCAACAAAAGTTTGGTGCAATTTATCCGGCAATCTCAGTTCCAGAGAATAAATTGTGCGTTGTTAAGAAAGAGTTAAATCCACACATCTATTTATTAATATGTATTAATTAGATAACAGTGTTAATCTCCTCTTTCAATTTTAAAATTTTATTTCATTTTTCTTTTGTTTTCAACTCTTAAATAAAATAATATATTTTTTACTAAATATCAAATTAATCAAAAAAGTTCCAACTAAATGCAATATTAAGCTATGCACGAGTTAAATTGCTAATAAATAATTACTTGTACAAAATTGAAATTTATATATTTAGAATATATTGAAAGTTTTATTTCTCTATATTTCTCTTTTATACTATGTGAAACTTTTAAAAGTATAAATTAATTATAATTTAAAGTTTCATTGATCAAGAAATTATTAATTTATTTGTTCTTAAGATCATGTGTTTGATTGATACATTAAAAAACATTAATAAAAATAGAGGATTCCATCAAAGAAAAAAAAAAAAAAAACCAAGAAGAAGAAGAAGAAAGAAAGAATATGATTAGGAACGGTTAAATTTCGATTAATTATTTCTTATTAGAGAAATCAATCTGTAAACAAAAAGATAATGGCACAGTTGTTTAGAAGTAAAACTATAAAAAGAAGCTTAATAATAGATGTGAATTTACTAATTTAGATTGGATGGATGTAAATTTAGCTTCTTCCGGACAATAAATTATAATAAGTCTAACTTTTTAATTGATTTTCTAAATGGACTATCTTATCTAACAGATAAAACTCTTTGTTGGTAGACTTCGGAAGGACATCTTTGTGTGGAAGGATTTGAATTTTTACCTCTTATTTTTACTTTTTTTTTTTTACCATACTAAATAGGCTAAGGTGCTCAATTATAACCACTCAATTTGGTTCGTTTATTTTCTATATTATACAATTCATATAAATCACTCGTTCAGTGAATTAGAAAAATATTCAACTTTAATCCCTTAATTTTTAGGAAATTCTTGAATGAATTCAGTTTTTTGTGGACCACAAGTTTTAAATTATATATTTTCAGAAGATTCAATTTGCAGTTCATGTAATATAACTATCTAAATTTTACCGTTCACAAAAATCAAGTCCACCTAATAATTTTCTTCAATTTTGTTTATTTATTTATTTTTATACTCTATCCTGTATGCAAATCCAGGGAAAATTTGTTTTAGACCAGTATGTTTCGACCGTTTTCGGAGCTCAAATTTGAAAGGGAAGGAGAGCCAATCCTGAGACAGCAGCACGTGATGTTGTCTTACTTCCCTTTGCTCCTTGCACTCTTTATCTAAATCCACAAATACTTCCTCTTCTTTTCCTCGTCCAAGCTGTTGCACTTTTGATTCGATAAGACACAAGTGAATGAACGCTTTCAAAAACGAGGGCTTAACCTGTTATTACACCAACGTCATGTAGTGAAGAATCAAACAAACAAAGGCTGTCTTTTTGTGATTGGAATAGAAGTGAGTAGTATAATGGTAACCACTTCACCAATCGGGTGTCAAGAATGTGCTTCCGAAGATGCTGATGGCCTGCCTATTAATAGGCATCCGGTGAAGAGGCAAACAACACCAACACCAACGAAAAACAAAGCAACTCCGGTGTGGAGTGGAAGCTTTTGTTTGAGTTAAGGAAAATTGTGAAGGTTTGAGAGTCTGGAAAAATTCTTTCGGTACTCTCTAGGTATTTTTCTTGGGTTTGGGTTTGGAGTGTGGGAAAAATATTGTATTTGATATTGTATGGTTGTAATAATTTTTTACAGTGAATATTTTTCTCGGTTGTCTTTTGACAAGGTTTTTCTCCGATTTTGGAGTTTTTCATGTAAATCCTTGTCTTGTTATTTTTCTCTATAGTTGCTTAATTATTATTGTTTCTTCAAAGGTAGTGTGGGGTAAAGGGGATATTTTATTTTTCCCAACAACTGGTATCAAAGCCTTATTGGAGTATTAATATCTACTTATCGTATGCTTTGTGGTTGCCACTAAAGTAGACCCTCCACATCAGAAAATAAGTTAGATTATTATTTACTCTGTATATTAAGTCTACAAGTACTTTTAGTGCGGTGGAGTTTTAGTGTGTGTTTTACACTAAATAAAAGTATAGGAAGAATGTCACCAACTAAATGTGATCTTGAGAAAAACTGCAAGAAGGGGGAGCTGGTTTGGCAAATAGCTCCAAAGAAAAAGATAATGTTACTAATATCGTTTTCTTAGCAGAGGGAGATGATGAATTGTTTTAAGGACAAATATATGTCTTCATGGCATGATTGCTACCACTGAAGATGCCATAAAAGAGGACGTATGATTGGTAGCATGTCCACAAATTTGCACAGGGGCATTGGCTGATGATTATGCAAAGGTGTGTGGTGGAATTTTTTTTGTTTGTTGAATTTAGGTGGAGATTGTTGTGAAGAATCAAACAAACAAAAGCTGTTTTTTTGTGGTTGGAGTAGGAGTAGGTAGCATAATGGCAACCACTCCACTAACGGGTGTCAAGAATGTGCTCCCGAAGATGCTGATGGCCTGCCTATAAATTGGCATCCGATGAAGAGGCAAGCAACACCAACACCAACACCAACGAAAAACAAAGCAACTCTCGGTGTAGAGTGGAAGCTTTTGTTTGAGTGAAGGAAAATTGTGAGGAGTTTGAAAAAATTCTCTAGGTACTCTCTAGGTATTTTTCTTGGGTTTGAGGAGTGAGAAAAATATTATATTTAATATTGTGTAGTTGTAATAATTTTCTACATAGTGAATATTTTTCTCAATTGTCTTTTGACAACGGCCGTGATTTTTATCTGATTTTAAAATTTTCTACGTAAATCCTTATCTTGTTATTTTTCTCTGTAATTACTTGATTATTATTGTTTCTTCAAAAGTAGTGTAAGGTAAAAGGGATATTTTATTTTTCCCAACACGTCAAAGGAAAACAAATTGCAGCCCCAGACTTGATCCATCATTTCCCCAATCTCTCTACCATCAAGGAGTCTTGCAAGATGAAAGGACGAGAGGCATTGTAAAAGTTCGAGTTTTCTACTGAAGCAGCATTTTTCTGATTCCTCTTGACTCTTGAGTAGAGAAAACCACAACTTTCGTCAACGTGTTCTCACTTTGTATCCCGTTAGAAACAATACCGATTGGAACCCGAATCGACGTGTAATCTGTATAGAAAAATATAATGCACCTTACTCATAAATGGCTGAAGATAAAAGGTCCTAGATGATTACATCGTTCTATCTTTCTGCAGCCGATGATGCACTATTTCCCGACAATCCACAAAGGTTCCAAAGATACAAACATAAAACTAATTTAAACCGTTTTCCAGTCAAAAGGAACTTTCTATTTTTAGTTGGTCGTGCATCTATAAAAAAGTGCACAGTGGTTTACATTCAGTTGGAGGAATACAAGTTCTATGCTCCATCTGGTTGGATAAAAGGATTGGCAATCTCATCTGTACCATCTGTAGGCGAAACAAGCATCACTGCAGTGCCCCTACAAACCTACAATTGAATAAAAGCAGTTCATAACATGTAGGCAAATGTGCATCAACAGAAGTAAACTCTGAACATGTGACAAGAATGGTACGAAACATACAATTAATCCAAGACGACGTGTCTGGTCAGTCGTCTTCAGAGGATCATCAGGATCTGCAGCAAGCAGGTACAAATTAGTTTTCATCCAAATGCATAATTAAAAGGAACAACATCAATTTTGCAAGAGTATTGACAACATCTTAGATCATGCTTAGCTGTGAACTCATATCAAATGCTAAGAGACAGTCCTATTGACTAACATGCCTAATGAACTCATCCATTGAAAAAGCATTTGGGATGTCCACCGGTATATGGGAAATGATTCAAAAGAACAGTTGGGCAATCCACCAACTCATTGCAATATCTTTCTCAATTGAATCTCTATCCTTTATGGTTTGGTTTTTGTACCACCCCAGATTTAAAAGTATCTTGAGAACAGACCCAGAAAGGACGATTACTTATTAAAACTACGCACGGACATTAGTAAAACTGGCTAAGTTAGACCCAAATTTCCATCAGGGTTCTCACACAACACATAAAATTACATACAGGATACAGCATAGGAGATCTGGTTGACATAAACACATATAAGCTACCACTTTGGAAATCAAAATCAAAAGTTGTGATCATTATGCTATTCATTGTTCCTTTCCTTTTCACTTACAGGTGACAAATAAGATTCAGTCCCTACTTTCTTGGTTTACCAATAGCAAGACTACACTTAAAGCTTTAAAGTTTTCAGAAAAATGAAAATTCAATTCCTTATAGCATTTATACCACCGTGGTTAAGCACACAGAAAAATTTGAGCAACTAAATCAACAAATGAGCAGTCATACTGACCGCCAAACAAATCAAGGCATGGAAATTTAATACAATCAGCAACATTGAAAATATCAATCAGATTAATCAGCATGCTCTTGTGCTTGTTTAGGCTTGAGCAAACTGAATGTGAATAAACAATAGTAAAATAATTAACAGAACAACTTCTTTCCAGATCCTCTCCTCTACAAAATGGAAATATCCATGAAGAAGAACCATATATACCAACAGAAACGAATGCATAGAAACACAGATTTGCAGTTAAACAATGTTACCTCTGAGAAATTCTACAGCCTCATCCAAGACAAGATTCAGCAACTGATCATATCCTTTTAATGTTCCAGTCACTGTAACAGAAAATCAATTTCCAAGAAATGTAAATAATAAATATCAAGCTATAGATCTTCAAGCCACAACAATAAATAAACCCCCAGCCCCCTCCCTCACCCCCCAAACCCAAAGAAAAAAAAGGGAAGCAGTGCAAAACCCAATTAGAGAAAAGATTCAAAGAAAAGTAAAAGTTGCATGTCCAGTTGTCATCAGATAAAAATAAAATAAAAAATCCCAAAATGATGGAGACATGAGGACCCAAAATGTTTGGATTAAAAATTTTTACTACGCAGCATTGAAATAAACCAAGTTCTCCAGTATGCCAATTCTAAAAACAGAAATTTTTTAAACACCTATCCTCTGTCTAAAGGACTATTAGTTGCAATATACAATGAAAATATACATATTGACACACTAAAACCATAAGCAAGTGAAAATATAACAAAGACAAGTTCAATAAAAACCGAGATCTAAAAGTTTGTCAGACCTTCGACGTTAATCTAAAGGTGTGACATTGCCTCAAGATATCATGTAGTAGTAAATATCAGTATTTTTGGATTTAGATAACCTCAAGACATAATCAAGTAGTAAATATCACTACCAGTATTTTTGGATTTAGATAATCTATAAATCCATTATTATCAGATCTAAAAGTTTGTCAGACCTGTAAAGTTAATCTGAAGGTGTGACATTGCCTCAGGACACAATCAAGTGGTAAATATCAGTATTTTTAAATTTACCTAATCTATAAAGCTAATCTCTCTCTGGTTTTTGAACAAAGGAGCTTATGTTTATCAGCCAAGCCAAAGATCCTCCTTGTTCATAAAAAAAATATAAAGATCATGCCCAGTAATAGCCCATTCAAGAGGTCAAATTTACTACTGCCGAAGAAGAGAAACCCAATGAAAAATAAGGAAGATTGACAAAGAATGCTTCAGTTTAGTACCAAAAGCAAGAAATTTAATTGCTTCAGAGGGTAACCATCTCTTATTTCCAGGTCACCCCACGAAACTTAGGACTTGTGATTGGCGAAAAAGGAAAAAAGTGCAAAATTACTAGGATCTGCAAAGGACTGAAGGAGAGCGAGGAAGAACACATTAGTTCTCAGAGTGAAAAAGAAGCGGACAGTGACCATCAATGAGATTTGAATAGCTGTTCATATACCTCTTACATCATATTCTCATATTATCTTAAAGCGTAACATAAGTTCATTTACTGTCCTCTTTGATTAATGAAATTCAACTAAATAGGCCCCAAATCCATAATCTTCAATGAAACAAATTTATCTCAATGGTGTAAGTTGCTAGAGATTTCAAATCCTTAACCAAGTTAACCAAAGGGTACTGGCAGATACTTTTTGTACACTACAAACGCATAAGTCTGATGTAATTAGAAATCCAATTATTCTCAACCATCTTCAAAGCAATAAAATTCATATCTTCCCTGAACACTTTGATTTTCAAAAAATTTCAGAAAGAAAATTTTGATTTTTTAACACTGTTCCTCAAATCAATGAAGGTTTCAAACACTTTAACAAATCAGTTTTCAGTGCACACCCTATAGATTTTAAGTAAGCAGGCGCAGATATCTCTACATCCACCAAAAGCCAATAAGAATAACATCTATCAAAAATCCAATATAGAGAAGCTAATAATCATAAGCATCTGCCAAAAGAACTCTTAATAGGCAAAATTATGGTGTTCAAATGGAAAACAATGAGAGAAAAGTTCCACATAAAGTTGTATGGTTCTTTTGAATCTAAAAACATAATTGATATAACGAGGCACTAACTAGATAGATGGACATTTTTTGGTAGCACTAACTAGACAATAGCATGTTTAGCAAGCAAAACAAACTAAAACACAACCAGCCTTTCACTGTTCAACCATTCAGATCCTTGGGGTCTAACCAATTACAAAAAACACATAAGCAAATAATACATTGAACAACAATACACCGTCACCCCAACGCCCGCCACTACTGTGGTATATTCAAGCCTCTGTATGTGTATTTACCTTGTCTTCCACCAGTGAGCTTCACTTGGACACCCTTGTCAACAAACTTTGCCAAATCCAAAACGGTTTCTTTTCTTCCAGACTGTCATATAAGACAATAATTCATATAAAATATTAATCATAATCAAAAACTTCTCTGCATAAAACTTCCATGCATTTCAATTTATGGAACCTTATTAGACCACAATTCCTCTTCTCTCCAATAATAAATAAATAAATCACCCAAAAAAATTATGCATTTTACGCTGTAAATTTGTAACTAGCATGAAAATGGTATATTTTTCAACCTATCTACGGGATAATTTCAAATGGGAAATTATTATTTCGTAACCACCCCCCCCCCCAAAAAAAAAAAAGTGTTTACCTACAACAAACGTTGTCCGTAAAAAGGGAGAGAAATTACCATGTTCTGAAGGCAGGAAGCAGTTCTTACACTGAAGTAGTAAAAACGCGATAGGTTCCACCGAGCTTATTTAAAGGCTGAAAAGAATAACGTTAAACCCTAGTTAGCAGAAAGAAGCGTTAGAGAGGAATATATTTAAAAATGCAAAAACGAAATACCTTCCACCGGCAAGTGCTGATGTCCGGAAGACGCAGACGGCCGATTTAGTCGTCGGAGACCACAGTAGCAACGAGAGAATTTGGAGAGTACGGGAAGACTCGGTAGAATTTCACCTATATGCTGTACAGGTATGTCAAGTTGGTCGGGTCGGGCGGATTCAGAGCGGGAGTCTTTATGAAGAAAGATCGGGTTTCAAAATTGGCACTATTTAGACTTAATTGGCAATATTGGTCCAAATATTATTTGGTTTTGTATTATCACAGTTTTTTTTTACTTAACTTTTTGTCCAAATTACTGTTTTAATGGTTCGTTTAATAAAATTAAAATATGAATATTTAAAATTGAAGTTTGAAGGTTAAATTCTAAAAGTTTTAATTTAAATTTTGAATTAATCATAATTTATTTTTACATCTCATATCATAATTTAGATTAAATATAAAATAATTTTTAATAATTATATAAGCATTAATATATTTATATTTCAAATTTAAATACTTTTTATTTTACTTAAAATTTAAGAAAAAATATCCAGCCACCATTGAATTTTACCAAAATTTATTTTCTATCATGAAACTTTAAAATATGTAATTATAACCCTTAAACATTGAAAAATTCATCGCTTTCATCTCCAAACTATTTTGGTTTGACCATTTTGATGCATAATGTTTGTTTTTTGATTTTTTCATCTCCAAACTACTTTCATTCTACCAACTTAGTCCTTCCAATTAGTTTTGACATTCACATTTTTTAAGGGTAAAAGTGAAAATTCACTTTTTAAAATTGAAAATTGAAAATTTTGTCAATTTCATCACCAAGCTATTTTAGTTTGGCCATTTTGATCCATAATATTTGTTTCTCGAGTTTTTCATTCCCAAACTATTTTTGTTTTGCCAATTTGATCATTCCGAATAATTTTTCGGCTGACCTTCACATTTTTTTAGGGGTAAACGTAAAAATTTACTTCTTTCCCTCCAAAACACATCTAGTCACATTAGGGATTTTATATTTTATCCAAATCCATCTTTCTATAACCAAGCAACAGATATGTCTTACATAATTGTACTTCTATACCCATTTGAGATGGAAAGATGCCTTATCTTTCCCTACCCATTTGAGATGGCCATTTTGATCCCTAATGTTTGTTTCTCGATTTTTTTCATCTCCAAACTATTTTTGTTCTACCAACTTGGTCATTCCAATTAGTTTTCCGACTGACCTTCACATTTTTTAAGGATAAAAGTGAAAATTCACTTTTTTAAACTTAGAAAATTTGTCAATTTCATCCCCAAACTATTTTAGTTTGGCTATTTTGGTCCCTAATGTTTGTTTTTCAATTTTTTCATCTCAAAACTATTTTCGTTTTGCCAACTTATCCTTCCGAATAGTTTTTCGACTGACCTTCACATTTTTTAGGGGTAAAAGTGAAAATCTACTTCTTTCCCTCCAAAACACATCTAGTCACATAAGGGACTTTATATTTTATTCAAATGTATCTTTCCATAACCAAACAATAGATATGCCTCATGAAGTTGTACTTCCATATCCATCTGAAATGGAAAGATGCCTTATCTTTTCCTACCCAAGCAATAGAGTTCTTGAACCATTTTGCCTAAAGGACTTAAGGAACACATTCTCTTTCTGGGTAGGAATAAAGCCTCCATCATCAAACCCATCTGAGATAGGCCCAACCCCAATGTTCTCCACATGAATGGACTTGATAGTGTAATGAGTGGTGGCTATGGCAGCTTTAATACCCTTGGAGGCTAGTTGTTTCGCGAATTGGAGAAGAGGGTTAATATGGCATTGGCTTGGGTGTGGAAGTAAAATTACATGAAGCACATCTGTTGCTCAGGTATAAAAAGATAGATTTAGATAAAATATGAAACTCCTCACTTAACTAGGGTTTTGGCGGGAAAGAAGTGGAGTTCCAGTTTTATCCCTAAAAAAATGTGAAATTCAGCTGAAAAACTACTCAAAATGACCAAGTTGGCAAAACAAAAATAGCTTAGGGATGAAAAAAATTGAGAAACAAATATTAGGGACCCAAATGGCCAAACTAAAATAGTTTGGGGACGTTATTGGCAAATTTTCAAATTTAAAAAGTGAATTTCCACTTTTACCCTTAAAAATGTGAAGGTTAGCTGGAAAATTGATCGAAAAGACCAATTTGGCAGAACAAAAATAGTTTGGGGATGAAAAAAATCAAGAAACAAACATTAGGGACTGAAATGGCCATACTAAAATAGTTTGGGGATGTAATCAACGAATTTTCCCTTAAACATTTGAAATACCTAAAAAATAACCCTTCCAATAATAAAAGTCTAAGTACAATACAAAGCCACTAGATCATAGCCATCATTCCCCTATTTTTTACTTTCAAAGTATGGTTGCTATCTTCTTTTCGAATTTCCTCATATTATCAACAGTAATTTCAAAATCTGATTATATGTCTCTTATGCAACTTAATAATTTTAGAATTACTTTTTCGAACATCTTCTAATCCAACAATATAACAAAAATCCCATATTTCACCTTTAATAAACAAAATCTAGATATAAAGATTAAAAAAAAGAAATTCAATTCAATTCTCGATGGATTGCAAAGAAACTCAAATTCAATTCTCGATGAATAACAATTTTCTTGACATGTGTACATAAAGGAAAAATATATCTGAAAAGAGAAGCGAATTACACAGAAAAAAAAAAAAAGATTTGAAATGGGAAGTGATAAACGCACAAGTTAAAATTATCTTTTTTTTTTTTTTGGTCATATGTAGACACTACTTTGTAAAAATTAGAGGAAATTTTGGTATCACATTGTGAGGGTTATAAGTAGACAAAAATACCTACAAAGTAGGTAATGTGTCATGAGATAAAATTATGTGAATATTTAACAGTTTCAATTAAGGAAAATGTTATTTTTTAGATGTTTCAAATATTTGAGGAATAAAATCAAAATTTGTGAAAATTTAAGGGTGGTTGGCATATTTTGCCCTAAAATTTATAGCAAAAATTAAGTACGTTTTAATTAATTAAGTAATAACAAAAGGGATCGCTTGATAAAACTAAAATCTTAAGACTGAAATATGAACATTTAAATATTAAATTCTAAAAATTGATATTTAAAAATTGAATTCTAAAATCTAAAGTTTAAAACTGAAATCTGAATTAATTATAATTTATTTTTATATTATAATTTATTATAATTTAGATTAAATATTAAAAAAATTAACAATTAGATGAGTATATACAGTTGGCAATAGTACCAGAGTAGTTATCCTCATGCCAGGGGCAATATTTTATAAAATGACTATTATACCCTTTAGCCAGTTTATAGATCTCAACTATTATTATCTATTATTGCCGTCAACAATATCATATTAATTGTAGCAATAACAATAATCAAATTTCCCAACTTTTGATTTAACTAGTAAATCATTCTATATCGATGTCCCTCGCATGATCATCTCGCAAAGATTCCTCTTCCACTCTCTCTTCACTCCTAGTCTCACTCTTACTCTCGCTCATACTCACAAATTCGGTCCCTTAGACCATTTTCTCTCTGCTACCAACTTATCAACCCAAAAACAATAAAAGACAAACTTTCAGAATTTGGCAATTGAACAAACCTAATCGAAATATTTTACTGCCAGTGAAAGGTGAAGAAAGGAAAAGAATACTGAGAAGAGAAATCAAAATCTCCTACAACCACTGAAGGGTGGAGAGAGAGGGGAAGAACAGTAAGGAAGGAGTGGCTGGCAAAAGGAGGGGAAAATGATGGGAATTGACTTTAAGCCCTAATCTTTCAATTTTCTTTCATTTCCTAAATGAAAATTTCAGTTCTTGTTTCAATAGAATTCATAAGTCACATGGGAGAAAAAGAAAACAATAAAGAAGGAAAGAGAGATGACCAAAAAGATGAGGAAAGAAGTGAAGGGAGGAGGAAGAGAAAGATGAAATGTAGAAGAAGAGAGTGAGGAGGGAGATGAGTGTTGGCATATATGCCCTCTAGACTAATTTATCTGATGTAATTATCGAATTTATTAATAAAAGAATTTATTCTTAAAATTTGTTTGTGAATTTATATTTTATTTGTGTACGATTTTCGTTTGGAAATAACCTATTGTGTTTAAGTAAGTGATCCACGCGAATGGTGGTCTTTCACAGTAAGGTATAGATCACGGGTTACTTAACACATAAATATTTGTTCTTAACCAATTGATGAGAATGAAAATCTCATCATGTATAAGTTATTGTGTTATGAATTTCAAACAGGGAATGACTTACCTTTAGCCAATGAGTAATCCACTCACTTCATAGCATGAGTGTATTTCAAATACCTAAAATAGGACCTGTAATAGTGGTTTCTAAAAATACTATTTAAAAGAAACCCAAACTATTACTACTACAGTATGAACTAATACTCTACTGTTTGAGTATGAGTTGGTAGTCTGATGAAACTAGAAACATATACTTTGATATACTATAGTTAAGGTTCTTTCGCAGAGTCGATATACTTGTATGTTGGATATATGTGACTAGTTAGTTAAGACAGACTTAAACAAGATAACTTCTACGCTATATTGCCCCTTATGACTGTTCAAATGATCTAATTATCTAGAGCCCTGGAGAACATGACTTGGATGTTTATTTTAGGGTAGCTTCCTTGGAAAATGGAAACATTTCAGGAGTCGTGGATCATTGAACAATATGTCTAAGGATAGTAGATGTCTATTAGAGGGTATTAGTACACGTTTCCTCTCTAAATGTACGACGATGCGTAGAGGGGTATTTTAGTCATTACACCTGTAGGTCGAAGACTTTGCTAACGCAGCATTATCCTTGGGGTCAATATTTCCTTATGGTGGTATTAGAAAATATTTAAAATGTAAAATATAGCTATTTATATAGTATGAATATTTTGATCATTTTAGTAGCCAATGCGATGTGTCTTTTGGTCCCCGGAATGACCCTTAAGTCATGAAAGATTTGGGTTAAGGAATTGGTCTTGCTAATTGTGGGTTTTATTTTATTTTATTTAAGTAGTATAATTTATTATTGGATTATAATAAAATAAAAGGCTCGAGAGAAAGAGAGTATATATTTATCTAATTTAATTGATTAATTAATTATTCAAGGCCCAAGACTCAGATTGAATAATTAGAAAATAAATCTAGATATAAAATTAGATAAAATGCCTAATATTTTATATTGGTCTATTTAGACTTATTAATTATTTATTGGGCTATTTAATAAAGCCTAAAAAATAAATAATTGAGATTTATTATTTATAGATATTCAAGCCCAATAATAAATAATTTTATTTGGCCCAATGACTAAGACCAATGGTAAAATAAAATAAATAAATTAATTAAAAAATAATATGGGATGGATTCCGTGTTGTTTCGCGTGAAGGATAACAGAAAGCATAGGCTTTCTGTTTTTATGCGGTTATTCTCTTTCTCGGTGAAGGATTAAAAAGGAAGAGGAAATCATGCAAATGGTTTCTGGCTTTTCATTTTGGTAAACAAATCTAATTTTGGTAAAGAAAACGTATTCTATGAATCATTCACAGAAACCCAGTCAAAACATTCACAGAGGCCAAAAACTTATTAAACCTACTTCTTTAAGCTTTCACCGGCTGTGCTACGGGTACTATTTCAGAAGATCAAAGGCTTCTCGTGAATGAGATACAGTCAATATTTACAAGGACGTAATCCAATATCTTCAAGCATCCTTGTACAAACATCTACATCAGTGTGAAAAATGCCATTCAATCACAGAGGTAAATTTTTCGTTTTGCTAGTATGCTTTCGATTTGATGATTTTTGCCATTTTAAGTCTTCAATTGGTATCAGAGTCATGGTTTGGCAAATGTAAGAAGCATGCTATGCTTAATTAAAATAAGAAAATATTTATTTTGGATTTTTTTTGTGATCCTTCGTGTTTACTGGTATGGATAGTTTCACTGTAAGTTTCGTGAGTGTAAGTATAGGAACACTGTATTTTGATTGCTTTCATAGACATTGTGTAAGTTTAGTGTTTTTAAGCGTATAGGCGGTTATTTGGATGAGTTCTGATTAAAAAAAAAAAAGAAGAAGAAAAATCGTGTACAGAACATTTGAAACACAGAGAAAATTGGTTGGAGAAGATGGCACTGTAGTAAGCCGAGCTGAGCCGATGCTGTGAGAGGAGCCATGAGCTGTGACCCGCCCCAACTCCGTGAGGATAGCTTCCTCACGGAAGCCGACTGCTTCCTCACTTGGCACGAGGAAGCATTTCCAATTTGCAATTGCAAATTGGTGCTGCCGCAATCAGCAATTTTGACTGCGGGCGTGGGTGGGTCGCGAGCACCCCCCCGGATCCAGCCCATAGGTTTTCCCATGGGGTCCATGATCCAGTGTGGCGGGTGCATTGGACCCGAATAATTTTTTTTTGTCCCATACTAGGTGAAGTTATTTTTATTACAATAGTTAATATTTTTTATTTTTGGTTCCATACCAGACGAAGTTATTTTTATTACAATAGTTAATATTATTTGAATATTTTGTATGAAAAATAATAGTAAAGGAAATTTAGAATTAAATAAGACGATTAATTAATTAATGTATTTAGTTCCATTATTTGGACACTTAAGTTAAAAGAATAGAAAAACATAAAAATATTTATAGTTTTCTAACATACGTATTTCTTTTGATACCCTATATGTGCGTTTTCTCAAATATCAAAGTCTTTGGGAATTTTTGACAAAGAAAAATATTTTTCTTTAATCAAATGGTTAATTTTAATTCGAACAAAAATTAATTCTTGAATATTTTCTCAAAGGATTTTATCCTTGACATAGAAAATATTTTGAATTTAGATATTTTTGTGAATTAAAATAGAAAATCATTTTGATTGAATTTTAACAAGGAAAATTATTTTTGTCAAATTAATCTTGAGGTCAAAATCTCGTGAAAGTTTTATTGAAAAATTTTGAAATTATTAAGTTTATTAATTTAAATAAATTAATCCATGAAAAATTTTCTCAAATGGTATAAACCTTGACATAGAAATTTTTATGGGTTTAGATATTTTATTTTGAGTTAAAAGAAAACTTAATTGAAATTTTCAAAAGATATTTTCTATAAAAAAACCCCTTATTTTAAAATACTAAGTAGGAGAGGGGTTCTAACGGCCCTATGACTTCCATCAAGATCTTCATTAGAGATCGTGGGTCCCCTTGGGAGTGAACCCGTATAGGATGAAAATACCACAAGGATCTAAAACTAATAGATAGATGTAATTAATAACTCGGGACACATGCTATGATCGGCCAACCTACGTTGGAGGTTATAGTGTGAGGAATGTTAATAGGAAATGAGAAGAAACGGTCATCCCACAATAAAGTTATCTTCTAAATCGTTACCTAGAAGGGAAATTAATTTGTAATGGTTAATACACTTAGTTTAGAAAACTGTTAATCTTCCCAAAAGTTATATCAGTTTTTTTAAGAGCCAAATCAATCATATTAAAGATAATAGTGATAGGATTAACTATTATCGGATTTAATATGAAGATAAAGTCACAAATTATTTTATTTTTCACAAACTGAATTTTCTTTTATTTTTCGATTTTTCAGAAATGGTTGGTGGAGGTTCTTTTAGTCATTTGGCCATTATTCTCCATGAGAATAAGCTAACGGGTCCAAATTATGTGGATTGGAAAAGGAATTTGAACATAATACTCACGACTGAGAAGTATAAAAATGTCCTTTTTGAAACCTACCCTGTTATCGGGGAGGGTTCCACCGTTAAGGAGCGTGAAGCTAAGAAAGTATGGAAGAAGGCCAATGAAATTGTTCGATACTACATGTTGGCCTCCATGTTTAATGTGCTCCAGTCAAAATACGAGCACATGACCACTACATACGATATTAGCCAATCATTAGCCACGATATTCGCCGATAAGAGCTGGCCCGCAAGGCAGGAAGCTCTTAGGACTATCATAAATACAAAGATGGTTGAGGGAGTATTAGTCAGGGAGCATATACTCAAAATGATTACTGCTTTCGAAGAAGCGGAAGTCTTAGGGGCTGTTATTGACCCCGAGAGCCAAGTGGACATGGTTCTCGAATTTCTACTAGGTTCTTTTACTCAGTTTAAGTTGAACTACAACATGAACAAGTTAAATATGAGTTTAACAGAGTTAATGAAAGAGCTCTAAGTGACAGAGAATGTCATGAAGCCACAATCCAAAGTTATGATTGTTATGACTTTTTCTTCCAGAATTGGGCTCAAGCCTAAGAAGTTCAAGAAAAAGAAGGGAAATGTATCAGCCCAGCCCAAGAACTAGCCCAACAAACCCAAAGGCGAATGCTTCAAGTGCGGACAGAAAGGACACTGGAAAAATGAGTATCCAGAATTTCAAGTCAAGAAAAACTTTACAAGTATTGTTCTCTATCTAAAGTCAATTTCAATTATTGGATCAATTTCCACCTAGATTTTGATTCTGGTGCCACTGATCATATCTGTAACTCCTTGTAGGAGTTTAGGAAGATAATAAGACTCCAGAAGGGCAAGCATGGATTACGAGTAGGAAATATAGCACGAGTATAGGCCCTTGCAGTAGAATACTGGATCTTATTTTTTATTGTAATAAAGTAGTTGTATTAAAGGATATTTTATATGTACCCAATTTTAAATAGAATTTGATTTCAGTTGCAAAACTAATAAATCATGGATATTCTGTTTCTTTCCATTCTGGTATTACTATCAGTAGAAATTGAGAAGTTTTATGTACAGGACACATGTATGGAAACTTATTCTTTTTAAATCATACAAACAATCAAATAAATAACGCTCAATCTGAACCTCTAAAGTTGGGTCATATTAACTAAATCAGGATTCAGAGGTTAATCCATGATGGGTCATTTGGCTCATTAGAATTGGAAAGTTGGCCTCAGTGCGAATCCTACCTTATGAGAAAAATGACCAAAATGTCGTTTATCCAAAAAGCTGATAGAGCCAAGGAGATATTGTGCCTTATTCATACTGATGTGTGTGGTCCTTTGTCTACTCAAGCTAGAGGAGGTTTTGAGTACTTCATTACTTTCACGGATGATTATACAAGGTTTGGTTATGTCTACCTGATAAGGCGCAAGTTTGACAATTTTGACAAATTCAAAGAGTTTAAGGCTGAAGTAGAGCATTGGACAGATAAATTGATCAAAATCTTACGATCAAATCGTGGTGGAGAGTACCTCCTTGATGAGTTCAAGGATTACACGGTACATTATAGGATAGTATCCCAACTCTCTGCGCTGAGTACACCCCAACAGAGTGGAGTAGTTGAGAGAAGGAACGAGACATTAATTGAAATGGTTCGAAGCATGATGTCTCATGCTACTCTTCCGGTCTCTTTTTGGGGATATGCCTTGGAAATAGCGGCATACATTTTGAACTTGGTGCCTTCCAAATCAGTACCTAGGACATCGTATGAGATGTGGATTGGGTGTAAGCCAAGTCTAAATCATCTCAGGATACGGGGCTGTCCAGTTTATGTACTGATCAAGGAAGATAAACTAGAACTAAGATCATAATTATGCCATTTTGTTAGGTATCTAAAGAGGATAAAAGGAGGTTAATTTTATCGTCCCAATAAGAAGAAAGTACTGGTAAATACTAATGCTAGATCCTTGGTGAATGATCAAAGTACTTCCACTAAAGGTTCAATAAGGTTGGAACTCGAGGAGAAGTTATCTTCGGAATCAACTTCTTCAGATTCGATCATGGAATAAGAAGAGGCACAACCTCAAGAACCTGTATAAATAGAGCTTTGTCGTAGTGGGAGGGTATCTAGAGTTCCAGAAAGATGGGCATGAGAGGCTTTCAAGCTGATTTATGACCATCAGGAACAAGATCCCACTAGATACGAGAAGGCTATTGTTGATACCGATGCAAATTTATGGTATAAAGCAATAAAAGCCAAGATTGAATCTATATACTTCAATCAGGTTTGGGATCTTATAACTTTACCTGAAAGAATAAAATTCATTAGATGTAAGTGGCTATACAAGAGGAATAGGGGAGCGGATGGGAAGGTGAAAACCTTCAAAGTTAGGCTTGTAGCGAAAGGGTATACCCAGAAAGAGGAAATCGATTATGATGAAATCTTTTTCCCGATAGCCATGTTTAAGTCCATCCGTATCCTCCTTGCCATTACATGTCATTACGATTATGAGATATAGCAAATGGATGTCAATACGACATTTTTTAATGGCCATCTTAACGAATCTATATGTCCCAACCAGAAGGTTTTATTACTAAAGACCAGGATCATATGGTTTGTACTTAAGAAGTCCATTTATGGATTTAAGTTGGCATCTAGAATATGGAACATTCGTTTTGACAAGACTGTAAAGTCTTACGGTTTCATTCAAAACAAGGATGAACCATGCACGTACAGGAAATTGGAAGATATAAATGTGGTTTTTCTTATCCTATATGTGAATGACATTCTACTCATTGAGAATGATGTAGGGACATTGTCATCTATTAAGATTTGGCTATCTAGTCAATTTAGTGTGAAGACTTGGGAGAAATCAATTACATTCTCTGGATTAAATTTCTTAGAAATATGAAGTAAAGAATGTTAGGATTATCTCAAACGACATACATTGACAAGATACTGGCCAAGTTTAGCATGGACTCATGCAAGGGAGCTCTAATCCCTTGCAGACATGGGTTATCTTTTTGTTCTAAGGATTGTCCTAAGTCTCAAAAGGAAAAAGACAAAATGAGTAAGATTCTCTATGCTTCGGCTGTAGGAAGTCTTATGTACGCCATACTGTGCATTAGACCAGATATCTGTTTTGTCGTAGGCTTAGTTAACAGATATCAGTTAAACTCTCAGGAGGTTCATTGGCAAGCTGTAAAGTATATTCTCAAGTACCTCAATGGTACAAAAAATTATATGCTGATTTACAGGGTTGACGACTTCGTTCCTACTGGATACACAGACTCAGATTTTTAGGTAGATAATGATGAGAGAAAATCTACTAGTGGATATGTCTTCACCTTGTCTGGAGGAGCTGTTTTATGGTGGAGTATCAAGAAATCTTGTATTGTTGACTCAACCATAGAAGTTGAATATGTGGCAGATTCGAAAGTATCCAAGGAAGCAGTCTGGCTCCGAAAGTTCCTTTCAAAACTTGGAGTTGTGCCACATATGGATAGACTGATTTTGGTCTATTGCGACAACTCTAGAGCAATTTCGCAAGCCAAAGAACCCAGGAGCCACAAGAAGGAGAAGCACATCCAGAGGAAGTATCACCTGATCTGGGATTTCATTCAGAGACGAAAAATCGTGAGGGAACAGATAGCCTTGGAGAACAACCTAGATCCCTTCATTAAACTTTTGACTGAGAGAGTCTTCAAGAGACACTTAGACACCATAGGGGTGGGCACCTATGGGCTTTCTTAATCTTAGAGAGCAAGTAGGAGATTGTTGGAATATATGCATTCTAGACTAGTTTATCTGATATAATTATCAAATTTATTAATAAAAAAATTTATTCTCAAAATTTGTTTGTGAATTTATATTTTATTTGTGTACGATTTTCGTTTGGAAATGACCCATTGTGTTTAAGTAAGTGATCCACGTGAATAGTGGTCTTTCAAAGTAAGGTATAGATCACGAGTTACTTAACACATAAATGTTTGTTCTTAACCGATTGATGAAAATAAAAATCTCATCATGTATAAGTTATTATGTTATGAATTCCAAATAGGGAATGACTTACCTTTAGCCAGTGAGTAGTCCACTCACTTCATAGTATGAGCGTATTTCGAATACCTAGAACATGATCTGTAATAGTGATTTCTAAAAATATTATTTAAAAGAAACCCAAACTATTACTACTACAGTATGGACTAATACTCTACTACTTGAGGATGAGTTGGTAGTCTGACGAAACTAGAAGCATATACTTTGATATACTATAGTTGAGGTTCTTTCACAGAGCTGATATACTTGTATGTTGGGTATATGTGACTAGTTAGTTAAGATAGACTTGTATAAGATAGATTTTGCGCTATATTGCCCCTTATGACTGTTCAAATGATCTAATTATCTAGGGCCCTGGGGAACATAACTTGAATGTTTGCTTTAAGGTAGCTTCCTTGGAAAGTGAAAATATTTCAGGAGTCATGGATCATTGAACTAGAGGTCTAAGGATGGTAGATGTCTATCAGAGAGGTGTTAGTACACTCTTCCTCTCTAAATGCACGGCGATGCGTAGAGGGGCATTTTAGTTATTACACCTGTAGGTCAAAGACTTTGCTAACGCAACATTATTCTTAGGGTTAATATTTTATTATGGTGATATTAGAAAATATTTAAAATGTAAAATATAGTTATTTATATAGTAAGAGTATTTTGGTCATTTTAGTAGCCAATGTGATGTGTCTTTTGGTCTCCGGAATAGCTCTTAAGTTATGAAATATTTGCATTAAAGAATTGGTCTTGTTAATTATGGATTTTATTTTATTTAAGTAATCTAATTTATTATTGGATTAGAATAAAATAAATACTCAAGAGAGAGTATATATTTATCTAGTTTAATTAATTAATTAATTATTCAGGGCCAGATTGAATAATTAGAAAATTAATTTAGATATAAAACTAGATAAAAGGCATAATATTTTATATTGGTCTATTTGAACTTGTTAATTATTTATTGGGTTGTTTAATAAAGCCCAGAAAATAAATAATTGAGATTTAATATTTATGGGTGTTCAATCCCAAGAGTAAGTAATTTTATTTGACTCAATGAATAAGATTAAAGGTAAAATAAAATTAAAAAATTAATTTTATTTGGCCCAATGAAGAAGACTAAGGGTAAAATAAAATTTAAAAAATTAAAATTAATTAATTATTAAATTAATTAATTTAATAAAATAAAAAAAACAACAAGGGATGGATCTCGTGTTGTTTCGTGTGAATGATAACAAAAAGCGTAGGCTTTATGTTTTTATGCGGTTATTCTCTCTCTCTCGGTAAAGGATTAAAAAGGAAGAGGAAATCATGCAAATGGTTTCTGACTTTTCATTTTGGTAAACAAACCCAATTTTGGTGAAGAAAACGTATTATGTGAAGCATTCACAGAAACCCAGTGAAAACATTCACAGAGGCCAAAAGCTTATCAAACCCACTTCTTTAAACTTTCACAGGCTGTGCTACAGGCACCATTTCGGAAGATCAAAGGCTTCACGTGAATAAGACGCAGTCGACATTTACAAAGACGTGATCCAATAACTTCAAGTATCCTTGTACATACATCTATATCAATGCGAAAAGGGCCATTCAATACAGAGGTTAAATTTTCATTTTTCTAGCATGGTTTCAGCTTGATAATTTTTGCTATTTTAAGCCTTCAATGAGATAATAGGAGGAGTGAGGAAAGATGAAGGGAGAGAGAAGATAATGGATGGAGAGAGAAAGAGAATAAAGGGGGAGAGGAAGATGATGGTAGGTGAGGAGATAGGAGAGAGTAGAGAGAGAAAATATCAAGGGTGAGGAAGATGACAGAAAGTGTGAGGAGTGGGGAGAGAGACTGAATTTAATACACCTTTTTTTTTTTATATATATGCAAAGGTTATTATAGTTATTTACAAAATATTGCTCTAGTAGGAGAACAATTGTTCTGACAATATCACCAACCTTAATATATATATTCATACATTAAGTAACTTTCAATTCACTTGAAATTTATAATATGATTTCTGTACATCTTAATAAATTAAATGATAATGAAAAATTGTTATCAAACACACTTAATTAATTAAGTACTTAATATTAGTTACTATGAAACATACTTAATTAAATAAGTAATTAGTTACTTAATTTTAAATACTTATTTGAGTTACCAAACAACTCCACACTTAGGCCTAGTTTGGGAGTTTAAAAAATGAGAGAAAAGAAGTGAAGTGGCTTCACTTCTCTTGTTTGGTAGAAATTTTTGTGCAAAGAAAGGAAGAGAATTGAATGATTTGGGATCACTCCTATAGCCAGAATAGTTTCTCTCCAAAATAGAGAGAAATGAATGGAAGAGAACTCAGTCCTGTGTTTTTTAAATGGCAAATTTACCCCTTGCAATAACAGCTTAAAATTTTTATTACCCTCCATGTCCTTAGTGAAATAAAAGCCCTCCTTGTTTCCTTCTAGTTCAAGAGGCAAAGACCCAGAAGTGGGAACATAGTATTTTTTAGTGGTGATGCTCTTATTGAAATGCAATGGCTTTTTGGGGAAAGTCATTATTGTTCTCAATGGCTGAAACTTGTAAAACAAACATACATTTCAACAAAAATTTCCAATTTGTAAAGCGTTTCAGAAGTCGCTTAAGTAAAATATTCTTGCTTCAATGCCACAACTTCTTATGTACAAGAATTTTGCTCAACTATATTAGATCTTTTCTTGGTAAATGAAACATATTGTGATTTTGTTAGCCTATTGATTAAGAATTTGTGCTGATCGACATGTATTGGATCATCGCATGGAAATTGTTTATTGCTGTGTACAATTTTCCTCTGGAGAATCCATAAAATTTAATTATTTTCTTATTTTTTTTATCTACCTTGTTGGATAGTTTAACTTACACTTTACTTTTCTCTCTTCCTTTTGATGTTTGATTCTCAGAGGAAGACTGGAGGTTTAGTCATTTCGAGGGTTGGAAGCAATATAATATTGTACAGGGGAGATGACTGTAAGTACCCTTCCTTCTTTTCCGAGGAAATTTCAAGGAATGACACTTTGAAAGAAGCTCCACTTGATTGTGGAACAATGACTTGTTCATCCGAGGTTATTGCTAGGATGCCGTTTTATATAAATCCTTCTATAAATTTAAGGAATATTGTTGCTCTAGTTTCCTTTGTTACGCATTAAGACTAGTTGCGGCAAATTTCTTCATTTGCTTACCAAGTCTAAGATGTAATGGGTTGTCCTCAACCATATAAAATAAAAGTTTAGTACAATTGTCATGACTTGAGTCGTTGAACAGGTGTTCTTTCCTTGGCTAACAAATATTGATTCTCAGCTTTCCTTTTTGGTTTTGGTTAATTCATCATAAAATCTAAATTATGACGGATTTTGTAATTCCATTGAAAAGCTGTTTTGAAGAAAAAAGTTATAGCATATTTTGCTATGATGGTTTTAAGGACTACGCATTGTAGTCCACTGGTAATATGGGATTCTTCACTCTATGGCTTCAATTTTATTTAAAAACTCTCAAAGGGTATTTTGGTAAATGGACAATAATCTTTTCTTTTTTCTCCAAACTCCCAAATGAAAAAATATATTTTCTTTTTTTTTTCTCCTAAACTCCCAAACAACTTTAGACATATATCATTTATCTTCTTTTCTCTTCTAACTTAAAATTTCTCTTCTTTTTTTTTCTCTCCTAAACTCGCAAACTAGGCCTTAATTAATTAAGTTATGTATAATCAAACACATTTAATAAAATTAGTACTAAATTAGCTAATTTTAAATATTCAATTGAGTTATCGAATAGGCCAAAAGTTATATTTTGAAACTGGATTAAATCCTTCATGTGTCTTTTTTTGTGAATACAACAGAAACAGAATGGATAAAAAGTTGAAACAATAATTAATAGATAAAAAAGAAAAAGTTTGTCTGAAATAAATAAAATAGTTAATAGACTAAATTTATCATGGTCTTACTAGAATTAGAAAATGTAGAGTTAGTTGCTAAAAATCACTTATCAAAGCCAAGCTCATGTATAATTCCCATTATCAAAAGTTAATGGATTCGGTTTACATAAAAAAAAAAAGTAAAAACCTAATTGTTATAAAATTAGGGTAGTGTTAGAATAAAATCTTCACACTACACACTAATAAAACTCTAACTATTTTGCACAAGAATTTCTCTCTTTCTTTTCTCTCACAATTTTCTCTAATCTTTCTTTCACTAATCTTTCTTTCACAAAATAATGGTGTATTACAAGTTTAGAGAATAGCTCTATTTATAGAGCTCTAATTAGTGGATTACATCATGGCATACATCATCTTCCACTAATCTTAATTAGTGGTGTCTCCACTAAATGGTGGACATCCATAAAAATCTTCTAATAATTCACATAAATCCATAATTAGTGGAGCCTCCACTAATTAATAAAGATTTCAATAATTCATAATACTCCCCCTTGGATGTCCATCCATTACATAAAGAATATGCCTCGTTAAAACCTTACTAGATAAAAACCCAGTGGGAAAAAAATCTAGTGAAGGAAAAAGAGTACACTATTCTATATGTCCATTTATTACTCCCCCTGATGAGATGATTCCTTTAAATCTTTAAACCGACGCATACCGATTTTATATCTCAACTTTTCAAATGTTGCAGTCGGTAAAGTCTTCGTGAAAATATCTGCGAGGTTATCACATGACCGAATTTGTAGCACATCAATTTCACATTTCTTCTGGAGTTCATGAGTAAAGAAGAATTTTGGTGAAATATGTTTTGTTCGATCTCCTTTAATATATCCTCCTCGTAATTGAGCTATGCAAGCTGCATTGTCTTCATAAAGAGGAGTTGGAATACCTTTGATTGATGATAATCCACAACTTTCTCGGATATAATGAATCATGGATCTTAGCCATACACATTCTCGACTTGCTTCATGAATGGCTATAATTTTAGCATGATTTGAAGAAGTAGCTGCTATAGATTGTTTCGTAGAACGCCATGATATAGCAGTATTTCCACATGTAAATAGATAGCCCGTTTGAGAACGTGCTTTATGTGGATCAGATAAATAACCAAAGATCTCGCATAACCTATCAATGTTGGACTGGTTTTATTTGAATAAAATAATCCGAGATCAATTGTACCTTGGAGATATCGAATGACTTGTTTAATTCCATTCCAATGTCGTCGTGTTGGTGAAGAACTAAATCTTGCTAATAAATTGACAGCAAAAGCAATATCAGGTCGTGTATTATTAGCAAGATACATCAATGCACTAATTGCACTGAGATATGGTACTTCAGGACCAATGAGTTCTTCATCATTTTCTTAAGGTTGGAAAGGATCTTTATCCACATTTAATGATCGCACGATCATTGGAATACTCAATGGATGTGCTTTGTCCATGTAAAATCTTTTTAGCACTTTTGCTGTATATGTTGATTGATGAATAAATGTTCCACTCTCCAGATGTTCAATTTGTAAACCAAGGCAAAATTTGGTTTTACCAAAATCCTTGATTTCGAATTCTCTTTTTAAATAATCAATTGTTTCTTGGAGATCTTCAGGAGTTCCAATAAGATTAATATCATCAACATATATAGCTAATATCACAAATTTAGAACCAGATTTCTTAATAAAAACGCATGGATATACCTGGTCATTTTTAAATCCCTCTTTCAATAAATATTCACTAAGACGTGTAAACCACATGCGCCCAAATTGCTTCAGGCCATATAATGATTTCTGCAACTTGATGGAGTAATTTTCACGAGGATAATGTTTATATGCTTCGAGCATATGAAATCCTTCGGGATTTTCATGTAAACATCATTTTCTAAATTTCCATACAAGTAGCTGATGACAACATCTAATAGGCGCATATCTATCTTTTCATGTACTTGCAAACCGATAAGATATCGGAGTGTAATAGCATCAACAACAGGAGAATAAGTTTCATCATAATCAATACCTGGTCTTTGTGAAAAACCTTGGGCTATTAATCGCGCTTTATATCGAACGATTTCACTCTTTTCATTGCGCTTTCGCACAAATATCCATTTGTAGCCAACAGGTTTTACACCTTCCGGTGTTCGGACTGTGGTCCGAAGACTTCACGTTTTGCCGGTGCATTTAACTCCGATTAAATCGCATCTTTCCATTGCAACCAATCTTTTCTATGCCGACATTCATCAATCGATATTGGTTCGGGATCATCATTATCCTGTGTAACATCAAGAGATATATTGTATGCAAATATATTATCAATAACGGTTTCTATCCGATTCCAACTTCTACCGGAAGTGGTATAATTGATAGAAATTTCGAGTGTTACTTTCATCAACTTCGGTTCTTTGTCATCGGTTCTCTCTTGGTCTTTATCATTCTTTTCTTCAATATGATCTTCTGGATCATTTAATCCTCTTTTCTTTCGAGGATTTTTATCTTTAGAACCAAGAGGTCGGCTATGCTTCTGGCATGCTTTTGGCTCAGTAGCTATATGTAAAATCTTTTGTTCTGTTGGAACTTCAATTAGAATAGGAGCATTTATAACTGGCATATGCGATTTTGTTACTCTTCTAGAGTCAACAAAAGTGTCTGGCATTTGATTTGCAATGCTTTACAAATGAATTATCTTTTGAACTTCAAGTTCACACGCGCTTGTATGTGGATCAAGATAATTTAATGATATTGTCCAATCACGATCTTTCTTGTACTATTTCTATTCTCCCCCTAATTTAGGGAATAATGATTTCACAAGAGAATAAGAAAAGAAATATAAGAAAATGATGACAAGTAGGAAATGCCAAGAAAAATATCTCCTTTTTTTTTTTTTTCACTCTTCCCGGTACCGACTTTTCCTCTTCCTCTCTTGTCTTTTCTTCTCCTCCGACCCTCTACCTACCATCTACCTCTCTTCTTCCTCATACAGATATATATATATATATATATATATATATATATGTATCGATATATATATCGATTATCAGTCATTAGTAAACATCAAAAACAAAAATCACAAAGCGAGATATGGAGACTCGTAATTCATTTGAGACATGGTCAAATTTTGACTTAGTTTCTGCAGCAGATGTTGATGTTATTTTCATTTCCAAACCAACCGCTTCGCCTAATTCGAACACAGAAGATTTTGATATGTTTTCCTTTCCAAACCAACCGCTACGCCTAATTCGAACGCTGAAGATTTTGATATGTTTTCCTTTTCAAACCAACCGCTTCTGTCTAATTCGAACGCAGAAGATTTTGATATATTTTCCTTTCCAAACCAACCACTTCCTCCTAATTTCAGGTGAGATACCTTTGATGGCTTCCATTTGTTTTTAGTGTGCTTGATAATGAAATTAAACTCTCTTTTGGTTTGTTTTTTTATGTAAATCGGTGGAAGTTTTGAACATACTTGCTTTGGACCAAGTTGATCTCGCTCCTACAAGAGATCGCTTTTGATATCTGTTCCTCTTGATACTATTCCTTTGAATGAGGATATGCTTGTGCATGATCCTTTCTACTCTCTAATGGATTTTGAACAAAGCCAGAATATATTTCCAGGTTATTATACATTTAAACATGGATTTTGAATGGTATTACCTTTACTGATATTATTTTCTTTTTCTAGGAGAAATAATGAGTGGTCTTGGCAGCGAAGTCGGAGTAAGTACTCATGAAATGCATAATATCGAAGTTCAAGATATTATTGCAGACAAAATTCTTGGGGAGAAGAAGATGATTAAGAGGCGAGAGAGAGAAGAAGGGCAATAACTCTCAAACACTATCAAGAGAAACAATTTCGCAAGTACTTTTACCTACCAATCATGAGCGCGACCAAAGAACCGAATATTGGCATAACCCGTCTCAAGAAAAGATGTAGGGAGTTAGGAATTCGTCGATGGCCTCACAGGAAATTGGTGAGCTTGGAGACCATAATCAAGAATGTTCAGGTTCTCTCTCATACATACTTATAATTTGTAAGTATGAAACTATGAAAGATTTATAAGTAAATAACCGATTATATCACTTCGATTTACAGGATATGCAAAATAAAGAAGAAGGAGGACATATGGTCGAGAAGAAATTACAAGAAGCCATTGCGATATCGGAATGTGAAAAACAGTTGGTGGAAGAAAGTCCTAATACGCGAGTTAGAGGACCAAACACAGAAATTGAGACAAGCATGCTTCAAGGCCAAATATAATAAGAAATATAATAAACTTAAGGAGATCATAAAATCTCAAGACTCATTTCGCAGTAATTTTACGGCTACTTCTGCTGCTAGTCTCGATGCTGGCTCAAAAGGGAAAGAAAAGGAGGAAGATGTCGAAAAAGAGGAGCTGAAGTCCATAATTACTAATTATTTGTCGTCCTCTAATGTAAATATTGAAAAAGAACAATTACAAACCTTCATCTTACATTTGTCAGCTCAATTACAAAAGAGCAACTATAAGCATGTATCATCAAGTTCATATGAACACTAGTGCTATGAATAAAAAATGTGATGCTTATTATTAATGGAAATACCTTTTTCCCTTATTATCTTTTCTGTTCCACTTCAGGTGGCCAGTATTTCTCTGTGATAAGGGAAATATCGAGTGTGTCCATGACCATAACCACGGCCACTGCCACAACTACGACTATAACGATGGCTTCTCATCGGAGCCAACGAGATTCACTGCAGGAGTCTTTGTTGAGCCAGTTCATCTGGCTTCATGATTTCTCAATAATAACTCATGTTAAAGCTGTCAATTTTGGATACCCTTTTTCTCGATATTGTTACTGTAGAACATGAAAAATGGAGAATGTCTTCTCCAATATAACTTCATCAGTAACTTTTTCTCCGTAAAATTTTTAACTAAGATGTAGTTTTATACATCACGGAGTTCACGGTTTTACAATCTTGCAACTTCAGGTGCAACCATTCATACCGTGCAGTGGGTAGTACGACCATCTTCAGGTGGTCAAATCTTTCTTTTTATCCACATGACATATGGATCTCCTTTTTTTTTTTAGCATTTAGATGCATTTTTGTATGACATATAAAATTTTTTTTTTCAGAAATATCAAGGGTTACAAATTCGAATTTAGCGAGATCAATAAATGCGTACCTGTCTTCTGGCTTTAATAACGGCAGAGACTCGTGTCGATAACGTGTTATAAAATTAGGGTAGTGTTAGAATAAAATCTTCACACTACACACTAATAAAACTCTAACTATTTTGCACAAGAATTTCTCTCTTTCTTTTCTCTCACAATTTTCTCTAATCTTTCTTTCACAAAATAATGGTGTATTACAAGTTTAGAGAATAGCTCTATTTATAGAGCTCTAATTAGTGGATTACATCATGGCATACATCATCTTCCACTAATCTTAATTAGTGGTGTCTCCACTAAATGGTGGACATCCATAAAAATCTTCTAATAATTCACATAAATCCATAATTAGTGGAGCCTCCACTAATTAATAAATATTTCAATAATTCATAATACTAATCCTAAACTTAAACTAATATACCTAATAATAAACTATTAGTTATATATTTGAAATTAATCAATAGAATACTGCTATATTTTTAATTCTTAAGTTCCTTTTTTTCTTATTGTTTTAAAAGTTTCTTACAATAAATAAATAATATTTGGACTTTTTTTTTTGTTTTAAAGTTGAATATTTGATTATGATTATACAATTCTTTTAATTTTTTTTACATTAAATTAGTTATTAGGAAAAAGTTAAATCCACACATTTCCAATTTAAATTCATACCCCTATCCATTAATATTTATAAATTAGACAAAGGTGTCTTTTACTATTCTTACTTTAAATAAACTATGCCACTATTTTTTTATGTATGTAGATTAATTTTTTTAATACCGAATAATTAATGAAAATTGAATAATTACTAATTATATTTTTTTTCTCTTAATGCGTATCAGTCTCAATTCCCCCCCCTTTAGCCTTTGGAAAGTCCACTATTTTATTAATACCTTAATCTATTAATAAAATACATAGTTTTAAAAACAAACAAATCAATGATTTTTTTAATCAAATGAAACCCTACATTATTAGTACTATCACTACAACAAAAAATGCTTTTTGTGACATATTTTTTTGAATGTTAAAATAAATAATTATTATGACATTTACTTTCCAACACATTTTACAAATATAGCTAAATAATTGAATTTGCAACAATCTAAAACTAAGTGTAACAATCGATATATATAATAACATTTATTTTATGTCATAACTTAATTATAATATTTTTTTCTTAAAAAAATTTAAGCATGATTTTACTTATAAGGTAAAAATAAAAGGCCCTCAAATTATACTAGAGATGCCAAAACTTTTCCATTTTTTTTTTTTTTGCACCAAAACCTTTTTTCCCATTCCTTTTCATTTTCACACCAAAATTATTCCCTTTCGATTTTGACTTTCTTTGTTAATGATCTCCAAATTCCAGCCTTAAACTGCCGGCACTACTCCATCTTCTTGTTTTTGTTTTATCTATTAATCTTCTAATTCCAGCTTTAAACTGCCGACACTACTCCTTCTTCTCTGGTTAGCCATCATCGTGAATTTCCCTTCACTTTCGTTTTTGCACCAAAGCTATTCCCTTTCGTTTTGGTTTTATCTGCTTAATCTCCCTAATTCAAACTGACCAAACCACCGACAATCCTTCTTCTCTAGTTAACCACCCTGTTCTGGTTAAGCCACCTACTCCTTCAGCTAGGTCTTCTATTCTCCTACCAGTTTCGTCTCCAGTATTTCAGCACCGAATAGTTCATCAACATCATATATTTTTCAAGGTCTTGGTTCTCTGTTCTATAATTTTTATGATCTATTCTATTTTTCAAGGTTTGGAACTAGATTAATTTTGATAGGCTTATGCTCTACAATGTGTTATTTGTGATTTGCAATTTCCCCGCTATTCTAAATGCGTTGGGCTCTAAGTTTCGATTGAAGGATTGACATTCACAGAGCATGCAATTCACAGTGGACGGTAATGGAGATCATGAACATATATATCAGACTATGGCAGCATGGTGGGATAAAAACATGCCTGTTGGAGCTTTAAAACTTTGAAGAACGTTGAAGAATTGCTTGAAGCTCAAAAAACAGATTTCTTCATCATCCATGCAATGAACTTCCAGTGCAGCTTCCTTGAATTCTTCCTCCGGTGAAAATGAATGCAAAGCTTTTTGGTTCACAGAATATGACCCAGCCTAATTTTTCAGTCGGTGAGCACACATTCGAGTGAGAAGAAATGAACTATCTCAATTTTCTTTTCCTTCACCAACCATCCATTTCCCAGGCATGGTTTCTTCAGTTATAGCCAAAAATAGTGAAGAAAACCAAAAGCCAGGAAAACAAACAGGCACGAGAGAGAGAGAAAGCCAAGAGACATTTTTCACGGTTAACTCTTCTGGCTTGGCTTCATATATAAAAACAAAAGTCAAAAAAAGAAACCAAAAGCCAAAAGACTCGGGAAATATTTTTTTAATTATTTTTTATTTTACTTTATTTTATTTTTTCACACAGAAAGCCAAGAGTCATGAAACCAAAAATAATTATTTTGATAAAAATAATATTCCCGGGATTTAATACCCGAATATTATTTACAAAATAAATTTCGGCTTCAACCTAAACTCTTCTAAACTATGTGCGGAAAAATTCCATGGTCTAGGCTATTTGGCCAAAATAATATTTATTATTTTTCTTGGACCCGAAAAATTCAAAATAATAAACATTAATTATTTTCATTGGGATTAAATAAATAACCCAATAAATAATTAATGAACCTAAAAATAATTAAACTTTAATTATTTATTTCTTGGGATTTAATTAAATAAATAACCCAATAAATAATTAAGTAATAATTATTTTCTTCTAGTTTAAGTCCCGGTTAATTTTATAATTATTCAAACTGGACCCAGGTCCTAAATAATTAATTAACCAATTAAACCAGAAAATAAATCTCTCTCCATTTATTTTATTCCAGTCTAATAATAAATTAGACTTCCTGAATAAAATAAAACTCTCTCAACTGAGATCAGAATAAAAAAAAACTCTCTCAATTGAGATCATTTTCTCAACCTAAAAATTAATTAGGACTTACGGGCTATTTCGAGGACCAAAAAGATACATCGTCTTGGCTACTAAAATAATCAAAATACCCATACTATATAAATAGATGTATTTTACATTTTAAATATTTCCTAATATCACCATAAGGAAATATTAACCCCAAGGACAATGCTGCATTAGCAGAGTTTTCGACCTACAAGTGAAAATGACTAAAATACCCCTCTACACATTGCCGTACATTTAGAGAGGAAGAAGTGTACTAACACCTCTCTAAAGACATCTACCATTCTTAAGCCTCCAGTTCAATGATCCACGACTTTTTGGAGTGTTTCCGCTTTCCAAGGGAGCGACCCTAAAGCAAATATCCAAGTCACGTTTCCCAGGGCCCTGGATATTTAGATCATCTGGACAACCACAAGGGGCGATATAGTGTAGAAACTATCTTATACAAGTCCGTCTTAACTAACTAGTCACACATATCCAACATACAAGTATATTGGCTCTCCGATAGAACCTCAATTATAGTATATCAAAGCATATGCTTCCAGTTTCGCCAGACCACCAAATCATACTCAAGTCATAAAGTACTAGTCCACGCTGCAGCGATAATAGTCTAGATTTCTACCATATAGTACTTTTTAGAAACCACGACTACAGGTCATGTTCTACGTATTCGAAATACGCTTATGTCATGAAGTGAGTGGCTTACTCACTGGCTAAAGGTAAGCCATTCCCCATTTGGAATTCATAACATAATAACCTAAACATGATGAGATTCTCATTCTCATCAATCGGTTAAGAACAACTGTTTATGTGTTTAAATAACCCATGATCTATACCTTATTATGAAAGACCTCCAATCACATGGATCACTTATTCAAACACAATGGGTCTGTTTCAAACGAAATTGTACACAAATAAAGAAAATTATTTCACAAACGATTTTTGACAAATAAATTCTTTTATTAACATATTCTATATTTTTTCATCAGAAAACCAGTCTAAAAGGGCATATTCCCAACAATCTCCCACTTGCACTCTAAGACTAGGTAAGTCCTTAGGTGCCCACCCCAATAGCATCTAAGTGTCTTTTAAAGACCCTCTCAGCCAAAGGCTTGGTGAATGGAGCTGCTAGATTGTTCTCTGAAGGAGTCTGTACCACCACCACATCCCGTCTCTGGATGAAATCCCAGTCCAGGTGGTACTATCTCACTATATGCTTCCCCTCCTTGTGGTTCCAAGGTTCCTTTGAGGTACTTAAGAATATGTTTTACAGCATGCCAATGAACCTTTTCAGGGTTTGACTGATATCTGTTAACTAAGCCTACGGCAAAACAGATATCTGGCCTAATACATAGTATGGCGTACATGAGACTTCCCATAGTCGAAGCATAGGGAATCCTACTCATCCTGCCATTTTCTTCTTGAGACTTCGGATAGCCCCTTAAAGAAAGTGATAACCCATATTTGCAGGGGATTAGAACTCCCTTGCATGAGTTCATGCTGTACTTGGCCAGCATCTTGTCAATGGATGCGACTTAGGATAATCCTAACATTCTCTGCTTCCTATTTCTAAGAAGTCTAAACCCGAGAATGTAGCTGGTTTCTCCCAAGTCCTTCATACTACATTGACTAGATAGCCAGGCCTTTGTAGATGACAATGACCCTACATCATTTTCAATGAGTAGAATGCTGTCCACATATATAAGATAAGAAAAACAACATTAAACCCCTCAAGATTCTTGTACACGCATGGTTCATCCTTATTTTGAATAAAACCATAAGACTTTACAATCTCATCAAAATGAATGTTCCACGCTCTTAATGCTTGCTTAAACCCATAAATGGACTTCTTAAGCTGGCAAACCATATAGTCTTGGCCTTCAGCAATAAAACCTTCCGGTTGGGATATATAAATGTCTTCGCTAAGATGGCCATTCAAAAATGCCGTCTTAACATCCATTTGCCATATCTCGTAGTCATAGTGACATACGATGGCAATGAGGATACGGATGGATTTAAGCATGGCTACTAGGGAAAAGGTTTCCTCATAATCGATCCCTTCTTTCTGAGTATACCTTTTTGTCACAAGCCTAGCTTTGAAGGTTTCCACCTTCCCATCTAATCCTCTCTTCTTCTTGTACACCTACTTACTCCTAATGGGTTTTATCCCTTCAGGTGAAGTTACAAGATCCCAACTCTGATTGAAGTACATAGACTCAATCTCGACTTTCATTGCTTTATGCCATAGATTTACATCGGCATAAGCAATTGCCTCATCGTATCTAGTGGGGTCTTGTTCCTGATGGTCAGAGACCAACTCAAAAGCTTCTCTATTCCATCTATCTGGAACTTTAGACACTCTCCCACTGCGACAAGGCACCATATGTACAGGATCTTGAGGCTGTGCCTCTTCTTGTTCCACAATCAGGTTAGAAGAAGTTGCTTCCGAAGATAACTTCTCCTTGAGTTCCAACCTAGTTGAACATTTTGTGGAAGTACTTTGATCATCCTTTAAATATATAGTATTGGTACAAACCAGTACCTTCTGCTCCTTTGAATGATAAAAGTAACAACCCTTTGTTCCTTTTAGACACCCAACAAAATAGCATAATTCTGATATTGGTACTAACTTGTCTCCCTTGATCAGTACATAAACTGGACAACCCCATATCCTGAGATGATTCAGACTTTGGCTTACGCTCAGTCCATATCTCATAGGGAGTCCTAGGTACTGACATAGAAAGCACCAAGTTTAGAATGTATACCGCTATTTCCAAGGCATATCTCCAAAAAAATACTGGAAGAGTAGCATGAGACATTATGCTTCTGACCATTTCCATCAATATCCTGTTCCTTATCTCAGCTACTCTATTCTGCTGGGGTGTCCCCGGCATAAAGAGTTGAGATACTATCCCATGATGCACCATGTAGTCCTTGAATTCACCTAGGAGGTACTCTCCACCACGATCCGATCACAAGGTCTTGATTAATTTACCTGTCCAACGCTCCACTTCAGCCTTAAACTCCTTGAACTTGTCAAAAGAGTTAGACTCGCGTCTCATCAGGTAAACGTAACCAAATCTTGTACAATCATCCGTGAAAGTAAGAAGGACTCAAAAACCTCCTCTAGCTGGTGTAGACATGGGACCACACACATCAGTGTGAACAAGACTCAATACCTCCTTGGCTCTATTCTCCTTAGGGATAAAAGACCTTTTGGTCATCTTTCCCATTAGGCTAGATTCACATTGAGGCCAATTTTCCAATCTCAATATGCCCAAAAGCCCATAATGGATTAGCCTCTGAATTCTGGTTGAGTTGATGTGACCCAACCACAGATGCCAAAGATATGAGTCATTGATATTGGTCTTTCTCTTCTTAGTTAAAGGTTCAAATTGAGCGTTATTTGATTGATTGTTAATAGGGATTAAATAGAATAGATTTCCATACATGTGCCCAGTACATAACATTTCTCCATTTCTACTGATAGAAATACCAGAATGGAAATATTCAGAATATCCTTGGTTTATAAGTTTTGCAACTAAAATCAAATTCTGACAAAAACCAGATACATATAAAATATCTATTAAAATCACTTTATTATTACAATCAAAACAAGATCCAACTCTCCCACTGCAAGGGCCCAGACTTGTGCTCCATTTCCACACGTAATCCATATTCACCCTTCTTGAGTCTTCTTATCTTTCTAAACCCCTGGAAGGAGTTACAGATATGATCAGTGGCTCCTGAATCAACAATCCAAGTGGAAGTTGATCCAACCATTGATATAGACTCTAGATAGAGAACATTACATGTGGGGTTTTTCTTGGATTGAAGATCTGGACACTCCTTTTTTCAGTGTCCCTTCTTCCCATATATGAAGCACTTGTTCTTTGTTTTGTCTTTGGGCTGGGTCTTGGGCTGGGCTATTGCGTTTCCCTTCTTCCTTTTGAACTTTCTGGGCTTAGATCCAGTTCCTGAGGAAGAAGCCTTAGCAATCATGGCCATTGAATGTGGCTTCATGACCTTCTCTGCCATCTGAAGTTCCTTCATCAACTCAGTCAAACTCATATTGTAATTTAGTTTGAACTAAGTAAATGAATCCAGTAGAGATTCGAGAACCATGTCCACTTGGCTCTCGAGGTCACTGATAGCCCCTAAGATTTCTGCCTCCTCGAAAGTAGCAATCATCTTGAGCATATGCTCCTTGACTGATACTCCCTCAGCCATCTTAGTGTCTATTATAGTTCGAAGAATTTCCTACCTTGCGGGCTGGCTCTTATCTGCGAACATAGTGGCCAATGAATGACTAATGCCATACGCAGAAGCCATGTACTCGTATTTAGACTCGAGCACATTAGACATGGAGACTAGTATATAGTAATGTGCCATTTCATTAGCCTTCTTCCATGCCTTCACAGCCTCTCGCTCTATTATCGATGGAACTATCCCCGATTATAGGGTAGGTCTCGTAAAGGACATACTTATACGCCACAACTGTGGGTATTATGTCCAGGTTCCTCTTCTAATCCACATAGTTTGGTCCCGTTAACTTATTCTCATGGAGAATAACGGCCAAAAGACTAAAAGAACCTCCCACCATTTTCGAAAAATCGAAAAATAAAAGAAAGGATTTAGTTTGTGAAAATAAATTTGTGTACAGAAATTAATTTGGCTCATAGGAAAACTGACATAGCTTCTTTGGAAGATTAACAGTTCCCTAAGCTAAGTGTAATAACCACCACAAATTAATTTCCCTTCTAAGTAATGATCTAGAGAATAACTCCATCGTAGAATGGTTGTTTCCTCTCATTTCCTATGGACATTCCTCGTACTATTACCTCCAACGTGGGTTGGCCGATTATAGTACGTGTCCCGGGTCATTAATTACATCCTTCCATTAGATCTAAATCCTTGTGGTATTCCCATCCTATACGGGTTCATTCCCAGGGTGACGCAAGGGGATCTACGATCTCTAATGAGGACCGTGATAGAAGCCGTGGGGCCGTTGGAACCCCTCTCCCACTTAATCTTTTAAAATAAAATTTTCTGGAAAAATATCCTTTTGAAATTTCCATTAAGTTCTCCTTAACTTAAAAATAAAATATCCAAATCCATCAAAATTTCTATACTAAAGAATTATATCCTCTAAGAGATTTTTTCATGGACTAATTTTATTTAAGTTAAAACTTAATAATTTTAAAAATTTTCCAACTAAAACTTTTCCAAGACTTTGGTCTCAATTTTATTTAACAAAACAAATTTTCTTGTACAAAATAAAATAAAATGGCTTTCTATTTTAACTTACAAAAATATATAAATCCAATATATTTTCTATACCAAGGATTAAATCCTTTGAGAAAATATCCAATGATTAATTTCTGTTCAAGTTAAAATAACCATTTAATTTTTAAAGAAAAATATTTTCCTTGTATAAATATTCCTAAAGACTTTGGTCTTTGAGAAACCGCGCACATAGGTACACAAAATAAATAGTATAGTAGAAAATAGTAAACGTTTTCATGCTTTTCTATTTTTAAACCTATGTGTCCAAATAATAGAATTAAACACATTAATTAATTAATTAATTATCTTGTTTAATCCTAAAATCCTTTACTAATATTTTTCATACAAATATATTCCAAGAATATAAACTATTGCAAAAATATTAACTTCGCCTAGTATGGGACCCAAATTAAAAAAATAAAAATAAAATTTTTTTTTTTTACTGGCGATCCACTGCACCGGGTGCACCGGATCCGCGCCTAATGCACTGCGGCTCACCGTGGCTTCGGTGCACCGCACGCACCAAATCACGTGCTGCTTCAACCCACGGTGTAGCCCAGGCCGGCGACCCGCGCCCATTTCTCCTCAGCCGCCAACCCGAGCAAGATCCGCGCTTTTATCTGAATGGCGCGCCCGATCCGATTTGCTGACCCGCGCGGGGATTTGCAATTGAATTGCAAAATTCGCAAATGAATTCGGCTTGCCAATTTCATGAAACGGCTCGGCTTCAGCGCAGCAAGCCGGACAGCTTGTGACACAAAAATGAAGGCGGCTCGACTTGCGGCTCGGTAGGGCTGTTCATGGGTTGGGTTTTTTAATTTTTGAACCCAACCCAAATATTTCGGTTTCAAAATTTTAAATCAAAACCAAACTATTTAAAATTTCAAACCGTTGGTTTGGGTTAGTTCGATTTGGTTTGGTTTGATCGGTTTGTACATAATTTACTAAGTAAGGTCTTAATCTCCCACTTAGAACATACTTCAAATTTTATAAACAAAATATGTATTTGAGACATACTAACAAAAGATAATATGAAAAGCATCAAGCATATGAGTGCATGACCACATAGTATCAAGTTAGTCTATTAGCAAAGGTAGCAAAAAATGATGAATACTGAAAATCCCTCCTAGGCATTTGCTTGGACTGCTGATATGATTAGTTTGGATATGAAAGACAAATTTCAATCACCAACAATTGGAGTTGTTTCTCCAAATGCCTTAGTTACTTTAGTGTATGAAGAGTTTGAAAATTCTACAATGAATAAATATAGTCAAGTATCGCAATTAAAAAGAAATGATTCAAATTAATCTCAATACTTTATTTACTATCTGTAAACCAAATAGAGCTTTTTGTAAAAGCTCATAAACAGACAAAAAACAACATTAAACAATACCAACAAGAATATCATAATCAATCTGATATTAATTCATTTTCAGTTGTAAAAATCCCAAACTTAACAATACTACAAAGCATTACAAAAACAATCTGATTAGCGATTAGCGATTTTCCAACTAATTACCACCAAAATAAAAAATGCAATGCTTGATCAAATTACCAAGATAGGTATTAAGAAACTCACCGTGATGACCACACCACCTTCTGCCTTTAGGCCCAAAGTTAAATCCAGTGGCTTGTCAACTTCAACTTCAATGTTCTTTAAAGCAGTTGTTCTTGCTGTGATCTCAAGGCCTCTTCTTACTTTGATACTCTCCGTCAAGAAAATTTTTGAGATGCCCCTTTAGGCATCTTGAATTGATAGCCCTTAAAAACTCGATTTTTTTATGACAAGTACAAAAAATACAAGTCAAACACATTTTTTGGACAAAAATGATGACTCATACAATTACACATTTATCCTATATATCAGGAATAGGAAGTAAGGACTTTGGAGATGGACTTGAATTAGTTTTGAAGGAGAGTTTCTTTACATAGACAACATCATAGTAGAGCAAGAAGAGGATGGACTTGGAGATCTCAGATCAGCGGCGCAGTAGCAGAACAACATAAACGACCAAACGAGAGAGAGAGGCCTATGACCTTGAAGTGATTTTGTCTAAAAGGATATTTAGAATTTAGTGTTTGTCTGGTTTTATTTTTTTATTTTTTAATGTTTTAATATATTTTTAAAAATTAAATAAATTTAATTAATTATATTGGTTCGGGTTGGGTTGGGTTGGGTTATATAATTTAAAAAACTCAAATCAAATTATCGGTTCTTAATTTTCTTAACCCAACCCAACCCAAAAAATCAAAATTTGGGTTGGGTTGGGTTGGGTCGGTCGGGTTAGTTCGGGTTTTGATTTTCTTGAACAGCCCTACGGCTCGGCTCCTTTTCGCGGCTTGTGAACAGTGCCATCTTCTCCGCAAGATTTTCTGCATTCTGTCCGCGCGAATTTCTTCTGGGTTTCTTCCAATGGCTTCTTTGGACATTTTTTATCACAAAATCTCATCCAAAACAAAACCACAACCGCCTAGACTCATTTAAATTAGATTTACACGATCCAAACTCTAAAATCAAATTTCACAGAATGTTTTGTGAAAATTTACAGAGGCCATGTCCCATACCATTTCAAGCGAAGGATCACATATTTAAGCTCCAAATAATATTCTTCTCCATTTTTATTAACTAACAGGCTCCCTAAGTCAATCAAATTCATACTCTGATACCACTTGAAGGATTGACATTCACAGAGCATGCAATTCACAATGGACGGTAATGGAGATTATGAACATATATATCAGAGTATGGCAGTATGGTGGGATAAAAACATACCTGTTGGAGCTTTAAAACTTTGAAGAACGTTAAAGAATTGCTTGAAGCTCAAAAAACAGCTTTCTTCATCATCCGTGCGATGAACTTCCAATGCAGCTTCCTTAAATTCTTCCTCCGGTGAAAATGAATGCAAAGCTTTCTGGTTTACAGAATATGACCCAGCCTAATTTTTCGGTCGGTGAGCACACATTCGGGTGAGAAGAAATGAACTATCTCAGTTTTCTTTTCCTTCACCAACTATCCATTTCCCAGGCATGGTTTCTTCAGTTATAACAAAAAATAGTGAAGAAAACCAAAAGCCAGGAAAACAAACAGGCACAAGAAAGAGAGAAAGCCGAGAGACATTTTTCACGGTTAACTCATCTGGCTTGGCTTCATGTATAAAAACAAAAGCTAGAGAAGGAAACCAAAAGCCAAAAGACTCGGGAAATATTTTTTAATTATTTTTTCCTTTTCTTTTATTTTATTTTTCCACACAGAAAGCCAAGAGTTATGAAACCAAAAATAATTATTTTGATAAAAATAATATTTTCTGGATTTAATACCCGAATATTATTTACAAAATAAATTTCAGCTTCAACCTAAACTCTTCTAAACTATGTGCGGAAAAATTCCATGGTCCAGGCTATTGGGCCAAAATAATATTTATTATTTTTATTGGACCCAAAAAATCCAAAATAATAAACATTAATTATGTTTCTTGGGATTAAATAAATAACCCAATAAATAATTAATGAACCCAAAAATAATTAAACTTTAATTATTTATTTCTTGGGATTTAATTAAATAAATAACCCAATAAATAATTAAGTAATAATTATTTTCTTCTAGTTTAAGTCCCGGTTAATTTTATAATTATTCAAACTGGACCCAGGTCCTAAATAATTAATTAACCAATTAAACCAGAAAATAAATCTCTCTCCATTTATTTTATTCCAGTCTAATAATAAATTAGACTTCCTGAATAAAATAAAACTCTCTTAACTGAGATCAGAATAAAAAAAAACTCTCTCAATTGAGATCATTTTCTCAACCCAAAAATTAATTAGGACTTACGGGCTATTCCGAGGACCAAAAAGACACATCGCCTTGGCTACTAAAATGATCAAAATACCCCTACTATATAAATAGATGTATTTTACATTTTAAATATTTCCTAATATCACCATAAGGAAATGTTGACCCCAAGGACAATGCTGCATTAGCAGAATCTTCGACCTACAAGTGAAAATGACTAAAATACCCCTCTACACATCGCCGTACATTTAGAGAGGAAGAAGTGTATAAACACCTCTCTAAAGACATCTACCATCCTTAGACCTCTAGTCCAATGATCCACGACTTCCTGAAGTGTTTCCGCTTTCCAAGGGAACGACCCTGAAGCAAACATCCAAGTCACGTTTCCTAGGGCCTTGGATATTTAGATCATCCAGACAACCACAAGGGGTGATATGGTGTAGAAACTATCTTATACAAGTCTGTCTTAACTAGCTAGTCACACATACCCAACATATAAGTATGTTGGCCCTCCGATAGAACCTCAACTATAGTATATTAAAACATATGCTTCCAGTTTCGCCAGACCACCAACTCATACTCAAGTCATAGAGTACTAGTCCACGCTGTAGCGTTAATAGTCTAGATTTCTACCATATAGTACTTTTTAGAAACCACTACTACATGTCCTGTTCTACGTATTCGAAATACGCTTATGTCATGAAGTGAGTGGCTTACTCACTGGCTAAAGGTAAGCCATTCCCTATTTGGAATTCACAACATAATAACCTAAACATGATAAGATTCTCATTCTCATCAATCGATTAAGAACAACTGTTTATGTATTTAAATAACCCATGATCTATACCTTATTATGAAAGACCTCAAATCACATGGATCACTTATTCAAATACAATGGGTGTGTTCCAAACGAAATTGTACACAAATAAAGAAAATTATTTCACAAATAATTTTCGACAAATAAATTCTTTTATTAACATATTTGATATTTTTATCAGAAAACTAGTCTAAGAGGGCATATTCCCAACATCGATGGGGGTTTTCTTAATTTTTTCCTTATTAATTTTGGAAATTGAAGTGCAATTTTGTGCAAGGAACCTGGTTTAGTACTATTGATAATGTGCTTCCTTCCCCTCTTGATTCCCCTTGGCCCACCTTTTGAGCATAATTGACACTATAGTGGAATTGCATATTGTACCTTTATAAGGTTGTGTTGATTAGTCTTCCTTTGTTACGTATAATTTTAATATGGGTTCTGGGGCTAAAATACATATGTTTTGATTTGTACAAAATATATGAATTATCAATAGGCATATTGCCCTTGTGCATAGTCGATTAACTATATCACATTTTTTCATTTTCTTTAATGGACTTGTAAATATGTGAACGATGAATTTAGCTTTGTGTAACTCTAACTTACTTGAAGCTTAGATTGTATATTTCATATGTAATTGATTGTGTAGAAACATTGGTGGCCTTTGGGATTTTGCTGTTTTAGCAAAAATGCATCAACTGCTACTTGTGTATATTATGAAAATTGAAGAATTCTCTCCTGAGATTAGAGGATGTGATCCCATTTGATAATCTCCAAGGTGGAACAAAAATAAATATAATATGTTAGGGAAAGTAGAACATAATTGTTCAATTACATTTTCAATTAAATTTAGTGTTTACTTCAACACTTGTTAATCTATGTCAGTTTACATTTTTGTGCAAAGATGTTTTTTTTTTAATCTTTTTTTCAGAGATTTAGCCCCAATTTCCTGAGACTTTGTGATTGATTTATAGATGGAAGAGAAATTCAAGTGTTCTAATTTATTGTGGGATTATGTCTCTGTACATGCAATAAAAAGAAGGCAAAAAAGAAGATTTATTCTATTTGCACAACAACATATACTGGTTTGGTGCCTTAATATCAGAAAAGCTTTGTACAAAGTTAAACGTATTCAATAATATTTTATTTATGGCATTTTGATATGGTTGTTTAACTGATGAAGTATGCTTTATTGTGGAAAGCTAGCATCCTGCTAGAGGATAGAATGACATTTTAGGTGTACTTTTAATGGCTGTAATTGTTCTTTATATTTAAATCCTAAGAAGTACTTTTGGAAGGAGTTGGTTTGAGGTGATTCTCAGGTTGTTGATATTCTTTTTTATTGTAACAAAAATAGGAAATTTCTGTTTTGGACTGCTAGGTGTAGGTATAAGATTGAAGATGGACTGGTTAGTAGATAGATTTGATTACAAAACCTTATGTCTTTCTGAAAGGAAATGCATTCTTTTGTAGATTTTTCACTGGCTGCATATGTTTTTTCAATTGGTAGGGAGGAAGAGTGGAGTTGTATATAGGTTAAAATTAATCCTTTTATATTCCTGTTATGTGTGACACATTTACTTATAATTGTTATACAAGGGTGAGATATGATGACTGGTAAGATGTTGGACCACTAAGCATTTTAGTTTGATTTGTGGTGAATGGCAAAGGATCTTTCTTCTGTCCTTTTTAGTGTAGAGTTCTAATGTCAGGTGTTAAATGGCCTACGCTAGTGGCCAGAATATAATCTCTGGTCCTTTTCTATTTTTCCTAAAGACTTTTTTCAAATGTAATGAAACTTTGAGCTAATCAATATTGTGAACTCATACATTCTTCAACCTATAAAACACTTCTTGTACTTGTTCTTTATTTGTTTTTCCCTTTACTGAAATGTGTAGGATACTTTTTGCTGGAAGTCAAGTGATTAACACTTAATTGATACTGATATAATGCTAGTAATTCTAGTTTAGACAATTCATTTGCAAGTGTTAGTCATGTGCAGTGATTTTGTCAGGACAGTTAATAGTGCGTGAGTTCATTTATTCATATTTTTCCTAGTGATCCCTATGCTTATATTTCCTAAATATTTCTATTCTTATTTTCTTATTTTCCTCTCTGAATATCTCTTTGCAATTTGAATATTCTGGTGATTGCTATTCATATTTTCTTCTCTAAATAATTCTTTGCAATTTTGGTTTTGGCTTATATTTAATGCATTAACTCTAAGATTCAGTTGTTGTTGACACTGGTGAGTTTTCAAACAATTTTCTTTGATTTTCATAACTTGGAATTCTTTTGTTGGAAGCTTACTTTCTTGCCTTATATATGAAGACCTTGTTGTTACATCTAGTTATGGATTTATAGATCAGTAAATTTCCACATCTATTCCTTAATCCTTTCTGTTTGCATGCATATTTGACCCTATATGATTGGCAACAGGGGTTTTATAATAGTATTACTGCAACTATTGATTGACTATCTCTATTAGTTCTTCCTTTTGTACTATTGTATATCCATATTCAGGGTTTGAATTCCTGACCTTGGAACTACTTGTAGTGGTCAAATTAACTTCCTGATATTACTGATATTTTTATTTAATAAGGCCAAGAGTTGTCAATGGGATTGATAAAGAAAACAATGGCCCTGCTACCAATAGGCTTTCAGAAAATATATAATGTGATGATTCCATTATGAGTCAATAGGCTTTCAAAAAATTCCCTGCTGTTATTAGCTTTGCTCTACTATTGAAGAAGAAAGTACAATTTGCTTTTGCAGAATAGTCTAATACTAGTTCCTTCCATTTTTCAGATACTATTTTTAGTTTTTGTGAGGTTTAGTTTACTACTTCTAATCAATTAAGTCATTATTCTGGCTTGAAAACCTTGCAACTTTGTGCTTTGCCAGATAACAAATGTTGCAGTAAAGAATCATTCTACCTCTATTAGAAATAAATTATGCCTGTTTCTAAATTAAAATTTTCTCACATAGTACACAAATTATGTCTATTTCCAAGTTAAAATGAGAATTAAGTTTTTTCTTGATTCTGCTATTTCCTTGAGTTGGTTACTTCTTCAAATCAGCTTCACAATAGCATACTAATGGCATGTCTTAGATCACATATTTCTCTGAGAATTACATCATTTGCAAATGTGTAGTTCCTAGGCATTATTGTACAATTTGATAGCTTTTCCAGAAAAAAAAAATACCAATACAAAGATATCTTCCATTATCTTGGTTGCATTGACTCAAATTATTAAAGTGTAGCATTGCAGAAAAAGTACTGCAAATTGCAAAAAAAAGAATTTAATCTGCAAACACCCCTAAATTAACTTTGAACTGTAAAAAACATGTTGCATCATCAAGTTAGTACAATAATTGAAATGTTAAGTTGCACAAGAGTTTAGAATAGTAATCAAAAGGTGAAAATGATGAAGACTTTGGAGAAGGTATTTTGAATCATTTCTATCATCTGCATACCTCTTATCATACTTTCTAATATTAGTTTAAGTACCAAAAAAAAAAAAATTACTTTTTGCTAATCATTTTTCTTTGCATTCTGGTTCCAACAGTTTATTTTTTCAAAAGATTTTTCTGTAACCTCAATTTCTCTACTTTATCTTTTACTTCTTGTCGATGAAGGCTATGATTATTATAGAGTTAGTGTTGGAGCCAACAATCCTCCGAAATTTAGTAACTAGACCTAAACTATCTTTCTCCAGAGAAGCTCATCCTTTTGAGCTGAACCATCAAGGCCTTTTTTTGTAGTACCAAATTCCTAAGTTGTAGTATTTGTACCATCTTTCTGCATATCATCCTCTTCAGCCCCATCAGCATTCTCATTATTTTCTTGATCAGTAACATCTTTTGATGGTTTTTCTTCTCTCAGTTTAGTGGGAGCTTTAGTTGTATCATCAGATTTAGGAGAACCAACAACATCAGCAATTGGTTCATGATTACCATTTTTAGTAGAGGAATCTTCAACCATGATGCTCTTGAGTTTAAATGCACTGATTAAGTCTTTAGGCTAGTTGCCACAATATCCATCAAATTAAACCCAGAAGGAAAAGCTGAAGCACCACTAAATGACCATAACACTGAGTCTAACTCACATTGCTTCTGGACTTGTATTGTTCTTATACTTTGAATTGTGTTAGGGGCGGGAATTCTCTGCTTCTTCTTCCTACTTAGCTCTTTCTACATCAAAGTCCTTCTTGGATCAATTAAGTCACAAAAGATTAAGAATACAAGGAAATAGTTAGCTAAAAAGGGTTACAGGTACTAGTCAAAAAACCAAGTCCAATCATATGGCAGTGACCATAAGATATGTCACCACTGAACTGATGAATTTCATTTAATTAAAAGATGTGTAACAACAAATGGAAAAAAAGTCATTGTTTATGAGTTTTCAAATTATAATTTTATATCTTTTCTTTCTATTGCAAAGATTATGTTGAAGTATTTGAGAAGGTCTTTTGAATTAATAAGTTTTATTTTTTCTTATTCATTAAATGTTGTATTTCAGTTGTCTTCATACGTGTAACAGTTGTCAATAGGATTGATAATGAAAACAATGGCCATGATGGAGTTGCGAAGAAAAAGAGAGGCCCTACATTCATGACTAAACCTTGGGGGAGGCCAAAATGTTTGAACCACATAGAAGTTGAGTTTGATGAGACAGATGTATCTATTAAAGACAATACTACAAAATTAAATGAGTTTTTAGGAATATTTGTCAGAAATGACAAGGATACTCCTATGGACATCATGGATTGGTGTTTGGTACCAGTAAATAACAAATTGAGAATGATAAATACGATGAAGGTAACAAAATATGAGTTTCAATAACTGCATAACTGTCTACTTTTATGAATCTTTTACTTAAAGGCATTATGTCTACCAACCTTACTCGTGGTTTTTCATGTTTACAAAGTGTTTAATGATTTTTTTTTTTTTTTGCATTTGGCATGTATGTACTCTACCTACTATAGTTTAGAATGTGTACTTTCTAATTTCTACATTTCTACGTACTCTATTCTGATTCTTGAAATTTTTTTTTCCTAATTTCTATGTTTCTTTCAATAACAGAACATATTTAACCTTCCTCCTCGTACTAAAGATTGGGCCTACAAATTTATAGGTAAAAGATGTGGGTGGACATGTTTTGGGTCCTAATTAGTTGCTATTGACAGTGAAGAACATTTGGTTAAACCTTACTCATTGTTGGAGACCATTGGAAATGCTCTTGGCACTAATATTACTTGGCTAAACTCTTTGGTATATTACAAATTCACTTGTACACTCTATCAAAGCCTTTTTTTTATTTATTTAATTAACTTATACAAAATTTTTTGTTATATAGGTGGAAAGAAATGTGAATTGAAGCAACTTCTTGAAGCTGGACCAGACCTTAGTCTACAGCTATTATAGAACATAATACTTTATGGTTTTTGTGCAGATTTATGAAAATTAATAAATTTAGGTTATTTTATAGTGTAAGTACTATTATCTTGTATATTTATTAGTTGATTTTAGGATAGTAATAAATGTATTTTGGTGGTGGATTGAACTTAAATGGAAATTTATAGATATTTTCTTTTCTTTCAATGTAAATTATCGCAAGGGTTAATTAAATTATATTGCAGGGATTAATTGAAATTGGTCTAACATATTAAATTGTTACAATATTCAGAATATTTTGACATTTATACGTCAGGGATATCAAAATAAGATGATATAAAAAAAATGTCATCATTTTAGGAATAATATATCAAACATAAATTATTAGAAAATGTATGATTCCTCACATAAAGATTTGTTACATTAAAATAGATATGTTCCATAACTAAGTGTTAGAAAACAATAATTATTCTGGCATTTATTTATGTTATATTTGAAGCAATTACTAACATTAAAAAATGTCATAAAATAAATAAATTATAATGTATGTAAATATCATTGTAGCTTCATAATGTGACAATATTATATATTAATAAAGATTTAAATATTTGGTCTACTTTAACTTTATTATTACACTAAATGTCATAAAAAAAACTTTATACACACATCTATATATGTTAGTATAGGGTCTTATAGTAATATTTGTTTTTGACATTTATAAATGTCGATGACTTTTCCTAACATCACTTTAAATGACATTATTTTTATGTGTCATAATAGACTAAATGCCAGAAAAATTTCTCTATTAGTGACACATAAAAATATTACTAAAAGGGTAAAATGTTGTAGTGTATATACTTCCACAAATTTTATAAAATATGAATGAGAAATGTGAAGAAATAAAGCTTTCAATATATGATAAATATTTGAATTTCAATTATTGTACATGTAATTTTTCTAATAATTTAATTCATAAATAATTTCGTATATTTAGATTAATTTGATGTTTACGCAAAATATATTAGTTTAAAAGTTAAAAATAAAAGAAAAATGAAATAAAAATTTTAAAATTAAAAAAAGGAGAAGAATATTATAACACCACACTACCTACGTACTCCAAAAGGGGTGGAGATGTTGCCCCATTCTTAGGATAAGGGGTCTTTATTACTAGGTAAATAAAAAGAAAGAAGAAATAATCTAAGTTTAAAACTTATTACAACCCAAAACAATACTTGCACAAGTTTCAAAATAATTAAATGATAACTAAATCTCCCAAGAAACAAATACAATCAAAATAAATCTTCAAAACTTAAGGCAACACAAAACAATTCAACCTTTAAAGTAGGATCAACTTGAAAACATGATATAAAAGGATGGTAAGAAATATTTTTCAGTAAGTCCTGTGTGTGCTCATGACAATTTAAGAAAACTTTTTATGTGTGCAAATTTTAAACAAGTCACAAATAATAGTCTGCAAATTAAGAAACTCATTTTTAAATATTGAGTGGTATTTTTTCAACTTTTACAAAATAAAATGTATAACTTGTAAAGAAATAAACCACTCAAACAAAATTGACTATAAAACCTTATATTATAGTCAAGGCCATAAAACTCTGTACCATAACCGCGTACTGTGAAACCTTACGTCACAATATAAGTGGGTGATCGGCCTATTGGATGAGATACTTCTATATCTCTATACCATAACTTACCGGTTGTCCATTTTAGAAAAGAAACAGTCCATATGGACTGAGTTGCTAGTATGAACTGGCCTGACTAACTAGAACTGTCATCTTATCCAGAAAGAGTTTATCTTTCAATGGAGGCCTCCACCGAGAGACTTACCCTATCCTTCCAAGGTTAGCTATAATCAGCCTACCCTTATTAAGTACTTAACGTTATGTTTACCCCACTTGGGAGCAATTTAACAAAATGCATTACCTTAAACTTGCAATTATGGTTCTGAAAAGTCTAAGTTTAAAATTTGATTTAAGAAAATTTAACATCTTGTTTTGGAAAACCTTTGCTTGCTTAAAACTATTTTGTTTTGATATAGAAAATGCAGAATATCCATAATTGCAACTCAAATAATAACTTTACAGTAAACATCACATTTGACTTGTAGAAGCACTTTAGTTCAGCAAACAGTTTATGTAAGGATTTACTTGATCTCTTGATCTCACAGATTAAAAATCTTCCAAGTCTTGTTCAAGGCAACCTAACCCCGTGTTGGATAAACGTAGGGTACATGTCACTATTGATTCGCAACTAAGCAACAAACTGCATAGATATAAATAACTCCAAAACTCTAAATATCCATGCCCATATATTCAACCCCAACATTAACAACACTAAAAAATGATAGCAGTGGTTTAGGAGTCCTAAAATTAATTGATATGAAAATATTCTAGAGCTTAGTATTAATATTATTATAAAAATAACTTGGTATTACAATAACATAAGTAAGTGACATAAGCACTAAATAAGTACAATAATATAATATTGTCAAAACATATTAAAAGGAGGACTAATAATACTGTAGATAGTAGTAATATTGCTAAAAGGATAATAATAATAATACGATTCTAGTAGTAGTAGTAGTAGTAGTAGTAGTAGTAAAAATAATGATAATAATTTTAGTATCAATAGCAATGATAATATTACTATTAATAATTAAAAGTAGTAATAAATTTATTTTTAATAAATAAAGTAACAATTGAACAAGTAGAGATAATAACAACATCTATTCAGCAAAAGTAGTATTTTTAATACCAACATTAATTCCTACAAAGGCAATAATAGTTATTGATGGCAATATCAACAATATTAAGGCAACAACAATAATTAAAATCTCCCACAGCAATCACATCATCTCATGCTTTAATATCATAAAACTCTATTCTATATCTTCTAACAAGCATGTCATAATCTCACGATTAAACCATAATTCCCTCATATCACCCCCGCATTAAAAATCATGATCTATAAGTAATTTATAAAGCAGTCATAATGCATATATCAACCTTTATATCATAAAACCTCATACACCATAAATATCCTCCTCAACATTACTAGATCATCATAAATCACACCAACTCTCCTATTTTGACATCATCCTACACAACTTGATTGCCTTAGTGAGCACCTTTGAGAGACAACTAGTTTGAAGAGGTTCATCCATGTCTATCAATAATGTCGGCCAAAAGCAGATTGAGAAGAATACTAAGAAAAAGAATAAAAGAGAAGCAAACAGAGAACATGAAATGATGTCTTGGACTTGGTTTACCTTTTTGTTCTTCTTGGCTCAAAAGAAGAATGCTTAGAAAAAGGTCTTTGATTGATTTGGTGTTATAGATTGTGTTAAAGAAGAAAGTAAATTGTATTATAGTTGATTTGAAGGTTTTAGAGTGGTTTAGTGTGGTTAAATGTGGCTAGAGAGTTGAAGAAAGGTAGTGTGTATTCTTGGTGTTCATGAGAGATCAAGAGAGAAATTTTGAGGAAGGTGAGAGTGTTCTTGGATTGGTGATGGCCGAATGGCCTTGTTTTGTGTGATGATTTAGTCTTAACTAGGTGTGAGGGATTCTATGTGTTGTTCAAATTTGAATTTTGAAGGATGGTTGAGGAAATGGTGGAGATTCCTGAGGTAAGGTGTTTCTAATGGTGTCCAACCTTTGAAGGTTTTCAACTCTTCAATGGAGGTTCCCTTGGTTATCTAAAATATAGAAATAAAATGGGGAATGCTATATGTTCTAGAGATGGCCGAAATTCCTAGCAAGGTAAGCAAAAAATTATGGCTTAATTGAATCGTTTGGTTGCTAGATTGTTAAGTGTTTGATGGAGCAAAGTATGGGTTTTAATTTTTAAACTCAAAATATTTTGAATTGAGAGAAGTTATGAGAGATTTGAGGTGCTTTAATGGAGCTTGATGGCTATGGCTGAATGAAGAAGAAAGAATGTTTAACTTTGTACAATGGTGTGGCTGAAAGTTGTGAGAGAACGATGAAGAAGAAAAGCTAGCTTAAAATGGTAATATGGCTGGAAAAATTCTGGTTGTTAGTTGAAAGGAATGATAAAATCTTGGAAGGTTTGTTGGGCAAAATTCAAAGTATTTTGAAATGATTTTGCAACTACAAAGTAGGAGCATCTCAAGGTCCTTCAATGGAGATTTTCCAGCCACCAACTTAATGAAGAACAAGAACTACTGAAGAGCTAGTTCTTGGTGTTGAATGCTCAAAGGTTTCTTGGTTAAATAGTCTTCAAGCTTGCTGGAATTTTGCTGGTTGAATGAGCTAAGTGTGGTCCGAATTTCTCCAAGGATTTTCCAGCTTTTGCTTCCCCAAAGAGTTGTTTGTTTTGCAAAGCAAGAAATGATAATTAAGTTGCCTAGTTTCGTGAGTTAACCAAGGAAAAGAACCAAAAGATTTTCCAACTTTTCCACCATAAACAAGAATAACAAAAATGAACTTCTTAGGAGAGAAAATTGGTGATTCAATTTTGGAAATCAAAACATTCCTCTAACTCTCCTATTTTCCTCGTATGTTTCAGTCAAGTGTTTCCAAAAGGCTGGAATTTTAATTTTAAAATCCAAGACCATAAGTATTTAAAACAATATAAGAAAAGTAAAAGAATTCAAGAATATTTTCGAATTCAAATATGTTAAGATGTGGCCTACAAAAATAATAGAGACTAAAACTCTTCTAGATTTCCTTTGGGACAAAATCACATGGTTAGAAAATTACCATTGTGATTTCTCAAGACAACATTCCTAGATTCATGGAATGCAAGAAATAAAATTCAAATATTTGTTATGATAATAAAAAATAATTATTAGTTGATGGGATTTAAACTTAAGACCTTAAGAATTAACCACAAAGTTCTAACCACTTTACCACATTAATTCTTATTTTCTATTTTTCCAATTTAATTCCTTCCTCTCTAGATCCTAAGCTTCTCCTTCTCTCATCTCTAAGTAAAATTTGTTAATTTCCCCAACACTCTTCATGTACATATAATTCATAGAGACCACATATAAACAATTATAAAATACACAAATTCATCCAGAAAATATATGTTCGTGCAATATGTCATGAAATGCATCCCTTTTCTCTAATCCTAGGGTAGTCGTAGGTAAGGTTTTACAGACACTCTTATCTAATCAATAAATATTAATATATAAGAGTATGAATTTATGTTAGAAGGATGTAGATTTAACTTTCCTCTAATTCTTAATAGTTAAATATACTATTGTTTTACTTGCATGTAGATATATATGTAGGTCCAAATCGCCTAAACCAAACTAATGCAACTCAGCTCAGCTTAAAAAACTAACCCAAATCAAACCAAATAGTTTTTTTCTTTTTTTTTTTTAATGGTTAGTTTGGTTTCAATTTGAAATCAAAAATTGATTCAATTTGAAATATGTTTCAAAACAAACCAAATCAAACCAGATATAATGTGTTTTTATAAACACTAGCACCTGCTTTTGAAGGCCAGACTATCTCAAAAGTTTGTCATTACTAATTAAAAGTTTATTATATGAATGCTGATTATTCGAGGACACTTTTAAATATCTAAAATTTAAATTTAAAAAATACTCAAAAATTAGTAATACAATTATTAATTTTAAATTTCGTTATAAAATTTTCAAGAGAGCTTTTTTTTCAAATGTTGAAGTAACACATTTATATATGATTGAAATATGCTTGACTTGTTTTTAAATACATGCTTAGAAGTCATTTATTCAAACTTATTCTATTGTATTATATTCAGTGATTTGTTTATTATGTTAATGTTTATTTAATGAGATTCTTATACTACAGTCTATAATATGTTTTATATCGAATTACATTAAGAGCACATCAAATATTGTTGAGCAATTTTTTCTATAAAACTTTTGTCAATTTAATATAGTTGTATTTTATTCTTAAATTTTAAATGTAGAGAAGGCACTATATGTATCTATAATTTTAAATAATATAATATTATTACTTGTTTTGTTAAATGCTAATTTTTTTAATAGCTATTTGTCCAAACCAAACCAATTGAAACTACATTCAATGGATTGAAGTTTTAAATTATTTTGTTTGAATTTAAAATTTCTACACTGAAATTATTAGTTTGATTTCAAAAATAACTAAACCAATCAGATCTTTCATTAATATTTAACGAAATTAATGTCAATTCATATAATTATATCTAAAATATAACAAAATTTTCATTTGTTATGTAATTGGTCACCAACATATCAAAATCGATAACAAAAAAACACATTATATCTCAGTTAAAATAATGAGTTAGTGTAACACCCCACACCCTAGGTACCTAGATATGGCAGGATGTCGCCCCGTCCAAAAGACCAAGGGTCTTTATAATGAGGTACAAAATAAACGAAAACTGCTAAATAAAATTAAAAGAATAATTTCATTACATTCGAAAGCAAAACTTATACAAGTTTGCAAAATCAAAACTAACAAGCGTCTCTTGAAATAAAATTCAAAACACAACTAAAGAAATAAGTTGGAGCTCAACCCTAGCTTCGCCCCGCTCACTGAAAGTAATCCCCTGAAATCATGATATAAAATGTGTGAAATTGACATCTCAGTAAGTCCCGTGTGTGCAAATGTTAATTATAACCATTTCATGTATGCAGGTTTATCAAAACCACAAGATCGTGTTTGCAAGCCAATTTCATCAATAACAGTCATACAAAGGAGCCTTGCTCAATCAATCCAAAATAATTCACAATAAATCACTATTTCATCACATTCACGATTCATTAAATAGGGATTAACAAATGATTCAACAATATAGTAACATAATCCATATCTTGGTTACCACCATGATAGCTTCCCAATGTATTCTTTCAACAAAAGGCAGTAGGGAATTCACCCACTATGTGAGATACTGCTCCATCTCTACACCCAACATTCCGATTGTCCAATCCGAATCAACAATGTCCACATGGACCAATATGCTAGCTCGGACCGACCTGACTAAGTAATACTGTCGCCTCTCCAAGTTGAGTTCATCTTCTGGAGGTGGCCACCTACCAGAAGACTCGCTCTTACTCTTCAAAACTAGTACTACTAGCCTACCCCCACTGAGTACTCAACACTCCCCGAATAAGGGTAGAATTATTTTCCCTTTTCCGAAAGTCTTTAATTAATTTGATTGCAAAACGTGATTTTTCGTAATAACGTTTTCAAATCGTTTGACAATGGTTTAAGAAATTATTTTTGAAGTTGAACAATTAAAATTTAGCAAATTCGTTTTGAAAATAAACATCCACGTTTCCAATCCAAGTCTCACAACAATCCAACATAACTCATCATTTTTAGTCAAGGCTCAATCCTTGTGTCAAAACATCACGTTGACATCAATTCCAAATAACATTACAAAAATTGCTTGCAAACAAGTATCATTTATCAAAACAGTTATACAGGGACTTACCTGAATATACCCAACAATTAACCACAGCAATGTTCATCCCCTCTTTCACTTTCTTCCTTATCTAAAATCAACGATTCTATAATTAGGACCCAAAGGTTATTCCACTATCATCATACATCATGAATCCGAATGATCATATTAACCCTCTGAGTCATTTATGGTAACTAGATAGACTATTTCATTAAATCATAACCATAGCTACCTATGATCATACATCTCATCATTATGCATGCTTATAGATAAATCAAACCATCTACATAACGACTTCCATACTCAATTATGATTAACTTCCTTTATGAACTCTAATTGCATCAAAAGATCTCATCTTTGCTCCACATACACAAGATCTAGACCATCATGACAATATTTATCCATGTTTAATGCTATATATGCGTAGTTCATCATATTGCACTATTAAACTCACCAATCTAATCAAATCATGCTTCCATGCTAGGCTTCATGCATATTATTCCCTCCATACATTCCATCCTAATCTAATTCAGAGGGGTTAAACCTCAATTACCTCTTAAGCGGCACAACAAGAGTAAAGGTGGTGCCTTTGGTGTTTGCTTAGGTTCGCTTGCGGGAGAGAGTCAATTGCTTCCCTTTTGGCTTCCTTAGTTCGAAGGTCACTAGAGATAGGGTAAATCAGTCCCTTCTGATCGAGATTTAGGAGAAGAATTGAAGAGGAGTTGATGAGAAGTTGAGGAGTTGCTTACCTTAGAGTTGGTTTTTAGCTTTGATGGAGTTTTGGTTGCTGTTTTAACCTAGCTGTGGAGGAGGGTTGGCGGTTAGAATTTCTGAGCAGAGGAGGTGTTTAGGGTTTGTTCGAGGCTGTTTAATGAAGGAGATAGGTTAAGCTGAGGTGCTTTAGGGTTTAGGTGTTTGAAGAAGTTTTGGTCTTGCTAGGGTTCCTTGATCACAAGAGAAAATTATTCAGCTTTGGTGTTCCCTATGGCTACCGAAATAAATGAGGGGAATTAGGGTTGATTGCTGCTGTTTTTGAGAAGTTGAGGGTGCCGAGATTCTGGACAAAAAAAAAGAAGAAAAATCTGATTGGTTTTGGGTTCCTATAATAGCGAAAATAGGAAAGGAAGAATGGGCCTTTGTGCAGCTGTTTTTCTGCTTGATAGCTAGGGAACTTTTGTGCAGATTTTGTGCTGTAATTTATGGGTGAATTATGGCTAAAGGTGGCCACAAATCTGGAGGAAAAGGTGAAGGAAAGATGCTAATTCTCTGGCTGCTTCTTGGACGAGATTAGGAAGGGAAAGATTAGGGTTTTATGTAGCTGTTTTTGCTGGGCTGTTAGAGGGGGTTTTGGTACAGGCTTTGGGCTAGAAATTTAATGAGTATGTGTATGTGTGTGTGAACAGTGACGAAATTTTGGAGGTAATGGAGCTGAAATTCTAGTTTCCTTTTGGTTGAAATCAAGTCCTAATTGGTTAGGATTTTCTTGGCCAATCCTAGTTAGGTTTTGGGAGTGTTTTAGGTAAGTTGTTTTTACCCTAAAGTGGCGGCTGCTAAGAGGGAGTTTTTCTAGAAAACCCTAGGGAGGAATTAGATTATCTATATAGGGAATAGATTAATTAATCCCCTACCTTAATTTGAGCACTTTTTAAACAGCCATTAACAGCTATTTGGTAAGGAAATTTCTGGTTTCCTAATCCTTGAACTACTGAATTTTCCCCTTACTTTTTCCCCTTTAATATTTCGAAACTCTTGCTTAATCTAAGGGCCAAACATCTCATTTAAATCAGCTCTTGGCCTTCTATTTTCTAAAAAAAAAAAAAAATTATGCTAGAATATTAGAATCAGAATTTTAATTTACTAATTTATAAAATAATTTTCAGGATAAAGCACACCCCAAATTTTTAAGAAATTGGTTTCCAAAACCTTAAGAATTTCGTCCAAGGCTAGGGAAAATTAGGGTAGAAGGCAAATAAAAGAAAGGAAAGAATTTGAGATAACTAGGATAAGCCCACCAAAAAACACACACCAAGCTCTATCCACTAAGCCACCTTAATTCTTGGCATATATTCTCTTAATATATTCCTTTAATACTTATTCACTTACTCCACCCTTTTTTCTAATAAACCCCCTTCAATAAAATAAAACTCTACTACCACAACTCTTCAAGAGCAAATTAATTCAAGCAACAACAAATTAATATTTTCATGAAAAATAATTCAAATCATCAAATGTGGTATAATTAAATATGACATGCATGACTTTTCCCCCACTTACCAAAGACGGTCTAACATGAGGTATTACAGTTAGTGTTAAGAGTATGTAAAAAAGGGGAAGGAGAAAAAATAAAAAGAAAACTATTAATCCTTGAAATAATGGGTTGAAATGGCTATTATGCCTTGGCATGTCATTATGTGCAAAGTTTTAGAAAAAAAATGACAAAAAGGTGGCAAGAAGAACCGCTAAGATGCAAAAAAGGCAATAATTGGGCAGCAACTCAATCAAACTGAGTTTTGCAATTCAATTGAAAAAAAAATAATTTATGTAATTTTAAATTATAAAAATGATCATTTATTCATCAAATATTATATCCTTTCATTAGTTTTACTTCAATTAATTCAAGTTCTTTCTCAATTCAAATTAATTTTCTTAAATAGATCATTGTCCAAATACACATAGACAAGGGGAAAAAAATTAAGGGATATATAGGAGATTGAAAAAAAAAAAAAAGGCATTTTTATCCTAAATGATTGAGACAAGATGGCACCTTGACCTTATATCTACTAATGGCATTTGATTGACATGAGCACCTATGCTTGGGCTGTAAGCGGGAACAAGCTCTTCTTAATCCAAATCAAAACTTCAATTTAAATTAATATTAATTTAAATAATTTTCATTTTACTCACAACACATCATGTAAAATCCCACCGAAGACTACTCTATAATTAGAGGGAAGGGTTGTATTTCATAGCATATTGCATGACTATACATATACTAGGGGAAATTGTGTATTTTTAAATTGCTATATGTGGCCTTTATAATTTATTTATGCTAGATGAGTGTTGGGGACAATTAGGAAATTTTGCTTAGAGATGAGACAAGAAGAGACTTAGGTTGTAGAAGAGAAGAGAACTAGGTTGGAAAAATAAGAATAATAATTAATGTGATTAAATGGATAGAGCTTTGTGGTTAATTCTTAAGGTCTTGAATTCAAATCCCATCAACTAAATATTATTTTTAATTATCCTAACTAATATTTGAATTTTATTTCTTGCATTCCATGAAACTTTGAGAGACGCAATGCTAATATTCTAACCATGTCATTTTGTTCTAAAGAAAATCTAGAGGAATTTTAATCTCCATTATTTTAGCAACACATGTTCTAGCATATTTGAATTTAAAATATTCTTATTTATTGAATTCTTTTAATTTTCTTATAAAATATTTTAGATTATCGTGGATTTAGAATTTTTTTAAAAAAATTCCAGCTCTTGGAGATCATTTGGTCGAAACATAGGAGGATTAATATTGATGTTTGTTTTTCAAATTAAATCACCAAATTATTTACCTTCTTGTTATGGTAAAAAAGCTGAAAAATTAACTCTAGTTCTTCTTCCTAACTTGTTTTTGAAAATGGGCAGTTTGAGCACTATTTCTTCTTTGCAAATCAAGCACACCCTTTTTGTGTGCAAAAGCTAAAGCAAGCATGAGGATTTCGAACCTTTCATAGGTTGTCTAAACCAGAAAATTTCCAACAAACAAGTGAATGCCTTAGTTAAGAAACTTTGGGTATTCAACACCATGAATTAGTTCTTTCATGGTTCTTATTCTTCTTCAAAGTAATGGCTAGAAAAATCACTATTAAAAGACCTTGAGATACTCCTATTTAATAGCTGAAAACCAATTCAAAATGTTTTGAATTTTAGCTAACAATCCTTCTAAATCTTATCATTTCTTCTAGCTAGATAACCTGAATTTTCCCCCATCTTTTCCAATTTTCAATTAGCTAGCATTTTTCTTTATTCCTTCTTCAATTCTTCTTCAATTCTCCATCATTATTTTCGGCCATACTAGGTTCCTAGTTGAATATCTTTTCTTCTTCACCAACCATGGCCAACAAAACTCTATTAAAGCACCTCAAACCTCTCATAGTTTCTCTTTATTCAAAATACTTTGAATTTGAAAATTAAATTCCACATTTTGATCCATAAAACACTCACCTATCTAGTAACCAATTCTACCAAACCAAACCAGAAATTTTGCACAAATTCCACAAGAAATTTCAGCCACCACCACCAAGAACACTCTCCCACTTCTTCTAATTTTCTCTTCTACTCTCTCAATAACACCAAGAACACACTACTCTCTTTCAACCATTTAGTCACTTCAAAACATCTCAAACCACTCTAAAACCTTCAAATCAATTAGAGTGCATCCTGTTCTTTCCTTTGGTACACTTTATAATACTAAAGTTCTACCTTCATTCGGATCAAACAAGCACTTTTCTTACCAAGTCAAGAAGAACACCATAAGGTAAACCAAGTCCAAACATCTTCTTTCTTCTTCTTTTCTTTACTTTAATTTCTTCGTACTCTCTTCTCAATCTCTCTCTCTTGGCCGAATTTATTGGTGGCCAACGTTGGCCTTCTTCAAACCTTGGTCTCTCAAAGGACCCACCAAGGCATTCAAGGCTCTTTAATTGTTAAAACGACATCTTCAACTTAAAACGATCATCAAACAAGTATTTTGTCCTAAACTCCCTTATTTATTTTCGAACTCAAGATTAATAGGATGACAACTTATAGAAGTATTGGTATGATGGTTAATGATATAGTGGTGTTGGGGAAGATAAATGCATGTTTATATAATATGGATGGTTATATGATATGTAGGTTGAGATATGTATTAGGACTGTTCTATGAGGTATATTTAGATCTTGATTTTAATATGAGATTATAATTTGTGAATTGGGTCTATATGGCACTAGTATGAGACGATATGGTAGATAATGGAGATTGTTGCTATTATTATTTTTGCTAATGCTTTAATTGTTAATCTTGCCATCAATTTCCATGCAGACATTTATTTTGCTATTGATACTACTTTTGCTATGGAAAAAATATTATTATTATTATCCTACTTGTATAATTATTACTTTATTTATTAATAATAAAATTATTACTACTTTTAATTATTAATAGAATACTATTGTTACTTTTGATACTTAAGATTCTAGATCGAGGTATCAAGACCCTTCGAAATAAGCAGATACGGATGGTAAAGGTGTTATGGGAGCATCATGGCACGCAAGATGCCACGTAGGAGACGGAGGAGTGGTTGAAGCGGAAATATCCTGACTTGAAATAAGGTACACACTGAATTTCAGGATGAAATTCCTCTAAGGATGGGAGGATGTAAAACCCCACCTAAGACTACCTTAGAATTACAGAGAAGGGTCGCATTCCATGGCATATTGCATGAATATACATATAATGGGGGAAATTATGTATTTTTAAATTGCTATATGTGGCTTTTATAATTTATTTATGCTAGATCAATGTTAGGGATAATTAGGGAATTTTTCTTAGAGATGAGATAAGAAGAGACTTAGGTTGTAGAAGAGAAGATAACTAGTTGGAAAAATAAGAACAATGATTAATGTGGTTAAGTGGATAGAGTTTTGTGGTTACTTCATAAGGTATTAAGTTCAAATCCCATCAACTAAGTATTATTTTTAATTATCATAACTAATATTTGAATTTTATTTCTTACATTCCATGAAATTAGGAATGTTGTTTTGGAGAGATACAATGGTAATATTCTAACCATGTGATCTTGTCCTAAAAAAAATTTAGAAGAATTTTAATCTCCATTATTTTAGCAACCCATGTCCGAGCATATTTGAATTTAAAATATTCTTGTTTCTTGAATTCTTTTAATTTTCTTATAAAATATTTTAGATTATCTTGGATTTGGAATTTTTTAAAAAAAAATTCCACCTCTTGGAGATCATTTGGCCAAAACATAGGAGGATTAATAGTGAGGTTTGTTTTTCAAATTAAATCACCAAATTATTTACCTAATGAACTACATTTTAGTTGTTCTTGTTATGGTAAAAAAGCTGAAAATTAACTCTAGTTCTTCTTCCTAACTTGTTTTCGAAAATGGACAGCTTGGGCACCATTTCTTCTTTGCAAATCAAGCACTCCCTTTTTGTGTGCAAAAGCTAAAGCAAGCATGAAAATTTCGAACCTTTCATAGCTTGTCTAAATCAGAAAATTTCCAGCAAACAAGTAAATACCTTAGTCAAGAAACTTTGGGTATTTAACGTCATGAATTAGTTCTTTCATGGTTCTTATTCTTTTTAAAAGTAATAGCTGGAAAAATCACCATTAAAAGACCTTGAGATACTCCTATTTAATAGTTGAAAACCAATTCCAAAATGTTTTGAATTTTAGCTAACAATCCTCCTAAATTTTATCATTTCTTCTAGCTAGATAACTATAATTTTTTTTCAACTTTTCCAATTTTCAATTAGCTAGTATTTCTCTTCATTTCTTCTTCAATTCTTCTTCACTTCTCCATCATTATTTTCGGCCATACTAGGTACATAGCTGAACATCTTTTCTTCTTTACCAACCATGGCCAACAAAACTTCATTAAAGCACCTCAAACCTCTCCTAGTTTCTCTCCATTCAACATACTTTGAATTTGAAAATTAAATTTCACATTTTTCTCCGTCAAACACTCACCTATCTAGCAATCAATTCTATCAAACCGAACCAGAAATTCTGCACACATTCCATAAGGAATTTCGGCCACCACCACCAAGAACATTCTCCCACTTCTTCTAATTTTCTCTTCTACTCTCTCAAGAACACCAAGAACACAAACTACTCTCCTTCAACTATTTAGTCACTTCTAAACATCTCAAACCACTCTAAAGCCTTCAAATCAATTAGAGTGCAACCTGTTCTTTCCTTTGGTACACTTTATAACACCAAAACAACTAAAATTCTACCTTCATTCCAATTAAACAAGCAATTTTCTTATCAAATCAAGATGAACACCATAAGATAAATCAGGTCCAAACATCTTTCTTCTTCTTCTTCTTCTTCTTTGCTTTAATTGCTTCATACTCTCTTCTCAATCTCTCTCTCTCTTGGCCGAATTTATTGGTGGCCAATGTCAGCCTTCTTCAAACCTTGGTCTCTCAAAAGACTCGTCAAGACATTCAAGGCTCTTCAATCGTCAAAACAACATCTTCAACTTAAAACGTTCATCAAATTTTGTCCTAAACTCCCTTATTTGTTTTTGAACTCAAGATTAATAGGATGACAACTTATAGAAGTATTGGTATGATGGTTGATGATCTAGTGCTGTTGGGGAAGATAAATGCATGTTTATATAATATGGATGATTTTGTAATATGTAGGTTGAGATATTCATTAGGACTATTCTATGAGGTATATTTAGATCTTGATTTTAATATGAGGTTATGATTTGTGAATTGGGTCTATATGACACTAGCATGATATGATATGGTGGATAATGGAGATTGTTGCTATTATTATTTTTGCTAATTCTTTAATTGTTAATCTTGCCATCAATTGCTATTGATACTACTTTTGCCGTGGAAAAAATATTATTATCATCCTACTTGTATGATTACTACTTTATTTATTAATAGCAAAATTATTACTACTTTTAATTATTAACAGTAATATTATTGTTACTTTTGATATTTAAATCGCTATCATTACTTTTATTATTAACATTACTACTAATATTATTATTTTTAATAATACTATTATTATTAATATTATAAGTACTATTATTAGCATTGCTATTTTTAATTATCACCAATATTATTAATATTACTAATATTATTATTACTAAACATCAACATTTTATAGAAATATTAATAAATGTATTATTATTACTATTATTATCGTTATTAGCCATGTCATTTTTATTTAATGATACTATTATTAATATTAATATAACAAATATTATTATTGTTATTAAACATTATTATTTTTCTTTAAAAAATATATATGAATATATACATAATAATATCACCATTACTATTTATATTATTATTTTTATTATCCTTGTATCAATATTATTATTTATAAAATTATCAATATTTTTATCAATACTTTTGACAATGTTATTATTTTTAGTTGTACCCAATTAATACTTATGCCACTCACTTATGTTACTATAATTTCAAATTATTCTTATATTAATGTTAACCTCTAAAATATTTTATCAAGTAATTTTAGAACTCCTAAACCATTAATATCAAATTTGAGTGTTTTTTATTGATCATGTGTATGTAAAATTGGGAGTTATTTGTACCTATGCAATTTTGTTGCTTGGTTGTGCACCAATAGTGACATATACCCTGTGTTTATCCTAGGTAGGGTTAGGTTGCCTTGAGGAAGACTTGGAGGATTATTTTCAAAATGAAATCAAGAGATCAAACTAAGTCATTGCATAAAGATATTTGTTGAATAAAAGCGCTTCTGCAAGTCAAATGTGTAGATTACCATGGAAGATGTATTTTGGGGTGCAATTATAGATAATTTATTCCTTATGCTAAAATAAAATAATTTGTAGTTAAGCAAACAATTTCTCAAGCAAAGTAATAAAATTTTCTTAAACCAATTTTTATCTAAGATTGTCTGAAAATCACAATTGGTATTTCAAAAAAAAAAAAACACTTTATTGATTTTACATTTTTCAAGTGGGATAAACATAACATTGAGTATTCAATAAGGGTAGATTACTAGGATTATTCTTTGAAGGGTAGGGATACGTCTCGCAGTAGGTGGCCATGTTGGATTGTATGCCCTCTTAGACTAGGTTTCTGATGTAAAATCGAATATTTTAATAAAAGAATTTATTTTCAGAAATTGTTTGTAAATTTACTTTTTGTTTGTGTACGATTTTCGTTTGAAACAGACTCATTGTGTTTAAATAAGTGATCCATGTGAATGGTGGTCTTTCACAGTAAGGTATGGATCATGAGTTATTTAACACATACACATTTGTTCTTAACCTATTGATAAGACTGGGAACCTCATTATACTTAGGTTATTATGTTATGAATTCCAAATGGGGAATGGCTTACCTTTAGCCAGTGAGTAGTCCACTCACTTCATGACATAAGAGTATTTCGAATACGTAAGACAGGACCTGTAGTAATGGTTTCTAAAAGTACTATATAATAGAAACCTAGATTACTACTGCTACAGCGTGGACTAGTACTCTACGACTTGAGTATGAGTTGGTGGTCTGACGAAGTTGGAAGCATATGCTTTGATATACTATAGTTGAGGTTCTATAGTAGAACCAATATACTTGTGTATTGGGTATATGTAACTAGTTAGTTAAGATAGATTTGTACAAGATAGTTTCTGCACTATATCGCCCCTTGTGGTTGTCCGAATGGTCTAAAATGTCCAGGGCCCTTGGAAACATGATTTGGATGTTTCCTTTAGGGTAGTTCCCTTGGAAAGCGAAAACACTCCAGGAAGTTGTGGATCATTGGACTAGAAACCTAAGGATGGTAGATGTCATTTAGAGGGGTGTTAGTACACTTCTTCCACGCTAAATGTACGGCGATGTGTAGAGGGGTATTTTAGCCATTTCACCTGTAGGTCGGAGATTTTGCTAATGCAGCATTGTCCTTGGGGTCAATATTTCCTTATGGTGATATTAGGAAATATTTAAAATGTAAAATACAGTTATTTATATAGTAGGGGTATTTTGGTCATTTTAGCAGCCAAGGTGATGTGTTTTTTTGGTCCTCGGAATAGTCCATAAGTCCTAACTAATTTTGGATTGAGGAATTGGTCTCAGTTCAAGAGGATTTTATTTTATTTTATTTTATTCAGGATGTCTAATTTATTATTAGATTGGAATAAAATAAACAAATAAAAAAAATTAGGAGATGAGAGAAATTAATTATCTGGTTTAATTGGTTAATTAATTATTCAGGGTTTAAGTCCAGTATGAATAATTAAGAAATTAACCTGGGTTTAAACTATGAGAAATAATTAATGTTTAATTATTTATTGGGTTATTTATATAAGCCCAAGAAATAAATAATTAAAGATTAATTATTATGATTCATTTGGGCTCATTAATTATTTATTGGGTTATTTATATAAGTCCAGGAAATAAATAATTAATATTTATTATTTTAGACTTTTTGGGTCCAAGAGAAATAATAAATATTATTTTGGTCTAATAGCTTGGACCGTAGGGTTTTTTCCAGATACGGTTAAGAAGAGTTTAGGGTTAAGCCAAACTGATTCTCATGATAACATCCGAGTGTTTTGAAATATGATATCCGAGGGATATGTTTATCAGAGATTGAGAGACCTAATTTTGGCTGACCAATAAACAAGTCTCTGGAAAAGAAAAACCCTAATCTCCCCTAACTAACAGAGACTCACGTCTCTCTCTCTGTCTCTCACGCCTCCCTCTTATATGTTTTCTCTTTGGAGCTTTGCTAACCAATAGCAAGAGAACCAAGGAGATTTGAGACCGTTCCTCTTCACTGTTGTGTTCACCGACTAGAGGTTGGGCAGAGGAATATTCTGAGAGTTGAAAGGCTTGGCGTTCATGCAAACAAGGCGAAGTAGGAGGCTAGCAGGTTTTCAACCGGAAGCTTCTTCAAGTGGGCAAGGCGAAGCGATTCCCGTCGTTTAATCCACTTCTACTCAACCTAATAGGCTTAAGGAGTGCAAATGTATAATCTTCACATTTCCGTGTGGCCTTTAAAGCTTGCGATTTTTTTTCCTCTATTTTTTTTTTGGTCATTGCATGCTTTCCCTGTTTTCCCGTCCCTCAGGGCACCTCTGAGAAGTGAACTCTGCTTGGACAAGACGCAATTCTGGTTGGTTAGGCCGGTCCGAGTTAGCAGCACAATTTAGGTGGACTGTTTATTTTCGGAGTGGATAATTGGTAAGTTTAGGTGCAGAGATGGAAGAGTATCTCACCCAATGGACCAATCACCCACTTGTATTGTGATGTAGGGTTTCACAGTTCACGGTCATGATGCAAGGTTTCATGGCCATGATTATGATGCAAGGTTTTGTAGTCAATTTTATTTGAACGGTTTATTTCTTTACAAATTAAGCAGTTTTATTTTACAAATGTTGATAAAACGCCATTCAATGTTCAAAGATAAATTTTTGGACTTGCAGATTTTTTATTGTGACTTGTTCAAATTTTACATACATGAAATGGTTTCTTAAACTATCATGAGTACACACGGGATTTATTGAGAAATATTTCTCATCACCTTTTTTGTATCATGTCTTCAGGTCGATCCTGCTTCGAAGGTTTTACTTATGTCGCATGAGCTTAGAAGATTTATTTTGGTATATTTATTTGTTGGAGATTTTAGTTACCTTCTATTTGTTTTAAGGCTTGTGTAAGCATTATTTTGGGATTATAATAAATTTATTAAAAAGTTATTTTTTTTCTCTATTTTCTATTACCTAGTTATAAAGACCTCCTTATCATAAGGATGGGGTGACATCCCCACTCCTTTTGGGATATGTAGGTAGTGGAGTGTTACCCATTATATTTTTTTTCTCTTATTAATAATTTGGCCACATATTTAATAATATTTTATTAAATTTTAACAAATTCATATCAATTCAATCTTTATTCAAGTACAACTAGACTATTACGGGAAGTGGGGAAATTACTAGTTACAACTTAAAAGCTTCTAAGCTTGTGCGGCATATGTGCAAAATTCATGGATATTTTGAGGAATAAAAAATAACTTCCACTTGAGAAATGCAATATCATTTCATTACGAAGGGGAAAAAAAGAGAGATTTCCCTGATGCTACACTCTTATTTCTTCAAATCTAATAGATAGACGCACATCATACAAAGTGACTTATTTGAGTTGAAATACAAGACAATTCGTCATGTTTAGTAATTTAAAATTTATAAAAATAATATAAAATTAGTGATTAGAAAGCAAATTTTAGATTTGTCAATATTTTTTTTAAAAATTGGTAGAAGTAGTAAAATAGAAAAATATTACACAAAATTATTTCTTCCTATTGCCAGAATTTAAGGTACATGTATTCTATGAAAAAATTATAACAATAAGAATTTATATTTATTATCTTATCTAATAGATTAAAAAAATGATAATTTTAAATTTAAATAACAATTGCATAATTTATGCAAAATATGAACTTTTCCCTTTTGAGGAAATAAAAGTTTTAAACACTAGTATGTTGAAGGGACAATATATTTTTAGCCCTATCTATAAATTACTAATTTTCGTGGAAAAACAGAATATTGCTAAAGTGATTGCCCTTTCGGCAATTATCGAAAATATATAGGGGTATTTCCGTAGTTTTATCACTAAAACGGGGCATTTCGTATAACAAACCTCCCTATATAAGCTTCCAAACGAAAAATTAGGGTTTCTTTAGCTGCCTCATTTTGCAATTCCACAGCGTTGTCTAGGGTTTAAGGGCGCGAGAGAGTAGCAGCCGCAGCGATGGTGGAGAAGGGAAGCAAGCCCAGGAAAGAGGAGGTTGTGACCAGAGAATACACCATCAACCTCCACAAGCGTCTTCATGGATGGTAATTTGTCTCTCTCTCCCTCTCTATCTATATATCGTTTCGTCTGGTGCATCTTGATCTGGAGAAGCAAACTAATGATCTTGCGTGTTGATATTTCCTGTGCAGTATTTTGTATATGTTCACCGTTTTATATACGGAATACGTAATTGAGATGAAAGGCTATTCCCCTTCGCCCCCCCCCCCCCCCCAACTTTATTTTTTCTTTCAGTTGGATTGCCTGGAGTTGCTGGTTGTCTCACAGCGATTGTTGTACCTAAAGTTGAGATTGTACCTTGTATGATAGGAAGGGAAAATTAAGTGCCAATTGTCTTATATGTGATGTTTTTGCATTCTAGGTTTGGTTGGTTAATTGTGAGTTAATTAGGTTGCCAAAAGTCTTCTGAATGGTGCTTCTTATGTGAGACAAAGTTATCTTGCTTTTTTGTTATCTCCCTTGAGATTATTGTTTCATTATTGGTCATTTGATTTGTAAATAAAATGATACAGCCCTCCGGGTATGGTTGCTAAGGCTGAATCTTTTTCTGATTATTGGCCCAAAGTCCTCAGGTTGTTTATTTATTTATTTATGCCTTGTACTTGACTGAGGTTTGCACTTTATGTCAAGTACTTAGATGTGGTTTTGGATTTGAGTTTTATTTTTCGTATTATAGTTGTGTTGATAAAAATTTGTAATCATTCACTTTCGAAGGGAAAAGATATAAGTACTTGTTATCTTGGGAAGTAATAATGTTTTGCTTTTTGAAGTCTTCCTTTGTCATCATTTTGATTGGGATGTGGTAGCTAATGATTCAACAGTGATGAGCTCTACAGACCTGTAATGATTTGCGAATATGATCGCAATTCTTAATGAACATCTAAGGGACTGAGTTGTTTCATTTGTACCATACCATCTCAATATAGTAGTGCTTTTACTGCCAGCTTAAACACGGTTTGAAATCATAAACTTTTACTTCCAGCTTAAACAGGGTTTGAAATCATATGCAAAGTTTATGATGGTAGGTGGTAATTTATCTTGGCAGGATAAAATGATTGGACAATGTGCTTCTTTAGGAATCTGTATGGTTTTAACCTGTTTAGAGGTTATAAAGATTGTTCTCTTCTGGAATCCTTGTGCTTCTTATGGACTGGTCTGTTGGCATTTTTGGTCTATAATTCCTTCAGCATGGCTGATCGTGATGAAGCTCTATAAACTCTTATCCCTCTTTTGTGTTTATCTGCTTTGTAGTTTGTCCAACACTGAAACAACTGAAAGAAAAGATATGATAGATAATTCATTTATGCACTTTTATGAACCAGTTTAACAAAAGCAGGTTCATGTGGACTCATTGTTTGATTCTAAAAACGGTATATTGTTGAGTGTTTTCTTGACTGGGAGTTAGAAACCGTGACGTGACCATGTGCCACTGTTGATTGAACAGTTCCTTTTGGTTTCTCAAATAAATTCGGCTTCTAACTTGAGATTCTGATTGTAGCACATTTAAAAAGAAAGCTCCAAAAGCCATCAAGGAAATCAGGAAGTTTGCCCAGAAGGCTATGGGAACAACAGATGTAAGAGTTGATGTGAAACTTAACAAATTTATTTGGAGCAGAGGAATTCGTAGTGTCCCAAGGAGAGTCCGTGTCCGCATTGCAAGAAAGAGGAATGATGATGAAGATGCCAAAGAGGAGCTTTATTCTTTGGTCACCGTTACAGAAGTTTCTGAAGGATTCAAGGGCTTGGGTACCAAAGTTATTGAGGATGACAATGAGTGATCTGTGCTTCTAGTTATCAAGACATTCCAATTTTGGCTGTATTTTCTAGAGAATTTATAAGCTCCTGTTTGGTTTTGACTCCCATATCATTAGAAATTACTTGAATTGATTATTTGAGCTTTCACTTGCTTATGAACTGGCTGTGGCCTTTATTGCTTCAGCCTTCAGTGCTTAGTTTGCTACTTAGCTTGCCAAGCATGGTATCTCTTAAGTTGTGCATGAGAGTCTCCATCATATCAGAAAAAATGCAGCAAAATCTGATCATCAATCCGAGTATGAATTATGAGGATGAATGGGATTAAGAGCTGCCATGTCAGATCTAGGATGCCAGTATTGAACTAGGTAGCTGAATTTGAATTTGGGCATTTCTTTTCCGGTTCAATTGTTTGTGCAATTTATTTATTTATTAAAGATACTGTTTACTTGGGAAAACTAGAATGACAGTCTGAAGACAAAGGAAATTATTGTGAAAGCCTTAGTTTATATGAGGATAATTAGATAGTGATTGAATTGGGATTGAGATGAATTTGTTTAAATATAATAAAATATTATTAAATATGTGAGGTTAGATGTGATTTAAGGTAGGATTAAAAATAAAATATAATGTGTTGTGAAAATATGATAGTTTTTAAAAATAAAAATTATTTAAAGTATTATTATTTTAAATGAAAGTTGAATTTTAGATTGGGATGAAAAGTATTCCAACCACACCTAGTGATTGCTCAGGCTTAGATAATGATCTTAGATTCTATACTTGAAATATAATTGCGAGGATCCTATGATTGCAATATAATTGCGACTTATGAAACAATTTTCCGTAATGTGGAAGAGGATATGTTTTGAAGCTTTGATGTTTAACAAAAGATTGGAAGTTTTTTACTTAGCGTACAATATAAAGGAAGAAATTTAAAAGCACAGATTGGAGAAAAAGCTTGGAAAAATTTTAGATTGCCATTTGAAGTTCGAGTTAAATTTCACCATTTGTCTGATAAATATTTTAATTTCTAGTTTTTTTTTCAATTTGCTATTTATGTTCGTTTGACTGTAAGTCAACTAATTAAAAAATTATCAAAAATAATAATTAAATTTAATAAATTTGATCACTATTAAACATAAATGGTATTGGGAAATTTTGAAAGTTAAAATATCTATTAAATTCAAAGTGACATTTAATATCGCTTTAATCTTTAATATACATAAATTGTTAAAGGGAATTTACAATTAAATATAACTAGTAACAGACTAAAGGGAAAAATACAACTAGTAATAATTAAAAATTTATTAATTAATTATTATTAAAATAATCAATTTATAATGTAAAAAGATTGATAAAGGTGTCGGTGCATCAAAAGGAAATCCCAGTCTGTCTGGAATTGGAGGAGTACTCAGGGATTGTAGAGGCATTTTCAAGTTCGCCTTTGCCCATAACATTGGCCATGCAACTAATCAGATTCATTCTCTACGTTCTGATTTCCAATCGTATATTTTTATTCTTGTGTTACTGAGAGGGGAAACCGAGTTGCCGACTCTCTTGCTAATATGACTTGTAAAATTAGTTCTTCCATTAATTTTGCTTCATTCTCTTCGCTTCTTTTGGAAATTAGAGGCTTGTGTAATTTAAATAGATGGCAAAGTTAAAGCCCATCATTTGACACGAGGCTTTAATCTTGTGCTTTATTTTTATTAATAAAAATCCGGCTTTGGCCACTATTTAAAAAATAAAAAAAAGAAAAGTAAGGAGAGAGAAAAATATTTTTATCTAATTAATAGATATTGAAATATGTAAATTTGGTCTATATCTTTAAATTTTTGAAATCAAATTATAAAAAATAAAAAAATTAAATATATTTAAATTTAATTTTCATTTCACCACACATATTATGGGGGTACGTAGTATTACCGTCAATTGTTGGGGTGCAATGAAAATGGATGGAGGATTTTTATTTAATTAATATCAATAGATCTAGGGATACTTTTTTAATAACACTAATTAAAATTTGGGATTAATTTCAATAAACTCTTTATACTTTTATGTGTTTGACAATTGAGTATCCACACTTTTAATTTTAACAATTAAGTATTCAGAGTTGTATCTAATACTAGATATTAAAAGTTTAAGTACCTAATTGTCAAATATTTAGAAGTACAGGGGTTCTTTGAAATTAACTCTCAAAATTATTTTAAAAAATACATTCCCGCTTTGACTTTACATGTTTTAGCGCGCTGGAAAACTTCCCGGATACACTATTCTATCCTGCCTTAAATACTCGAAACAAAGCTATTATCATTACTCTAAAATCTTCAACGCTTCACTGAATTCGAGCAAGGAGTTTTTCTCTCGCGCTTGCCGGTGAGTAAGAGTGATTCAAATTTCGATCCCCAACCCAATTTTGTGTATGCAGTTCGGCATTTGCTGTTTAAGTTTTGAATTTTTGTTTTTGTTCTCAATTCGAAATGCTTTTATGAGAACGGAATTTGTTATTTATGGTTAGGTCTAAAGCTAGGGATTCTATGATTTTAGCTTTCGATTTTCATTTCGTATTTGTAGCCGCATTTGTTCACATTGGGCTGCAATGCATATGGTTATGTGTACAAAAACCTTCGAATGTATAGATATACGAATTCTTTGCATAGATGCAGGCGGGCATTTGGATTCTATGGTGACGCATATGTATAAATGGGGTATTATTATATCACAGATGAATTGAATCCATCTGATTTTAGGTATGGGGCTCCCAGGAAGGAAGATACCCCCCCCCCCCCCCAGTATGAATGTTATAACAAAGTTGTGAATTATAGTTTTTTCGGAATAACAAACCTGGCCAATTAATAATCTAGCTCTCATTTTTTTTTAAACGTATGTTTGTTTTTTGGTGTGGAGGTTGGAATAGGGGGAGGGAGGAAGCACAGGTGCCTCAAAATTTAGCTGGATTCTTATTTGTATTAATCAAAGAAATTAAGATTTGATTTTGCCCATATGTTGATTGGTTTTAAGATTTGTGACATACCTCTATTGAAGTTGCCAGAACATGATAGGATGAAGTTCACTCACTGAAGCGTGTTTCATGATTTTTTGGCTGTAACATTCTCGTAAATATTTTATCTATAATCCGTGACAATAATCACTTTTTTAGTTTTTTCAAATCTTTTCTGAAGTTGGAACTTTTGTCATATTCTGGGTGAGTGATATAGTATCATTTTCTTGTGCTCAATTACTTCTCTAGATGGATGGGAACTTGCAGAAGTCTCCACAATTAGGTTGTCCTGCTGACAGCACAGAGGCTAAGTATATATCTGGGCTCAGTACTATACTGGTGGCCACGATTCAGGAAGCAAAAGATAGGATTTCTCAAATAGAATACATATTCTGCAGTCAAATTTACCCAAATTTTCAGTCAAAATCTAGGAGGGTGCAGAAATTGTATTCTGAAGTTAGGGAAGCTGCTGAGGCTGCATGCAAAGACAAGGAAAGAGATCTGATGCTACAAATAGAAAGGCTTCAGTCAGAAAAGCAGCAGTTTCTTGATGAAGTTCACTCACTGAAGTTAGAGAAGGAGAAATTTGCTAATACGGGTGTCTTTTCACCAGAGAGCATCTACTGTCTGCAAGAAGAATTGAGTTGTAAAACTAAAGAAGTAGAAGAGAGGAGGAAAGCACAGGAAAATTTATCTGGAGTTCTTGCAACAAAAAATTCATTGATAGTTGATAATGAGAAGTTGCTAAAAGAACTTGAGGAGAAAAACAACCAGCTTTTGAAGAGACAAAAAGGTTTAGAGGTTGAAGTGGAAGCATTGAAATGGGAGCTTGCAACCAAAGCAAAGGAGATTGATGAGGGAATGGAATTGCAGAATAAGCTTCTTGAAGTGGTTCAATCGAAGACCTCCTGTGTTGTTGATCAGGAAAAACAGTTGAAAGATCATGAAGGGAAGGAAAATCTGTTGCTTTCCAGACTTGAGATCATGAATAAAAACGTTAATGAGCTTCAGCAAGAAGTAAAAGAGAAGACTGAAGAAGTAGAGAAGGCAAGGAAGTTGCAGGAAAATCTTCTCAAAAAGGTTGAATCACAATCCTCAGAAGTAATGAAGCATGAGCAACTGTTGAGCAAGTATGATAAAGAGAAAAGAATGCTTATAACCAGACTAGAAAGTCGGGAGAATGATGTAGACTTACTTCAGAAGGAGATTAGAGAGAAAAATATTGAATTGGAAGAGGGAAGAAAATTGCAAAAACAGCTACTCCAACAAATAGATATATATAATATGGAAAGGTTGAAAACGGGGCAGGAATTTGAAGAGCTTGAGAAAGAGAAGCAGCAGGTTGTGGCTAAACTAAAGATCTCAGAGGACAAAGTCGATAAGCTTCAAGTGAATCTTCGGGAGACAAGCATTGAGTCGGCTGAGGGCATGAAGTTGCATGGAAAGTTGCTCCAGCAGGTTGAAGCAAAAGACTCCGAATTGATGTCCGAAAAGAGGAAAAGAAAGGATGCTGTTGCTGCTTATAAGAAGCTGAAATCTCAATACAAATTTTTGTGTGTAAAATATGGTCTTATTGAGGAAAATATGCTCCCGCAAAACAAAGTAGAAGATGAAAGTGAACTTTTGAAGCATAATCAGAGCCATTTAGTTGAAGGTAATGAGTTTCATTTACTCTGTAGGGTACCTTAAGATGCAACACAAGAATGATCAACTATATTGGGCATTCTATTTGGTCATCGTTGATTAATAAAAGACATAATTCTAACTATTTGAACCATTTAGTGAACCGTGAATAAGTTTCTTTGTCATGTTTTTTATTTTTATTTTTTTCCTTTATTTTCTTATGCAAAGGATTTAAGTACGCACTTATCCTCAATTTACTCATGTACCTTGCATTATAGATGTCAGTAAAGTTCCAAATGCTTCTGACAGTGCTTGCCAAGAAAACAAATGGAAAGATCAGCAAGTTATAGTGGAGGATTGCAAAGAAGTTCAACCAATTCAAAGATCAAGCTCTGTGTCACCTTCTACATCAAGAACTTTCATTGAGCCAAAATCCATAGCTAATGTGAAGTCTTGCCCTCCAGCTGGCACAAAACGTCCTGTTTCTTATTGGAGGAATACAAGATCTCATCAGAGTCGACTTGGTCCTGATCCGCATGATGATTTTCTTGATACTCCTTTGGAGAAAGTCAAAGGAGACTTACGGAAGGCCATCAATGATGAAGTTGATTTAGACTTACGGAAGGCCATCAATGATGAAGTTGATTTTGACAACTCAGATGATGAAACACAGGACATGAATGTTGATCTTGGACCAGAAATGCAGCCAATGCCACCTCCAAGGCCTGGAACATCAAATTACAAGTATGTTGAACCAGTAAGAAAGAAAGCTGAGAGGGAAAATTTGAAAGGAATTGAGTGTAAGCAGTGCAAAAAGTTCTATGACGCTGTTCTCCCTGATGAAAGCAAGGAGACTAATGGTAATAAGAACAGCCTACGTTGTGAGCATCATGATGGAGTTTCAAGACATCGTTACAGGTATGCTCCTCCTTTAACCCCTGAAGGATTCTGGAACATTGGTTTTGAGTCTGAGATGTGACTTTCTTCATTTGACATGCCTTACAGCCTGATTAGGATGAAACATAGTAATTGATTCCATTCTAGCGGTTAACTTCTATGGAAATTGGGAGGTTTGATGAAAAGGTAGATTGGAAGATACTTATTTGTTTGTTGAAATTTATGTCATTTATAGTGTACTTCATTTGCATGTCTAACAGTTGGTTTTCAACTGGAGACATGTAAGTAGGAAATATGGATCTTGTACTGTTAAATGTAGGAGAGTAGATGTGCATATGAGTGTCCATGGATATGGTTTGAAACTGCAATCTTAAACTGAATATTGAAGAAATGAAATATGTCTACACTTTGTTCTCTTCTTTGTTTGACTTTGTTTTCTTTTGAACTTTTAGCTACTGTATTTAGCAGTCAGCATTACAGTCCCTTAGTGGGTGGCATTTCGGCAACTAATTTTTGCACTCAATAAGAAATATGTATAGGAATGGTGTGCAAAAGGCTGATTTTGAAGTCTGAATATCAATTTACCATAAAAAATTTTATCCTATTTTAAGAATATTTGACCATATTGGTTTCTTTTTAAATATTTTATGATGTGATTTTTAAAATTTACGCATATTTGAATAATGGTTGCATAGCAAATTATTTTCTTTTATCTTTTCTGATATTTGACATAGAAATTGGTATGATAAGAAACAAAATAACGCCTTAACAGAGAGTATAACGCCTTAACAGAAGTGTAACATTCTGATTCATGGCTGTCCACAAATCATTCCCCCTATTCCGGTGTCTAGTATTAATGTTAGAAGAGGCCACCTAACTTAGTTATACTTGACGGGTTGATTTTTAGCTTCCGGATTTCTTATGCGAAATAGTGGTAGATGAAATTTGCAAGTCCAGGACAAATAACCATCTACTTTCCAGTCCTTTTTCATGAACGCAACTTCTCCTGTAAAATAGCTATTGGTGATGTATCAACTAGTAGACTATGGTAGCCAGCACCATAGGTTTTGCTTGGGTTAACAAAGGATAACTTATATGACTATGAACTGACCGCTTAACTTATCTGTTAGGAATGGAAGTAGATATTCGTAGATTCTCTCAGGTTGTGCTGATAATATCAGCGCATGCACTATTATATTCATAATCTAAAAATTTAAACCTGGACAATTTAACTATCCTTCAAATCCTTTGTAAAGTAGTGGCAGGACTCACATATCCTATATTATGCGATATACTTTATATGTCATTTCATGATCTTGGAAATCTGTTTATAAAATTAAAGCAAAATTGTCTGCATGATAATGACAAACATCTCCATTCACTCTGACTGCATCAAGGTTCTTGATCCAAGCATGGAAAGTTTTGTACTCAACTATGAATCTCCATTCACTCTGTTCTGCACGATCTTGTTTGTGACTTGTTTGGTATGAATCTTTACTGACTGGGCAGCTGGATATACTAATTTCACTTCTGGTAGGCATATAACACCAGCTTTTAGCTGCTTGTCCCAAGTCTACGCGGGTCTAGGGCCACAGGTGTCCTTAGAAATTGAGGCAGGCATGCCTCTTAGAAACCTCTGCTTAAATTAAAATTTCATAAAATTGCCACTAGGTCTTGTTACCTTAAATCTAGATCTTCACATGCAATTTATTCAGAAAGTTAGAAATACATCACTCTCTTGATTTTCATCCCGAAAAACTGGGGGGAAACGATAATGCTGAACTGAGTAGCATAGAGACTGAAGAATACAGATGGTTTAGGACTAGTTCCTTCCCCATGCTTACTTTTCTAGTTGTGTTGCCAAGAGGAGTGGGGAAATTGGAAAATCAGAAATAGAAGATCTAAACCACATTTATTAATTATTTATTCTGAGCTCCAATGCACATAGGCTTGATCCCTTTTGGGGGTTGCCCGAGCTCATCTTTCATTTCTTTTCCGTTTTGTTCCTGTATTATGGGCCTCGGGCATCGATCATTTGATTGTGAGATGCAAAACTTCAAGGGTTGTTTATGTGTCTATTCATTTTGCTATTTTAGACAGTACAAGGGCCTAAGCTTGATACTACTTTTGATCCTGATTTGGCCGGGAGAGGTCTCTCTAGTTCACAGTGAGACTGTTTGATTTGGGAGTCGGTACTCCAGGAAATCAGTGAGGTAGGAGTTGGACCACAATTTAACTCGATCAATGGGCAGATCACATGGGATGGGAACGTGCATTGCTCTGCAACACCTTGACCTTTGTTTTTGGCTTATCGCTATTTACTATGCCAATTTTTAATGCTCTGCGCATTGAATCTGTCCACCAACCGAGCCATTATTTTAGCAGTCACTCTCTTTCCTCTGTTGGTTTAAACAATCTCTATTTCATCCGCCAAAAAACATTGAACTCTGTTCTCCCCTTTCTTCCCCAATTTCTCAATTGGTTAGAAGCATGAATAAGCACAGTGCTATATTTATCTTGTAAATAGTCTAATTGGGTTTCACAATGGTTATGAATTTAAATTTACATGCAATATTAGTTAACACCAAGTGTTTGATACTTTGACGAGGTGGTGTTGATGTTAGCAAATTTTCATATTAATTTTACATACTTTTTCATTATATTTAAATAAATTCATTTAAAAAGAAATACTATCCAAGTATATTAATTAAAATTTAAATATTATGATTATGGATAGTACATTGGTATTTTTTTTCTGTATTTTTGCTAGAAAGAAAAAGAGAAAGAGAACCATATTTTTGTTAGATACAGCACTATTCATGCAAAATTATGTAATTCTCTTGTATGTTGTCATAATTCGAGTTATTTTCCATTGCACAACATTTACATTTATTCACCTAAATTAAATTGTACAGGAAAACCATAAATGTCAAGAATCCTGATATGACATAGTTGGACTCCCATACATCTTTATTAGAAATTGTGGGGCAATTTGTAAATTTTCAATGTTTTCTTTTGGAAATTCCTATTAAAATTAGGAATTGTATAATATGACAATTTTATGTTAACTTATAATTTATATATAAAAATTATAAAATTAAAATTAAAAAATAAAAAAAGAAGTCGTAATAAATAAATATTTTTTCCATAAAGGTTAGAAAATTATGATTATTGGATTCCGTCAATAATATTTGGCAATGAAATAATGGTCCAATTTGGACACAAGAATTTCGTGGGCCATCAAACATACGGACGACAACAGATGCTCCACTGGGTCTTTGTTTCAAAGGACATAGAAATATTGATATTGTGGTGCAATAATTCAGTTTAGAAAAGACAATTTCTACTCTTATATTGAATAATTTGAACCAAATCCCATCAATTGCCGTGACGCCATAATGCAAACAACGTCAAACTTTTCTACTTTTCTCTCTCTCTCTCTTTTTTTTTTCTAAGGTAAATTTGCTCCTTTGAAAAATTGATACATATTGCAATTACATAATCACTTGTGATTTACGGTTAAGAGATATATACTTTTTCTTTTCAAGAATACAAAAATTTTTCATTTGATACTCATCAAATATAAATTAAAATAATTATTTAATTAGTAAAATATTTATAAACATATAAAAAAAGTTTAGCACATGAGTTGATGTTCATCGTCTTATTCTCTTTCTCTGTAATAGTGTAAGATTTATTTTATTTTATTTTTTAAAAAAAAACCAAGTTGTGGTTTGCTAAGAAAACCAAAAGGAAAAGCCGTTGCACTCAATTCCCCAATGAGCCCATGACCTCAAATTAGCACTAGAACAAAAAGCTTATGAGACATATTCAAAGGCTCCAATTATTGCACCAAAATCAGCACTAAAGGAATTATGATTCCCTATGTGACCAAAAGCTTTTGCCATCAAGTTGGTCACGCTACTTTGAACAATATCATAAGCTTATGATACTAAATCAAACAACTCATGAAGATGAAATCTTGAAATCCAAAAAGTAAAAAAAAAAAAAAAAGGGGGGGGGGAGGAGAAAAGGAGCAAATCTAGCTGTTGGACAAAGACACAAATCTCTTTCTTTGCCATATAGTTTGATTCCCTCTCCAAAGTTCCCACACATTTTCACGTGATGCATCCTTATCAACATTGCTTAACAATAACATTGATATTACATTAACAATAATAATAAACAAAATGCAAGTTTACCATTAAACGATACTATTACATAAATAATTATAAAACATTACAACTTTCTTTAAAATGAACAAAATTAACAAGTACGTAGAGGCGAACCACATAAACAATCGTTGTTAGCGAATGAAGAGGCTTCGAGATGATCGAATGGAAACCCTACCGGAATCGGTCCACAAAGGTGATTATTGCTTAAATCCAAGTGTCCGATGTACTTAGCCGATGATAATGATTTTGGAATCGAGCCCCTTAAGTTATTATAGGATAAATCGATGACTGAGAAGTAAGTTTTCGGTCCGAAAACATCGGGTAATTCTCCCTCTAGTGAATTTCGGCTTATGTTTAGAACGTTAATGCCCGCGCTGCTTAATAAGCTTCTTGGTACTGCCCCTGAAATTTCATTACTGTCCAGATTAAGAGTTGATAGGACCGGCATTGAGCCGAGTTGAGATGGGATCCAACCGGAAATGCGATTCATGGAGAGGTCCAAATCGGCCAGCCTGTAAATGTTAGCAAAAGAACTCGGGATTGATCCACCGAGTTGGTTTCTGCTCAGCAGTGCTCGGCTCATCATGGTCAGTTTTCCGACGTCAGTGGGGATTTCTCCGATGAGTTTATTGTTGCTGAGATCAAGATGCATGAGGCTGCCGAGGTTCACGATGGACGGAGGGATTGAACCGGTAAGTTGGTTGTCGGCCAGGTTGAGAACAGTGAGTCGACTCAGAGAGCCAATGTCTGCCGGGATGTTGCCGGAGATTTGATTTCCGACGAGGTCCAGAATGCGGAGGTTAGGTATAGAGGAGGGAATGCAATCCGGGATCCCTCCAGAAATAGCCTTCCAGTCGGCGACGACGAGGGTACTGAGCCTGTCCAGTTGGCAAAGAGAACGAGAGATTGAACCCGTCATGTAACCAGACCTGCCGGCTTTTTCAAAGATGGGATCTTCAGACTCACCTCTGAGGATAATGTCGGCGACCCTTTGGGTGGTGGGATCGCAGCTGACGCCGTACCAGTTCTTGCAGCATTCTGCGCCCGTCCACGAGTTGAAAATGCCCAAGTAAGGCTCGTTGAGCGCTGCTTTGAAAGCTAACAACGCTTTCAGGTCTGACGGCGGACAGGCATTGCCGGAAAAAGCCGCAGCCAGCAATACTAGAGTGACCAAGAACAATCTTGCATTGCCCATTTCTCTTCACGCTTTTACTTTACAGTGTCGTGTGTGTGTGTATCTACGAATATGCTTCTCTGAGCAAGTACTTTCTTGTAATGAGGAAGTGTGGAAGCTTGTGACTCCCTAGTGCGGGTAGCGTGTGTAATAATGAGGATGGATATGGAGGTGGGAAGTTGAGTGGAGTGCCTGTGAATGGTTGGGTATATATACATGTGTGTGTGTGAAGATACAGACAGGGTGCCCTTCAAAGTGGATGAAATTGTGCTTTTCTTTAATGGAAGATGGCAGTTGAATAATGGTAACGGGCTAGTTACTTGGGAATTCTGAGGGGGGGTTGGATTGGTGGTATGGTGAGGGCATGTTGTAAGGAAGCCACGAGAGGAAGGAATGGTAGGGCTGAACAATTTTTACAGTCTACAGAGAAAAGAGTTTGGGGACGATGTTAGTACGTTGGTTTGTTTAAGGAAATATGGAATTGATGAGAAGAGTTTTCTATGTATCCAATGGAATCTTTGAATTTGATGTTGGCCTGCTTAACTGACTGACCTCTCCGCTCCTTATTTTTGTTTTTTGGGTTGTCTTTAGCAATTGTAATAATTACAATGAGTTTATTTCAATAAATAAAAATATTAATATATATAAAATTAAAGCATGACCTAAATAGACTCAAAAGAGAAAAAGAGTATGATACGTAGCGAGGATATTATAACATTCGAAAAAAAATTATTTAAACTATAATGTTTAAAAATTAAAGTAATTTTAGATTGGGATGAAAATGTTTGCCCACTTACACCTTAATCATGTACTTGGATTGCAACTTTCTAAGATTTTTTTTTTTTTATAAAATTGAAAAGAAATTTAAATTATGAAAAAGAAAAATATTTTTATTTTAAAATATCTATCACCATTAACCAAATTAAGTGCTAATATCTATAGAGTTTTTAGATAAAAAGATTAAATTATTCTTATTGGAAATTGCATAGTTATTTAGACGAATTGAAAGTTATTTAAGTTTAAAATATGAAATTATTAAATACATATTTAATTATTAATATTTTTATATTTAATTTAAATTATAATAGAATTTAACATAAAAATAAAATATAATTAATTCGAACTTCATATTTAAACTTTAGATTTTAGAAGATTCATACTTCAATATTTAAATTTTAATTTTATCAAACGAGCATTTAAACAGGAACAGAATAAGAAACTTAGGTTGGGGCAGGGGTGAAACACAAAATTTTAAAAGACTTTTAAAAAAATTTTAATTTTTCTAAGGTAAATTATAAATTTTTAAAATTTTTTTTGGGGGAACCCGGCCTTGGTTTTAAACTTTCTGAGAAGTATGGAAGAAGAATTCTGTACGTTTGAATATGGTTTTTTTTTTTTTTAATCTTCCTTTTTCCATTCTCTTTGAATAAGAGTTAACGGTGATAGAGTGTAAAGGTACGAGGAGGGAAAAAAAAAAAGGAGATCAGAAGAATGTAATGAAATCTTATTCTAATCATTAATTATTAAAATATCAACGTATTTTTTTTATCTTTAAAAGATTAAAAAACTCAATTTAAAAAATAATAATAATAATGGAGAGGAGCCTCTCCCTTCCCCCCCCCCCATATCCATATGTGTATGCAAGTTTTTTAGAGTTTGTATATGCATATGTGAGAGTTGCATACAATTTTTTATGACATTTATAAGACAAATTGTGAGATAATTTAAAAATGCACAAATTATGCAGCCTCAGGATTGGATTTTGACTTGTTATACGGGAGGTTGGTACTCACAAAAACATCAGCTTTATCACATTTTTGTTCACAATGACTCAAATAATTTTATCTTCAAATGCTAATGTGTAAAATAACCCAACTGTCCTCCACTTTGCTCATAAAGTTAAAGTTGTTAATTTCAAATGTGGCCATGAAGTTATAAAATAGTAAGTTGTATAACTTAAAAAAAAAAGAGAGAGATTTTGTTTTTTAAGAAAAAAACAACAGAAGAATAAAGAGAGCTTTTCTTGCAACGTATTGTTATAGAACCAAGTTAAAAAGTTAAGATATTAAAGGGACATTAAAAAAGAAAAAATATTTAAGAAAATTAAATAAAAAGTTCGTAATTAAAATGTTAATATCTCACAATTAAATTTTATTTTTCAAAATAAGATAAAAATAATTTTTTTTTAACAACGAAAACTCCAATCCAAGTCACTTTAAAACACTATTCTTTGAACAGGGATAAAAGGGTTAAAGGGCAAACCGTACAAAAAGATACGTTAAAGAAGAGAGAAATTCTTATATGGATTCGGTCCACGGCCTCACCTGTGAATCGAGTCCCCCTGTGAACAACACCTGTCATGGCCCACTTTTTACCTTTCAATTTCATTGTTTTCACGATTTTTTTTCCCTTCTCCTGCAAAACCAAACCATGGTTAAGCAGAAGGATTCCCAAAATTCGAAAATTGTAGCAAATACTCATTCCATCAGATTCGGGCTTCTCTCTCTCCTCACTTCCTCTACCACACACTCTTTTTCCGCACTCCCTTCGCCGCTCTCTCTCCGCACTCCCTCTGCAACCAACTGTCTTTCTGCACCGACAGACCTCGTTCCCCCTTCTCTCCCTTTCTTTCTGCAACCAATTGTCTTTCTCCACCGGCAGACCTTGTTCTCCCTTCTCTCCCTTTCTTTCACAGCAGCAGAAATGTCGACAGAGACAGAGAGATCGGTACTGTTGGCTGGTGGTTAGAGATCTATAATGCCATTTACCACTGGTCTTGAGTGCGAAGAACTTGAAGTAGTGGTCTCTGTTAGAAGTAGAAAGGACCCTTTCAAATTTGGTAAAAACTGTAGCGGCATTTGGATCTGTTCCTATTTGTGAAGCTGAATTGTGGTACATGGCATGCTGGCCCTTTGTTTATGGAGAAGGCACTGGACTTTTATAACCCAGAATTGAGCAACTCAAATGTGAGTGCTACCTTACTCTAGTAATTTCGGTGATTTCTGTTCTGTATTGTTGTGATTTCTGTATTGTGGTTCAAATGTGAGTGCTACCTTATTCTGCACAATCCTCTTGCAAATGAAGATAAAATAGTTCAATCACATACAGATAAATGGTACCAACCCTTTTAAAAAGGAATAACTTCTCTTCTTTAATTATGTCCCTCAAAGTTTCTAAGCCATATGGTCATCAGAAGTGCATAATTTTACAAGTATAAATACAACGGCAGAGTATATAAAATATAGATATCAACTCTGAGTTTTACCATCCTAAGTCAATAGCAATGAAATCCACATTTCCAACTGTAAACCTATAGTTTCTTGCTCCAAATCCTTTCTCATAGCGCCTGAAAACCTGTAGAAAGATAGTCATAAAGACAGTGACGAACAATACTTGAGAATATGTTAATTATGATGATTAATGGCAAAGGATTTACTTGATCTAAAGAACATTCTTCCAGCCATGAATTAAGACAAACACAGAAGACAAACTCTAATGTGCTTTGGATGAGAAAATTTCCATCATGTGTATAACCATAGTGGTCTAACAATATAAAAAAAAAAAAAAATCATATTTTGATTAAAAATTACTTATGTATTAAATAAGAAAGTTATGCTTACACAGTTAGTGAACAACACAGAAAAGTAAACTGGTCTTAAAAAAGATTCCTGCCATCTATTACATATACCTCAGTTTTTGCAACTGATCTTAAAAAAGGAAGAGAAAACTAGGGTACATGACATAGGATAGCCATCTGTTAAGCTTCAATAGAGAGATAGTCAAGTTAAAACAGAAAAGTAAAACCAAGAGATTTCCTGCATCTTTTTTGCATTTTTGGTACAAATCATTCATATCAGCAATTAGATCTTTTCCCTTAATCTTATTCCTCATTAAAAAATAAAAACATGGTTTCTGGCTTACAATAGTAGCAATTGGTTGTTGTGTTTCCCATATGAGTGTACAGTGATATGAGTATATAGTTCTACTCTAAGCGGGGTATACAGTTTTACTTGTCATGCATCATAATTTTGATATGTGATCTATATAAAACGATAGTTTTTTAATAAAAAGAATTCTGATTTGCACTCATGGAATTCATTGAGCCTAGCTCACATTATTTGAACATGTTTATTTTCAGGAACTGTTGTCTTCATACAAACCAAGGTTGAGCTTTTCAATCCTGTAACTATTGCAAATTTGTAACTGGTTGCAGTATCTCATGTTCTTGATGAAGAATGTATTGTATATATAGGTTCCTGTTACTGTTATGTTTAAGTTCAGTGGGGAGTGTGTCTAGTTCTATTATAGTATGAGTTTGAATGGTCAAATAATGCAGTTTAATCAAGTCTTTCAGAGTTTCTTTTCACTATCACATATTTCACATTGCATGTTTTTAGTCCAACATTTTGAGTTTATAGTGTTGACTTGTGGGAAGTCTTTGGGTATCTTCTATACTTTGTTTCACAGTCTATAATTCACACAAACTTATTAATTTTTTAATTTCCCTCATGTATGTCGCAGCATTTACTCTGTAATTTAACATTCGAAAATTCCATCCCAAATTTCATCTCCGTTTATTTGGTGATCTTTTCAGAATGCTCCAAATCATTCCTTTTTCCTATTGCATCCATGTGCACACAATCCAACTGGAATTGGAATTGACCCTACTGAGGAGCAGTGGCAAGAAATTTCCTATTATTTGAAGGTAAGTCAGAATTAGAGCAGAGTGTTTTAGTTTCCCCATCTTTATCAACTCACTCAAAAAAAAAAAAAAAAAGAGGCATAAAAAAAATAACAGTTAATAAAAGGCATCCAATTAGTTTCCCTCCCCCCCCCCCAAAAAAAATATTAATAACAGTTAATTTTAACTTTATAACATAAGAGGCATCAAATGCAAGGGCAGAGCACATAATATCATGGAATCAGAACCATGGAGAGTAATGTAGATTATTATCTGGTTTATAATATCGTGAAATTAAGGACAGATTCGAATGCTAAGCGGATAGATTAACCTCAATCCGGTGGAAGTGTTGGAGCTAGTGCACATTGCTATTAAATAAACTATGCGTCACAGATCTGGTCGACATTGCTGATGGCTAGATGGCATTGCCATGTTGTAGCTGTTCGGTAGAGGGAGAGAGAGACAGCCGGTCGGCGACTGAGTAGAGAGGAATTGCCAGCGGACCAACGAGTAGAGAGAGAATGACTGTGGTGAAGAGTAGAACGAGAAGGAAATATGACCACGGAGTGGTCGTGAGTGTTTTGGCGGAATTTTTCAAAATTTTGAGTCTTTAGTCTTCTTTCTGCACGATTCGGTCTTCCTTCTGCTTAACCATGGTTTGGTTTTGCAGGAGGAGGGAAAAAAAAATCGTGAAAACAATGGAATTGGAAGGTAAAAAGTGGGCCATGACAGGTATTGTTCACAAGAGGACCCGGTCCACAGATAGGCCGTGGACCAAATTCATGTAAGAATTTTTCTAAAGAAGAAAACTAACATATTGAAAGGATATATATTTTTTTTAAAATTTCATTGTATGAAGGTAAAATTCTTCTTAATTTAATTTTGTCTTATTATTATTTCTAAAGAAGACAAATAAGGGCTAAAGCAAAGATTAGGTGGAGGAGTTGCCCGCAAGCAATGTCTCGTAGTCTGCGAGAAGCTTTTACGAGTTTTGCATGGCTCTATATTTATATTCATTCCCAGATGCATTTATGATTTATGGGGACTTCTTCCCACTCAATTTAATTTCAACAACAAAATTAAATGCTCTTTTAGTCATTAATTAAATATTTAATTCGTAATTTTAAAATATCAATATTACAAAAAGCTAATATTAATATTTTATTCACAAAACTAAAGAAAATTAGACCAAGAAACAAGATCCATTTTTGGGCAAAGCTAATCCTGAAATTTTGTGAATGAAATAGTTTTTTTTTATTTGAAAATAATATTTATATAAAAACCATTAAATATATATAATTTATATAATTTTTTTAATTAATTTGCATCATCCCACACAAGCTCTGGATTTGTGGGCTCATATTAAGGCAGTTCATAGCTGTAAGTGGGGAAGAGGCCACATGAACTTGTTCCTTTCTAAATCTGGTGGGGTGGCCCTAATAAAAAAGTGCAGCTTCTCTTTTCTTCTTGGGTTTTAGTTGGGAAAAGAAAAAACTTAATAGGATTAAATTTTGATTTATAAAGCGCCAACCTTATCAATGGAGCTATCTTGATAAACTTTCCATAAATTATGCTCTTTCTGCCTTGTAAAAGATAGGTTTACTTTTATCTTTTTTTTTAATTTGTCCCAAATTATAGACTTGTTCACTTTCTTAAATTGTAGTTAATATATCATTAATTAATATATATATCTTTATCAATTAAAACATTAATTGTTATAATTGAGGAAAGAAAATTATAAGTTAAAAATTTAAATTTACATGATTTTAAGAATAACTTAATAATATGAGTCAAATAATGAAAGAGTACATAAATAAAATACTATAAAAAGATTATTGTATTGAATATATTTCTTAGTTTGTGTCAAAATAGTGATAAACATATCTTTATTAGATGGAGGGAGTACTAAGCACAAATATGAAAGTTTTTGCATTTTAAATTAAGCTAATCACTCACTTAAATATAACAAAAATTTGGGTACTTTTGCCTTATAACCTGTTTGGATTGAGAAAAGCAGAAGGAGGAAAGGATAGAGGAAATATAGAGTTTGAATTTTACACATTTAAGTTAATGTTTAAGAAGGAAAGAAAATGAATAGGAAATGAATAGAGGGGATAAGTTTAATATGAAGTTTTAATGTAGTTTTTGTTCAAAAATAGGCGAAAATGAGGGGAAATGAAACTTCACTCAATCAACTTTTATTAAATTGCTTAAAATACCTTTAATAAAAAAAATTAATATTTGTTATATCAAATTAATGAGAAAAAATATAAATCTAAATCGTGTTATTTTCTTTTCTTCTCTTCTTTTAACCTATTTCTTTTTTCTCCATATTTAAACAATTATCATAAAGAATTATTCATTTTTCCCCCCTTTTCTTTCCTTTCTATCTCTTCCCTCTCCCCTCCTCGCGCTCAATCCAAACCGACCTTAAAGAAAGTGTAGTCATAGGGATGAATATTTCTAACTTCATTTGCACGTGCCCCATGTGATTCTGATAGAATAAACTAGACAGTGGCGTGATATTGAATGTGCATTCTGCTGTTGACATGCTGTGAAATAGTAATTTGCACTTTTGATTGACTCATCTCTACCATTGCGGCTAGATATTGGAGGCATCTTCGTAGATTATAGAGAAGTCTCTAATCGTTATCTCTTTTTTAATGTGTATTCATGAAAATGTATCGAAATTGAATACTTTTATCAAGAAAAATTATAACCTAGTGCTGTTTCCTATTTTTAAAAATACTTTACTCTTTATTTTTCTATGAATCTTAGATTATTAAAAAGGATTAATGTTATAATATAGGCCAATAATATTGTCACAAACCTCAATAGAGGTCTTTGATTGATATATATATCTTGTGAATCTTAGATTATTAAAAACAAATATGCACTAAATGAATACAAACCTCAAATTTTGACCGATCGAACTATTATTTTGAATCCTTTATATTAATCAAACTTGAGCCTTTTTTAAACTACAAATTATATAGTTGACGGTAGAGTTAAATATCTTTTATAAGGCTTACTAAATTTCAATTGTCTACATCAATCCAGCTTTAGCCGGTTTTTCCACCCCCAACTTTGCACGAAAGAAGAAAAGAACACATAATGGAGCTACAAAATCTAATGCCCAAAGTAATGAGTAATGGGACATGTTACTGGCCTTTCAAACAAGTTACTAAAACTAATGCCAATGGAGGGCCACAATCAAACTCCCCTTTGAAACCAAAGGAGACTGGTCCTTGCGGAGAACATGGAGTTGTGTTGTCTGGATTGAGACAAAAAAGCAGGACAACATGGTTTCAACGACTTGCGTATTAAAGCATAATGTTAGTCCCTGGTTTATTTGCTATTGAGACTTTTACAATGACTACTAAACCCTCACCTAAGAACATTTAAAGAAGCAGAAATATAACCATTGAATCCTAGAAATTTCGACTGTGTGTTTTCTTAGGTAACGGGATGAAATTTCATTGTATCATCAGTATTAACAGTTAAGATAAGGATAAGAGCCATCTTTTCATATGGCAAAAGAAAATTCAGAACCAGCATGTGCTAAAAGGAAACCCTCCATCTCCAGCCATTTATACCGACAGTTCTAATATGAAAAGGAAAAGGAACCAGCTCATTCTACCTTGTGGTTTCAACTTTTCAATACTACAATCATCACTTCTCAATCCAAAACCACTGTCAAGGTACAAAATTAGGAGCCTCATCCTTCATACCTGGTTTTCTCTGATCAGAAGAGTTCCCTATCCCATGAGGCAAAAGAATTCCAGCCTTTCCTATATAATTTGAAAAATTTTCCCTGCCTTTGCAGATAAGAAATGAAGTTTTGATAGCATATTTTTAAGCAAAAATGTCTTCAGTAACAAATGATTTTTCACTAGGTATAGAAGGTTCTGGTGGGTAATGAAGCTGCTCATAATTCAGTTGTCTGGAAGCTTCATAGAGACCAATACCAACACTCACTGATAAATTGAGACATCTTACGTATGTTTCAACCATTGGGATCCTTATGGTACCGCCACCAAGTGGTTCAGTCTCACAATCATGAAGAGCTTCAGGTGGGAGGCCACTAGTTTCTGAGCCAAACACAAGCCAATCACCCCTTCTGTAGGAAAAATCCTGGAGACACAGAAAATGATTAACACAATTCCAGATAATAAGAAATACAGATAGGTCAAGTCTGAGAAAACAACTTCTTAGTCCAAATACAGACAGTAACCTCTCGGGTTAACTCCCAGAGAAACAGACACGATATTCCCTCATAACTCTACAACTTGAAAGGAAATTATGAAGGGGGCCTAATTAGTGTTTTCCAAAGTACCATTCATCACTACATTCACTTACCTTTTCTGCTTCTATAAACCTCAACAAAGAAATTGACAGGGTTTGCATGCACAGTCAGTCTTTACAAGTTAGAGCAGGCACAGAGGGAAAGGTATGTTTTTTCCCCCAGTTGGAGAAGGAAGGGGAGGAAATGCTTCTAGGTAGAAGATTTTTTTTTTTTATTTAATAAAAAAAAGGCACTACAGATGAATACCGTCCAATGTTTGATTTTTTTTTTAAAAAATAATCAGTATAGGTGGAAGAATAAGAATTATGGGGTACCAGCATAAAATCCTAGATGATGTTATTTTCTTGCATAATTTTAAATGACCACCCAGGGATCAGGAATCTAGCGTAGTTCATCCCATGAAATTACCATAGGGTGATTTCAATGGTACAAAACTGTTACTTCATTTTTTTTTTGTGTGTGTAAAAGGTAGAAAATGTATTATAAGTTTTTTGGGGGGTACTCCCTTTTTTGTTATGGCACTCCACTTTCCTTTAGTTTTCTCCTAATGAAAGACAATGCCCTCTCCTCCATATGTTACTATAGTTAGTTTTTTCTTATGAATATGAGAACTTTTTATATTATCCCCCAAAAAAAAAAAAAGTTGCTTATCTCAGTGGGGCTATGACTTGATCCATTGGTGTGTGATGAGGCTAAGGTGACTAAGTCTGGCTTGGTCCTGACCGAGGCAATACCTTATCAAGTGAAAGGACATTCCGTGGTGACTACGTTCCCTTATTTGTGGATAGACACATCAGAGCATACCCAACATAGTCTTTTTAGCCCCCCACACGGAATATATATATACATATATATACACACATACACACACTTCAGATCTCCCTCTTTATCCCTTTAGATCTGGTATAGAGTTTATAAATATATTCAAAACATATTGAATAATACACAGATTCATCAAGATCAGAAATATTTGTGCATCATATGTGGGTTTCTAATGGTAAACCATCGTTGTTAAACACAAAGTGTTTGACACCCGATATACTTTGCACATATAATCAAATCCACATGGAATTCATCAAAAAATGCTAATAACAAGAATCATCTACCTTACTTCCCCATCTGGCTCTAATACTAAGGGGAGGGGAAGTATTTAGTTCATATATATTTTCTGTGCCTTTTTCACTGTTGTCATTTATATTTACATTGCATTATATCTTCCTTTTTCCGATCTTTTTCTAAATCCTCTTCTTCTTCCTCATCTTCTCTTGCTTCTCCCTCTCCTTCCCAAACTTCCTCAAAACTAAAAGAAGAGTTTAACTTTTTCGATCTCTAACAATCCATATATAACTGGAAAATTCCCAAGTTTTCCCCCAATGAAATATACAAATCTCCCAAATGGATCAAAATAAATAAAGCAGTAAATAAAGATGTAGCATTTCAACATCTTCAACAACAACTCACAAAACCTCATATCCAAGTATGGATCAAAACATTAACAACCCATATCCAAACCCACTTATGCTCTGATTTTCCTACAGCCTTTTGGAACAGAAAACAATGTATTGGGAGTAAAAGCAGTCTTCCTAGTCTTCCTAAAAACTTGTGTGTCCTCAAATGGGAATTGGGAGTCTATTTATAGACAATTTTTTTGCGTTACTATAGTAGCCCGCTACAGTGTGCAGTGGTGTACAGCAACAAGTGAAAAGTGCTACAGTAACAATTTTGGTGATGTCATGGGTGACGTCATGGCTGAGTACTATTTGAAATAGTAGTCATCTTCTTCTTCCGGTTCTTCTGGATCTGTTGCTGGTGATGTTGCAGAAGACTGGATTTTGCTGGCAGAGGGTTCTGCTTTTAATTGTTGCAGTAAATTTTCCATTGCTGCAAGAAAATCTCCTTTGGAGGTGGATGCTGCATGAGTACATCCTCCAAAATTCCTACAATGCCAATAACATCTATGAATAGAACATAGATGGCCAGTCTGAATACAACATGATGTTCAAACTCCAGCAGATGACAATGGTAGCCACTGCCTATAGGACGACCCATAACTGTTCTGACCAACCATCTGCCCATGCTTTGGTAGCTGGAATTACAAGGCAACTCAAGGGATAGTGGGATGAACACCTCAAAGAAGAAGATAGGTATAATATCTTCGATGCTGTCAAAACCAATCCTGATGGTCAACCAATTCTCCAAGATGGTAACCCTATACCTGATGCTGTAGCAACCCTTATCTTTACCATAGCAAAAACCTTTATAGGTAATCCAGGTATTTTCAGGAAAAAGTCTATTGAAATCCTCAACAATTTTAAGTGCAAAACCTTGTCCGACTTTAGATGGTATAAGGATATTTTCCTTACTAGGATCTATGCCAAACCAGATGGAAACAGCTAATACTAGAAAGAAAAATTCCTTGATGGCATTCCCAAATCTCTTCGTGACTTAGTTTGTGAATAACTCCAAACCCAGTACAACAGGGTTGTATCATATGAGCAAATTACATTTGGCCAATTGACTAGTTAAATCCAACAAGTAGCTCTCAAAATCTGTTGGCAAGAAAAGATACTGAGACAATTAGCCAAAGATCGTGCCCATAGAACCGCGATCTAGGCACCTTCTGTGAACAATTCGGACTGCCTTCCTGTAGTGCCAAACCGCACAGGCACCTAAGACCAAACACCAAGTGTCCTCTAGACCAAACTACCATAAGAAATGGCATACGTATACCAAGCGACCAGCACTTCCTGCTCCTTTTTCAACTAAAACCAAAGCTGCTAAACCGAAACCTCTAGCAGCCAAGTAAAAACCAGTTACATGTTTTAAATGTAACAAACCAGTCATATAGCCCAATATTGCAAATTCTCCAAAAGAATTCATGAGCTTTCCTTGCAAGAAGATGTTCTTGACAAAATCCAGAATGTTCTTATAGAAGAATCTGATTTTGACGAAGCTGATGATGAATTTGAACAACAGTTCAATAAAATCAAGAAGATGATCTTCCCTCTTCATCCTCCTCTAATCATTCTCATTTTGATTTTGACGAACCGACTATCAATACCCTTACCAAAGAACATGATCTTCTCCTAGAACTCCTAGGAAATCTTCCTGAGGATTCAAATAAAAAAGAGTACCTTGATAAATTCAAGCAAACTCTCAATCAACCTTCATCTTCGACTTCCAACACTTTCCAACATCATCCTCAAATAGCAAATACTTACAATCTCACTGATATTCTCAATAGGTTTCCTGCTAAACCATCCAAAACTATTACCATCCTGGATCTCCAACCTAAAATTGCCCTCCTCAAAGAATAAATTCGGGAGATTAGAGCATCCCAAGAACTAGATCGATTAGTGTTTCAAAACCTCTGTTCTCAAGAGAAACAACCGCAACCATCCGCCATTAATACTGATACAACCAATTTTCTTAATTATCTTTCAAAAATTTCTATCCAGCGATGGCATGTCCGGGTTACCCTTGTCATCAAAGACTCTTTTGTTCCGGAAGTTCCAGCCCTACTGGATATAGGAGCTGATCTCAATTGCATCCAAGAAGGTCTCATTCCTACTAAATATTTTGAGAAAACAAAGGAAAGCCTTCGTTCTGCCAATGGTAAAAAGCTAGATATTAGCTTCAAGCTCTTAGATGTTGAGGTAAAATATTCCTCTTTATCTATTCCTACCTCATTCTTACTTGCTAAAGATATTACTAACCTAGTTATCTTAGGCACTCCATTCATTCAACATATCATACCTTTTATGGTACTCAAAATAGGTATTCAGGTAGAACATCTACAACAACAACAACAAACTAAGCCTTAATCCCAAAAAACTTGGGGTCGGCAACATGAACTAATGTCAGGCAACGTGTAGTCATCCACATGAATCCTTTCTCTCCACTTCTTTCTATCGACCGTCATACTCTCATCCAAATCTAACAAAAACATATCTCTCATAATTCTCATCCCTTCTGATAGACCTCCTATCCAAAAAGATCTTCATCTTCTCGAGACAAAGTAGTCTCAAATCAATTTTCTTAAAGAAGATGAATTTATTTACATATCTATAGTAGTAAAAATTTATTGGTTCTATCTACCAATTTTAGATTTCTATAGTTCATCTATGCAAAAAATCTTATCTCAGTAATTCTATATATATATATATATATTACTTACATATCTACATTAGTAAAAATTTGTTGGTCCTATCTCCCAATTTTAGATTTCTATAGTTCATCTATGCAAAAAATCTTATCACAGTCATTCTAATGCGAATATTGTAAAAAGAAATTTAACACGTAAGATGAAATAATATTTCTTTGAAATACAACCAAATATTTTCTTTTCCTGTACCTACTTGGAAAATCTTGAACAAACTTAACTCAAACTGCAAGAACCCAAAAAAAATGTAAAAAGCTTCAATTCTAAGTTTTATCATATTCATTATTCAATCTGCTAATGAATCTTGCAAAAAATAATTTAAAACAACTACTTATATAAGTATTCAAATATTTAAAGAAATGCAAATAACAATTAAAACATCTAATATAATACTTTACCTTAGCTTATATTTAGCAAATTCATAGAAGAAAACTAGGGGTGGCAATCGTGTCGTGTTCGGGTTGGCGGGTTGTGTCAACTTGAGATAATTACACTTGACAGGCTAACCCGAACACGACCCGATTAATAAACGTGTCGTGTCGTGTCAACCCATTTATTTTCGTGTCGTGTTCGTATTATAAAACGGGTTGACACGACATGACACAATTAGACACAAAAATTAAATAGATAATTACTAAATTCGTCAACCCGAATACCTACTAAACCCGCCAATCTGTGCACCATTACACAAAAAATTTGAAAAAATCAAATCAAATTATATAAAATTAAAAAACTAATAAAATAGTCCGTAAAGTCATAAATAACCAATAAAATAACAAACCAATCCCACTAAATATTTAGAAATCTTAATAAATTCATAAGATTTAATCTTAAAAATCTAAACAAATGTAATTTTGTAATAAAATTGGATTATTCAAGAAATTATTTTCTCTAGATATTTAGAACAACAATTTTGTCGTAGCATGCCAGGAATTTTAAAGAGCAAATGGAGAGCAAACAACGAGCACGAAAGGAAGGCTTGTCCTTGTAGGGTGTAATTCAAATTGTCTTTGTCCCAATGTCAGAAATAGCATAGTATACGAACTGGTCAATCGATGCTGAGTGAACCTTACCCTCTGGTAAATGCACCACACGAGCTTCTTTTCATTCTATATTCGATTCGGCCTGTAGGCATATTACATACTTTATTTCCTAAAGGTCTACCCTTCCCCTTTAGACTCGCGTAAAGTCGTTGCTTACCAACTCGTACTAATATTATTATTACAGACACTAAATAATAATTAATTAAGAATGATTCATTTACTATATATCAAGCAAATAACTACATTAACATCATTTATTTTCTTTAAGATGTCTCATATAATTAAACAAAATAGACACACAAACAATTTAATTAATTCATATAATAAAATTTAATTCAATTAATTCATGTAAAAAATTAAATTATCTAATTTTCTATAGTAAAATTTGTAGGGTATTACAAAAAGTATTAAATATAAATATTAAAAAAAGTTAAATGAGTTCGCGGGTTGAAACGGGTTAAAATAGGTTGAACCCGTTTATGACCTGTACACGTTTAAAGTTAAACGGATCGACCTGTTTCGACCCGAACCCGCGAAACCCCAACCCTAACCCGCTATAACCGTGTCGTGTTCAATATTGCCGCCCCTAAAGAAAACAATTAATTGAACAGTGAAACAACTTGTATCATGAATAATTCATTTATGTACATGGTTGATGACAATGGATTAAAGATAGAAGGCATTATTGTCCATTTAGACACAAATAAATGTGAGTGGAGTGCCAATAGCAACTCCCTGTTTGGATAAAAGAACATATGTTAAATTTGTTATTCCTTTTTTTTGGGGGGGGGTGGGTGTAGGTGATGTTAACATAAAATTGGTGAGCTATATATTTTCTCTAATGGAATGGTGGTGGTGACCATGATTGTCATGTTTGGGTGGGGTTTTTCACTTTCGAAATAAAGCATTCACTCACATTATAACAACATACATTGAGAGGGACTACTTCACCAATATTCTTACTTTCTAAAATGAAGAAAGACAACCATTAATCTAGAATGGATGAGGAATCCATGTGTTGCTCTTTGCAGGGATAGTTATCAAATTGATGAATCATCTAATCAACAGCCAATATTTTAACCAGATAAGCCCTTAAAGTGATGCTTATTCCTCAAATACAAAATATTATGTAGGGAAATGACTGCACAAAGTAATATCAATATGGTAACAAGGAACAAGAAAAGAAAACTGAGGTATAATTGAGGTCCGTAAAAAGAGAAAATTGCAGAACCAACTGCCCACAGAAAAGCAGTATGATTGAATTTAAAGAACCAAGGATCAAGGCAAATGAAAATTTTATCTAAGAGGCAATATAAAACCTGAAGATGCAAATGTGAAAATTTAGAAGATTTTAGTTGCACGGATAGAAGTAGTAACTAAATCACGTGAGAGAAAAAAATAATAATAATAATACTATGGAGTAATAGGAAATGTATGATAACTGGACTAGCAATATCAGCAGGCAGAGCAAAAGAAAATTATCATGACTAAAAGTTTGACATTCAATCTCTACAGTACCCAATAAGCATCTTAATACATTAAGTTAAGACCCAAATCAAATTTGCATTCTAGAGGACTCAAACACAAACGAGAAATCTTGGACAGATATTATTAATAAAGCAACTATGGACTTGGATATTCTTGATACAACTTCATATTACAACATACATAGTCCCAATCTCTACAGTACCCAATAAGCTCCTTAATAGATTAAGTCAAGACCTTTGCGTTCAAAAGGACTACAACACAAAAGTTTGACAGTCAATCTCTACAGTGCCCAAAAGCATCTTAATAGATTAAGTCAAGACCCAAATCAAATTTGCGTTCTAGAGGACTCAAACACAAAAGAGAAATCTAATGTAAAATTGGACAGATATTATTAATAAAGTAACTATGGACTTGGATATTCTTGATACAACTTCATATTACTACATAGATAGCCCCAAGATTATTAATATTAATTATGTTTGAAAGCAAAGAAGCACCATTGTAGTTCCAGTCAGATAAGTAGTTGTCATGTTTATAAGGACTAAAATGATTGGCAACTCACTGAATGAGCAACTTTTCCTCTTTTAGTAAATGCTAGGAGCCTTTTTTCGCCAGCCTGTAGGATGAGAAAGCATATACAAGGTCAATTAAGAAATATGAAGAAAGGCTGCCTCAATATTCAGTCAATAAAATAACAACCTGTTTCCTGAAATACCCCTGAAATTCTGCCCAAGAGCCATGAACTTTAACAACTACATATCTGAGTGTAAAAGTCAAGGCTTGACATATTTCTTCAACTACAATTCCCCAGTGCTCTTGGAATCTTATACTCAAAGGATGACCGGAAGTGGCAATCTTTCTCCATTACCACTTTATACTACAGGTGAAGGATAAGAAAAGGCATAACTAATCTCTCTTTACAGAAAGGACAGAATCGCTGTTACAGAAGTAAACAGATAGAGACTCTGGCAGATATGAGATTAACAGGCAAAAAAAAATGATTTCAGATAGCAATTAAATCAGGCAAAGGAAACCTTGTATGAGAAAATTGTATCTGAGGAACCTTTTGGTTCAAAGAATAAAGCAGTTGCCTGAGTTACGATAAACTGCTGAAGGATACGGCCAGTAATCAAGTCCAGCACGTTTTAATTTGGTATCATCAACCTGAAACCCCAGCGGCTGAAAAAGGAAACAAGAAGATATATCCTCACTTAGTACTGGTACTTAGCTCATTTAAAATGACTCCCAAATAAAATGTTTTCTGATATGCATCTGAAACTGCATTAAAAACAAGCTGAAATAAGCAGTAGCAACCTCAACCAGGTGAAGTCCAACAGCTGATGCTGCACAACTTCTGGCAATGCATCCAGTGTTTCCAGGTATCTGTCAAGTACAACAGAAATCTCAGATCCCTCCTTGGGATATTGAGGTTGTCTGCAACCCAAAGCAGAAGACTTATATTAAGATTCATTTCTAGCAGTGCAACCATATGCAAAACATACTTCAGTTGTTCACATAATAATACAAGAGAATCAAATGGGGAGAACAACAAGTGACAAAATAAAATGTTAAGAGTAAGAAGAGTTATTTCATAGAACAACTCAACTGCATCTTTGGGCATTGAGTGACACAGACAACTAAAGTGCCGAATTATGGTTGGTTATGTGTATGAATTATGAAAGGATCTGCTCTTCCCTGGGGAGAGGGTGGTAAGGGGAGGGGAAAGGATGAAGTATTTAAAGCAAAACTTCACATCACTTTGATGTTTAAATGATCTGGTGCATTGTTAGTCATCCCTAAAATGCAAGACAAACATCAACCAGTTCATGTGTAGGAAAAGGTCAAAATCCCAAGTATGTCCTAGTTGCTAATGAACAGCACTAGCTGTAAGTCTCTGACAGAATTAGCTAAATAACATAAGACAATCATCATATAGCAAGAAAGATGACATGATTCATTCAAGAGCGGACTGACAAAGTAATTTCAAATGTTGAAGTGAGGTTTGAGACTGAAGGAGAAGTAAGCTTCACATGATAAGCAAATAAAATTAGGTATTCACTTCAGCAGGACCGGGAAATGTACATAATCACACAAGAACATTTTGATTTTGTGTGAGGAAAGAAAAATCACAAGACAGATTTACTTCCGGTGTTAGGGAAGGAGGCAGCTTTAGCAGTTGGAGTGAATTATTCATGTGTAGTGAGCAAATTATTCATGTGTAGCAATAGAATTTACCAAGTGTGATGAAGTTAGTCAAGTGAGTGTTCACAGAGAGAGAGAGAGAGAGAGAGAGAGAGGATGATATTCTTTTGTAAGCTTCTGATTCCAAATGCACTTTCTCATTTCTAATTGTTGGTGGGCTTAACAAATATCATAAGATACAGAGGAATCAAACTTCCATCCTATCAGATGCTTCTACCATTCTCTCTATTTTTTGTTGCACAAATTACATGTAACGCACTGAGAAATGCATCTCAGCTTAGAAGAACATCTTGGTAAGATAATGAAGAACCAGGTAAGGCGGGTCTAAAAACATGTTCATACTACTCATTGTTTTAACCTCAAACAAGGTCAAAACTCAAAGGGTAAAGGAAGAGGATCAACCCAACATCTGGAAATTGAATTGTTGTTATCTTCTAAATTTCCTCAATTTCTGGTAAGAGTTTGAAATACACAAACTGCAATGGTGACTGAGCTTAAGATGAATCCAAAAATTGCTCTTTACATTTTTAAGTCTGATCTACCCCTAATAAGTCTTTTTGCTTTAATAGAATATTTTCTTAGGAAAAGAGTACTCTGTACATTTCATTAAAAGCAAATTATATGGTTTGTCCTTAATATCATTGTTAAATTCTCTAATATAGTTTTACAGTTCAAAAACATGGAAATCCACCCCTGAACCTAAATCTTTTTATCAAGATGACCCTCAAGAGCATATTAAAGTGTAATATGGACCCTAGTGTGACATTCAAGAATAGTTATAGCAGCATTAATATTCCCAAACCATATGCATGCCAAAATCTTGACAAACTAGAACCAAAAAGGCATGCTATTCTCCTTTGCTTACAACAAGCTGATTGTCGCATTTCTTTCTTCACGCCTAAGGCTACTTGAGGTGCTTTCATCACATAATACCAACCTAAATATTTGTTCTTTAATTTCAACGAAGAAGGCCTCCGTCTCAGCCAATTCAAGAATGTTCATCACATTACACTTTTAATTATACTAAGAACAAATCATATACACTACCAGCTCTTCCTTTTTTTCGTTATTTCATGGTAATTTCTCTTGGATAAATTAAAAGCATTACCAAAATTCACGAACTAAAAATTCTCTTTTAGTTGATGTACTACCTGAGGAGAAACTAATACTACTTGAAGAAGCCTATTCTTTGCAACTTCAGCAACCCCCTCACCAACCCCATTAGGCAAGGCATTAGCACGACCATTTTCAGCTGCAAAAACATTCAATGACAAAATTTACAGTTTCAGGTCATGCGTACACGCAAAATGAAGAAGGATATCTAAGGAGTGATGCATACGAAGGGAGCATAATCGTGGCGAGAGGCGCGAGGAAGTAGAAGAAGAGCAGCATGAGAGTGACGACGAGAAGAAGAATTGGAATCTGGGATTGGCTTGTGCTAAGCAAAACGGGAGGGGCAGAGAACCTCTGCAGCGAAGATTGAAAGGCGAATTGATCATTGCGTTGAATGCTTTTGAATCCATCGTAATGCCCTCTGAGCGTTGCTCTGCTCTGCTCCGCTCCGCTCGTCTTATTGGTTTTTATATATTAGCGGGTCGGGTTTTCAAGAATAAAATATTACATAACGTGAATCATTTATTTAGGAGTATTTAAGTAATTCTATATTATTTTTTATATATAATTATTTATTTTTTATTATTAAAGTTTTTAAAATAATTAAAAATTATTTTTAATATTAAAATACTGATATAATAACTAAGATCATCAAAATAAATTATATATATAAATTACTAATTCTTACAATATATATTTATCATACTCAAGTACATAAATTTTATTATCTAATATTTATACTAAAGATATTTAATTAAAATATTAATCTTTTAAAAAAATGACATTATACTTTAAATTATAACTTAATTTGTTTCAAATTTCTTTATGCTAAATAAATCAAGGATGGAAAACTTATTTTATATCTAATAATTGACCTAAAAAATTTAAGTAATTTGACCACACATGTAAAAATCTTGAATGGAGCTAGTTACTCGATTCGGTTTTAAATATTTTATATTTTTTAATTTATCATGAAAGGTGATAATTTTATATTTTCATGTTATGTTCCTATCTAAATTTTCGCTTTGCCTTTTTTTTTTTTTTTTGAAAAATCACCTAACTTATTAAAAATTAACATCTAATGATTACTTCAAATAGTAGCTGGATTGAGGCAAATATTATTAGAAGGGGCTAACATGATATAAACTAGATAATACGAGGACTAAAATGAAATTCAATCCAATAGATTAGATATCCAGGGGGCGGCCAGTCGGTCAGAGATACAGACCAATATATAGGGTCCGAGCTCTCAATGCTCTCTCTCGCCCATCACAGGGTTTTCCCTTCCTGTCTCCACAATCTACGGACGTCATTAGTTTATTAGAAAAATCCTTATACAAATTTCATAGAAATTTAGTCTATATAATTTTTTGATTTGGCAACCTTTTAGGGTCCCGATCCTGATCAGTCCCCGTTCGATACTCAAAATCAGGTATCAGAATTTGTTAATAGTTTGATGGTGAAAATGCTTATATGCTTTTATGTCAATTTGATCAGCATAAGAAATTGGAATCTTGCTACTATTTGGAATTCTTGATGATTGCTGGTAGCTTTTGCTACGTCCTTTGATACTGGGCAATTAATTTGGTTTTAATTTTATTGGCTTCGGAATGATGTGGTATATATTTTCGCTTCTTTCGGGATAGACTCGGGAAGGGTTTAGAAAGCTGGGGTATATTTTCTTTCTTTTGTTTTTTGTTGAATTTGGGTAGGAGTGGATTTGAAGGGTTAGGGCTGGGCTAAGATATTAGAAGTATTGACAATATTTGTTTACAGTTTACAGCAAGGTGAAGTTTTTCAATTGGGGGCATGCAGTGAGATTTGTTTTTAGCTTTCTGTTTGGTTGAGTTTAATAATGAGCGCGATTGTCTGGAAAGGGGGCTTTTAGAGTCGGAATCTGGAAAAATATTGAAAATTTCTTTTTTCTTAGTCCCACTTGTACTGTATATTTTTGCGTCCAATGGCAAGCTTAATGTTTCATGTGGGAGAGAATTCTATTTAAGTTTGATCTGCTTGAAAAGGTTAGTGTGATCATGGATGCATAATTTTGGTATGTGATATTGTATTGGATCTCATTATCAACGTTTGATTTTTTTTTTTTAATATCTGTTATAGTTACGTGTTAGAGAGCATGTGTGAGAATTTGTTTTTTGTGATGGCTCTGATGCTGCTGCACAGAGAATGTTGTAATCATTCATCAGTAGTATAATATGCAAACCTCTTATGGCTCACCATCATGGGACCTGTATATATGTTCTTAACAGCAAAAGGCTTTTGTTTTCTCTTGTTTAAAATACGTTAGGTCATATTATCAATTATTATATAGTAGATTTGGTATAAAAATGTTGACATCCCTGTTCCATTTATATGTGGGCAGTTGATTCCTTCCCTTGTATTAGGAAAATCATTTTGATTAGCATGATAATCTTGAGTTTGAAACAATTGATAGTTAAATGAGGAAACTTGCTGTCTAATTTGTTAGTTCATTTCAAATTATGTGCATGTGTTTATACAAACTTAAATTTAAATACAATGACCAAAAAATTCTAAAATATGGGTGTGTATATTTGTATACATGCTTTTCTACGTGGGTGTTTCTGTGTGTGTTGAAAAATTAGGTTTTTTGACTTATTTGATTTTGGAACTGTTGGTACGTCTATTCTTTCCAAGATTTAGGTTATTTTTTACAGATTTTGGCAGCCTTATGATGCCTTCAGTTTGGCTGCTCTAATGGGAATTTTTAGATGCTGTTAATTACTGTTACAGACACAAAGTATCGATTTCCATATCTAAATAGCTTGTAAGCTTGCCTGTCAAGCAGTGGATTCTTGTAAAACAGAAAGCTTAGAAACTTGGCCTTTCGCCAATGGAGAAGGCAACAGATTCTAGTCTGTTTGTTAATGATGGCTCATTCATGGAGAGATTCAAACAGCTTCAGCAGAAGGGGAAAGAGAAAGAGAAGCCTGCTGGTGTGGGGCAACCTAACTTAAATGTAAATGTGTCAGGAACTCCAACACCCAAGCTCGTCATTGGCAAATCGAGCATTGCAATTAAGACTAATGACCCTCGGAAAACATCCCAATCTGCTTCAGTTGGAAAACTCGCATTCAGTCTGAAACAGAAATCAAAACTCATTGCACCCCCTGTTAAGTTGGGTGAAGATGAGGATGAAGAAGAAAAAGAAATTAGAAATTCATCTGATGATGGACCAGCAAAGCGGCAGAAGTTGGGCAATCCTGATGCAGCTATGCAACCATCAAAACAAGTGGATGTTGGTAATTACTTTCTTTTCATCTGATTTATTTGGGGCTAGATTTTGCAGGGATCTGCTCAAAAATCATACAGTGATGCATTCAAGTGCTTGTTTTAGCAGTTAATTATAAGTGGCAGATGCTTTCATACATTTTCTATTTGATGCTTGTGTTTTCTGCCTTGCCCTAGAGTTAGAATTAGCTTGCTAGGTTACAGTTGCCATTCTTTTTTCAACTGATGCTCTTTTGCTGTCCTTCTGCTGTAGTGAATTATGCATTACAGCTAACCATTATCATCCAATATCTGATGATTAACCAACATGGGCATTCTACATTTCCATATAATTTTTTCAGATGCTAAACTTCTTGCACAACTTTGGACTTCCCTTCTGCATTATTGCATACTCAAAATGGAGCTTCCTTCTAATACCTACTCAAAGATCCCACACTTTTTCCCTGCCAATGTTTGTTTCTGGTTGTTCTGGCCTAGTATAGAATAATGAAGGGCAATTCTTGCATGGACCAAGTCCACATGGACCGAGTGCATTAAGGAGTTGTACTATATAATTTACATTGCACAAGGTACAACCCCTTAATGCACTCTGGTCCACGTGGACCAGGCCAAGCTAGAATTTCCAGAATAATGAATCAATCCCAATATCTCCCCTTAAATTGGAGTTCGATATTTTTAACACTGCCTCTGTTTTAGTTCGAAAACTGTGAATTCTTTATAATCTTGTAGCAATTCCCTTCTGAAGCAATTTAGCACTACTTTCTTTTCCAATTTCTTGGCGCCTAAAGCACGATGATGGTCAAACTTTCTCCCTTCATTGTGCTCTAAATCGGAGATAGTATATTAAAAGGAAAAGACATCCTTGAACTATTGTCGTCTGATGAATGCAGCTTATACTTTAAGCCCCTACCAACATTGGTGGAAAGAGATGTTCAATGAAAGATTTGGAAAATGTGGCACGCCTGCTACAAGAGTAATTTACATTCACTTCTTCATTGGTATTAATCGGTTCTTTAAGTGATATGCAGCACCACCTTCCCCTAGTGATCCTACAGTGAAGAAAGTTGCGGACAAATTAGCAAGTTTTGTTGCCAAGAATGGGAGGCAATTTGAACATATCACAAGGCAAAAGAATCCTGGAGAGACGCCTTTTAAGTAAGTGCTTTACTTTTTTTTTTTATAATTGGCATATTGTTTGTCTGAGTTATTAGTTTCTCTGAATTTTTCCTAATTAAAAAGTCATGGGTTAACAGATTAGTGCTTTATCTGTTTTTTAAGATGAAAGATGATAGTGTAGTGCCTGTCCTTCTTAATAAACCTTTGTTAAGTAGAGATATCAAGAAGTACTAAATTTGTAGTTGTATGGGAACCCATTGAGCATTCCCTTGCCCTCTGCAAGTGGATGATTTCTTGGGTAAAATTGTTCTAAGAGAGTAGAGGGCATCCATTTGCTTTTGGAGTCTTGGCGATTCTTATCTAAAGATGGGCGTGCCTTCTTTCTGCAGTTATTTTGGTTAGTTCTGGGTTTGTATTTGGGTATGAGTGTGTCTTAGACAATATGTAATATGTGCTTCTGGACATTATTATCATGATTGCTATTTCCCCATTCCCCTCTACACCGAAGATCTCCCTGGGATTTTCAGGCAGTGGCTATTAGTGAGGCCCTTTATTCAAATTCTAGTTTACAGACTGACTTGAGATATTTTCTCCATAGGAGGTGAAAGTGTGCGATAATTGAAGAAAAAGGTTCTTCATAGGAGGTCAAATTATGTGGTTGATGAAAAATGTGGAAGATGGATTTGCTTTATCCTATTCAAAATATTCAGAAGCATGTTATGGACCCATTAGTTATTCTGTTGAAAATTGAAGACAGTTATCTAATAATATGATTGCAGTAGTGTAGCGCATTTCCAGTGGAGCTTTTTGGAATGACCTTTAATGATGTCAAGAGATTGAATTCAAAGTAGAGTAGTACAGTTGTTGGTCATATATTATTAATTGTAATAAAAAGGTTGGCAATGGTGTCTAAAGCTGGCATTTGCTGTGCAAACAGTCAATCTTTCTTGATTTATTGTGGCATTATTGATTGTGGATGAAGCCCTTGAATCATCTTTTTTTTTTTTTCCCACTTCTTCCTACCAAATATCTAAAAGGTGGTGTAAATTGCTGTATATTTCTGATGTGACCCTAAATTCTAAATGAGGGGTACCGTTTTTCAGGTTCTTGTTTGATCAAAGTTGTTCTGATTACAAGTACTATGAATATCGGCTTAGTGAAGAGGAGACAGCTCTGTCAGAATCCAGGGATTCCCAATTACCCCGAAGTAGTAATTTACTTCCCTGTTACTATTTCCTTGGCATAGTTAATTCCTTTTTTTTTTTTTTAATCTGTGTTGTTCTCTTAACTTTTAGGTCCCTGGCCTAGTGTTATTCAAACTTTTGTCATGTTTTTAGCTCATATGCTGGTATAAAATGGTCTATCAAATCGGTTTTTTCATTGACTAGATGCATTTAGGGATGCTCTCTCTCTCTCTCTCTCTCTCTCACACACACACACACACACACACTAAAAAATAAATAAATTTGCTATAAAGTTGAGGTTTGTTACTATTGATTGTATGGTCTTTCTTTAACAGGCAGCTGACTACTCTTCTGTACTAATTCCCCCCTTCCTCTCCTGCAGGTAGCATAACTACTGCTGCTTCTGATGCAACTAGTGTTTCTCAAAAATCCTATCAGCTTAATTTAAATTATCAAACACCTGCCTCAGCTTTATATGAATCTACAGAGAATAGAGCTTTTACTGCACCAATGCATCCATCATCAGCAGGTGGATCTGGTATGTAGTATAGATGATTATTCTGTGCATGTGTTTCAGTTGAGGCACTTCTCTTTCCCATCTCACTCACCCTCTCTCTTGCATTACTCTGTTCTACCAAAAATGGAGGAAAAGAGAACCGATGCCTTGGTGGCAGTAGATTTAATTTGAACTTGGATTTAATTTTGATGTTTCCAAATTCGTGCATTCAATAAGTGAATGGTTGTGATTGCTGTTAGATTGGAAAATAATTCAGGATTTTGTGCTTGGGTTATTGTGTCCTCTGGGAATGCTTGGTGGTGTTTTAGGTTTGAAAGTATAGAGTTGCATATTTGTTTTTCATAGGATTCAATTTAGATTATGACTACACATGCATTGTTGTTTATTATGCACCATTGGAAGAGCACTAGACTTCTATTCCATAACTGGAGGGAAATGCTGATGAGAAGCACGGCCCATGATGAAGAATGAGAACTCATGGAACACCCTGAAATGGAGATTGCTTAAATAGATATTTGCCTTTTTCGTAACTAGAATCAGCTTTAGTACTTGCTTTCTTTTCTTAACAGTTGAGTAAAGGTACTCTTCTTCTCATGATGCCTATTAATGTGGCTCATCAAAGCATTTTTGGATGGCTTTGGTTGTGTCACATGGTACCCTAGACCACTTGCAATTACCTAATTGATTTTTCTAATTAATTCTTATGTCTGATGTTCAACTCAGAACAGAACGGTAAAATTCCGTACTTTTGACCAAAAGAAGAAAAGAATGGTGTAGTTCCATGCAATATGTACTGTTTCATATGCAATGGTTTGGTCTTTATTCATTTATTTTTGTGATTTGTAGGTGAATCTAGTACACCAAATGGTGCAGATCCTATAGCTATGATGGAATATTACATGAAGAAGGCTGCAGCAGAAGAAAAGTTGAGGCCACCTAAACCATCAAAGGACGAGATGCCTCCACCGCCTTCTCTCCAAGGTCTGTATTTTGCATGGTAATAAAACCTAGATGAAAATAATTGTCAGGGTTGTAATTACATGTGTCTCTAGGTTGATTTATTTTAAACCAAATTTTCTGGGTAGTATTCCATTGTAGACAGAACATCTTCTTATGATTTGTTGTAACGCACAGCTCATGGAAAGAAAGGACATCACATGGGTGACTATATTCCTCCTGAAGAACTCGAGAAGTTCTTGGCCTCTTGTAATGATGCTGCAGCACAAAAAGCTGCCAAGGAGGCAGCAGACAGGGCAAGAATCCAGGCTGATAACATTGGGCATAAACTTTTGTCGAAAATGGGTTGGAGGGAAGGTAAGGGCTGTTTCTTCTCTATCTGGAGCTCATTAACCTTGAACTTTATCACTTTTCCATTTGTTTTATCATATTATGTTGTGTTCATTATTCTTGAGTATTTTATATTGTACTCCCTCTGTCCCTACTTGAATATCTATATTTGACTTGTTACAAAAATTCGGGAGAACCTTTTGACGAAATGCAAATTAGTGCCTTATCCTCAATAATTAATGAAGTTAGCGGTGGAACCCATGTGTTAGCAGGCTCATATCCACAAATTAAAGATGTTAGGGGTGGAAATTTAGATTAAAAATATATTTATGTTTTAAAAATAGACATTCATTTCGGGACAATCCAAAGTAGAAATGTAGACATTGAGCTGGCAGTGTAGCAGATACTGTTAGTGAATCCTTAAGCATGTTGACTTGTTTAGCAGATACTGTTCTTACATGCTATTGAGCTGGCGGTGTCTACCAATATTGCTGGCATGCATGCAATAAGCACAAACATATGCTAGTGAATTTATTTTAGGAGGACTCATCAATCCTTTAGCATGTTGACTTGTTTCCCCATTGATAGAGTTGCTTTGGTTTGCATGGTCCTGTAGATATGCTGATTTGCAGAAGAAATTGATAATTTGATGTTTGATTAAAGCTGATATACCTGTGCATGATGTTGAAGGTAATTCTCACTCTGTTTGTAATGCAGGCGAGGGCCTTGGGAGCTCCAAAAGTGGTATCTCTGATCCTATAATGGCCGGTGGTGTTAAACAGAACAATTTGGGGGTTGGAGCTTCTAATCCCGGGGAAGTGAACCCTGAAGATGATATTTATGAGCAGTACAAGAAGCGGATGATGCTTGGTTATCGTTACAGACCGAATCCTTTGGTAAGGGAAATATTCCGATTCTTTGTTGCTTTCAATTGAACATCTCCAAACTGGGTTATACACGTTTTGTTGCCGTTAAGGGAGTTTGTTCAAAAACTGACCCCGCTGCTCTTGTTTCCATGTGCAGAATAATCCTCGGAAAGCCTATTACTGACGAATTTTATTTCACATCAGTCATGTATTTGTGAGGTTGGTCGTAATAAAACTTAAAAGCTTCTGCATGGAAGGCGTCTGGGAATGTGTATTCTGATGACAAAAACCTCAGACTTGTATCGAAACATAGTGCAATGAATTGGTTTTCTGTATCTTTCCTTGGTTTGAATTCAATACTATTTTGATTCCTAGAAACTTCTTGCATGGCATCTCGGTTTCCCATAATTACTAGTAGTAGATCAGAAGAGAGGAACCAGCAAATGAGAGGATTTTGGGTGCATGGAGTTTACGTTAATCCATTGGTACCCTCTGCCTCTGGACTTCAATTTACTACTATAAAATATGTGACAATCTGCTTTTTGTTTATTTGTTTTCTCTGCCTGTGCAAATCTATGACCCTACGCAACTTTTTAAGTCCACTATTCTCACGCCGAAGGAGAGAATCGTGTTTATGGAGCTTTTTTATAAGTCAGAAATGGTAATTCTTCCTTCTTATATGCCTTATCTGTGTTCCAAATTGTAGATATAGAATGGTTGCGATTTTATGGAGAAGGGGGGGGGGAAAAGACTATCTAATTTGCCACAAAATAACCGCATTTTGCATTATTGGATTGTCTTAGTGTTCATTGTGGCTCCAAATCCTCCTAAGGATTCCTTTCTTTCGATTCGCCCATAGCGTCTACATGAGAAACAGCACGTGATATTTGTAACCGCAAGGACAACAGCCTTTGACTTATATGCGCCCACGAAATGGTTTAGACTAGTAATGAAAGTGTCTTTGGACGCTTTCTCGTCGGCAAATTTGGATTTATTCATAATATTTCCTGGCCACAAATTAATTGAGTTCAATTCCACAATCTAACTTTGACTATTGATTCCCCCAATGGCTGGATTTCTGTTTTGGTTTGAAGATAAATTATAAATACACTCTTAAATTATTATAATATGTGCACCTATCCATTCTGAATGACAAACCAATCCATTGAAAGAGATGCCCGAACACAAACTGTTAGTGTCATGATCGATAGGGCAATTCTTAAATTTGTCAGTATCTATAAATAATTATGTACTCATTATTTTTATTAGATTAAAATATATATGTATTTAAATTTATTATTATATTTTACTCCTTTTGTTTTAATAAGTGTCTTATTTAACTGATAACATAAGTATTAAAATAAATATTTTCTTCTATTTTTACGTTTAAAATTTAATTTACTCTCTCTATATATATTGATAAGTATTTAAATTTCAAAACTTTAATATACTACAAGTTACTTTTCTTTCATATTATTTAATTCAAATAGGTAGTAATAGTTACTAATGATATTTCTTGAAAATTAAGAAGATACGTATGAACAACAAAACTTGTAAAAATAACTTTTTGAGTGTTTAAATATATTCGGGATGTAGAGTACTATTCAATATAAGTAAATTTGAAATGTTAAATCTTAATTTCTTAAGGAGACAGATAAATTGGGATAAAAGATTAAGTTAGAAATGGGACACTTATTTTAGGACGGAGGAAGTATATGATTATGTTTGGTTGGACTGTTTTGTAGAAATAAATGAGGGAGAGAAGTAAATGTAGAAGTAAATAGTGTATTTATCACGTTTGGCTGGATACAGATATTGAGGAAAAATAAATCAAGATGGGGTATTACTTTCCCTCTACATCAGCATTTTTTCACTTCTCAATTTGAAGGGATTGAGAGAGAAAAAATAAAAAGGGAGTAATAATAACAATATTGATCTCATTTTTAACATTAGAAAATTTAATAAAATAAATAATGAGAGATAAAATAGTAAATTAAATTAATTATTCTCTCCCTTCTTTCATTCTTTTCATACCAAACAAAATAATACTCCATCCGTTTCAAAATATTTATTCATAAAATATTTTACACACAGATTAAGGGTGTTAAAAATAATATTATAATTTAGATAAAGTTCATATTCTACCCATATTAAAAATATAATAGTTATTAATTGGTAAAAAATCTCAAAAAGTAAAAAAAAAATTTAAAAAGTTAAACAGATAACTTAAAATAAATAAAGGTAAAATAAAAATTAATTATTAGTTTTAAAAATATAAACATAAATAAATATTTTAAAATAAAATTAAAAAATATTTTAAAACAAATAAAATATTATTACTTCTCTTAATAATAATAATAATAATAATAATAAATGCGCCTCTCTCCTCCCCTATTTCCTGCGCGAAACAAACAAAGGCTAAGATTGAGGTATCACATTAAAAGTATCATTGACTGACAACAACGTATTTGTAATGGCATTGATGTTTGGGGAGCTGCATTTGTTTCACTACACATCACAATCTTCGTTCTAATCCTTTTGGGTGCATGCATGCATGCCGGCCTGCCTATTGTCCAGGGTGCGAATGGGGTCCTTAGGACCTCAAAATTCACACTGGATTAAAAACCTTCAGGACAGGTCATTGTCAGATTATCTCAATAATTTAGTAATTGAATCTTTGTTTAATGGGAAAACACATTAAAGGTTGGGATCTTTATATCTAAACTGATGAGACCACTGATTTTGTCATCCATAATTCTTCTTTAGTTGTTTTCCAGACGTTCGTCAAAGGAACAATTATGCATATTGTATAGGGTGCAAATGGGGTCCTTAGCAACAGCAAAACTCCATGAGCAACTCCTTTCTTTAATATTTCCTTCCAACACAGACATTAATTATTTAACCGTGAGTTAATTTTTTATTTAGAATATAATAATTTTTAGTTTAATTTTAACTTTTTAATTCAAAAATAACCATACTGTCAGTTGTGACAAATCAAGGACAGAACAAATAATTTAAAGTTAGGAAAAGAGACAAATTATATAAAAAGACATGTTAGGGTAATATTATTTCTATTTCAAAATAACTATCTGTATTACAAATTAACAAAATTTTAATGTCTATATAGTTTTTAGCGAAAAAATTGAATCATCCCATTAGAAATTTTAAAATTATTTAATTTTATGATTATGTTGAGTAATATAGACAAATGTATAATAATAATTAAAAAAAAAGACAATAAAATGACAAATAATTTAAAACACAAAAACTTTTTTAAAGTGACCAAAAAGACATAATTTACTTATAGTCATATACTCTTCTACAAGTATTTGTACTAATTAAAAATAAAATATTTAATTTCAAATAAAAAGAGTAATAAACTTTTTTGATGCACGAATATATTTTAGTAAGTTTTATTTAGAAATACATGAAAATTTATAGCTAATACACTTAAAAACATATCTTTGATACCTATGTTGTTCGAACTCCGTGCAATAAAAGCATGTATGAACACTATAGCTTATAATGTTTGGGTATCATAAATTAAAGAAAAGCAACATCCAATGTCGATCTGACCATATCAATTCTTCTCACCCATCAATTATTGGCATCTAAGGTGGGTCCAAAATCCAAAATCTTCCACGACCAAATTCACTGCATCTACATTCTCCCCGCGGGTGGCTTGGGCGGAGTGGGTTGGAGCAATAATTACTAATACTTTCTATAAAAAGTATTCCCCTCTCTGAGAGTGGGCATATTCGAGCAGGAATTCGTGTTCCCATTTTCTAATTGTGGAAATGGGAAAGCATGCTTGCTAGCAGGGATGGAGAAACTTTGATCGTCACATAGTGGGTAAAAATTTTTGTTGGATTTCTTTTCCAGTTTTGGTAACTAAAAGGTTAAGAGGATCAATTTTGGTTCTTTTTCTTGAGAAAAAAGGAAAGGATCCCATCATTGGAGTTGTATAAACAAATTGCAATGGGTGGTGAGAGAACAATAACTTTAATCAATATATTAATTGATTCTGCATATAATTCTTTTTTTTTAAAATTAGAAGTAGTTTTAAATTAAGAATCAGATATCCATATTCACCATTGCTTCAACACTCTGATTAATATTTATAAAGAATGTATTTTGGGTCGAAGCATATGTGATAATTTCTTAACGTAGATAAGTGAATGAAGTCTAAAACCCTAAGGCATTGTTTAATTGGTTAAGAAAGAAAAATAATATTAAAGAATTTAAATTTTAAATAAGTGAATTCACGTAGCGTGACATAGGTTAGATTCTTTATTTGGAAGGTCTAAAAAATATTGAGGAGAAAAATAATATAGTATTTTCTTTAACATTTAAAAATAAAGTATAAATGATTTTAAAATTATTTTTAAATATCTCTCATTTTATTATACAATTTAATTATATTATATTTTAAATAATTATAATAAAAAAATCAAATAAATAGTGTATTTTTATTTTATTTGATATTCTAAGTAATCTTGATGTAAGGTTCCTAATATAGATAAAAAAAGTAACATTTGATTATTATTTAATTAAAGAATTCGTAAAAAAGTCATTCTCATGTAAGTTATATAATCACAATTTAATATTTAAATTAAAAATTTATAATTGTTATAAAATTAGGGTAATGTTAGAATAAAATCTTCACACTACACACTAATAAAATTCTAACTATTCTTTACACAAGAATTTCTCTATTTTTTTTCTCTCACAATTTTCTCTTAATTTTTCTTTCACTAATCTTTCTTTCACAAAATAATGGTATCTTACAAGCTTAGAGAATAGCTCTATTTATAGAGTTCTAATTAGTGGAATACATCATGGCATACATCATCTTCCAATCTTAATTAGTGGTGTCTCCTCTAAATGGTGGACATCCATAAAAATCTTCTCTAATAATTCACATAAATCCATAATTAATGGAGCCTCCACTAATTAATGGAGCTTCCAATAATTTTAAGATATTCATAACACTCCCCCTTAGATGTCCATCCATTACATAAAGAATATGCCTCGTTAAAACCTTACTAGATAAAAACCCAGTGAGAAAAAAAATCTAGTGAAGGAAAAAGAGTATACTATTCTATATGTCTGTTTATTACTCCCCCGATGAGTTGATTCCTTTAAATCTTTAAAACCGACGCATACCGATTTTATATCTCAACTTCTCAAATGTTGCAGTCGGTAAAGTCTTCGTGAAAATATTTGCGAGGTTGTCACATGACCGAATTTGTAGCACATCAATTTCACATTTCTTCTGAAGTTCATGAGTAAAGAAGAATTTTGGTAAAATAAGTTTTGTCCGATCTCCTTTAATATATCCTCCTCGTAATTACGCTTATACCAACTGCATTATCTTCATAAAGAGGAGTTGGAATATCTCTTATATATGATACTCTATAACTTTTTCGGATATAATAAATCATGGATCTTAGCCATATACATTCTCGACTTGCTTCATGAATGGCTATAATTTCAGCATGATTTGAAGAAGTAGCTGCTTGGAGATATCAAAGGACTTGTTTAATTCCATTACAATGTCGTCATGTTGGTGAAGAATTAAATCTTGCTAATAAATTGACAGCAAAGGCAATATCAAGTCGTATATTGTTAGTAAGATACATCAATGCACCAATTGCACTGAGATATGGTACTTCAGGACCAAGAAGTTCTTCAATATCTTCTTGAGGTCGGAAAGGATCGGACGATCATTGGAATACTCAATGGATGTGCTTTGTTCATGTCAAATCTTTTTAGAACTTTTGCTATATATGTTGAATAAATGTTCTACTTGCCAAATGTTCAATTTGTAAACCAAGGCAAAGTGTAATTTTACGACCATTCTTGATGTCGAATAATCAATTATTTCTTGGAGCTCTTTAAGAGTTCCAATAAGATTAAAATTATCAACATATATAGCTGATATCACAAATTTAGAACCAGCTTTCTTAATAAAAACGCATGGACATACCTGGTCATTTTAAATCTCGCTTTCAATCAATATTCACTAAGATGATTGAACCACATGCGCCCAGATGGCTTCAGGCCATATAATGATTTCTACAATTTGATGGAGTAATTTTCACGAGGATAATGTGTATATGCTTCTGGCATATGAAATCCTTTGGGAATTTTCATGTAAACATCATTTTCTAAATTTTCATACAAGTAAGTAGTGACAATATCTAATAGGCGCATAGCTATCTTTTCACGTACTGCCAAACTGATAAGATATCGGAGTGTAATAGTATCAACAACATGAGAATAAGTTTCATCATAATAAATACTTAGTTTTTGTGACAAACCTTGGGCTACTAACCGTACTTTATATCGTACGATTTCATTCTTTTCATTACGCTTTCGTACAAATATCCATTTGTAGCTAACAGGTTTTACACCTTCTGGTGTTCGGACTGCAGGTTCGAAGACTTCACGTTGTGTCAGTGCATTTAACTCCGATTGAATTGCATCTTTCTATTGCAGCCAATCTTTTCTATGCCGACATTCATCAACTGATATTGGTTCAGAATCATCATTATCCTGTATAACATCAAGAGATATTATATGCAAACATATGATCAATAATTGTTTCTATCCAATTCCAACTTCTACCGAAAGTAGTATAATTGATAAAAATTTCAATGTTACTTTCATCTATGTCTGGTTCTTTGTCATCAGTTTTCTCTTGGTCTTTATCATTCTTTGCTTTAATATGATCATCTAGATCATTAATCCTCTCTTATTTCGAGGATTTTTATCTTTAGAACCAAGAGGTCGGCCATGCTTCTGGCATGCTTTTGGCTTAGCAGCTATATGTAAAATCTTTTGTTCTGCTGGAACTTCAATTAGAATAGGAGTATTTATAGTTGGCATATGCGATTTTGTTACTCTTCTAGAGTCAACAAAAGCGTCTGGTATTTGATTTGCAATGCTTTACAAATGAATTATCTTTTGAACTACAAGTTCACATGCGCTTGTATGCGGATCAAGATAATTTAATGATGTTGTCCAATCACGATCTTTCTTGTACTGTTTCTGTTCTCCTCCTAATTTAGGGAATAATGATTTCACAAGAGAATAAGAGAAAAGAAAAAGAAATATAAGAAAATGATAACAAGAGAATAATGATTACACAAGAGAATAAGAAAAGAAATATAAGAAAATGATGACAAGCAGGAAATGTCAAGAAAAATATCTCTTTTTTTTTATTTTACTCTTCCCGGCACTGACTGTTCCTCTTCCTCTCTTATCTTTTATTCTCCTCCGACCCTCTACCTACCATCTATCTCTTCTTCTTCCTCATACATATATATATATATATATATATATATATATATATGTATATATGTATGTATGTATCGATATATATTTCAGTCATCAGTCATTAGTAAACATAAAAAACAAAAACCACAAAGTAGATATGGAAGCTTGTAATTCATTTGAGACATGGTCAAATTTTGACTTGGTTTTTGTAGCAGATTTTGATGTATTTGCCTGTCCAAGCCAGCCACTTCCTCTTAATTCTAATGCAGAAGATTTTGATATGTTTTCCTTTCCAAACCAACTGGTTCCTCCTAATTTCAGGTGAGATACCTTTGAGGGATTCCATTTTTTTTGTACTGGATAATGAAATTAAACTCTCTTTTGGTTTGTTTTTTTTTATGTAAATCAGTGAACATACTGCTTTGGACCAATTTGATCCGCCCATGCAAGAGACTATTTTTGATTGCATTCCTCTTGATGCTATTCCTTTGAATAAGGATATGCTTGTGCATGATCCTTTCTACTCTCTAATGGATTTTGAACAAAGCCAGAATATGATTCCAGGTTATTATACATTTAAACATGGATTTTGAATGGTATTACCTTTACTGATATTATTTTCTTTTTCTAGGAGAAATAATGAGTGGTCTTGGCAACGAAGTCGGAGTAAGTACTCATGAAATGCATAATATCGAAGTTCAAGATATTATTTCAGACAAAATTCCTATAGAGAATAAGAGGATTAAGAGGCAGAGAGAGAAGAAGGGCAATAACTCCCAAACACTATCAAGAGAAACTATTTCGCAGTACTTTTACCTGCCAATTAAGAGCGCAGCCAAATAATTGAATATTGGCATAACCTGTCTTAAGAAAAGATGTAGGGAGTTAGGAATTCGTCGATAGTCTCACAGGAAGTTGATAAGTTTGGAGACCCTAATTCAGAATGTTCAGGTTCTCTCTCACACACACTTATACTTTGCAAGTATGGAACTATGAAAGATTTATAAGTAAATAACCGATGATATCACTTCGATTTATAGGAGATGCAAAATAAAGAAGAAGGAGGACATATGGCTGAGAAGAAGTTGAAAGAAGCCATTGAGATACTGGAATGTAAAAAGCAGTTGGTGGAAGAAAATCCTGATACGCAGTTGGAGGACCAAACACAGAAATGGAGACAAGCATGCTTCAAGGCCAAATATAATGAGAAACTTAAGTATAATAAACTTAAGGGGATCATAAAATCCCAAGACTTATTTCACAGTAACTTCATGGCTAATTCTGCTGCTAGTCTAAATGTTGGCTCAAAAGGGAAAGAAAATGAGGAGGATGCTGAAAAAGAGGAGCTGAAGTCCATAATTGCTAATTGTTTGTCTTCCTCTAATGTAAATATTGAAAAAGAACAATTACAAACATCCATCTTAAATTTGTCAGCTTAATTACAAAAGAGCAACTATAAGCATGTATCCTCAAATTCATATGAATACTAGTGATATGAATAAAAGATGTGATGCTTATTATTAATGGAAATATCTTTTTCCCTTATTATATTTTTTGTTCCACTTCAAGTGGCTAGTATTTCTCAGTGATAAGGGAAATATCGAGTGTGTCCATGACCATAACCACGGCCACTGCCACAACTACGACTATAACAATGGCTTCTACTAGAGCCAACAGCATTCACTTCTGAGAGTGTTGTTGAGCCAGTTGGTCTGGCTTCATGATTTCTCAATAATAACTCATTATTTTTCTCTGCAATGAGGAGGGCAGTAATTAAATCTGTAAGTTTTGTATACCCTTTTTCTCGATATTGTTGCTGCAGGATAATATTCGAAGCATGAAAGGTGGAGAATGTCTTCTCCAACATATCTTCATCAGTCACTTTTTCTCCACATAATTTTAATTGAGATGTAATTTTATACATTGTGTAGCTATATTCATTCATGATTTTAAAATCTTGCAACCTCAGATGCAACCATTCATACCGTGCAGTGGGTAGTACGACCATCTTCAGGTGGTCAAATCTTTCTTTTAAATTTACCCACAGGACATATGGATCTTTTTCGGTAAGATATTCCATTTTCAAATTTTCATCGAGATGACGACGAATAAAAATCAAAGCTTTAGCCTTGTGTTGTGCAGATGCACTATTATTTGCTTGAATAGTTTCACTAAGGCCTTCAGCATTGAGATGCATTTCTGCATCGAGAACCCATGACACATAATTTTTTTCAGAAATATCAAGGGTTACAAATTCGAGTTTAGCGAGGTTAGCCATAGAGATCAATAAATGCGTACCTGTCTTCTGGCTTTGGTAACGGCAGAAATTCGTGCTTAGTCTTCTGGCTTTTGTAATGGTAAAGACTCGTGCTGATAACGTGTTATAAAATTAGGGTAGTGTTAGAATAAAATCTTTACACTACACACTAATAAAATTCTAACTATTCTTTGCACAAGAATTTCTCTCTTTCTTTTCTCTCACAATTTTCTCTTAATCTTTCTTTCACTAATCTTTCTTTCACAAAATAATGGTGTCTTACAAACTTAGAGAATAGCTCTATTTATAGAGCTCTAATTAGTGGAATACATCATGGCATACATCATCTTTCACTAATCTTAATTAGTAGTGTCTCCACTAAATGGTGGACATCCATAAAAATATTCTCTAATAATTCACATAAATCCATAATTAGTGGAGCCTCCACTAATTAATGGAGCTTCCAATAATTTTAAGATATTCATAACAATAATTAATTTAAGAAAAGTTTTGAATCGTATATATAATTATACTATTATGTTTGGGGAGGCGTGGAGGAGAAAGGATAAATGATGAGGAATATAATGAATAAGGTAGGTAGGCCACGCTTGATAAATCTTCTTTGGCATACGATTAATCTCCGATTGACGGTTAGTCAAAATGATAAATCTTAACCTTAAACTTTCAATTTCGGTGTCATGGTTTGACGGTTGACGGTTACAGTTACGGTTAATCAACCTTTAGTTTGACGGTTTTTTAATTTTTTTTAAAAAAAAATTATTTTAAAAAAGTATGAAAAATAAGTTTTAAAAAAAAGTTACAAGCATAAAATATATTTTTTAAAAAAAGAATTTGAACTTAATTTTAATTTTATAAAATTAAACTACCTGCGTATCCTCTTAGAGTATAAAGGAATCAAAACTCTCGTAATTCTCTTACCTTTTAACCCTTTTTATCGTTAATGATCTTCACTTTCGACTGTTGTAGTTCCTTCCATGTCTACGTCCAAAAATTAATTAAGATCTGGTTTCACATTTTCTTGTTGACGATTTTCAACTCTAATCCAATAATCTAAATATAATTAAATTTCAAAAACATCCGGTGCCATTCTTGAGCGAGTTTCACTCAAAATATTTCCTCCAACAACACTAAAGGCTTGTTCTACCATAACAATTGAAACGAGAACAACAAGAATCTCCTTTGCTATTAGTTCTATAATAGGAAATTTGTTCTCATTTTCTCTCTACCACTTCAAGATATCAAATATTTCACTTGTTTCATTCCACTTCAAATTATAAGCTGTTAGATATAATTCAAATTACACCGTGGGACTTGAAGATCCTCTTGGTCGTTTTGACCTTTCTACTATCATCTTACTTACTTGGTTAATTTTTGAAGATTCGAATATCGGAATATCAATATCTTGAGTTTCTTGGATAACCCCACCATATCTTCTAGAATATTCATAATATAAGTAGCGAAGAATATTCCTTACGTTAGCTATTATACGAAAATATAAAGAGGATATGTAAGATTTTGAGTACTACTATCATCATCATTATCTTCAATATTATGTTTAGAAAATAAAATATCATAATAATTAGTAAGATATTTTTGTAAACCATCAATTCTCATACGTGGATAAAAAACAGTAGCTACTAAATTAATATCATATATATCTAAATAATATTTTAACCATATAGTTTTTATAGCATTAATACACAGAGATAAAAGAACGTCACTAGAATATTCATTAAAAATAACACTAACATTTACACATACATTCTTGAATAACTAAACGTGTAATAGGATAATAAACACCAGATAAATTATAAGCAGCATCATTAAATATTTTTAAAATATGTAAAATGCCTTCACAAACACCCAATTGTTGAGAAAACAAAATTATTCCAACAGCTCTATTTATAAAAGAAGCACATAAAAATTTTTTATATAGAAAAGATTCATTTAACAATTCATATGTTGAATTCCATCTATTTGGGACATCTTTTGAAAATTGTTTTGTTTTCATGTCATTGCATTTGTTTTGTTTGCATGCAACGGCATAAATTTGGCCGTTCATTGGGCTGCCCGTTGCAATGGCCTTCATTTTTTATTTGTTAAAATTTTTCATTCAATTTAAAAAATAAAAAATAAAAAAAGTCGACGGTTTAAACTGCAAGTTAACGATTGGAGAAAACTTCCTAGCTTGAACCGGACCGTTGATCACGATTCACGATTTGAACTGTGAACCGTGATCAACGATTTTTGAACCGTTAAATCCTCCCCGGCTTCCGATACACAGTTTAATCGCATACAAATTGAACCGGGTTCAAGGCAAAAATAAGGAGATGTTAATCCGCCAAAAAAAAAAAAAAATCTTCTATTTATCTTTATTTAAATTTTTTTTATCCTTTTCCTACTAAAATCTTAAGGGGAAAAAAATCACAATTTCATCTCTCAAAAAGAAATCACATTTTCAATATTCTATATTTAATTTCCTATATTTGAGATACAATATTCCTTTTCCAGAACAAATACAATAAACAAAAGCTGAATTTTGAAAAAGAATAATAATTACTTTTTTTTTTGGAACGACCAAACAAGGAAAATGAGTCAAGCATACAAAGCTCAATAAAAAACAATGATATTGGTAAGATCAATGAAGAGTCATAAAAATAAATAAATAAATCAAACGTCACGAAAACATTTTGAAAAAAAAATATTTTTTTCATTTAACTTTAAATAGTCTGTTCTAAATTAAAGTTGAATAAAAATTATATTCAAATGCAAATAAAAAGAGTAACATCAATGTACAATAAAAAAAAACATAATTTCCTTACAATTGATCTGTAATCCAACGTCTCAGTCAAATAAAATAACATTAGCACTCCAAATGAATTAAGCACCGCATATTAAAATAAGAATATTAGGCGCGTGTAGATTTAACAGTTGTACATTTCCAAGTTTATCCCTAAAAAAAATTGAAAAAGAAAAGAAATTATATAGAAAGAAGCGTAGGGGGCGATTGATAGTCGGTTAGTTTGTTTAGTGTAGTCGAAGGAAGGAAGAGGGGGCGGCAGGCATCGTTTGTTTGTTAGTGCACATGACAAGTGAGAACACAAGGAATTAAGTTGGGAGGTCGGACGTGGAATCGCCGCTCTCAATTATTCATCTCTTTGGGTCACAAATCATTAGGATACTAAGGAGTTGACCTTCAAGATCACAAAACTAGCTGCTTCACACAACAAATCAACTCAAATCATTTTCACCAACCTACAAAATATATATATATATATATATATATATATATATATATATATATAAAGTAGATATAGATTCAAGAAATATTTTTAAAATAATAATATTGTCTTTTAATATGTAATTAGTTCAATATCCGTATGTTTTATGAATTGTTAAGTTTTTATCACTTTTTTTTTTCAGAAAACATACTCTAAAAATTTAATAAATTCAAATAACTTTTAAATAAAATCTCAAAAAATTTCATGATTTAATATACTAATATTAAATATAGGTACATCTTATTAGTTAATTAGGATTCTAAATTAAATCATTACAGGACATTGCTACATGTCGTACCAGGAGCTTCTACAGCTCCTATTCTCTAACTACTTTTATATATATATTCTAAGAATTCAATAAATTCAGATAATTTTAAAATAAAATTTCAAAAAATTTTACGATTTAATGTAATAATATTAAATACACATATATACATACATAGATATATATATATATATATATTATTTAATTACTTAAATAAATTCAATTAATCTTTATTTTTCTTTAAAAAATAAAAGAAAACTTTCATTTGAATTCAAAACGACCACATGTCATATATATATATAGAGTCTCTCTCCTTAAAAAAATTACCAAGAGCAAGTTGGGTTGATATTGTAGAATTAGAAGATCTACAGCATGCCCAATCTTAATTCTTCAGCTCATCTGATTATGAGAATTGGTGCAGATTATTAGGATACTCTCCTAATCAGGTAATTCCTTCTAACACTCAAAATGTGACGGCTAATCATCCTACACCTATTTCAAAAAATGTAGTGGTTACTAACCCCACAATTACGGGAACCCAAGATTCCATAAACACAAACACAGGCACGATGCAATCAGTATCCAAATAGGCTCTTTCTTCCAAGCCTAAACTCATTTCTTCCAGGTTCTCTTCTTCCTCCTCGTTCTTCTCCTATGTCCTCCTCCTCGTCTCAAAATTCTCGAGGAAGAGTTTAACTTTTCTAACCTTCAACAGTCTATAGACAATTGAAAAATTCGCAAGTTTTCTCCCAATGAGATTTACAAATCTACTAAATGGTCACTTAACAGTGACTATGTCTTTCAAACTGTTGAATAAACAATTCAATTAGAACTCGATTGTAAAGAAATTAAACTTCTTTCTGTCAGTGCCATCAAAAGATTTCAAAACAAAAACAATTATTTGCATTTTGGTGTTGTCCAAATTGCAGCAAAACCTCTTTCTAGAGAAGGTCTTGATACTTCTCTCCTTTTATGTCTATGAAATACTAAAATTTTAGATTTCAATTATTCACTTTTAAGAATGGTAGAAACCAGCCTTTGTAGCGGACTAGTTTTATTTTGATTGTTTTCCAAATTTCATAGTCTCTCTCAAAGATCAAAATCTTCTTGATACTCCGACTCTTAATGTCAAGACTGCAAATGATAAAATCAAAACGGGTTCTCTCCCCGTAGCCATCATATACCGTATTCAGTATAAGGCTATAACTTCTACTTTCAATATTGGTGCAATGAGAATGTCTCACAATGGTGAAACAGTTCTCTTCCAAACGGACTTGCAAAAATCTCATCTTTCCATTCCAAAACCTATCTCATGGAACGAGATTAGTCTTCCTTCTAACTGGTTATTGATTGGTGCAACTCCTTCTGTAAAACCATAAAATACCACTGTATCAGATGTCAAATAATTCTCCTGTGGATATGTGGAAATAACTTTCGGCTTTCCATACAAAAGGAGTATGGACAAAATGTATTTGGACTGAGGTATTGGTAACATATGTCTCAATCTTTTTATCTTTGTGAGGGTGAAAGAATACACTCTCTGTATCTTCTTTCCTTTTCCATCATCAGCATTTTTTAATCCAAATGGCATAACATTCCATTCATACTGGCCAAATGGAACTGTAAAAGCAGTTTTGTAACGATCTCTAGGATCGATTTAAATTTGCCAAAATTCAATTAAATCAAAATTTGAAAATAGTAAAGCGGAATGTAATATGTTGAGCAAATCTTTTTTGTTAGGGATAGGATACCTAATCCATCAAAAAGCTGAATTGAGTGGTTTGTAATTGATAACAAGGCGAGGAACACCACACTTAATTTCATCATTTTTGTTGACATAGAATGCCGCACAACTCTAGGGTGAAGTACTTGGAGAGATGATTTGCTTTTGTAAGAATTTAATGATTCAAATAACTTTTAAATAAAATCTCAAAAAATTTCACGATTTAATATATTAATATTAAATATAGATACGTCTTATCAGTTAATTTAATTAATTAAGATTTTAAATTATACCATCACAGGACATTGTTACATGTCGTCCCAGGAGCTTCTATAGCTCCTATTCTCTAGCTCCTTATATATATATCCCTCTATATTAAGTTTTTTTTTTGTCTTTGAATTTAAAAGTTATATAATTATGATGTCAGAGGATTCTATTTGTCATTTATGTTAGCCCCAAAACAATTATTTTGAGAACAAAAAGGGTAAACTATCTTTTAGTATCTTGTACAATAATACATCTATCATTTAGTACCTCAAGGTTTTAATACATACTTTTTACTCCCTTCAACTCTAGATTAAATAGTAAATTCATTAATTTATTCTAAAATTATTTGTATTGACATCCCTTGAAGTTTTTTGGTTTGCCATAAACATTCCATTTTCTTTAAAATTTTATACTGGCTTCTCCTATTATTGCTTTTTAATAGAAAATTTTATTAATTTTCTTTTCTATCCTTTAGAAAAAAATTACCTAAATAAATGTTTTCCACATATAAGCAATGAAAAAGTATATGGAAACTAAATCATCTATAGATTCATATATAGTAACATATGAGAATATATTTATTTGATAAAAATATGTTTACTGAATCATTCACAATTTTATTTTAATATTATTTGATTAATAACAATTACACTATCCAATTTTTCTAAAATGAATTATATATATATATATATATATATATATTATTAAATACATAATTTAACATTTTTTAATCATAATATGAGTTTTTTATAGTGCAGTGATAAACAAATAATTAAAACAAAATATTATGTATACAATAATAAAGAATAGAAGGTATTTTTATATTGATATATATAATGAAGAAAATAAAATATGTATGAATGTATAAATATATATTTAACTATTTTTATTTTAACATGTTACTTTAATAAATTATTATAAAACTCATGTAATAGTATCATATTTGTTGTATTTTAATTTTAAAATAATAATTTAAATAAAAACGTAAAATTCTAATTAATTTTTTTATATTTCTAAAACTAAAAATAAAAAACATGTAATATATTTATTTAGTACTTGAAAAAAAAATTAGTTTATAGCAATTAATGCTAATAAAATTAATACTTAAATAGCACAATGATTCATGTTATATAGAAAAACTTAAAAAGAGGTCAATATAAATATTTTTAAAATAAATTAATTACTTTATCTTTTAGTTTAAAATTGAGGGGAGTAAATAGTAGGTTTTGAAACTTTAAGATACTAAACGATAGGTATAACAGAGTATAAGATACTAAAAAGTAGTTTATAAAAAAAAAAATGCAAGGAAATGTAATTAATTTAGTCCATTTTCCCCTTAGATATTGCTAATGACACTTTCTTCTCTTTTTTTCTTGTTTTGTAAAAGAAAGATATCAGTAAAGGGAATATTGCACTTTACTATCCTAAACTTTGTTGATTCCTATATATTTCACATCAATATTACAAAGAGGAAAATGCAGATTCTAGTCAATTAGGCAACATGAAATTTTGAAGGGAATATGCCATACCCTTTTTAAGAATAATATTAGTGGTAGGAGACATGAATTATCTTTCTTTTCCTGGTCAGCTTCTTTATTTCACAATGGGATTTCAATGTTCCTTTTTTTATTCTTCTAATGTCATATATTTTTTAATTAATTGTGTTGCTATTGTATTATAAAATTTGATTTTTTTTTTTGTTCTAATTTAACACCGCCAAAAAAAAGTAAATACTTCTTGAATTTGAAATTGAATATTTATATTTGTATTCTAAATAATTCAAAAATAAATATATACCTTTCCACGATAAACATTTTTATATTTTACATGACTAACCTTATAGATTTAAAGAATACAATCTCTATTTAACTCGTGAATGATATATCACTACACTCTTTAATTAATTAGTTGGAATGAGGGACAACTTTGTTTTCTTCTTTTCAAAAGTTCCTCGAGGGTGTTGCAAAGTTTTCTTTCTTTCTTTTTTTTTAATCTTTTGTTCTTTGATGAACTTAGAAGAAATTAGAACTACAAAATACAACATATATATATAAAATATAAGGACAATTTTAGAAAAAGATTGATGTTGATAAAGAAAAACAAAATCTTGAAGGAAAGTGATGTTGCATTTTTGAGAATTTTCTTTTTGAATTGGAACCACAAATAGTGTGCTTATCTACTATTCCTCTGGGGAAAGTGCTTAGCCGATAAGGAGAACAATTTCTTATTTCTCCTCTTCATATATTCCTTACTTTAATCCAAAGTATAGATTCCCTTACGTAATTCAAAGTTCAAGAAAAAAAAAAAAATACAACATTTTTTATTATGTATTTTTTTGTGCATAAAAACAAAGAATGAGAAAACCTTAATTACCAAAAATATGAACATGCGGGGTAAGTTGGGATCCAAATTGGCGACCCCACCGCGGTGGTAGCCGGCGGAGGAGAACTCAACCAGCAACCGGAGTGCCTCCTGGTGCAGCGTTTATTAAAGTTCTTTTGTTATAATAACTTAAAATTATTTTTACTGAGAAATCATATTTGGATGGGTTGAGGGAGTAATTTTTCCAATTTAAAATTAAATATTTTTATTTTTATTTGCAGATATTAAGAAATAAATATCAATTTTTTTTAACATAAATATATTTTACTCTAAACATTCCCAATAACATTTTCCAATCAAAGGAAGTAAGTTCAACTAATCAATGAGCTTCATTACTAACCTCCTTAACAATGTAGTAATAATTTTTTGTTTCGAATTAAAATATGATATTTAAATTCGGACAAAAATAGTAATTATATTGGTAAAAATTATCTTTACCATAGGGGTAAGTTTTGGAGTATGAATTTGAATGCTCGACTTTGACTTGACAAATTTCTTTCAAAAAACGATTTGAACTTTACAAAAAGATCTCATAAGTATTTAATGTGTAAGTTAATATTTTATTCTTATTAATTAAATAAGTTAGTAACAAGATTGATGAGTTAAAAAAACTTATACAAAGATTAGTTATAACTTATATTCTATTTGTTTTAAAATATCTTTTAGTATCATACAAATTATACAGATTAAATATGGAATGTGTAGAGGAAAAAAGGATGAAACTATCCTAATTAGAAATTACAGAGTTGTTTTAAAATATAAAAATCAACTAATATTATGATTGAGTTAAGTAATAAATGATAATGATACAATTAAAAAAATATATATATATATATATTATTAATTTTACAAAATGACAAATAAATCGAAATAATAAAAGGATTAAAAAATGACATATATTTTAAAGTGAAGTGAATGGAAGTTTAGAGGAAAACATATTTATTTTTAAAAATAAACTTTTATTTCGAATGAAATGAATAAGTATTATAATTATATTGTCTTGACATGAAGTGATAAGTTATTTGATTTACTCTAATATAAGCTTAGGATTAGAAAAGGAAGAAATGTTTATTAATCTTCACGAGTACGAGACCCTTTGGTTTTTGAAGTGAGAACACAAAAATTTCCTAGGTGACAAACATATGGAAAACATGGAATGAGGTCAAACGTGGTCGGTGCTCAGCTTTTATCCCAGGAGGCTTTACCGTTTGACCGGAGATTTTCATGTTCCTTTTAGACTATTCAGGAGTACAAACTTTGACAACTTTTGAGATTGCACTGACAAATATGCCTCTTCCTCCTTGGAAAGAGACCTTTTTTTTTGGGTCGTGGGAGGAAGAACCTTGGATAAACAACTTCTTTGATCATTAATAATTAAAGGTTCGAAAGATAGACAAATGGAGGATCTATTATTCATGATGTAAAAAATGGAAACTTAAAAACAAAGGCAAGATTTGGAAATATATAAATGTTGTGTATATCATTTGAATGGATTTAATCATGAAACTTCATTTTATTAAACAAAAATATATATTCTAATAATTAAATTCTTATTTCTTTAAATGACAAATTAAATATTCAAATGATAATAATCTATTAACTTCTTGGGTAAAGTTCTACATCAAAAGTCTGAAGTTAGTTATATTATTAGTGACTTTGATTTCCAGGACAAGAAAGGTTGGCAGCCCCTTGGCCACAAGTTCCTATATTATCAGGGTTGGCATTTTCCTTTCTTGCCATTAACAAATTAAATGGTTGACTAGGGGCGACACAACATATTCACAATGAGGTGTTCAAATCCTGCCCTCTGCTTCTATTCTTTAATTAATTATTTGATGGAAGCAGCAAGTGTACCAAGTTTTATTCAGATATTACAATTAGAAGTCAACCCGCCCAACAAATTTTTTTTTTTTTTTCAATGAAGAGCCAAGTCGTGAATTACCTTTTGCTTTTAATTTTATTATTTATTTGTCTTTCACACTTCCTGGTCTTCGGGTTTGGAAAAGTGTAAATTTGTCTTTTATTGAGGATGGGGAATTAAGTATAAAGGAACGACCTTAGCTGCTAGTTGTTCATGTAAGAAAATTCCCCATGTGACTTCTTGGTCATACTATTGATCTTCGAACATATTTCTTAATATCAAATTGTTTGTCATTTTAAAATTAAAAATTATGGAATTTTAGAATGTTAAATCCGAGTTGAAGAACAATCAGGGTAGTTCACGTGAGAAGACAAATTAATTAGTTGGAAGCAACAGTGAATTTTTAGTGTAATTTACATCTTAATTTACTTCTTCTTTTTTCCCCTTCATATTCTCACTCTAACCAAACCAAGCTAAGTAAAAAGATTCAATTATAATACTATTAAAATTCAAACTTTTAAATTACGTTCCAAATATAAGATGAACAAGTCATTGTTTGCATTCAAGTTCAGGGGGTGAACCTCCAACAATATTATGTCCCCTTGAATTATTGGATGGGCTGCCATGAATTGTTTATCGGTCACTATCACAATGGATAGGAATGAGATGAATGAACTTGAAGAAGTTGATCCCTTAGCCACCGGAAAACCAAACGGCGGCTACACCGGTATTCCCAAAAAGGATATTTGTAAAACAATGAAAGATATTTTTAATTAGTGGGGGCATTTTAGTCCTCAAATTTTTATAAAGTGTCAGTTTTATCTTTATCTAGTCCTATTCATATACTTTTGGTAGTATATATATTTTCTATTATTGTAAGAAAAATATAATTTTTGGCCTTAATCCTTATCTCTTAGTAGAATACTTTATTATATTGATGAGAAGTCGCCAACTTTTTGTCTCTTCCAAGCCGCCAAAGAGCACCCTCTTCTACGTTTTAGTCCTCGCTATAAGTAGCGACGCTTGGCCCGCACGCCAAGCTTTGTAACCTTCAAAGCTTCCGTTAACGTCCGCTTCAACTATGCTATTTCTACTAACCAAATCATTAGTCAAAATAAGACTAAGAACCGTTTGGTTCAAATTGAGAAATCTGAATCGGAATTGAAATGATTCACCTAGAATCAATTGCACTAAATATTACAAACTGAATTTCAAATTAAGATATTAGTTTTAATATTTTATTTTATTTTCTTTTCTTTCTCCTTATTCCTTCAAACCTTTTCTTACACCTAATCCTAAACACTATATATTGTTGCCGAATAAATCACCGGTCAAGTCATATTTTCTAATTTAGAATCTATTTTTACTAGTAAAGTGACATTTAATTGTTATCCAGTCACTACACAACCAACGGCCACAATTTGCTATACTTAAGTCACTAGAGCAAAGAAAGTAAGGATGAGTCTTGAAATGGGGAAGATAACATCGTTTATCTCTCTATAATATCTTTTTTTTTATTAATTATGATCTAATTTTTTTAATTATTAAAATAGATAAAGATTTAATTTAAAAAATTTAAAAAATTTAGTTTTAAAATTGTGTACAATTGAAAATTATTAATTCTCGTACATAAATCTAAAACAATTTATATTGTAAAACGAAGATAGTAATATATAATAAGAAAAAAATTATTATTTTTTAATATGCAATTTGCCTCCTCACTTTTACATTTTTTGTTCCGTTCTTGTCAGGATGCACATTCAATTGGAAATATTTCTAAATTAATCTACATTTAATCTCTAGAAAATTGATTAAAGATTTGTACATTAAATAAAAATGTGTAACTTTTTAATGCATGTTAGGTTACTATGCTATCTGGTCCCCTGCCACCCAGAGGGAAATTTATAAAAAAAAAAAAAAAAAATCAGAAAGGACAAAAACCCGAGTTGCTGAATCAGATCAGGTTAGTTTAGTCAATTCAACCAATGGAAGGGACCCATCTTCGTCAGCCATTGATATCTGTAAAAATGGATAAAATCGGAGGGTAATATGCTAACATTAGGAAATGGGAGTCAATAAATATTCCAGATTTAGAACCCCAGAAAACCTGCTGGTGCATATCACATGCCACGATACCATTTCTAGATTTACAAACCCATAGCCAAAACCAGCTTTTCTCCTCTCATCTCTCTGTAAGAAGCCCCAATTTCTTGAATTCAACACTCGCTGAATCCTTACTTCCAGTGACCACAAGTTTTTCAAAGAACTTTTCCTGAAAATCTTTGATTTTTCGGCTATTTTTGGGTTGTTTCTGAATCACTATGTACAGCCCAGAGGCAATTTCCAGAGACATAAGCAATAATCTTATGTATTCAACCAATAGTTCTAGTAATGCTTTCAAGCATGGGTTGGTTGATGGTGGCATCTTTAAGAACAAAGAAATGTTGGGTTCAAACTCGGATCTTTTTCGGAATCAGCAGCAGCAGCAGCAGCAAAATGGTGGATTGATGCGATATCGCTCAGCTCCAAGCTCGTATTTTGCTAGCTACTTGGATGGAAATAATACTAATAATAACAGCAACAATAGTAACAACGGGGATAGTTCTGAATCTGAGTCAATATTTTCTGCTTTGATGAATTGCAACGAACCCAGTAATGATATTGGTCACCGTCATCAGAGTGATCAGAGGAATCATCAAGGACTGCAAGTTTCTGGGTCTATCAAGCTGGAAATGAATGAGGTGCAGTCTAATCCACAGCTGCATCAGAATGGAAATGGATTTTCTGGTGCTAATAATTTGGTGCAGATGGGGTATCAGGCTGCCGTGAGCGCTGGTGGTGGTACTGTTGTAGGATCCTACAGTGTGCCGGTTGGGGTGGAGAATCAAGTACAGATGAGGATGAGTAATAACGGGAATCACTCCAATCTAATCAGGCAGAGCAGTTCTCCAGCTGGGCTCTTCTCCGGTATTATTTTAATTCATCTAAAAGTTTCCTTTTTTGCAGTAATTTTTTTTTTTTCGGAGTTATTATGGGTTGTGTGCTTCTGACTATTGATTCATGAATTGTTTCGCCATTGGAAATTGATTGGTTGTGATCTAATAAGGTCCAGAAACTTAGCCTCGATCTCTCTAGGCTTTTTCTTTTCTACATAGAGTTGACTTTATGCTTATTGATTGGATCCTTAAGTTTAGGTGGCAAAAAAAAAAAACAAGAGAGAAAGTAATGTCAAATGCAGTATGGTTTGATATAGCTGCGGCTTACTTCTATTTGCCCGTCCTCGCCCCCGCGCCCCACTCCAACTCCTCCTGCTTCTCCTCTTTCTCTCTCCTGGTTCCTTTCCTTTTATATTCTTTTTTTCCCCTCCAACTTTCAGAATAATGGATGGGGGTAATCTAGCTAAAAAGAGTTGGAATATTTGAAATGCAAGGCTTGAGGAAATAGGAAGAATATGTGAGTGAGTTTTAAGTGGAATTCTTGTCTCTTTTGGTTCTTTTTTTGGTTATTTTTCTCTTTCTTTCTCTTTTGTGATTATTGTTGCGGGATTCTGTTTTTTATGGTTGCATTAGAGTGGGTTGGCGGTGTTGGCAATCCAACAATTTCAGTTAATGCACTTTCTTGCCTTGATGCAAGTATAAATATGGCTCAATTTCAGTTTTACATTTATAATTGTACCTAAACCTGGAATAAAAGGACATATCTGAAGTGATTGGCTTGTTGGGGTTTGATACAGTGATCATTAGAAAATTATTCTGGTGTTTCTCTTTTTGTCAAGTTAAAATTAACTTGTTTAATCAATTCAGGATTCGATGTAATGAGAGAAGTAGGCAAATTCAGAACTAGTAATGGTGAAACCAGCTCATCAACCAATGGCTTGAACAATCATATGAACTTCTCGTCTGGGCCATCTTCTAGCTCAAGGTACATGCCTAGCATAGCAGAACATGGAAATGAAACTGTTGGGGCAGGTAGCCCAGAAAATGTACAATTAGGAAATGGAAATGAGAATAGTAGAGGTTATGCCTCCAGCTTCTCAAGTGAATCCTGGAATGATTCCGCATTCAATGGCTTAAAACGGAACAGAGATGGTAACTTGAAGATGTTCTCTGATTTCAACGGATTGGAAAACCAGGTAGACATCTTTGTATTATTTTCTAACCTTTTATTTCCTATTCATGCTGCCCCTCTTATTCTGTTATTTCCTCTTAGGATGGCGAACCTAGAAACTACACTCATAGCTTAACTCACCATTTGAGCTTGCCAAAAACTGCTGGAGAGATGGCTGCCATTGAAAAGTATCTGCAATTTCAACAAGATTCTGTTCCTTGTAAGATACGTGCCAAGAGAGGTTGTGCAACACATCCTCGGAGCATTGCTGAGAGGGTACATCTTATCCTTTGTTCCCATTGTTTATCACATTGATTCGTGGAATCATTCAAGAGCTGTTTCTATATGTCATTCAAAGGTAGATAGGAGAAAACTGGATACTCTTTGCCTAATGGTGTTGTTATCATTTGTAGATGAGAAGAACTCGTATCAGTGAAAGAATTAAGAAATTGCAAGAACTTTTCCCCAATATGGATAAGGTTGGTTTGTTTGCTAACTGTGGATCAATGTCTGTTCTGGGAGTTGTTAATTAGGTTTTAAGTTTTCCTTGTCAATCATTTGCAGCAAACAAACACCGCGGATATGTTAGATTTGGCAGTTGAGTACATTAAAGACCTTCAAAAGCAGGTCGAGGTATGATAAAGAAATCACCTTCCTCAAGGTCACATGAACCTCACCAACTTCATCTTTCCTAATCATGTTCCATTTTCCTTTGCTTCAGACACTCACAGAGACCAGGGCAAAGTGCAAATGTTCAAGTAAACCGCAACAATCCCCAAACCCTACCGCATGATTTTCTTGTGTACAGATAGTGATAGGTGAGAAGACGGAGAAAAAAAGGAACGAACCCTAACTGTTCTCTTGCCATGCATTAATGGAGATTGAAGAACCATATGTTTCACCCCAAGACGTGGAAGACAGGTATTCATGTTTTGTCTAGTTTGAGGAGGTTAACAGAGTTCTACAAATAATTCTCATGTATAGACACCTTAAGTGCTGTATCCTACTAGAGTGTAATTGTGTGACACAAACCCCGTCATCGAATCGTTAGAAGTTTCTTATGAGGTAAATTTGGAGAAATGATACAGTAACTTGGATATGGGGTGACAAAGATCTAATGCACTTTTCTTCCATCACTGACTTCTTGTAGTAGCTATTAGATTGCATATCTCATCAGTACTTTTTCTTTCATGAATTTGATTGTGTTATGTGGGAAAATGGGTGCTTGCAATTTCTTTGTTCACAATGGAATTGTCCTACCAAACCTTTCTGGGTTTCCTAAGGAGGCCTTCCCAATAATGGCAACTGAATGCCAAGAAGGGCATGGTAGCATGTGGCATGGTGGACAAGATGGTTATTCCAAATATTTTTTAACCTAATTTGCCATGGAGGGATGGTTTAAAAGAGGTAGATGCTCAAAGAGAGAGGATACTATTAACATTTCTGGAAAGTTGATTAAATTGGATTTATTCCTTTTTGCCTACACTTTCACCTATATATGGGTTTATTTTCTTTGAACCTTTTGTTTAGTGATTTTTTTAAAATAGAAATTATAAATTGAACTTAACCTTTATTTGATAAGAAGTGAATATTAACCAATTAAACTTCTACCCTGTCCAGTTGCTAATGTCTGATTAAGATGGTAATATCCATTACAAATATACGCAATTAGAAACCTTCAAGAATGCTTGTATGATTTTTTTTTTAACGAAAATTTGGTACATAAATATTACGTGTCTATTTAATAATCTAATTAATTAATTAATTGATTATATTTAATAATGAATAATATTAAGTATTTAATTAATTCAGTACATTTGAAAACGTATTCATATTCTTTTAGTACTGTTTGATAATTTAATTAAGAAATTACAATTAATTAATTAAATGTTTATTTCATTATATTTATTTAATAATAAATAATATTAAGTATATTTGATAATAAATTTTTATTATCACTTAATTAATTAAAATCTGTTGAAATTTTATTTTAAATTTTAAGTAAAATGAAAGTTATTTAAGTCTAAATATGTTAAATATTCATCTAATTATTAATATTTATTTATATTTAATCTAAATTGTAATAAATATAATATAAAAATAAATTATAATTAATTTAAATTTTAAATTTAATACTTAAATATTGAGATTTCAGTATTTAAATTTTAATTTTATCAAATGAGAATTTAATTGATTATGACTTATTAAAATTTTATTATAAATTTTAAGTGACATAAAAATTATTTAAGTTTAAATTTGAATATGTTAAATATTTATCTAATTATTATTTTTAATATGTAATATAAATAATAATAATAATAATATAGTATAAAAATAAATTATAATTAATTCAATATTTAAATTTAGATTTCAAATTTTTAGAATTCATACTTTAGACTTTAATATTCAAATCCATTACTTGAATATTTATAGTTAAGTCTTTAAAATTTTAACTTCATTAAATGGGTCTTAAAACTAAATCTTCGATCAAGAAATACTGTGCTTTTTCCATATTTTTAAAAATCATATGAATGTTTGAGATGAAAGGAAATTCAAAATTTGAACTCAAGTCTTAAAATGAAGTCACAAGTAATAGAAATTAATAGAAATTTGAACTCAATTATTAATTTATAAATAAATTTTATTTTTTAAAAAATTATTATAAATTCAAAATGCATTATGTTTTTCTTTAATTTTATATATTTAATAATTTTTTAATACATTCTTAAAACTTAATCTCATTATAATTTCTATCTGCTCTCAAAGTTTTCATTGTCAAATTTTAGCTCTCCATGCCCTCCTTGGTGGGCCCATTTATTTGCTCTGCGCTTCGGGCCTTGCTCCAGTCCAGTTTCCTTTCCGGTGTTAAGCCTAATGTGCTTTTTGGCCTCACTCAGGCCTCTGCCGTTGTCCAATCAAGATTATTTCCTGGCCCACACAAAAACTCTGATTTTTATTTGAAAAAAATTCACTTTATCATTTTAAATATAGTCAAAATCTCACAGTATAATCTAAATTTCATTTTAAATTTAATTGTGATTTAAACTATAATTTTTTTCTCACATTACCATCCAAGCATCTCTAATCCTTAAATTAAGTTAATTAACATAATAAATTAAATATAAAACAATGTAAATTTCTCACATAACTAACTTAAAAAATTTTAAAAAACTAATTATTGATAAATTTAAATTTGAAAAAATAAAAAAATATAATATGATTGAACTAATTTGACTTAATTTAATCAAACTAATTTAATCTTTTTGTTATTTAAGTTAATTCGATGAGAAATTTATATTGTTTTATATTTAATTTACCATATTAATTAACTTAATTTAGGGGTTAGAGATGCTTGACTGACCATATGAGAAAAAATTATAATTCAGATAGTAATTAAATTCAAAATAAATTTTAGATGGTAATATAAGATTTTAACTATAGTTAAGATGACACGTTGAATTTTTTTCCAAATTTGATTCTGGTTCCAATAAAGTTTGGGCCTCGATTTTAGGCCAAGCTCACTTTAAGGACTTGGACTAGAGTGAACCCATTAACAATGCTGAGCACAAGGTTGAGTTTACCATCATATCAGAGTATGTATACTGTATGCACCGATTTGTAATTCTCCATCGATAATTCAAAATAAATTCACTCGTAAATCATGTTAACCATTGTAAGTAAAATAATTAGATTTATTCTCATACTTTCTCACCCATGCAATTAAAAAAAAAAAAAACTCTTATAATTTTGAACCTATGAGGGAAAAAATTATTATTTTTTAATAAAAAGACTGGAATAAAAATAAGATTTTAAGAGTTGTATGAAATTTCTATATAAAAGTGTTGACTGTCTTGCTAAAATCACCTCAGTTTAGAAAGCAACTAAATTTAAAAAAATAAATCAGCAACTGTTATGAATTATTGGAATCTCCATTAATTGTGGAGGCTCCACTAATTATGGATTTATGTGAATTATTAGAAGATTTTTATGGATGTCCACCATTTAGTGGAGACACCATTAATTGAGATTAGTTGAAGATGATGTATGCCATGATGTATTTCACTAATTAGAGCTCTATAAATAGAGCTATTCTCTAAGCTTGTAATACACCATCATTTTGTGAAAGAAATATTAGTGAAAGAAAGATTGGAGAAAGAATTGTGAGAGAAAGAAAGAGAGAAGTTTGAAGAGAAATTCTTGTGAAAAGAATAGTTAGAATTTTCTTAGTGTGTAGTGTGTAGATTTTATTCTAACACTACCCTAATTTTATAACAGCAACAATTTTTTAAAAACCCAAAAATGAAAAAAAAATCAAATATGGATTTCTATCAATAATTAGGAAGGAATAAGGGAAGTACATACCCGTATCCACCATACGGATAGCCATTTTTGCATGATTCACCATCTCAACAACTCTAACAACCGTCAACGTCACAGAATCATGAATTTTGCATGATTTACCTGCTCTCCTGCCTTTTTATACTCAAAAATTCCCAGCAAGACTCAAGGCCAATTGACATTTTACATTCCAAACGTCTCTACAACACTCAAGACCAACCAAGCGACATTGAATTACTTCACTTAGGTAATGTATATTCGAGATTGCATTCAATTTCTCCTCCACTATCCTCTCTCAATTTCCATTTGAGATTGCTGCTCTAAGTTCAATTTCTTCTCCACCATCCTCCCTCAAATTCGATCTTCAAATCTCTTTCTCTTTCCATTTTCAGGGGGAAAAGCGCGATCAACGTGATACTGATCAACATGGCAGAAAACATACGCCCGAAGTACGCCTTGATGAACATATAAATGGGGTGGGTAACATTTGCCGGACAGGCCATAATAACCACCATGCCATGATTGAACACCAATCGGAAAAACAGTCTGAAGCTCAAGTATTTTGCACGTTTTGTGGATGCTGGAGGAGATTTGAAAGCAAGGATGATATGCTTTCCCATAGGTCAGAATATCATCCTTAGGTGCAGGAGGCTTATGACAAGGCCAGAGAGAAGAAAAACAAGCATAGCCCATAGAACTTGAGGTTGGTCTGCTGGTTGGTTCTTCTGTTGCTTGCTGAGCTTAATCTGCTGTTCGTGAGTTGCTAGTTAATCTGCTGGCGTGTGTCCTGTGTTGCTGAACTTAGTCGGCTAGTTTTTGATTTGATAATAGTTAGTGTCATGGGTCTGTCATAGCTTGATGAGTTGTGTTACTCTGTAAGGTTGTTGTTTATTACTTTTATTAATATATTTTTTTACATGAAATTGCTGAGAAAATTGAGTGAGGAGCCAAAAAAAAAATGCATACAACAAACTAAAAATGAAAAGCTACTAACCATGACTGTCTATTTGAAAGCTAAAATTAACATTACAAAAAAGGAGAGATACGATGGGACAAAAACGTATAATAATAAAAGACTCTTTTGAAAGAAAAAAGATTATGCAAGTTTCTAAAAGACAGAAGATGGGACAAAAATGTATAATAATCAAAGTCGCTCCTGAAAGAGAAAAGATTATGCAAGTTTCTAAGAGACAAAAAATAGATTATGAGATATAACAATAAATTTATCAGTAATACGAGGCCAGTGTGATAAAAAAAAAGTGCCAATAGAGATTTGAGCACTAACAATTCCCCACAAAACCGTGTGCTGAAAGATGACTCATTCTTTGTTATTTTATTGAGAGTTCAATGGGTTTTTCTAATTTTTTTTCTCACCTATTTAAGTTTTAAGATCAAATCTATATATAAAATAGTAGCTGCAGAATGCTTCTATAGTGACAACTGGCAAAGTTTTATACTGGCATATGGAGTTGAATTCAACAGAAACTCTTGTAAAGATATGATGACTCTTAATTTCTCTCTGATCCAATAATACATTAAGTTAGTGCACGTATGAAGGCCTCTCATCTTTTTATTTTATCAATGTACAACTTTTTAATCAAATCAACAATAAGTTGGTGTCCTTTCAATGTTCTGCTACTTCTTTCTTCTCCGCCCCTTTCCTGCTCTTCTACCAGAAAATCGGTGTCATTTCAGTGTTCCCCAATCACGACACGCAGTTGAAATGCTCATCGGATGTTTCCGCTTCCAATTGTGCTTCTGATATTGGATTAAACCAAGTAACTGACTGCGTTTTTTGCAAGATTGTTAGAGGCCAACCTGCGGCTTTGAAGGTAGTTTTTCACGCCGCTCTTTTTTCTTTATGGGCTTCTGATTTTTTTGCTCCGTAGGTTTCTTGCGTTGCTGTTCTAGCATTTGGTGTTTTTGTCTTTGATATTGAGTAGTATGCTGATTTAGTTGCCTGGGTTTTCATTTTACTCTTAAGAGGAAATTAAGCAATTTTCTATTGTCTAATTCATCTCTGCTTCGTTTCTTGCATTAATTTTTTTTGGGGGGTTTAGGATTTATTTGCAGAAATTTAGTGAATATCAACAAATCGTTAACCACCTCCTCGGAGGTGACGCAACCGCCCATCATCGGATGGAGAACATCTGATCCACGGCCCATTCGTTAGCTGTCGGATGCTGCCGCTGGTGGATCCTCCATTGACAGCGGATCCCTAAAAGGTAATTCATTGAATTATTGGTTCAGTTTCTCCCTGATTAAGTTTTATGTTTTAATGTAACTAAGTAGTAATTATTTTGTAATCTTGAATCAGACTCGCTACGTGATGAAATACAAACATTTTGATGGAAAATTGGTGCTAAAGGTCACTGACAATAAATAGGTAACTATTTGTTTAATGTTATCTGCTGATTGTTTCTTTGTCTTGCTTTGATTTTATAAGGGCACATTTAGTTTTTCGCCAATGATGGGCACCATTAGTTTCAGTTATTTTGTTTGATTTTGTGTTCTTGGATGTTTTTATTTAGTTTAACTGAAAGTGGAATGGTTGACATGTAATTAGGGACTATTTCTAGAGAGTGAACCCTATTCTAATGGTATAGATATGTTAATAAATAGTTGGTTCTGCGATTACTAAACAATCAATTCCATTCTTCAGTAGGGTTTCAAGTTCTCAAATATCAATTCTTCACTGGAGAAAGATGAAGAGCAGAAAGAACTTGACAATCTGTTTTATGATCTGGAAATGGGCTGGACTGAAGATGATATTGGATCCACTAAATTATCCAAGGTACTATAACAATTCTTTATCAATTGTGTTAAACCCTAATCTTACCGATTATTATAGTTGTATTTTGGAATGAGTTGATTAGTTGTGTTCTGCATTTATTCTTCTGAACCTCTTTTATGTTCTACAATATGCACTCCCAATGGACATTTGCAGGACAAAAAAATAGAGCACAAGAAGGTCTATAATTATTTTCCATATCCATAGAGAGCTACCTTCCTCTTCACCTAGACATTTCTTATGAATGCATAGGCTTTGAATTGCATGAATTTGTTTAAATCAATATCTAATAGCTCCAATGCCCTGGAGTCTACATTCATCCATGCATAGCATTTAATGGAAAATTGGAAACTCATTATCTCAGAGGAGGCTCGCAAGGAGTTCGCCCTTTATGCTGCATTTTGTGATCCTCCACTGCAACCTGCTTTTCGAAATTCTCTAGGTTTATGCATTTGTACTTTCATATTCAATTCAATTATGTGACTATTCATGGTCTTAATTTTGATCATGACCTAAATATGACTATTTTCACTATACCCTATCCAATAAACTGTGATGTATGTTAATTCTCTTATATGATAAGGAATAACTTATGATGTCAATGTTGTTTCTTTCTTTCTTTTTTTTTTCTTTTTTTTGGTGCAGTAACACAATTTTAATGATTCGTATATTATTAGTAATGTCATGGATAATGCGTTCAGTTAACTGGTCTTGGTCATTGCTTTAGGTGGTTCGATATCTCATTAATGCAAGGCACGATGTTCATGTTGTCACTGGTGCACATGATTTTGTATTTACCACTAAAATACAATCCTCTAGACTCTTCCTTCGCAAGGTTGCCTCCCTGTTAAACCAAGATTATTTTGTTTATTTGTCACTAAGGTGGTTCTGGCTATTGCAAATTTGGATGGAGCAAGTATGCTTCTCCATCTGGAAGGTCTGTTACATTTTTGTAAGATTTACTATTTAACCTTAATGTACTAGCTTTTAATGGAAAATTGCTGGAATGTTTAAACATCAGCATAAAGTTTGACATTTCAACTTCCTGTATTCCTTATCTTGAGAGGACTTGAATCTCTTGGTAGAGATATTATCTGACCCAGAGATGTGTCATTTGAAGGAATTTGGCAACATTGAATCCCCAATGTACTCTAGGCTGAGGCATTTCTTTTCTACCATTTATAGCAGGTTAGTTGCCTTATCAATTCGTTGGTTGTATTGTGAAATTATCTGACCTTTTTAATTTATTTTTTCTGAATTTATGACTTTATAGAATACATTTTTTTTAAAGATGAAAATCCTTTCTACAATTTTTATGTAATCAAATGAAATTGGCATAATCACTTCTTTAATATAAGCTACCAGTCACCTGTAATGAAATTCATTGATATACATTTTAAAGCATATGTTCACAAGTGTTTGCTGTGTAATTTTATATCCAACGTTATGGAACTTCCAGACTTGATGCTCATAGCAATCTTGCCGTATTTTTATTTTTACACTTCTTTTGCACTTTTCCCTCTAAAGATTTTGATTGTATATGCAGGATGCAAGTGAAATCATCCACTCAACCAATCGTTCTATCTATTCCAATATGCCATTGTGACGATCAGCTTCAATATTTGACCTTTATCTTATCTTTTTGTCTAATCCTCATTTTTTGAGAAAATGCTACTCTAGAAGGACTTAGTATGTATTATGTGTGGAATAATTGAAATAGGATTCCAATCCCTGATCGTGTTTTGTTTATGAGGTTGGCCTGGTTTGCACATCCTTTATTTTATTTGTGTTCTATGATTGATTCATCAATTATACTTTGATTGGTAGTTGATCATGTGATATCTCTTACATATTTTCCTGATATATAAATATAAATATATATATATATATATATATATATTCTGTGTTTAATTATATTTCAGATACTGAATCAGATAAAGCAGCTAGAAGACAACTGAAAGAAGCTATCCATGCTGCATTATTTGACATGAATGTTCCTGCTGTATGTGTCATTAATCAGGTATTGTATGTTAAAAATTTAATTGATTAACTAATGTAAAGTAAATGAAAAAAATACAAAGCTGAGTCTGAGTGATTCTTAAGGATATTTGGCCACTTAATTTGTTGAACTCTCACTCCCTCTCTAGAAAATATAACCATTTCAAGATCGTTTTGGTTACTCATCAGATAATGAATGTTTAATTTCTTCATTGCTTATGAGCATTCTAGAACAAATTGAGTGTAAGGTTTTCTTTCTCTTTGCTCTGCTTCCCTTTAAAAGCATGGTTATCAATGAAGTTTATTTTAATTGTTATCTTTAGTCCCTGATGCTGTATTTTTAAAGTGTAGGCTATTTTAGCTTTGTTTGTGGCAAGACGAAGTTCTGGAATTGTGGTCAATATTAGTTTTCACCAAACATCTGTTGTTCCAAGTAAGTAGGTATAGACTTGAGTTCTGAAACGTTCTTTCTCAAATATGTTTACATATGCTATGAGTAAAACTTCTTTCTTGAATGATGAAAAGGAAATAAATTGGGATGACGTAATATTTGTCTTTTATCCCTCTTTACATTTTTGGCCCCTCAGCCATTGATTTATTTTTGGAGATATCTTTTTTACATGAGGGGAAACTTCCTCTCCTTGCTCTCTTTTTATCCGAGTCTCTTTCTTATTGTTCATCAGACTTAAGTATAGCATGTATTTGGATATTCTATGTTTAACAGTTCTACAAGGAAAAGCAATGTATAGTGTGGGTGTGGAAGTAGTCGGAATGGGAGCTCTAAAACTTACAGGATTCCTAAGGGAAAAGATGCAACATAACAATACATATTTTGAATCTCTTTATACAGTTCGCACATTGAAAGAGGTATTAATGTTATCCTTTCTTTTTTTTATGCACTCCACATTGGATTTTGCCAACCTGATGTTGCTTTTTCGATCAACAGTTTATTGTAATTTCTAATTGTGTTGATTCATAGGTCCTCAGATATCCTTCTTCAACTGAGGGGATTGCTTTCCTTTTTGCCTAAAATCAACCATTTTATATATTATCTATGTTTTGCAATTTGCTGTTTATGTAATTTGTCGATAGAAGGCACTTCAATGATGCATTATGATGTCTGAAATGATACAGTAGCATGGCCTTTATTAACCAATAGATTGTTGGTTATTTGTATCCTAGGTGGCGGCTGTAGTGAGAAACTGATCTGTTGAGATGGTAGAGGTGTTGGATCGATCAATTAATGAATATAATTATTGACTCCAGTAATTGCGATTAAACTAAGAGTGCAGTTACGTTCTTTTAGTGGAGTGTAACGTAATTAATAAATTATTTTTATTGACAAAATAATTTATTGGAGCTTAGTCTAATTGTATCCGGTCAGGTCCCTTCAGTGGCTCCTAATTATGGGACAATGATAAATTATAATTTATTTATAATTTATTAATGAAAATTACAGGAAATAAAAAATCGTATTTTAAATGGAATAGGATAAGTGGAAATAGTTGTATTCAACTATATTTTTCTTATTCTATCAGGATTTGTATTATGAGATAGAGTCTAATATACATATGGGATATAACTCTATTTCAGATATACGTGAGAAACATCGTTGTTATTCTCTGAGTTTTTCTTTCAGTTTTTGTGTGAGTCCATCCTAAACAAAGAGAGAAACAAAATACGATTAGCAATTTTTTGGTCCAATGAGATTACATTGAAGAAGACTTGGGGGTCTGGAGCATTACCAAAAAGCCAAAGACTTCAAGAATCGTATTGGTGGAGACGATATCTACAAAGGTATGATTAGTTTTCACGGACTCTCAAGATTTAATCTAATAGGCACATAAGTATATCGATCCTATTATCTAACAATTGATATCAGAGCCAGGTTTTGATATGTGTTTATGTGTTAAGATTAAATCTTTTATGCATATATTTAGTTGAGCGGTGTAAGAATAATGCATTTATATTCATGGTGAATGATTTGATTAATTCTGTTCAAAATAATTTTATGGCCATAGTTTTTTATTCGGTGAATATGTATAAGTATTATCGAGTCCAGTTCTTTTGATTTATTTTATTTTTATGTTATTAAGAATAAACAAAAAAGAATTGTAATTGTACTGAAGCTTGGCGGTGGCGGATGAATAGCGGACGAAGAAGAGAATAGTGCTTGTTCAGCCAGTGCATGCTCGGCGCATGCTGGGCGCGCCTGGGCATGCCTGGGCTAGTAGATCCAGCATGCTCCCTATTTTTAAAAAAAAAAAATGGGGAAAATGTGATAGATCTGGGATTTGATCCCTAGTCACATTGGAGGAACTTCAAGCAGCTTACCACTGCACCAATGAAGATCATATGCCAAGGATTTGCTCCAACAAAATTATTTTGCAGAAGATTGAAGAATTAGCTATATTGTTAGTTAATTATTGTTTTAAATTGTAATTTTACAATTTTATTTTTGAGTCTAGGTTGGCCATAAAATTATTTTTATTTTATAGTTTTTACTATTTAATTTCCATTGAATTATGTATCATTCATGTTAACTTGCCATATAGTTTGCATTAACACCGCTCTAGGTACTATTTAGTTATGCATAAATAAATTAATATTTTTATTAATTTATTAAAAAAAATTAAGTGTGAAATGGTTAATTTTAATTAACCTTTGGCCTCCCCTATAAGCCCATTAGTAAAATTGACGTTTACTTCGTGCCATTTTAAATGGTCTCCCTATAGGAATGCTACGTTTTATTGATTACTAGATTGGATATCAAAACTTTAATTATTATTATTATTATTATTATTATTATTATTATTATTATTATTATTATTATTTAAGTTTAATTCATTCATAATTACCCTATAGGTGATGTGATTGGATTGGAAACTTTATATTAAAAATAATAATAATAAATTTTGAATATAGGGGTTACACTTAAATCAAAGACATTATAAGGACTTCCGATAGAATATCCAAATAATGTCTACGATGGCCAAAATATTAATATCACTAAAACTAATATTACATTTAGATGCAAGATATACTATTTTAGTGAGATGATCCAAGCTTAACTATAAGTTATATTGTTATCTCCTATAGAGGTACATATTACTTTGGGGTTTTAGGTTGTAGATCTTGACCTAACTATAAGTTACATTGTTATCTCCTATAGAAGTACATGTTACTATAGAGTTTTAGGTTGTCATTTTTTATAATAATTTCTATTACTACTTAAAATGTTATCATATTGATCATGCATCATACCATTTTATATTGATCATGCATCATGATATGATAAATGGCTCATATGTTTTATTTTATTTAAATTCAGAAAAATGACTTCCAACACTTTATCCCAAATTTTAACAAAGAACCAACTGGTTGGAGAAAATTTTATTGATTGGAAAAGGAACCTCGTAATTGTACTTACTGCTGAGAAGCTCAAATACGTGCTAACTGAACTGTGTCCTGCTAAGCCTACTGAACAGTTCACGCGCGAACAAAAGGAGGCTTATGATAAGTGGTTGAGTTCTGATGAGATGGCTCGTTGCTACATTTTGGGATCTATCTCAAATGTGTTGCAGTAAAAACATGAGAACATGATAACTGCTACAGACATCATGAGAAGCCTCCAGCAAATGTTTGAGCATAAGGGACGTCAGGTCCGTCAAGTAGCAATGAGGCGCATAATGAATATGCGCATGAAACCTGGAACGCCTGTGAGAGATCATATGTTAGAATTGATCACTCAGTTTAACGTAGCAGAGGGGTTGAAATTAAGCCTGAGATTCAGGTTGACATGGCTCTAGAAACTCTCCCGGAGATGTTTTCACAGTTCAAAGTTAATTATAACATGAACAAGATGGATATGTCTCTTACAGAGTTAATGAAGGAACTTGAGAGCGCTGAGGCTACCCTAAAAGTGGAAAGTGACAACGCTCTTGTTCTATCTCATGCTGGATCTTCCTCTTCCAAGCCTAAGGGCAAAAAAGGAAATAAGAGGAAGCATAATAAAGGGCCTAAGCAGCAGGTTAAGAAAGCAAGAGTGGATGAAAAGCCCAAAGGCAAATGTTTCGACTATAAGCAAAAGGGACATTGGAAGTCACAGTGCCTAGATTACTTAGCTAAACGCAAGCAAGGTATTGGTGAGTTATCCTACATTGAAACTTGTTTAGTGGTTGATTCTACAAATACTTGGATAGTAGATTCTGGAACCACTAACCATGTTTGTAATTTATTGCAGGGGTTCCAAGTAACCAGACATCTCAATAAAGGAGAGCATACTCTAAGGGTTGGCACAGGATCAGTGATATCTGCAAGAGCTGTTGGAGATGTTTGTCTTTATTTTGATAATAAACATTGGTTTTGAGAGATTATTATTATGTTCCCGACATTTATCGAAATTTGATTTCGGTTTCTTTGTTATTCAAACAAAAATATTCTGTTAAATTTTATAAATTTTCAGTAGAGATATTTTTGAATAACTCTTTGATATGTTGTGGAAATTTAAATAATGATCTATATGTATTGAAACCTACCAACAGTTCATCATATCATACTGAAACTAATAAACGCATTAAGTTATCTCCTACTAATGAGACTCTCCTATGGCATCTTAGACTTGGTCATATTAATCTAAATAGGATTCAAAGACTTGTAAAAGAAGGTCCTTTAAGTGACTTAAAGGTGGAACCTCTTCAAGTTTGCGAATCTTGTTTGGAAGGTAAAATGACCAAAAGATCATTTCCTTCCAAAGGAAATAGAGTAAAGGAAGTCTTAGAATTAGTGCACTCTGATGTATGTGGACCAATTAGTGCCCAAGTTAGAGGTGGGTATGAGTATTTCATTACTTTTACGGATGATTACTCAAGATATGGCTATGTTTACCTAATGACTCATAAGTCTGATGCCTTAGAAAAATTCAAAGAATTCAAGGCTGAGACTGAGAAGCAGTTAGGAAAGAACATTAAGACACTTCGATCAGATCGAGGTGGAGAATATCTATCCCACGACTTTAGATCATATTTGTCAGAAAATGAGATTTTATCCCAACTAAGTGCACCTGGCACTCCTCAACAAAATGGAGTGGCAGAAAGAAGAAACAGGACCTTGTTAGACATGGTCAGAACAATGCTAGGCTTCTCTACACTCAATACATCCTTTTGGGGGTATGCTATACAAACTGCGACATATATATTGAATATGGTTCCATCAAAGTCTGTCCCTAAGACTTCATTGGAATTGTGGAATAGGCGGAAGCCTAATTTGACACACATCTGGATTTGGGGTTGTCCTGTATATGTGCTAAAGGAAAAGATGGATAAGATGGAATCACGATCAAATTTATGTTTGTTTGTTGGGTATCCAAAAGGAACAAGGGGATACTACTTCTATAGTCCTCAAGATAAGAAACTATTTGTAAGTACAAATGCAATTTTCTTAGAGGACAAGTACATAGAAGAACGAGGATCTAAGAGTAACCAATAATCCCAAGCAAATAGTTACTGAAACTCATGCTCAAGATTCACGTGGAGGATTCGTATCTATGCCGCTTAACATGCCAGATTCCAATAGGAGAGAAACAGATGTTACACATTCTATACCCACTGGCTCTTCGGCACATAGAGTGGAAGAACCTCCTACCCCTATTCAAAATCCAGTCGTTGAGGAATCAGCAGATCTAGTTCCAGTCAACGAGGAGGAGGAAAGTCCAATCATCCAGAAACCTCCACAGCTTAGACGTAGTGGGAGAGTCATTCGACATCCCTCTAGATACTTACTCTATAGAGAAACTTTTCAAGCAGTCTCGTTTGAGGAAGAAGAGGATCCCGCCACGTATAAACAAGCTGTAGAGGACATAGACGCAGACCATTGGAAGAGTGCAATGGATTCAGAAATGAATTTCATGTACACTAACTCCGTCTGGGAACTTGTGGACCTGCCTAATGGGGTAAAACCTATTGGGTGCAAATGGGTCTACAAAAGAAAGAGATGAGTAGACGGGAAAGTGGAAACTTTCAAAGCTAGATTGGTTGCTAAGGGTTATACCCAACGAGAAGGTATTGACTATGAGGAAACCTTCTCGCCTGTGGCCATGCTAAAGTCTATAAGAATCCTCTTATCCATTGCAGTTCACTTCGATTATGAAGTATGGCAAATGGACGTCAAGACAGCTTTCCTTAATGGAAATCTTGACGAATGTATCTACATGGTACAACTAAATGGTTTTATCCAAGAAGGTAAAAAACAAAAAGTTTGTAAGCTGAATAGGTCCATATATGGGATTAAACATGCGTCTAGATCTTGGAATATCAGATTTGATCAAGTCATTAAAACTTATGATTTTGATCAGCATCCTAATGAACCTTGCGTCTATAAGAGAATTATAGATGGTAAGGTGATTTTTCTCATACTGTATGTTGATGACATCCTTCTCATTGGAAATGATGTAAGAACATTAACATTGGTGAAAAGTTGGTTGGGTAAACAGTTTGATATGAAGGACTTGGGAGAAGCAAGATATGTTCTGGGCATTCAGATCCTTCGGGATAGAAAGAACGAACAGATAACTTTATCCCAAGCTTCATATATTGACAAAATACTGACGAGATTTTCTATGCAAAATTCCAAGAAAGGTCAATTGCTTTTCAGACATGGAATTCAGTTATCTCAGAAGCATGGTCCTAAAACTCCTAATGAGGTTGAGTACATGAAACAAGTTCTTTATGCATCAGCTGTAGGAAGTCTAACGTATGCTATGCTTTATACTCGTCCAGACATTTGTCATGCTATTGAGATGGTCAGTAGATATCAGTCAAACCCAGGATCAGAACATTGGATAGCAGTCAAGCATATATTCAAGTATCTTCAAAGAACTCGAGGATATATGCTAGTTTACTCAACTCCAGAGTTGGTACCTATAGGTTACATTGATTCTAATTTTCAAGCTGATAGAGATCTTCGAAAGTCCACCTCAGGCTTTGTTTTCATCTTAGGTGGTGGTGCAGTTGTGTGGAAAAGTATCAGACAATCTTGTATTGCTGACTCTACAATGGAAGCTAAATATGTGGCAGCTTGTAAAGCAGCTAAAGAGGCAGTATGGTTGAAGAAGTTCTTGATAGAACTTGAAGTGGTTCCTTCTGCATCTCAAGCCATTAGTTTATACTGTGACAACAGTGGTACAGTGGCAAATGCAAAAGAACCACGCAGCCATCAGCGTGGTAAACACATTGAACGTAAATATCACCTACTTAGGGAGATTGTTCAACGTGGAGATGTAGAAGTGTGCAAGATTTCTTCTGCTGAAAATCTTGCTGATCCTTTTACTAAATGTTTACTTGTAACTGTTTTTGGAAGTCATATAGAAAGTATGGGTATTTCTGACATGTCCCATTTACTCTAGGACAAGTGGGAGGATTTTTGTTAGATATGCCCATCAAGTAAATACAATATTTGTATTTTTGAAATTAAATAAAGTATGTCTTTATATATTTATATGTATGAATTATGTATGAGCCTGTTTTGTCCACGAATTATTTAGATATTATAAAACAAGTGTTTATTTGTTAAACATAGAAAGACTTGATTTATAATTTAATTCGAAATAAATTATCCACGATCTAAAATAAATTTGGGCAATTTATTTTGGAAGATCGTCTTAATTTTATTGAAGTCTGTCTTTGATTTTGGTAATAAAATTAAGGATATATTTTGATATATTGGATGGACCATCAATATTTATTTGTGGAATAGACCATATAAATAAAATATTAAAAGATTGTCGTACATAATACCTTAATCCTGAGCAAATAATTATTTATATTTACTAACTTGAAGTTCTTTGAGTTGCCAAAGAATGAGATTAACTTAATAATCAATATCTCGGCATCTTGGGAATTAAAGTGAAATAAATATGAAATAATTGTTATGCAATATGGAATCCGTCACCTTTAATAGGCAAGATCATTTCCTTATGAGTTCTTCAAAGGAACAGTTAAATCTGATCTCAGTAATTCAATAGTGTCTATTGAATTCAATTTGTAAGTGTGACATGGTCACATGGTACTGTCAAATTGAAGATGGAAATTGAGGATTTGAATGAGGGGCACTGTGGTCATACTGCCTCATTCAAAGTATTATATTGATCGACGGGGGTAATTTATTGAATCGATCAATTAATGGATATAATTATTGACTCTAGTAATTGCGATTAGACTAAGAGTGCAGTTACGTTATTTTAGTGGAGTGGAACGTAATTAATAAATTATTTTTATTGACAAAATAATTTATTGGAGCTTAGTCTAATTGTATCCGATCAGGTCCCTTTAGTGGCTCCTAATTATGGGACAATAATAAATTATAATTTATTTATAATTTATTAATAAAAATTGCAGGAAATAAAAAATCGTATTTTGGATGGAATAGGATAAGTGGAAATAGTTGTATTCAACTATACTTTTCTTATTCTATCAGGATTTGTATTATGAGATAGAGTCCAATATACATATGGGATATAACTCTATTTCAGATATACGTGAGAAACATCGTTGTTGTTCTCTGGTTTTTTCTTTTAGTTTTTGTGTGAGTCTACCCTCAACAAAGAGATAAACAAAATATGATTAGCAATTTTCTGGTCCAAGGAGATTATATTGAAGAAGACTTGGGGGTCTGGAGCATTACCAGAAGGCCAAAGACTTCAAGAATCGTATTGGTAGAGACGATATCTACAAAGGTATAATTAGTTTTCACGAACTCTCAAGATATAATCTGGTAGGCACATAAACATATCGATCCTATTATCTAACAGTAGGCCCTTTACACTGAATAGGGTGAGCGTTTGGGGCTTGCCTGTATAATCACTTAATCCAACATTGTATATTGCTTTGGTCATGCTTCTTCGAATATGTAGTGTGAACATTTGAAACTTCACCACTGACTAGGTGTGTGCATGTGTATTGTTTAAATTTCCCAAGTTTCATCTACCGATTTAGCTGGTTGTTATGGTTTCATGAAAAATGAATCTCTCTGTTGCAAGTCTTGATCTTCATATTACATGTATTTTGAGATCTTTGTTCATGGATTCACACTTTTACCTTAGAAATTATATGTAGCACCAGACATACTAAAGGACTATGCACTAATAATATTACTCAAGATTCATAATTGATTACATAAACGATGAGATAATCAACTTTGAACTAAACGTTGCCTATTTGCAATTCACCTACTAATGTGGGTACAAATGTAATCTTAGATATGAGAGCAAGTTCTTCTTGAGAGGGGGGGGGGGAGTAAGGACTCTTCTAAGTGTATATAGTTAGTCAAAATAATAAAAAAGTTTTTAGTCTTTTTGCTTAGACTCTACCCGGATGGAGGGAAAGGAAATGAAAGGAAAGGAGAGGAGGAGTAGGAGAGAAAGAAAAATGAAAGAAGGAAATGGAGATTATTAATTTTTTATAATGTTTGATTAGATATGAAAAAAAATGTTAAATAATAATAATTACATTTCACACAAGTTATATTCCAATTACATTTCAATCCAAAATAATAATTTAACAAAAATTATACTCCTGTGCAACGCACGGGCATCAATCTAGTTATTAAATAAATAAATAATCCTCTTGGCAAGTTGAGCTCCTATTTCTCCACTTGGGATGGATCGGAGGCAGGGCTGACTTTCCTAATATCATCCTAGCTAAATTATCAAGACATTCCAAAGTTAGCATTTTAGTTGCGAATTTGAATCTAATAGAATATATTTTCTTCTTGCTATCTTAACATTATGTGCATTCAGTGGATCACTTTGGGGACTAGCAAACAGGTTTAAATTTGTGTCATAAAAATGTTTAATTTGGAAACAAAATTCATAATGATATATATGCAGTTTTAGGTGTGATTTATATATTTTCAGTTTTAAATTATTATTTTTTTGGACAATACATAAATTATAAGAAATTCCAAAGATGATGATATAAATGATATGAAACTTGGCATCCTCTAAAATTATTTTGATGTCTAAAATGAGAATAAACAAGTACTATATGGATGGCATTTTTTAGCCTTCTTCCTTATTTTATATATTTTACTATAATTTTAGATTTTGAAAGGTATATTAATTTTTCAGATGCACTATTTACTATATTAATTTATAGTTCATTCACATTCACATAATACATAAAAAAAATTATGAAAATAAAATAAATACATTAATAGATAAATTGTATATGATATATTTTAATTTTTAGGTCCGTGATGGGGTAAACTATACCGTCTCAATAATAAGGTATCATATTGTGACAATACTACACTCCCAAGTTCATGAACTATCGTATTGGGACATTCTCATCTATTTTCCCTAATTCCAAATTGCAATTTGTACGTGAATCTTTCAACTGAGTCGCATTTTTTTATAAAGGAAATAAAAAATACAACATTCGATTTGCAACAATTCAATGTTCTCTCTGCTTACGAAATGATAGTATGGCAGCCAACAGCAGCTCTAAACATGCTAATTCTCCAACTACAAGGTTACAATTCCGACTCACTGATTGATTTAGCTATTTGTCAATAATCAATCTTAGAGCTTTGAAAACAATGGTTTTAGATTTTGCATTCTACTTCCATAAAGTTCACCTATCGTTTGAGCTTGTAATTTGGAACTGGAGGGAGGCGTATAACTTGAAAGGGCTTCACAAGACTATTATGTCACTTCCACATAATCCAAATTTTTTTACTCAGATTGGACAGCCACATTGGCCAAGTGTGTAATATGACTCTAGAAGTATAACTCCTACTAAAGTTGTCAAGGTTTGTGATCAGAACTTCTCCAATCTAAGAAACACTATTAGGAATAGGTCCTAGGAACAAACCAAAACTTCAATGGCAAAATCACACATGACGATAATAAAGAAATAATAACAACAAAAATAACGCGGAGAAATAAAAAACGAGAAAGGAAATAAAAGAGAGAGACACAAGAACTTACGTGGTTCGGTCAACTGACTTACGTCCACGGATGGAGGCGGAACAAAATTTCATTATGAAAAAGATAATTTACAAGGCTTTATAAAAATGTTCCAAACTACTAAATACCACTAATACAGAACAAGAGTATTATAAAAAGTAAATACCTCAATGGCTAATCAAACTCTTGTGTTAGTGTTGTGTGTTTTTACAAAGCCAAACAAGGCCTTATATTTATAAGGCTTCAAATGAGGGCTATTGTGTTGGTATCCGATGTGGGACAAACTCAAATGGATTCAAGGTATCCCAACAAATTTTCACATTGACTTGCATCCCAAACTCAAATATAACAATTTTGCTCCACCTTCTCCACAAAAATCCTAAGATCACAAATCATGAACAGTGAACGCCAATCAAGTCCAGATTCTGCTTGAACTTGAAAACAGAAAGAGGTTTCGTAAGCAGGTCAGCAAGATTGTCTTTGGTGTTAATCTTCTGAACAAAGACTTTCTTCTCAGCAATGATATCTCGAATGAGGTGAAACTTTACATCAATATACTTCGTCTTCTCATGATACATCTGATTTCTAGTCAAATGTAATGCACTTTGACTGTCACAGTAACTTGTAGTTATACTTTTATGTAGATTGAGCTCGCCAAATAAACAAGGCTTCTTTGATTGCCTCGGTCAGAGCCATATATTCTGCCTCTGTAGTAGACAACGCCACTACATGCTGTAAGTTAGCTTTCCAACTAACTGCATGACTTCCAATGCAAAATACATAGCCAATAAGTGATCTTCTTCGATCAAGATTTCCGACGTAGTCAGAGTCCACAAAACCAATTAAAGTATTTTTATTTCTTCCAAACTCCAAACAAGTGTTTGAGTACCTCACAAGTATCTGAGAATCCATTTCACGGCTTGCCAATGTGCTTTTCCTGGACAAGACATATATCTACTAACCATACTAACTGCTTGTGAAATATCTGGACAAGTACAAACAATTGCATTAATTATACTGCCGACTACACTGGAATATGGAACATGTGTCATATAATCTTCCTCTTCACTTGACTGTGGTGACTGAGTAGCTGAAAGTTTAAAATGACTCGGAAAAGGAGTACTTACAGGTTTTGCATTTTTCATGCCAAACCTCTCCAAAACTTTCTCAATGTAATTTTCTTGAGTTAGGTACAGTTTCCCAAGAGTTCGATCTCTCTTGATCCCCATGCCAAGAATCTTTTTAGCTACTCTCAAATCTTTCATCTCAAATTCACTTTTTAACTGTCTTTTCAAGACATCGATTTCTACCAGATTCTTAACAGCAATGAGCATGCCATCAACATAGAGCAGTAGATAAATGAAGGAATCATTATGTAACTTCTGGAAGTAAACACAGCTGTCGTACATGCTCTTTGAATAACCATGACTCAACATAAATGAATCAAACCTCTTATACTACTGTCTTGGAGACTGTTTCAATCCATACAAGGATTTCTTCAAAAGATAAACATTGTCTTTTTTTCCTTCAATTTCAAATCCCTCAAGCTGCTTTATGTAAATTTAGTCCTTAAGATTACCATGCATGAAGGCTGTTTTAACATCAAGCTGCACCAATTTCAAAGCATACATAGCAACTAAAGCAACCAAAACACAGATAGAGCTATGTTTAACAATAGGTGAAAATACGTCATTAAAATCAACACCTTGTACCTGACTATAACTCTTAGCAACTAATCTTACTTTGTAACCTTCATCTTTAGCTCCAGGAGTACCCTCTTTTTTCTTGAAGACCTATTTGCAACCAATAATTTCGTTCCCAAAAGTGGCTTTACAAGGATCCAAGTTCTATTCTTGTGGAGGGATTCAATTTCTTCATTCATTGCAATCAACCACTTAGTTGAATCTTCACATGAAGCAATTTCTTTGTAGGTTGACTATTCACCATCTCCATCTGTTTCTTCTACGACTGACAAAGCATATACAACTAAATTTGTATACTTTTGCGATGGTCGAATTACCCTTCTTGATCTATTCCTGGTTATGGAATATTCTTCTTCTGTATCTTCTTCATCACTGTGAACTGAATTTTGTTGAACAGAATAAGTCAAATTAAAAGGACCAGAACTGCCAATTTCAAGCTCACCTGCTCTTGTGTACCGTCTTCATCTACATGAGAAGAACTCGAAAACTCTCTTTTGGAATTTAACATACACAATTCATCAAATGTAACATCTCTGCTAATTACAAATTTTGATAATTTGATATCTGGACACCACAATTTGTATCCTTTCACCCCAGAAGCATACCCAAAGAAAATACATTTCTTAGCTCTAGGCTCTAATTTCCCATCATTTACATGCATGTATGTAGGACACCCAAAAACTTTTAAATCAGAGTAATTAGTAGGTGTACCAGACCAAATTTTCTCAGGAGTTTTGAAATCAAGAGCTGCAGAAGGAGCGCGGTTAACAATGTAACATGCTGTAAAAACTGCCTCTGCCTAGAAATTCTTTGTCAACCCTACATTTGAAATCATACAACGTGCTCTTTCCGAAAGAGTTCTGTTCATGCGTTCTGCAACACCGTTTTGTTGAGGCGTTATTCTTACTGTACAGTGCCGAACAATTCCTTAATTTTTATTAAACTCATCAAATTCTTTTTCATAAAATTTCATGACATTATCTGTTCTCAGCTGCTTTATTTGTTTACCTATCTGTTTCTCAATCAAAACTTTCTACCATTTGAAAGTTAGGTAAACATCACTCTTGTTTTTCAGAATAAACCCAAACTTTCTTTGAATAATCATCAATGAAAGTCAATAAATACTTGGCACCACCCTTAGACGATACACGAGATGGACCCTAAAGATCTGCATGAATATAATCTAAAGTACCTTTAGTCTGGTGAATTGCTAGTGAATTGAAACTGACCTTTTTCTACTTCTCGAAAATATAGTACTTACAGAAGTCTAATACACCGGTATTTTGTCCATCTAGAAGGCCTCTCTTGCTTAACATGCGCAGACCTTTCTCACTCATGTGCCCCAAATGTATATGCCATAATTTGGTAATGTCAGAATCAGACAAAATTGATGTAGAAGCTACAACAGAACCTGTGACTGTAGTTCCCTACAAAGCATACAAACTACCGGACCTGCAACATTTCATAACAACAAGAGCACCTTTACAAACTTTCATAACTTCACCTTCAGCTGCATATTTACATCCAAGAGCCTCAAGGGTGCCTAAAAAGATGAGATTATTTTTCAAATCAGGAATATGTCTAACATCAGTAAGAGTTCTCACGATACCATCTTGCATTTTAATTCGAATTGTACCCTTACCTACAACATTACAAACGACATTATTGCCCATTGAAACGATTCCACCGTTATAAGCTTCATAAGTGAAAAACAAATCCCTATTGGGAAACATATGGTAAGAACAACCCGAATCTAAAATCTATTCACTTTCAGACTTTATTTTGCTATAAGTCACAAAGAAAATATTTTCTTCACTCTCATCTGTTACAACACTAGCTTCAGCAGCATCAGTAGATTTTTCTTTATGCTTGTCCTTAATTTTCAATTTAAAGCATTCATAATTAATGTGTCCCCTTTTTTATGACAATAATTGCAAACCAAATTTCTATATCTGAATTTGGATCTGGATTTTGATTTACTACTATCACAATTTGTATTTTTGGATCTACCCTTGGCTACCAGACTTTCAGCATGAGTTCCACTAACCTCCCCAATTAAATCTCTGTTAATAATTTCTTTTGATTTTAAAGCAGATTTAATTTCCTTATATGAGATAGTTTCTTTTCCATATATCATAATATCTTGAAAATGCTTAAAGGATTAGGGAAGGGAATACAAAATAAAATGGCCTGCTTCTCATCATCTATTTTCACATCAATATGACTCAAATATATAATGAGAGAATCAAACGTATCAAGATGTGAAGTAATATATATACCTTCAGCCATTCGAAGAGTAAACAAAGTTTGTTTCAAGTAGAACTGATTCTCCACTGTCTTTTTTATATACAAAGCCTTCAACTTTTTCCACGTAACTCTGGCAGAAGTCTCAGTAGAAACTTCTCTTAAAACATCATTAAAGAGATTTAGAATAATACCTGATCTCACCCTTTTATCCAGATCTTTAAATGTTGTTGTTGTCATCTCTGTTGACTTCTTCTCTATTCCCTTTAAGGTTATGTCAACCCCATCTTGAATTAAGATGACCTACATTTTGAGTTGCCACATATCGAAGTTGACACCCCGATCGAATTTCTCCACCTTAGTCTTTGTTATCGTTATTGCCACAGAGTTAAGAGCGAGTAACTCTGATATCAGTTTGTTAGGAATAGGCTCCAGGAACAAACTAAAATTCCAATGGCAAAACAACACTAGACAATAACAAAGAAATAATAATAACAAAAATAACGCCGAGAAAAATAAATAACGAAAAAGGAAATAAAAGAGAGAGACACAAGAACTTACGTAGTTTGGTCAACTGACCTACGTCTACGGATGGAGGCGGAACAAAACTTCACTATAAAAAAGATAATTTACAAGACTTTAGAAAAATGTTCCTAAGCCACTAAACACCCCTAATACAAAATAAGAGTATTACAAAGAGTAAATGCCTCAATGGCTATTCAAACTCTTATATTGGTGTTGTATGTTTTTACAAAGCCCAACAAGACCTTATATTTATAAGGCTTCAAAGGAGGGTTATTGTGTTGGTATCCGATGTGGGATAAACCCAAATGGATGCAAGGCATCCCAACATACACAACAAAGAGATGGTGTGCTCCTCCGTCTCATTCTTGCATTTCCACGAGACAGTATCAAAGTAGAAGGCTATGCAGATTGGTAAAATAGACTAGCCTTGAGAGATGGTTGTGGTGGCATGCTTGCTGCATTTTTTATCTTGGGTTAGTTGAATGTCTATTTTGAAAGGCATGTTCTAAATCGAACACTAAAGACATGGTTCACCACAATTTTCACACAACTTTAGAAGGAAATTCAACAAACGAAGGTAGCAGTTGAAGATGCCATGGAAAGCGAATGAAGCTTCAGGAATTTCATATTATCTGAAATTTTTCATTTTAAGGTTAATGTTATTTACTTGACTGGGTCTTACTTCAGACCATAAGGAACTAACTAGTTTTGCAAGCACTCAAAGTAGTGCCAAGAGGTATTCAGTTTGAAATAAAATAAAATTCTGTTTGAAAATAGTTGCATTTTTTTCCTTTACTTTACTAACATTTAGATTAAATAATTTGAATCATAAAATTCTCTCAAACTCAACGTCTGATTTCATAATTAATACGAATAGAATACATTAGCAACTCCTTCAAAATTAAGGGTAAATCCCAAATAATTCATTGAAAACTATATTGAATAACAAAATTAAGAATATTAAGAATATAAATTATTTAATGATAATAAAGTAAATAAGAAATTTGTAAAATCAAATTTTCATCTCAACACAGGAGATCACCAAACTGCAGGAGACATGTAAAATAACGAAGGATTTAAGGAGGAATAATCCCCACGGCTTCTATCTTCCAAGTGAAAGACTACAAGTCCTTGGCTTCATGAGAATAAAATACACCCATTGTGGGACAATCATCGGTGTAATAAATAGAGTTAGGCTTGACATAAGAAGCCGATATGCATATTGAATGATTAGGACCCAAAAACAGGACATCATCATTATCCAATCTTTGTATTTCAACCCACTCACCATCTCCATTATTCGGATGTGTCTCACTAAGCCTGAGCTTATAAACTTTGAAATCAATAGTGTCTTTGGGATCAATTACACTAATCCCGTCCCAGAAAAAAAATCCTACGAATCAGTAGCGCATCTACTTTTGAAGATTCAACCAGATATGACCGAAAGGAAAAATCCTTGAGCTTTCTGTAAAATTCAGACACTAAATACCATCCAGGAGGTCTTTCACATGGCTTGTTTTGAGGATTGACAACAATGTCCTCCTCCTCGTCCTCATCTTCTTTAGATGGTATTACATAATCAACAGCTTCAAAATGGCTTCGACCATTTACAGCATATAACAAACCTTTGTGAAAAAGTATATCCGTAACCGGCACAAACCCTTTGGAGGCATAACTCCAAGACTATTCGCCTGATCTTATCAAGGCCAACTCAGAGCCTACCCTATAACTAGCTGCAACTACATAATCTTCTGGATATAAAAAATGATCACACGATAAAATAACTTTCTGAATTAGAAACTCAGGTTGCATTTTATAATTTGGATTCTTTTCATTCTTGTACTATTCCAGATTTTTAATGATAGGAGGGAGATGAATACTAGTGCCAAGAAAGGGATTAAGCAACGTAATTGATAGCCCTTGCTCGGTTGAATCTATTTCAGGAAGGACCAACCAACCGTAAGAAGAACCACAACACCTAGGCCATTTTGGAATTGAAAATCGACAGCTATATATCTTACCTTCACAAACACTATACAAATTATGTTCTTCTGAATTATTAGCAATTGGAATGAGGGGCTGAACCGATTTTAGACTCCATAGACCAACAGAGTTCGGAGGGGAAATTTGAAGATAACCAATGAATTTTCAATGTAGATAATTGTGGAGAAGGAATTGCTAAAGCACACGATTATATAACAATTCCTGACTTTGAATCCTAGGTGGAAACGACAAAGGCTTAAAGGCAAATATTACACCAAATTGAAATTGGATTGCGTGCGGGAAATATTTAACCCATCTGTTCTATATTGGAATTCGAATTCAGATGTCACACATGTTTTACCCAGCTTGGGAATGGAAGAACAGTTCTCATTTCTGATTATATCAAAATTGGAATTCAAAAGGATTGGAGCTCTGTTGAACTTGAGCAGAAGCGTCAGCTCAGTAGAACCTTTCCTTAGAGTTTTTGCTAGACCAAATGATTACGACAGGAATACATATGTGAACACACGAGAGAGAGAAACCATCAACATGATTGAATAACGCAAAATAAGTTGCAGAACTTGACTACACATTGCCACATTATAAACCGTGTCGGTAAAAAACAGTCACCGTTCATCAAAACTGAAACAAATGTAGTTAAGGTGACATGGTAAAGCATAATCACTCGTGTGCAGAAGCCTGAAGGAGTCCATCACGAATATGCGTTGCCATATCTGGAACTGCAGCGGGTCCATGGGGAATGAACACAACAGAAGATTTGGAGGTGGCGCCAATTTCTTTCATGGTGGCGAAATACTGCGTGGGCCTACACACTACATATACTCACAATATTATATAAATAAATAAATATATATATATATATATATATATAATTTTTTTATACCTCTTACCTTAACCTTTATATATTTAATAACTTTTTATTATATTTATATAAATTTATTTTAATTTAATTCCTATCTATTTATATCTTTAAATTAAAATTATATAACTTTTTAAAATTTAAATATAAAAAATTAACTGTGAAAATTTAAATGCAAAAATGTAGATTTATTTCAAGAAAAATAATTTTTATTTTAAAACACAAATATACAATTTAATTTAGAATTCAAAAGGGGAAAAAATATGAGCGGGAGGAGCAATGTTGTGGGGACTAGATCGGATTGGCCGGTCCGATCGTAAATCTGTCTTGCTATCGATTTGGTCCGATAGTTCAGATCGATTCTTTCAAAAACATGTGAGTTGGTGAAAGAATTGTGTTGGATCGGTTGGTCTAACCGGTAAACTGATGGATTGACCGATCTAATATTGACCGGTTTCATGTTAAAAAAATTAAAACAAATTTTATAATTTCTAAAAGGTAAATTAAATTATATAATTCAATAAACTATTTTAATGTGTTAGATTGTTAGTTATAAATTAAAAATGACTATTTTTAATCATGAATTTGAATATTTATAATTTTATGGACTTAAATTATATTATATTATTAATTATTTTTTTAAAAAATAATTCTATTTTTAATTTTTAAATTATAATATTACTGATTCAATTACGATCTAATTATAATGGGATTATGAAACCATGCACCAATAACTTTTTCGATTTAAAAGGAAGGAGTTTATTATATTTATGTAAATTATTATGTTGAAAATATAAACAGGTGGAAATGCCCGCAGGAAGTGGTTAGCTCCGTTATTCAGACCGCGGGAGGAAGAAAGAAATACAGCGGCTGACCATTCCCAGCTTCAGTCAACCTATTCTATATTTCCAATGCGTCTCCTTCTTTTCACTTTCCTCTCTTCCACATTTGAATTCTTCTCACCTCTCTACCACCATCTCCCTCCCCCTTCGCGGCCTGGTCTTTGATTCATTTCAATCGAATTTTACCAACTAGGGTTTAACTAAGTATTAAGGAGGTGGGGGAAGATGTCGAATTTGTATGGAGGAGCGGGTTTGAATCAGAATATTGACTACGTATTCAAGGTGGTGCTAATTGGGGACTCCGCCGTGGGGAAGTCGCAGCTGCTTGCGCGGTTTTCCAGGAATGAGTTCAGCCTTGATTCAAAGGCTACCATCGGTGTTGAGTTCCAGACGCGTACTCTTAATGTTGATCACAAGAACATTAAGGCTCAGATTTGGGATACAGCCGGTCAGGAAAGGTAAAAACTGTTTATTCCACCTTTTTTTTTCCTTTTATGGTTATCGTTTTTATATTAAAACCATCTAATCTATCTGAGTGAGAAATTAGGTACTATTATTACAAGTGTAAGCCAGCATGACTTCCGAAGTTTGATGATCGGAACTGTTGTTCATGACATCATGTGATTCGCTTTACTTGGTTGGATAGTAGCGTTAAGTGATTTTATAGCTTTTGTTTCTATCATTTTTCATCTTTGTTTTCAATAGAAATGCTAATGAAATTGTGAGCTGTGATCCGATTTTGCTGTTGATTTTTAGAAACTGCGGCCTTGGTGATATGTAAGCTACTAGTATTGTCTGCAGGAATTTAACTGCTATGGATATTAATCAAATCATTCAGTAAATACACTAAAATGAGTACCACTACTAATGGTTCCCCAGCACGTGATTGATTGGCTAGTTCCCTAGAACTGTTCAAATCACTTCCTGTTTATTCCAGGAGGAACAGAAAATGTTCAATGTTTTATTGACCGGAAATAATATAGTATGAATCCTACAGACATGCACTGTGAAATAATAGAAGCAGCTTGAAGTTCATCTGGACAGTTATACAATGGGAAGGTTTCTTTATACCCAACTCTTTCACATCCAAACATTCTTTTAATTGTTAATTGAGAAATTTTAAATTGCAGGGTCTAGGCTTGATGCTTTTTTAAAATTGTTTCAAATATGATGATGCTGACAGTTTATAGGGACCAAGAATAGTTGGCTGATTATTTCTCATGCTGAAACTTTTGCATCATTTATAGTTGGCTACATTTGAGACAAGCTTTATGAGTATGGTCAGCAGGCATCTTTAAGCTGGGATGCCTATGCCTCTTTGTGTTATATCCCTGATTTTGTTGTTTTTGAATTCACTTTGCTCCAGGTGATTCTTTGCCATTTAGAATTTTCACATCCTCGAACTTTTTGAAGTTATTGACATCAAGTTGGTCAGCCTTGATGACTTTGGTCCACTTACTTTCTTGCTATCCTTTGGTTAGTTTGCACCTTGTTTTATGTTGCACATTCTTAATGATACTTCCTTTGTTAATCCGGGGATAAAATGTAGGTTTCTTAGTCAACCTAGGACCAGGGCATAAAGGAGTTGGATTTGCTATTGTTATACTTACAGACAATTAAGATTGGTAAAGCAGTGAAGCCTCATGGTTCCAATAATAAGATACATAAAAAACTGTTTTTGGATTACTGTGGTTTCAATTAAACAGCTGCAACTGTTTATCTTATGATCAATGGATCCCTGCTCATATAGTTTTTTGAGTTGTGGATGGTGCTGGAAGTCCTTCTGTTTGGATTCCACATGCTTAATGCACTTAAGAGAATGTTGGCATTAGTTCTAATGCTCCGCTTGTGCAGCAAACCAACATGGTAGATGCCTTAAGGCCAATTCCAAATGCCTAAATCGGCTTAACTAAAAAAGCATTCAGGATTGTTCTTTAACCTATATGGCACTTTGCATCTTGACACTGTTTAGTGCTTGGATTTGAGATTAACCTTCTTTTTATTACTTTAGGGAAGTTGTTATAATTTTGATGGTTCATTTTTTACTGACTACAAAGGACAGCACAAACCATGGGACTAAATTTACTTTGCTGGTTTGAAGGACTAAAAAAACAGAGGGGAAAAAAGAGAGGGAGGGAGGGAGGGATGGAGATTGATCACAACAAAATATGTATAGTTTCGCTAGTTGATAAAAATGTCAAAGAGTTGCATGAAGACTGCATTTGTTTTATCAAGATCACGCAATGTAGACTGCACTTTACAGCCAAAGCACATTTTTGAGGTTTAAGATGTATTACATAGAAAGATATTTGGCTATTTCGATTTTGAAATGGATATTCTACAAATATATGGTTAGACAATTCCTAGCTAATTTCTATACTTACTGTTCGTCTCAAAACTATTTTCAGGAGAAAGGAAAAACTTCGACTAGGAAATCTGTTGGAGATTATTTGTACTGGGGAGTTTTATCTACCTTGGAAATTAAGATCATCCAGATTTTCATTCATGGTTTGCATTGTTAAATGATTCATTTAAAGGGCATGTGAAAGAGACCATTGATTTCAGCTTTTGGGCAAAGAGTGATACTATAAGGCCATTGAGATCGTGCTGATAAATTATACCAAGATTCTGTCTAGTTGACATCTTTTTGTATATTAGTGGGTGTGTAGCATCATCTAAACCTAGGATTTGATCAATGCTGCTTTTGGAAAACCGTAATTACTTACCGTGAAAGGGAACTGAATATCAACTGCTAGAATATCAGGAGTATTTAGAGAAATGATTCATGCATAGTGAAAAGGTATTCCTGTTGGATGTTAGACCTAAGATTGATTGAGACCTGATTAAATATTGCATAGAAAATGTGCCGAAGTGGAATTCTTTGGGCAAGGATATTTGAAGAACTACTCTGCATTTACCATCACATCATGAGGGAATCACTTGTCACTGACCTAGTCAACAACTAATTGTAAAATGCATTTTATCAGTAATTTTGTCATAATCTGCCTTGATGGATTGGTTGAGCTTAGTTCTTGTATGCAAGAAAACCACTGGTCTGACCAGAGTAACTAGTGGCATTGTGGTTGTTTCTTCATTTGAGTATTTATTCTGATCTCTCTCCAAGTTTAGTAAACTAGACCTGAAGCTCCTTTATCTGGTAGTTCCCTAGTTATGTTTTTGATGATCTCTTTTCACCAAAGGACTATTCTTCGCTGATCAGTGCATCTGTATCTGCCACTTTGGTGACCACAGATATCGAGCAGTCACAAGTGCTTATTATAGAGGTGCTGTGGGGGCAATGCTTGTCTATGACATCACCAAGCGGCAATCGTTTGATCATGTTGCTAGGTGGTTAGAAGAATTGCGTGGTCATGCTGATAAGAATATTGTCATCATGCTTGTAGGCAACAAATCTGACTTGGGGAGCCTTCGAGCTGTGCCCAGTGAAGATGCCAAGGAGTTTGCACAGAAGGAAAACTTATTCTTCATGGAAACATCTGCTCTGGAAGCAACTAATGTTGAACCAGCATTCACTACAGTCCTAACTGAGATTTATCGCATTGTGAGCAAGAAATCCCTTGTTGCAAATGAAGAATCTGAGGGAAATTCGGCTCTTCTCAAGGGAACCAAGATTGTTGTGCCTACTCAGGAGCCTGTATTGGGTGGAACAAAATACAGTTGCTGTGGAGCTTCATAAGATAAACTTTCGTCAAAGGAGTTTTCCTTTACAAAAAACAGGCAAGGCTTCTCTTCTTTCTGTCGCTGTCTCCCCATCCGTGGACATATATAATTATATTCTATGTAGAAGTCCACATGTGACCATAAGTTTTTTCTTTCCGGAGAAAATTTTGTGAGATTCACATCTCTGTATGTATGAGGTAAGTTTTTCTGCATATTGCTGGATTAGTAATCCATGGGGAAGATTTTTGTGTAGCTCAAACTTTATGCAAATTCAACCTGAAATTTGTGTTTTCTGGTCTGTAACTGGTAATCTGTGCACACCTTCACCGACTGAATAATTTCTCTTCTCGGTGGAATTGTACCACAAAATCAAAGGCATAATGGAACTTACCTCCTCAAATTGAGAGCATGTTACTTTACACACGACAAAAGCAAGACTAAAGTGAAAATTTTTAGTGTCATATGGTGACCTACTTATACCCTCAGCATGTAACTAATTCCTTGTTAGTCGCCAAAGTATGTGACAATATTTGATTCTGGATGTATGCCGTGGGCACTTGGTCCATTTGTGTACCTTCTTCTCTCGTTATTTATTTTCTATGAGCAGAGCAATAGTCATGTAGCTAAGCTAAGCATTTGCAGCTTCATGTCACGGGGGGAGGAAAATCTTCAAAATATTGGGGAAATATTTGCAGCCTCTCGTTTGCCTAAAAAAATTGTGGGCAAAGGAAAATGGATTTCCTTAGTATAATCTTTTACATCAGGATTACTTATAATTTGGTTCCATGTTGTACTTCAAGAGAGATAAAACTCTGAAATCTATATGCTAATTTACACTTTGGCAAATGATGATTGAGAGATGAACGGGGTATTCTTGTCAAAGTTATTTATGAATAGTGAATACAATTCTATATTGCCAGTTTGAAAAATCCTAGCTAGTAGCTACGGGCACAATCGCTTTGATGGGTATAAAAGTTGCTTTCTGAGGATTATCCTGACCGACCAACTGAAAGGAAAATTGACCTATCTTTATCTTTGCTGTGTAAAAAGTTATTTACCGTTCTTGGAGTGCTGGTCTTTTCAGTTGAAACCCGTGAGCTAAACCTTGTCGATGTCTAATAATTTTGACCTTATTTAGATTTATTTCCTTTTCAGCAAAAGATAGTGTGGGTTTTTTAGTCCAATAATTAATCATTAAAAAATATCAAATCATATTGTTTAGTAACAGTTATCAAAGATAAAATGAATTAAGCATGCATGTGAATCTATGGGAGTTTCTAAAAGAAAAAATCACCTGATGATACTGTAAAATCAAATGGGCAAAGGCTGATATTCAACACAGTAGAATTAACTGGAACTGAAAAATCTTCATTAGCTGAACCCAGAAAAAATTAGCCTACACTATTTATAGTTATATTGCGGGGATTGTGCTCCAATCCTTCTAAATTTATGAGTTAATTGCTCAATCGTTAAATTATTAGTTAACGGAACTCTATTGTTTGATTTAATCCTTCTGCTTCTCTCGGCAAATAACCAAACAAGTCTCTCTTTTTTAACATTTTAAAGGTTGTACGTAATTATTATAATTAATTTCTGCAGATTGTTGATATGTCATTTTTCGATATTGCTATGCTGTCATAATTAAGGACTAACCACCACGGAATTCATCCCCAGTTCAGGAAATTAGATGGTGAACGCATATTTCAAAGGGTTGGTAAATTTGGTATCATCTAAGATGCAAGAAATATAGAATGTGAAGTTGTCTTTCTAAGCTTTGCAGCGTCTTAGAAGTGGTTCGTTCTTCTATCACCAACAATAAGATGCAGTCGACATTTAATGGAAAAAAAAATTATACATATATAAACATATTATACATGCACCATAAGCCAAACCCTTTATGTATTAACCACCTTGATTCATCAAACAAGGACTATCCTCAGCTACCAACTGATATAAAATGCGAAAACAATAAAAGAATATGCAGTTCAGCTTCTTTCTGTTCTTTTCTTGATCAGTGGCAGAATTTTCTCCAACAAGCTATCAAACCATCCTATAATTAATCGTATACTACATATGCGACCCCCCCCCCCACACACACACAGACAACAAGGAAAAAATTAAAAAAAATGAGAATGCACATGAATCATGTGTACCTCTTATTCATCTCGGTATTTCCTGGCTGAGAAGGCATCCCTGATAGCCACTAACAATGATTGTGTTCAACAAAATGTGATAGTGTAAGAAGCTCCTTTACATGTAAAAGTACTCGTTGCATCATCATAAGGATAGCTATAAGATGTCGGACATGCCCTTTTGAAGACTTGAGAGTATGTTGTTGGCTTGCATGTGTTTGGATTGCTGTAGTCGCCTGTGCAGCAATATTCAGGTCTGTTGAAAGCTATGCATGCACTTTTGCATGCAATGACTTTACCATCATTTGACGTTATCTCTAGTTCTTTTGGGCATTGGTTGTTCAAATCTGAATTGCATATTACCTCTGTGCAATTACCAGTTCCATTAGAAGGGGTTATAGATATAGGAATGTTGTATCCATCAACAAGGCTGACATCGTAGAAGTCCATAGGGCTGTCCAGAGTAAACTCAGCCAGTGATGCAGGTGGCACACCGCCTGCTCCTGCACATTGTAGAACACCACCGCAGTCTGCGGTGGCACAGTTTCCCTTACCGGATTCATCAAATATGCACCCGCTGCGTGCCCAGAATCGGCCTGACCACCCCGTGGGTGCATTGATTGTTGCTGTTTCTTTTGGCTGCAGCTGAAGTCCGCCATTCATTAGTAGTGGGTGCCCAGCTCCCGATAAGATTCCAGGCCATACTGTGACTTGACATTTGTTCTGCAAGGTGAAGACTGCTGCATCAGCCCCTGCAAGAGTAGAAAATTTCGAAAAAACTGTTATACAAAGAAGCAAATAAGTCTAACTTCAAGAGATGGATGATTAATAGTTGTATCAGAATCTGTTACCTAAGAAGGAGAAAAATATGAAGAGAGAAATATGCCATAGAGCCATGAATACGGATGGAGAGTGTGGTGATGGAAAAGTTGGTTTCGAATTTGCAGCGCTGAGTAACACAGAGAAGAAGATGATGATATATTGGTTCCTCAGAGGAGACTGGCTGGCAAAATCGTTTTATAAAGAAGTGGGTTGGCTAATTGCCTGAGTATGATTTGGTTTTTGGTGAATGGGAAAAAGAACGTACAGTGCCTAACTGCATTAAACTTGACATGTAAAGATGGATGTCAACTTTCAACTGATCATGAAAACGGAATGCTAAATTATCGTATTATATTTTGCTTAGAAGAATAAGCAATCTTGAACACATCAAACAGTTGGGAAAAAAAAATTCCTAAATTTTCCCAAAACTAACATATCAAAAATTTCCTAAATTTTCCCAAAAACTAACATATCTTGTCATGTTCTTTTCCTAATGGTATTTTGCATTGTTGATTTTTGGTTCCTCACCAAAATTTTGAAAGAAATTGTTAACAATACAAAAGTAGGTGATAACGTGGTATTTCAATTAAGTTAGAAGCATTTCTTATCTTGTGTAGGTTTCGGGTTTTTGATGTACATCTCCGTTCCCCTCATTTGTCCCCAAAAAAAGCCCCCCCCCCCCAAAAAAAAAAAAAAAATCATACCATAAGGAAAGTTTGTTCAATTTTGATTTGATCATACTTAGAGAGAAATTGGTCATTTTAGGAAGGAATAGAAAGTATAACTTTATGTCATATTGATTCGCGGTTAGGTAGAAGTTAAATTTGTGAAGTTTTTCTTCATTAAATAAAACTTCTTGAGTTGATTCACATCGATCTTTTGAATATATAATTAAAAAAGAAAAATTATAAGACTAATTGAATTGAATTATATCTATTATATATCAATCAAAACGGCAAAACATTTACAAGGGAACTTCATATTCGTGTGGAATGTTTCCTTCTCTTAATGTTTATCTACCAAAATTTACCAACATGGCACATTAATCTTCTTATAACCGAGAGAGATGCCAACAAGGATTGCAAAATTAACGGCAAGCATTCCAAGAAAAGCCACAAAGTTGTTAGGGATTGTGAATGGCCATGCTTTGCTTCGGCTATTTCGACCTTTAGCTTATGGCATCTTCTACCAACATAGGATATTGGATTTAACAACAATGTGCCAACAGGAACATGATGGAAACGGCAAGCATTTCTTTAAAACTCATGAAGTTATTAGCTGTAATCATCTTATTTTATGAGTCACGATTAAATACTTATAATTAAGAAAGACAATTAAAATGAGTGTTGACTTTTAAAAACTACTCTCTCTATTATTTCTGATTGAATATATGCATTTTTATTTTGTAATGTATATATTTTTTTTTTTGCATAAACTTTCATTGCTAATATATTTCATTTAAGGAATACAAATTCTGCTAATCTATGTATCTTATTATTAACAATTTTAATTAAGTTAAAGCAGACCATTCCTCGGCCGACAGTGCACATTATTTGCATTCACGTCGGTAAAGCTAAAGTTTCGTGACCTTCTCAACATGGATTCATATCCACCGCTTTAGCAGTTCAAGCTATCTAACTTCTAACTTTTCTTGTGGAAATGAGGTAGGAATGGATTCTTGTTTAGAGGTCATAACGGCGACATTCATGATCCATGGAAGGCTTATGTTGGGATCAAGGGAGAGGAGAGAAATGAAAATTGAGAGATATAATATTAATATTGATTTACATACTATTTTTGCAAGAACAAACGAAATTATTTAAAGTATTGGTTAAAGTTAATTTTTCATTTTTTCTTATCATGCAAAGTAAGGGAGCAAGAATGAATAGACATTTAATCACGTAAAAAATTTGTAGAATTTTTAAATTTTAATATTTTCTCTGTTCAAATTTAAATGTCTTATTTTGAATTAAAATTTAAATATTCTTTTTTTATATTAAATTTTAATATGGAATAAGATAATCAAATTTGAATGGGATGGTTTGGGGTATATTATGTTGGAGATGGATTGGATTACTAGTGGATAAGCAGCATGGTGTAGTAGAAAAAGCCCGTCATGGTGGCCTATTCTGCATTTCTTGCTTCCAATGTAACTGCTTCAAATTGAATAATACAGTAGGAATCAGTTTTTCTTTTTCTTTCTCCAGGCTATGGATCCTCTTCTTCTTCTCCACTCTTATAGAACAGTTTTGAGAAAAAAGTTTCAGAAGAGTTATTTCTCCGGCAATCGCTGAAGGCAAATCGTGAACGAACAGCCAGCTCGGCGGCCATTGGTTGGAATTGTCCGACTTCTTTTTATACTTGTGGAACTCATTTTTATGATTTGAATCGTAAAACAGTATATAGAAACATTTGCTGATGACATCTTCACCGTCAGCCACCACCGGACAACCGCAGCATCAACCTCCATAGACAAAAAGCATAATACTTCAATCTTTCGACTTCCCAACTATAATTGGAAGTAACAACCACAAATTGCAAACTTCGCCGCGAATGACCGGAAGAGATGGAGAGAAGCAGATGGCACCAGGCGGAAAAGGAGAGAAGCGGGATGAGGATTTTTTTTATTTTTTATTTTTTAAAATTTTCCATTATTTGGTGTTTTCAAAACCCTTAAATTGGTCAATTTAAATACTGATAATGATTCGGTTGCTAGGGACATTTTCTTTAATTTAAATACTGATAACAAATTATCAGAGGTGAATTTTAGGAGAGATAGAAAAAGAGAAGAAAAATCTCCAGTGCATCACTTTCTTATAAAGCTAGTTAAAGTTTGCAGCAGATTCAGGAATCAGATAATCTCTACGACTGGCACTTCCATGCAATCATATTGAGGCTTCTGAAAATGCTTTGACTAGAAGAACATTTATTTATTCATCCTAATTTCTTCTTGACCCTGTACAATCTTTCACTTTCCAACTTCACCTACACAAAGGGAGGGAAAAAAATCAACCTATAATTAGCATATCATTTCCCAATTAGCAAGAGAGAAAAAAAACCTCTAAGCTTATTGCATATCAATTTTTCTGCCCACTATGAAACAAGTGGGGGTTTTACAAGCTAAAGATATTCAAGTATTTTGCAGTAATATGATGCTATTAATATCTATGCAATATTTATTTAATAATTTCTTGTGTCTCGAGATAACAGAACAAGATAGTGTGGTAATCTAACATGGTTCAAAGTTGATAGAGCATTTGGCAGGAAGCAGCGAGGCCAGGGAACGGTCGACACCAGAAATTGGAGGGCCATTGATGAGCACACAGAGACAAGGCTGCCCTAAAGCTTTGACAGCAGAGCAGCAAGCGTCAGTTGGCTGCCAGTTGCTGAAGGGAGCAACTGCTTGCCTGCAAGGGATTAGCTCCACAAGGGCGGAGAAGAAAGAGGTGGCACAAGGATGGCTCTTGGTTTCGTGCACCATACCAGCTAAGACCACCACCGTGAGCATCAGCAGCGGCAATGCATTTCTACTAACCAGCTTCATGCTTATAGAGATCGATCTACTTATGAATTTCTCTGGGAATAGTTTTGCTTCCTTCTGGCTTGATCAAATAAATAGGCAATTTTTGGGAATCACACAACATTTTGTGCTTCTTTCCTAACTCCCAATTCTGCTGTGGAGTGGAAAATGTATAGCATGAACATGTCTTTCATATTTGTGTATCTGTTAAGAAACTCGATCAATGTGACATGAATTCCTTTTTCTTTTTTTTTTTTTTTTTGGTTATAATTTCGTTTTGGTTTCGTGTAAAGCTATTGTAGTATTATACCTTCTGTTAAAGATCCATTCATTGTTGGTTTCCTGCACTAGAGAGATGTCACACTCGAACAGAAGCCCCTCAAACTCCACCCAGTCATTATATCAAACCAGGAAAATAAGCAACCAACCAACCAATGTAATATTTCATTGGTCCATGTCACCTAACTCTTCCAAGTATGAAACTAACATGTAGCAAAAAAAAAAAAGGGAAAAACTGTTGTTCTCCTCCTTATTTCATCATCTGCACCCTCCCTCGCACCTTTCGCTGAAATTTTCCAGATCTTCATCACTTTCGTTGAACCCTTCATCTTCCTCACTTCTACCCTTTCCTTGAAACTATTCAGATCTAAAATCCAATTGAGATACTTCTCCTCTTGACTTTTTACTTTCACTTTTCACCAAGCATTTTTTGCCGATACAATTTCACCAAACATTTTTTACAGCACCTTTTTTTATCTGGATTTTTTTTATGAAAGGCACCCAATTTTCCAAGAGAACTAGAGACCCGGATTGAATTTTAGGCCAGATTATATATAAAAATATTCAAGAAGAGTAAAGACCGTACAAATAATTATATTTTTTATTTAATAAGCTTAAATTTCTTCACCAAGTATGTAACAATCAAATCTATATACACCTCAAGACGTTCGATGTGCAGAAAAAATTAGGAACGAAGAAAGGCACTAGATTTGGTGAACAATGTGTGAAAACAAGGTGTTTGGATGTGAAGTTTTTAGAGATTTAGTTGCAGGGTGTTGCTCGTGAATTTGTAAGGAAAATCCCGTTCCACATGTGACGCTGACACTAAGCAGGGTGGAAACGATGAAGTCAGCCAAGATGATAGATGGAAATAGGTCAAGTTTTTATTAGGGCATGCGGTCTGATTTGATTTAGGTCTAATTTGGTTATTTAATTAAAATTTGACTTAAAGTCTATCAGGCTTAACATATATATATATAAAATAAATCTAACATGCCTTATTTATATTATTAATATTATATTATATATATTATATAATTATTATTTTTACAATTAAGTATATCGATAATATTTTGAAGAATATTAAGGAAAAAATATTTAAAAAACTAATAATATAATCAAATGAATTTTGAGTAGATAAAAAGGAAAGAGATCATAAATTGATATAAGAATATTGAAAAGAAAAAAGAACTTGTCACTACCTCATAAATACCACAAAAAAATTAGACCATTAAATCCTATTGACAAAAAAAAAAAAAAAAAGAAGAAGAAGAAGAAAAAGGGATAGAGTTTTAACTAGGATAAAGTCAGGAAAAAATGAGGAGAAAAAGGGATAGAGTTTTAAGTAAAGGATATGTATTTATTAAAAATATATCATTTAATTACTTACTAATAATAAAAATTAAACCAAAATAGGAAGGTGTGAAACCAACAATTTCTCCCTCTCTCACTTATCTTTAAAAGAAAATTTCAATAAATCAAAATTTAATGATAAAATACATATTAAAAAAATAAATTGCATATCCATTTTCACCTCGTAATATCATGAAATAAACATTTGTAAAAAAAATATATATTTCATTTTATATAAGGAAACCAAAACTTTGTATGTAGATTAAGTATTAATGGATATTTTTAACTTTTTATTATTTTTTATTATAGCAAAATACTTATGCATGATAAAAATTTTATAATTTTTTACATAAAATAAAAGTTTATATTTTGACTTAATATATAAAAAGTTTTAAAAAATATTTAAGTATAAATAAATTATGACTTTAATTTGATTAAAAGAAATAATTAATAGTCTTAATTTACTAATTTAATTTATACCATTTAATTAAAAAAAGATATAAAACTCTAAACAAACTTTTAAATAGACTTTGAATCAGACCAAACTTTTAAACAAACCAAACCTAAACTTAAAAAAATATTTTATAGACTAACCGATCAAACTCAAACCTTCAACTTATAATACATTGTAAGATCTAAACCCGTTTAGCTAAAGTTTAACCTAACCTGCTATTTCCATTCTTAGATGATAATAAGGATTATTTTATTTCTTTTTTTCAAGTTAATTTCTTAGGTGAAAGAGTTAAGTTTGGTTGCACCACATGGCTAAAGATATGTGGTGCAATAGATACACTAAAAATTTTCTCCCGAGTCAATCATAAAAGAGATGATATTCAATTATGAGGGGGAAAAAATTCTCATTACATTTCCTTCCTTACTTCTCTAATATCTTTTTTGAAACGTTAACAATATTAAAATAATTCTGACTTCTAGAGTTGCAAAAGAATAGAAAATTAAATAATCCTTGCTAAAAATTAAAAATCTATTAAGCTTATGATTTGATAAAATAATAAATAATAAGAGTATAATTAAAATATATATAGTAAATACATTTTTTATTTTACAAAACAATAAATAGCTGTTAAAAAAAATCTCAAAAATAAAACACTAAGAGTCAAATCTATTAATGCAACAATTACATGCGTAATGATTCTCAGAAATAAACATAAAGCAGATGAATGGTAACATACCTAACTGAATTGGAGTTTTCTGTTATGAATCCCAAAAAAAAAAAAAAGAAGAGGGAAGAACTTAATTTGTTACTGCTTCGTTAACCAACTGAACCCCATATAATTGTTATTGCTCATGGACATCTTTGGAGAATAAACGGACGGCCATTTTGCTTCAGAATAATCAAGGCTGTCCTTTATTTCCTTTGAGATTGATCACAGCAAGCTCTTTTTCTACAAATTCTCCTGTACAAATGGGAGGATATTTGCCAGCAAGAGGCGAATTGGCAAAGTGGCCTAGAGGTTTCAACAATGCATCTGATGCAACATGCGCAAACAGCTGATAAGCAGGAAAGGAAAAGGTTAGAACTGAAATTTTAGCCAACTTTATTAAAATTGCATTCAATAACTGAAGTAGAGAATATAGGAGCAAAAGCATTGACAATACTAACCGTGGAGGAAACTCTCCAGAGGCTGCGTTTTTGTTCCTGTGCTACTGTTATTGCCTCCATTGTCCTTTTAGTTACAACAACTTCATGCATTCCAGCTATGCAGTCCCCGGCAGTCAACCACTCTATCTGCATACTCAGAATGCAGAGGGAACACACATTCCACAATCATCAGAGCGCAGATCAATTAGCACAACCCACATAAGTATACAAAAAGATTCTAGAACTCAAAGCACATATTCTTGGATGTTCAAAAATGATAAAAACACTGAAACTTCAAGGAATGAACTGAAATCTTTATCTATCTATGCATGCATGACATTGCGCATTTTTCCTGCCAAGTTGATCAGCAAGCAGACAAAAACCCAGCAGGCACGCATTTAGAATTAAAAATATTAGAAACATTTTCAGGAAGTTTTAACTTTAGAATCCACAACAATGACAGGCACAAAAAATGGCTAGTAGTCTTTACTGAGAAGCCAAAATTAACAAACAATCTTGTCTCATATTGATTTCTACTCAACAATGATGGGTTGAAGGATTCTACAAGGCTTATGTCTCTAAGTACATCACCACAAAATATGCTCTTACCTGTTTCCCTGTCTGAATGAGCAGACATCCTACAGGAACCTTCATCTGAACCTTTTGACCATTTCTTAGCCAAATGTTTAGTCCTGGGAACCTGCTTCTGCCATGAATTGTAAGAAAGTTAAGGTCATAGTGATATCCTGCAAATACAGTGCCTTCTTGGCCATGACGACGAAGGTCACTTCCTGTTGGTGCAAGTAGATGAGGTCCCTGAAATTTAAAAATGTAAAGCACATGTTTGTACGTCACAATGGATCAGGATTACAGGAAAATAATAAATAGAAAACTAATCCAATTACTTTGCCAAATGAAGCAAAAATACAGAAACACAAATCAAAGTACAAATGCCATTCAAACTAGTAGAAACAAACTATATTAAGTAAAATAGAAATTATCATTACAGGTTGAGGGTTTGTGTTCTACAAATGGTGCTTTTAGCCACAAAATTTCTTTCCTAAAAGGATCAAGACCACAATACTACTTGCTTTACTTCCCTGCTCCACTAATGACAAAAGTAGGTGCATGCCCTTCAAAAATCTTTCCATGTTAGCTGAAGGTGTCTATGCCTAATTCAGAGGCATATGCTGCTGCTAGCTTTAATTATATTGTTCCAACAAGATTAGGGATGTGAAACCGTCTCAGAAAGTAATAATGAAGATCCAGGATAACTCCCTTAAAAAGGAACTACATGTTACAGTTATTGACATAATCTGGATCTGTACTGTTCTCAAATTACTAGCCTTGTGAGTTTATTTATTGGATGATAGCCATGGAATTTTGTCTTATTTTGGAGAAATGGCTAAGTGTTATTATTTATAATTTGCAGACAGGGGTTTCCCAGTTAGGGTTTCCTTATACATAAATGTGAGAAGGAGATGTACCACTTAGTGTAGTATGAAGAGAGATTTATCATATTGAAGCATCAAAAACACACTTAAGTCACTGCAAAAACAAGTGACAACCTGCAAGCTAAGTTCTAAACCAATATAGCTATTCTTCCACTAGTTGCTTCCTTTTTTTTTTTTCACTTTCCTCCCTTTGGGATTAATGCATTTAATTATCCCGTATCCTTTGTAATAAATTCTAGAACAAAGAGAGAGGTACAAATTTGAAAGTAAGAATTCATGCAATTTCATCCGAGTCTTTTGCTCATTTGTCACCTCCCAAAAAAAAAATTACATACACAAACTCCATATCATAGCAATAGATTCATCAAGAATAAAAAATAAAAAAGAAGAATATATAGCTAACTCAGCAGCAACTTTATGTCCATGTAGCTGAAATTCCATAGAAGGATATTTATATTTCCAATTTTACAATACCAATGCTCTAACCAAACCCTCTCAAGAGTACCCAAGATTCACAGACAAAATCTCTCCAGAAGATTATGTAAATCAAAGAGATCATTATAAATAGAGATAGTGTGTCGCACAATTTTGCCCTCAAGCCCAGAAGTTTTGTATGTAAGGTGAGAATGATTACAATTTACAATTTCCCCAAGAGAAAATATCAATTTAATGACTGCAGATTTAAGGCATCAGCAATCTACTTAATTTGTTTAAGTGTCGCAACGTTTAGAAATAAATCAGTCACCACCAGTTTCTGTCAATATGTTAGCTCTAATATAAGAGGTGATTCATCAGGAGCGAGTAGAAGAAGCAGGTATAAGAATAACACTAATCACCTGCTTCATAAGAGAAGTGAAAGCATCCTTCTGCAAACCAAATCCTATTGCTGCCATTTCAGCAACAGCCTGAGGAAGAAAATCGGACGTGACATATTATATGGATATGGACAATAAGACAAGATCTACAAATGCTAATAACTTACCTCTACTGCAGATATCATTTTGTAGCCCCATGCATCCATAGTGTCTTTCCATTCAGGAAATCCCTCAGGAATGACAGGCTCAGAGTTCAGTTCCTAAAAGAGAGGTTTACTCATTTGCTGAAGAAATCCAATGTTTCAAACATTTCAAAATTGTCAAAAGAGCAACTAGCAAACCTTAAAATGGGTTTTTGTTGGTCGGGGACCAACTCTCCACATGTATCGCCACTTGGGGTCTGGTCCACTGGGAGTTGATGGTTGAAACTCTTCAGGCATTGCTCTTAGCTTCTCCTGCATTTCCTGATCAACTAGACTACGCGGCACTTCAACTCCTTCAGGTGTCACCCCAACCTGTTTAAAATCTTCATCAGAAATTACTTTATAGTAACAGCAACTCCTTTAGTAACTAAACAACCCCCGTTGGTTCAGGTATTGTTTTGGCTAAACTTCAGTTTTCAAATTCAGAATCTGTTATTCATTTGGGTCAAAACAGCATCAGACAAACACCACACAGTTGACATGTTGGACTGGACTGTATCAAACTGAAGAAAGCGGTATCTTTGATTCTACTCATATGAGACTTTTGATTCAGCCAGTGAGAGTACCTTGTATTTGGAGAAAAAGGGGAGTCTCCAAAAAAAATTTATACTAGCTGAGATACTGAAGGAATATAAGTGTCAAAAATTGTTCTCCTTGGAATCAAATCCTACTCACATAATGAGCACCATAGGCTGTGTCATGGTTGAAGAGAGACAGGACAAGAGTCAGCTGACGCTCTATAAAAGTGAGGAAACCACACTAGATTTGTCATTTGCTTTCTGTTCGCACCATAGGTTTGAAAACCTCCTAAGACTCAGGTCTCCCAAGTACCAATTTTAGCACAAAGAAGATTTATGGCCCCTTCTCATTAGTTTATCATTTTTGCAAACTCAGAGGGGAGCAAAAGTGTTTTTAAAGAAATTGTTTTAGACGATAATAAAAAAATTTGCATTCCTTAAAAGCATGGACAAGCAAAAGCAGTTTTTAAAAGTTGCTTCTTCAAAATAGCTTTTTCAGTTTTTTAACTTGAAACCAAAAGTGAAAAAGCAAGTGAAAACACTTCCAAACAGTTTTTGGCTTTAAAATTTTAAATAAATGAAGTAACTCATTTTAAGCAGCTGAGAACAGGCCCATCACATTAAAAAAAAAAGAAAGATAAAGAATTTTTGCTTGAATATGTGACCAGAAACAAAATTTTCCTTTGGACTCCAACAGCAAAAATTTAATTGACTTGGCAACAAAATTAGGAACATTAGTGTCCTCTATACCCGCAATTGTTTTTAACTTGTAACTAAGAAAAGAAAGGAGACAGACTTATCTTTAAATCACTAATGACCTAAGTTTCAGGAACAGTTTAACATTTCAATGAACCGGAAAAAGAAAATCAAAAGAAACGAAATAATTCTAACTCAAATTCATTTCCATTTTCTCTTTATCCTGAGCTTCATAAAGTTGAATATTAAACAAGATCGAAAATCAATTATTCAAATAAGAAAATGCAAAAAAAAAAAAAAAAAAAAGCTTACTGTCATACTTGGTAATGGAGTTCGGGGCGCTCTTGGAGGCGCTTGAATTCGTCAGGTTGCTCGAAGTACTTTTCCATCATATCTATGAACAAATCGTTGTCCTCGGCGGAGCATCTCGGGTCTTTCACTACCAAAGCTCCGGTTTCCCTTAGGGTTCGACTCACCTCCTCGCAAAGTCTCCTTATTTCCGGATCCAGACTAGACGAATCGGTTTCGAACCCCGGCTTCGATGAGATCTCCAAGTACGGACCTAAATCGACCACCGGTAGCTCCATTCAGGAAATCGATGAAGAATTTTTGTTTCTCTTTTTTTTTTCCCGTCGACTTTTTTGTCTTTGGAGATTTTAACGGGCAGTAGAGCTGACGGTGGTGAGGTTTTTGGATACGGATCGCTGGAGATGATGGCGGGAGAATATATGTTTGGTTCTGGCGGGGTTAACCGCGCACGTTAGCGGGATTCTCTCGATTGGCTGCCTCTTAATCTAAGGAACACTTTGATTTTTTTTTTAATATTCCCTCCTTTTTGGTAAGTAGCAAGTAAATTTGAAAATTTTTTAATATTTTTTTGAAAAATAAAAACAATAGAAGAAAAAGGAAAGCACGGATATATTGCCAAACGGTGAGCGGTTGCATCTTTTTGTTTTGTTTTGTTTTCCATTTTGAACGGTCCAAATTAGTTTAAATTTGTGTTGCACAATAAGTGTTATTTTATCAAAAATTAGTGTAATTTTCTTTATTTATCTCTTTAATAGTGGAATTATAAAGTGAGAGAGTACAACTAGAAACAGGAAAGAATTATGAAGTGAGAAAATAAATAAATGAAGAGTTTAAAATATCAAAATATTAATTAAGAATGTATTGATCATTTTCTATAACTTCTTAATTTGTATGAATTGTTTTAAAATAATAATATTTGTTTTGAATCGGATGAAGTAATGTTGATTAGAAATATTCAAGAATATATTTGTAAATCTCCTTCCAAAGATAATCTAATAAAATCTATTTAATATTTTATACATCTATAAATATATATCTATCACATTCTCTTTTTTTTTTTCCAAAAGGTGAAACATTTTTTGTTTTGGATTTTTAAATAAACTTTAAAAATAACAAAATATTAAAATATTCAATGTTCGAAATCATAGAAGTAACTTGGTACAGTCTAATCAAACTATAAGATATTTTCTCAAATCATATACAAAAGAATAAAATTTAGTTGTTGCATATTTAATACGTAGGATAAATTTAGTCAAGATTAGAGCTAACAGACATTTGGCAAAAGTAAAAGGCCACATTATGTTTTTGTTGTGGGAAAAGAGGACTTCAGGTTAGAATAGATTTGGTTCCATGTGTAGATTGCTTTACTTGTTTTACTTTTGTAAGCAAAGGCAGTTTGAGCAAGCAAGGTATGAGAACTTATCCGAAACTGGAATTTCAAATCTGGAAGCCAGCTACATAAACAACAAAATTGCAGTTGGCCCAAACGTCACGGTTTGTTCTATCTCCTATAACTTAACAAAGTTCCAAGATTCCTTGCCTAAAACTTGTGTTATGCTGGAAAGCAGCATCAGTTTATGTACACTTATAGAGCCTCAGACTAGCCATTGGAATTGTGCAGAAACTTTTGTATTTCCAGGTGTTATAGGCAGTTAGCCAGTGATATTTAGTTAGAATGTGTACTTGGCAACTCTCATCTCAAGTCAAAGTACAAAAAGTTCATACCTAAATTGAAACTTCTGAAACAATCACCCTAGATGAATTCCAAAAGATCTCACCCCGAAGAGCTAAGACAATTCTCTCTTGACAACCCTAATTTATTTCTTGATAAATATGTTTTGATGCAAGCTGGAAGGGTGTAATATGCAGCACAAAGTTGAGAAGATTCTCCATCAAACCATGCGAGACAACAATGTAATCTCCAGGGCAATTGATTTATTGCCATTCCTTAAGTACAAAAGCACCATTTTATGCCACTACTGTTGACGTCCTAGTCCTGCAAAATATGATAGTGATGAGAACTGACAAAATGAATGATAAAAGTTTCATAGGTGACAAGTTCAATCTAGACATTAATACTCACAGTAGAACCTTTTTAGAGGGAGTAAAGGGCGCCAATTATACAGTTCGAACTACTCGGCCTTCTTCGAACCCAATTGAAATTGCATTTCAAGTTCCAAACAAACGTAAGGTTCAACAACTTAAACCATTATAGCAGTTAAAACTTCATATATGAGATTCCTAGAGATCTGTTTCACTTTAGCAGTCCCATTAAATTTTTGCTCCTGAGCTTTTAGGGCTTGCTGAAGATCATCTTTTTCTTTATCCTATATTGAAATGATATTGCTAATAAACTCAGACTTATCCTTGGATTAGATGTACTAGCCAAAACAATGATGAGAAATGGTACCATCTGCTTTCCGACAGCCTTAACTGTTTTCCTCCACCCTCTTCAGTTTCATGGCTTGTTATAATCTATAAAGACAAATGAAGAAAAACGGAAAGGAAAAAAAAAAAAAAGGCAATTAACTATATAACCAGCCAGATGAAGATCAAAAGCAATATAAAGGTTCCTCCAGCCATTTGGGAAGCAATCTATTTGTGCAACTGATGAATATAAGCTAAAAAGGTATGAAGTTCTTAAACTTGACACCAGCTTGTGTATAGGTTGATCAGGATCCTCCAGATTTTTACACCATCAACTAGAACACTAATGTATCCCAAATGGTAGCCCCCTTTAGCTATCACAAAGAAATGAAACTGGGTCCACTGGAGGATCTCTCCTATACGGTTGAGACTAGACAACTGATCTCCCATGTCAAAGTAGCAGCTTATCTTATTTACCTCCAGAATTCAGAAGTTACAATGATGTCATGGAAAGAGAAAACACAATGGGGGATTCAGATTGAAGTACTTAATAAACATGTAACTGATGTAAATTCATTCACTGTGAGCTTCCAGGAACTCATCATCACTGTGTTCTGCATCCTGATTCCTGAGAATATGATCTTCAGCTGGACATCAGTGCTTTTCCCTCTATTTTGAGATTTTCCAAATTCCTCATCTTTCTTTGCTTGTTTGTCTGAGATTTGTATGACCTTTAACTCCAAAGCTTCCTTCACACATAGTTTCAGTTCTGGCTCAGAGATTCATTCAAGTAGTAATTTATTCCCATAAATATCAACAGATATTGTAATCCATTACCATTTTTCACTTTAGCAACCAAAATTACAATAACAATTCTCAGTAACCAAAAATCATGATTACATCCTTCCACTATATGAGCTCGCGGCAAAGAGAAAGACACTTCTAGTTGTACCACAAGATTCAACAAATATCATACTATCCTCCATTCATAGTCAAGAATAAAAATCCAACCCCATATTATCATGGATTTTTCAATTACATCCACAAGGTATAGTTGTTCCTTCTTTAGCTCTTTAGAGTGCTGCATTAAAAGATGGGTTAGCCAAGTTACTTCCGAATGAACTATAGCGTTTACATTTAGATAGCTGAACTGGTGTTCTGCTTCTAATTTTTTTATTTGTAAACCTCGGATTTGGTAAATTTTTGGTTCTGAAACAGTTCAACATACAAAGAACACAAATGACAAAATCCATGAAAGACAAACTATAACGCTTCCACATGAGGAAGAGGAATTAAACCTCCACTGCTGTTGCAAATTGCTAGAGTCCGCAAAAGGAAACCCAGGCCTCAGTGCCCCACCTCCAAAATAAAAAACAAGAGAAGACTTAGAAGGAAATGTAGATTCAATATCAACACATACAGAAAACAGAATATCAAAGCTAAAAACAATTACCACGTCTGTAAACAAAATGAAATTGATTTTTCATGGAGAACAATAGAGAATATTTCAATCCAACGTAAAACTTCCATTGATTCAAATTCATAAAACTAATACACCAGAGCACCATGAAACTTTACGAGATTTACAACATTATCATGCTAAATCCTAACCCATTAATAGTCGCCCAAACAAACACTAGGACAGAAAACACAGATTCGTTCAATTCTAAGCCCTCTCACCCCTAATTCTCCTAGCAAGTTGAATGTCCTTAGGCATGATGGTGACCCTCTTAGCGTGAATAGCACAAAGGTTAGTGTCCTCAAACAACCCAACAAGGTAAGCCTCGGCAGCCTCCTGCAAAGCAGCCACAGCACTGCTCTGGAACCTCAGATCAGTCTTGAAGTCCTGTGCAATTTCTCTCACCAGCCTCTGAAATGGCAGCTTACGGATCAACAGTTCCGTGCTCTTCTGGTACTTCCTGATTTCTCTCAACGCCACAGTTCCAGGACGGAACCTGTGAGGCTTCTTCACTCCACCAGTCGCCGGAGCTGACTTCCTGGCAGCCTTTGTCGCCAGTTGCTTCCTCGGAGCCTTTCCTCCGGTGGACTTTCTTGCCGTCTGTTTGGTACGAGCCATTGAAATCAAAGAAATGAGAAGTGTATATAGAAAGTTACTTGTGTGTGCGCGATTGGATGTAGAGCTTGCAGTGTGATTCTGCGCACAGCGGGTGTGGTAATATATAGGGCCGACGAAGGGAGGGAGGAGAGGGAAAATTTGGCCGGTTTGAAATTTTGGGGTTGGGAGGAGTCATATCAACCATTGGATTTTGAAAGGAAGTAACGGTTGGGATTTGAGAATAAAGAAAGAGCAGGATCGTGATCCGCGTGAATAGTTTTTGTCGAATTGGATAGCGCCACGTGAGAAATTTGGGTTTGTCTCAGATTGATTTCCCGCTTCACTGAAAAGTGGTGAGCTAGAAGAAAATGGAGTTCCCAATCTTTGGAATTTGATCTCAGCCGGCCTTTTTTTTTTGTTTTTTCTAATCGGTGAATTATTCTTTCCGTCCCTACCCCTCCCATCTCTTGTATTTTTTTTTTTTAAATGACATTTTGGAAAAAAATTGTTAAATCTGTCCTCTCTACGGTTAGTGAGATCTTTAAGATATTGGCTACAAATATGAGATTCAAAATATATTTTGTGTAAATTTGGATAAAATGCAAATGTTTAAGATCAGAAATATGATTTGCCATTTTGAAAAATGAGAAATTTTTTATTTTTTTTAAATGTAATTAATGAGAGAAAATATAATGTTTTTGTAAGTGATATATTATCTAACATGATCAAAATGAAGATTTAATTGGAACAATTAAATAAAATCAAGAGATTGATCGAGATAGCTATAAGAGTTTCAGAGGTTGTTTGGAATTAAATCCAAATCTTTATTACATATATAAAAGTCGAAGGGAAAGTCTTTGATATTGTCATTTGTCATTTGAAATTAACACATAGCATGACACATGGCACTCCACTTGGCTTCGGCTCTACTTCCTTGCAAAAGACAACTCATCATTTCTTGACTCTCTTCCTCGCCTCTTCGATCTCCTTCTCTGCTCCCGTTTTGTCTCTTCGATTTGCTATCTAGATTCAATGACCATAACCCTTCAAACACTGCTTATTCCTCAAAGAACTCTTCATCTCCGTACACTATTTTTCTTTTCTTAGCTCTGAAGAATTTCCCACTCTAAATAAAGAAAATCTGAACTCTAAAAAGGACAAAGCAAAGCAGTAATTGAGAAAATGAATCCGCCTTGGTTGCAACACCAGTTACAGGTTAGGGGCTATCTAAATTTGCCATCCAAGGTTGCCCAGCCAATATGAGGCTGCTATTACCTCTCAATACCCAAAAACCGCACAGAAGGAACCCCCTCATCATCAACACATCCTCAAACATTTTTTTTTAAATTTTGTTGGTGTGTTTTGGGGAGAAACAAAACAAGATTAAGGAAGGCAGATAGAAGATGAATATGCAGTAAAAAATTCAATATTTTCTTCCAGCAGTTCATCATACATACCAGTAGATCAAGAAAGTACCTAGTTTTCGACTATATCTAGCAAGCAAATATCCATGGATTAAAAAGATCAAGGGTGGTTGGTTTTGAATTGGGCGGAGATTGAAGAAATCATTGGCAGAGCAAAGAGGTTCAACCACCCTCTTTATCAACACAGTGATTGCTAATGGAATTAATGATCTAGAGCATCAAATTAGTGTCAAAGTTGAGGAACGCAGACAGGTTCTAAAGAAACAAGATCAAGATAACTTGAGAGCCCAGTAACAACAAGGCCTTGACCTCCTCAGCAATGACATCTCTCATCAACAAGCCCTTGACCTCCTCGCTCTACATCTCCAAGAATGAGATCCTTCTGTTGAATCGGCTTCATTTGGGACTCAACTTAGTTAGCTTCAAGAATTCTAACAAATGGATTCATGCGAATAAGATAACAACAATTGGAAAAATTGGTCACGTGTGGACTCAGTACTAGAAATAATTGCCTTTTCCTTCTCCTCTCTGGAGAGAGAAAAAAAAAAGACATTTACTACTCTTTTCCATAAATTATTCTCTATGAAGGTAAGCAAAGAAATATTATGTTGATCATTTTCATTTTCCTAATCATTCTTTATCGTACTCTGAGTCTTGCTTTTTACAGCAAGAGTTTAAAACTCAAACTAGGAGTGATTTCTTTGCTAGGATTTCAATTTTGATTTTCTGGGTATTTTTTTTGTTGATGATGTTGGGTACATTTCATGTTTTGGGATTTCTTCTTCTAGGTTACCAATGTAAGAAGAAGAAGCAAATCCATGTTTAAGGCCTCCGAATCATTCACACAAATAGGTTTCAAGAAAAAGAATAAGAGGCCTTATACATCCACAGGTTGAGGATAAAGCCGATATTTTTTTTTATCTTTCATTTTGTTTGCTCAGTACCTCACATGCCTTAGCTAATTCTGTCCGTTAATATTAATCTGGGGGAGTATGCGTCTTATATTCATCTCCATCAACGTTATTGTTAATATTGCTTCTTTTTGTCATGATTTTCTATTTAAAGCAATTTCTTACTTGGTATGCTAAACATATGATGGTGAAGCTGCAGTGCCGAAATGTGAATCTATTGGGAAATCTAGGAAATCTCTCTCTCTCTCTCTCTCTCTCTCTCTCTCTCTCTCTCTCTCTCTCTCTCTCTCTCTCTCTCTCTCTCTCTCTCTCTCTCTCTCTCTCTCTATATATATATATATATATATATATATATATATATATATAAGTAGCTACGAAAGTACCCCACAGCGACACATAGCACTTCTTATGTTGACACATGAGTACTTTGAATTGCTGATGACACCTGACATTTTTTTAATATTTCTTTTTTTTATATAAATATGAAAGTTATCCGTCTGAACTGAATTTAATGAATTCATTGAATCCAAATGGATTGAAATGAAGGTTATCTGAATTCAACATTTCTTTTTGTTGCTCGATAAAATTAAGCACGTTCAAAGTTTGATAATCTACTATTTATTGTCAATAACTCTTCACGATCATCACAACTGATTTCAACAATCCCGAATGCAGAATACAATCCAAAGTGTTTTGTTGCAATAATCATGAGGATAAGGGAACCAAAAACTACGACTTTGATTTTTGCCTCTAGAAAGATGGTCTCTACTGGGGCTAAAAGCGAACAAGATTCGAAGCTAGCCGCAAAAAAGTACACAAGAGTCATTCAGAAGCTTGGGAACAATGTGGGATTCAAAGATTTCAAGATTCAGAACATTGTGGCTTCTTGCAGTGTTGGACTTCCCATCTCACTTGAAGGCCTGGTGACTCACCGCGGTGCCTTTTCCTCCTACGAGCCTGAATTGTTCCCGGGGTTGATTTACAAAATGAGGCAGCCGAAGGTGGTGCTTCTAATTTTTTAGTCGAGAAAGATTGTGATTATGGGGGCAAAGGCTAGAAAGGAAACGTACAAGGCCTTTGAGAATATATACCCTATTGTTACACAGTTCAAGAAGAGGGCAATGCGTTGAACCATGTTCTTACATAGTTCAGGAAGAGGGCAATACACATTGAACCTTTGTTCAGTAGGATTTTTTTTCATGTTGAATCTTTACTTTTCTCCTATTCGTTCTTTTTATGCTTAATAGGAGTAAAAAATTTGTGAATTTTTTTAAAAAAAAAGCTTTTTGGATTCAAGATCCACGTGCTGAAATGGGTGAAGTTAATGATGAAACTGATGATAGTTTTAGGACAACCATTCATCGGAGTAATGGCTGATGATTGATAGAGCCTACATGAACCTTTTCAATCTATTGCGGGGAAATTGTGTTCCCTGCGAAAGTTCTGATTGTTCTGAACTTGATATTTTCATCAAGAAGAACAAATGCAATAAAAATTTGATTGCTGAAAGATAAAAGGGAAGGAAATTATAAGGTGGATAGTGGCTCTTTGTTTGGGGGTCAAAGCAATGGGTTTAAAAAGGGAAGAAACAGGGGTATTACATAAGTTTAGCATAGACTGAATATATTAGACTTTCCTATAGAGTGAACTATAATAGCAAAATAAGAATTACTAGTTTAGAGAACGATTTTTCTGCAATAGAGAAGCTACCGATTCAATTGTGGATGCATGGTGAATCTCTCTCACACAAGGCCACCTAATACACGTTAAATACGCCAAACTTCCAAAAGCGATAATCTTTTTATTATAATTTGTACACCCCAAACAAATTATTGCATCTCAAGGAGAGACGGGGAGTAGCATTATCTTCCCACTTATCATGGAGGTTGAGAAGATATCCTCCTTTCAAACATGGCTTTGCATTCAGCGCATTTGAATTCATAACCAACATGGCCTCCTCCCATTTTGAAATAAAAAGTATATGAGTTTTAGAACTAAAAGAAGTTCCACCCAAATTTCAGTAAAAATTCAAGACTTCCTTTAGTTACAGAGTATCTTTCCCAGGCAGTCAGATTCTTATGGAAAAAAAAATGGAATTGCTTGAAGTAATGAAAATTCTGATGAGTTCTACATTCATCACATGAGCAAACGGTCCACTTAATATCTTGAGCATCAAATGTAAAACTACCCCAAAAATATGTCCCTGAGGCCATTTGAGCACTAGCCATATCTGCAGTGACTATAGGAAAAATTCTTCATCCAGCGCAGTGTATTGGCATTTTCACCTGAAAAACCTTAGAGGGGGGGTGAATAAAGTTTTTGGCAAGCAAAAACGTTTTTTTTCGAATTGTTTAAAATGCTGAACAAGAATGATCATCAAAATACATAGACTGACTTTATAGATGCATAGAAAGCTATCCAAGTACTCGTAGATGTATATTCAGATTTAGACAGTGAAAGATCATAAAAAACAGTACATGAATCACTGAATAAAATGAGACAAAAGATGTATAGTGGTTCGATCAACAATAATCTACATCCACTACCTTAAGCCTCACACTTAAGGATTTTCAACCTTATTTCATTAATCTCACTTAATGAAACCGATTCACATACAAGAGAGGATCACCACACTAGGTTTTCCACAACATCTCAAACACATCAAGGATCACCTTATTAGGTTTTACTCCATAACCTTAACACAAATACAAAATAAGGATCACCCCAATAGGTTTTACTACACAACCTTGAACATACACAAAACACAAGGCTCACCCCTATGGGTTTTACACCACAACCTTGCACATACACAAAACACAAGGCTCACCCCTTTAGGTTTTACACCACAACCTTGCACAACAACAGAGAACTGAAAATCAATAGAATAGAGATAAGTTCACTTACTTGAGCAGATGTTTTCTCGGATACAAGCCACAAATTACTTTTATCTTTGATACACAATGAACTCACATTGAATCTAGATAAAAGGAGATTTTTGAAAGTATTGAGCAATAAGGTTTCTAAGATGAATGTTTCAAAAATCTTACTTCTAATCTTGCTTTAAGGGCTATTTATAGAGCCAAAAAGGGAGTGCCAACGGTCATAAAAAAATGGTTACAAATTTTTCTGTTTAAACTCATCCGAGTTTTGGACTCAAGTTTTGGACGAAGATGCATCCAAAAGGTAAGTCCAAAAACGGCACATTCCTGACAGAATTTTTTCAACTCGGTTTACAGGATTTTTTATGAACCTTTTGGATTCAAACTGTTCCATCCAAAATTCTGTGAATTTTAAAAATTTTGAAAATCATCTCATTTGAAGCTTCAAGGTAAAGTCAAATGAATCAAAAGATAAGAAGACATAGGAATTAATAAATATACCTTAATAATACTTTCTAGTCTATCATTCTTTATAAAGAGCTTCCATGATATATAACTTCTCATACTCAAATTTTCTCATTTGATCTTCTAATCTTGAAATTAGCGATGAAAAGGTTGTCAACAATTCTTATCTGAAGACTTTAGAAGAATAAAAATTAACCATGTCCTATCATAGGAAATTAATAAGTTAGTCCATATCAACGTTTGTCATAAATCAAAACATAAAAGAAAGCCCTTAGGGCTAACATCACCTTTTCCTAACATAGCCATTATGGACTAAAGAGAAAAAATCATGAAAGGTAAAAACTTTAAGATTGATTTTACAAAGACAACTTTTCTATATTGTATCGAAAATTGGAAATTATTTTCCTAATCTAAAAAGAACGGGTAGCATAGTTCTTTATCAATAAAGAGACACAATTCAAAAATTCCTAAGGCATCCTCATACTCTTTCCATCGGGTAGGTACCCGCCCGCACACATAATCCCTATGGATAGGAATATCTCGAAACTATTGTTAATGGATATCCACCATTAATTTAAATATTTTCACATAAACCTATTTTATTAAAAGAATCTAAATGGATTGAATTTCATTTTATTCTATCAAAATCCAAATGGATATTCATCTTTCCTCTCTAATGGATATTTTATCTATTCGTATTTATCCATTTATATATCATTGTCTAATAAAATTTATCACTTTTATTTTATTAATTAAATATATTAGTGATGGAAATTATGTAATAATTAAAATATCACTTAAATCAAATAAATATATATTTTATTTGATCACATTGCTCTTAATTAATTAAAGATATATATATATATATATATATATATATATATATATATATATATAAGTCGAAGAGGAAGCCTACTGTTACGACACGTGGAAGCATCATAAGGTGATACATGTCTAAACGAAAATTTTTTAAAAGAAAAATAAATATTATATTTAAATTCATTTAAAATCTTAATTAATTAAGTTATTAATTAAATTAAATAATAAAAAATATATATGTATTTAATATTAATACATTGAAACGTGTGATTCTTTGAATATTATCTAAATTCATTTTAAGATATATATGTCTTGAATATTAATACATTAAATCTTAATAATATAACAAACCGTGCAATGCACGGGCCATCAACCTAGTTAGATGAATTTTGTGTTGAGATTGTTACTGCATGGTATTTTTATTTTGAGAGTTAGTGGTGACATTGGGTGCTTGTGTGGTGTTTGAGAGATTTGGCTATACAATGTTATCATAAAAAGGATACTGACCCATTAATCAGTAAAACTTTAAAAAGAATGATAAATGTTGTTTAAATTTCAAAACAGATATATGTATGATTTTGTTTAAATTTTTTTCATTTCAGTATTTGCTATTTTTTTTATGTGTTTGTGTTCTTAGAAATGTAATGCTACAATGGTAATGCCATTCTTGCTATTCTTGACCTTTAACCCTCTTAATGTGTCATTCATTTACAGAAGGCAATTTTCACAAGGTAAGTAAGGTAGGTAAGGCAATATATATTCTGTATGCCTGGGGGTAGGACTCATTGCTATGAAATATCTGAGCAAGAAAATTCATCTTAAAGACATACTGAATGTTGAACAAAATGCAAGTAGCAAACTTTTATCTTTCATGTTGTAATATGACAGCAAATAATGCATTGCAAGTACCAGTGCAGTGTGTAAATGTCCATAAATGTGCTTAACTATGTATCAGTTGAAAGATCATTCTTACATGTAGTCTAGAATTCATTACTGATTTATGCATTTTCATTGCTCAATTGGTGAAAGATGGTCGGGTAAATTCACCTTCTTCATCAAATTGTCTAAATTTGTTAGTATATATAAATCTGTTGTGGTGGGGGGTGTGAAATAGAAGTGTAGTAGCTGGGAAAATATAGTTATTGTACACTATAGTTACTGGAGTTTGCAGACCAGAGAATCATCGTTTTGTAGCTGCTGCTATGGCAAGGGGGAGTTTTCAGTATATATCGCTGAATGAATTGACAAAGGGAAGGCAAGATACAAGAGTACTCTTTAGGATTATTCGAAAGTAGGAAACATATAATGCTCAGAGACTGAGAGAGTTAATGAGTATTGATTTTTTAATTTTAGATGCAAAGGTATAATTTATTAACCATTATCTGTAGTTTTTTTTGGAGGTTGGTTTTGCTTTTGTATCTGTGAAAACGTCATTTTTTGGTTTTTTAGTGTTGGTTTTGTATCAGTTGAAATTACAGATCGTTAGATATGTTTTGACAAGGTATTTGAATTTTTTGTAGGATAACATGAAGCATTGTGTGATTAGGAGAAAATTTATTTCTGCTTTCCAGAATTTATTTTATTTCTGAGCATGTTTGTGAGGTTGGGGAACTTAGCTGATGCTTGGTATGTGTTTGAGAAAATGGAGGAAAGGGATGTGTTTTCTTGGAACATTTTGGTTGGTGGATGCGCAAAAAATGGGTACTCTGATGAGGCTTTTGACCTATATCACAAAATATTGTGGGTTGGTGTTAGGCCATATGTATATACTTTGCCTCGTGTGTTGAAAACTTGCGAGGGAATGGAGGATATAAAAAGGGGTAGAGAGACTCATGTTCATATAGTTAGGTTTGGGTTTGAGTTAAATGTTGACGTGGTTCATGCTTTGATTACCATGTATATGAAATGTGGTGATTTGGGTAGTGCGAGAATGCTGTTTGATGGAATGCTCATAAAAGATCGGATTTCATGGAATGCAATAATTTTAGGGAATTTTGAGAATAGATAGTTTTTGGAAGGCTTGAGGTTGTTTCGTTTAATGAAGGAGTCTGCATTGATCCAGATTTGATGACAATGACTAGGGTAATCTCAGCATGTGAAGTTCACAACTAAAAATTCAGACAAATACGACAGCTAAAAAATCGTCGTATTTAGCTAATGCGACGGTATAAATACGATGGTCAAGGAAAAGCGTCGCAATTACTCACCCGAGCTAAGATTGTGCAAACCATCGTATTTGATGAAAAAATCGTCCCAATTGTTCCGTAAATATGACGGTTTTAAACCGTCGCAAATACTTGTTATTTGTGACGGTTATTTGCGACGGCCCCAACCGTCGCAATTGCTGAGTATTTGCGACGATATCCAACCGTCGTAATTATAACCGTGGTAGTAAATCTTGGAGCAATTGCGACCATTAGTAAAAACGACTGCTCTGACCGTCGTATCTATTCTATTAAGCCATAACCAAATGCGACCGTTTGTGACCGTCGCTTTTGATAAGCAAATACGATAGTTTTGTGACTGTCGCATTTGATAAGCAAATACGACGATTGATTAAATTTTAAAAAAAATAAATTGCTTGGTATTTAGGCCTATACACCTGCAATTTCAAATCAAATACAATCCGTTCAACTCATTCAACACCAATTACAATAAAACACAATTTGCTTAAAGCCAAACAAATCAAAATCAATATCTTGAACATTGAAATCATAAATAATTCTTAAACTCCACAAGAGAAGTAATACTACATATATAACAAGTAGAAAATGCCAAGGAATTTATTAGAAATAATAGTACATGTAAAACAAGAAACAAAATTGAGTACGTCGGTCCTCCCCGATATCATATTTTCTCATTCCTTCTTGTCTCTTCCCGGTATCATCTTTTCTCTTTTCTCATTGTCTCTTCCTCTCCTTAGTCTCAAAAAAATATTAGTTTTTACCCAACATAGCTCAAGGTCAATAGGTTGAGCTTTAAAACATCCCCTTACCTGCATAATACACAAATCGGAGATCAGTCTCGACAATGAAATGATTCCAATAAAAAGAAAACCTTCACATCATCTTTAAAAAAATAAAGTACAAGTGTAAACTTACAATATTAAAATGTAGACATATACAACATAAATTTACTAAACTATGAAACTAATGTGCATATTCTGCAACAAAATCCAATTATATTTAAAGTTACAACAGCAGAAAAATGTCAAGGTAGTGCAATTAAAATATTTTGCGTACTAATGTGGCTCCAATAAAAGATAAGGTAGCGCAATTAAAATATTTTATATAAAATAAGCAAACTAATCGTCTTTTTCCCTTTCTCCTTATCCCTTTCTACAACAAAACCAAATTATATTTAAAGTTACAACAACAAAAAAATGTTAAGACAGTGCAATTAAAATATTTTACGTACTAATGTGGCTCCAATAAAACATAAGGTAACGTAATTAAAATATTTTATGTAAAATGAGCAAATCAATAGTCTTTTCCCCTTCTTCCTTGTCCTTTTCTGTAACAAAATTGAATTATATTTAAAGTCACGACAACAGAAAAATGTCAAGCCAGTGCAATTAAAATTTTTTGCGCACTAATGTGGCTCAAATAAAACATAAGGCAATGAAATTAAAATATTTTATATAAAATAAGCAAACCAATCGTCTTTTCCCCTTCTTCTTTGTTCCTTTCTGCAACAAAATCGAATTATATTTAAAGTCACAATAACAGAAAAATGTCAAAGCAGTACAATTAAAATATTTTGCGCACTAATGTGGCTACAATAAAAGACAAGACATTGCAATTAAAATATTTTATGTAAAATGAGCAAACCAATCGTCTATTCTCATTCCTCTTTATCCCTTTTTCCCTCAATCATCCCTCCCCTCTTCCTGTACAGAACCTGTCATTTACTTCTTTCTCTTCCTCTTCCTCTTTCTCTTGTCTTTTTCTCTCCTCAGTCATCCCTCCCTTCTTCCTGCACGCGCGCGCACACACACACACACACACATATATACCTTAGTCATCAGTTTTTAGTAATATATTAGAAGCATTAAACTCCTAATATACCCAAAAAGCAGCATATCCACTACACCAATCTCACTTTACTAATATATTAAGGTTATATAATAATAGATTACATTACACCACCCATCACCTACACATACATACTCACGTGAATGGACTATCTCCCACTCATTCAACAAATCAACAAGTAATATAGAGTGTTCCACTACCCCATATATGGGTTATGATGCACATGGCAATCACAATTCGTAAAATAGAAGTAAACTTGGGACAGTGAGAAGAATGTAAAATACTGCTGCTCCTCATAGATCAAACAACATATGCTCTTGCCAATCACAATTCGTAACAAAAAAGTAATAGTTGTCAGACATCCTTAAACTCTATTCAAGGTGATCACAAATGCTACCGGTGTCAATCCAATGAATGGAAATAAACCAATAAGCACGGACTTGTCTAAAGTAATTTCAGAAATAACATCTTTATCCAAAATTGCTATAGCATAAGAAAGCTACTGGACTTTTCTCGTTTATATTTTTCCCAAATATCAAAGAGATTCATCTTTGCATACGGGTTGACTCGAAAATTTACATAGTTGAAGAAAACTTGCTCCCCAGAAAGAGGTAATCAATTTTCTCAAGTTTCAAGTTGAAACTGTTCCTCATTCTAGCTTATTCAAGGGTATGCTGCTCTACTGTTCTTTCTACTTTATCTACTCAAATTTTCTACTTCATGGTGCTATAGCAGAGAGATATTTAAGATAATATCAAGCAAACTAGAGGTTCTTGGCTTTATGGGTTAGAAGAAACAAAATCATTTTCAACTACCACTTAAGGAATCACATGAAAAAGCTATGACAACGAAGGTGGACGGGGAGGTGGACGGGGACGGGGACGGGGGGTTTCCAGCTACCACTGAAGAAATCACATGAAAAAGCTGTAAGCGACAAATTTCACAAGCAACCTATCACAAAACATACCTAAAACAAGTAGAAGATGAGGCTGCTGTGCTGGAATTTTCTGATGTGAAGCTGCAGGAATGAGCAAACGAAAAGAACAGAATGGGATTTGGTGGAGAAACAGTGTGACATGGTTGAGATTAGAATAATTGTAGATTTGGTGGAGGGTGGGAAACGAAAAGCGAATGAAAAGAAGAAAGAAAAGAATGTTGAAAAAGGATTGTGAGTGTAAGTGGAAAGAAAAGAATGTTGAAAAATAATCGTTCAAAGCAAACGAAAAGCAGTAGTAACGATTAACATAGGTGGCATCCCACTATACCAATTTTTACATTGAAATATGCTATTAGTATTCCTTATAGGTGCTATTTCTTTTCGTTATTTCTTCTGGGTTGGCTAAACGGCTTACTTCTATGAGTTAAAAAAATAAATTATTATATTATTCAATAAAATAATAAAATATTGTAATTTTTTTATACTTTAAAAATACAAAAAAAATAGTCATGAGCACTATATTGTTTGATTGTTAAGAAAAGTAAGATGAGAAAATAATTATATTTTTTATTTTTTAAAAAAATTTAGTAGTTGATTAATTATTTTTATTATAAGAAAAGAAAAGAATATAATCAACCCATGAGAATTCAATCACAAATGAAAATACTAATACAAATAAATGAATAATTTAAATAAAAATTATTAATGACATTAAAAAGAATTAAAATTTTAATAATATAAAAATATTATAATGATATGAATCAAATTTGAAAAGAAAATTTAAAATATATAAAATTAAATTTGATTAAAAAGAGAAAATATAATATTTTATAAATAAATTATAATTTTATAAAAATAAAAATATTTATATTAAAAATTTGAGGCTTGAGAAAGATGGAGTAAGTGACCAAATGTTACTCCCTCCTTTTTTATTTACCCGTCACTTATCTTTGTTCATTATTATCTGTCGTTTTTTGATACCCATAAGATATTTATTTTTTTCCCATAATTACCCTTATTAACATTAGTATTACTTCACTTTCCAACTCTTTGTTGTGATTACGAAAAATTAAATTAGAGGTTGAATGGTAACCCATTATTATTTTTGATATCTATTCCCAATAAAAATACTCCATAACAATTACACTTGTGAAAGTGTTATATCTTTATTTTTCTCAAGAAACAAAATAGGAGAGAGAGAGATAATAGTAATTGCTTAGCAAATTGAAGTAAATTAGAGAGATAAACATGTGAGGGTAATTTTGAGAATTCAACTAAAATATTATTTGAAATCTGAAAACTAACTACTTTTCTTGATATATAAAATTCGGTTATTGATGACAGATAAATAGGAACGGATGGAGTATAAAATATTTATATGTATATATTAAATATTAAAATATTAAATATATATTAAATGTTATAAAATTAGTATTTATATGTGTGTGTGTGTGCGCGCGCGTGTGTGTATAATATGTGTGTATGTGTGTGTGTACATATATAACAAACAAAAGCAATAAAGGAAAAAGAAAATCGGTGGGAAATGAACAGCATTAGACAAATTGAAGAAGACAAATGGACCAAATGCTATGCAAAGCTAAAATTGGATGAAGACTAAATGAATTAGGATACGGTATATCTAGCCAAAAAAAGAATTAGGATATGGTCAAAGAAAAAGCACTAAAATTCTACTATTTTCTTTATAACTTTTTTCCAATCACCACTAGAAAATTATAAATATATGAAAATAAGTAATGCAAGTGACGTAAATTGAAGGAATATTTTTAAACCAACAAGCTATTGTATGAAATTTTTAAAGAAAAATATTAAATTACTTTAATTAGAAATTATAAAATTACTTTAAAAATTAAGAATGTTATAATTTAATAAAATAATAAATGATAAAAGTCAATTAAAAAAACAATGAATATATATTTGATTTCTCAGGATAGTAGATAGTTTAAAATAAAAATAATTAAAGACTACAAATATTTTAAAAAGAAAAGAATACTTAAATAGAAAAAAAAATGCTTGGTGAAGGGCCTTATCAATATTATAGCATATAAATAATCTGTACGTATCCACAAGTTGAGTCTGTCCATGTGATCTAATCTAGCAAGTCACAATTAGTCACAATTACCTTAAAAATTAAGAACGTTATAATAATCAGTATAATTACAATCCAAATATATCTTAAAATAGCATATCTTAAATTTTGGATTTCGTATAAATTTATTTAGTTCAATAGGGTAATTATAGTTTTTCCTCAAATTATTTTTGATATGTTATTTTAATTCTCAAATATTTTGTCGATCTATTTATAGTAACCCATGTTAGAGAGAAAGGAGAAAGTTGAGGAGAAATGCAAAAATATTATTACTTTATTACTTAATTTTTTAATAAACCATAATTTTATCATAATTTTTTAATGCATAATAAACCATAATTTTAACATAATTTTTTAATGCATATATTATACTGTATATAAACAATATATATATATATATATATATATATTAAAATAACTAATTATAATAATTAAAATGAAATTCAAGCTTTTTAATATTAATATATGAAAACTTAAGATTTAAACAAAAATGCATTTGAAAAATCAATGATCTAACCATTACATATATTTATAAAGTTAAAAAAAGTTTAATGATCAAATTTGAAGGTCATTCATTTTATTTTATCACATTTGTACAGTTATATCTATAAAATAGAAATATATCTTAGAATTTACAAATATAAAACTATCAAATTAATGATCCAGCCATTAAATTTATTATAATCATTACTAATAGTATTGTGACTAAATTTGAAAATAATCAGATAAAATTTAAAATAATTTTGAGAGGTTTTGTTATAATTAGACTAAAAACGACGGTTATAATAAACTGTCGTATTTGATCTACTCTATTACGACGGTTATAATAAACAGTCGTATTTGGCCTACTTTATTGCGACGGTTAAAATAAACCGTCGTATTCGACCTACTTTATTGTGGCGGTTACAATAAACCGTCATATTTGGTTTATCTATTACAACGGTTTGTATAAACCGTCGTATTTGGTGACCAAATATGACGGTTGGCATTAGACCATCGTATTTGGTTTATCTATTACCACAGTTTTAGAACCGTTGCATAAAGTAACCTATTGCGATGGTTTTTTTACCGTCGTTTTTGTCTCCGTTGTATTTGCCCCTTTTTTTTGTAGTGGTTCTTGATGATGTAAGGTTAGGGAAGGCTTTACATGGATATGTTGCAAGGACAGAGTTTGATAGTGATATTTCAGTGGACAACACGTTGACTCAAATGTATTCAAGTGCTGGGAATTGGGAGGAGGCAGAAAAAGTTTTTAACATAATTGAGTCAAAAGATGTAGTTTTTTGGACAACAATGATTTCAGGCTATGAGAGAAACGGCTTACTTGACATGGCTGTGAAGACCTATGAAATGATGGAGGGGGATAATATTGTGCCAGATGAGATCACTATTGCAAGTGTTTTGTTTGCGTCTGCTTTTTTTAGTCTGTTTGAACTTTGTACTAGGCTTCATGAACTTACTAAGAGTACATGTCTCATATCATATGTTAAAGTTGCAAATACACTTTTTCTATTGTATCAAATAGAGTTATGAAAATATTTGAGACAACAATAGAAAAAGTGCAAGTCTTTATTTGCACAGCACGTGTATTAGACATTTTAGAAATATTCTTTGGGTTTCTATAGTTTGTCTAATATAGTCCATATTGAATAATTTTCTTTGAACCATGAACAACACGAGTTTAGCACAACACGGCTAAAAAGGTCTAATTCATAGTTTGTCTAATACATTAGCAATGTACATATACAAATTCGCATTAAAAACAATTTCACACTATAAACTTTTTATATTATAAATTTTAAAACCATTTATTAATATCATACACAATTTAAATATTTGTTATAAGTATATTGAATCAAGAAATAGGTAAAGGTCAATACAAAACCATTGATAGACCTTCATGATCAATAACAAATAAATCACACTCATAATAAAGGCTAAAGAAAACTATATTTTTCAATTCAGAAGAAGCAAAACATTATCTAATTCAATAAATACTACTTACAGTATATATCTATAAATTTCTTTACGTGTTTACAAGTAATCTAAGATAATATTAATATATTTATCTAAAGATTCCCTTCTAAATTACATTTATTTATAAAAAATGTCAAAATATTATAATAATAAATTATCACAAAGAAAATAATTAAAACATCAAAAAAAAAATTATTCACCCCGAGTAACGCTCGGGCCTCCTACCTAGTTAAATAGATTAATGTTTAAAAGCTAAGTTAAGTACTACCCAATTTTTTAATATCCAATACTGTATTTTGCATTAAATGATATTAACTTAATTTTTTTTTAATGAAAAAGCTGTAATTCAATCTGTTAAAATTTCACCAAGTGAAAATATTGGGTTCATTACAATCCCTTCTCGAGTGAAAAAAAAAAAGAGAGAGAGAGAGAGATAAAGAAAATTATGTCCAATTTCTTTAATTAGTAACATGTCATTTTACATGGATCAAATCAAATACTCCTTCAACCCAACAAAAGTAGGCTCACTTTCTTTTTTTGTTTATTTCATATTTATTTTTTTCAAAATGGTATTAATTTTTTAATTTTTTAATATGCCCTTAATTAATATACATTATTATCGATAATTACTTCCATTGTTATATAAAAAAAGTAGTGCTATTAAATAATTATTCTAGTTGGAGAAAAAAATCATAAGTAAAAAGAGTTAAAATTACATTGTTTGAATATATAGTTTGTATTCTCAATAAACATTGCACTAAAAAAATAAAGAATGATTAATTCTGATAATTGTAACATGAGTTGTCTAGTTTTAATGAAATAATCAGTTATCTAATATCAATGGATGGGTATAAAAGCGAAAAAAAAAATAGAGAGGTACGCGAGATAAAAAACTAAACAAAAATGATAGTTTTAATTGTACTATGTTGATACTGGTGCACTATATAGGAGTATAGCTTGTGTTAAGTTGTTGTTTGGAAAGCACGGGGGGTATAGCTTGTGTTAATATTAAAATAAATAATAAAAATATAAATATTGATGTCTCTCTTCGTCGGTAGGTGCAAAATCCATTTTTATCAATTGTGGTCATATTTTGCATCTTCTTTGGAGAATGCTCCGAGCATTATCCTACAATATAGTTATAATAATGCTTACGTTAGCATGTAATTGTTCTAAAAATGATATTGCAATTTTGCATGTGTTTCTGAAAATATTTTTGGAAGAGTATATTTTTTAGCATTAGATGACAATGATTTTACCTTCTATCATGCAAGGTGATGTTTCCAACTCTACATGGTCCATGCATCATAAATTGAGTCAGAACCTTATATCCAATTGGATCTTTAGTCGAATAATTGGATCTTTAGTTGAATGTAGTATTTCTATATATATGACTTCATCCATTTCTTTGGATGTGTGTTTCAATCATCAGTTCCCCATAAAAATGACACTAAAACTGCATATGTTTGACCTACTTCATTGTAGATAAAATATTAAATTAAGTCATTCACGAAATGTACAATAACTTACAAATATTTTCACATTCAGTCAATGAATTTCTCTTTTGATAGAAGTTTCAAGTGTTTTAAGTTTATTTAAAGTTAATGCATTGATAATGTAAATATTGAAATTATGTAGATATTGAATCTGAAGAATAATACTTCACTTATTGTTCTTTTTTCTCTTGTCTTCACTTCATGAGAAGTGATATATTGTTTCCCTTGTTTGTATCCATGTTTGCATCTTGAAGGATAGACATTGTTTAGTCAAAGAATGTTTTATAAAGAGATTAATGGAGAAACTTTATATGAGAAACCATGGCATCCTCTTCACTATTATGCACATATTCCCTCATAACATCCAAATGCACAATCTGAACACATCTTTGCACCAATTTAAGCACCTTGTCCTCTGCCTCCCTACTCTTTCCTTCTATTACCAATGTAATGGCCATCTTTGATGAATCTTTTTTCTCAACCTAGCTAATTTGCTTCTCTATGTTCCAACTTAATACATAAAAAATATTCAGTGTTTTCAACAATTATTCTCCTTAAACCCCATAACATTCTCTTCCCTAATCTTCTTATCAACCTCTGAAACTTGCTTCCGCTCTCCTTCTGCCACAATCAAATTAGGCCTCAAATGACTCAAACCCACATCATAAATTTTATCCACAACCCTCAAACGCTCATCTAATTCCTCATCTAAACCTATAAAATCCTTATCATTTGCCAAAAATTAACTGCTAAATTAAAATTCTTAAAACCTTTTTCATTTTCCTCAATGCCCTTTAACTCTAAACTCCTCTTAATACTCTCCAACACCCTATAAGTCACAGTCTGAACATAAAAAAAAATTCAGCCCTCATTCTCAAAGCATTATCATCAGCTGACCAAAGCATTTATGTATACTCTCCTACACCAATGCTTTACTGCTATTATGTCAACCCTCTTATGTTTCAGCCTATACATATTCAAAAAATGGAAAAAAATGGTGTACAGTCCACATCAGAACATGGAACTTTACTGGGATTCAGATTAGCAAATGAAAAGTAGGAGAAATCTTTACTGTAGTACTCACTACCTAAGAGTGCCAGATGTGAACATCTCTGTGACAAAGTTGATGTTCCTCAACCCAAGAAGCATAGACTTTCATGATATGCTTGTGTTTTAAAGTTTTGAGAAGGTGAATTTCACAATACAATCTCTCAAGATCTTCAAGACTCACAGAAAGTCATCAAGCTTCACCTGGTTCCAGGCTACTTCAATCCCTTCATACTCATCAAAAGCTCTATAACTACAAGAAAATGAATAAAAAACCTAGAAGTAATGATATGAAAACAACAAAATATATTAAAAATGTCCCCGAAAATTTTAGTTCAAATTTTGCACCAAGTAGAGTTTAAAGATACATACACAGTCTTTGAAGACCATTTGCCAAGAATTTTATTATACTGCAATTACCCAAGACCAGAGTAGATAAGTCATTTAACTCATAAATTTTGAAGTTGAAAACATAAAATGCTAATAAAATATAAAATTTTATTATATCCTTCCATATCTTTTGGTAAGATCAACTTTAACAAAGTCACAATGATCAGGCTCAAAGTTAATTACTTACACCATTCATTCCCAATACTTCTACCAAGAAGGTGTTCAAGATTCTTGCAGTTGTGTAATCTCCTCACTATATCTTCTTCGCTCTAGTTGTGAAGAGAGTAAAAAAGGCCTAATATTTGCAGTCAGCAAATTTTAAAGTAGAAATCTGGCAGCTATATTTTGGTAAAAAAAAAAAAAAGGACAAATACTTTTTGAGAAATCAACATACTCTTGCCCTTCAGTTTTTGTAGATAGTAAAGCACTAAAATAATACTGATTAATTTCTCTATAGTACAAACACTTAATCCAACGCTTGTTGCTTTAAAAAAAAAAAAGAAACTCTTGCAATTAACCAAACTTTTACAATCATACATTTTTATCCATAACCAATAAATTGATATTAATTACTTCTATTAGTTTTTGTACATTATATGTCTCCCATAATCTCAAAATTCTACAATATATGCGCTTATGTTGCTTTTCTTTAGACAATTCATTCAAGAAAACAGTGCATTAGAAACTATAAGGGGAATTTTTTTGCACAACTGCTTTCTTCATCACTATTCTAAGTACATTAGAAACTTCACGAAGTGGCAACAGTGCATGATCTGTAATAGTCAATGCATTATCCTATAATGCCATGGTATCTGCAAATAAATGAATTAGAAACCAATATCACATTTTACATCTCCAAAATTTAATAAAAATTACTCCAGCAACAACATTTACCAAAAGCTATGCTATTTATTTGTGAAATGCTCCAGTTGCATATTTTGAAGACAATATTCTAATGGAAGATTAAAGTTTGACCATAAACACCTATTACACAGGACAGTATGTGGAGGGTAATGCATCGTAAATAGAGATGGTAACATACAATCTACAAATTCCTTGTATCATGCTAAAATAAAACACTTGGAAACACTAAATACCTTTAATGGGAAATGGTCACATATGAAGGGAAAAAAAAAGAAGAGATGTATGAAAAAGAATTGAGTTAGTCCATAAAGCCCCAAACCCCAACAAAAATAGTAGAAAACCTGTTTTATTTTTTTTTTATCATAAATAATTTGTAATATGCTATTAAAGATACAATAATCATATTGTCATTAAAGAAATTGTGCACTGAAATATCCATTTGCCCCCAAACAACAAAAGAAAAACTAAATATAAATACTAGACATTTCTATTTGCTCTAACCAAGCAAAAAATTTAACATTTACCAAAATATTCTACACTTTTCTCAAGTTATAGAATATTCAATTAAAGAAAAAACCAACCTACTTCCGTGCATAAAATCTTAATTCAAAAATTAATCACACAAAAAACCGAGAATTGTAGCTATAACAACATACATGTCTCAACACATACATACAGATCAAATCATACTGATCAAAATGACACCTATTTCAGTTAAAATTTTGAAAGAAAAACAAGATCAAGTCATAGAAAGTCTAAAGGAGTTCAAATATAAATTATCCGAATAGTATTAACTGTAGAGCTGGACTAAAATCTAGGAAAGCACGAATCTAAATGGCCAAGCAGCAGAGGAAGCACCTCTCAAGCAATTCATTCTATAATTAATTTATACAAAAAAAAAAGTCTGAAATATAACAAGCACGTCTCAGCTAAATTTAATTCATTTGCTAAAAATTCAATCATCCAACCAGTATCAGTTTCACCTATTACATGAACTCAACCCTTAGAACAACCATCATTTCAAGGTTATTCCCTATTTAGGGGCTCAAGTTGAGAGCAACCATATCTATTCAAAAACAATATGCTAAAACTGTAGATTTGTTCAATAAATTGCTGAAAAGATAGCTACAAGCTTATTGTTTGCTTTGGAGGTAAGAAATGTGACTATATCATTCTAAATAGGCAATAAAGTTATACCTAGGGTAAAACTTTTTCATTACTCCAACTAAATAGTTAATCGACTAAAAATATTGTACAATTTCACTGGATTAATTATGAAATGAACATTCACTCTACCTAAGATAAAAGCGTACTATGTCATTCAAACTAAAAAAAAGAAAAAATTTAACATTCAAACTAAAAATATTGATAAGAATCAAAATTTCCTAACTAATTAAATCTAAAATAATAATAATAAGATCTTGGAGAGATATTGCACTGGAACAGAGGGATTAACAAATTCCAATAATTGTTCCAAGTTACACAACACATGCATAGTGGGTGGCACCACTGGTCATAAGGTCAACACTTCGGTCTCCAACTTGTCCTTCCACGACTCATACTTATCAACGACCAATCGACTATCAAGTTTTAACAATGGTTGGGATGGCCTAACCGCGATATCACTCTGTGCTCTTCTTAAATGATCCCAACTTTGACTCTGATTTTGACTTCAACAAGTGTTCAAATACAAATTCTCCGAATGGTATGTACAGTAGAGCTAGACTAAAATTTGGGGAAGCAAGATTTTGAATGGCCAAGCACTAAAAGAAGTGTCTCTCAAGAAATTCATTATATAATTAATTTATTAAAAAAGAAGAAGAAATAGTGGAACACTGAAAGGGTACCGATGTACTGCGGACCTTGGTACGAACTGGTAAGGAGCTGGTCAGTCAAACGCCTTAATGGCGACTTGGTTTTCAAACTTCTTTATTTGAATTAATAGGTTCTTGGATCAAGATAGAAAATATTGCCCGTTTTCTAAAAGAAAAAAAATCATTTGAATTCAAAGCGGACACGTGTCAACACATTAAGCTGCCAGGTGTCACTCCAAAAGCCTTCCGCAACTCCTATTTTTGTAAAAATAGAAATAGATTTGTTCCTTGTGAAATGGAATGGGTGGAAGTTTTAAGTTTTTCATTAAATTTTACCACAGAATATATATATACCATAAATAATGAGAAATTTATTTTTTGCACTTAATACCAAAACAGAAAATATCTATTTCAACACACATTAGGGCATATCCTTGCCTTTCCCTTTCCCCTCTCCAATGGCTGAACATTTCTTTAAATAAAGATAGAAAATAAAAAAAAATTGAAAACAATAAGTTTGAACTTCTTAGAAGATGAGTTAAATGTTAAACTAATACGTCACCTAATTAATTATGTGTTCAAATTATTAAAATTGATTTTGGACATAGACGAAAATTTTAACACTATGTTTAGTTCACAAAAGATGAGGGGGAAAAAGATTTATTTATATTAAGAAGAATAAATGTAATTTATTTTATTTTTATTTAGTGAGGTTGGAAGGGAAATAAATGACAAACATTATCTTAATTTATGTCTAAATCCATTCAAATTTAGATAGATTATTTTTTTATCTAGGAAGAGGATAACTCCTCTTTCTAATCTACTTCTTCTTAATCATTTCTTCCTAATCAAATGAGGTAACATTTAAGTTATGTTTTGTTGGGCTATTTTGTGAAAGTAAAAGAGGAAAAAATTAGTCGATTCAGTTCCTTAACTTTTATATTTTGGAGGTTTAGGTCCTTTTTTTTTTTTAACTTTTTAGGTCCCCTAACTATTATTTTTGTGTGGTTTTAGTCCTTTTTTTTAGGGTTCCATTAGTCAGATAATAGGTTGACCTGAATTTTCATCAAATTTTAAGACGTTCAATCAAGCAAGTTTCGAATGCTTGGTAATCAAATGTTTGTCATCAAATTTCATTCGATCCTAGATTAAGCTCTTCAGTTATCAAATCAACGTTTTTCAAAAAAAGAAAAATTGTAGGACTTATCTTGCAATTTAGGATTTCTCCAGAGATTTGTAACTATTTACTAAATATTTTGTATTTTTTTATATTTTTGTCTTAATTTACTGACTTAGAATTTCATTGAATTACAAATTTTTGGCACATCTAAAGGGACTATCTCCTCCTCCCATATATTCTCGTCAAATTTCAAAACAATTTCAAATTCAAGTACAAGCACAAATCAACTTAATGGCCCCAAAGAATAGCAAATCTGCATCTGCTCATTCAAAAGCTACTAATGTTATGGAGGTTGTTGCAATCGTTTGCAAGGCTCCACAAACTTCAAGCCAATGCATGCTGACAAGAAGTAAGGCTAAAGCTCTTTCACAAAGTGAGGCTCAAAACTTTGGCATTATCTTATCACTTACAGCTGCAAAGTTGAAATAAGATGTTTCTATAATGCACAAGATGTTGTTTTTACTGGAGAAGGCCTATACCTCTAAGCAAGATGATCAAGGTTTAAGCATTGACTCTACATCTTAATCCCTCCATGGGAACCTCAAATCCAAGACTTCTCTCAATAAAAATTCAACTGCTTTTTTTGTGACACCAGTGATGATGACTGACATACAAAATCTAGAGGAGCAACTTATGCATCTCATGAAATTGGTGGAGGGACTCAATAAATGCTTCTAAGAGCAAAATCTCACCATTGCACACCTCATCAACTGCTTTGAGAAGATTGACAAAACAAGCCAAGATCTTCCAAAGAGGACTAAAATGAAAGAGGAAGTGGAAACTTCCAAGAAATTACAGGATATCCAGATATCCTCTGAATGCATGGTTCCCATTGATCAGCTCAAAAACTTCATCATGGGCACGATTAAGGATAAGTATGAAAGAGGTAATAAATCCACCTTCTTATATGCAAAGCCTTATTCTCAAAGAATCGATGATATGAGGATGCCAACTGGATATTAGCTACTAAAATTTCAACAATTTGATTGATGGCAAGGGAAATCCCAAGCAATATGTGACTCATTTCATCAAGACATGCAATAATAGTAGAACTTTTAGGAATTTGCTAGTGAAACAATCTATGTAGTCCTTCAAAGGGAATGCATTTGATTTGTATATTGATCTTGCACTTGGTTCCATCAACAGTTGTGAACAACTTGAACAAGATTTCCTCAACAAATTCTAGAGTACTCTAGAATCATCAGCATAGTAGAACTCATCAACTCCCTTTAATGGAAAGACAAACAGTAGTAGACTACATCAACAAGTAGAAAAATTTGAACTTCAAATATAGAGATCATCTAAGTGAATCGCTTGCAATTGAAATGTGCATCCAAGGCATGCAATAGGGACTCCAGTATATTCTCAAAGGGATCATGTCAAAGACTTTTGAAGAATTAACTATGTGTGCTCATGATATGGAATTGCACAGTGCTACACATGGAGGCAAAGTACCTATTCAAGACCTAAACAAAGGGGGAAAAAAAGATTTTAGAAAAGGAAGCAACCATGTTCTAAAGTTGAAACAAAGGAGTCTATGGCAACAGTTCCAGCTCCAATAAAAATTTCCTAAAAAGTAACTAAGAAGGTAACTAAAAATATGGATCCTCCATTAAAAAGGAAGAAGGTAACCTTAGAAAAAAGGCAATCTAAGGAAAATCCTTTCTTTGATTCTGATATTTCTTCAATATTTGATAAGTTAATGGCTGATAAGGTTATAGAGTTGCTAGAAACAAAATGTCCAAATGAAATTGGACGAATAAATGATCCTAACTACTATAAGTACTATCGTCAAATTGGTCATCCAATTAAAAAATATTTACATTCAATGACAAGATCATGCAGTTGGCCTGCAAAGGACATGTCGTTCTTGAAGAGAACAAAGCTTCTGCAAATTTAACAACTATTGCAGTTTTCTCCTATTGAACATGTTATTTTTTAGGTTAAGTTCGAAAATTTTAATCCTATCAAGATCGGAGTGACGAACAAGTTCTTCCTATTGAAGGATATTAACAAAAAGTTGAAGAACCTTCTGCACATGTCACTATTTCCTCAAATATTCAATTAGAAGATAACGGTTGGACACTAATGACGAGAAAAAGAAATCATACAAAAACCTCAAGAATTGGAGCTTCATTGGTGAGAAGTAGGTTCACCAAGAAGAATGTGAAGAAGGTCAAAAGCAAGAACACCAACTCTGCACTAATAGCAAATGTTTCCTTGTGGAATAAATCCCTAACATCTATCACGTTAAAAAATTTTATACCAAAAGAACTTGCTGAAAAGTTCAACATTATCTTGTGATATGCCATACATGATGAGGAAAACAAAGAAGACAATGATAAGTGCATCAAAGAATAAGATGGGGAGAAAGTTGGTTCTTCATCAAATCTTAGTAATTGTGTGATTGAGATCACATTCACTAATGATGATTTATTACTTAGTTCAATGCCTCACATCAGACCATTATTTGTAGTTGGTTATGTACAAGAGTAAAAAATGAATAGAATACTATTGGATAGATGATCAATAGTAAATATCTTACCTCTGCAGACATTGAGGGAGTTAGACATTTTTATAAATGAATTTTCTCAAAGTTGCCTTACGATGCAAGGATTTAATCAAAGGGGTAATGAGTCAGTGGTACTCTTCGACTGGATATATTAATTGAAGATATGTCTTCAAATGCTCTCTTCTATATTATTAATACTAAGACCTCCTACAAAATTTTGTTAAGAAGAACATAGCTCCATGATAATGGTTTGGTGCCATCAACCCTATATTAATGTTTTAAATACCGCCATAATGGCGTAATAAAAAAAAAAAAGATGCCGATGACAAATCCTTCACTGAAGTTGAAACGCATATTACTTATGCTAAGTGCTACATTTGGAAAGATAATGAATCAACTAAGATTAATTTATCAATGAAGAATGAAGAAAAAGGTTACATTTTCTAAAAATGTTAAAGTGACAGCATGTGCAGAAGGATCTAATAAGCGATGATTTCATCTCTATAAATTTGCTTGCGGGCTTTGTCTTCATCTAAGTACTTTTCGCTATTTTCACTAGAATAATTTACCATTAGATGGTTGTTTAAGCCTTGAGAAACTTTATAATGGGTTTTAAAATAGTGTGAAAGCCATCCATATATATAATGAGTTGAGAACATAGATTTCTCCTTATTTGGATGCTGATAGTTGGAAATACGATTCAATTCTCTATAAATGCTTGCCAAAATGGGAATGGCCAAACTAACTTGTTCTCTGCATGCCATTAAACTAGCCATTTTGAAAGTACTTGGATGGATGTTGTCTACTTCTTCATTAGGCAAGACAAATATACAAAGCCAATATGACAAGAAAGCCGCAAGAAATATTTGGTCTTTGTTGTGACTTCTATTGCTCAGCTTTGAAAACAAAACCTCCTCTTCAAATATCTATGTAGCATACGGTAGGATGACTCTGTATGGTTTATCAGTGAATTTAGGGTGTAATTTTCTTTCTTCCTTTGGAGGAGACGTTATATACTTTGTTACTCTTTTGAACCAAAAGTTGAGCCATTTGTTAATAGAGACACCAGAATTGTTATCGCCCTTTTTGATCAACTGGTACACATAGAAGAGATGTTTGCAACTCCTTGAAAGAAATCACTTACCATCATAGTTCATACCGGTAGGTTCCATAGCATGAGGAATAATTTCGTCATAGTGAATCCCAAGTATTAGTAAGCCTTCAAGTTCATATAAGTTCCAAAGTGAAATAGACATCTTGCCAGTAGATGTTAAGAGTGTGTTGGTGAGAGGACACCAAGTTTCACAAAAGGCTTTGAGAATATCGGAGTTTCAATTCTAAGTAAAAAGTGATACAAAAACAGCTTCATAGATCTTTACTGATCTCAAGTGTCATTTACAACATCTTAAAACGTTTTGTGCCTAATTTCAATATCTCTCCTTAAAGCGAACGTGCTCAAGAAGTTCAGTGTTAAAATCCATTGAGTATCTTCTTGAATCATTTAGCATCCCAGTGAAGGTAGTATGCTGGGTTGAGCTTGAGGTTGATGATTTGAGAAGAGAATAATCTATACTTTTAGGGAGTGAGTGCCTTTAAAGTTGAATTCTATTGACTATTCTTTCATGAGTTGTTGGAGTGTCGCCTTTGGTAGAGGCACTGCGTATTTGTTGGATGTCGCCTCATAAACCGTTAAAATCATTCTCACTTCCATTGTATCATTTTCGTAGTCGTGAATAATTAGCATTTGTAGGCTCAAAGAAGATCGCAAATTTAAGAAATACACCATGGTTGGACCCATTTAAAAAAAAGGAACATAAAAAAAAAATGTGGCGCTTCATTAAAGATGGGAAAAAAATGATGACCTTGGCAAAAAAATAAAAAATGAAGCTCGGGAAAGTTCTTGGGCATGTTCACAAGTAAGGCGAGCGTGTTCACAATGAAAAACTAGAATTTAAAAAAAAAGGAAAAGATAAAAGGAAGTCGGTTGTGGTAGCAAACAAAAAACAAGGCTAAATTCAATTTCAGTAAAACAAATGGGTTATCAAAAAGTCAATGCTCGCGTTGTCATTAAAAAAAATCATGATCACATTACTGAATTCCCGAGTTGTTGTTGACATTGTGCTTCAATATCAGGGAGGTAATGTCACAGAGAAAACAAGAACAGGGCTTACCGAAGACAAAATTGATAAGAGTTCCTCTGATTTGACATCTGAAGCTATTCATTTTCTTCAAATTGAAGATGATGAAAAATTCTTGCATTTGTGTGGAAAATTAATAAAGATGGAGGCCTTTTTATAGGTACCATGAGATGTTTGTTCCAAATCCTATATGACTTCTAATTTTTGTTTAGAAGATTTAATTAAAATTAGAATTTAAATCCAAGAAATCTAATTTGTGGTTCCAAGAAGTAATCCTCTTCAACTTTGGATTTCTAGTCTCTTACTAATTCTTCATAGAAGTAGAAAAGGAATTCTATTTTAGCAAGGATTTAACGAAGACTCTTATATTGATTTCCAATTAAATTGGAAAATTAATATTATTTTCATTTATTGTCAATAGTCGATTTCAAATTAAATCCAATATGTTATGTATTAAATAAAATTGGATTTAGCCATTAAATTAGGACCCTTATTCAGGATCTATTAAACCCAAATGGTACGAGTTACATAAAATTAGGCTAAAGTTAAATAAAGCTCAAAATCACCTCAAACCCAAGACCATTAGGGTTTATTATGAGGTTTCTCAAAATTCTACATCGATTATTTATGCTAAAGTTAAGAGATTTTTAACCTATAAATAGGGTCTTCACCCAAAAATTCAAGGCATCCCAGGGAGTTTCAACAAACAAAAGGCATCTCTAACTTCAACAAAGCTTCAACAATATTAACCCCAAATAGATATTAATTTCATATTCATATTAATATATAGAAGGGAAATAAATTAGGAGAAGACTCTCTCTTTACATTACTAAATGTGATACCCCATCTAAAGTACACCTAGAAGTAGGGTATGTGTGACCTAAACTGCATGAGCATGCTTGTAGGTAGACACATTTGGCATGGTATAGATGAATTAGGTGAGTTTGTTATGTGAAATAAATGTTGTGCATATGATGATGGATTTAAGAGTAGGATGGCGTTAACTAAAATAATTTAGACAATTAACTATTAGACGATAAATAATTGATATTTATGTTCTTGTCATACTTGAGCAATTTCTTTTATTTATATCCATTAGACACTCATTATATGGTTGTTTTATTTAATTGCTTATGTGCGAAATTTTAGTAAGCAATTAAATATAAGATTAGCAAGAATTTCCTTTTTATTTTATTTTGCTTAGAGAGATTTGGATTTCTTAAATTAAATATTTGGTTGGGCTAGGAGAATTATTTAGAGGGGGCTACTAGGCTTCTATAAGCCCTCTTAGCTGCCACATTGGGAAGAAAAACAAGAAAATCTAATTCTTGTATAATTGAAAAATTATCATAAAAAGAATATTAATATTTTTTTCCCAATTTTATAATACTTAGGAAAAATTAGAGAATATTCCTTCTTATTCTCCCTCATGTGTGCTGCCACCTAGGGCCTTAATTCCTTAGGATTTTAGTTAATTAATTAATTGGAATCTTAATTAGATAAATACTTTAGAAAATAAATTTTTCCTTTAATTATTTTCCTATTTTCTAAACCTATTAAAACTCCTTTATATAAAACCTAATTAATAAGATTTTCTTTCCTAATTCCTACCTTAACCGCCACACTCTCTCTCCCTCTCCCTTCCACACGAAAATCCCTTCCTCCCCATTAGTCAAAGTTAATTATTTTGCTAATGGAGAAAAAATTTGTACAACATAGGAACTTGGAAGTATCATTCTAAAGTTGAATCTTTGGTGTTCTTGGTGGTAACGGAAGCTAGAAGCCATCTACCCCTTTCTTCTAAGATTGCTTGAGTTAGGCAAAGTAAGAGGTAACGATAAATTATTCTTTTTTTTTTAGATTTTCTTGACTGTCGTCAGTAAAGGGAGAAAAAATAGAGTTTTGGTTTTAAAAAAAAAAATGATCTTATGTGTTTTTTGTGTGAAATCTGATCATTATCATTAGATTATGCTTAAGTATTAAAAAGAAACCAACTTTTAAGAGTTTTGATGGAAAGAATACATTTTTGTGCATTATTGATGAAATTTGAAAAATTGTTGGTGCTCTAAGATTAAAGTAAAATAAAATAGCAAAGAAGTTATTATTGCAAGGGCTTTTGAACTTGTTTAATATACATGTTTAGGGTGTGATTTATGCTAGAGTTTATGCAAGAAAACTTTTATATTGATCTCAATAATTTTTTTTGAAGCGTGAGAAAATAGAGTGTTCTGTTTTTACCGATCAGTTAAGTTTCATGGGTAATTTTGTGTAGAAAACTGCTGAATCTGGGAAAGGTCAAAATAGAGAAGTTGTAGTTCTATTGTTTAGAAGTTCTCTATAAAATTTCACAATTTTCTGATGAGGGGTTAATGAATTATGAATTTTTCTTTAAGTTTGGATGAGTCTAGACAGAAAAGTACATAGCAAAAATAAATATTCTGAGTGTAATTGGGGCTTAATTTGCATGCAAGACCACTGAACTTTGTTCTATATGTCTTGAGGTGTATCTTTGTAAAATTTGAGGTCAATCCAAGGAGTATTCATAGGTAATATGTTTTTGGAAAAACTGAGATACCTTGCTGAAAATTTTGTTTAACTTAAGAAAAGTTGAGGAAACTTTCTATTATTAACTCACATGTGTTTCTTATGTGTAACAATGGTGTAAGAAGGCATTGAGATGTAATAAAGGATTTAATGTAGGAAACCCTAACAGTGCCACTATTTTATTAACTCTCATTAATATTGTTATTAGCATTAAACTAATATTGTTAGTATCTTCATTATTATTATTGCTAATATTAATATTATTATTACCATTAATATTGATGTTATTATTCTCATTGCTATTTTTAATAGTACTATCTCTATTTATCACCTAATAAAGTACCTATCCATTAAATAATATATTACCTTAGTCATTTATTTTCCAATAGCTATAAACAAATAATATTTTAATTAACTAAGTAAATAATTAAATGAATTTTTGTTTATTTAAATTCTTTAATCAGTTAATATTTTTGCATTAGATAACTTAAATACTCTCTTGTGCAACTTCTATTTTGATAACCAGTCAATCCTTCATGTAATATTTATGTGAATAATATCATAGAATGACACTTGGGATTGAAGTAGAAATCTGGGCGAAAAGTTAATTGGATTGCTTGTTGTATGCAATTAATTTCTTGAAATAATAGGATTAGATTGTGACTGGATTACTTTATGACTATTAGACGTGGAAGGTTATCAAGAACAAGGATTCACTCTTTTCGAATAAGAAATTAATTTGCTCTTCTGAGATAAGTCCTTATATAAAACCGTTTGTAAAACGTAGTAATTGCAAGTTGTCAAATGTTTTAAGGTATCAATGGAAATATAGTTTAATGTGATAAAAAGTTCAGCATGGCCAGCTTTTCTCACTTTTGTCCACTTCACGCACTTCTTCTTAAAACAAAAAAGGTTTCAAAACACTTCACTTGATTTTTACACCAAATGATTTTACAAAGGCTGACCAAGCTATACTTGATACTTTCTTATTGGTTACTACTTGATTCTAATGTATTTCCTTGTGGCAAGTTCGTTGAGTACTCATTAAGGGTAGGCTACTATCACTAGTCTAAGATAGGCGAGCTAGTTTTCCGATAGGTGGTCACCTCCGGGAAATAAACTCATTCCTAATTAGGCAATAGTATTAGGGAGTCAGGCCAGTCCGAGTTAGCAAATCGATTCCAAGTGGACTGGTATTTATATTCCGGCGTGGACAATCGAAGTTAGCAAGGGAATAGGAGATGGAGGAATATCCGTACCCGGTGGGCTGATCACCCGTCGTATTGTAATAGTATTATGGTACAATTAACAGGGGTCATGATGCAGGGTTTCATGACTTAGACTATGATACAAGGTTTCATAGTCCACACTTTTGTTAAGTGGTTGATTTATTTGAGATAAAGTTAATTATTGAGATTGCAAATTGAAAACGCCATTCCTATGTTTAAAATGGTTGTTTAAAAATGCAATTGCGCTTTTGGAATTTCAAAATGCATTTCATGAAATGGTTTCAAATGAGCACTTTCACCTACACAAGATTTACTGAAAAAATTATTTCTCACTCTTTTTGTGCATGTTTTCAGGTTGTGATCACTGTTGACACGACTGGGGCTAGAGTCCCAGATTTTGAAACTTTACAATTATTTGTTTTATTCAGAGACAGTTACTCCATTATTCTATATTTTGAGATGCTACATGTGTTTTATTTGGATTGTAAAGTGTTTAAGTTTTTATATGTGGTATTTCTTTGGATAAGTCTTGTATTACCTCATTATAAAGATTCATTATCCTTTGGACGGAACGACATCCCCGCACTTTTTGAGTAAGTAGGTAGCGGGGTATTATAATAAATCTTTTCTTTTAATTTTGAAAAGTTTATAAAGTAAATGAGAATAAAAGACAAACACATAATTTCTTTCAAACATTTCAATAGTTAAAATAATAAATGTAATTTACAAATAGTAGATTTAATGTAATATGAAACGTTTTATTTACTTCTTTCTCATCCTCAACCAAACAAAATAAAAGTAAATATAATTTACTTTTAATATTACGAGTAAATATGCCGCTACTAAACTCAATCTAAGAACATTATAAGGGTGTATTTAAGTAGCTCTTCTTCTTAATCAAAAACTCACTTTAATTTAAAATAATTTTTATTTGTTGAGAAGTATCATATACTGACAACACATTATATTTTCTTATTGGCCCTCGCTTAGACTCTATATTGACCTTACATATTTAATAATTTTTTATTATATTAAATCAAATTCATTTCAAAACAATTGTTGTCCAAATCCACTAATATAACATCTATAAATTTGATACTTTTTTTTTTGTAACTCAGGTATTTGAGGTTCTACTGACTATTTCTGAAACTATAAGCTACCACTCCATACTTATAGTTATGTAAATTCAGGTTTGATCATACTCAAGCAAATAAGGTACTTGGTGTCTAGGTCAAGTTTGAACCCTCGACCAGGTAACCAATCTTTTCCCTACTTTCTATATTGAATTGGATTTTTTTAAAAAACATATAACTTTTTATTTTATAAAAACTTCATGGAACCAAGAATTTGCATTAAAAATTTTATTTTAAATTTTTTTTAAAGAAATATTTGACCCTAGACATCAGTAATCTATTTAATAAATAAAAAATCTATCAATATTTAATAAATAAAACTCATTTGCATTATATCATTTTTTTAAATCAAAATAGACCATATAACAAAAAAATAAAAAATCAAACAAGTGCATCTTATAATAAGAAGTAACTAAAGTTGTCTTCAACAATAAATTTTTAAGATAATAATCTGACAATCTATTACCTAACTCTTCTAGATTATAAATTTCATCATAAAGTGTGTAAAAAATAAATTTAAAAAACTAGCATTCATTGTTATTTTTAGCAATTAAATTGAAACTTTTTAGCGTGTGTGTGTGTGTGCTTATTTTGATGAAATTTTTTTATATAATGCAAATAAAATTTATTTGTGAAATATTAATAATTTTATAATTCATTCTAAATATATTACAATTTTAATCTTTTGGTTCATAATTTTTTATAAAAATAAAACCATACATATATATTAAAATTTTTAAATATGATATCAATCCATGCAAATCTTGATCAATGTGCTCAATGTGTATTTCATCACTCCTTGATGAGTACTCATCAAGCATATATATTTTCTAATATATTTGTACTTTAATTATGATAAATTCTTATTCAAATTACTACTCACCATGCCATTTTCATCTTATTTTTATTAAGAAATGAAAATTATAAAATGGAGATGAATAAAGATGAAAAAGAATAACAATGAGCAAAAATTGAAGACATTGGACAGTGGCTTGGCGACCTAGGAAAGTGAAGTGCTACTTTCCTAGGCTGCATAGAAGATACAAAAGGAAGCTAAGGAATAGGAGCTTGATGGCCTAACGAAGTGCCACTTCCCTAGGCCTCCTAGAAGCCACAAAATTTGCTGCAATTCTAGAAAGTTAGGGGCCCAGGGAAGTGCACTTCCCTGGGCTGCTTGGTGTTCTTCAAAAATGTCATTTTCCAGAACTTTGGTGGCCCAGGGAAGTCTAGTTTTCTTGGGCCGCCTTCTCTCTAGAGGAATTGGCCCCTGGGCCGCCCACAAGCGAGGATGGCGCACAATTCAACAAGAATTTGAGCACCCACAACTTTTTAGCTATAAATACCACTCCATAACTTTAAGAAAAAGAAAAGACGTAAGGTTTTCACCAAGAACCCTACGGGTGAGAGTTTTGCACACAAGACGAAGAGGAAGATCAAGGGAATCAATGAGGAATGAGAGGAGATGTCAATGAGATCTTAAGAAGAGGAAGAAGATGACTTGTCAAAGAGTTTTCTTTTCTCCCTTTTGTAATCTAACTTTGTAATTTTTGTACTAATATTTTATTTTTAATTGTAATAAAGGGTTGTACCCTCTTTTTATGCTTTGAAATAGTGTATTTTTCTTAAATGTATGGTTTTTTACTTTATGATATTTTGTTATTTGTGTTTATTATGTCATTTTGGTTGAGTTATATTTTAATTGAACAACTTTAATTATTTGCTCTACCTTTATGATTTCAAGAGATAGGGTTAAGATTTGAACACATACTTTGCTAATTTAACATTTGCCATCTTTGATTAACTCAAGAGGGAAGTTGAAGATTAGGGTACCAAAAGGCTTATAAGATTGCCTAGAGATAGAGATTTTATAGCTTTTGGATGATTTGTGATTGTGAGTGGTGATTAATGCATCATTGGGTTTGGTTGATTAGGTAGAGAAATTGATTAATTGACTTTGGAGCTTATAGACTCATAACTCAAGAGAGAGCAAGAGATTGATATTTGGCTCACACTAATGCCTAGAGTTATAATTTATGGATCCAAGTAGCTAGATATTTATTGAGGTGTTTAACGGGGGAATTCCTTTTGTTACATAAGTTTTACCTCTTTCCAATTCCTTAATGAACTTGCGACTCTCTCTTGTATAAAAACTTGATTTATTTCCCAGTGTAGTTAGTCTATTATACTTCACATTTTTATTTGGCTAAAAAATGAAAAAAGAAGAAAGTAGGGATAATTGTCACGTCCTCTAAAGTTCTTCGATACTTGCCAATGATACGTTGCACTTGCTTATATGTGTGTGTTGTGTGATTTGATTTTGGTATTTTAATTTATAAAACTTATGTGACTGTAGGGCATTGTTGATATGAATTCCATATACATACAAAACACGCATTAAGTTTTTTGGCACCGTTACCGGGAAACTTATTTATGACAATATTTTAAAAACTTTGATTCTTGTTGATTTAGCTTTGTAATTATGTCTATATTTGTATATAACATTAACTTGTATGTGGATTGTTGTCTGTATGTTTGTTGTGAGTATGCTTGGTTTGATCAAATTTGTACTTGAGAATTTTTTGATTATTTTTTGTTGTAAAATTATTCTTTTTGACTTTGAATGATTTCATTGATATATTTGTTTATTTATACCTTATTCTTTGGATGAGTAAGAATGGTTGTGGAGAAATTGTTAGATTTTAAGACAGTGACTTTTATTTTATTGAGATGAATTGGTTATGTTGAACATAGAAATTAATTGGTGTTAAGGATATGAGTTTTACTGTGCTAGAAAATAGACTTTGAAATCTAGAGAATTGGATATAATATATGGTGTATGATTTTCATAGATGGATTTGTCTTTTGGAATTCTCTTAGGATTTATGCTTAAACTTTGCTTATTTTGTGGATTTGGAAGTTATTGCTCACTTATTGACTATATGTGTTGATTATGAAATTTGGAGGTTATTTTGGAAGCAGTTGTGTTTTGTATTTTTGCTTGATAGATAGATTTGTCTTTTGGATTTTCTTAGAACTATGCTTGAGGAATTATTTCTCTTTCATTGATTTTGGGTTTTAATTTGTGATTGCAAGGTTAATTGGACATAGTATTATGGATAATTATGCATGGAAAAGCATATAGTCATTGGGGGGATGAAACTCAAGAGGGTTATCCTAATGAGTTGGTCAATGAAGTTCATGAGTTAGATTGCAATGTGGATTTGGTTGACCAGTTAAGCTCAGTTCATAGTCTTCAAGCATTGACTTCACTTGTTGAATATTATTCCATTTTTCCTACCAAGTCGTTACTTGAGCCTCTTCTTGAGCAATTTGGTATTTCAGCTATTTCATATTTTGAAGAGGTGGAAGCACAACTAAGGCGTCAAGAGATATTAATCCGTGATCTAGGGAATGAGATTGGGCAACTTGCTATGAGTCTTGAATAATATGCTTCCCAAGAATTTGTTGAGGCATTCACATTGAGAAGTGGAAAAGAATTGGCAAACCCTGCAATACCATTGCACAGTGATAGTGTAGAAAGAACAAACAAAGAGCAAGAGAAAAATTCTGAACTTCTTGCAGCACCACCCCAAGGAATAGAGGAGGCACCCTCTATATCTGAGAAAGTTGGAGCAGAAAAGCCATAAAAGTAGAAGTATTTCTCCCATTCCATATCCGGATAGGTTAAAGAGGGAGAAAAATGATAAGTAGTTCAATAAGTTCTTGGAGTTATTTAAACAATTGCTTTGAAGCTTTAAAACAAGTGCCCAAATATGTTAAATTCTTGAATGATATCTTGTCTAACAAAAGAAAATTGGAAGAGCTGTTTACTATGGTATTGAATGAAGAATATCTGCCATCCCCCAATATAAGAAAAGGTTGCCATAAAAATTGAAAGACCCAGGGAAATTTTCTATTCCTTGTGTAATTAGTAATGTTACTTTTAACACGGCATTAGCAGATTTAGGAGCTAGCATAAATTTGTTATCATATAATACTTTTTGTAAGGTTGGCCTAGGTGAACCAAAACCCATTAGGATGAGTATCCAATTAACAGACAGATCTATTAAATATCCTAGAGGGATAGTGAAAATATACTTGTTAAGATTGACAAATTCATTTTTCCAATTGATTTTGTAATCCTTAATATAGATAAGGATTATAAAGTTCCACTGATTCTAGGTAGGCCTTTCCTAGCAACTGCAAAAGCTATTATAGATGTTAATAAAAGAAAGTTGACACTGAGAGTTGAGGATTAGGAGGTTACCATTAGAATTTCTGAGGGCATAAAACATTCATCTATGCAAGATGATTCCTACTTTATGGTTGATATTCTTGATGAGCGCATTTCTAATTTTATGTAGGAACACTTTGTTCAATTGACTGAGAATAGAACAGTGGAAGAAGTTATGCAAAATACTCAGGAATTATTGGCCCAATTGGAGCATTCTAAAGATAACTATGAACCAACAGTTTTTAAAGTTATTAAGAAGTCGAGTTTTGTAAGGATGAGATCATCTATTGAAGACCTCCCTAACTAGAATTGAAGGAGCTACCTAATCATCTTAAGTGTGCATTTTTGCCCCAAGGGAACATTTTCCAGTGATCCTGGCCAAAGATTTGAGGAAAGAGTAAAAGTTGCAATTAGTTCAAGTTCTGTAATGATACAAGAAGGCTATAGCATGGAAGCTCACAGACATAAAAGGGATTAGTACATCTTTTTTGCATACATAAAATCCTATTAGAGGAAGATGTAAAGCATGTGGTTTAACCTTAACGAAGATTAAATCAAACATGAAAAAAGTGGTTAAGGGTAAAGTAATCATGCTATTGGATGTAGGTATTGTATATCCCATCTCATATAGCATGTGGGTGAGTCCTATATAGGTAGTACAAAAGAAGAGAGGCATGATAATAACACCTAATGAGAAAACTAAGCTTATTCCCATAAGGCTTGTTACAGAATGGAGAATGTGTAATGATTACAGGAAGCTGAATGAAGCCACAAGAAAAGATTATTTTCCCATTCCTTTTATTGATTAGATGCTGGAAAGGCTAATTGTGCACATGTACAACTATTTGCTTGATGGATTTTTTGGCTACTTGCAGATTCCCATAGCTTATGAAGATTAAGAAAAAACTACCTTCACTTACCCTTTTGGGACTTTTGCCAACCAATGTATACATTTTGGATTGTGCAATGGCCCTGAAACTTTTCAAAGGTGTATGATGGCTGTTTTTGAAGGATTAGTAGGGGAGATAATGAAAGTATTTACGGATGACTTTTCTATTTTTGAGAACTCTTTTGAGTTGTATTTGCAAAATTTAGAAAGATTACTCCGACGATATGAGGAAACAAATCTTGTACTAAATTGGAAAAGTGTCACCATATGGTAAAATAGGGTATTGTTTTAGGATATAAGATTTCACAACAATAGATTAAAGTTGATAGAGCCAAGATAGAGCTAATTGAGAAGCTCCATCCACCAACTTCTATGAGGGTAATTAGGAGTTTTCTTGGACATGCATGTTTCTATAGAAGATTCATTCAGGATTTCTCTAAAATCTCAAAACCCTTGACCTCTTTACTTGAAAGAGATACTCTATTTAATTCTGATGAAAAGTGTCTATTTGCTTTTAATTTGTTGAAGGAGAAATTGAATAATTCCCCCATTCTAGTTATTTTTTATTGGTCACTTCCTTTTAAGCTAACGTGTAATACTAGTAATTATGTAATTAAAATAGTGCTTGGACAAAGGCCGGGCAAGTATTTTCAGCCAATCTACTATGCTAGCAAAACTCTCATAGTAACACAAACGAATTATACCACCATCGAAAAAGAGTTGCTAGCAATAGTGTTTGCTTTTGATAAACTTTGTCCTTATATTATCTTATCTAAAGTTGTGGTTTACACTGATCATTCTGCACTAAAATATTTTCTTGTTAAACGTGACTCTAAGCATAGATTGATAAAACAGGTGTTATTATTATAGGAATTTTATTGGGAAATTAAGGATGAAAAGGGAGATGAAAATTTAGCTGCAGACCACATCTCAAGGCTAAAAAATCCAACTCTGGATGTACTAAAAGAAGAAGAGATTAATGGTGTTTTTCTATATGAACAACTCTTATGGATTAGATGTCAAGATTTTGCTTCTCCTTGGTTTACAAATTATGCTAACTTTCTTATAGCAGGCATCCTTCCAAAAAAACTTACTACATAACAAAGGAAGAAATTCCTTTCAGATATGAAGTATTACTTTTGGGAGGATCTTTTTTTATTTCGTTGTCGTGCAGATTATGCAGATTCTTGAGACATTCTCTGACACTGTCATGAGGGACCAGTTGGGGGTATTATCAAAAAATAAAACAACAAGAATTGTCCTTGACTCAAGTTACTAGCCTTCAATTTTTAAGGGACGCGCATAGGTTTGTGACAAATTGTGATAGATGTTATAGGACATGTAATATATTCAAAGCTCATGAGATACCCTTCTCTATTTTCTCAGCTTGTGAGATTTTTTACTATTAGGGGATTGATTTTATGGGATATTTTCTAAGTTCTTTTAGTAATAAGTATATTTTGGTGACTATTGACTATGTATCTAAGGCTTGTTTTGGTTCGTGAAGGGGAAATGGAGGAGGAGTGGCACATTTTACTTCCACTAGGGGAAGTAAATGTATTTACTTCCATCTTATTTGGTTGGAGTAAATATTAGAAGTAAATATGATTTCTGTTCAAATCGAAAGGGAGAGATTTGCTGATGTGGAAGGGAATCACTCTCCTTCCACATTTATTTCTTGCTCTATTTACACTCTAACCAAACGAGGTAAATCTTAGATTTACCTTATGATTTATTTCCTCTCATTTTTTCTTTCCTATTTTCATTCCAACCAAACCAAGTCTAAGTGGGTAGAGGCATAGGGTTTGCCTATAAATAATGCTCGGGTGGTAGTTAAGTTTTTGAAAAACCTGTTTACCCGTTTTGGTGTGCTTAAAAGTGATATGGGAACTTATTTTTGTAACAACCAGTTGGAGAGAGTGTTGAACTAATTAGATGTTACACATAAGCTAGCTATCCCCTATCACCTCCAAACCAATGGCCAAGTTAAGGTAGTTAATAAAGAGTTGAAGAGAATCTTGGAAAAAGTGGTGAACCACACGAGGAAAGATTGGAGTGTGAAATTAGATGATATTCTTTAGGCTTATCGAACAGCATACAAGACACCTATAGGAACAACTCCATATAGATTGGTTTATGGGAAGTCATGTCATCTACCTGTGAAAAGTAGAGTATAGAGCTTTTTGGGCGATTAGATTGGTTAACTTTGATCCTGAATCTGTAGGTGCAAAAAGACTTCTTTAATTAAATGAGCTCGAAGAATAAAGGAATATGGCTTATGAGAACTCAAGAATCTATAAGAAGAATATGAAGAAGTGGCATGACAAGCACTTCATACCAAGCTATGAATTTAAGAAGGGTGACCAAGTACTACTATTCAATTCAAGATTGAGGCTATTTCCCGGGAAGTTACGATCTCAGTGGTCTGGACCATTTCTTGTGACCAAGGTATCTCCCTTCAGAGCAGTTGAATTATCGCATCCAAAAAAGGAAGTATTCAAAGTGAATAGGAACAAGTTGAAGCTTTATGATGGAGAAAACCTTGGAGAATTGGAGAGAGTGGACTACATCTTATAGGATGTGAAGGATTATTGATTTTGGTTTTTGGGGATCTTTTTACATTTGCTTTCTTTGGATTGAGCTTTGTATGTATATTTTCATTCTGTTGTGTTATTTTATTTCTTACATTTGAGATTTACTGCATTTTATTTCTTTTTAGCAATTTAGTTTTTCTCCTTTTCATACAATTTACGTGAATGACAACAAATTCTCTTCTTCAAGGAGTTGCGATCACTTGGGGAGTATTGCTAACTTTTTTTTTCCTTTTTTAATTCATTTTAAGTCCAGGTTAGATGTATTTATTGTGATATTGGTGACCAATAAGGACATTGCCCAATTTAGGTGTGGGGAAGGGATTATTTAATATTCTATTCAAGTTTTAATTATGATTTTAATTTTTTCTTATGATTTTTTATGAATTATGTGCTATTTTGAAAAATGGGCTAATTTTTTTTCAATTTTTTGATATGTTTGGCCATGATGGCATTGTTATTGTATTTCCTTTGGTATGAGAAATAGATTTAAAATCTCGTTGGATGAATTTTTTTTAAGTAAACTTGTACATTAGGTGTGAAATGGTTAAATCTTGAGAATTTGAATTAATCTTATTTAGACTTTAGTAAAAGTGGTACCATGTTATTTCTTAGGAATTGAGGTTGTGTTTGTGGGGAAATATAAGTATGAAAATTTAAGTTAATCTTTATTTGATGAAGTTAATCTTTATTTGATGATTGTACGACTAGTTCTTATTTCTAGTTTAAGTAAATATGCATTGAGGTAAAAAAAAACAGATGAAAGAATGAAGTAAGGTAATACAAAAGTTGAAAATTTTTTATTCATATCTTTACTAGGCATTTGTATTACTTTGTCAAAAGAATGAAAAGAAAAATTTTTGGAGTAAGGTAATACAAAAGTTGAAAAATTCCTTATCTTTATTAGGCAATTGGATTACCTTACTATAAGAAAATGAACATAAAAATAAATAAACAAAGAGAAAACAAAGAAAGTAATGTTAAAGTTGAATATCTTTACTTCCTATCTTTATTAAGCAATTACATTACTTTGTAAAAGTGAGCTTATGAACCAATCTTCTATTTACTACTTGGATTGTAGTAGTTGGGAAGTATAGAACTTGGAATTAACTTACTAATCCAAGTTTATATGAATCACATCATTCACATTCGAAACTTAAAGAATTGAAATTGAACATCTAGAATAAGCATGAATTTGTTTAATTCAACTTCGATGACTTTAGCTATTTCTATCCTAATATATTAGTTTATACAAAAATTAACTTGGCTAATGAGGTTATGGACTTGATTCTTAATTAAAAGGAGAAATAATACCTTTACCATCTTGGCCAACTTATTTTCAAAATCTTATCTTATATTGTTAAAAGCTATTTGCTTGTAGTGTAGTGTTATGTTGTTTGCTTAAGGACAAACAAAGATTTAAATATGGGGATATGTGATGAGTGCTCATTACGGATATATTTTCTAGTGTATTTGTACTTTAATTGTGATAAATTCTTACTCAAATTACTACTCACTACATCATTTTCATTTTATTTTTGTTAAAAAAATGAAAATTATCAAATGAAAATGAATAAAGATGAAAAGGAATAAAAAAGAGCAAAAATTAAAGACATCGGACAATGGCTTTACGCCGCCTAGGAGATATAAAAGGAAGTTAAGGAACAAGAGCTTGGTGGCCCAAGGAAGTGTCACTTTCATAGGCCGCCTAGAAGCCATGAAATTTGCTGCAATTCCAGAAAGTTGGCAGCCTAGGAAAGTTGATCCTCCTCTATCTGTTGCAAGTCAATGGTGAAGGATCGTGGAAAAAATAAATACGTAGCGAAACACAACAAATTAAAATTTTTTTTGAGTCAAAGTTTAGGAATACTTACTTCTAGGGCGATTAACTTTAATACTCGGAGTTGAATTCAGGTTTGACAGCGCTTGTTGAATAGGAACGTCTACTTGTTCTGTAGGGGCACCAGCTAATCATCAGTTCTTTCGTATCAAATACTTACCGCGTTTGTAAGCTCTTGACCTTCCAGAGTATTCTCTAACCACTGTGGACCTCTACCAGTGAAAGTATAATTAGGGTGAATAAAATTGAAAAAAAAAACGGAAGAGCTAAATGCTAAGGAAAAATGAAGGAAAAACCCCTAAAGAAAAACGGTGACTATTTATATTAAAGAAAAAACTGAAAGCTCTTTTTTTCATGGAATTTTTCAATCAAGCATTGAAGCCATATGAAAGTCCCTTTTTAATGATTAGCTTTCCTTTTTCTTTTTAGAAACAAAATCAGCCACCTCAATTTCTTTGTTTCCTTTTTCCTCTTTTTCCTTTTTTTCTTTTACATGGCTACTTCCATCAAAACCCTGATAGACCATGTTTTTTTAATTAGTCCAATGACTAATTAAATAGTTCCATAATTAATTAATTAATCCACTTAGGTCTAATATTAACATTATCTAAGATAATTAATTAATAAATTAATTAATTAAATTAACTCTTTTATTAATTAATTAAACTATTTGGACCCAATATAAAATTATCCAAGATAATTAATCAATAAACTAATTAATTAAATTGGCCCAATTAGTTATTCTAGCCTCAATAAATAATTAATTGGACTCCTAAAACAATTCTTCCAATAATAAATTCACCCAATAAGCCCATATAGTAAATACATTTACTAAGGTTATTTAAGCTACTTTGGGGACCAAAAGACATATTATTATTGGCTATTAAAATGACAAAAATACCTCTGCTAACAAATAGCTGCATTTTAATATTCCATTTATCACCATATAAAAATATTGATCTGAGAATAATATTACAAGTGCAGTGTCTCTGACCTATCGATGTAATGACGAAAATACCCCTCTACGTAACACCCGTCATTGAGATTGGGAAATAGTACTAACACCTTTCTCAATGACATCTACCATCATTTGATAGCTAGTCGATAATCCACGACTTCCAGGATGTATCCACTTATCACAGGGAACTACTCAAAAGTGTACATACTTAGTCATGTTTCTCAAGATTTTAGATTATTAGATTATCTCAAACAATCACAAGGAGGTGATTTCTTCACGTAATAAAGTATAGAAACTCTATTGTATAAGTCCATCTTAATTAACTAGAGTTATACACCAAATGTACAAGGTTATTAGCATTGCGATAAGACTTCACCTAATATACATCAAAGTGTACAAGTTCAGCTTTACCAGACCCTCAACTTATACTCAAGTCCTAAGGTACTCGTCCATGTAGTAGTTGCGATAAACTAATATTTATTTATTTTAGTACTTTGATAAAGATTATTATCGCGTGGTCCAATTCTACGTATTCCAAATACGCTTACATTATTGGTGCAATGTACAATGTTATTGGCCTTGTGATAAGACTTCACCCAATATAAATCAAAGTGTACAAGTCCAACTTCACCAAACCCCTAATTTATACTCAAGTCCTAAGGTACTCGTCCATATAGTAGTTGCGATAAATCAATATTTATTTATTTTAATACTTTAATAAATATTATTATCTCGTGGTTCAGTTTTACGTATTCTGAATACGTTTATACTATTGGTGCAAGTGGACTACTTACGGTTTAAAGGTAAATCATTTCCCATTGAGAAACTATAGTGTAATAATCTAAACCTTGATAAAGTACTGAACTTTATCAATCGATTAAAAATAATTTTTCACTTATGTGTTAGTAATCCATAATTTACACCTTACTGTAAAAGTACGATCCAATCATGTAGATTACTTACTAATACATTTAGACCTTTAATGTGTGGATATATGTAATCAAACAGCCATTAATGAATGAAACTTTTATTAATTTTCAAAATATATAAATACACAGTACATTTTGGGCATATATTGCAACAAAGGGCTCCTTCTCCCTCTCCCCCTTCAAACTCTAACTCATATTTTTCATAGAAAAATCTCTAATCAACAATAGAACAAGATCCGTTTTGCATCATATCTAAGGAATTCCTCGATTCGGGCCGAAGAAGCAATATCACTCGATCATTATCAAACTGATTGCAATTTTTTTCTGCTCATAAAGATCTCACCAGAGCATCTTCTACTTTTAATAGGCCAAGAACTAGATTCAAATCATTCTCAATGAGTGCACTTCCCTAGGCTGTTGGTGTTCTTCAAATATCACCATTTTCCAAAACCTTGGAAGTCCAGCTTCCCTAGGCCGCCTTCTCTCTGGAGGAATTGGTGGCTAAAGGAGGGAAGTTTAAGTTCTTTGGGCTAATCACAAGTGAGGATGGCACACAGTTCAGTGGGAATTTGAGCACCTGTGACTTTTTGGTTATAAATACCACTCCATAGCTTCAAGAAAATGAGAGGACTTAGGGTTTTCACCAAGAACCCTAAGGGTGAGAATTTGTACACAAGAGACAGAGGAAGAAGAAGATCAAGGGAATCAAGGAGGAAGAAGAGGAGATTTCAATGAGATCTCAAGAAGAAGAAGAAGAAAGCTTGTCAATGAGTTTTCTTTTTTCCCTTATTGTAATCTAACCTTACAATTTTTGTGATAAGATTTAATTTTTAATTGTAATGAAGGGTTGTACCCTCTTTTTTATGCTTTGAGATGATATATTTTCTTTGGATTTATGATTTTTACTTTATAATATTTGGTTATGTGTTCATTGTATTATTTTGGTTGAGTTAGATTTTAGTTGAATAACTTCAATTATTTGCTCTATCTTAGTGGTTTCGAGATATGGGGTCAAGGTTTAAACACCCACTTAACTAATTTAACATTTTCCATATTTGATTAACTTGAGAGGGAGGTTGGAGATTAAGGCTAATAACTAAAGGGTTTATGAGATTACCTAGAGATAGGGATTTTGTAACTTCCGGATGATTTGTAATTGTAAGTGGTGACTAATGTATCCTTGAATTTAGTTAATTTGGTAGAAATATAGATTAATTGAATTTGGAGATTAGAGATCTCATAACTCGAAAGAGAGTGAGATTAAATTTGACTTATACCGGTGCCTAGAGTTATAATTTATGAATATGAGTAGATACTTATTTTTGAGGTGTTTAGTGGATGAATTCATTTTTTGACATGAATTTTACCTTTTTTTGAATTCTTTGATGAACTTGTGACTCCCTCTTGTGTAAAAACTTGATTTATTTCCTAGTGTAGTTAGTCTATTATACGTTACATTTTTATTTGCTAAACAATGAAAAAAGAAATAATTAGGGATAATTGTCATGGTCCTTCGATACTTGCTAATGATACATTTATTATACGATAAGTGTACTTGTCTATATGTGTGTTGTGTGATTGGATTTGATATTTTAATTTATAAAACTTATGTGATTATAGGATATTATTGATATGAATTGTATGTACACACAAAACGCACATCACTCCTCATTCTAGAATAGTAGGATTGTTTTATAAAAAAAATGTAATAGTAACTATTAGTATGATAAGGTATCTGTATCTGTTTTAAAAAAACTATATAATTGAACTTTAATTTAGATTTCCTTGATTGTTTGTTAGTCACAATATTTTTATATTCATGGTTTTGGATATTTACGAGAAGATTGTGATCAATTAGATTTATGTAGAAATACAAGAATGTGTAATTTGTACAGATTGCTTGAATTGTAATGTGAACAGATTATAAGTAGTATTCAAATTAAATTCTCCAATCATAATAAAATTAAGATTAAAAATTTAAATCATTTTTTAAAAATAGATCAAGGAAAAGACGTTGGTCACAGCTAGATAATTATTAATACTGTCATCTGACAACCGGAATAGGAGCGAATGGTAAATTCCCACTATAAAGGACCAAAAATCCCCTCAGCCACTTCTCTGTGCCTTCTTCTACCCTTCGTAAACCTCAGCCTCCGCAACACTTCATCCCCCCATTCCTTTGCTCCTTCTTCCTTTCTTCTCACCCCCTCCTCCCCACCCCCCCCTAAACGTAGCGGCCGAGGACGAAGGCTTCGCCTACAAAGAGTCATCTTGATCACAACGAAAACATAATCAAAACACAGTTTCGGGGGTTGAGATTCAGGAACTTCGTACTGGTAACATTCCATAATCTGGTAGTTTGTTAAATATAATTATTTTCGTGTTTCAAGATTGTATTGTATCTGTCTATATCTGGGGATTTTCAATGTTGTTATATATCCGTTCGTCCTTAGTAGTTCCGTCTGTGGTGTTATATCCACGTTGGTGGCTGAAGTTATGTTTAATTGACGTGCAAATGAGTTGTTTCCCTGTTACTTTCCTTTTTGGGTCTTTTTCTCAGAAAATGATTCCTGATTGAGGTTTGCGAATGGTTTGGTAGCCTGTAGATTAATTGAAATGGTTCTGTCATATATGTGTTTGTTGAAGCCGGGCAAGAAGTGAACTGAAGAAATACGAAGTACTTGCCTGTTACCTTCTAGAATACCACCCTCATCCCTGAAGGATTAAGAAGTAGAAAGCTTTATTGGTTTAGAATGCTGATTGTATTATCTTTGGGTGTCTGGATTGGCAAAGTATCTTTAGTTCTACTTATCCATTTCATCTATAAGTGAAATCCGAATATCTTTGGTCTGTAGGTATTGTTGGGATTTGGTTGGTGTTTTGGGGGAATTGATGGCTGGGAAGTCAAACAAAGGGAAGAATCGGAAAGGGTCCCAAAGTGCCACTAATTTGTCAGAGCAAGCAGTGTCATCTGATGCTCCCTTGAACAACCACTCTGGCTCATCTGATGCCAATGGAATCCCAGATGCCCATGAAACCAATGAAGTAAAGGAGGTGGCCAATGTTGCCTCTGAGGACAAGGCACAAGGTGAAATAAACATAAATACAGTTGAAAAGCCTATGCAAGATGAAGCTCATGCAACAGCAGAGCACAAAGCAAAGCAAGGTGAAGTTTTTTTTATACTTCTTTTTATCTGTTGTCCATGGTCAATGTCAGATTGATGTTAACTTCCATTTTAGTTTCAGATGTCAACTTTCAATCCATCAGAATTACTTACTACAATAGGATCACATTTATTATTTAAATAGTCTGTAACCTTTTGTGGTCAAGGATACATTATTGACTGGATACATGTGATAAAAAGTTACCATTCTTTTGCTGGAAATGTTGTGCCTATAGTTGCAGAGTATCCAAGCAGTAGACGAAGGAAAATGTGAACAAACACAGTCTCTCCTGTATTTCTGGTCTTCATAGGCAAAGAAAATAATTTTGTTAAATGGAGTCACTTTATTGATTTTGCGCCTGGAGTTAGAGAGTTGTCTTTTGTAATTCTAGGAATTGGTCTCGCTAATTAGAAAAAAAAATGAGCAACAAATATAGCAGTTATGATATACCTTAACTCCCCAATGTAGTTACCATCTTGTGCATCTGTGGTTTGACTCTTTGAATCCATTTTTCTTGCCTTGCTCCATGCAGCTGTGAAATTTTGAAATGTGCGTCATGCGTTATAATTGCACTGGAGATACTCTGCTTCCATATTTGAACAAAATATGAAGAAAAGATCATTATCTATTTTTATTCATTTTCTACCTTGCATATGGAGCTGCTTCAGTTCACGAGGGGGGTCGTATGATGGTACGAGTTTTAAAGTTAATTGCTAATCCCACCTACTTCCTTTTGATCTGAAAAGAAGCATTTTGTTGACTTAGCTGGGTTACTTTGGCCCTTAGTTTTCTTATGAACTTCCTGAGTTTACACTGCTTGTTCAGTCGTGACTTGTTCTATATGTAATGTTATTTTGTGCCTCGGGCAAACAGGGCAAGTTTCAAACTTTTCCTAAAAATATTATTTCATATATCCTTATTCTATGGTTTATTCTATCAATCACTGTGTACAATGTTTTACATTTTTGCAAAACTTATCCAAATTCTGTTCTCCCAGCTTGGACATGATATGCCCTATTATATTCTTAGGTTCATTAATCTATCACCTGTGTGTGTGTGTGTGCGTGTCTTCCATGCACTTCCTTAGGAGATTGGGACTGGCATTTGGCAGTTAAAGAACATTTCAACACGGACACATTGATGTGCAAAAATGTTATGATTTCGGAGACAAATGGAGCTAGGGGGGCAAGATGAGGAGTAAAAGTAGAAAAGAAAACTTTTTTTGCATATGTTTAAACTTATGTGAACTAGGATCTGCTATGTTCTATCTATGAGCTTTTATTCACGTGTGACGTTTTTTTTAAACAACTCATGTCACAAGAATATGCACTCTTGCACGGGCGACTATGCAGTATGTCTTGGTTTCTTTTTATCGTGTTAAGGCATTTTTTCCCTTTACAATTCTTAAATTGTATGCTTATTATGTTGATGATTGTGGTTCTTTACGTGTGGAACTACTTATGCACCCATGTAAACACACTAGGGCACATGTATATTGGTATATACAGCACTTTACCTATGCATGTATGTACAAATGCATATGTTCAAAGATTGCTTTTCTGTACAAGTCGAGTATAGTTTGTATCTTCTAATTAAAAACTCTTCTTATTCACTGATATTCCTGTGTGATACGACTATGATTTGTTAATTTCCTTGCCAAATGCCATATACTTCTATGGTGATGTTGGAACTTTTACAAGACAATATCCCTTAATCTGTCCCTCTTTTGTACTTTGGTCATCCATCTACTCTAACGCTGCACTTGGGCGGCAATTCAGTTGAGAAAAATTTCTCAACTCAACTTGAAAAAAATTTCAATCCAAGTGATTCCCATTTTCCAAGAAGTTGAGAAAAATTTCTCAACTCAATTGGAAAAAATTTCAATCCAAGTGATTCCCATTCTCTGAGAGCTGTCACCTACTTACAAAACATCATATTCTCCCTTAACTCCACATGTTTTTCTCCATATTTCAAAGTCCTCTCAATTCAAACAAAAATTTTCTTACAAAAGTTGCAATCCAAGTACATCCTAACTGTAACAAAAATTAGTTGGTCGTTGAGTGTTTGATGATCAGTTGAGCATCTTACACGTACAGTTTTATTTAAAGTTTTCCTTAGATGTTTGTGTCCCGTATACTCTTCATGTTTGTGCTCATTCTCTTCTATGTGAGAATATTCTTATGTGATTGCTTTCTTTATTCATTTACAGACTAACCAACCCTTTTTTGCCATCTTCTGCTGCAGGTGACATTCATCTTTATCCTGTCACAGTCAAAACACAAAGTGGTGAGAAGCTTGAATTACAAGTAATTTCTCTCTCTCTCTCTCTCTCTCTCTCTTTCTCTTATTTGTATATCAGCGATTTAAGTCCTTCCAGTAGCTACGGCTGTTAATATTCCTCTATTCTGAAAGGCTTCTACTATTTAGTCTTATTTACTTTTTTCTTGCTGATTTCTTCTATATTCTTGTTCTGCAAGTTGTTTAAATTGGACATCTGTGGAATGTAAAATAGTTGGTTTGTGATTACAGTTGAGCCCAGGGGATTCAGTTATGGATGTGAGACAGTTTCTTCTTGATGCTCCAGAGACATGCTTCTTTACTTGCTATGACTTGTTATTACACACCAAAGAAGGTTCTATTCATCATCTAGAAGATTATAATGAAATTTCTGAAGTTGCAGATATCACAGCTGGAGACTGCTTCTTGGAGATGGTTGGAGGTAAATGCTCCACGTTTTGCTGCTTTTGTGTGCAATACATGGAAGGAGTGGATAAATGTGTCCTCCTGAGTTATGTGTGTGCGTGTGAGATTTACGGAGTTCTTGTCTTCAAAATTGATGTATTACTGGACATTGTAGTTTGATAAGAGGCTTTTGTACATTTATGCATCCATTAACAAGCCATGGGACAACTCTAGTTTAGTTGCTTTAACATAACTATCTATTGCAGCATTATATGATGATCGATCAATTAGGGCTCATGTTCACCGCACCCGAGAGTTGCTTTCTCTTTCCACATTGCATTCTTCGTTGTCAACATCACTTGCACTGCAGCATGAGATTGGACAGGGCACGCCTGGAAATTCAGGAGGTTAGCAATTTGCGTCGGATTCTATATGTTTTCTATTTGAACTCAATTTTGCTTACAATTTGGATGGACTTCTTAACATTCTTTTCTGGATGCTTCTTTCTAGATCCTTTAAAAATTGAAGTGGCTGAACTTGAAAGTTTGGGCTTTATGGATAATGTTCCCAGTTCACTTTCTAATTTGTTCTTGCCCCCGTCTAAAGAGATCCAGTGCGTAGAGAGTATTGTGTTCTCCTCATTTAATCCACCGCCTAGCTACAGAAGGTTTTTGCATTACCTTACAATTTCTTTTGTATAGTTTCTGTTGCCACATGAACTAATTGGGGCTTTCCTTATGGAATATGCAAGTTTTCTGAATCTCATTCTTGTTTTTGTTCAGGCTTTCAGGAGATCTGATTTATTTGGATGTAGTGACAATGGAAGGCAACAAGTATTGTATCACAGGAACCACAAAAACCTTTTATGTTAACTCAGGCAGTGGGAATGTTCTGGATCCACGACCAAGTAAGTCTGCTTCTGAAACCACAACACTTGTTGGACTTCTGCAGAAGATAAGCTCTAAGTTCAGAAAAGGTAAGGAGAATATTGAGACAGATAGCTTGGTTCTTTTTTTGTTTTTGTTTCCTAATTATATGTAGTCATAGATATTCTATCTTTTTCCATCAAGCTTTTCGAGAAATATTGGAGCAGAAGGCTTCTGCTCATCCTTTTGAGAACGTTCAATCTCTGTTGCCCCCAAATTCATGGCTTGGATTGTATCCTATTCCGGGTAAGTAAGAAACTTTTGGAATTAGTGTAATGCAAGGGGGACATGGAACTGTATCCTAAAATTGCAACAATTACTAGTTGATTGCCTCTTTCTCTCCTTTTGTTTGACAAAGATTTTTATTTTGATATTAGTTTAGTGCGAATAGGTTTTTCAATTTGCAGTTGCAAAAAACGGGATGCATTTATCATTTTCCCTTTAGTTTTTTGATTATGCCCATACTTTTGGTTTGGGGCTTTGTCTGGTGAGTGGACCATCTATGAGATGTGGATTGTTGTCCTGAAGTGGCACTGCAATTTCTTCTTTTGGCTACCCAAAAATACCATAAGCACGTGGTATTCTGATTGCTCTCCTAGTGTTGTTTTTCCCTGGGCAAAAGGCTTCTTCCAATATTGATTGCTTTATCTACTTGTGATGACAGGTCAACTGAAAATTGGTTTTCTAATCCTTTTTAATCCACTTTTTCTAAACTTTGAAGTGCAAGGAACTAGTGAAGAAGTTTGCCAAGGGATTCCCATTTCTTTCATAATCTTGTCAAGCACCTTTTGAACTAAGTGGACTAAGTGGGAGTAAGTAATTGGCCGGTCTATTGCACAATAACAGTACAAGTTTTGAACCTTTGGCAACGCAAAATGTGAAGTTATTTGAACACATATTTTAGGCGAGGTGCTATTTTAGTTATTGTCCTCTAAGTTGCGGAAAGGAACTGGATTAAGTTTTGCTTGACCTAAATTTTTTTGTTGGTACTAAAACTCCACTTTGTGGTGTCTGATGAATGTACTGTTGTGATTTAAGCACTTTATTGTGAATAATTTCTTTTTATTTTTATGGGTTATTTAGTACAACAGATTTTCTTAATGTGCATTTGGAGTAACTTAGAAATTGACTTCAGGATTTGCTGCTCTGCTTGACACAGCAATAGCACCTTGTAGCAGCAAATTAAGTTCCAGTTTTTATTCTTCAAATTGTTATGGAGTATATCTAACTTTTTACCTTTTTAGGTTTCTATTAATTCTGTTCTCATCCCCTCATGAGGTCTTTCTGTTTTTAGATCACAAGCGTGATGCAGCCAGAGCAGAGAATGCACTCACTCTTTCTTTTGGGAGTGAATTGATTGGAATGCAGAGAGATTGGAATGAAGAGTTGCAGTCTTGCCGCGAATTTCCCCATTTGACCCCTCAGGAGAGGTGTTCTCCATTTCCTTTTGTACCAGCTGCTTCGGATATGCACACATAAACGAAATATCTCCTCTTAGATTTTTCATGTTCTTTCTGGATTTTAAGCTTTAAAGTTGCAAAGAGATCAAGTTGCTTTCAACATTTCTTTCTCTCTTATCTAGATTGTCTCATGCAGGATATTGCGGGATAGGGCTCTTTACAAAGTGACCTCTGATTTTGTTGATGCAGCCACTAATGGTGCCATTGGAGTCATTAGTAGATGCATTCCACCGATTAATCCAACTGATCCAGAGTGCTTTCATATGTTAGTAATAACTTATAAATTATACAAAATGTTAATTGAGTACTCCCATGAAACTGTCCAATATCATTTTAATTTCTTCTCTTGTGTGAAGGGGATCTCTCAATATTTGCGTAAAACCAATTATTTTCAAACGTTTTCGCCCCTTGGAAATCCCTTTAAATCGTGTCCTTTGCTGACTTCTAACTGTTCCATTAGTTCTTTCATCAGAGTACATTCGAGTTCCTAACTTTTCCTCTTCTTAAACTATCCGTCAGTTATACATTGTTAACTTCTTAATGCATGATTTTTCCTGCATGAACTGGTAATTGATGTAAATTATCAACATTACTGTAATGAGAAGATAAAATGGAAGAACAAAGAACTTCCCAGAAGTGTTGGTGATCCTTTCTAGCAAGTACCTCCCAATTTCTCTGTTCTACCCACCTACAGCCTCAGAGACCAAACAGAGAATAATAAATCTTCTGATAACAAGTCAAAGCCAAAAGAATGACCTAGATTTTTTAAGAATATTATATGAAACCCAAGCATTAAATCAATCTTGTTGCTCGGTTTCCCTTCCTTTCTCTGATTTTCATTCGACAAGCGGAGAAATGGATTTCCACTTGATGCTCTATTGATCTCAAGTTGATTAACTTTTATCTTCTCTGCTGTTTCCTCACATGACTTCCCATTGTTTTGCCTGATATCTGTTCTGATTTTCGTTCTAGGTATGTCCACAACAATATATTCTTCAGTTTTGCTGTTGATGCCAATCTTGAGCAATTATCGAGGAAGAAGGGATTAGATTCGAACTCTAAAAATGAGAATACAGGCTCGCAGCATATTGTTTCTGAGGGGATAGGTAATCATTTGCCACATGGAGGTAATAGTGTTTCAGACAAGTCTGATGGCTGTACTGCAGAAACCATTAATGGTGTCTTGGATTTGGCCCCTGATGTTCCTGCTGAGACCCAGTTGGCTGAAAGTGAACAAGCCACTTATGCAAGTGCAAACAATGACTTGAAAGGCACGAAGGCATATCAGGAAGCTGATGTCCCTGGATTGTACAATCTTGCAATGGCAATAATAGATTATAGAGGTCACCGAGTAGTAGCACAGGTTAGTAATTTTCCAGTTTTCTTCTTTCTAACAGAGTGGTTAAATGCCTACTATCATTTGTATTCTCTCTAATTTTTGTGTGACATGAAATTCCATATTTTTTGTTGAATACACTTTATTCTATAAAGCTTTGTGTGCTTACGTAATGTGTCATTCTTGCATCTCTATTGACACATGTTACATTTTTGTACTTTTCTGTACATTTTTCTTTCTTGGTATAATAAATTGGATAGCAATTGTGTTTCCAAATTTTGACTTCTTGACGACACCAACTCTTTGCTGGCAGAGTGTTTTACCTGGCATCCTTCAAGGTGATAAATCAGACTCCCTTTTGTATGGCTCTGTTGATAATGGCAAGAAAATTTGCTGGAGTGAAGAGTTTCATTCCAAGGTAAGATTAATCTTTGTACATAGCCTTGGAGTATTTTATATTGGTTTTGCGATCCGGTAGCTAAAGTAATTCTGTTAAATTCTTCCCTGTCTCCTTTCATCAGTCTTACTCTCTTTTCCTTGTTTAGAAACACAATTATAACTTGAATACCTCATGTTATTTTCCTCGAATAACTAGTGACTATCATTTCCTCTTTTCATTTTTTCAGAAGAAATAAAAATATTTATAAAACAGATTGTAGGTGAGATAATAGGTTTGCTGAAATTGGTGGACTTGAAATGACTGTTTTTAGTTTGATATGAAACTTGTCTGCCATATGTCTTCTAGTTCTGTGGGTATGAGAAAAATCAGATCTGTTGCTTATGTGTTAAACTTTCTTCTGGAAATCATGGGTACCCTTCTTCCTTTTAGGTTGGCGGTTTGGTTGTAATAGAAATAAATATTGTAATTGCTCCACTCTGGAGTTTTTACTATTTAGCATAGCTGTTCTGTACTTTTCTTTCATTTTCTTGTCCTTCTCTCTGAAGATGAATTGGATTCACCTTATCTTGTCAAAATGAATAAAGATGGTCCGAAGAATCTGCTCTTTTAGAAGATAGAATTTCCTCCTGTTTCTGATCCATTTCCATTTTTTCCCTTTTTGGGTAAACCATACATGCTTGCTTTCTATCTAATATATGCTGTTATACCTACTGATGCTACCCAGACTTCTAAGCTTCCTCATTACCTACCTTCCCCCTCCAATCTGGAAAACTAAATCCAGCCGAAAAAATGTGCAAATCTAAGGTGGCACTGCTACGCAGGTATCCCCTCATGAATCTGATTCCATAAGCACATAATCATGTCTTCCAATTATGAAGACATTTGAATAAGTCCAAGTTTGAGCAGCCCATTATTGTTTTGGATTTAATACTCTTCAGCATCTAGTTTTTGTAGCTTCTTATTTTGTCCCATTTATTCTGGTAGTAGAATTCTTACAAGGTTTTTTTTTCTTAATCTCTTTTGATCTTTTCTTAATTACATATTGTTTTCTCTTTTTGTGTCCACAATTTGTGAATCCATTAAAATTCTTTGAATTAGTATTAGTGATATTTATATTCTTAGCACAGCTACGGTATTTATCCTAAGCTTTATGTGCCATTAGGTATCAGAAGCTGCAAAACGACTCCATTTGAAAGAACACTCTGTCCTTGATGGATCTGGTAATGTTTTCAAATTGGCTGCACCAGTTGAATGCAAAGGCATTGTTGGTAGTGATGACCGGTAGGTAGTAGCTATATTTTGCAGGGTCTTGCGTTCGGTCCTCTGTTAATTTCTCTCAAGTGCTATTTTTTCTTGGTACTGCTGTGTTATTTTCTTCGTACTTTTTCTTAAATAGGTCAAAAAGAATGTTATCCGGAGGGGGGGCCCAGTGAAGTGGTAGCCTAGTTGGTTAATACATCCTATCTATTCTTGCGGTTGCCTGTACAATCTTGCTTGGCATATTTTTTTTTTGAACCAAATGCTTTTAGGAGTGGTCTTAGATTGTTATATTTAATGGCACTCTATTGATGGGGTCACCCTTCCAAGATCAAGTAGCTATTGCTTTAAAATCAGGCATATAAAATATGAATGGGAACTCCTATGCTCATGCCTATTGCTGTCACCTCCCCCTTGGGGGTGGTGGGGGGTCTAGGATTTCTGAAATGTTTGGTTCATCTTTAAGTTTGAATGAAGGCTGTCAAGCTTCAAACACTGTCTAAATTGTCACTGTAGCATGTGTTTGATTGTTAATATAATTATTTGGCATTAGCATAACTTTTTATTCCATGCATTCTTCTTTTATTTTTTTGAGTATTATTGTGCTTATTTCTTGTTCCAATCTTTTGTAGGCATTATCTGTTGGACTTGATGAGAGTTACTCCTCGTGACGCAAATTACTCTGGACCAGGCTCCAGATTTTGTATATTGAGACCTGAATTGATAACTGCATTTTGTCATGTAAGTTCTGCAGTAGAATATTCTTGTCTCGCTCATGAAATAGTTTTTCTGCAATTCTTAAATATTGGATGACTTTATTTGGCTAGACGGAAGCTGCAGAGAGATCAAGATCTCAGGTTGTGTCAAACAGTGAGGTTCCTAGTACTACTGATTCTTTAAACAATAATAACACTGATGCACTGGTGAATAAGGTTGAAAAGGCTACTATTGCTACTGCTGAAGATAAGGTAAATTGGATATGGAGTGTTCTTTAAGTTGCTATTATGTGTGATGCTGCAGTATGAATTCCTGGATGTTATTCCTTTTCTATGGAACAGTATGTGAGAATTAAATTGGTCAGTTAGCCCATATTCATGCCATGGTATATGGGTGCACATATGAGCTGAAATCCTGCACTAAAATATCTTGTTAATTATTTGTGCATACATTGCATATTCCTGTCACCTTCATGTGGTCAATTTTTCTGGGTGCTGGGATTGTCAAGTTGGAAATGCATTTTACCTTTCAGCATAAACTAATTAGGCTAATTTATATGATTCTTGATAACTTGAGAAACGTTTCCTTTGCTAATCTTGTACACTTTGAAATAAAATGCTTTTTATTGTTCTTTAGTTATACTAATTTCCCTTGCCTCATTCTTTTCAGTTCCTGTTCATTTATTAATCATACTCAGGTGATTTTTCTCACCCAGAATAGCTACTCGCTTCTCTCTCTTTTCTTTTTTTTTTTTTTGGGGGGGGGGCATTTATTTAGCTACCAAAAATGCCTTTGCATAATTGAGTGGAGAGACTTCACAATAATCACATAAAGGAAAGGCATGATCCAGATCGACTTCCATTATGACTTTCATTTTTCTTCATCTTCCTTCTTGCACCGGTTGCTCAACACATATATTTTTTCCCTTCTGCTGAAGAGGTGATGTTTGGATATTGCATCTAAACGTGAGTATTTCATATCAAAGAATATACCTAAGAGGATGTAATCCATTTTCAGATAGCCCTTGCTTCCTTATGATGAACTGTAACTGAAGTCCTGAACAAAACATAATAAACATGCGCACACAGGAGTGAAAAGATTTTGGAATTATATGTTATGGTATCAGAGTGTGTATAATATAAATCATAAGCTTTAATTGTTCATTTTCTGTACATGTGGGACGTATGCGTTGGAATGCTCTGATGATGTCTTCTCCACCCCCCCCCTTTTCCCTTGGGGGTAAATTTTAAGGCTGGTCAGACAATTGGTAAATGTTTTAATGCTTTATTGTGTTGCTTTTGGTGGTTTCCTGGATAGTCTATTATGTGATGATCTATGTCTCACATCTTTATTTTTCCATTACATCTATTCTTTTAGTTATTGATTCCAATTTGTTGCTAGCTGCTTTATGACAATTCAGGTAGCATGGCCTAATGGTTTACATGGAAATAGTTGGATTTCTCTCATCATTTGATCTTCCTAAGGCACACACATACTGCTGAATCAACTTAACATTTGGAGTGGTAATGGACCACTCTATTACCATGAGCAAAAGCATTTACTCAAATGCTGGGCTTGAAATATTCTTATTACCTTAATGTGCAGCTGTTGTAATTGTGGTTCCTGTGCTTCCAATGTTCAGTTATATATTAGAGGGATCCTAGTTTGTGTGTTTCAAATTGGGAATAGTAGAATTTATTCTCAGAATTTTTATATGTCTGTCTAACATGAGCAAAATCAGTTGAGTAGTTGTATTGCATAGGGGTGGCAGTTTGGATGAGAATCTAATGGATGTCCGAATCCATCCATGAATAAATGAATATGAATGATTAAAACTAAGTTCATGGACTTAAATGGATGTCCATTTATATCCAACAAATTTAACGGATTTAAATGGATATCCACTTAATCCATTTAAATGTAAAAAACTCACATAAGAGGTATGAATCCCACCAACACATGGCCCCATTACTAATTTCTTTAATTAATAAGGAGTAAGATGGTAAAATAAAATGTTTATTTATTTGATTTAAGTGACATCTTCCACTAAAGCATAGGCCCCACCACTAATATCTTTAATCAACAAAAGAAGAGTGATAAAATAAAATGTTTTCTTGTTGGACAAAAATATATAAATGGATGAATAGTTATGGATTTAAATGGATTCGAATCCAATTAATTCCATCCATATCCAAATGGATAACCATTTTGACACCTTTAGTACTGCATAATCTCGCTTCTGTATGTCCTTACTGAGAAGCTTCTTTGACAAAGAAAAGTTGAAGGAACGTAGTAAAAGCTCGGTAGCCACTGCGCATTGCATTAGTACGTATGGAATGTGTTGGACAAAAATATATAAATGGACGAATAGTCATGGATTTAAATGGATTGGAATCCAATTAATTCCATCCATATCCAAATGGATAACCATATTGACACCTTTAGTACTGCATAATCTTGTTTCTGTATGTCCTTACTGAAAAGCTTCTTTGACAAAGAAAAGTTGAATGAATGTAGTAAAAGCTTGGTAGCCACTGCGCATTGCATTAGTATGTATGGAATGGTCCTTTTGTGTAAGTTGTTACTCCCATGGAATTCTTGTCTACCTATCTGACTTTGTTGTGTGAATATTGAAGCCTCACCTACCATAGGCTCTGTATGGCTTGACACTTTGCGTTTTTTCAGAAAATGGAGAAAGGTGAAAAGGATTCTGTTGAAGATTTTGGCTGTGAGTCAGAAAATAAAGATATAAGCCAGGAAATTCTGTTTAATCCCAATGTTTTTACCGAGTTCAAATTAGCTGGGAGTCCGGAGGTGATTGCTTCTTCTCTTGTTCCCGTGTTTGATAAATACTCCCTGTTCTCACTCTTTTTCCCTTTGATCCTCAGGAGATTGCTTCAGATGAAGAAAATGTTAGGAAAGCTAGCCTTTATCTTAAAGACGTGGTGCTTCCAAAATTTATTCAAGATCTATGCACACTTGAAGTTTCACCCATGGATGGACAAACTTTAACTGAAGCACTTCATGCCAATGGAATTAATGTTCGTTATATTGGGAAAGTATGGATTATCAATTTTGTTTCGGTTTTTTTCCTCAGTTTAATGTTCCGTAAATACAGACATCTCTTTTGCTTTAGCCTGAGATCTCAATCTTACATTGGGGGTTCAAACTCCTTTTTATACAACCTTTTTCATTCTTTCTTCTGGACACTTTTCATAATTCATTCACAAGTTGAACGATCTTTAATCCTTCTCCAGGTTGCTGAGGGTACAAGACACATGCCTCATTTATGGGATCTCTGCTCAAATGAGATTGTTGTAAGATCTGCAAAGCATATCCTCAAGGTGATTACTACTGCTTCCCTTTCAGCCTTGTCACCTCTGGGTGTTTTTCTGGTGATGCAATCTTTGATTACCCAATTGATGGGTGGCTGAGTAAGATGTTTTCTCTAATAGTTTTGGAACCCACCCTGCTTTGCTTGATAGGCCTAAAAAACCAATTATGTATGTTTGGAAGGTGATTAACATAAAGCTGACTAGTTGTCCTTATGCTGGCTGCTTGCTGATTTCGTTTTTGTTTGATGCACATAAACCTTTGAAAACTTCAGATACGTGCTTTGACAGTAGCTTTTTACGTGCGTATTAAGGATCCTGTTTGCTCTTAGAGTTTCATGTTTTGTGGAGGTCTGGTAATTGAAGAACTTGGTTTTAAATTGAGGGCAAACTCCTGGATGTATCAGTTGAGAACGATGCTGTCAAATAACCATAATATGTTTTTAGTTAGCCATCCATGCTAGCTCATTTGAATTTGAGTTATATTTTGTCATATCTAAGTGGAAAGTTTGCTGGTAAATGACAACGAAATAGCTACACTTATAATGTCACACATGAATTACAAGTTGGGATCTGCAGATTGTTTATCAAAGTAACTAGATTTGGTTAATGGGTTTAGAGCAAGCTTTGGTGATAATCTTTTGTATGAGTCTTGTAAATTGCATAATCAGGACATTCTTTGTTTAATTAAGAAAATTTTAAGAGGTTGTGGAGTTGGCCTATAGCAATTGCTCATTAGCATTCAGTTACTTGGCATTCTTACTGTCAATCTCCTCAGTGCTGGGTTTTGTACGCTGAGCCCTGCATCAAGCCAGGAAGTTTTATGTCAAAGTAGCTAAAGATGTCCCTGGGATATCTCATGAGTTTTTAGTCACCTTTAAGCTTGTACTTATTCTACCTATGAAAAAAAATCATGGTTATCTATAGTGCACTACTCCATTGTTTTATTAGAGATCTGCCTTAGTAAAGAACAAAAAGGGGAGGTTTTGGTACCCATCCTATCTGCAAACGGAAGTATTAGAATGCTGTTGATTCTATGTGCTCGGGAAGGTCGCTTTAAGTTTTTGTCTTTTGCAGGACATCTTGAGAGATACAGAGGATCATGATCTCGGGAATGCAATTTCACATTTTTTCAACTGTTTCTTTGGAAATATCTCTAGCAAGGGTGTCACAAATAGTACAAGCAATAGAAGCCAAAAGAAGGTAAAACTTGTGTATCTTTTTGGCGTTAATAGTTCCTTTTTAAAGATTTCTTCTCTTAATTATATGTCCTTTCCTCTTATTACATCTCTCCTTATTGAGATGCTTGTGGTTTATCAAGTTAAAATTTGTTATTTAAGGGAAAACTTATTGGAAGATATTTTTTAGATATTTTTCTTTTCAACTGGAAGATTCAATTCTTTTAATATAGAACACATGAGAAGTTTGTGTTTTGTGAAATTTTCTGATTTGAGAATTTATAAATGTAGCAGGATCATGCAGCCCAGCAATCCTCATTCAAGTCATCCAAGGGTCAGGCAAAGTTGAAAAACCGGGGGTCTGCTAAGAAGAAGCAATCCTTATTTGTGGGTATTACCTCTGATAGTTTGTGGTCTGACATTCAAGAATTTGCAAAACTCAAATACCAGGTATCACTAATTTGGTAGAAATTTCTCAGTGGCTTGTATAGATCTCTGATGTTGGACTGAACTAGTTACGTTGGCCTCTATCTGTTTCCTGTTCTGACAGTTTGAGTTGCCTGAGGATGCAAGATTGTGTGCAAAGAAAATTCCAGTTATACGTAACCTTTGCCAAAAGGTACCTTCGTTTAGGACCCTTGGAATGTATTATGAGATACAAAGTGATCTTGGGCTCCAGACATACTGCAGATTGTTTACGTTTGTGAAAGGATCTTAAGGATGTAATATGTGGTTTCTGGTGTACTTTCGATTTCTTTTATCTGTTGCATTATCACTAAGGTTTTTCCGTGGACAAGATATGTTCTGGTTATCATTTGAAAGTAGCATACTGTTTTTCTGAATATTCTTTTGTTGCTAATTGGGCCGCTTTGATAATTATTTTTAATGTTAGAGGCATTCACTTATGATTGCAATTCTTCACTTCACACCCTTTTGCATTTTGGAATTTTATCTCTATCAAATTATTGCTCCCTTTCAATCAATTTGTGATTAAGTAAACACGTGCGGTTTGCTTTTACATTTTAGAAGTGGAAGTGTAAAGTTCAGTTCACAAATGGTAAAACCACCAAGATATTAAACTTATGTTCAGGATTAATGGTGACAAATGGTTCATATTGGTGAACATTTCAATGACCCGAAAAGAAGGAAGATGTATGTCAATTAGGCTCTCAGGTCGAATACAATTATCTGGGGTGTAATTATGTCAAGATACTATTTGGTGCTTTTTTGTTGATTGCAAAACTTGGATAATTATAAGGCAGACAATTTCGGATAAAACAGGGCTATGAGCTAGGAAAGCTGCACACATTCATGTTTTTCAGTTTTTAAGCATGTATGTCGATAAATGTTTTTGGTCATTGGTTCTTCTCAGTGACTTTAAGATGTGTTCCTTAGTTGTTACACCGAAGATGTCAAATGTGTATATTTTTCTGTGGATGGTCACTTGGTTGTTCATGATGCATGTCAAGGGTTATCTTTGAGTTTTCTCTAGTGATTTGCACTTCCTCTTGACTTAGGCAGGTTATTCATTTAGTATGGAGTGTTAATTTGTGTGGCCTTCCAATTTTTTTCATTGTCATGTTGTGCTTCTTTCAAAATTTGGTTTTTGTTTGGCTCTCTGGAAAAAATGTTCAATCTATTACTTATTTTGGAAATGCAAGTGTGTATTTTTTTACTAAAAAATTAAGTTACCTTAACAGGTTGGTGTAACAATTTCTGCCCGTAGATATGATCTTGATGCTGTGGCTCCTTTTCAAATGTTGGATATTTTGAATCTCCAGCCAGTTGTTAAGCATGCAATTCCTATCAGTTCAGAAGCCAAGGATCTTGTGGAGACTGGAAAGGTTCAACTGGCTGAGGTATGGGCTGTTTGCACCTGTCATGAATCAAAATCTGAACGTGTTTCTTTTTCACCACGTGCATGAGAATGTTTAAATCTCAGATAAATTACTTTTCACGGTTTGAAATTAAAATTTACAGACAAACTCCCAAGTATTTTACCCCTTTTATCTCTTAAAAGGATTGCTATCAGTAGTTGAAATTGGCAATTAACAATTGGAATATTAGGTTAGATCCTCGAATTTCAATCATCTTATTATGCGAAGTTTAGTAGCAACCTTTAGTAATCTGAAATCATATTTTATATCTTCGTTGATCTATTTTCAAGAATGGCGTTTAAAATTTAAAAGTTTGACTTGTTTTTCTTGGACTTCTACGCTCAAAATTTTAATTTACCTATGGTACAATGTTTCTAAATTGGTAGTAGTCCAATAATTTTAACCTTTGTAAGGTATGTTTTGTTAAAGCTTTGCATCTTATGTCAGGGAATGCTTAGTGAGGCATACACGTTGTTTTCCGAAGCATTCACTATATTGCAGCAGGTACGTTTCTTCTAGTTGCTTATGTTGTGCTGCCTGTTCGATCAGCTTGGCAAGTTCTCTCACTGCCATCTGCTGTCAAACTGCAGGTGACTGGTCCAATGCATAGGGAGGTTGCCAATTGTTGTCGGTAATCACTATGGCAGTTTGGATGATATTATGCTATTTTGACTCCATATGTAGAACTGATAGCACTGGGTTTTCAGTCTGGTGTCTTTCAAACTGATTAGTATTTCTTAAGCTATCTATTTGTGGATGGCCAAAATTTTCCCTTCTTTTTGGGTGCTTTTACTGAGCATTTTTATTACATAGGTGTGGCTGTGTTGCATTACAAATTTTGCCACCAAGTTGTAGTTGTATCTTTAAGAAGTTCACCTTGCAAAATTTAAGGCATCTGTGCTATGCATCAAAAGTTAATTTATCTTATCACTTCAATACTAATTTGTGTGTGTGTGTGTGTGTGTTTTTCCCCCTCCCCTCCAAGCTACCTAGCAATGGTACTGTATCATGCTGGAGACATGGCTGGTGCAATAATGCAACAACACAAGGAACTTATCATAAATGAACGCTGCCTTGGGCTAGACCACCCTGACACTGCTCACAGGCAAAATTCCTTTTCATTTGCTGCTATATGTTTTCTGCTTCATGTAGCCCTAGGGTGCAATCAAGTGCCCTTGGGCCAAAGTACCTACAGGAATGAACTCCAGAATCTCCTAATGTCAGCTGGCTCATATATGTGGAGACAGGATATCTGCCGCATATATGCTCTGAAATAATGTAGACTTCATTCCTCAAAACCAAAGAATTTGAGCAATATACTTTAGGGATTTAGATCAGCTAAAAAAACTGCTGGAGTTGCTTGGGCTGAGGACAAAGTAGAGTTGAGTTATTAGACAAAGGACCTGTGAAGTACCTAAATTGTTTTGACTCATTTGTAGCTGCTGTTTGTTGCCTTGTCTAGAAATTTCTAGTTCCAGATTCCCCCTCTTCAGCGTATATGAAGGATACATAACAAACTTATCTTTGAAGATGGAGTCCTTGACAAAAAGAGGAGGAAAGAAGGGTTTTTTTTGGGGGGGGGGAGGGGGGTTGATGATTGCTATCTGCTTGTGAATAGAGCAATACATTTGCTAGATTAGCATGATTTTGTAACTAGGCGTGAGATCAGGAGGTGTAGTGTTTGTTTTGAAGAGTATGACAAACCTCCAGTGTCCAACACATCCTTAATTTGTCACTATGGTCATTTGGTGGTTTCGCCTTTTGCACTGGAAAATACTCTCTTTTCTGATTGTTTCCTTGTTTAACTCTGCTGCAGTTATGGGAATATGGCCCTTTTCTACCATGGCCTTAACCAAACACAACTTGCACTCTGGCATATGTCTCGAGCTCTACTTTTACTCAGTTTATCTTCTGGCCCTGATCACCCTGATGTTGCTGCAACTTTTATAAACGTTGCAATGATGTACCAAGATATCGGGAAGATGAACACAGCTCTTCGTTATTTGCAAGAAGCCTTGAAGAAGAATGAAAGGCTTTTAGGGGAAGAACATATTCAAACTGCTGTTTGTTACCATGCTCTGGCAATTGCATTCAACTGCATGGGTGCATTCAAGCTTTCCCACCAGGCATGTGCCGAAGCAGGATTACTTTTTGTTTTGTGAATGGCAGTGGATTATGAATTCTCATACTGACTACTGCTATTCCATATGCAGCATGAAAAGAAGACGTATGATATACTTGTCAAACAACTCGGAGAGGAAGATTCAAGGACACGGGATTCTCAAAACTGGATGAAAACATTTAAGATGCGTGAGTTGCAGGTATTGTATCTAGTTAATTATGTGCCTCGAATCTTCATGGTTCTCCTCCATATTTTCTTTGGGATGTTACCTTTGTTGCATCCTTGATGTTTGGACTGGTGGTTTTGATCCTATGTAATTAGATGAATGCTCAAAAGCAAAAAGGTCAAGCTTTGAATGCAGCTTCTGCCCAACAAGCTATGGACATTTTGAAGGTAACAATCTAGTGTTGCTCGTGTCAATCCAGCCTTCCTTCTCTTCCAATTTATATTATGTTTGTAGGATTTTTCGGCAAATTAGTGAGCAGCAGTTTGAAGGGAAACCTCTTTTTACCTGTCCATACTACCTCCGTTTCATAATATAAGTCTTTTTACACTTATGCACAAGAATTAAGAGTCCTAAATTTCACACAATTTTAAAACTAAATTTCCAAAAACACCCCTAATTAAATCTTTATTTACCTTGGTAATTGGGGAGAGTTGGGTCATAATTAGTGGAAAGAGAGAGATTGTAGGGAAGGATAGAGATAGAAAAAAAGTAATAAATGTTTATAGAATTTTGTAAAACAATCTACATTGTGAAAAAACTTTTCAAGTCCAAAACGACCTATATTGTGAAACGGAGGTAGTATTACATTCCAGTTGTCATCTTATACTTCCCATGTTGAAATTGAATATATCCGCATTTGTCTTGGTTTAGAGATTTGGTAGAGCATCACTCCTAATGAATCATTACGGGACCCACTTGAGGCAGTAGTTTCATGTTCATATCTTTTTAAGTGAAACTAGTGGAAAGAACTTGATTTACAGTGGACATTCATTAGAATAAAACATAAATTCTGGATGGAGGGAGATATGCTTTGCTGACACTCTGTGATTTCTTTAAGGTATCCTGATGGCTTGTGTAGTATTTGATTTAGGTTTTCTGGCTTGTATATTAAAAAAAGGTATACGTCTAAAGCTAAGCTGTGTATGGCAGGCCAATCCTAACCTATTACAAGCGTTTCAAACTGTTGGAAGCTCTAGTGTGGGTGCCAATAAATCACTCAATGCGGCCATCATGGGTGATGGTCTTCCTCGAGGGAGGGGAGTTGATGAAAGAGCTGCCCGAGCTGCTGCAGAAGTGCGGAAGAAAGCTGCAGCCAGAGGACTTCTAATTCGCCCACATGGTGTTCCAGTCCAGGCATTACCACCACTTACTCAGCTCCTTAACATCATAAATTCTGCTTCTGGTGCAACAAATGTTGAGGAAAATGGTGCATCTGAGAAAGAAACAAATGGTCGCACAAGTGGTGAATCAAATCCAGGGATTGCCTCAGCTGGTGAACCCAAACCAGTTCAAGATCAGACTCCAGTGGGATTAGGTGCCGGACTGAAGCAGAAAACAAAATCCAAGGGCACATCGTGAAATTTTGCTAAACATCGCTGTGCCCTGCCCATATCCTTCCTTTTTGGCTCACACAACAGATAGTGTTTTGTTGGTTTGAAGGTGATGATTCTTCAACCTCTTTTTGGAGTTATGAGGAGCTTATCCACAAACTTCTCACTCTTGGAAGTCAAGAGTGATCAAACGTGTTTATGCCATTGTATTCCATTCTTTTGAATTCTCACGCTTTCTAAGATCATCATGATGTTGAAGTAGTATATTTTTTATTAGGGAGATTTCTGAGGCAAGGTGGAAGATAAATTTTAGTCTAACAGATATAGATTTTGTGTAACAAACACCAAATCCTAGTTGTTGTGAATGCAAAACTGCATAATAAGCTGCATAAGATTTGTGCTCCTTCCTATATTATTAGTTGATTTGCTTTATAATGTCGAATATGCAGGTCAGGCAACCATATTTGGGAAGCCGTATTTCATTGTACTCATGTTTTGATCTCTCTTTTCTATTTGTTACAAGTGTGGAGTTTGTAGCTTGGGAAGTGTTTTAAACCATTTTGTGGTGCTTTTTAGCTAGGAGTGTGCATGTGGGAAATTTTGCTTCAGATGGAGCATTTAGATTCTCTCTCACATTGATTGGTTTTGTTTCCCCCATAATTTTTTGAGTATTTAATAACAAATAATATTAAGTATTTAACTAATTAAGTATATTTGATAAAAGATTTTATTATAAATTCTCAAGTGAAAAGAAATTTAAATATGAAATGGGAACACATTTAATTATTATTTTTATTTAATTTAAATTGTAATAAAATATAAAAATAAATTATAATTAATTTAATTTTTAAAATTTAATATTTAAGTATTCAAACTACAAATTTTTTTCTTTTGTTAGTTTTAGTTAATTTTTTGATCATATCAAAAGATGATACTTGAAAATTTTGAATAGTGGTAAACTATTTTGGTAAATTCTAATTATTGATAACTATTGGTTTGTTTAGTTTTTACTTTCTAATTAAAAAAAAAAAGCATAAACAATTACTCAAATTTTTTAATCATTTAGATCTTATTTTTCTGTCATTGGATTAAGAGTTAATTAATAATTTTGTTAATTTTTAAGAGATATTTAAGTAGTTTCATATTTTAATATTGAAATATTATTTTTATTATTTATTTGTATCTTTTTTTTTTTAAATCTTTTTCTTTCTTTTCTTCTTCCTCTCTTCTTATTTTTCCTTTCTTCTTTCCTTCCTTGTCGGTGCAATTCCACCAATTTAATTCCACCGGATCTCCAAGAACCAACTCGTTCTTTAATATGCTATCCACTATAAGGTTGAGACCTTCTTTCCAAAGATAGCCATCACTCTCCATCGTGAATTTTTTTGCCACCGACAAGATCTTTGGCCTCTGTTACCATCAAATTGGGGTGATTCTCGGCTAATGTCTGGGCAATGCAGAGACCACTGATTCTGGCCAGCTATGTAATTACTGCTAGTGTTTCTTCAGAGAGTTTCTGAAATTGATTTGTGTGTGAAATGCATGTTGAATGGGTTATTGGGTGTTGATGTGAAATAAAAAAATATTTTAATAATAAGTTATGTAAAATTATTAAAATATCTTTAAAACTTAATGGAATTGTCAATTGACGATGGAAATGTAACATCTGAATAGTTAGAAAGTTTAAGAAATTGTTTTTTAATTGAAGGGCAAAATATGGACAAATTAATAGTTGGAAGGTTACCAGAATAGTTTGCTATTTGAATAATAATAGGCAAATTGTTAAGTTTAGTCCTTGAATTTTTTTTTACTTTGACATGTTTGGTCTTTATTTTTTTTTAACTTTATAGGTCCTCTATTTTTTTTTTAAACTTTAATTTGGCCTTTATGTTTGATATGAGCTGTAATTTGTCTGAAAAGTCATATAGATAATTCTGCTTGTAACAATCAGAGAAGAACAAAATGAACTACTTGTAAAAATGAGAAAAGAACTAAAATGAAATTTCCATATTTCCATATGGTCATTACCATCAAGTAATTACAATAGTTTCCAAGTGCTATCTTTTAGCCATTACAAAACTTCCACCAATGATTATACTAACATATTGCTATCTTTCAACCATATAAAATCCAACCATCCATTCAAAATGCCTAACAATACGCAAGACCTAGATGTCACTAGCTTCAATCCAAAAGCTATACAAAATAAGTAGGTCACACCATAGTGTAAATCTACTCAAAATGCCTAATCTCAAACTATGGATATTTGCTTCCATTACTTCCCAACTACAGTATGATATATAACTTTTAGCCATACAAAAACCAATCATCCATCCAAAAAGGAGTAGTATACAACTTCTACAGCTGATCATAAAAACTAAATCTCAATCTTAATTCTTTGTAGTCATATTTTTCTTGCTTATCTTAAAATGTAGATATGAATCTAGATGTAGGCACTTAACTTTATTGTGGCCAACTTCTCTACATCAACTGCATTTTGTTGGTCTCCTCACCATTTTGTTCTTCTTGGAACACTATACAACATAAAATAATTCAAGTAAGTAGAAATGCAAGTCAACTAAGTAAAAGTAAAAAAATATGATCATAACATGAATTGTATCTTGGCATTTTTATTAATCTCTTCATGGGACTAATCATTTGGCCTAGCACAATTAATTGGTGGAATTTGGTTAGTTTCACTTACTGGTTCTATACAAATTGAAGATCCATGAGCACCTTGGCCTGACTAGGCTTCCACTTGAGCAGGACTTGGGTCATATTAGGCCTCTGGCTACTCAAATAGTCTAGAATAGACTTCAACAACACTGCTCGGCCCTTCTAGCCTCATTTGTCCCTCCAAGTGCAAGCACGTTTTGTTTGAGTTCTCTGGAAGCTGAACTTGGCATTTTCATTTGTTATGTCCAAGTTGCTCACATCTACCATACTTGTTTAAATTATGGACATTTGTGCTTTGAAATTTCATTATGTGGCACACTTTGGCCACTATTTTCACCATGAAGATTGATTTGTTGGGCCTAAATGGCATATTTATTTGCTTAATAGTGGCATGAGTATGAACTGAGCACTTTCTGGCATTATATCTAGGTTTTTCATATTTTCTGCATTTGTTAATACTAAACCTAGTCCTAGTAATCTTTTGAGATCCATCCTCAAGCTTCTTGTTGTCCCCAATTTCTGGCCTCCTTTTTGTCTTGAGCCTTCCAGGTAATCTTATGTTTTTTGGAAGCACAAATGGTTTTCTATTTGAAGTAGGCTAGTTGTTAAGCCCATTTGTAGGGCAAACAATTAGTTAATAAGCCCTCTTATAAGATGCAATACTATAACATTGATCCACAAAATCATCAAGGTTTTTTCTTAGTTTCGCTATGGTAGCTACAATATGTATACAAGGGATGCCTGATATGTTCTATCTTCTACACAAGCAAGTTCTCATCTCTGCATCCACTACAAATTGCTCATCATTTAACAGGCTTATTTGGAACTTAGTGTCATCGACATATGATGAAAACTAATTTGTTGAAGCCTTTTCACTGTTTCTAGTCTCTTGACAATTGTTCAGCAAATCTTTCCCTGCTATCTTGAAATCCACTTCTGTACTTTTATTACTTAACATGATGTGCACCCTTATTCTTTCTCATAACATCAGAATCGGCTTTGACCTTGCATGTAGAAGATGCCTATTGAAGAATTCACAGTGATTATTTAGCACAATATCACATTTGGTGGTTTTTCTGAAGTGAGATCTACTCCAAAATTTTGGACATCGTGTGGTTTCAAACAATTATAAGCAGCCTCATCAAAGTCATTTAGTGCATGCATTTCTATCTTAAATTTATTAAGGTATGTTGATTTGACACATTTCTATAGTTGATCCTTCAATTTGTCTCCTGGATATGATTTCTAGAAATTTTTATGCAGGTGGCGGACACAATGTCGGTGTTTAATTCCAAGCGGTAGCTGTTGAAATGCTTGAATTAATCCCAGTAGAAATAAAGGGGAATTCAAATAAGGGAATTCTTCTTTATTTACAATTAAAGGAATTCAAATCAGTTTCAGTCACTTCTTCATACTTTCTGTCTATCAGACATGAAACACCACTCTTTGGGCTTGTATATTCCAAGATCCTTTATTAGGCCTTCAATAAACCACTTCCATGATGATTTGTTTTCAGCTTTAATTATTGTATAAACGACTGAAAAAAATGCCATTATTGGCATCAACACCCACCGTTGTTAACAATATTCCTCTATATGGTCCCTTAAAAAAGTCCTGTCCAAGCCAAGAATTTTTCTACAGCCAACTTTGGATCATTTTCTGAGTGCATCAAGGCATACATATATCTTTTAGAATATATCATCTCCGATCTCTTCATTTTCTATCACGTCAATGTAAATTATTGTCTCGGGATTGCTTCTCCTAAGCTCTTCACAGTAACTCCACAATAACTTATATTAATCTTTATATTTCCCTTCAATTAATAACTTTACCTCTGGTCTTATTCTATAAACCTTCCATTGTGAAATGTCCACAATCAAATCTTTGTGTACTCTTGGAACTCATTCATCGTGACCCTATTCGCAAATCTAAACTCATCAATATATTTAGCTGCAAGGTACTTGACATTTGCTAGATTATTACTCAAGCTCCTTGAACAATCATGCTTATCTCGTAAAGTTCTTACCTGAAAGAAAGGAGTATCCTTCATCTTATGCCCATAGACTGTCCACTTATAGTTACACCTTTTACAACACGCCTTCACTCTTTTCTTTATCATTCTTCTTAAAACAAAACTTCTCTACCATGCTTGATTTCGTGATTTATTATTGCCATCTTAAGGTCTTTGTTGTTAAGTATCATGCCTACGTCAAAGACAAGATTTTCTCCATCCCTCTCATTATTAAATCTCACCTTCTTAGCCCGCTTGCTATCTAACAGCTTATCATCACTGGTGGAATCTCCATCAAAATATCTCTTGTCTGTATTCTGCATAATATGTTCCTCTGGGCCAAGTTCACCATTCTCGTTTGCATATTCCTCTTCTTTTTTATAAAAGCCTACTAGTGCATCCATGATTTTCGTGGACCTTTGATACCACTTCTCTTTCTTTTCATACTTTCTGTTTGTTCTTGGCCAATTTCCACAATTTTTATGCATGTTTAGCAATCCCAGTTATGTTCACATCACAAATCTTCTCAATATTTGCTTCCTCACTTGCCACTTGATGTTCCATATCATTAGAATTTTATACCACTTTAATCTTCTCATTCAGCCTGCTAATTTCATTCTCAATATCATCATAAGCACCTTTATATTTTTTATCAACGAACACTTCAAATAAGTCATCATCATTATCACTCAAAGGATATTCTGAATCCTCAAAGTTTTCACTCTCGGAACAAATGACATTCATGTCATCATCTGATTCTGACCTATCACTCTTACTCTTATCTTGGTAACTATTGGTTTTTAAAGGTTTACCACTGCCTTCATCTTCAAATTTTTTATTATCACTTGTCTGTATATCTAGCTAGTTATTCTCTTCCAATCTGTTAACTATAATAGGTTTAGTAAGCACCTAAACATTGATCAAGTCATCCTCTCCTTTTGTTTTAGTTTTAGTTAGTTTAACTTTTGTTTGTCCTTTCAACTCACCACTTTGCTCCTCATCATTGTTCACAGTAGAGACTGTAGAACCAATAATCTCCTATGGTAGCTCAACTTCAATCTCCGTGGCATCATCTCCTATTTGAATGAGATTTTCCATTTGTTCAAAAATTACTACTTGTACATCCATGTAGAAGTTTTCCTAATTTTAGAGTCTACATAAGTTGATGAAATAGGAAGTTCAAACTCTTCTATTCTCCTAGTAGGTGAGTCATCATTGGTTAAGATATCTCCCTCAGCTGAAGAATTTAACGTTTGTCTAAAGGCATTCAAATTGTCCACTGTAAACTAGTCCTATTTTATCTGCATTGCAATAAACCACGAATATAATTGCACCATCCATAATTTGTAAATAAAGTCTTTTCACATTAACAAATAACATAACAACATTTATGCAAACATAAACTAGGGTAGAGGGACTTACAAAATATGGTAGACTTCACAGATATAGAAATTTTCTGGGGCATTTCATAAATAAATAAGTATAATAAATGACATAGACTCCACAATCTTCCACATTTGTCTGTTGTGGAGCCTAATAAAATATTTGAACCCTAATAAGTACAATAGTATCATACCTTATATAAGGAAGGAAAAATATATATGAACTGTAAAAGTGTCATTTGCCTTGGGTATCATAAGAGGAATTTACATTACTGTATTTCTGTCCACAGAACTATATTCGTTTTAAATATGTTTAGCACAAAACTATGCACAAGAGAAAGATAATTCAAAATATCATAGCATCTAATTGCTTCATATAAATTGAATTACAGTATAACTAGTGTAACACCCCGCTACTTACGTACCCTAAAAGGGGCGAGGATATCATCCCATTCAAAGGACAATGGGTCTTTATAATGAGATAAATAGAGAACTCATCTAAAGTAATACTTCAAATAAAACTTAAACGTATCATAGCTCAAGTAAAACTTATTCATAGTCTCAAAACAAAGAATGATAGAATATTGTCTATAAGCAAAACAACTAAAATGTAAAGTACAAGATCTTGAACTCTAGGCGCAACCTTGTCAGTAGTAGTCACAACCTAAAATGTGCACAAATAATGTGAGAAATAAATTTTTCAGTAAGTCCTGTAAGTGTGAGAGTATTCATTTGAAACAATTTCGTGATATGCATTTTGAAATACTAAAATCATAATGACAATCATAACCAATAGTTTTAAACACAAGAGTGGCGTTTTCAATTTGCATTCGCAAGAAATAACTTTATTTCAAGGAAATCAACCACTTAACAATAAAGTGAACTAAGAAGCCCTACATTATAGCCCTAAGTTATGAAACCCTGCATCACGACCCTATACTATAAAACTTTGCATCATAGTACAATGGGTGATCGGTCCACCAGGTGGGAATACTCCTCCTTTTCCTAAACCCCTCTAAATTACCGGTTGTTCATTCCAAAGAAATACAATCCCACTTGAAACTGGTTGCTAGCGTGGACTGGCCTAACTCTCGACCACTATCGCCTAATAAAAAACGAGTTCACCTCCCGAAAGTGGCCACCTACCAGAAAGCTAGCTTGCTCATTCTTAGGCTAGTGCTAATAGACTACTCTTATAGAGTACTCAATGATTGTTACCTCAAGGAAACACATTAGTAGCATATAAAAATTGAAATAGTGTTAACATGGCTTATTGTACTTTGTTTAGAGAATTTTGTGTAAAAATCACGTGAGTTGCTTTAAAAGACTTTTGTTTAAAGAAGTGGCATGTGAGTTGGAGTCAAATAAGAAATCTAGCCATGCTGAATAGTTTAATACAAAACTCGTGTTTTCAATGGTAAAACGAAATACTTGACAATCTTGCAATTGCTATATTTCATAAATAGTTTTAATGCAAGAACTTATCTTGGTATAACAAATTAATTTCTTAATCCCAATAGGTAGATCCTTGCCCTTGACAACCTTTTAAGTCTAAAAGTCATAAAATAAATAAGTCACAACTTACTCCTAGTATTTTAGGAAATCATATTTCTCATATAATTAATTCCTTATTCACATACGACAAGCAAAATTTCAAATAAATCCTTGTCCATAACTTCACTACATTCCTAAGTGTCAATACTTATAATTCTTACACATATAGAAGTATATAAATTAGTAATAAAGAGTTTCTTTAAAAATTCTTAGGCTGATCCCAAATCCAGCATTTATCTCACTGTTCAAAAGAGTACAATTCATATGCAAACACCTCGAATTAACCTCAATTTTTACAGAGACATACCTAAACTCATATAGAACAGAATATAAGTGGCCTTGCATAAGAGTTTATTTGCACTCAAAAAATTATTGTTCACGATAAGATTATTCTGCCTAGAACAGACCAGTATGAAATAAAAATTCTAAAATTGTACAGTTAGCGTTTGCACATATAAAGCTACGTTTTCTTTGTTTTGACCTTTCTCAAATTCGGACTTTATCACACCGAAATAATAGCACCAAACTGACTGTATAGTAGAAACAGAGTACTCGTCCTTTTAGTTTTTTCGAAAATTACTGAATTTTTTCCCAGGGTTTTCATTCATGATATCTAACATAAAACATATTCTAAATTTGTCTAGATTACAATATCAAAATGTCCTACCATAATAAATCAATTTGTTATTTTATTTTGCCTGAAATCCTACAACTAGAATATTATCACAAAATTTTCAACTTTCAAGGATAAAGGATAAAAGTGCTTTCTTTTATAAAATCTTTTGAAACGTGGTTTCTTTTTTTTTTAATGTCTAAGCATGTTTAGATAATAATCATAAATTTTCAATCAAGGAACACAGTTACAATTTTTAAAATCTAAAACCCTAATTTTTCATCTATAATGGCAGCAACAAGAAAATCAAGGAAAAGAAATGACTTTGGTTATTACACCTTATTACGTCTAATTCAAACAACATTAAAGGGAAGAGTAGGTGTCTCCTACCTTTCATTACCACTAAGAACATCAAGAAATCAATCCAAAAATAGTGCTCTAAAGTTGTGATTTTGTTCAGAAATTCTCCGTAAGGAAAAAAAAAAAAAAACTTTGGCAAAAAGGGGGGGGATTTCGTGTACTGTGGGGAGAGAAAGTGTAGGATGGCTACTAGAGACTTTTAGAGTTCAAAAATCTAATTTAGATAGGATTTTATATTAGGTTTAGGAAATAGAAGAAAAAGAAGAAGAATTAAGGAAAATCTTATTTTTCTCTAGGTTTTAACTAATAAAAAACTTCCTTTACTTAATTAGTCATAATCCTAGAGGGTTTGAAGAGTTAAGTGGCGGCACAAAGGAGTGGAAATAGGAAAAGAATATTCTTCAATTTTTTTCCTTAAGAATTAAAGGATTAGAAATAATAAATCCCTTTCAAGTTAATTTCTCAACTATACAAGAATTGGGTTTTCCCTCATTTCCTACCCTTAAGTGGTAGCTACCAGGTTTGTAGAAGCCTAATGATTCTCTCAAAATATTCTCCTAACTAGAATAAATATTTTAATTAAATAAATTCAATTTCTCTCCAAATAAAAAAAAAAAAAAATTCTTACTAGTATAATAGTTAAATATTTTCTAAAATTAATACATAAGAAAATAAATAAAATAAATATATAATGAGTATTTAATAAATATATAGAAAATACACAAATATATTATAGATATATATACATTATGTGATTATTTAATAACTAGAAAATAGTTACCTAAATTATTTTAATTAACCGTTATCCAATAATTGAGCCAACAATTTAGAATTAGCTATATTTTCTTTTAGACGCGCACGCACACAACACAACACACACACACACACACACACACACACACACATATTTCTTTCCCCAATTTATAATTTTATATTAGAATATTCTATCCATCGTTATTTTATATAGCAATTTCTCAAACATTTCAAAGCACAACAATTCTTTCACAATCATACTCAAACAAATTCATTCATTTAATGTCAAATATGTCTATATACAAAAATACTCATACTATATGGTCCATATATTCCCCTATTTCTAGGGGCATTTAGGATGGAATATCACATCCTTTCATTCTTAAGAGAATTTCACCCCCGAAATTCCTACTATGCCATACCTCAAAGTATTTCTGGATATTTTCGCCTCACCCATTCCTTAATCTCCCAAGTAGCATCTTGTGTACCATGATGATCCCACAAAACCTTTTCTATAGGAATCTACTTATTTTGAAGTGTCTTAATGCTTTTGTCTAAAATCTTAGGCTTCTCGACATAATGCAGATTAGGTTGCAGAATCAATGGTTCCTTATTAAGTACATGCTCCAGATTGGGATAATATTTCTTCAATTACGATACATGGAACACACATGTATGTTAGTTAAACCTTTCGGTAAATCCAAGTGATATGCCACCGGTCTCAATTTTCCTCTTCTCAGATACTTCAGAATTCCTCTACTAGGAGTCAACTTAAAAAACGTCTGATCTCCTACTTGGAATTCTAATTCTTTCATTCTTTTGTTGGCATAACTCTTTTGACGACTTTGCGCTGCCTTCAACCTTTCCCTTATCGCCTCCACCTTAATTGCTATCCCTTGTATACCCACCTCTCCAACTTTATTAATCTGTCCATCTTCTATCTATCCCTAGTACAATGGCACTTGGCATTTTCTTTCATTCAACGTCTTGTATGGTGCTATTCCTATTGACGTCTGGTAACTATTGTTATAGGCTAGCTTAGCATAGGGCACACGGTCAATCCATTTGTCACCAAAGTCTATAATGCATGCCCTCAACATATCCTCCAAAATCTAAGTAACCCTTTATGATTTTCCATTTGTTTGAGGATGAGCCGTTTTACTAAACTTTAGCTTCGATCCTATAAATTCTTGGAATTTCTCCCAAAATCTTGAAGTAATCCTCTGAACTCGATCTAACATAATAATTGAACGTACCCCGTGCAATCTTACTATCTCTCGCACGTAAGTCTAAGTCAGCTTGTCCAAAGAATCCCTCACATTTACCAGTATAAAGTGGGTTGTTTTAGTCAGCCTGTCCATCACTACCCATATTATATCCTTTTGACCTCTCGTTATAGGGAGTTAAGTGATAAAATCCATTGTTACCTCTTCCAATTTCTATTTGGGAATTGGTAGATATTATAATATTTCAGCTAATTGCTTGTGTTCGGTTTTGACTTTCTGACAAGTTAGACAGGTTGAAATATACCTCACCACATCCTTCTTCATTCATGGCCACCAAAAATCTCCCTTCAAATCTTAGTATATTTTTACTTCCCCGGGATGAATTGCATATTTATTCTTACGAGCTTCTTCCAAAATCTTCTTCTTCAATGCTAATTCTTTATGTACACACATGCGATCACAGAAGTATAACACTCCCGTTTTGTTAACCCAAAAATATTTTCCTCTTCTACTCACCTCTCTTCTTTAAATTTTTGAAATTCCGCATTATTCTGCTGAGCCTTGATTATCTCATATTTCAAATTCAGTATCAATCTTAAATTACTTGCACAAATATTGACTTCTTTCACCTCTATCTCTTGGGGTAACACTTCCTCTACAGCTTTTACCTTATGTGCCCTCAATCTATCAATCTTCACTTTTCGACTTAAAGTATCGGCTACCACGTTTGCCTTTTCGGGGTGGTAATTGATTGGACACTTGTACTCTTCTAAAAACTCCATCCACCTTCGTTGCCTAAAGTTCAGGTCCTTCTGTATAAAGACGTACTTTAAGCATATGGTCAGTGAAGATTTCATATTCTGCCCTATATAAAAAGTGTCTCCATTTCTTTAGGGAGAATACTATAGTGGCTAACTCCAGGTCATGCGTTTGGTAGTTAACCTCATGCTGTTTCAGCTTTCTCGATGCATATGCTATGACCTTTCTTTCTTGCATCAATACTGCTCCTAACCCTTCTTTGGATGCATCAGTGTAAAGAACATAGGGTTTACTTTCCTCCGGTAAGCTTAGCACAGGTGTTGTCATCAATCTTCTCTTGAGTTCTTGAAAACTCGTTTCACACTTCTCATTATAGATAAATAGCACATCCTTCCTCAACAGCAAAGTCATCGGGGAGGCCAATGTAGAGAACCCTTTGATGAAATGGTGGTAGTAACCTGCTAATCCCAAGAAACTCTTACTCTCAGTCACCATCTCGGGTTGCTTCTAATTTGAGACTGCCTCCACTTTAGTTGGGTCTACCTTGATGCCATCCTTTAACACTACATATCTGAGGAACGATACTGAGTCTAGCCAAAACTCACACTTGCTCAACTTGGCATACGACTTATGCTCCCTTAATATCTCCAATACTAGTTTCAAATGTTCTCAATATTCTTCTAGGCTTTTCAAATAAATTAATATGTCATCTATGAATACTACAACAAATTTTTCTAGAAAGGATTGAAATACCCAATGCATCATGAATACAACTGGTGTGTTTGTTGCTTCAAATGGTATCACTACAAATTCGTAGTATTTGTATCTTATGCTAAAGGTTGTTTTCGAGATGTCCTCCCCCTTAATTTGCACTTGGTAGTACTATTGCCAGAGATCCATCTTAAAGTAATAACAAGAACCTTGCAACTGATAAGCAACTCATCAATTAATAGCAACAGATACTTATTCTTGATTTTCAAATTGTTTACTCCTCGATAATCGATATACAGCTTTAGCGTCCTATCCTTCTTCTCTACAAATAACACCGGAACTCCTATAAAGATGTACTCGGCCTAATGTACCCCTATTTCACTAACTTCTCCAACTGCTCCTTAAGGTCCTTTAACTCCGTTGGTGCCATTCGGTAAGGAGTTCGTGCAACTAGTTCAGCCCGTTACCAAATCAATAGTAAACTCAACCTCCCATGCTGAAAGAAAGGAAGTAAGTTCTGCAGAAAATACTTCAAGAAACTTCTTTACTACTTCTGTTTTCTAAAAAATGCACTGGTCTTTTGACTTGTTGATCACGTAAGTCAAGTAACTTGTACATTCTTTCTTAAGCAATTTCCAAGCCTTCATTCTTGTTATCATGAACTTCAACTCTTTCACTCACTTTCTATTAAACTCCAACATATCACAACCTGATTTGACAAACTAGACCGTCTTGTTCTTGCAATCCACGCGAGCCCCATACTTTGCTGACCAATTCATCCCCAATATTAAGTTATAATCTTCTATGGATAATACAATAAGATATGCTTTTAAGTTTTCTTTCCTCACCTTTGCATTACAGTCATGCACACATTTTCCCACTTCCATCAATTTTCCTAAAAGAGTGCTCACTAACAAGGTGTAGGACATTTCTAACCTATCCCACCCCAAATGACATGCGTTACTTTAATTTATGTACGAATACGTTGAATCGGGGTCTATTAAAATGCAAACAGATTAACCTTGGATAATGAACGTACCTTCTATTATAGCAGCTTCATCTCTAACCTTCTCTTGATTCATGGAAAATACCTTTGCTTTTGCCTGTGGTTTCTGTCCCCTTCTTCCCGGTGCTTCAGTTGCTATTCCCCTATTCCCACCAACGGGTGGGGCTGCTGGTTGCCCAATCCTTAATAGCTTTAGGTAAGTATTCCTTAGGTGGGAAGTATCCCCACAATTATAGCACCTTCTTGCATTTCCATTAGCAATCCTTTTTCATATGGCCCTATTTTCCACAGAAGCGACAAGTCGGTAGGTTTGGGGCAGGTCCTACTGGAAGAGTTCGGGTTTATTTTCCCTAATTTCCAAAATGCTGTCCTGCTGGCTTCTTGATTGGCTAACGGGGGCTTACCTCATTGGCTACTTTGGTCTAAAGGTTATCCGATTTTTGTCTTCATTCTCTAAGCAAGTGGCTACATCAATGGCCATAGTATAAGTCATTGGAGGAAAGGGTGTCACTACCCATCTCAGTTACTGTCTCAATTCCTTGACGAACTTTCGGGTCCTGTTCTACTCATTATTTCTTAACCTCTTACAGTATTTGGATAGTTGATTAAACCTGGCTGCATATTAAGTTACTGTCATGCCTCCTTGCCTTTGGGTTCTAGAACTCATCCCCCGCTTCTCTATTATCCATTGAGGAATGTAATTAGCTTGGAAAACTTCCACAAAGTTGTCCTACATCCAATCTTGATCAAGGCTTTCCCAATCCTTCTAGATACGTTGCCACCAGTCAAGGGCTGGGCCTCTTAGCCTGAAGGTTGCAAATTTCACCATGTGTCTCTGGGTGTAATTCAAGGTAGAGAAAATGTCCTCCATCTACTTCACCCACTGTTCAGTCTTCTGATCCTGCTCAGCCTCACCATGGAAAATAGGGGGCTAAAATTTGAGGAAGCACTCCAGGGTTTCGTCATTTTCTTTAGGTGTCTTTTTCTTTGCCAGAGTTTGAAGAATCTCCGTCACCTTAAAGAAAGCCTGCCTAAGGTTTACCTCTACAGGTCCCTCAGTTGCCACATCTTGCTCCTGTTCATAACCTTCTCCTACTTTAGGTATGGAATGCTGCATAGATCCGAACTTTGGGGTTGACAAAGCAATCTCTCGGGTGGTTTTGCTGGGGACCGTAGTTTTTCACCTTAGTGCCATCTTTAACCATACATGGTCACTTGGTATAAGTATGTATATAATATGTATAATCAAATTATGCACATTCCGTAGTAGGAGAATCCAAACTTAACTTGTGCAAAGTAATAAACCTAGTAATTTTGAGAGTTGGTAGTTATTTGAAAAGAAATAAATTCGTTGTTGATCCAAACTGCATAATTTTAACAAAAGGAAAAAAAAAAGGCATGCATAGCATCCTTATTTTACATAATAAAAGTTTCTAAAATGGTACATGGCGTAATATAATTTTCCCTCAGTTCCGAATAAGTAAATAAATGAATAAACACATAAACAAATAAATAAACTCTTCAAATTTGATTAGACTTAACTTTTATAAAAAAGAAATAGATATCATATATGATATCATTATTTTAACCAATTAAACACTTGTAAATAAAGAGATTCAACTTTGAAAGAACCAAGGAAACTAGTAAATAATGAACTTCTATTTTTCGTCACTAAAGCTAGCAGAGACGGGTTCCTCTAGCCAATCCCCAGTGTTCTTAGAACCCTCCACCCCCCCCCTTTCCATCCACAAATCTTAAGGTCCAAAACTCCTTGGTGACCTTACAGGAATTCCCTATAGCTCCAATAGGTCTCTTAGAACTCTCAGCCACTATAAGTCCTGCTCTCAGTCTTGCTCACCTAACTCGCTCACGTCATTGAACCATGATCTCTTCTAACTTGCTTCTGGGTGTCTCAAACTCTAGTTCCCTTAGGTTATCACTATCTGGGGTCAAATCCTCTTCCTGCACAGGTGAGTTAGGTTCTCTCTCATCTACTTCCTTCTCTTCTTTCTTATTCTCCCACTCAGATAACTCTGGTTCAGAATCAGGCTCCGAATCAAATGGTGGAGGGGGAATAGGTTGTGGTGGTGCTGTGGGTCCACACAAGAAAGGCTAGTCTCTAACAACTATTGAGGATTTTCTAGCATCCTAGTCACAAGTAACAACTAGATTAGTATAGGATTTAAATGCTTAAATGAATAATTTTATCAAACATATATATATATATATATATATATATATATATATATATATATATATTGTCTAAACCTAGACTTTGATACTACTTGTAACATCTTGTTACAAACGTACCTCAAAAGGAACAGAGATGTCGCCCTGTCCAAATGATAAGGGGTCTTTATAATGAGTTAAATAAATAACTCATCCAAAGTAATACTTCAAATAAAACTTAAACATATCACAATTTAAGTAAAACTTATACAAAGTCTCAAAACAAAGAATGATAGAACATTGTCTCTAAACAAAACAACTAAAATGTAAAGTATAAGATCTTGAATTCTAGCCCGACCTTGTCAGTACTGCTCACGACCTGAAAACATGCACAAATAATGTGATAAATAAATTTTTCAGTAAATCCTTTGTGCGTGAGAGTGTTCATTTAAAATAATTTCGTGAAATACATTTTGAAATACCAAAAGTACAATTGCAATCATAACCAACAATTTTAAATACAATAGTGACATTTTCAACTTGTATTCTCAATAAATAACTTTATTTCAAGTAAATCAACCACTCAACAATCAAGTGAACTATGAAATCCTGCATTATAGTTCAGAGTCATAAAACCCTATATCATAGTACAGTAGGTGATCGGTGAAGAATCGCGGGAAAATTAATTAAATAGTGGAAGACAACAAATTAAATTTTTTTTCGAGCTAAAATATAGGAATATTTACATCTTGGGTGATTAACTTTAATAATTGGAGTCAAATTTAGGTTCGACTTGTTGAACAAGAACGTCTACTTATTCCGTGGGAACACCAGCTAACCGTCGGCTCCTTCGCATTAAACACTTACTATGTTTGCTAACTCTTGACCTTCCAAAGTATTCTCTAACCACTATGGACCTTTATCAGTGAAAGTAGAATTAGGGTAAAGAAAAATTGGAACAAAACAGAAGAGCAAAACCAGTTAAAGAAAACGAAGGAAAAACAAAAGAAAACGGCTTCTTCTGTTTTATCTAAGGAAAAATACCGAAAGCTTTTTTCTTGTAAAAAATTCGGTCAACCATCACCAAGGCACATGAGATGCCTATCTATCAATTTAGCTTTCCTTTTCCTTTTTCAAAACCAACAGCTACTATTTCCTTTAATTTCCTTTTTTTTTTCTTTGCACATGGCAACTTCATCAAACCTTGATGGGCCATGTAATATTAATTAGTCAATGACTAATTAAATAGTTCTCTTATTAATTAATTAATTTATTTGGGCTCAATATAAAATTATTTAAGATAATTAATTAATTAAATTAATTCTTTTATTAATTAATTAAACTACTTGGATCTAATATAAAATTATCTAAGATAATTAATTAATAATTTAATTAATTAAATTAGCCTAATTAATTATTCTAATCCAAATAAATAATTAATTGGACTTCTAGAATAATTCTTTCAATAATAAATTCACACAATAAGCCCACGTAGTAAATAAATTTACTAAGGTTATTTGAGCTACTTTGGGAACCAAAAGACATTACTTTTTATTACAAAAATGGCCAAAATACCCCTGTTAATAAATAGTGATTTTTTAATCATTTTAAATATTCATTTATCATCATATAGAAATATTGACCCCGAGAATAATATTGTATGAGCAATGTCTCCGACCTAAAGATGTAATGACGAAAATATCCCTCTACGTAACATCCGTCATTGAGATAGGAAAAATGCACTAATACCATTCTCAATGACATCTACCATCATTTGATAATTAGTCTGATAATCCATGACTTCCAGTATGTATCCACTTATCACAGGGAGCTACCCAAAAGTGTACATACTTAGTCATGTTTCTTAAGGCCCTAGATTATTAAATTATCCCGAACAATCACAAGGGGATAATTTCTTCAAGTAATGAAGTATAAAAATTCTATTATATAAGTTTGTTTTAATTAACTAGAGTCATACACCCAACGTACAAAGTTATTAGCCTTGCGATAAGACCTCACCCAATATACATCAAAATATACAAGTCCAGCTTCACCAGGCCACCAACTTACACTTAAGTCCTAGGGTACTTGTCCACGCAATATCTGCAATAAATCAATCTTTATTTATTTTAGTACTTTAATAAAGATTATTTTCATTTGGTCCAATTCTATTTATCCCAAATACGCTTATACTATTAGTGTGAGTGAACTAGTCACCAGTTAAGGGTAAATTATTCCCCACTTAGAAGCTATAGCGTAATGATTTAAACCTTGATAAAGTGCCCAACTTCATCAATCGATCAAGAATAATTTTTTACTTATGTGTTAATAGCTCATAATCTACACCTTACTGTGAAAGTACGATCCAATAATGTAGATTGCTTACTAATATATTTAAACCTTCAATGTGCGAATATATGTAAACAAACAATCATAAATGAAATACTTTTATTAATTTTCAAAATATAGAAATACATAGACTATTTTGGATATACATTTTAACAATCTCCCACTTGTACTAAATGGATTATGATACTCCACAAGCACCTATCCCTATGACGTCTAAGTGTCTTTTGAACACCTTCTCCGTCAAAGGCTTGGTAAAGAGGTCCGCCAGATTATTTGCTGAGGAAATTTAACAAACCACTATCTCCTATTTCTGGATGAACTCCCGGATCAAGTGATACTTCCTTTCAATGTGCTTGCCATTCTTATGGTTTCTTTTCTCCTTATATTGTGACACAGTTCCAAAATTGTTACAATATATTGTTATGGGCCTGTTCAAGTGTAGCACAACTCCAAGTTTTGTAAGGAATTTCCAGAGCTAAACCGCTTCTTTAGAAGCTTCTGAAGCTGCCACATATTCAACTTCCATGGTGAATCAACAATATAAGATTGCTTAACACTCCTCCATGAAATAACCCCTCTAGATAAAGTGAAGACATATCCACTAATGAATTTTCTTTCATCTTTATCTGCCTGGAAGTCAAGTCCTTATAACTGGTAAGAATTAAGTCATCGGCTCTGTAAATTAGCATAAAATCCCTTGTTCCTTTTAGGTATTTGAGTATATGCTTTATAACTTGCCAATATTCTTCCTCAAGATTTGACTGATATTTGCTAACCATGCCTACTACAAAGCAAATATCCGACCTAGTATAAAGCATGGCATACATGAAACTTTCTACTGTCGAGGCATAAAAAATCTTACTCATCCTTTCATTTTCTTCCTATGTCATAGGACACTATTTGGAAGATAAGGTCAACCCGTGCCTAAAGGGTATGATTGCCCCTTTGCACTGATCTATATTAAACCTAGCTAATATCTTGTTAATATAAGCTGATTGGAATAAGCCTAACATTTTTTGCTTCCTATCTCCAAGAAGCTTAATACCAAGAATGTAGTTAGATTCTCCCATATCCTTAATGCTAAATTGACTTGATAGCCAAATCTTTATAGATGATAATGTCCCTACATCATTTTCAATGAGTAGAATGTCATCTACATAAAGTATTATAAAGGACACATTGTTCCTATATGACTTTCTATATACACATGGTTCATCCACATTTTGTATAAAACCATAAGACTTTACAGTCTTATCAAAATACATGTTCCATGCTCGTAATGTTTGCTTAAGTCCATAAATGGACTTCTTAAACTTGCAAACCATATGTTCTTAGTCTTTCATAATAAAGCCTTCAAGTTGAGACATATAGATGTCTTTGCTCAGATAACCATTATGAAAAGCTATCTTGACATCCATTTATCATATCTCATAATCATAATGATATGCGATGGCTAAGAGAATGCGTATAGACTTAAGCATGGTAATAGATAAAAAAGTATCCTCATAATTAATCCCTTCTTTCTGAGTATAACCTTTTGCAAGCAACCTTACTTTAAAAGTTTTCACCTTTCCATCCGCACCTCTCTTTCTCTTGTATACCTACTTGCACCCTATAGGTTTAATCCCTTCAGGTGTATTAACAAGATCCTAAACTTGATTGAGGTACATAGACTCAATCTCATAATCTATTGTAGTTTACCATTTGTTCGCATCAACATCAACAATAGCCTCATCGTATCTAGTAGGATCTTATTCCTAATGGTCGGAGACTACCTCAAAGGCTACTCCAATCCATCTTTCTGGAACTGTAGATATCTTCCCACTACGATGTGGCTCAATTTGTATAGGAATATTTGGCTAAGTCTCTTTTGGTTCCTCAATTGGGGTACTTGAAGTTGAAGTGTCAATCAGTTATCTTTTAATTCCACATTACTCGAAACTTTAGTGGATACACTTTGTTCATCTTCCAAGTACCTAGCATGAGTACTAATAAGTACTTTTTGCTCTTGAGGATGATAAAAGTATTCACTCATTCTTCCTTTTGGATACCCTATAAAGTAGCATAACTCTGATCTTGGATCCAGCTTACTTTCTGTAGTCAGTACGTAAGTGGACAACCCCATACCCTGAAATGATTCATACTAGGCTTTCGTGCATTCCACATCTCATAGAGTGTCTTAGGTACTGATTTAGAAGACACCAAGTTTAGAATATATACTGCTGTTTCTAGAGCATATCCCCAAAAAGAAATAGGAAGAGTTACATGACTTATCATGCTTTTGACCATTTCCATCAACGTTTTTTTCTCTCAGCTCATTTATTCTGTTAGGGAGTCTCGGGTGCAGTTAGCTAGACACTATATCCTGATGTGCCAAGTAGTCCTTAAATTCACCAAGGAGATATTCTCTACCACGATCTGATCTTAGCTTTTTAATTAGTTTACCTGTTTGACACTCTACCTCAGCCTTAAACTCCTTGAATATATCAATAGAATCAAACTTGTGCCTTATCAAGTAAATATAACTAAAACGTGAGTGATCATCTATGAACGTGATAAAGTAATTATAACCTCCTCTAACCGGTGAAGACATAGGATCACAAGCATCAGTATGAACTAATTCTAATATTTCCTTGACCCTTCCGCCTTTTGAGTAAAGGACTTCTTGGTCATTTTACTCTTAAGACAAGATTCACACTGAGATCATTCATCTAATTCAAATGAGTCCACAAACCCATTTTGGATTGACTGTGAATCCGATTAGGATTTATATATCCTAATCTCAAGTGTTATAAATAAGAGTTATTTGATGTGGTATTTCTCTTCTTATTTTTAGGTTCCATCTGAGTATTATTTATTTAACAATTAATAGGATTAATATAGAAAAGATTCCCATACATGTTTCCAGAACAAATAGTATTTCCATTTCTACTAATTGAAATATCATAATGGAAAGAAACAGAATATCATTGATTAATCAATTTTGAAATTGAAATCAAATTCTATTTAAAACTAGAAACATATAAAATATCCTTTAAAATTAAAATCCTATTACAACAAAATAAAAGCTCCAAGTCTCCTATTACTTCGGCCCATACTTGTACTCCATTACCCACTCTAAGCTCGTGTTCTCTTTTACTGGGTCACCTTATCTTGTTGAACTCCTGCAAAAAGTTACAGATATGGTCAGTGGCTCTAGAATTAACTATCCAATTGGATGATGATCCAACTATTAAAATAGACTCTAAATAAAGAGTAATACCTGAGGAGGATTTGGCCAAAAAGTCCAGATAATCCTTTTGAAGTGCTCTTTCTTGCCACACTTAAAACACTTGCCCTTGAGTTTGGTGTTGGGCTTAGATGGATCGGACTTGGATGCCTTGGGCTGGGTCCCTGCATGATTTTGGGCCTTCTTCTTCTTGAACTTCTTGGGCTGGGCCCTAGTCTTAGAAGATGATCTAGAATGAGTAATCAAAACCTCTGACACAAGCTTCATGATTTTCTCAACAGCCTGGAATTCTTTCATCAACTCAGTTAAAGACATATTCAACTTGTTTATACTATAATTTAGCTTGAACTGAGAATACGAATATGACAAAGTCTTAAGAACCATGTTAATTTGGCTCTCAGCATCAATCGTTGCCCCTAGGACTTCGGCTTCCTCAAAGTGAGCAATCATCTTGACCATATACTCGCGAACCAATGCCCCATCAGCCATTCTAGTATTCATGATTGTTCTAAGAGCTTCCTAAATTGCCGGTCGGCTCGTGTTAGCAAACATGATGCGCAACGAAACATCGATGTCGTACGCAGTAGGCATGATCTCATACTTAAACTGGAGAACATTGGACATGGAAGCTAACATATAGTATCAAGCCATTTCATCAGCTTTCCTCCATGTCTTATCCACCTCATGATCTTGGTCCGTGGAATCTTCTCCAATTTTAGGATAGCGGTCGGTCAAAATATACTTGTACTCCTCTGCAGTGAGTATTATGTTCAGATTCCTTTTCCAATCCATATAATTTGGTCCAGTTAACTTATTCTTCTTGAGAATAATGGATAAAGAACTGAAACCAGACATTTCTGTTGATTGGAAAAAAAATTTCATTCAGAAAAATATTTGTTTTAAAAAAAATATGTATAAAAATGCACATTTAAAACATCATATTATTTCTATGATATGGTTAACCTATTAAAAATATTCTAAAAAAATTTGAATAATTTGGCTTTTAGAAAATTTGACAGAGTTTCGTAGGAAGGTTAACAATATTCTAAGTTAAGTGTATAACCATCACAAATTATACTTCCTAGGACTTCGGCTTCCTTGAAGTGAGCAATCATCTTGAGCATATGCTCGTGAACCGATGCCCTCTTAGCCATCCTAGTGTTCATGATTGTTCTAAGAGTTTCCTGCTTTGCGGGCCGGCTCTTGTTAGCAAACATGGTGCTAACGAAACATCGATATCGTACGCAGTAGGCATGTTCTTGTGCTTAGACTGGAGAACATTGGATATGGAAGCTAACATATAGTATTAAGCCATTTCATCAGCTTTCCTCCATGCCTTCTCCGCCTCACGATCTTGGTCCATGGAATCTTCTCCAATTTCAGGACAAGGGTCGGTCAAAACATACTTGTACTCCTCCGTAGTGAGTACTATGTTCAGATTCATTTTCCAATCCATATAATTTGGTCCAATTAACCTATTCTTCTTGAGAATAATGGACAAAGAATTGAAACTAGACATTTCTGAAGATTGGAAAAAAAATTTCATTCAGAAAAATGTTTATTTTAAAAAAATATATAAAAATTCACATTTAAAACATCATATTATTTCTATTATATGGTTAACCTATTAAAACCATTCTAAAAAAATTTGAATAATTTGGCTCTTAGAAAAATTGACAGAGTTTCGTAGGAAGGTTAACAATTTTCTAAGTGTATAACCATCACAAATTAAACTTTCTATTACTTCGGCTTCCTCGAAGTGAGCAATCATTTTGAGCATATGCTCGCGAACCGATATCCCCTCAGCCATCCTACTATTTATGATTGCTCTAAGAGCTTCTTGCTTTGCGGGCCGACTCTTGTTAGCAAACATGGTGTGCAACGAAACATCGATATTGTACGCAATAGGCATGTTCTCATGCTTAGACAGGAGAATATTGGATATGGAAGCTAACATATAGTATCAAGCCATTTCATCAGTTTTCCTCCATGCCTTCTCCGCCTCATGATCTTAATCCATGGAATCTTCTCCAATTTCAGGACAGGGGTCGATCAAAATATACTTTTACTCCTTTGCAGTGAGTACTATGTTTAGATTCCTTTTTCAGTTCACATAATTTGGTCCAACTAAATTATTCTTCTTGAGAATAATGAACAAAGAACTGAAACTAGACATTTCTATTGATTGGAAAAAAACTTCATTCAGAAAAATGTTTGTTTTAAAAAAAAAACATATAAAAATGCATATTTAAAACATTATATTATTTCTATGATATGGTTAACCTATTGAAACTATTATAAAAAAAATTTAAATAATTTGGCTTTTAGAAAAAACGATAGAGTTTCGTAGGCAGGTTAACAATTTTCTAAGTTAAGTGTATAACCATCACAAATTAAATTTCCTTAATATGAAATGATCTAAAAATAGTTCAATCGATAAAATGGCAACTACTTTTACCACCTACGGATAATCTAGCATTAATGCCTCCAACGATAGGTTGGCTGACACTAACACTTATCATAGGATTTAATTATAATTCCTCCGTTAATTCTAGATTCTCATAAAAATCCATCCTATAAGGGATCATGCTCAGAATAACGCGAGGATAACCATAATCTTTAATAGGAATTCCTGATGGAAGCCGTGGGGCTGTTGGAACCCTTCTCCTACTTAATCTTTTGAAAAAAATAGGTTTTAAGGAAAAACATTTCTTTAAAAAATTAATTGGTTTTTATTAACTTTAGTAAAAATCTAAAAATTCAACTATTATTTTCTATGTCAAGGATAAAACCCTTTAAGAAAATAAATTATAAATCTTTATTTCACTACTTAAGTTAAAACCATTTTTTAGGAACTAAATTTAAAATACTTAAATTCAAAACTATTCTCTATGTCAAGGATAAAAATCTTTGAAAGAATAAACTATGAATTTATTTTTAAATTACTTAGTTCCAATTTTAAAAAAAATTTCTTTAATTGTTTTGTCTAGAGAAAAAATTAATTTCTCAAAATCTTTGTGCATTTGATCACAAAATTAAATATAACATACATGCTCCAAAAATAATTTTTTTTACATGCTATTTCTAACCTTTAATTCTTATGTGACCAAATAATAGATTAAACATAATAATAATAATAATAATAATAATAATAATAATAATAATAATAATAATAATAATAATAATAATAATAATAATAATAATAATAATTAAAATGATCTTTTTTAATCTTAAAGTGGTTCCCTTTACTAACTATTTTTATGCAAAATTATTTATCACAATAAACAAACTATTGCAAGAAAAATAACCTCGTGTGATATGGGCCCAAGAAAAAAAGAAATTACTAGAAAGAAAAAACAAAATAAATAAATAAACCTAGAAAACCCGAACCAAGACTGTGATTGAACCACTGAGAAAACAGCACGAACTGAGTGTTGTTCCATTGCCTAGCCTTGGGAGGCTTTGTATAAGCCTCCCAAGGATCAAGGCATCCCACGGTTGCTTGTAGGCCTCCCGCGGCTTAAGATAGAAAAAATTCCCAAGCCGCGCACAGCTTGAATGCATCATGCTGCAGTTGGGTTTTTTCCGTCTGATATCCATTTTTTTTTCTTCGTTTCTCTTTAGGGATTTTGTGGCATTGTTCTAGGCACCAATTTTTTGTTACAAGAATTCATAAATTAAATTAAAATATAATTTCAAATGCCTATATCTTTCAAAACGAGGCATACACGAATTCTACAAAAAAGCAATTAAAAATAAATTATAGGTGCTATGCCTTCACGTGCGAGGCGTACACAAAATCTACTCATACAAAAAATTATGAGGGATCTATACAATCACAAAGATTATATTTTTATTAATAAAGGAACCATCTTTTTCGGTTATTAACCCCAAGCATACTCCTAGATTTAACCATGGATCTAATACAACTTGAAGGATCGCAGGAAAATCAATTAAACAGTGGAAGGCAGCAAATTAAGATTTATTCTGAGTCAAAGTCTAGGAATACTTACTTCTAGGGTGATTAACTTTAATAACCGGAATCAAATTTGAGTTCGATGGCACTTGTTGAACAGGAACGTCTATTTATTCTGTCGAAACACTAGCTAACTGTCGACTCCTTTACATTAAACACTTACCACGTTTGCTAGTTCTTAACATTCCAGAGTATTTTCTAACCACTATGGACCTCTGCCAGTGAAAGTAGAATTAGGGTGAAGAAAAATTAGAACAAAACGAAAGAACAAAACCGGTTAAAGAAAACGACTTCTTCTGTTTTATCTAAGAAAAAATACTGAAAGCTATTTTCTTGTGAAAAATTCGGTCAACCATCACCAAGGCACACGAGATGCCTATCTATCAATTTAGCTTTCCTTTTCCTTTTTCAAAACCAACAACTGTCATTTCCTTTAGTTTCCTTTTCTTTTTTGTTTTCCTTTGTTTTCTTTACACATGGTTGCTTCATCAAACCCTGATGGGCCATGCAATATTAATTAGTCAAATGACTAATTGAATAACTTTCTTATTAATTAATTAATCTACTTGGATCCAATATAAAATCACCCAAGATAATTAATTAATAAATAAATAAATTAAATTAGTTCCTTTATTAATTAATTAAATTACTTGGGCCCAATATAAAATTAGTCAAGATAATTAATTAATTAAATTAGCTCAATTAATTATTCTAGACTAAATAAATAATTAATTGGACTTCTAGAATAATTCTTCCAATAATAAATTCACACAATAAGTCCACGTAGTAAATAAATTTACTAAGGTTATTTGAGCTACTTTGGGTAAGCATGGCCACGGTTGACAAACCTCCGATTGGCTGTTAGTCAACCTCTGGTTAACATTTGGCCAAAATGGTAAACCTCAACTTTAAACCTTTAACTCCAGTTTCATGGTTTGGCGGTTAACAGTTACGGTTGAAGTTGACCAACCTTAGGTTTGGCATTTTTTAATTTTTTTTGAAATTTTAATTTTTAAAAAAAGTATAAAAATAAGTAAAAAAAAAGTCACAAACATAAAATATATTAAAAAAGAGCTCAAAGTTAATTTTAATTTTATAAAATTAAGCTGCCTACGTATCCTCTTAGGGTATAGAGGAACTAAAGCTCTCGTAGTTCTCTTACCTTTTAACCATTTTTTTACCTTTAATGGTCTTCACTTTTGGCTGTAGTAGTTCCTTTCGTGTCTCCATGGATCTTTAATGGTAAACGAACTTCCGGAGCCAGATTGCTTCCTTGGATGCCTCCCAAGCTGCCACATACTCAGCTTCCATGGTTGAGTCAGTAATGCAAGATTGCTTGATACTCCTCCATGAAATGGCTCCTCCAGACAAGGTGAAGACATATCCACTAGTGGATTTTCTCTTATCCTTATTTGCTTGGAAGTCTGAGTCTGTGTATCCTGTAGGAACCAAGTCATCAGCCCTATAAACTAGCATATAATCTCTCGTTCCCTTGAGGTACTTGAGAATATGCTTTACAGCCTGCCAATGAACCTCTCTAGGGTTTGACTGATATCTGCTAACCAAGCCTACGACAAAATAGATATCTGGCCTAGTACATAGTATGGCGTACATGAGACTTCCCATAGCCGAAGCATAGGGAATCCTACTCATTCTGTCCTTTTCTTCTTGAGACTTAGGACAGTCCCTTGAAGAAAAAGACAACCCATGTCTGCAAGGGATTAGAGCTCCCTTGCATGAGTCCATCCTGTATTTAGCCAGCATCTTGTCAATGTATGCTGCTTGGGATAATCCTAATATTCTCTGCTTCCTATTTCTAAGAAGTCTAATGCCGATAATGTAGCTGGCTTCTCCCAAGTCTTTCATACTGAATTGACTAGACAGCCAAACCTTTGTAGATGACAATGACCCTACATCATTTTCAATGAGTAAAATGTCATCCATATACAAGACAAGAAAAACCACATTAATGCCTTCAAATTTCCTGTACATGCATGGTTCATTCTCGTTTTGAATAAAATCATAAGACTTTACAATTTCATCAAAACGAATGTTCCATACTCTCGATGCCTGCTTAAGTCCATAAATGGACTTCTTAAGCTTACAAACCATATGTTCTTGGCCTTTAGCAACAAAACCTTCTGGTTAGGACATATAGATGTCTTCGCTAAGATGGCTATTTAAAAATGTCGTATTGACATCCATTTGTTATATTTCGTAGTCATAATGACATGCGATGACAAAGAGGATACGGATGGACTTAAGTATGGCTACTGGGGAAAAAGTCTTCTCATAATCGATTCCCTCTTTCTGAGTTTACCCTTTTACCACAAGTCTAGCTTTGAAGGTTTCTATCTTCCCATCCACTCCCCTCTTCCTCTTGTATAACTACTTACACCCAATGGATTTTATCCCTTCAGGTGAAGCTACAAGATTCCAAACTTGATTGAAGTACAATGACTCAATCTCGGCTTTCATTGCTTCATGCCATAGATTTGCATTAGCATCAGCAATAGCCTCCTTGTATCTAGTGGACTCTTGTTCCTGATGGTCGGAGACTAGCTCAAAAGCTTCTCCAGTCCATCTCTTCGGAACCCTAGACACTCTCCCACTACGACGATGCTTCATTTATACAGGCTCTTAAGGCTGTGCCTCTTCTTGTTCTATAATCGGGCTAGGAGATGTTGATTCTGAAGATAACTTCTCTTCAAGTTCCAACTTAGTTGAACCTTTCGTGGAAGTACTCTGATCATCCTCTAAGTATCTAGCATTAGTACTAACCAGTACTTTCTGCTCCTTAGGATGATAAAATTAACCACCATTTGTCCCTTTTCGATACCCAGCAAAATAGCATAATTCTGATCTTGGTTCCAACTTGTCTTCCTTGACCAGTACATAAGTTGGACAACCCTATATCCTGAGATAATTCAGATTTGGCTTACGCCCAATCCACATCTCATAGGGAGTCCTATGTACTGACTTGGAAGGCACCAAGTTCAGAATGTATGCCGCTGTTTCCAGGGTATATTCCAAAAAAAAAAAAACACTGGAAGAGTAGCATGAGACATTATGCTTCGGACTATTTCCATCAATGTCTTGTTCCTTCTCTGAGCTACTTAGTTCTGCTGGGGTGTCCCCGACACAGAGAGTTGGGAAACTATCCCATGATGTACCTTGTAATCCTTGAATCTTTTAGGACCTATGAAAAATTATTTTATAAATTGGAGAACTAAGTATCCACAATCTTACCAAAGGATACTCTTCACCACGATCCCTTGATCAATTTATCTGTCCGACACTCCACTTCAGCCTTAAACCCTTTGAACTTGTTAAAAGAGTCAGACTTGCGTTTCATCAGGTAAACAAAACCAAACCTTGTACAATTATCCGTGAAAGTGATGAAGCACTCAAAACCCCTCTAGCTGGTGTAGACAAAGGACCACACATATCAGTGTGAACAAGACTCAATACCTCATTGGCTCTATCCGGCTTAGGGGTAAATGACCTTTTGGTCATCTTTTCCATTAGACAGGATTTACACTGAAGCCAATTTTCTGATCTTAATGAGCACAAGGGCCCATCATGGATTAACCTCTGAATCCTGATTGAGTTGATATGCCCCAACCTTAGATGTCAATGATAGGAGTTATTGACATTAGTCTTTCTCTTCCTTGTTAAAGGTTCAGATTGAGTGTTATTTAATTGATTGTTAATAGGGTTTAAGAAAAATAGATTCCCATACATGTGCCCAGTAATAAAATTTCTCCATCTCTACTGATAGAAATACCAGAATGGAAAGATACAGAATATCCTTGATTTACTAGTTTCGCAACCGAAATCAAATTCTGTCGAAATCCAGGTATATATAAAATATCTTTCAAAACTATTATTCTATTACAATAAAAAACAAGATCCAGCTCTCCCATTGCAAGGGCCCAAACTTGCTCTCCATTTCCTACAGGTAGTCCATGTTCGCCCTTCTGGAGTCTTCTAATCTTTCTAAACCCCTGCAACGAGTTATAGATGTGATCAGTGGCTCTTGAATCAATAATCCAAGTGGAAGTTGATCCAACTATTGATATAAACTCTAGATAGAAAATATTACTTGTGGAGTTTTTCTTGGCTTGAAGATCTGGATACTCTTTTTTCCAGTGTCCCTTCAGTCCACATTTGAAGCACTTGCCCTTGGGTTTATCTTTGGGCTGGGCCGCTGCGTTTCCCTTCTTCTTCTTGAACTTTCTGAGCTTGGGCCCAATTCTAAAAGATGAAGCCTTAGCAATCATAACCTTAGATTGTGGCTTCATGACCTTCTCTGCCATCTGGAGTTCCTTCATCAACTCAGTTAAACCTATGTTTAACTTGTTCATGTTGTAATTCAACTTAAATTGAGTAAAGGAACCTGGTATAGATTCGAGAACCATGTCCACTTGGCTCTCGGGTCAATAACAGCCCCTAAGATTTCTGCCTCATCGAAAGCAGCAATCATCTTGAGCATATGCTCTCTGATTGATGCTCCCTCAGCCAACTTAGTATTTATGATAGTTCGAAGAGCCGCCTCTTGCCTTGCGGGACGGCTCTTATCCGTGAACATCGTTGCTAATGATTGACTTATGTCATACGCAATGGTCATGTGCTAGTATTTTGACTGGAACACATTAGACATGGAGGCTAACATATAGCAGCGTGCCATTTTGTCAGTCGTCTTCCACGCTTTCTCAGCCTCTCGCTCTTTGGCGGTGGAATCTTCCCCGATAACAGGGCAGGTCTCATAAAGGACATACGTATACTCTTCCGCTGTGAGTATTATATCCAGGTTCCTCTTCCAATCCACATAATTTGGTCCTGTTAGCTTATTCTTTCAGAGAATAATGGCTAAAGGACTAAAAGAACCTCTTACCATTTCTGAAAAAATCGAAAATAAAAGAAAATATTTAGTTTGTGAAAATAAATTTGTGCATTTTATCCTTATATCAAAATTGATAATAATTAATTTAGCTCTTAGAGAAACTGACATAGCTTCTTGGGAAGATTAACAGTTCCCTAAGCTAAGTGTATTGACCACCACAAATTAATTTTCCTTCTAGGTAATGATCTAAAAGATAACTCTATCGAGGGGATGGCCATTTCCTCTCATTTCCTATGGACATACCTCGCATTATAACCTCCAACGTGGGCTGGTCGATTATAGTATGTGTCCCAGATTATTAATTACATCACTCAATTAGATCTAGATACTTGTGGTATCCCCATCCTATACGGGTTCACTCCCAGGGTGACGCGAGGGGACCTACGATCTTTAATGAGGATCGTGATGGAAGTCGTGGGGCCGTTGGAATCCCTCTCCCACTTAATCTTTTAAAATAAGGGTTTTCTGAAAAATATCATTTTTAAAATTTCTATTAAGTTTTTCCTTAACTCATAAATAAAATATTTAAATCCATTAAAATCTCTATGTCAAGGTATATATTCTTTGAGAGATTTTTCTATGGACTAATTTTATTTAAGTTAAAAACTTAATGATTTAAAAAAATTTTCAATTAAAACTTTCTAGAGACTTTGGTCTCAAGTCTATTTGACAAAACAATCTTTCTTGTGCTAAAATAAAACAAAATGGCTCTCCATTTTAATTTACAAAAATATCTAAATCTAATATATTTTCTATGTCAAGAATTAAATCCTTTGAGAAAATATCTAAGGATTAATTTTTGTTCAAGTTAAAATAACCATTTAATTTGTAAAAAAATATTTTCTTGTCAAAAATATTCCCAAAGACTTTGGTCTTTGAGAAAACGTGCACATAGGTACTTAAAAATAAATAGAATTCTAGAAAACAGTAGACGTTTTCATGCTTTTCTATTTTTTAAACCTAAGTGCCCAGATAATAGAATTAAACACATTAATTAATTAATTAATTAATGGTCTTATTTAATCCTATAATCTCTTACTAATATTTTTTTATGCAAAAATATTCCATGAATATTAACTATTACAAAAATATTAACTTTGCCTGGTATGGACCCCAAAACCAAAAAGAAAATACAAGGAAAATTACAAGGAAAAATAAAAATTTCTCCTTGATCTACTGCACTCGCCGCATTAGATCGAGCACCCATCTGCACTGCGGTCCACAGCACCCGCCGCACAAAACCAGACCTCGCGAGTGACCAACGGATCCCAGACCCGAGCCAGCGCCAGTTCCAGTTCCGGCAGCCCCAGCCGATGCCGATTGCATTTTGCCGGGTCTTCTTCCTGCAGAATTTTCTGCGATTTTCTTCTGCTTTCTTTCTGGTTTTTTCCAACTTTCTTCCTCCATTGGCTTTTCAATTTCAATCCAAATACAATGAAATCAACAAAACTAACAACCGCCTATACCCATTAATATTGGCTTACATGATTTGCTAAGGAAAAAGCCAAATTACATCTCACCTATACCTCTACCAGAGAGGTTTAACAGAGAATCTATTCATACAAAATACAGAGAAGGATCACAATTTAATCACACATACATGTCTAGTTTTATTCAACTAGATGCATGCTCCCTATATTTTTACAAAACCTTCATACTCTAATACCAATTGAAGGCTTAAAGGGGAAAGTAAAGCACGCAGTGGAAGCAAAAAAATTACAGAAAACTGAAAAACAGGAAACAACCCGAACAGAGTCGGCGCCGATTCCAGCGGCCTCGCTGGTGCCAGTCACGTTCTGGCAGGACTCCGAGGAGAAAAATTTCTAACATTTTCTTCTTATTCTGAAAGTTGGTTGGACTGAAATGTGTAAAACCGGGGTAGGTGCGCTGGTGATAACCTTTGGTGCGATTCCTGCAAGTCTCCTACTCCATCTTTGCATGTATATGAACGCTAACCTCTCGATCTTCCAGTATATGGCCTGCCTAATCCCATTTGGTGAACAACTTACAAGGCTAAGGAATTTTCAGAGAGAGAGAGAGAGAGAGAGAGGAGGCGTCTATTTTTTCCACCAGAGAAAAAAAACAGTAAAAAACAAACAGTGAAAAATAACATTGTTCTCTATTATCCTATTTAACCTAAATAAAACCTTAGGTTAAATTGGACTGATCCATTGGACTCTTGGCTTAGCCATTTGGACTAAATTAATTATTCTAAGTAGAACCAAATAAATGGTCCAACAAATAATTAATTTCTCAACCCAAATAAACTAGTCCAATTAACAAGCCTATATTAGTTTAGTCCCAGGTTAATCTTTAATTATTCAAATTGGGCCAAAACCCTGAATAATTAATTAACTCACTAAACTAATTTAATTAATTCTCTCTCTCCATAGACTTTTATTTTACTCTAACCCAATAATTAAATCCAGCTACTTAAATAAAATAAATTTCATTTAATTTAATTTAATTTAAGACCAACTCCTTAGCCTGTATATAATGAGGATTCACGATCTATACTGGGGACCAAAAGACGCACCGCCTTGGCTACTAAAATGACCAAAATACCCTTGCTATATAAATAGTTATATTTTACATTTTAAATATTTTTTAATATCACCATAAAGAAATATTAACCCCAAGGATAATGCTGCGTTAACAAAGTCTCCGACCTACAGGTGTAACAACTAAAATATGTCTCTATACATCGCCGTACATTCAAAAAGGAAAAAGTATACTAACACCTCTCTAAATGACATCTATCATCCTTAGGCCTCTAGTTCAATGATCCACGACTTCCTGGATTGTTTCCGCTTTCCAAGGGAGCTAGCCTAAAGCAAACATTCAAGTCATGTTTCCTAGGACCTTGGATATTTAGATCATTCAAACAACCACAAGGGGCGATATAGTATAGAAATTATCATGTATAAGTTTGTCTTAACTAACTAGTCTCATATACCAAACATGCAAGTATATTAGTCTTACGATAGAACCTCAACTATAGCATATCAAAGTATATGCTTCCAACTTCGTCAGACCACCAACTCATACTCAAGTCGTAGAGTACTAGTCCACGCTGTAGCGGTAGTAGTTTAGGTTTCTACCATATAATACTTTAAGAAACCACTACTATAGGTCCTATTCTACGTATTCAAAATACGCTTATGTCATGAAGTGAGTAGGCTACTCATTGGTTAAAGGTAAGTCATTCTCCATTTGGAATTCACAACATAATAACCTAGATATGATAAGATTCCCATTCTCATCAATTGGTTAAGAACGAACATTTATGTGTTAAGTAACCTGTGATCCATACTTTACTGTGAAAGACCTTTATTCACATGGACCACTTACCTAAACACAATGGATCTTTTCCAAACGTAATTGTGCACAAATAAAATGTAAATTCAAAAACAATTTCTAAAAAAAAAATCTTTTATTAAAACATTCGATATTTACATCAGAAATCTAGTCTAAGAGGGCATATTTCCCAAGATTCTTATCAATGGGTTAAGAATAAACATTTATGTGTTAAGTTACCTGTGATCTATACCTTACAGTGAAAGACCACCATTCACATGGATTACTTATTTAAACACAATGGGTCGTTTTCAAACGAAAATCGTGCACAAATAAAATGTAAATTCACAAACAAATTTTGAGAATAAATTCTTTTATTAATAAATTCTATAATTACATCAAATAAACTAGTCTAGAGGGCATATATTCTAACAATCTCCTACTTGCACTCTAAGACTAAGAAAGTCCGTAGGTGCCCACCCCTATGGCGTCTAAGTGTCTCTTGAAGACTCTCTCAACCAAAGGTTTGGTGAAGAGATCTATTAGGTTATTCTCTGAGGCTATCTGTTTCATCACGATTTTCCATCTCTTAATGAAATCCCGGATCAGGTGATATTTCCTCTGAATGTGCTTCCCTTTCTTGTGGTTCCTGGGTTCTTTGAATTGCGAGACTATTCCAGAGTTGTCGCAAAACACCACAATCGGTCTATTCATGTATGGCACAACTCCAAGTTCTGAAAGGAACTTCTGGAGTCAGACTGCTTCCTTGGACACTTCCGAAGCTGCCATATACTCAGCTTCCATGGTTGAGTCAGTAATACAAGATTGTTCGATACTTCTCCATGAAATAGCTCTTCCAGACAAGGTAAAGACACATCCACTAGTGGATTTTCTCTCATCCTCTTCTGTCTGAAAATCTGAGTCTGTGTATCCAGTCAGAACCAAGTCGTCAGCCTTATAAACCAGCATATAATCTTTCGTACCATTGAGGTACTTAAGAATATGCTTTACAGCTTGCCAATGAACCTCCCCAGGGTTTGATGATATCTGCTAACTAAGCCTACGGTAAAACAGATATCTGGCCTAGTGCACAGCATAGTGTACATGAGACTTCTCACAACTGAAGTGTAAGGAATCCTACTCATTCTGTTTTTTTCCTCTTGAGACTTAGGACAGTCCTTAGAATAAAAAGACAACCCATGTCTGTAAGGGATTAGAGCTCCCTTGCATGAGTCCATGCCAAACTTGGCCAGCATCTTGTCAATATATGTCGTTTGGGATAATCCTAACATTCTCTGCTTCCTATTTCTAAGAAGCTTAATCTCGAGAATGTAACTGACTTCTCCCAAGTCATTCATACTAAATTAACTAGACAGCCAAACCTTAGTAGATGACAATGTTCCTACATCATTCCCAATGAGTAGAATGTCATCCACATATAGGACAAGAAAAATCACATTTATACCTTCCAATTTCCTATACACGCATGGTTCATCCTCGTTTTGAATGAAACCGTAAGATTTTACAGTCTCGTTAAAACGAATGTTCCATGTTCTAGATGCCTGCTTAAGTCCATAAATTGACTTCTTAAGCTTGCAGACCATATGTAAAACCTTCCAGTTGGGACATATAAATGTTTTCGTTAAAATGGCCATTAAGAAATGTCGTCTTGATATCCATTTGTCATATCTCATAGTCATAATGACATGCAATGGTAAGGAGGATATGGATGGACTTAAGCATGGCTACCGGGGAAATGGTTTCATCATAATCGATTCCCTCTTTCTGAGTATACCCTTTCGTAACAAATCTAGTTTTGAAGGTTTCCACCTTTCTATCCACTCCCCTTTTCCTCTTGTATAACCACTTACACCCAATGGGTTTTATCGCTTCAGGTGAAGCTACAAGATTCCAAACCTGATTGAAGTTGATAGACTCAATCTCAACTTTCATTACTTCATGCCATAGATCTACATCGGCATCAACAATAGCTTCTTCGTATGTAGTGGGATCTTGTTCTTGATGGTCAGAGACTAACTCGAAAGCCTCTCTTGTCCATCTTTCTGGAGCTCTAGATATCCTTCCACTATGACAAAACTCTGTTTGTACTTTGGGGATATGTCCTAGAGTCAATTTGTACTTATACTATTGTCGTTATATTTTATATAATAATATAAGGCTTTCCTTTCCATGAATAGTGTGTTTTGTTTTGTGGTCATCAAGTACGTGACTTGATAGTAAAACCCAACAATGAATACAATGATTATTCTAAATCTGTCCCTGATCATTTATTATTATTGGAACAATAATAAATTAAGATTAGTATGTTTGTGATTGGATGGTTATGTTTTACTGGTTATGGATATTTGTGATATCAAGTCAAAACATAAATAAATGTTAAAGAACATTGTATTGGACATGATCCACTGTAAGAGTACTTCATGGAACATGTCATAAGTACTTTCTAACCATAATAATATTAAAAGTCCTTCGACCTAAATTCATCATAGTTTCCTACTTGATAAATTTTGTATTTTGACGTTGTCTAAAGTTGTCTTTAACCAAATAATAAATTAGACTACTGTTGGATATAGAATAAATCAATGAGAGGAATATGATTGATAGTGAAGGAATTTGTCCCTCTCAATTATGGAAGAGATATCCATGGGCCCCTTGATAAGTTAGACTGTTAAAATGCATGGTCGTGCTCAAATATATCAATCTAAGATATTGATATCATTTGTTTGAACAGTCTACTATGAAATCAAAAAATAATTGATTAAGCTTAATAATGATGACATGCTCCGTGCTTTGTGCTTAATTTGGATATCGTGTGACAAAAGGACTAAATATAAAATTATGATTTGATTCAAATAGATCACCGATCTTCATTTAACCTAGATAGTTATAATGTTTGCTAGAAATCATTTATAACTTGTGGGCCATTTAAATATGATTTAGACACACTGCTAGTGTTAAATGAACTTATAGGGTCACACAATAAGCGAACTTGTTAGGTTATTTTTCTGGTGACCAGATTCGATGAATCTGGAAATATGTCTAAGTTAATCGAACTTAGAAAATTTACCAGATACAATGAATTTAGAAATATGTCCACATTCGATGTATTTGGATGATGTCCAGATTATAAGAATCTGACTCGGTAAATTAATTAGTTAAATTACTGAGATAATGGTAGAATCTTATCATATCAGTTTTAATTTAATTTGAATTAAAATTAAAATACGATAAGATATTATTAGGGTTGGACTCTAAGAGGTTCGAAGTGGGTTTTTAAGAAAACCTAGTCGTCTTCTTGGGTGTGCCAATTTCTGTTGAGAATATTCGTGCCTCCATTGATAAGAAAAAAAAACCTCTCAAACCCTAGGCGTTAGCACTCCCCAGGTAATGAGTGAGTTTGTGGTGTGTATCTGATAGAGGACGTTCGCACACTGCAGTGTCTGGTGATCGTTCGGGTTGCACGTACAGTAACAGAATCGGAATCGAAGGATATCGATTGCACCAAACATAGGTAATTCTACAAACCTACGATAATTCTACAAACCTATGATCTTCTTAATCGTTTACTTGGAACCTCGGAAGGGATTTGTGGATGTTTTTCGCGTTTAAGAGTCCACGAATCCTAACATGTACAGGTTTTTGAGGTTATGTTTTTTCTTGTTCCATAATCGGGTCTGAAGAAGTTGATTCCAAAGATAACTTCTTCTCGAGTTCCAATCTTGTTGAACTTTTAGTGGAAGTACTTTGATCATCCTTCAAGTATTTAGTATTAGTACTTACCAGTACTTTCTGCTCCTTGAGATGATAAAAGTAACCTCCTTTTGTCCTTTTTGGATACCTAACAAAGTAGTATAATTCTGATCTTGGTTCTAATTTGTTTCTCTTGATCAGTATATAAGCTGGACAGCCCCATATTCTAAGATAATTTAGACTTAGCTTATACCTAGTTCACATCTCATAGGGTGTTCTAGGTACTAACTTGGAAGGCACCAAGTTCAGAATGTATGTCGCTGTTTCCCTGGCATCTCTCCAAAAAGAGACCAGAAGAATAGCATGAGACATCATGCTTCAGACTATTTCTATTAATGTCACATTCCTTCTCTCAGCTACTCCATTCTACTGGGGTGTACCCGGCGCAGAAAGTTGGGATACTATTCCATGATGTATCATGTAATCCTTAAACTCACCGAGGAGGTATTCTCCACCACGATCCAATCGTAAGGTTTTGATCAATTTACCTGTTCGACGCTTCACTTCAGCCTTAAACTTTTTGAACTTATTAATAGAGTCAGACTTGCACCTCATCAGGTAGACATAATCAAACCTTGTACAATCATCTGTGAAAGTGATAAAGTACTCAAAGCCCCCTCTAGCTTGAGTAGATAAATGACCACACACATTAGTATGAACAAGACCCAATACCTCTTTGGCTCTATCAGCGTTTTGGGTGAACGACCTTTTTGTCATTTTTCCATAAGGCAGGATTTACACTGAGGCCAACTTTCTAATCTTAATAAGCCCAAGAGCCCATCATGGATTAACCTCTGAATCCTGGTTGAGTTAATATGACCCAACCTTGGATGTCAAAGATATGAGTCATTGACATAGGTCTTTCTCTTCTTACTTAAAGGTTCAGATTGAGGGTTATTTATTTGATTATTTGTAGGATTTAAAAAGAATAAGTTTCTATACATGTGCCCTGTACATAAAACTTCTCTATTTCTACTGATAATAATACCAGAATAGAAAGAAACATAATATCCATGATTTATTAGCTTTGCAATTAAAATCAAATTCTATCCAGAGAGTTTCTGCGTTCCGTTTCTTCTGCAATTTTCTCTGCGGTTTCACTTGCAGTGGCTCTTTGGACATATTTTATTACAAAAACTTACCCAAACCAAAACAACAACCGCCTATACCCATTTAAATTGGGTTTACACGATCCAAACTCATCAAATTAAATTTTTACAGAAAGTTCGTGAAAATTGCAGAAACCATGTCCCATGCCATAAACAACGAAGGATAACATATTTAAGCTCCAAACAATGTTCTTCTCCATTTTTATTAACTAACATGCTCCTTAAGTCAATCAAATTCATGCTCTGATACCACTTGAAGGAATTGACATATTTACAGAGCATGCTTCAGTGGACGAAAATGGAGAACATGAACATTAAACAGAGTATGGGAGTAGCATGGTGGGATGAAAACATACCTGTTGGAGCCTTAAAAATTTGAAGAACGTTGAAGAAAGCTTTGAACCTGGGAAAACAGCTTCTTCTTCATCCATCCATGAACATCTAGTGAAGCTTCCACTGTCCAGTTTTCTTCCTTCGGTGAAGCATAAATGCCAAGCTTTCTGGTTTACGGAATATGACCACTACCTAAATCCGTTAGTGAGCAGTCCAGTGAAGAAGAGTGGTCTCTAATCTCCTTAGTTCTCATGCTATTAATTAGCAAAGAATCAAGAACAAGAGGATGAAGCAAAACTCACGACAGAGAGAGAGCTGCGTGAACAGAGACGTGAGGGAGAGTCTCATGAGCTAGAGAGAAAAGCTAGGGAAAAGTATTAAGGTTTTCTCTATCCCAGAGTCTTGTTTATTGTTAGCCAAAACTAGGTCTCCAATTATCTGATAAACATATCCCCCGGGATATCGTATTTCAAACACCCGAATGTTATCCTGAGAATTAGTTTGGCTTAACCCTAAACTCATCTGAACTGTATTTGGAAGAAACCCTACGGTCAAAGCTATTAGGCCGAAATAATATTTATTATTTTTCTTGGACTCAAAAGGCCCAAAATAATAAATATTAATTATTTATTTTCTGGGCTTATAAAAATAACCCAATAAATAATTAATGAGCCCAAATGAACCATAACAATTAATTTTTAATTATTTATTTCTTGGGCCTATATAAATAACCCAATAAATAATTAAGCATTAATTATTTTTCCCTTAGTTTAAGCCCAGGTTAATTTCCTAATTATTCAAACTGGGCCTAGGCCTTGAATAATTAATTAACTAATTAAATCAGATAATTAATTTATCTTAACTCCTACTTTTATTTTATTTATTTATTTTATTACAGTCTAATAATAAACTAGATATCCTGAATAAAATAAAGTAAAATAAAATAAAATAAAATCCTTTTGAACTGAGACCAATTCCTCAACCCAAAATTAGTTAGGACTTACGGGCTATTCCGAGGACCAAAAAGACACATCGCCTTGGTTGCTAAAATGACCAAAATACCCCTACTATATAAATAGCTGTATTTTGCATTTTAAATATTTCCTAATATCACCATAAGGAAATATTGACCCCAATGACAATGCTGCATTAGCAAAGTCTCCGACCTACAGGTGAAATGACTAAAATATCCCTCTACATATCGCCATACATTTAGAGAGGAATAAGTGTACTAACACCCCTCTAAATGACATCTACCATTCTTAGGCTTCTAGTCCAATGATCCACGACTTCCTAGAGTGTTTCCTCTTTTCAAGAGAGCTACCCTAAAGCAAACATCCAAGTCATGTTTCCCAGGGCCCTGGATATTTAGATCATTTTGACAACCACAAGGGGCGATTTAGTGTAGAAACTATCTTATACAAGTCTGTCTTATCTAACTAGTCACACATACCCAACATACAAGTATATTAGCCCTACGATAGAACCTTAACTATAGCAAATCAAAGTATATGCTTCCAGTTTTGCTTGACCACCAACTCATACTCAAGTCATAGAGTACTAGTTCACGCTGTAGCGGTAGTAGTCTAGGTTTCTACCATATAGTACTTTTTAGAAACCACTACTATAGGTCCTGTTCTACGTATTCGAAATACGCTTATGTCATGAAGTGAGTGGACTACTCACTGGCTAAAAGTAAGCCATCGCCCATTTGGAATTCATAACATAATAACTGAAACATGATGAGATTCCCATTCTCATTAATCGGTTAAGAAACTGTTAATCTTCCCAAGAAGTTATGTCAGTTTTCCTAAGAGCCAAATTGATTATTATTAGTTTTGATAATAAGGATAAAGTGCACATATTTGTTTTGTTTTCACAAACTGAATCTTTTTTCTTTTATTTTTTGATTTTTCAGAAATGGTGGGAGGTTCTTTTAGTCCATTAGCTGTTATTCTCCGAGAGAATAAGCTAACGGGATCAAACTATGTGGATTGGAAAAAGAACCTGGACATAATACTCACAGCGGAAGAGTATAAGTATGTCCTTTACGAAATCTGCCCTGTTATCGGGGAGGGTTCTACCGCCGAGGAGCGTGAGGCTGAGAAGGCATGGAAGAAGGCCGACAAGATGGCTCATTGTTATATGTTGGCCTCCATGTCTAATGTGCTCTAATCCAAACATGAGCACATGATCACTGCGTATGACATAACTCAATCATTAGCCATGATGTTCGCGGATAAGAGCTGGCCCGTAAGACAGGAGGCTCTTCGAACCATCATTAACACTAAGATGGCTGAGAGAGCATCAGTTAGCGAGCATATGCTCAAGATGATTGCTACTTTCGAGGAGACAGAAATCTTAAGGGCTGTCATTGACCCTGAGAGTCAAGTGGACATGGTTCTCGAATCTCTACCAGGTTCCTTTACTCAGTTCAAGTTGAACTATAACATGAACAAGTTGAACATGGGTTTGACTGAGTTGATGAAGGAGCTCCAGATGGTGGAGAAGGTCATGAAGCCACAATCTAAGGCTATGATTGCTAAGGCTTCATCTTCTAGAACTGGGCCCAAGCCCAGAAAATTCAAGAAGAAGAAGGGGAACGCAGCAGTCCAACCTAAGACCCAGCCCAAAGACAAACCCAATGGCAAGTGCTTCAGGTGTGAACTGAAGGGACACTGAAAAATGAGTGTCTAGATCTTCAAGCCAAGAAAAATCTCACAGGTAATGTTTTCTATCTAGAGTCTATATCAATGGTTGGATCAACTTCCACTTGGATTGTTGATTTAGGAGCCACTGATCACATCTGTAACTCCTTGTAGGGATTTAGAAAGATTAGAAACTCTAAAAGGGCAAACATAGACTACGTATAAGAAATGGAGTATAAGTTTAGGCCCTTGTGGTGGGAGAGTTGGATCTTGTATTTAATTGTAATAGAATAGTGGTTTTGAAAAATATTTTATATGTACCTGGATTTAGATAAAATTTAATTTCGGTTGCGAAACTAATAAATTAAGGATATTCTGTATCTTTCCATTTTGATATTTCTATCAATAGAGATGGAGAAATTTTATGTATTGGGCACATGTATGGGAATCTATTTTTCTTAAATCCTATTAACAATCAATTAAATAATGCTCAATCTAAACCTTTAACAAAGAAGAGAAAGACCAATGTCAATGACTCTTATATTTGGCATCTAAGGTTGGGGCATATTAACTCAACCAGGATTAAGAGGTTGATACATGATGGGCTCTTGGGCTTATTGAGATTAGAAAATTGGCATTAGTGTGAGTCTTGCCTGATGGGAAAGATGACCAAAAGGTCATTTGCCTCTAAGGCGGATAGAGCCAAGGAGATATTGAGTCTTGCTTACACTGATGTGTGTGGTCCCCTGTCTATATTTACTAGAGGAGGTTTTAAGTACTTCATCACTTTCACGGATGATTGTACAAGGTTTGGTTACGTTTACCTGATGAGACGCAAGTCGGACTTTTTTGACAAGTTCAAAGAGTCAAAGGCTAAAGTGGAACGTCGGACAGGTAAATTGATCAAGACCATACAATCGGATCGTGGTGGAGAGTACCTCCTTGGTGAATTCAAGGACTACATGGTACATCATGGGATAGTATCCCAACTCTCTGCGCCGGGGACACCCCAGCAGAATGGAGTAGCTGAAAGAAGGAATAGGATATTGATGGAAATGGTTCGAAACATGATGTCTCATGCTACTCTTTTAGTGTCTTTTTGAGAATATGCCCTGGAAACAGTATTATATATTCTGAACTTGGTGCCTTCCAAGCCAGTACCTAGGACTCCCTATGAGATGTGGAAGTCAAGTCTGAATCTTCTCAAGATATGGGGTTGTCCAACTTATGTACTGGTCAAGAAAGACAAGTTGAAACAAAGATCAGAATTATGTTATTTTGTTGGGTATTCAAAAGGAACAAAAGGTGGTTACTTTTCTCATCCTAAGGAACAGAAGGTACTAGTTAGTACCAATACTAGATACTTAGAGGATGATCAAAGTATTTCCACGAAAGATTCAACTAGGTTGGATCTGGAGAAGAAGTTATCTTCAAAAGTAACTTCTTCTAACCCGATTGTGGAACATAAAGAGGCACAGCCTCAAGAGCCTGTACAAATAGAGCCTCGTCGTAGTGGAAGAGTGTCTAGGGTTCTAGAAAGATGGACTGAAGAAACTTTTGAGCTGGTCTCCGACCATCAGGAACAAGACCCTACTAGATACGAGGAGGCTATTGCTGATGCCGATGCAAATCTGTGGCATGAAGTAATGAAAGTCGAGATTGAGTCTATGTATCTCAATCAGGTTTGGGATCTTGTAGCTTCACTTGAAGGGATAAAACCCATAGGGTGTAAGTGGGTATACAAGAGAAAGAGGGAAGTAGATGTTAAGGTGGAAACCTTCAAAGTTAGGCTTGTGGCGAAAGGGTATACTCAAAAAGAGGGAATCGATTATGAGGAAACCTTTTCCCCGGTAGCCATGCTTAAGTCCATCCGTATCCTCCTTGCCATCACATGTCATTATGACTACGAGATATGGCAAATGAATGTCAAGACGGTATTTTTAAATAACCATCTTAGTGAAGACATCTATATGTCCCAACCGGAAGGCTTTATTGCTAAAGGCCAAGAGCATATGGTTTGCAAGCTTAAGAAGTCTATTTATGGACTTAAGTACGCATCGAGAGTATGGAACATTCGTTTTGATGAGATTGTAAAGTCTTACGATTTTATTCAAAATGAGGATGAACCATGCGTGTACAGGAAATTTGAAGGCATTAATGTGGTTTTTCTTGTCTTGTATGTGAATGACATTCTACTCATTGAAAATGATGTATGGTCATTGTCATCTACAAATGTTTGGCTGTCTAGTGAATTCAGTATGAAGGACTTGGGAGAAGCCAGCTATATTCTCGGGATTAGACTTCTTAGAAACATGAAGTAGAGAATGTTAGGATTATCCCAAGCGACATATATTGACAAGATGCTGGTCAGGTACAACATGGACTCATGCAAGGGAGCTCTAATTTTTTGCAGACATGGGTTGTCACTTTCTTCAAGGGACTATCCTAAGCCTCAAGAAGAAAATGATAGAATGAGTAGGATCCCCTACGCTTCGGCTGTGGGAAGTCTCATGTACGCTATGCTGTGTACTAGGCCAGATATCTGCTTTGTCGTAGGTTTAGTTAGCAGATATCAGTCAAACCCTGAGGAGGTTCATTGGCAAGATGTAATGCATATACTTAAGTACCTCAAGGGGACGAAAGATTATATGTTGATTTACAGGGCTAATGACTTGGTTCCTACATAATACACAGACTCAGACTTCCAGCGGATAAGGATGAGAGAAAATCCACTAGTGGATATATCTTCACCTTGTCTAGAGGAGTTATTTCATGGAGGAGTATCAAGAAATCTTACATTGCTGACTTAACCATGGAAGCTGAGTATGTGGCAGCTTTGGAGGCATCCAAGGAAGCAGTCTAACTCCGTAAGTTCCTTTCAGAATTTGGAGTCGTGCCACACATAAATAGGCCGATTGTGATGTATTGCGACAATACTGGAGCAGAATTGCAATCAAAAGAACCTCAGAATCATAAGAAGGGGAAGCATATCGAGAGGAAGTACCACTTAATCCGGGATTTCATCCAGAGACGGGAAGTCATAGTGGAACAGATTGCCTCCGAGAACAATCTAGCAGATCCATTCACCAAGCCTTTGGCTGAGAGAGTCTTCAAGAGTCACTTAGATGCCATAGGGGTGGGCACCTACGGACTTACTTAGTCTTAGAGTGCAAGTGGGAGATTGTTGGGATGTATGTCCTCTTAGACTAGGTTTCTTATGTAAAAAATCGAATGTTTTAATAAAAAAATTTATTTTTAGAAATTCTTTATGAATTTACAATTTTATTTGTGTATAATTATGTTTGAAAAAGACTCATTGTGTTTAGGTAATTGGTCCATGTGAATGGAGGTCTTTCATAGTAAGGTATGGATTACATGTTACTTAACACATAAACTTTTATTCTTAACTGATTGATGAGAATGAGAATCTCATCATATTTAGGTTATTATGTTATGAATTCTAAATGGGGAATGACTTACTTTTAGCCAGTAAGTAGTCCACTCACTTCATAACATAAGCGTATTTCAAATACACAGGACCTATAGTAGTGGTTTCTAAAAGTACTATATGGTAGAAACCTAGACTACTACCGCTACAGCGTGGACTAGTACTCTACGACTTGAGTATGAGTTGGTGGTCTGACGAAGCTGGAAGCATATACTTTGATATGCTATAGTTGAGGTTCTATCGTAAGGCTAATATACTTGCATGTTGGGTATATGTGACTAGTTAGTTAAGACAAACTTGTACAAGATAGTTTTTATACTATATCGCCCATTGTGGTTGTTTGAATGATCTAAAAATCCAGGGTCTTGGGAAACATGACTTGAATGTTTACTTTAGGGTAGCTCCCTTGGAAAGCGAAAACAATCCAGGAAGTCGTGGATCATTAGACTAGAGGCTGAAGGACGGGAAAAACAGAGAGCATGCAGTGACAGAAAAAAACAGAGAAGGAAAAAAAAAACCAAGCCTTAAAGGCCACACGGAAGCGTGAAGATCATACATTTGCACTCCTTAAGCCTTCTAGGTCGAGTAGAAGTGGATTGAACGACAGGAATCGCTTCGCCTTGCCCACTTGAAGAAGCTTTCGGTTGAAAACCCACTAGCCTCCTACTTCGCCTTGTTTGCATTAACGCCAAGTTTTTCAACTCTCGGAATATTCCTCTACCTAACCTCTAGTCGGTGAACACAATGGTGAAGAGAAACGGACTCAATTCTCCTTGGTTCACTTGCTATTGATTAGCAAAGAAACAAGAAGAAGACACAGAGGAGAGAGACGTCTGAGAGAGAGAGAGAGCCGCGTGAAGCTTGTGGGTTAGGGAGATTAGGGTTTTCCTTTACCAGAGACTTGTTTATTAGTTAGTTAAAAATAGGTCTCTCATTATCTGATAAATATATCCTTAGGATTTCATATTTCAAAACACCTGGATGTTATCCTGAGAATAAGTTTGGCTTAACCCTAAACTCTTCTTAACCGTATCTGAAAAAAACCCTACGGTACAAGCTATTGGGCCAAAATAAATTTTATTATTTTCTTGGACCCAAAAGGCCCAAAATAATAAACATTAATTATTTATTTCCTGAGCTTATATAAACAACCTAATAAATAATTAATGAGCCCAAATGAACCATAACAATTAATCTTTAATTATTTATTTCTTGGGCCTATATAAATAACCCAATAAATAATTAAACATTAATTATTTCTCCTAGTTTAAGCACAGGTTAATTTTCTAATTATTCATATTGGACCTAGGCCCTGAATAATTAATTAACCAATTAAACCAGATAATTAATTTCCCCCAACTCCTATTTTATTTATTTATTTATTTATTTTATTCCAGTCTAATAATAAATTAGACATCCTGAATTAAATCAAATAAAATAAAATCCTCTTGAACTGAGACCAATTCCTCAACCTAAAATTAGTTAGGACTTACGGGCTATTCCGAGGACCAAAAAGACACATTGCCTTGGTTGCTAAAATGACCAAAATACCCTTATCATATAAACAGCTGTATTTTGCATTTTAAATATTTCCTAATATCACCATAAGAAAATATTGACCCCAAGGACAATGTTGCATTAGCAAAGTCTCCGACCTACAGGTGAAATGACTAAAATACCCCTCTACACATCGCCATACATTTGGAGAAGAAGAAGTGTACTAACACCCCTCTAAATGACATCTACCATCCTTAGGCTTCTAGTCCAATGATCCACGACTTCCTGGAGTGTTTCCGCTTTCCAAGGGAGCTACCCTAAAACAAACATCCAAGTCATGTTTCCCAGGGCCCTGGACATTTTAGACCATTCGGATAACCACAAGGGGCGATTTAGTGAAGAAACTATCTTGTACAAGTCTATTTTAACTAACTAGTCACACATACCCAACATACAAGTATATTGGCCATACGATAGAACCTCAACAATAGCAAATCAAAGTATATGCTTCCAGCTTCACCAGACCACCAACTCATACTCAAGTCGTAGAGTACTAGTCCACACTGTAGCGGCAGTAGTCTAGGTTTTTATCATATAGTACTTTTAGAAACCACTACTACAAGTCCTGTCCTACGTATTCGAAATACGCTTATGTCATGAAGTGAGTGGACTACTCACTGGCTAAAAGTAAGCCATTCCCCATTTGAAATTCATAACATAATAACCTAAACATGATGAGATTCCCAGTCTCATCAATAGGTTAAGAACAAATGTTTATGTGTTAAACAACCCGTGATCCATACTTTACTGTGAAAGACCACCATTCACATGGACCACTTATTTAAACACAATGGGTCTGCTCCAAACGAAAATTGTACACAAACAAAAAGTAAATTCACAAAAAATTTCTGAAAATAAATTCTTTTATTAAAATATTTGATTTTACATCAGAAATCTAGTCTAAGAGGGCATACAATCCAACAATCTCCCACTTGCACTCTAAGACTAGGTAAGCCCATAAGTGCCCACCCCTATGGCGTCTAAGTGTCTCTTGAAGACTCTCTCAGCCAAAGGTTTGGTGAATGGATCTGCTAGATTGTTTTCTGAGGTAATATGTTCCACCACGACTTCTTGTCTTTGGATGAAATCCCGGATCAGGTGGTACTTTCTCTCGATGTGTTTCCCCTTCTTGTGGTTCCGAGGCTCCTTAGATTGCGATACTGCTCCGGTGTTGTCGCAATACATCACAATCGGCCTGTCCATATGTGGTACGACTCCAAGTTCTGAAAGGAACTTCCGGAGCCAACTGCTTCCTTGGACGCCTCCGAAGCTGCCACATACTCAGCTTCTATGATTGAGTCAGCAATACAAGACTACTTTATACTCCTCCATAAAATTGCTCCTCCAAACAAGGTGAAGACATATCCACTAGTGGATTTTCTCTCTTCCTTATCCGCCTGGAAGTCTTAGTCTGTGTATCCTGTAGGAACCAAATCATCAGCCCTGTAAACCAGCATATAATCTCTCGTTCCCTTGAGGTACTTGAGAATATGCTTTACAGCTTGCCAATGAACCTCCCCAGGGTTTAACTGATATCTGCTAACTAAGCCCACGGCAAAGCAGATATCTGGCCTAGTACACAGCATGGCATACATGAGACTTCCCATAGCCGAAGCGTAGGGAATCCTACTTATTCTGTCCTTTTCTTCTTGAGACTTAGGACAGTCCTTCGAAGAAAATGACAACCCATGTCTGCAAGGGATTAGAGCTCCCTTGCATGAGTTCATGCTGTACTTGGCCAGCATCTTGTCAATGTATGTTGCTTGAGATAACCCTAACTTTCTCTGCTTCCTATTTTTAAGAAGCTTAATCCCGAGAATGTAGCTGGCTTCTCCCAAGTCCTTCATACTGAATTGACTAGACAGCCAAACATTTGTAGATGACAATGTCCCTACATCATGTCCAATGAGTAGAATGTCATCCACATACAGGACAAGAAAAATCACATTAATGCCTTCAAGTTTCCTGTACACGCATGGATCATCTTCGTTTTGAATAAAACCGTAAGACTTTACAGTCTCATCAAAACGAATGTTGCATGCTCTCGATGCCTGCTTAAGTCCATAAATGGACTTCTTAAGCTTGTAAACCATATATTCTTGGCCTTCAGCAATGAAGCCTTCCGGTTGGGACATATAGATGTCTTCGCTAAGATGGCCATTTAAAAATGCCGTCTTGACATCCATTTGCCATATTTCATAGTCATAGTGACATGCGATGGCAAGGAGGATGCGGATGGATTTAAGCATGGCTACCGGGGAAAATGTTTCCTCATAGTCGATACCCTCTTTCTGAGTATACCCTTTCGCCACAAGTCTAACTTTGAAGGTTTTCACCTTCTCATCCGCTCCCCTCTTTCTCTTGTACACCCACTTGCACCCAATGGGTTTTATCCATTCAGGTGAAGCTATAAGATCCCAAACCTGATTGAGGTACATAGACTCAATCTCGGCTTTCATTGCTTCATGCTACAGATTTGCATTGGCATCAGCAATAGCCTCCTCGTATCTAGTGGGGTCTTGTTCCTGATGGTTAGAGACCAGCTCAAAGGCTTCTCCAGTCCATCAATTCAGAACCCTAGACACTCTCCCACTACGACGAGGCTCCATTTGCACAAGCACTTGAGGCTGTGCCTCTTCTTGTTCCACAATTGGGTCAGAAGAAGTTGATTCCGTACCTCAAGTTCCAACCTCGTAGAACCTTTAGTGAAAGTACTTTGATCATCTTCCAAGTATCTAGCATTGGTACTGACTAGTACCTTCTGCTCCTTAGGATGATAAAAGTAGCCTCCTTTTGTCCCTTTTGAATACCCAACAAAATAGTATAATTCTGATCTTGGTTCCAACTTGTCTCCCTTGATCAGTACATAAGCTGGACAACCCCAAATCCTAAGATGATTCAGACTTGGCTTACGCCCAGTCTACATCTCATAGGGAGTCTTAGGTATTGACTTGGAACGCACAAAGTTCAAAATATATGCCGCTGTCTCCAAGGCATATCCCCAAAAGGACACAGGAAGAGTAGCATGAGACATCATGCTTCGGACCATTTCCATCAATGTCATGTTCCTTCTCTCAGCTACTCCATTCTGCTGGGGTGTTCCCGTCACAAAGAGTTGGGATACTATCATATGATGTACCATGTAGTCCTTGAATTCACCTAGGAGGTACTCTCCACCACGATTCGATCGTAGGGTTTTGATTAATTTACCTGTCTGACGCTCCACTTCAGCCTTAAACTCCTTGAACTTGTCAAAAGAGTCAGACTTGCATCTCATCAGATAAATGTAACCATACCTCGTACAATCATCCATGAAAGCGATGAAGTACTCAAAACCTCCCCTAGCTGGTGTACACAACGGACCACACACATCAGTGTGAACAAGACTCAACACCTCCTTGGCTCTATCTGCCTTTGGTGTAAATGACCTCTTGGTCATCTTTCCCATCAGGCAGGATTCACACTGAGTCCAACTTTCCAATCTCAATGAGCCCAAAGGCCCATCATGGATTAGCCTCTGAATTCTGGTTGAGTTAATATGACCCAACCTTAGATGCCAAAGGTATGAATCATTGATATTGGTCTTTCTCTTCTTAGTTAAAGGTTCAGACTGAGCGTTATTTGATTAGTTGTTAATAGGGTTTAAAAAGAACAGATTACCATACATGTGCCTAGTACATAAAATTTCTCCATCTCTACTGATAGAAATACCAGAATGAAAATATATAGAATATCCTTAATTAATAAGTTTTGCAACTGAAATCAAATTCTGACGAAAACTAGGTACATATAAAATATCTTTTAAAACCATTATCTTATGACAATAACAAATAAGATCCAGCTCTCCCACTGCAAGGGCCCAGAGTTGTGCTCCATTACCCACTCGAAGCCCATGTTCACCCTTCTTGAGTCTTCTTATCTTTCTAAACCCCTGTAAGGAGTTACAAATATGATTAGTGGCTCCTGAATTAACAATCCAAGTGGAAGTTGATCCTACCATTGATATGGACTCTAGATAGAAAACATTACCTGTGGGGTTTTTCTTGGTTTGAAGATCTGGACACTCCTTTTTCCAGTGTCCCTTCTTGCCACATTTGAAGCACTTGCCCTTTGGTGTGTCCTTGGGCTGGTTCTTGGGCTGGGCTGCTGCATTCCCCTTCTTCCTCTTGAACTTTTTGGGTTTAAGCCCAGTTCATGAGGAAGAAGCCTTAGCAATCATGGTCTTTGACTGCGGCTTTATGACCTTCTCCGCCATCTGAAACTCCTTCATCAATTCAGTTAAACTCATATTTAACTTGTTCATGTTATAGTTTAACTTGAACTAAGTGAAGGAGCCCGGTAGAGATTCGAGAACCATCTCAGGGTCAATGACATCTTATAAGATTTCCGCCTTCTCGAAAGCAGCAATCATCTTGAGCATATGCTCTCGGACTGATGCTCCCTCAGCCATCTTAGTGTTAACAATAGTTCGAAGAGCCTCCTGCCTTGCGGGCCGGCTCTTGTCCGCGAACATAGTAGCCAATGATTAACTGATATCATATGCAAAAGCCATGTGCTCGTGTTTTGACTGGAACACATTTCGTCAGCCTTCTTCCACGCCTTCTCAGCCTCTCGCTCTTCGGCGGTGGAACCTTCCCTGATAACAAGGCAGGTCTCGTAAATGACATACTTATACTCCTCAGCTGTGAGTATTATGTCCAGGTTCCTTTTCCAGTCCACATAGTTTGGACCCGTTAACTTATTCTCCCTGAGAATAACGGCCAATGAACTAAAAGAACCTCCCACCATTTCTGAAAATCGAAAAATAAAAGAAAGAATTTAGTTTGTGAAAACAAAATAAAATTTGTGCACTGAAAATAATTTGGCTCTTGGGAAAACTGACATAGCTTCTTGGGAAGATTAACAGTTTCCTAAACTAAGTGTAATAACCACCTCAAATTAATTTCCCTTCTAGGTAATGATCTAGAGGATAACTCCATCGTGGGATGGCCGTTCCCTCTCATTTCCTATGGACATACCTCGCACTATAACCTCCAACATGGGCTGGCCGATCATAGTACGTGCCCCGAGTTATTAATTACATCCTTCCATTAGATCTAGATCCTTATGGTATCCCCATCCTATACGGGTTCACTCCCAGGGTGACGCGAGGGGACCCACGATATCTAATGAGGACCATGATGGAAGCCGTGGGGCCGTTAGAACCCCTCTCCCACTTAATCTTTTAAAATAAAGGTTTTCTGGAAAAATATCCTTTTGAAATTTTCATTAAGTTTTTTTCTTAACTCAAAAATAAAATACCTAAGTCCATTAAAATCTCTATGTCAAGTCTTATATCTTTTGAGAAAATTCTCCATGGACTAATTTTATTTAAGTTAAAACTTAATGATTTCAAAAATTTTCCAATTAAAACTTTCTAGAGACTTTGGTCTCAAGTTTATTTGACAAAATCATTTTTCTAGTCCAAAACAAAACAAAATGGCTCTCCATTTTAATTTACAAAAATATCTAAATCCAATATATTTTCTATGTCAAGGATTAAATCCTTTGAGAAAATATTTAAGGATTAATTTTTGTACAAATTAAAATAACCATTTAATTTTTGAAGAAAAATATTTTTCTTGTAAAAAATATTCCCAAAGACTTTGGTCTTTGAGGAAAAAATGCACATAGGTACATAAAAAAATAGCATGTTCGAAAATAGTAAACGTTTTCATGCTTTTCTATTTTTTAAACTTAAGTGCCCAAATAATAGAATTCAACACATTAATTAATTAATTAATGATCTTGTTTAATCCTAAAATCCTTTACTAATATTTTTCATGCAAATATATTCCAAGAATATAAATATTGCAAAAATATTAACTTCGCCTGGTATGGGACCCAAAACGAAAAAGAAAAAAATTAAAAAAAAATAGCTGGCGGTTCACTGCACCGGCCGCACCGAATCCGCCCCCGCATGGCCTGCGGTCCACTGCGGCCGCGGTGCACCATGCCGCACCGGATCGCCTTCACTGCAGCCCGTGCCCGCGACTCGCAACCGTTTCTCCTAAGCTGCCGACCCGCGTGCGACCCGCGTGTTTATCCAAATGGAGGCTCCGACCCAACTGCATGACCCGCGCGGATGAATTGCAATTCATCAATTTGAAACGGCTCAAATCTCCTCCAAATCGACTCGGCTCGCAGCAAATAGCCGGACGGCTCTAGGCACAAAATCGCAGTGGCTCGGCTCGGCTGCACGGCTTATGAATAGTGCCTCATTCTTCGTTTTTTCTTCTGTTTTGCGCACGATTTGCAGAGCTTCTTTCCTTCGACTTTTGCTTATTTCTTTGGCTTCTTTGGATATTTTTACTTACAAAAACTCATCCAAAACAAAACCACAACCACCTATACCCATTAAAATTGGGTTTACACGATCAAACATCAAAGCCAAAAAAAAAATTTACAGAGGCCTATGCTTTCACTGTGAAGCTTACAAATCCACCTATCCCATACCAAAACAGCGAAGGATCACAGGTATAGTCATCTTTTCCATTTTTATTAACTACCATGCTCCCTAAATTGATCAAAGAACCATTGTCTCTGATACTACATTGAGGGACGGGAAAAACAGAGAGCATGCAGTGACGGAAAAAAACAGAGAAGGAAAAAAAAAAACAAGCCTTAAAGGCCACACGAAAGCGTGAAGATCATACATTTGCGCTCCTTAAGCCTTCTAGGTCGAGTAGAAGTGGATTGAACAACAGGAATCGCTTCGCCTTGCCCATTTGAAGAAGCTTCCGGTTGAAAACCCGCTAGCCTCCTACTTCGCCTTGTTTGCATTAACGCCAAGTTTTTCAGCTCTCGGAATATCCCTCTGCCTAACCTCTAGTCGGTGAACACAATGGTGAAGAGAAACGGACTCAATTCTCCTTGGTTCACTTGCTATTGATTAGCAAAGAAATAAGAAGAAGACACAGATGAGGGAGACGTCTGAGAGAGAGAGAGAGAGAGAGCTGTGTGAGGCTTGTGGGTTAGGGAGATTAGGGTTTTCCTCTACCAGAGACTTGTTTATTGGTTAGCCAAAAATAGGTCTCTCATTATCTGATAAACATATCACGGGGATTTCATATTTCAAAACACCCGAATGTTATCCTGAGAATAAGTTTGGCTTAACCTTAAACTCTTCTTAACCGTATCTGGAAAAAATCCTACGGTCCAAGCTATTGGGCCAAAATAAATTTTATTATTTTCTTGGACCCAAAAGGCCCAAAATAATAAACATTAATTATTTATTTCTTGGGTTTATATAAACAACCCAATAAATAATTAATGAGCCCAAATGAACCATAACAATTAATCTTTAATTATTTATTTATTGGGCCTATATAAATAACCCAATAAATAATTAAACATTAATTATTTCTTCTAGTTTAAGCACATGTTAATTTTCTAATTATTCATATTGGACCTAGGCCCTGAATAATTAATTAACCAATTAAACCAGATAATTAATTTCTCTCAACTCCTATTTTATTTATTTATTTATTTTATTCCAATCTAATAATAAATTAGACATCCTAAATAAAATCAAATAAAATAAAATCCTCTTGAACTGAGACCAATTCCTCAACCCAAAATTAGTTAGAACTTACGGGCTATTCCAAGGACCAAAAAGACACATCGCCTTGACTGCTAAAATGACCAAAATACCCCTATCATATAAACAGTTGTATTTTGAATTTTAAATATTTTCTAATATCTCTATAAGGAAATATTGACCCCAAGGACAATGTTGCATTAGCAAAGTCTCCGACCTATAGGTGAAATGACTAAAATACCCCTCTACACATCGCCATACATTTAGAGAAGAAGAAGTGTACTAACACCCCTCTAAATAACATCTACCATCCTTAGGCTTCTAGTCCAATGATCCACGACTTCCTGGAGTGTTTCCGCTTTCCAAGGGAGCTACCCTAAAACAAACATCCAAGTCATGTTTCCGAGGGCCCTGGACATTTTAGACCATTCGGACAACCACAAGGGGCGATATAGTACAGAAACTATTTTGTACAAGTCTGTCTTAACTAACTAGTCATACATACCCAACATGTAAGTATATTGGCCCTACGATAGAACCTCAACTATAGCAAATCAAAGTATATGCTTCTAGCTTCGCCAGACCACCAACTCATACTTAAGTCGTAGAGTACTAGTCCACGCTGTAGCGGTAGTAGTCTAGGTTTCTATCATATAGTACTTTTAGAAACCACTACTACAGGTCCTGTCCTACGTATTCGAAATACGCTTATGTCATGAAGTGAGTGGACTACTCACTGGCTAAAAGTAAGCCATTCCCCATTTGAAATTCATAACATAATAACCTAAATATGATGAGATTCCCAGTCTCATCAATAGGTTAAGAACAAATGTTTATGTGTTAAACAACCCGTGATCCATACCTTACTGTGAAAGACCACCATTCACATGGACCATTTATTTAAACACAATGGGTCTGTTCCAAACGAAAATTGTACACAAACAAAAAGTAAATTCACAAATAATTTCTGAAAATAAATTCTTTTATTAAAATATTTGATTTTACATTAGAAACCTAGTCTCAGAGGGCATACAATCCAACAGAGGCCTAAGGATGGTAGATGTCATTTGGAGAGGTGTTAATATACTTTTTCCTTTTTGAATGTACGACGATGTATAGAGGCGTATTTTAGTCGTTACACCTGCAAGTCGGAGACTTTACTAACACAGCATTGTCCTTGGGGTCAATATTTCCTTATGGTGATATCAGAAAATATTGAAAATGCAAAATATTGCTATTTATATGGCAAGGGTATTTTAGTCATTTTAGTAGCCAAGGCGGTGTCTCTTTTAGTCCCTAGTATAGATTGTGAGTCCTAATTAAATACGGGCTAAGGAATTGACCTTAAATTAAATGAAATTTTTTATTTAAGTAGCCTGATTTAATTAGAATAAAATAAAGGTTTATGGAGAGAGAGAATTAATTAAATTAATTTAATGGGTTAATTAATTATTCAGGACTTTGGTCTAGTTTGAATAATTAAAGATTAACCTAGGACTAAACTAATATAGGCTTATTAATTGAATTAGTTTATTTGAGCTGAAAATTTAATTATTAATTGGACCATTAGGTTGGTTTTAATTAGAATAATTAATTAAGCCCAAAAGGTTAAACTAAGAGTCCAATGGCCTAGTCCAGTTTAACCTAGGGTTTTATTTAGGTTAAACAGGAGGATTTGAAACAACGTCGTTGTTAGAAAACATACACTCTCTGAGACGGCTTCTTTTCTGTGTAAGGCTAGGCGTCTCTCTCTCTCTCCCTCTCTCTCTCTCTCCAGAAAAATTCCCTAACCTGTTAGTTGTTCACTAAATGGTAGTTAGACAGGCCATATACTGGAAGACCGAGAGTTCGGCGTTCACATACATGCAAAGGCGGAGTAGGAGGCTTGCAGGAATCGCACCGGAGGTTTCTACCAGCACGCCAACTCCGGTTGCGCACATTCTGATCCAACCACTTTAAAGAACTAGAAGGAGAGGTAAAAATTTTAAAACCTCAAGATTTAGACAGGGCACAACCAGCGTCAGCTATGTAACACCCCACGACTACGTACCCTAAAAGGGCGGGGATGTCGCCCCGTCCCGTAGGACAAGGGGTCTTTAGAACAAGGTATAAAATATAAATGCAATCTCCAAAAGGATCAACTTAGATAAATCAAGAAATATTCTTATTACATCAGGCTCAACTTGGAGCAAAACGGAATAAAACAAAATATCGTTTAGAAGCATAAGCAATAAATGTCTCCTAGAACGGATAGAGAAAATAGCAAAAGCTCCAACTATTACATGTCCCGCTAACTCAGCACAGTCTATCTCCTGAAAACATGGTGTAAAATAGTGTGAGAATAAATCTCAGTAGGTCCTGTGTGTGCACATGGTGTTTTTAAATAGTTCGTGTATGCAAAGTGTAAAACATTTGTAAAAATAATTTGGCAAGTCATAAACAATCTCTTTTCGCAAGGAGTGGGTTTTTCTCAATGTCACACTTTATACAAAATAAATCCTCCACTGGGATAAAAGTCATGTCACCACACGTTGGGCTCCATGAGAACAAATTGGACAAGGCACCACACTTTGTGCAACTTGTCCGGACCAGATTACCACACGTTGGGCGTTCTGATCAAGGTAAGTGTACAGCTCACCGGGTGAGATACTCCTCCATCTCTACACCTAACAAAACCATCCGGGTGTCCATGCCGGGAATATAAATAATACCTTTTAGGTATACTGCTAGCTCGGACTGGCTTGACCAACCAACACTGTCGCCTTTTCAAGCAGAGTTCATCTTCTGGAGGTGGCTTCCTGCCAGAAGACTTACACTAGCCCTCCAAGACTAGTATTGTTAGCCTATCCTTATTGAGTACTCAACGAACATATCCGTCAATTCCTGATTCAAAATATTTTCAAACATTAGCTTTGCAAAACGTGGTTTTCTTTAAAAGAGATTTCTAAAAATTTAAGGAAAAGAATAGTTTTCTTGCTAAAAACCGTTAGTTTGACAAAACTGTTTAAAGAGTGAATATCCACGTTTACAACCCAAGCAAACACAGTTTAACAATAACTTTACAAAGCTTCACAACATAGACTTGCCATCACAACCTTTAACAAAACAGTTTATAGAAGGACTTACCATCACAACATTTAATAAAAGAGTTTATGCAAGGACTTACTTGATATCCCTCAGATAACGAGATAAAAATCACAGCTGGCTTTCCTCAATTATCCTCCTGATCTAAACCATATAATATCATGATTAGGGTCTCAATTAATTCAAACATACTCTAATCCCATTTATTTCCATAACAATTCGCAATCTCCTATTTAATTCCAAGTAAATTATTCAATCCCCAAAGATCAAATACTACGACCACATGTTTATCTCGCTAATAAACACCATTAAACTTTACTTTCGACATCAAGGGAGGGTATTCCCTTACCTTGCAACTACCGGGTAATGAGGTCTCGATGTTCCTATAGTGATCGTCCCGAGTTCGCTTGAGAAGAAGAGAGAAGCTACTTCCTTTGCTTCACTTGTCTGAAAATCAAGGAAGAAGAGGAAATCAACCTCTATAGGGTGTGATTTAAAGGTAGAAGAAGGAGAAAAGAATCATTAGAGAAAACGGCATCAAGAGGTTGAAAGGATTTGTGCTTACCTTAAGGTGTGTTCGATTTTTGCTTGGAATAACTCTTGTGTTTTCGAAAATTTGCAGAGAGATATTGCCGAAATTTTCGTGTAGAATGGAGAGGGTAAACGGTGGTTATGATTTAAAGTTGGAGAAGATTGGTTTAGGGTTAGATGGTGATGTTTAGATAGACTCCTAATGGCTTTAGGTTTCTTGGACAGCAAGAGCGAAATTTCAGCTTGCGTGCGCCTCCTTGCTGCCGATTTTAGGGGAGTTTTATGGAGGGAAAAATTCTACCATTTGCTCCCCTAAGCTGGCCGAAACACTGCTCAAAGGAAGGGCTAAATGTGTTGAGAATTTTGGGCCAAACAAAGAAGAATTTGAGTGAGTTTTGATGACTGAAAATCCTGTGCAAGTGCTGTGAAAATCGCTGAACAAGAGGAGAATAAAATTTGGATTGTTCAAGCTGCAATTCTGCCGAAATTTCTAGGGAAAAGGTGAGGGTTTTGGGCGCTGATATTGGCTTAATCAACAAGGAGTTTTGGTAGGTTTTGGAGTGCAAAATTTCGTGGGTTTTGGAGTGCACAGCTGGATGAAAATTCTGTGCAAGCTGGCCGAATTTTTCTGGTTTCCAAGCTGTCGAAAATCAGTAATTTTTTGTGCTAGAAATTCTGGTTTTGTGCAGCTAGGGTAGTTGAATTATTAAGGAGTATTCTAGGTGGTTTGAACTAGGATTTTCAGAGTTGGATTGTAACTAAAGGGGCTGGAATTTCGGACAGCTTATGTAGATACAAAGCTGCCGAAATTCAGCTAGGACAGGAAGAAATCGTAGGTGAATTTGGATTGAAATAAAATCTGGTTTTACCAAGGATTTGGATAGGATTTCCTCTAGTCCTAGAAGAGTTTGGATTAAGCTACAAGTCCTCCAAGAAGTGGCGGCACTTGCTGGAATTTTTTTCCAGATTTTTAACTAACATTCTAGGATTAAAATCAACAAGATTTCCTACTATGAAAAGGATTCATTAATTCCACCTATCCATGGCAACATCTATCCAACTAAAATCAAGCTAATATTTTAATTACTAGCTAGGGTTTTTTCGAAATCCTAAGGAACACAAGCTGAAAATTAAAGGTGAACTTTATTCACATCCAAGTCCTTGAATTTAGGAAATAAATATGGAAACTTATTTCCTTGGAGTAAAAATACTAAAATTTCTCTAGGATAGCTAGATTCTTTTTCGGCCAAGATAAGAAAAGGTCTAAAGAAAAGAATTTCAAGAAGAGAAACTTACTTCACAAAAGGTAGGATTCGAACTCGGGTCACCAAAGGAAATCACCAACCTCCCCGCTATTCCAAAACAACTCCAATACTAATTTTTCTACAAGAAGTTCTTATCACCCCAATACTCATCCTTCAAAATCTTCGACCAAACCTCCCTTAACCAAATCTTTTAACAACAAAACTATTTCACATCAATTAATTCAAATGCAAAAGTAACGGAAAAATTCACATGCATCCATGCAAATAAAATTAGTCTAGCTACCACATAAAATGCAAGATGTTATGCAATGCATGACTTTTTTCCATAGTCAAAGGTGGTTTTGGGCGGGGTATTACAGGCTAGGGCAGTCGGAGCCGGCGCTGTCCTGGAATTCCCTGTTGTGTTTTTTTCAGTTTTTTTATGTTAGCTTCCGCTACGTGCCCTGTGTTTTCCTGCCTTCCGTGCCTTCAGTCCTTGCAAACGTCTATTGCGTCTCATTCATGCGAAGCCTTTGATATTCCGAAATGCTGCCCGTAGCACAGCCGATGAAAGCTTAAAAATTGGGTTTTGATAAGCATTGAAGGCTTCTGTAGATAGGTTTGTTTTCTGTGAATGAAAATGAATAACGAAGAATCTGTTTTTTCTTTGCTTTGCTTCTATGAATGACCAACTCCCAGAATTACAAAACTTCAACTCCATTTCAATTCAGTATGCATTCATTTGAAGTAATCCCTGAGAGAGAAGCCATTCACGTGCAAACAGAAAGCATCCATACTTTATGTTATCTTGTATGCGAAACAATACGGGTTCCATCCCGTGTTGTTATTTTTTAATTAATTAATAATTAATTAATTAATTTATTTTATTTTACCCTTGATTTTATTCATTGGACTAGATAAAATTATTTATTATTGGGCTTAAACACTCATAAATAATAAATCCCAATTATTTATTTTTTGGGCTTTATTAAACAGCTCAATAAGTAATTAATAAGCCCAAATAGACTAATATAAAATTTCATACCTTTTATCTGGTTTATATCTAGATTAATTTTCTAATTATTCAATCTGGGTCTTGGGCCCTGAATAATTAATTAACTAATTAAAATAGATAAAATAAATACTCTCTCTTGGATATTTTATTTTATTCTAGTCCAATAATAAAATAGACTAATAAAATAAAATAAAACCCATAAATATCAAGATCAATTTCTTAACCCAAATCTTTTATGACTTAAGGGCCATTCCGAGGATCAAAAGACACATCGCCTTAACTACTAAAATGACCAAAATATCCATGCTATATAAATAGCTATATTTTACATTTTGAATATTTTCTAATATCACTATAAAGAAATATTGACCCCAAGGACAATACTGCATTAGCAAAGTTTTCGACCTACAGGTGTAATGACTAAAATACCCCTCTATGCATCGTTGTGCATTTAGAGAAGAGAAGTGTACTAACACCTCTCTAAAAGACATCTACCATCATTAGACCTCTAATCCAATGATCTATGACTCCTAAAATGTTTTCACTTTTCAAGGGAGCTACCCTAATGTAAACATCCGAGTTATGTTCTCCAGAGTTCTGGATAATTAGATCATTTGAACAGTCACAAGGGGCAATATAGTATAGAAGTTATCTTGTTTAAGTCTGTCTTAACTAACTAGTCACATATACCCAACATACAAGTATATTGGTTCTACGAAAGAACCTCAACTACAGTATATCAAAATATATGTTTTTAGCTTCGTCAGACTACTAACTCATATTCAAGCGGTAGAGTATTAGCCCACGCTGTAGCAGTAATAATTTGGGTTTCTTTTAAATAGTACTTTTAGAAACCACTATTACAGGTTCTGTTCTATGTATTCGAAATACGCTCATGATATGAAGTGAATGGACAACTCACTGGCTAAAGGTAAGTCATTCCCCATTTGGGATTCATAATACAATAACCTATACATGATTAGATTTCTATTCTCATCAATCGGTTAAGAACAAACATTTATGTGTTAAGTAACCCGTGATACATACTTTACTGTGAAAGACCACCATTCACATAGATCACTTACTTAAATACAATGGGTCATTTCCAAACGAAAATCGTGCACAAATAAACTATAAATTCACCAAAAAAATTGAGAATATTTTTTTTTAATAAATTTGATAATTACATCAGATAAACTAGTCTAGAGGGCATATATTCCAACAATCACTTCTAATAGAAATTAGTTTGCATCCAATAGAGCTTTGGGACGCATTTGATCAGTTTCGAAAATTCAGAAAAGGTTTCGTCCTTTTGTCTAAAAAATAAAGTCCAAGTAAATCTAAAGAAATCATCAACTAGCACATATATATACTTTTTACTGCCAAGACTAACAATCCTCATTGGTCCAAACAAATCCATATGAATTAATTCAAGAAGTTTTGAGATTGAAATTATTTTCTTAGGTTTAAAGGAAGTTTTGATTTGTTTTTCAAATTGGCATACATCACAAATTTTTCTTTTATCAAACTTCATTTTGGGCAATCCCCTAACAAGCTCTTTTGAGGACTGTTTGTTTAGCAAATCAAAAGATATATGACCTAATCTTCTATGCCAAAGGTAACCATCATCGTCATGTACGAAGAGGCATCTAATACTATGAGTTATAAGGTCATTTAGATAGAATACATACACATTTCTAACATGGTTGGCAACAAAGATTGTTTCAAGATTTGAGCTATCTATGATAGAACAAGAATCCTTTTCAAAAATGACTTTGCAGCCGTTGTCACATAGTTGGCTAATACTAAGCAAATTATATTTTAGATCATCTATTAGTAATACTTGTTTTATAATGGTTGAGGAACTTTTACCAATGTTACCCATGCCAAGAATCTTTCCTTTCTTCTTGTCTCCAAAAGTAATGAATCTTTCATTTGTAGTCTGCATATCTTCTAACAAGGCTGCGTCTCCAGTCATGTATCTTGAACAACTGTTGTCCAGGAACCACTTGGTGGAGCTCATTTTCTCCAAAGAATATGCCTATACATAAGAAAGAAGAATGATTCTTGATACCCACATTTTCTTGGGTCCATGGGGATTAGTAGTGTTTCCTTTGATTTTCTAAAAAGTTATTCCACTGGATTCCATTTTCTTTTTAATAAGACATTTCGATGCTATGTGTCCCGATTTTTCACAATATGTGCATGCTTTGTGTGTCATGTAACATGGGACAGCTTTAACAAATCGAGACTTGTGAATTTTATCCTTATTCTCATGTCTATATCCTAAGCTATTTTGATTTCCAGCTTGATGTTAAGTCCCAAGTAATTTTTCTAGGTTGCTTTTCTCATTTGTGAATTTTTCAATGTATGTGGTAAGGTCATTGACTCTATTTTTCATGTCATCAAAAGTGCTAACCATACTTTCAAAAGATTGAATTCTATCATACAAACTTCTATTTTCTAGAAATACACACTGTAAAGTAGTCACGATCACATCTTTTTCTATAATAGCATATATGTGTGACTCAAGAGACATTTTGTTCTCACTTAACAACTTTTCATTCTCATTTAACAAACAATCAATCTTCAATTTCATTTCTTTATTTTTTCTGGACAATTTTTTTAGTTCATAGAACATATCAATTAACAACTCATTTGGATTATCATGCTTTTCAGGTTTAGATATATGCGAATTTGACATGAAATTAATGGTGGTAGAGTTTAACTCGTTTTCCATGGCCATGAAGCATATGTCGGCAGTTTCGTTCTCAGAATCTTCTTCTTCAGACTCAGACTCATTTTGGTCCCAAGTCCCTATCAATCCTTTGCCTTTCTTTGCCTTCAGCTCCTTCTTTTTAAACATTCTACCTTCCTTTCCTTTTGCAACTGGAGAGTCAGTAACGAAGTGTTCAGTGCTTTTGCATTCATAACATTGAGGCTTGAACGCTAAGGATTGTCCTTTCCCTTTTGCGAACTTCTTTCCTCTTTTGAAGTTCCCTTTGTTGAACATCCCTCTGAATTTCTTTGCTATCATTATCAGATCTTCATTGTCTACTTCAGTTTCATTACTATTGTTAGATTGACTAGTTTCTTCATCCTCTTTTTCAACTTTCAATGCTATTCCTTTCTTACCTTTATCATGATCATCGGATTCCTGAAATATCTTGAGTTTCATTTCATGTATTAGAAGAGAGCCGATCAGCTCTTTGGTTGGTAAGGATTTTAAATCTTTAGATTCTTCCACAACAAGAGCTTTAGACTGCAAGCTTTTAGGTAATGCATCCATAATTTTTCGATTTTGTTCCCTAAGGGAATAAATCTTCTCATAGGCTTTAAGACCATTTGTGATATTTGTGAATCTAGTGAACATATCAGTAATGCTTTCATTTGGCTTCATAGTGAATAATTCATAAGCATGAATTAGAAGCCCCAATTTGGATTCCTTAACTTGGTTTGTCCCCTCATGAGTGACCTTAAGTAATTTCCACATGTCATGGGCTAAATCACAACCACTAACTCAATTATATTCAATTGCATCTATTGCACAACATAAGATGTTCATAGCCTGAAAATTCAATGTCATCTTAGCATTGTCTTCAAAATCAAATTCGTCATTTTGTTTAGGCATTTTTACGCCATCAACAACTTTTGACGGAATAAAATGATCATTTTCTATCAAATTCCACAACTCAAAATTGATTGAACACACATAGATTTTCATTCTATTTTTTTAGAATGTGTAGTTGTTTCCATTAAATAAAGGAGGTCGATTTGTTGTTGATCTTTCAACATATGGAAGAGAAGATGAGCTTGCCATGAGGATCTTTCCTACAAGGTTGTTAGACCGAGAATATGTAGACCAAGTTCTGATACAAAAAAAAAAAAAAAACCTTAGAGGGGGGTGAATAAGGTTTTTGGCAAACTAAAATTTTCAAAAAATTTGTTCTACAGAATATTAATGTTCTTCAAGTTTTTTAGACCAATTTCATGGCAATAGAGAAAGCTATCCAAGGAAACTTTGTGAAATATCCAGATTCAGATTAAGGTAAGAAACACAATGCAGTTAATGTTATATGTAGAGAAATGAGACATAGAATGTATAGTGGTTCGATCTATTAAGATATACATCCACTACCTTAAACTCACACTTAAGGATTTTCAACCAAATTTCATTTACCCAACTTGATGGAATCAATCTGTACCAAATACAAGAGAGGATCACCACACTTGATTTTTCAAAACCTCTCAATCAACCAACAAATTAAGGTTCACCCCAGATGGATTTTACACCATAACCTTGTTATACAAAAGAGATTGAATATCAATGGAACAGTAAAAGCTCACTTGTTTGAGCAGATGTGCATCAAGGAAAAAATACAAACACTTTTACCTTTAAGATACAATTTGAATTCACTTTGAAACACTTTGATAAAGGAGATTTTTATTTTCTATAGAGCAAGAGCGTTTCTTAAAAAGATAGAGCAAAAATCTACTGTTAAAATAAGTTTAGATGCCTTATATAGAAACATAAAGTGAAGTACCAATGGCTATAAAATAACTATAATTTTATTGACAAATTTACCCGCGTCTTGGACTTATGTTTCGAATGACGATGCATCCAAAAGGTAAGTCCAAAATGGTACTTTTTTAGGTAGTGTAAGTCCAAAATGGCACTTTTTTAGGCAGAAACGATTTGACACTGTTTACGAAATTTTGGATAAATCTTTTGGATGCAGAATCATCCAAACTACTCAATCCAAAATTATGAGATTTAAAACTTTGAAATCTTTTTGTTTGTGTGCTTCAAGGTATAAATAAATTGAATCATAAGATAAAGAGATATAAGAATTTACAAGAAATACCTTAATAGTGATTCCTAGTCTAAAGTTCTTCCACAAGGACTTCTTGGTATGCAATCTCTTTAAGCATGGTCATCTTCTTGACCACCCATTCTTGAATTCCATTGCTCAAAAATTGCTTAGCAATGTTATTTGTATGCCTTAGAAGAACTGAAGTCAAACATGTCCTATTACATATAAATCACACAAGTTAGTCCACATCAATATTTGTTATGAGTCAAAATATAGGAGAATGCCTTTAGGGCTAACATATATATATATATATATATATATATATATATATATTTCCCAATTAATAATTTTATGTTAGAATATGCTATCATTATTTCATATAGCGATTTCTCAAACATCCCAAAGCATAACAATTTTTCTACAATCATACTCAAACAAATTCATTCATGCCATGTCAAATATGTCTATATGCAAAAATGCTCATGCTATATTGTCCATATACTTCCCCATTTCTAGGGGCATTTAGGGTATGGTGTTACAATTAGGGGAAACAATATTAAATTTTAGAATAATTTATTTGAGCCTCCTAACATACTCTCTTATTTGAGGCTCAATTCTGTATTCTGCAGATTGAACGAAATCTAATAAGACTATGCACTGACTCTTTGACTCTAATTTTTCATCAAAGTTACACAATATCAACAGAGACTAGTAAGACTTATATAGTCACATATAAAAAAAACCTAATTAACAATGTGTGAATGGCATTATGTCTGTTCATCTCTTTTACTGTAAAATGGACAACAATTAAAATAACAAAACCCTAGCCACATACCATAGGACAATAGGTACAATAATGTATTTTTTGGAAAGAATATAATTTTTTTTCACACAATCTACCACATTTTCTTTATTGATACATGTATATATGTAAAACAACAATGAGTCAATATGTGTAAATGCAGTTCTCTTCTCATCAGGAATTACACTACAAATTTTCCTGCAAAATTCATTATACCATTAAAAAACATGAGAGGGCAAACTAGCACCTTCATAGGCAGGTGTAAATAGTAAAATATCTTACTCCAAACCCTATTCAATGGTTTGTGAGTCCAGCATCCATTGCAAAATTCCCCGATCTTGGCTAGAGTTCCTTGTACACCTTTGATCGCACACACAAAGCTTTGTGGCTTCTTTGCTAACTTTTATGTGCATTTTTTAGCTTTATCTTGAATCTATTCCACATTTGACCCATTGGGAAATATGCCTTCTTAGACTAGGTTTCTAATGTAAATATCGAATGTTTTAATAAAAGAATTCATTTTCAGAAATTGTTTGTGAATTTGCATTTTTATTTGCGCACAATTACGTTTGGAAAATACCCATTGTGTTTAAGTAAGTGGTCCATGTGAATGGAGGTCTTTCACAGTAAGGTATAGATCACGGGTTACTTAACATATAAACGTTCGTTCTTAACCGATTGATGAGAATGAGAATCTCATCATGTTTAAGTTATTATGTTATGAATTTCAAATGGGGAATGGCTTACCTTTAGCCAGTGACTAATCCACTCACTTCATGACATGAGCGTATTTCGAATTCGTAGAACAAGACCTGTAGTAGTGGTTTCTTAAAGTACTATTTTATAGAAACCTAGACTACTACTGTTACAGCGTGGATTAGTACTCTACGACTTGAATATAAATTGGTGGTCTGACGAAATTGGAAGCATGTACTTTAATATGCTATAGTTGAGGTTCTATCAAAGGACCAATATACTTGCATGTTAGGTATGTGTGACTAGTTAGTTAAGACAGACTTGCACAAGATAATTTCTATACAATATCGCCCCTTATGGTTGTCTGAATGATTTAATTGTCCAAGACCTCGGGAAATATGACTTGGATGTTTGCTTTAGGGTAGCTCCCTTGGAAAGCGGAAACACTCCAAGAAGTCGTGAATTATTGGACTAGAAACCTAAGAATGATAGATATCATTTAGAGATGTGTTAGTATATTTTTTCCTCTCTAAATGTACGGAGATGTGTAGAAATGTATTTTAGTCATTTCACCTGTAGGTCGGAGACTTTGCTAATGCAGCATTGCCCTTGGGGTCAATATTTCCTTATGGTGATATCAGGAAATATTTAAAATACAAAATACAGCTATTTATATAGCAGGGGTATTTTGGTTATTTTAGTAGCCAAGGCGATGTGTCTTTTTGATCCTCGAAATAACCCGTAAGTCCTAATTAATTTTGGGTTGAGGAATTGGTCTCAGTTGAAGAGGATTTTATTTTATTCAAGAATCTAATTTATTATTGGACTGGAATAAAAATAAATTAAAAGAAGTTGAGAGAAATTTATTATCTGGTTTAATTGGTTAATTAATTATTCATGGCCAATGTCTAGTTTGAATAATTAGAAAATTAACCTGGGCTTAAACTATATGGAAAAAGGCTTGTTTAATTATTTATTGGGTTATTTCTATAAGCCCAAAAAATAAATAATTAATGTTTAAATTATTTTTGGTTCATTTGGGCTCATTAATTATTTATTGGGTTATTTTTATAAGCCCAGGAAATAAATAATTAATATTTATTATTTTAGGCTTTTCGGGTTTAAGGAAAATAATAAATATTATTTTAGCCCAATAGCCTGGACCATAGGGTTTTTCCATATATGGTTCAGAAGAGTTTAAGGTTAAGCCAAACTTACTCTATTGATAATATTTGAGTGTTTGAAATATCAGATCCCGAGATATATTGTTATTAGAGATCAGATATCTTGATTTTGGCAAGAGAGGCTCATGTCTTTGAGAAGGAAAAAAACCCATTTTTGTTGTTCAAGTTCTCTCTCTTGTGACCTCTCTTTTTCTCTTGTTGTTCTTGATTTTTGTTAATCAATAGCAAAAGAGTCAAGAACATTGAGACTACTCCTCCTCGCCTTTTTTTTCACCAACAAGGATTGAGGCAATGAAATATTCCGAGATTCGAAAAGCTTAGGCGTTCATGCAAACAAGGCGAAGTATGAGGTTAGCGGGATTTCAACCAGAAGCTTCAACAAGCGGGCAAGAAGGAGCTGTCCCTATGGTTCAATCGATCCTTTCACAGCCTAAGAGGTTTAATGCACACAGAGGTATGGATTAAACCCTTCCATGCTGTTGTTCTTCGTTGTTTTTTTTCCCTTTGTTTTTATCGTTTCCCGCAGAGCATGCATCCTCTGTTTTTCCAAACTACATGACTAGCAATGGTTTCGATCAAAGGGAAAATGGTTTGGATAGAATTAATTGATTGATCTTGTGTGTAAAAAGTCAGGGGTTGAGTTTGGGGGAATTTGGTTTCGATCAAAATCCCATCTTAGATTGGGAAAATTTGGAAAGAGAACCCTATCTTAGCTAAGAGATGAATGGTGAGAATTCAGTAAAATATCAAATTTGTCTTTTATTAAAATGGTCAAAATTGGATCTAGTGTAGGGATGGCAATCGGGCCGGGGACTAGAAATTCAGGCCCCACCCCCGCATTCCCCATTATATCCCTGCTCCCGGTCTGTCCTCGACATGAGAAAAGGCGGGGATGCCTGTCTCGGCCCACTGAGGACAAAATAATCCCCGGTCCTGGTCCAGCGGGGAACCGGGGGCCCGATTTTGGCCTGGCGGGGAATCGGGGATGCGGGGCCTTGATTTCGGCTCAATGAAAAAATTTAAATCTAAATAAATTTTGAAATTTTATAAAAATAAAAATTTATATTTTCTTAATAGAAAAAAAGTAAATCTAAATAAATACTACTAATATCAAGATTTAATTTAGAAATAATATATATTTGTGTGTTAATGTGAGATATTTTATATTAATAATATAATGAAATTAAAAATTTTCAAATAAGTTTAGATATTTTCAATTACTAATCCAACAAATACTAATCAATCTTGAACGAAGTTATATTTCAAATAAGTTCAACTTTATTCTATTACTAACAGAACAAATACTTATTGATGTTGAACAAACTTTTATTCACAAATATTTTTATTTTTATCAAATTTATCATTGTCATCTAAAATTATAGCCAAATATTATATTATTACCATTTGTATTCTATTTTGTATCTTATCTCTGTGAAAAAAAAAATTAAAGTTAAAATATTAATCCAAGATAAATAAAATTCGAATTGTAGTATGAGATACAATACAATCATAATTTGCAAATGACAACATAATTTTAAAATAAATAATGACTCGAAGGATATAAGTTTATAAACCAAGCATTTTTTACTCGTGCCTCTCAAGACCTTTAATGGTTTGAGAAACAAATTTTTATCCATGCCGCTTTACAATGTCATTCTTAATTTCTCATTCATTTTTTCTCCTTTAATTGTAACTGTTTCATAAATATCTTTTTAAATATATATACAATAATAAAAAATTCTATGAATAAAAATTTTTATGAATAAAATTATCTAACATGCTCTTAGTCAAATTATATAAAAGATTAAAAAAATATAATGTTTACAGTATTAGAGAAATAAGAATAAATAAATAATATTTTTTATTTTTAGAGAAATAAGAATAAATAAATTATGGAGTAATATTAAAATAATATTATTAATACCAATTAAAATTTATAAAAAGATTTTAATGTTTAGAATATTAATGAAAAATAAAATATTCATAGTGTCTTACCATCCCAACTACTATATTATTTGTTAGCATGTTATTTGTTAGTGCATTAAAATTACAAATTTATTAATATATGTATATTATTATCTCACATAAAAATCTATAATTTCGTAGACCAAGACATTTTTTACCTTATCATGGTTAAATAGATATAGCATAAGATATATATATACACAAACATTATATAATTAATATATATACTATGTATATAAATATATACACATACTATATAGTATGTATATATTTTATTTTTACATATACTATATATAATTATTGTATATACATATATATAATATAAATTATAATTTTTATACATATGCTCTATGCGACGGGCTGGGGATCATGCTATCCCTGTCCTCGGCCCGACCCCACTTAGCGGGCTGAGGTGTAGAGCCCTTCCCCGGCCCTGGCCCCAACCCTGCTTAAATTAGGGAATCCCCAGCCCAACCGGGCCAGGTCCCAATTTATGCGGAAAAATTGCCATCCCTAATCTAGTGAGTTGATTTGGATTGACCCTCTAGAAATTGGTCGGAATGATCTAATATACAAAAATAAAAAAAATAGAGGACTTATAAAATTAAAAAAAAAAGAATAGGAATCAATCATGCCAAAATAAAGAAGTTCAAGGACTAAATTCAACAATTTTCCATAGTAATATTGTACAAAATATTTCTAATCTTTTGCCAGTGAATGAACATGAAAGCTTATTGCACAAATTTTTGTAGGATTTGACCCATCAATATTTTAGCCATGGAAGCATGACAAAATCTCCATCATATATCAACGCGATTGAAGAAATCATTCTTTTTTATTTCTAGTGTGCGCTCAATTATTAATCACATTATTCCTATACGTTTTCCTTTCAGGAATACATATAGTTTATGGACTATAAATTTTAAAAGTTCATACGTTGTTTTATATTAAAAATTTTATATATTTTTAGAATATGTAAAACTTTTGTCTTTATAAAATGAATATTAACTAATTGAATTGTTATTTTTTTATTATATTATAGTAATAATACATGTGTTTAAAATCTATCTATATATATACTATATAATAGATGTTACAAAAAGTTATGAGAGAGTCACTTGGTATTGTCCTACGAGGCCATGTAGCATTTTAAACCTATGTGAATTCTGCTATTGGCACAGAATGCGAATCGTAGTGTTCCTGTCTCTTCCGTGCCTCTCGCCTTTGGCTAATTTAATTTACCTAAATCCCAAACCCTATTGTCTTCCTTCTCTCAAAGACCTTTCAATGTCGATCAACCTTATCTTGAACAAAAAACCGTACTTCAATGCCTCAATTCTCATAGATACTCTATTAGTTTCATCTTTGTTCAATTTCGTTGCATTTTCCATTTATCTAGTTTTGTACAATCTAAGAAATAGTTGATGTTTCATATCTTCGCAATTGATTTAGGAATCAGAACTCGCAAGAAAGATTGGTTAAAATTGGGATGAAGGTATCGTTGACCAAGTCACCGTTCTTAAGATCGACACTACAGTTTCCAAGTTTCTGATCTGTGCTGAAACCATCGAGTTTAGATCTAAACCGACGTGGTTCCCGTTAATGTCCTTGAACTCAACGTCCATCAGGGTGTCGAATTCGATAGCGACCATGTCGCTTTGGACATTGTTAGCATCCATGATCCCCAAGAACCTACCGGCGTCTCCCACAGAGACATCATGCGAGATGACAAAAACAAGTCCGCCGCCAATAGAGGATTCAAGTTAACTCAACTCACTGCCGTTACGCCTCCCTCACCGACCCCGGACCACCCCAATCCTCCACCTAGAACTCGCCTCCTCACCTTCGGTCACAGGTTAGATCTCTGCACTGTTTTCTATATTTATTTGCCTATATATATATATATATATGTATACTCTAGTAAATATGCTGCTTTTGGGTATTTTCTCCGCCACTGCTCCTCCACACAGATGAGGCGGAGCAACTCTCGTCACCATCCAAACGCTGTCGTTCTGAAGATGAGGATGGAGGCAGAAGAAAATTTCGTGAAGAATTAGGGCCTTTGAATTTCATCCCAAATTGTAAAACGTTGGTCGAACTCTATTCGTCACCTGATCTCGCTCCTCGGCTTCCATCTTCGTATCCTGGAATCTCTGTCACCCGTTTCCTCCGTACCTCGGGCAGTTTGCTTCTGCCTTCAACTGCAAGCTCTATCGCATCCGAATTTGGCCCTCAAATCCCACTAACACATAGGAAAGCGATTCAATGCTGGCATTTTTCCCACCGGAGAAAATTATGATCAAGTTGGTTATCTTGTTATTGAGTGTTAAGATAAATAAAGTTAACAACAAAGTATTTGTGACCAAAGAGAAGTTAAATCATCAGATTTTGAAGCCCAGTTGTTGATGTTGACGATAACTTATCAAGTAACTCTTTAGTAACTTTTCAAAAATTTCCTTTTCTAATGATATTGTAGTTTCTAAACTGCAAGTTATCAGTTGTGTCAGTTTGTGGATGGATGTATCTGCATTTGTCCTCCAGAACTCAACACAGCAATGCATTTATTTACATGAACTATATTTTTTAAATTAAATTATTGTTTGATTTTAAAAATTTTAGTGTCTTTTGGATTTTTGCAAGTGCTTTACTTAGTAACTCTAAATGTGGTTGAGAAAAGGTGTGGTTGTAAAACTATATTGAGCTAACAGAGTTCTGAGATATCTTTTCGATAGGATTAGGATAGAAAAGTAAGACATCGGACTGATATTTGCAAGTTAATGCATTTTATGCTCTTCAACTAGGTGATTGTTAGTTTTCTTTTCTAACAGGGCTTTTGGTTTTTAAGGCTAGGCTTTCCAATTATTTTTTCAATTTCTGAAATTACATTATTCTTCAGGTTTTATGTTTACAATGAATTGGACTACCTTTTTTAAGCATTGAGTTCTAAGTCTTAGAGAAGGATCCAGAAGTATTACAAAAGGTTTAACCTTGATGTGCAAAAAGTTGAATTATTGTGGCCCTGAAAGCTCCTTTTCGTGATGTTTAACATAACTTATTGTAGTCTTTTACATTCGAAGAAAGAAACCAAGAAGCTTTTGTCTTCTTTTGGGGCTGGGGTTTGTGATTTCTTCTTGCCTTTTAATATAGACTCTAAATTTCTATGTATACAGGTTGTTTGATGAGCTTTAGATGACTTACTTTCAGGTGTATCTTCTTCTTTTGTTGTTATTGGGTATTTGATGGCCTGTTCAATGCATTCTGTGCATTGGTATATGGTGAACACTATTAGATAGCGTAAAAATTTCTAGGTGAAGAGTGCATTGCTAGATTTTGTGGGTAGCAAATCATTTAGGAGTTCTTCAATTGTTCATTCTGGCCAACAACAAATCAGTGCTTTAAAATCTCTTGGACTAATTTGTTCCCGAGAACTCTATTATTCTCTTTCTCACACTACCCTCATGAACTGCTAATAGATTCGCTAGATGAAAGACAGCTTGGCCTTTGCATTGAATACGCCCGTTTTACAAATCGGTGCTTTAAAACCAGTGGTTTATCTCCAACCGAAATGAGTACACAGAGAGACACACTCTGTTCCTCTCTATTTGCTCAAGCTTATCTTTAACTCAAAACTTCCTGTTCCCAAATTTCAGTCGCCCAATATATATATGTGGAATATAAGCGATTTTCTGCCATTCTATGCCTCCATTGATACAAAATCTTTCAAGAATAGGGTAGTCTTGAATTGAGAGGTGCTGAAGTGCTCTCAGGCATTTCAATCCTCTGGTAATGATTTTAGATATTTGCAATTTGAAATTGCCAGAGATTGAAGAGAAGAAAATTCCCCAAACCATTCAGGCAAATCTGTCAAACCGGGGCAAGTATGAAGTACTAGACTTTTAAGCATTGTGACATGTTGTAGACTCACTAGTAGAGAACCCAGTCCAGGGCAGGATACAATATTCAAGCTTCGAAGGGTAGAAAAATCTCTGAAACTGTCAGGCAAGGAAGTTATCTCTGGGCAACTCATGATTGACAACTGCTCAAGAGCTGTGAGACGATGGAATCCACTTAGAAGTTCCAGATTGTTGCAATTTTCAATTGAGAACGTTCTCAGGGAACCTGAGGCTCCAATTCCTTCTTGCGGCAAACAAGTTAATGCAAAAGTTTAAGGTTATGCATTCCTGGTGGCAGCCGGGATAGCTTATCACAGCAGCTGATTATCAGGGACTTAAGAACAGAGGCATTTTGTAGCTCTGAAGGCAGAAAATACAGATTTTGGCATGAATGGATCTCCAAAGATTCCAGAGAACTATTATTTTCTAGCAATCGACCTGAAAGATGCAGTAAGCCTGGTAACGTGTCAATGATAGGATGAGAAAATGAGTTAACATTTTCCAGAGAATTCATTATGTCTGCATTGCAATTCTGAAGGTCCAAATGTTCAATAGATGGAAAAGTTGGTGCAGATTTCAAGTTAGTACATTTGTCCAGAATTAACCTTTTCAAGCAATGGAATGCAGATTTTTTGTCAATGTTGAACCATTCTTCCAAGGATGGAAAATCCCTGAGAGTTAAGTCTTTCAGAGATGGAAATGGTACGTCAATGTCTGCACCATAGAATTCTTCTGATAAGCATTCAACTGCATCCATCCCTTGCAAGAATAGACTCTGGAGCAATGAGAGCTGTCCAAGTGAAGGCAAACTTTTGCATCTTCTATAGTTGATCATAACAACCACAACCAGATAGGGAAGATTCCAAGAGGGTATCTTTCTACCTGGATAACCTTTGATGTAAATCCTTCTAAGGTTTTCATACGGCTTGAGACTTTCAAGAATTTCTTCAACATTGTCTCCAGGCAAAGATTTCAGTAAACAATGGTTTGGTTTGTATGTCAATTCTGTTGAAGTTGTTGCCTTCTCAGGTTTCAAATTGGAGTCTTCACCGCTACTTCCCCATTCGAGGCTCAAAGATAGGAGGTGTTTCTTCTCCCTCAAATTAGCCATTTTTGCTACGTCTGCATCTCTGACATTCTCCAGGCTTTTTATAGTCAGTTCATCCCTTAGGTTTAGATGGTTAAGTTCAGCAATGCTATCTCCAGATCCCTTGCCGACAATACACATAGGCAAAGTTTGAAGGTGAACTAATTTTCCTATCCCTGGAGGCATGCATGTCAATCCTTGACACCCCTTTATGTCAATATGCCTCAGGCTAACTACATTAGCCATTCCATATGGCAGCTCCACCAGGTTAAAACATCCCAATAGGTTCAAAGTCTGCAGATTACAAATGTTACATATGGCAAGGGGAAGTGCTGTGATATGGGTGGTTGACAGGTCAAGGTATCTCAAACAGATAAGAGCACTGATTGATTCATCCAGTGTTTTAATTCCACACCTACTCATATCTAGGACACGCAAGTAAATAAAACTAGGTAGAAAAGAAGGAATATTTTCAGGTCTCCCTCCAGGATATAAGAAAATGAGTGTTCTCAGACATTTATGATCAAATAAGTCTTCCAGCAAAGGTGGATCATAGCTAGAAACAATTGTCAAGTGGTGAAGTTGCGGTCGCTTATTGAAAATTAAAATTTATAATGTATTTATAATTTTAAAAAAAAATAAATATATTCCTTCGTGCATCGCACGGGCAACAACCTAGTATATATATATAGCGGTAGAGGCATCTTGTGGCGACACATAGCGCTGTCACATGTTGACACTTAGCATTATTAATTTTAAATGAAGATTTTTTTTTTTTTGGAGGAAATATGGTTTTTTTTTTTTAATATCAGAGTTTTCTGATAACATTGAATTCAAATGAAGGGATTTTTTTTTTTTAAAAGGAAATATGAAGGGTTTTTTTAATATCAGAGTTATAGATGAACCAACTTTATTTTGTTAATTTCAGAGTTATTTGATAGCATTGAACTTAAATAAAGGGATTTTTTTAAAAGGAAATATGAAGGTGTTTTTTTTTAATATCAAGATTATATACGAATGAACCTTATTTTGTAAATTAAGTCGAAACTCTGAGTGATTCGGCCTTCAGCTCAGGTGGGGTAGTGCGGTGGAAATCGTCTCAAAATCCTCAACCACCGTAGCAGATATAGAGCAATACAAGCAGATTATGTGCTCACATAGGCATATATAGATTCGTACAAAAACGTATTTGTGGAGAGATGGCATAAGAAGTAAATAAGAGATTTCAAGCGATTATGAACAAACTCTTTAAGGTGCTTTAAAAATCAAAGATGAATAACTCATTTCCTATCATCACCGGGTTCATTTGTTTATACTATCTTTAATTATTATTTTTTGTCCCTTTCACATTCTTCTTTTTATTGTTTGTTTCAAAATTTTTGTGTTTTTTTTTTTGTTTAATTTTCAGTTTTTTTGTTTGATTTTGTGGGTTAAGTTCAATTTTCATGTTTGCATATGCTTTATGCATTTCCAGTAGGAAATGATGCGGATGAAAGTTTTTAGAGAAATAGATGAAAAGATGCAAATTTTTGTGTGTGGATTTAAGTGTCACATCTTTAATAGTTTCTTTTGTAAATTGAATTGCTATATTTTCTAATCTATCCGTATAGTTTATGCTGAAATCCTAATGTTTAGGCCAGAGAATTTGTTGTATTTTCTATTTTTTGTTGAAGGATGGATGTTTAGGGTAGAGAGCTTTAGAAAATTGCAAGTTCTACAAATTTTTATTACTTTTTAATTCTTTGTTGACGTTTATTTACTTATAAAGAGGGTTTTGTTGCTTTTGCGTGGTAGATGTCTGCCTCTCTCATTCAACATTTGATTTTATCTACTGAGATTCGACATCTTCTTCATAGAAAATTTTGGAACTTTCCTTTTTTGAAAATAGATTTAATTATTAGTTTTTTGTGCTTGATTCAAACAACAATACATCTGGATTTCAATTGTCTAAAGGCAAGAAATGCCCAATTGTTGTCATCTACATTGGCCATAGTTGATCATAAGTTAAGAAGCAATGCAGTTGATGAATGGTAGATGTCATTTGGTTTAAGTAGTTTAGTACAAGCTCCATCATGCAGACCATGAGACTGTGATGATCTATTTAGGAGACTGGCTATTTTTAAGTCCATAACTTGGTTTGCCAAACCACAAGTTAGATGTCTGCAACTGTTGTTGTGGTTTTTCGATTGCATAGTAATATTGTTTATACTTTCGAACTAGGTATCACATATCGGACATAAAGGGAAGACCCATAATGGCTTATGTAGGAGAAATATTATGGATCTACAAAACCATTAGATAATTTATTAATGCTTTAATAGAGACTTAACATAGGGTAAAATCAAGTATCTTTACCTAACTCTCTCTCTAAAAAGATATGGATTCTGCCTTAACTTAGAAAATATTTTCTGGTTTGTCTTTTTTCTGATTCTTCTTTATATACAATTTTACGATTTTTTATGTTTATTTTAACATAGAGTTAATAGATTATCTCATGCTTTCCTCTGTGTCAATTGGAAAGATTCTTTACAAACATCAACTTTTGCCATTTGGGAATAAGCTACATTCTTCTTGGTTTTCTTTTACTTGATGTTCTCTTGCTTTGCTCCAATATAGAACATATGCTGAAAGAAAAAATATTTGTGTTCATCATTGTCAGGCAGTGAGTGCAATAAATTGTGCGAGGAGGTGTTGGATCAATGTAGATATGAACAATATTTCCTTTGAGTTGTGTGGTGCACGACTTCTCTTTTTTGCTTCATCATCTTGGACATAGCAACAAGGTAATGATGCCTCTGTCCCATAATCTGGAAGGCCAATGTTATCGATTTTTATAGGGAGAAAACAAAAAGAATAATAATATCTTCTCAATGCATCCCTGTTATCATACTTCTTATTTTAATTCTTTTGTCTCTCCTTTTACTCTTTACCAGTTGAAAAGGAAGCCTTGGTATTTAGTTTGAAGCTGGATAGTGGATATAAGTTACTTTGCCCATGGTTGACAAAAGATATCTTCATCATCTTTGTCACGAATTGAAGCATGGGGATTCTTACTTTTTTGATACATCAGAGTTTCAACCAATGATCTTTCAATCTTTTACGTTCTTTTTATATTCTGTACATGGTTTACCAAAGAGGATTGGTTTTTTTCAGTCAACATTACGAGATATATCTGATAACCATCAAAAAGTAGCTACGCATAAAAGAAATACAGAAGAAACTAGCCATCCACCGTATGAACACTACCTAAGATCTCTACCGTCCAAGAGAGAGAAAAAAAAAAAGCAGAGGTAAATTTTTTTTAAAATTATTTCTAGCCATTCAAATGCACAAGTGCACACACACACACACAATTCGTACTTTGTTTTCTCTAAAATACTAAAAATTATTGTTAGAGTTGTTCAAGTGAAGGAGGAAGAAACAAGTGATTCTAAAACAGAATTCAAAAGAGATAAGGACATTATCAAGTCACCTATAGCCAAGCTTCCAACTTTTCAGGTGGTTTTCAAACTCTGTGACATTTAACGCATGGTGATGATATAACTGCCTTGTTCTTGCTCTTTCTTCTAGTGTTGTTTATATATTTGTGGACAATGTCTTTTCTTACATTGTCTATTTGTGTTTCTTTAGACCCTTTTGGTAGATATAGCGAAGAAAATAATGTAGAAGAAATTGAAAGTGTTGTTCTTCATCTATTAGTTTGGGAAAGAGTGGGATGTAGCTCTATGACCTGCTAAGGATGGAAGAATCTATATGGGAAGGGATGCGCCGCATTTTGAAATGACAACAATTTGAAGGAAGGAGAAGGGTACACATTCATGTTCATTGAGAACACAAATGCATGCGTCTTGCACAAAAATGTTGAGGAGATCATTGAGATACTTTGAACACATTCCATGAAAGTTTGAGGTGCAGTATGGAATGGAAGGACATAAGCTTCTATCTATGCTCATGTTAACATGGCATTGTGACAATATGCATTATGTTTATAAGTTTGTGGAAGGATTTGGTTTGAAGATCAAAATAGGTATAGACATTTGTGTTGGCATTGCCTTTTTGTCTAAAAGTCTATGGTGCTCCAATTTGTAATTAATGAATCATCTCTTCAAATTTCGATGCCTCACTTTATGTTTTAGTGAGCAACAATGGATGTAGGAAAGGGAAATTTGAGGAATTGGACTCCTTAATTCTGTTTTGGTCTATGATTAATGAGATTAGTGTACAAGCATTAGGGAAATAATACGTTTGTTAATTAAAAATTATATAGGTTTTCTGTTCTAGAATTATAATCAAAGGAATATTTTTCTCTCTTCATTTTTATTTCTGGTGGGGAATTAATGTTGAATTTAATTTGCTTCGTAATTTATTGTTGTAAATATGATGATATCTACACCTCTAGATGATTTAGTTAGTGGGAATGTTGGAATTGTTGTTATGTCTAAACATAAAGATGAATCAGAAAGTGAAATTATTTCTGTTGATGATAAAGGGATTTAAGTGAATGTCGATTTTGATCCAGAAGAATATAAGGAGAATGACAAAACTATTGAAATTATCTCATGCAATGCACTAGCAAATGAACCTAGTTCATGCTAATGGAAAATGATAGGAACATCTGGAGAGTATTTTTTTGTAGTGTTTCGTGTTTTGAGACAAATTATAATAGAACAACTTTTTTGGAATATTGTAAAATGTGTAAATTTTTATCAAAAAAATATTTTTCTTACAAATAAATAATTACTCACTTTTTACTTTCTAGCCATTTTTTAAAAAATCAAATCCATACAAAAATATATATATTTTCTTTCCTTCACTTTTCTACATAAAAATTTCATTATTCAAACGAAGTGTGAAAAATTTTCTATTATCATCATTGTGAAATCTTTAATTATCTACACAAAATCCTCAAAATCTGTATCCCTTTTGCTGGGGTGAAAGGAATGTTTTTACCTTCGAACTTTTTTATTTTATTCCCTTTAGGTTAAATTAAATAAAAACTAGGCAATTTTTTTTTCTTTCCCCAATGGAATTCCCCAAGATAGCCCTGGTTTGTCCTTTTGCCTTACCAGCGAAAGAGAGAAACAGAGCATATTCCAAAGTGGTCCTCCGCCACAAACCACCCATATATAACCAACTTCTAGTTGAATCCATAGCCAACGCGCCTCCTTGAACACCCATTAAAAAAAAAAAAAAAAAAAAATGCACAACACACACACACACAAAACGAAAAGGACCCTCGTCGCTAGAAGCCTCTTTCTCGGTGGCTCTTTTCCTCTCTCACGCACACCCTTAACATCCTTTGCTTCTCTTTCGTGTGGGGTTTAAGGGTCTAGGGTTTTTCCTCTTTTCTGGGTCTCTCTGTTCCCACAGTTCTGGAGATGGTCCGCTCCAACGGTCTCAGAGTCGCCCACCGGCTGGTTCTCCGTTCTCTTTCTTCTCACCTTCTCCACAATTCGTCTTCCTCTGTACGCCAGCTATATCTATATATACATATATGGAGAGAATGTTTGAATAACATTTGTACTCATGGTTGTTTTCTGTGTGATGAATTGATGGCAGTTAAATGAGTTACTAAGAGGGGGTAATAGGAGCTTCGGCACTGCAATTTGTAATCAGCATAGGATCTTTAGATATTCTAATTCAACAAATGGTATGTTAAAATTTGGGATTGTTTTATTGACTCTTGATTTTTACTTTATATTTCTGGTAATGGGTTAATTTGGCCTTTTTAATAATTATCTTTGTTCAATTTTGGATCTTGCTTTCCAAAACTTGATTTTTACATGTTTTTTCCTGCATGCGATAAATGTAGCGAGTAATGAAAGAGAATGGTTGAGACTCGGATTGTTAAAGGGCAATTTAGGCGCAGCTCGATCAATTCATGCCACTGGTAATTGTTTTCTCTTACTCTCTCTGGTTGTCTTGCAACATGAGCAATTTGAGGTTGAATGATTGCAATATTGTATGGGAGAACTCTTTTTTAGCTGTAAAGATACGTCATTTAGGGATTTGTTTTAGTTGAGACTACCACAAATTGTGTGAATCCCGAATGATAATGCGAAAATTCAAAGCGGCTTCTTTTACTTTATTTTACTTTTTCAGTATTATGGGTTGGAATCAATAACATACAAGTCTAACGGACCTGTTTTGTCATGTTTGTTATTCATTTTCTTTGGCTTATCAGCAAGCACAAGAGACTATTATGATGTGCTTGGAGTGAGTAAGAATGCCACTGCATCTGAAATTAAGAAGGCTTATTATGGGGTAAGCCTCTGCCTTATGTTCGAAGTTGTGATTAAAAATATGCAAATAGATGTATTTTGATGGTTGGGCCACAACATCTTAATAGAAGCGTTTTTCCCACCCCTTTCTTTTAAGCTTCTGTTTCCTTTCTTTTATCGGTTTTTGTTCTGTCTATTTTGCAGCTTGCAAAGAACTTACACCCTGATACTAATAAAAATGATCCCGAAGCATTAAAAAAGTTTCAAGAAATTCAGAAGGCGTATGAGGTATGTAATTAACTTGGGCATGATCTCTGCTTTATGAAAATTGTCATTGCTGATAATATGTAGATGGTTGAGTTCATCACTGTTATCCTTGTTGTAGGTCCTGAAAGATGAAGATAAACGTGCCCAATATGATCAGGTTCCTCTTTAATTTACTGTTATGATCTCCATAATTTGGAGCTTTCCTAAGAACAGAATCCCTGATTCCAGCATCTTGATGCTGGCATTATCTAAAAAAAATCTTTTAGGCAGAAATCTCCATCTATGGGAAATTCATAGTTTGTTGTCCATAGAACCATAACATGTGTTCCTAAATTCAACTAATAGATCTGTAGATTATACGTCTGGTGTCCTTTTTATTGACATTGGAGTTGTTTTTGGCATGTGTATGTCATGTAGGTTGGCCATGAAGCTTTTGAAGCTGCTTCAGATGGTTCTGGTGCTGGTCCTGGGTTTAATCCATTTGAGCATGGCGGTTTCAATCCTTTTGATATCTTTGGAGGAAAATCTGATGTAAGCACTTGATTTGAAGTTACTAATTCAGTGTATCATCCATATTGCTTGCTTCTTCTAGAAACTGGCACCATCATCCACATGAGACCTCCTAAATCTGGCAACGGAAATTTCACTTTCTTCATTGATGTTTAGATTTCACTAAGAAAATATTTATGCAATCATGGTATTCAATGTTGCTATTTGAAGCACTGTTTGAAGCACTAGTTCATTAGGTATAATGTGTTCAAACTTTGCCCTTAGCTTCTGTGATGTCGAGGTGAATCATGCGGTTTAAGGAGTCCTATCTTGCATTTGAGACTCTTTTCAAGAATGAGAATCCAAACATTGGTTTTGGAATGGGTTGTATGAATTCGAATAATGGATGTCTGGATGTTTGATTAGATGTATATATAAGGATCTTAACACTGATGTTGCTGCTGGGGCTTATCTTATGGGGCTAGCTTACTTCATCTTTCTTGGTTAGTGTTATAGCTCATTATTCTGTGTTTAATAGTGCTGAACAGAAGGGTCTGCAATGTTTAATTGTTTATTATTGTGGGTTATGTTGCTTGTACTTTTGCTATGGTTTACACGTGCATTACTTTCTCTAAGCTATTCCTTTTCAAGTCCCAAGTCTGACTCTGTCCTCTTCTGCTGGGGGGTCTGCAACACCATCAAATGGATATCAGTTTTTTAGCAGCATGTTTACAAGGGACATGGGCGGTGAAGATGTCGAGGTTATTAAATTTCCATCTTTCCTGATGAGCTTTTAGGGAATTTAGAAGTAGTACAATTTTTATGTCTAACCATTTTTTTAAAATTTAAATTATAGGTTACTCTTGAGCTTTCTTTCATGGAAGCTGTTCAGGGATGCTCCAAAACTATAACGTTCCAAGCTGATCTGCTGTGCAGCGAATGTGGTATGTACCATTTCTTACCATTGTTGATATATTGAACAACAGGATTATTTATGTGAATGTTTTTTTGACAAGTGATAACTATGATTTTAAATCATGACTATTCTCTGTAGTGGGATTTTTACTTGGGTATATGAACCAAATTTAGCTTTAAAGAATCTAAATACAGTTATGCTTATCTCCAAATGAAATTAAAATTTAGGATTTAAATAATCTAAATACAACTAAAGCCAATTTTAATCACTAAATCATGTTTAAGGGAAGAGTTGAATAGATGAATTCTTATAATAAGTAGGATTCTAGGCAGTGGTTTAGAGAGAAGCCTAATTTCATTATTTTTCTTCATTTGGGATCTTTCTGGTACATATTTGGCTAGATTGGGAATGCTTTTTGGATTGCAGAAAGGAGGATACATCATGCTAACTCCCAGTTTGATATAAATTACAGATAATAGATAGATACTTCATGATATAAGCATGTTCCATTTTTCTGGATTTTGTTAGGTGGATCTGGAGTTCCTCCAGGGACTCGGCCTGAAACCTGCAAGCAGTGTAGAGGCTCTGGCATGGTGAGTTTCTTAGAATTTGTTTAATTTAGGGGTCAAGGGATTGATTTTTTCATGGATAACATGAATATGTTTCTTTTTCATTATCTATAGGCATCTGTTCGACGAGGCCTATTTGAGATGCGGATGACTTGTCCATCATGCAAAGGGAGTGGAAAGATTGTATCGGTATGATATGGATATTTCTTTGTCTTAATGCTGATACATTTGTCGCTTGTCCATTTTTAGTTGCTAATATATTTAAAATGATATGGGATTGCATATCAAAAGTGAAGGGCTGTTGTAGATGGTTTAACTGTTGCTGGTTGAGTATATGCGAGCAACAAAATTTGTAATGTTGTTGAACATGGGCTTTTGATTATTGATCTAATCTATCATTTTAGCTGTGTCCTTGAAATATTTTCAATACTCAAATCTCTTGGAAAGTTATTACAAATATATTTTCTTGTATGATACTTTTGACTCTTGTTTAAGAGGTTTTTATTCATTTATTAATGTAGACTTGATGTTTTCTGAATTTGGATAAATGCTAAGTGGATATATGGTTAGTAGCTACACAATCTAAATATCAGTCCTATCAGATAAATGCCATGCAAATTCTAGGTGCTTACTCTCCATTAACACAGACAAGGCAAAGCCTCAGAGTTCTATAATCCTATATGTGCACATTCTGTTATTCATCAACAGTAGATATGTTTTATCATGCTGCTGATTGTTAGAGTTAACACACCATGTGTTCTAACTGTATTTGTGGAAAAAGTTTAGAGGTGTATATTCTTTTGAAGATGACTTATGATTGTTAAGAAGCCTTTTGCTTAATGTTGTTGCCTTGTCATATCATTTGTGCTAGGGTGCAATCTTATATTTAGACTGAGGGTTGAATTGGGCAGTAACTCATTTGGATTGAATTTGGAAATTCAATTGAAAAGAATTTCAATCTGGGTGGTTCACATTTTCTGAGAACTGTCTTTTACTTGCAAAATATTATATTCTCTTTCCTCGGTCCGCTCCCCCCCCCCCCTCCCCCCCTCTCCTCTCAAAATTCAATTTGCTTATCAATTCAGGCAAACTTTTCTCACCAAAGTTGCAAATTCAAGTACTCTTTATGTTCCTTTCGGAATAAATGGCAAATTGTTCATGTAGTGATGAGTGGATTATATATGTATGCGTGTGCGCGTGTGTGTGTGTGCACGCGCGCGTTTATATATATAATTTAAATATTTAATTGAGCTTTGTGATTGGTTTTAGAATTCTTGCAACTCCTGCAAGGGGAATCGCATTGTGAGAGGATCAAAGACTGTGAAATTGGATATCATGCCAGGTATTTTGTTGCTTGAAGGAATTAGTGGCTTTATTATATTCTTTACCTTTTATTGTTGGAAAGTTCCTTCATTAAGTTTAAGTTTATGCAAATAAGCTCCATTTTGGAGCCTTTGTTCCCACCCCTGGAAATCCTGAAAGTTTTCACCATTGGAATAGTTTCCTGTTGCTTATTGAAACTGTTTCTGCTGAGCAATAATGGTAATTTTGCTTGGAAAAAATGATTCCTATATTTTTTATGGTCTAATGAAAAGTTCAAGTGAATAATATTTATTGTAATTCTGCTGCCCCTTTTAAGGGTGATAAATTTGGTGGATGACGAAAAAGGGAGGGGGGGGGGGTGGGGGTGGGGAGGGATATAGTAGTAACTGTCACAGGAACGATATAGAGAGTTTAGATGCTCATGCATTCAGTTTGTCGTTGCATTTTGGGATTGTCACTGGTCTCTGATTCTGTTTTAAATGTTGAACTTCTTCAGGAGTAGACAACAATGATGCGCTTAAGGTGCCCAGAAGTGGTGGTGCGGATCCTGAGGGCACTCAACCTGGGGATCTTTTAGTTAGAATTAAGGTGACATTGATGACTTCTGTTGTCACTCTCCTCTCTTTTGCTCTCTATATTTTGCCTGTCTGAATGGTGACTCCCTTCTTTATCTGAAGGAAAAGGAATGGATGGATTAATAATTTCAAATTTTCACCTTTTTATTTTAGGTAAGAGAAGACCCTGTTTTCAGGAGGGAAGGAGCTGACATTCATGTTGATACTGTTCTTAGTATCACACAGGTACTTAAGTCTCTTGCAAGTTATATTGATGAAACATGGAAGCGCATATATTTTTCTTTTTAAAACATTTATTCTATCAGTCTTCGTAGAAATACAAATTATGCTTGCTATGAGAATGGTAAAACATTTAATGCTTTTATATGCAAGTGCTTATTGATTCAATTTTATCCTTTCCTTTACTTCAGGAGAGCGTAACTGCATGCTTGTCATTAGTTAATGTTGACATTCTGAGCTTGTTTCCTTCTGTCATGGGACCTGGACGAACTAAGTCAAATGTTTCATTTGTTTAGATAGACACAGTTTATTTATGTACATATTAAAACAAGCTTCTTATGCAGGCTATTTTGGGAGGCACAATTCAGGTTCCAACTTTGACTGGAGATGTTGTTGTTAAGGTTTGTTAACTATCTGCTGTTCAACTGCGTTCTCCTCCTCATCCCCTTTTTCTCCTCCTCCTCTTTATCTTTTCTTTTCTTGTGGGAAGGGGGATCTGGTATAGCATTTTGGTTTTTGTTTGGGGAAGTCGACGTTGCAGGAGGCAGGGCATATATCTATTGCCAAGCAAAAGCTGTAGATTGTGAATAACCATTTGCTTTTAAGCTTCTCGGTTTGGAGCTTAAACCTTGCACTTTTCTCACTTTATTTTTCTGGTGCCAAGATATGCTGTATGAGTCGAGCAACATTATGCTATCACTACCCTCTGTATGTAGTGATGATTGATACCAACCTGATATTTTAGACCATAAATGCAACAGTGACTCCTAAAAGGGAAAAAATAAAATTTCTTTTGTTCACCAAGGCAGTAATATTTATGGTATCTAACAAGAATTAGAAAATATTCCATAAAATCCCAAGTTATGAAAACTTTTGCAAAATGACCCAGATCAAAGATCACTTTAATATCTCAACTGCTAAAAACTGCATCCATCCAACTAAAATTGACCTGCTTATTATATTAGGATGGCCCAAATTTTGTGACACTTTTTCTAAAATAAAAGCTTTTAGTATATTATATATCATAAAAAAAAGTTTCCTACTATATAGTTCTTTTAGATGATTAGATTTGGCATAAAGTACTTAGTGGCTCACATGTTTCTTGCATTTTATTATATTATACTACTACTATATTTACCAAATTTAACTTTGAATAAAATTTCATACCAAGTCAAGCGCGGTCAATTTTGATGGAATGGAGGGAGTATTAAACAGTACAATTACCAAAAATTCCTAAATGGCTCATGAGCTATAATATTGAGACTTGATATGGGCTGTTGATTTTTTTTATTTTTTAAATGTTTCTAAATTCTTTCGCTAGAACTTACTTCCTCTTTTTCAAAACATCTGGCACTTATAGAAACTTTTGTTTCAAATTATAAATTTATTTGTCATTTTGTGAAACTAAGAATGTATTTCTTGTTTGTTTTCCAGTTGTGCCCTTGTCATTTATTACTTTACTAAACCATAACATTAATTGATTTTAAAATTTTAAAACAACTCTACAAATTTCCATTAAGGGTAATTCAGTCTTTTTCTCTAAAACCTCCATAGAAGTTGGATCTTACTTAATTTGTATGATTTGTGTAAGATTTTTTGAGATGGTGGGAGTACCCAATATTAACCCCTTAATAGGCTTCATCAAGCCTACTCTTGGTCTTGTACTAAAATTACTATTCAAGATACCTGTAGTCCATTCTGTTTACCTTCATTTCACCACTTTTATTGGCTTGAAAATGAGTTGAGTTTTGAATGCAGGTTCGTCCAGGCACCCAACCTGGTCAAAAGGTTGTCCTGAGAAGAAAAGGTATAGTTGGCTACTCTAATTTCCTTGTTTAATTGTTTTCATGTGGGTCCTTTGATCCAAGTATTTTTTGCTTTGTGAAACATTAAATATGAACAACCCACTTCTGACGTTTGGATTCCTCTAAAGAACTGTTGCACATTGTGCACTGCATTCCAAATTACACAGATTTTCATCGTAGTGAAATGTGTAAAGAGTGTCTGTCCAAGAAAGTAGAATCATTACGAGAAGATAGCTGAGTAGTTAAACTTTCTACATCTGGTTTGTACAAGTCCTAAAAAATAAATAGCTTCTTAAGGAACAGAATGAAGTTTTCCATTGCAGGTTAAAAATAGGGCATCTCGTGACAAAATATTCAAAGAGTTTGTACTCCCTCCGTCCCATTAAAATTGACATACTTACTATTGACATACTTACTATTTTGGGATGTCCTATTAAATTTGACACTTCCTTAAAAGGAAAGTTTTTACTATACAATTTATTATAAAATAATCAATATATTCCACATATATTACATTTATATTCTTAGATTAGACATAAAGTATTATGGGACCCACATATTTTTTATTTGTATTATATTATATTATATTATATTTTAATTTTTACTTTTGCATAAAATATCGTGTCAAGTCAACCACTGTCAATTTTAATGATGGCAAAATGGACCAAGTGAGGTAGTTTCGCCATTTTTGGAGCCATAATTCGTCCTCAATGTTGCTTTTTGCAGGGATTAAGGCAAGGAACTCCTTCTCGTTTGGGGATCAATATGTTCACTTCAATGTCAGCATTCCTACGTATGTGTTACTAATATTCAACCCCAAAATTAAACTTCTCTTCCCTCTCCTCTTCTCCATCCCCTCAACAATATTTTATGCATTTTGTTTCATGTTTTCATTTTGTTTCATGTTTTCCCCACAGGAAGTGCATATTCGGCTTACGTATATTATAATACCTTGTGGAATCATTTGCTTTTTTTTTGCAGAAACTTGACACAGAGACAACGTCAATTAATTGAGGAATTTGCCAAGGAAGAGCAAGGTGAGTATGACAAGGGTGCTGCCGCTGCAAGTGCTTCTGGCTGAGCTAGGTTCCAGGCTTGGTTATGTCATAGCTGCTGCATGTCGTAACATAATGGATAGAGAAACTAAATTACTGCACATTAAAAGCAGAAAAATTTTGATGAAGTGAATTGGGATCAACAACTGATCTTTCCGGCTTATTTGTATTTTTCCTTTGAAATTCCAGGCGTGTAATCTTTTGTTCTGAACCTAGTTTTAGTCACCATCTTGGTTGATGTCAGGTTACCTGACACACTCTGTTGGCTATATTGTATATATTAAACATTATTCTTTTAAGAAGTATTTAATGCACAAACCACAGGGTGCCACTGGACTTTGTAGAGACAGGGATACTCTGTAGTTTTAACTGGAGCTGTACATTTTCATGAGGTTACTTAATGGTGAACTTTTTGCAGGACCATGAGTTTGTGACTTGCTGATTGTTTACTAGAATCACAGTCTCCTATTTGTTTGACATGTTGCCTTATCTTCCCCGGTCTTTTCACCAACGCCGGGCAGCTGCTCCTGGGGGTAACCAGAAAGCGGCAGTTAGTGTGCTGGGCTGCCGGATGAGCTCCATTTCGTGCATTTGCTCATTACATTCTGCCTTTACTTCCATATAGCGGACTTTATTAATTATATAAGTAAACATATAAAAGGGCAAAATGTATAGGAAAATTTTGTTTCCTCTACTCTAGGGCCACAAGCGGGCATAGATTGCCCCTCTCTATCTCTGGCCTAGCCATATTCTTCTGCTAATAAAGTGTCTCTCTCCCCCCAGCCTAGCCACACATACTACTAAAGTATGCTGAGAACTGGAAGCCTAGCCATGTACTAGTAATAAAGTATGCTGAGAACTTGTACTGAGGTAAATGCAAAGGAATGATTAAAAAATGCTGAAATAAATGGTTCAACAAATTTTGTTCTGGAGACTTGCTTCTTACAATTTCATTGGGAGATTATTATTATTATTATTATTATTATTATTATTATTATTATTATTATTATTCAGAAGCTGTGCGTGGAATGAAAATTGAATTCTTTGCTAATGGACCAAATTTCAAAATTTTTTCGGGTTACATGAATTTCTTACTCCGAAACAGAAAGATTGCTATCTTAAACTAAAATCGTCGTTTGACAAATTTTCAGTATTCACTGAAAATAACAATGCAGCATTACGATTTAATTTATGTTTTAAATTTAGAAAGAAAAAAAACAAGGAATTTTAGTAAGAAGGAAAAAAACAAGGAATTTTAGTATCCAAGACACACAGAAAATAAACTGTTTTTTAGTTCACTTTTTGCTTATTCCCAATTCGAAATGACCTAGTAATGTGCCCCACCTTTTGCTGTGAAAATTCTTCAAAAGCAGAGGCTATAAAATATACTCCACTCTTAAAAGGGAATTTGGGAACAGAAAGAGGTAATTATGAATTGTGGTTAGAACCAAAAAGAATGCAGAACAAAAGGCATCTTCAGCATGGTCACAAACTATCCACCTAAAGTAGAGCTCTTTTCCTTTAGCTTTTGTTTGTTTTTCTAATTCCGCGAGTAAGTTTTGGATTTTTGGCTAGTTCACTTATTTTAATGATCCTTTGAAAGGTGTAACAAGATCTTGTGATCTATCGACACTAATATGTTTAAACTTTAAAAAAAAAATTATTGTGAATAAGTATTGTATTTTCTTGAGTAAAAGTTGCATATGTTGTACTAGTTGTGCTACCCCAAATTTAACCCTCACTGGTCTTGCTGCACTATGACGAACAGAATGTACTTAAAGCAAAGAGGATCCAAGCAATGTAAATTGCTTTACTTCTTCTATGCAGATGATTCTCTTCTCATTGTCTGAAATTCCATCTAGGCACCCATAATCAGAAAATCAACCTCTTCTGAACTAGCTGAAATTGATTTCTCTCTGATGCCGGAGTACATGTAAATCTGCTTTCTTTGATCTGTTGTATAGGTTTAGAGAATCAGGAAGAACCAAAAAATATAGAAATGTGCACGAAGCATTTGAACCTGAGCTTCTGCTATAGTAAACAAGTGTTTCTTTAGACATAAGTGTCTCTAGAACTAAGCAAAGCATAAAGTCTTTGTTTGTTTGATTGGATGTTTTGTAGCATAACAATACATGGACTCACACTACACTTTTCACTTTTCCACAAAGTTTATACCTTCCCTCCATTTCTCTCTCTCACAAAATTGAAATCAACAGAGCTTAGAGACAGCTTCTTCAACAAATAATTCTTTTCTTTACGTGCTATCATCTAGAGGATTCTGTTCTTGTGATACAATGGGAAAGGGAGAGAGAATTAAGAGTACCTTTCTTGAGTTTATTATTGTCTTTTCCAATCTGGACTTCTTTGCTTGTGAATTGAGTTTGAGATATCTTGAGGGAAGTTAATTCCTAGGTAGCTTCCGGCAGGAGTAAAGCAAGCCAAAAAAGGAGAATGAAGCTGGTAGTTGAAGTTGTAGATGCTCATGATCTTATGCCTAAAGATGGTGAAGGGTCAGCCAGTGCATTTGTAGAAGTTGATTTTGGCAATCAGCTTAGCAAAACCACAACCGTTCCAAAGAATCTAAATCCCATTTGGAATAAAAAACTTCTCTTCAATCTTGAGAAAACTGAAGACTTCTATCACCAAATTATTGAAGTCTCTGTTTATAATGAAAGAAGACCAATTCCAGGAAGAAACTTTCTTGGAAGGGTAAGAATTCCTTGTACTAATATTGTCAAGAAAGGGGAAGAGGTTTATCAGAGATTCCAGTTGGAAAAGAAGTGGCTCTTCTCATTTGTCAAAGGCGAGATTGGCCTGAAAATTTATATCTCATCAGATTCTGATTTAAAATCTGATCCTCTTCAAACTCCAATACAACAATTACCAGCACCTTCTGGTTCTCCCAAGCTTCCTGTTTCAGAATCTGCCAGCTTCATACTATACAAACCAGCAGCTCCTCCCAAATCCGAATTTTCCATTGTAAATGCACCTATAACCATCCCAGAGAAATCTGATACTGATAATTCTGTGATTAGTTCAACTGATGCCGCTACTGACATTCCAGAAATCAAGCCTAACAATGATGGTCCAACTCAGGAGCTTGAGGAAGTCAGTAAGGAGCCAGTTGAGGTTGTAAAGACCACCCAACAGATTTGCAGGCACAGAATTCTGCTTCAACCAGGAATACCAGTTGGCAAGAGGCCAGAAGGGCTCCAATTTGCAATGCAGCATCAAACTGATCCACAAGTGCATCCTAGCCATGAAGATGACTATGAGGTGAAGGACACCAGCCCCAAGCTTGGTGAAAGGTGGCCAAATGCAGGAGGATATGGTGGAAGAGGATGGTTGAGTGGGGAGAGATATGCAAACACCTATGATCTCGTTGAGCAGATGTTCTATCTTTATGTTCGAGTTGTGAAGGCCAAGGATCTTCCACCAAACACCGTCACAGCGAGCTGTGATCCGTATGTGGAAGTTAAGCTTGGTAACTACAAAGGAAGAACCAGGCACTTCGAAAGGAAAACAAATCCTGAATGGAACCAGGTATTTGCTTTCTCTAAAGATCGTATTCAATCATCAGCATTAGAAGTTTTTGTTAAGGATAAAGAGATGGTGGGAAGAGATGACTATCTGGGAAGGGTAGTTTTTGACCTGAATGAGGTTCCCACAAGGGTACCCCCTGATAGTCCCCTAGCTCCTCAGTGGTATAGATTGGAAGATAGGCGTGGGACAGGAAAGGTAAGGGGGGAAGTCATGCTGGCAGTATGGATGGGCACTCAGGCTGATGAAGCATTTCCAGATGCCTGGCATGCTGATGCTGCTTTTGTTCACGGAGAAGGGGTATTCAATGTCAGGTCCAAGGTTTATGTCTCACCAAAACTTTGGTACCTAAGAGTGAATGTGATTGAAGCTCAGGACATCATTCCAAATGACAGAAGCCGCCTCCCTGAAGTTTCTGTCAAAGTCCAGGTGGGAAATCAGGTCCTCAGAACAAGGATATGCCCAACTCGTACAGCAAACCCAATGTGGAATGAAGACTTGGTTTTTGTTGTTGCTGAGCCATTTGAGGAGCAGCTAGTCCTCACCGTTGAAGACCAAGTGCATCCTTCAAAAGATGATGTGCTGGGAAGACTTGGTCTTCCCCTCACCATCTTTGAGAAGAGGCTTGACCACCGGCCTGTTCATTCTCGCTGGTTCAACCTTGAGAAGTTTGGCTTTGGAGTCCTGGAAGTTGACAGGAGACAAGAGCTCAAATTTTCCAGTAGAGTACACCTCAGAGTGTGCCTCGAAGGAGGATATCATGTACTAGATGAATCAACCATGTACTTGAGCGATCAGCGCCCAACAGCAAAACAGCTTTGGAAGACACCAGTAGGCATACTGGAAGTGGGCATTTTAGGGGCACAAGGGCTTCTCCCAATGAAGATGAAAGATGGTCGAGGCAGTACTGATGCATATTGTGTGGCTAAATATGGGCAGAAATGGGTACGTACCAGAACCATTCTTGACACTTTCAGTCCAAAATGGAATGAGCAGTACACTTGGGAGGTCTATGATCCTTGTACTGTGATAACTATGGGAGTTTTTGACAATTGTCATTTGGGGAGTGAGAAACCAGGAGCAAATGCCACACGAGACTCACGTATTGGCAAGGTGCGCATAAGATTGTCAACACTGGAATCTCACCGTGTTTATACACATTCATACTCCCTTCTTGTTCTGCATCCATCAGGAGTAAAGAAAATGGGGGAGCTCCAATTGGCAGTTCGATTCACAAGCCTCTCTCTGGCTCATATGATATACCTTTATAGCCACCCCATGCTGCCCAAAATGCATTATTTGCACCCGTTTACTGTAAACCAAGTAGACAATCTGAGATATCAAGCCATGAATATAGTTGCTGTGAGGCTTGCCAGAGCTGAGCCACCACTAAGAAAAGAGGTGGTGGAATACATGTTAGATGTGGATTCCCACATGTGGAGTATGAGAAGAAGCAAAGCAAATTTCTTCAGGATCATGTCCTTGCTATCCGGTATCATATCAGTGAACAGATGGTTTGGTGATGTTTGCAACTGGAAGAATGCTGTCACCTCAGTTTTAGTCCATATTTTGTTCCTGATATTGATCTGGTATCCGGAGTTGATACTTCCAACTGTGTTTCTGTACATGTTCTTCATTGGAATATGGAATTATAGGATTCGACCAAGGCATCCTCCTCACATGGACCCTAAGCTTTCATGGGCAGAAGCAGTGCATCCTGATGAGCTTGATGAAGAATTTGACACATTTCCTACCTCTAGAACACATGATGTTGTCCGGATGAGGTATGACAGAATAAGAAGTGTAGCTGGGAGAATCCAGACAGTGGTGGGAGACATAGCAACACAAGGGGAAAGACTTCAGTCAGTACTCAGCTGGAGAGATCCAAGAGCAACCAGCCTGTTTATAGTCTTCAGTCTTTGTGCAGCAGTGGTTCTTTATGTAACTCCATTCCGAGTGGTGACTTTAGTTGCAGGATTATATCTGCTACGACATCCTAGGTTTCGTAGCAAGTTGCCTTCTGTTCCCAGCAATTTCTTCAAGAGATTGCCTGCTCGAACAGATAGCTTGCTTTGAAACTCCTAAGCTTCTTTTTTCTTAATTCCTTTTTTCTACTTTTCACCCTCTAATAAATGAAAGTCTGATTTCCTTTGTCCCAAGTGAAAAATTTTGTCAGTGCAATTGGCACTGCTTTGCTTGATAAATTTGTATGTTAGCTTCTGTGAAATATTGAAGGAAATGGTATTAAACTTGCATATTTTATTAGACTTGGATTGGTGATTTGCTCCACATTTTTTGTTTAGGTGCAAGGTGTAAAGGGAAAGAGAGTCATGACAACAAAAAGAACAAGTTAAATAATCTGTCTCCTGAATCCTGATTCTGTGATGAACATATCGGTTCTCACTGAGATTCTGCAATGAGTTGGTGAAAAACTAAGAGCGGAAACTTTCATACTGATAGTGCATGAAAGGTGGACTCTTTCTTGAAATGAGTTTGCATGGCAAATAACCAATACAAAAGGCAGAGTAACTCTTTCCTTTCCATCCAAGAGGTGAGGGCTGGCTAATAAAACAAATGCATGGAACCATCTTAAAGTTGCAATAGCTTAGAAATTATATTGTTATCGGGTTCATGTCGTGCACCGAAACAGCTTGAAAATTATGGACCTGTTTATTTTAACTGGGACGATTGAGAAAATGTTACATGGTATGCAGGATCATATATGAAGACACCTTACAAGTAAATAAAATATGAAATTATCAGGACATTATCAAAGAAGAATAGCAAGAACAGATCTTCGTTGAAAATATTACCTATAAACTTATTTTCATGTTGTCAAACATCATGAAAATGAATCTGCTGTAAGCTAAAAGCCTTTTTGCTGTCTTATGTTATGGAAGACGTTATTGTAAGAAGATTATTGCCCAAGGGAAAAAATTGGGCACTACAGGAGGGAACTGATCACCACCCAAAAGGAGTAAGCATTAAAGTTCTATTTGGCCACCCCTTCAATCAACAAAAACCTTGGTGCTCCTATAGTGCAGGAGAGACCTTATTTCATAAACAATGGAGGTCTTTTTAGAGACCTTAGTTCATAAAACAATGCAAGTCTTTGATAAGTATAACATATCATCTGGTTGTCATGCCAAACTCATAGAAATGCACTATTCAATTGAAACTGAGAAGTCAAGGGATAATTAGTCATACTAGCAGCAACCTTTCTGAGGTTCACTTCCTAGATTTCAGTTTCATCCCTGAGGATCCTAACACTTTCCTTGTGTCAAAAACTTGTGGACTGCTCACACTAACATGGCTATTGACTCAAGTGAAATGGTTATGCATAACAGAATTGAGAAGAAACAAAACAAAAGAATTAGCCATCAACTTTTATTTAAAAAAAAAAAAGGCTTTTCTGTCTAATACTATACAGAGAACCAGAGAGCAATTCAGTGATAAATTATATGAGATCATCATTATAGCATGCTAATTGATTAGAAATCCAATATCTGGTGGTGTAAGAACTTAATAGTAACATGATCTCTGAAATTCAGTAGCCAGCATGAAATGCAATGACTTTCCATCTAGTCCACTAAAATATATATGTAAGACAAAAAGAAAAAGAAAAACAGATTATCATTTGGACAGAAAGAAAAAGAAAAACAGATTATCATTTGCAGAAATTAACAAACTTTGGGTCCTCACAGTAAGCAGTCTGTTTGTGCAGGCAACCTCTTGAAGAAATTTATAGGCATTGAAGGATGCTGATCACGGAATTTTGGATGCCTCATCACGTAAAAGGCCCCACCAACAACCATAGCCCGAAATGGAGTGAAATAAACTACTATGGAAGCAATGAAACAGAAAATAAGAAACAATGCAGTAGCTCTTGGGTCTCTCCAGCTGAGCAGACTATAAAACCTTTCTCCCTGAGTGGCCAAATCACCAGCCATAATCTGCACCCGTGACCCAATGTTTCTGAGTCTTTCATATCTCAGTTTTATAACATCTGCATTCCTGGATGTTGGAGAAGTATCAAACTCTTCATCAAGTTCATCAGGGTGTACTCTATCAGCATGAGATAATATGATATCCATATGAGGCGGATTTCTTGGCCTCCCTCGGTATTTTGAAATCCCATTCATTAGAAGGCAGAGAAAAAATGCGCTTAAGATCATTTGTGGGAAAGATACAAAGATCAGTAAAACAATGTGAACCAGAGCAGTGCTGACAGGTTGCCGCCAAGTGCATATGCCATTAAACCATTTGCAAAATGCAGCCAAACCACAGAAAATAGAGGCAATCCGGAAAACAATGGCTTTACTTCTTCTAACACTCCATGAATTTGAACCCACATCAAGCATATAATCCACCACCTCCTTTCTCAATGGTGGTTCTGCACGGCTCAGCCTCATGGAGACAATATGAGTAGCTTGATGCCTCAAACTATCAATCTGGGAACGAGTTAGTGGACGGAGATGATGCAGATTTGGCAATAAAGGCTTGGTGTACATTTGGAGCATGTTCAACAAAGAGGAGCAAGAAAACCTCACGGCCAACTGAATTTCCCCCGTCTTTTTCACCCCAGAAGATGAGAGCACTATGAGGGGATAAGAATGTGTATAGACTCGATCAGTTTCAAGAGTGGACAGTCGAATTCTGACTTTCCCAACTTTTGAATCCTTTACTCCTCCCTTATCTGCGCCTTGCAAATGGCAATTATCGAATACACCAATAGTAATCACTGTGCACGGATCAAAAACCTCCCACGTATATTGCTCATTCCACTTTGGATTCATGCTGTTCAAAATTGTCCTAGTTCTGATCCATTTCTGCCCATACTTGGCTACACAATAAGCATCTGTGACTCCGCGTCCATCCTTTGTCTTCATCGCTGACAATCCTTGAGCACTCAGAATTCCCACTTCAAGTACCCCGATACTAGGTTTCCACAACTGCTTAGCAGTTGGCCTAAAATCACTGCTGTAATGTGTTAGTTCATCAAGAACATGGTATCCACCATCCAAGGATATCCTCAAATGAACCCTGCTATTTAGTTTCACCAAATTTTTCTGTCCATTCTCAGAAACAACATGTTTTTCAAGACCATACCACCTACTTACTGGGGTCTTAAAATCAAGCCTTTTCTCTACACCATTTAAAGGAATCATGCACCTACCCAAAACGTCATCCTTATTTGGCCCTATCCTATCTTCCACACTCAAAGCCAACTGCTCCTCGAAAGGCTCGGCTACTACAAAAATCAAATCATCATTCCACAATGGAGACAAATTCTTGCCTAGTGAAATCCTAGTTCTCAAAACTACATTTCCAAGTGCAACTTTTACAAAAATTTCTGGCTGCTGCCTGTTCTTATCAGAAAGTTGCAAGTCTTGGGCCTCAATTACATTAACTCTAAGATACCAAAGCCTGGGAGATAAGTAAACCTTGGACCTGATATTTGCAATTCCATCACCACTAACTGCAGTAGCATCCAAATGCCAAGCCTCAGGAAATGCCTCATCAGCTTGTGTGCCGATCCATACAACTAACATCAAATCTCCTCTCACCTTATCCCCTTTCTTGTTCTCCAATCTATACCACTGAGGGGCCAAAGGACTATCTGGTGGAACCCTTTTTGGCACATCTACAATATCAAACATAAGCATTCCGATTAAATCATCACCAGTCCTACCTTTATCCCTCACCAAAACCTCAACTATTGGAGATTGAATCCGATCACTCAATATTGAAAACACCTGGTTCCATTCAGGATTAGCAATATTCTCAAAATGCTTAGTTGTACCCTTAAAGCTTCCAAGTTTCACTTCAACAAAAGGGTCAGGACTTCTCTTACCATCCTTTGCCGGCAACTCCTTGGCTTTGATCACCCTCAAAAATAGATAATGCATTTCCTCCACAAGATCAAAAGCAGTCCCAACCCGCTCATTGCCAGAGACCCTTCCTCCTCCAAGAGACGGAGACGTCTCCTTTAGATAGAAATCTACTGGTGGGGTCGAGTTTTCCTGAAGAATTGCGGTATGGTTTTGGTTGTTATTCTGGTTTTGCTTTGGCGGCATCGTTTCCTAACCAGCAGCAGAAAGAGAAACTAGAGAATTCTGCAGAAGAATCAAAGGGGTCAGTGATGTTTATGCCAGAAAATTAGCACTCCGAATAAGTAATGATTTTGAGAAGGGCTTAAATTTTCAAGAAAATTTTTGAAAGGCCCGATAATACAGGGATAGATATTCAAAGAAACAGAGCCGTTACAGTAACAAGAGATACAGCATTACTACTAGGAGTTTCCTATAATTTCGCAAATGAAAGTTAATATGCCAGCAAACCAACGGCTGGGTAATGATTTTTTGTAGAAACCCACGTTGCAAAACGTCATTAAAATGGAAAATAATTTACTCCCCACGAAACCTTGAACTTCTGTTTACCAACTACCAGGCCCATGTTGTTTCTCTGTTGCCATAGATGTGCATGAGGGGGACGTTGAAGTTTTGATAGTATTACCCGATTGAAGAAGACGACGATCCAATGATGGAAATCTTCCTATTGCTTCTAGACTTAAAAGAAACTGCAAAAAGGAAAAAGAAGAAAATGTTAGAGAAAATCACTATTGTTCGGGTAGAAAACAAAATTCCCAGGAAACCAGAGGAAGCAAAAACATCACTTAACAATGGAAACTTGCAAAAATCAAAGCATTACAAGGTTGTTTGTGCTTGCGCGAGTCCAGGAATGCAGAAAAAGCAAAAATATATAAGGTAAATCCATGAGAATGTTGCTGTTTTACCTAGAACAGAGTGCATGGAGTATGAAAATCGAGACATGTGTGAAGCTTTTCCTCTTCTCCTTGAGCAAAGAAAGAAAAATCCTGAGACAGAAGGGAAGCTTTTTCTACCTGTGCCATTTAGGGGAAGAGACTCAAAGAGAAATGGGAATAGAGAGTGAAAAGGTTATGGGATAGTTTTGGTAGATGAGATTCGGTTTTGCATTACTTTGTTTGCAAGGAAGATGGCCGGCCGATGAAGGTCACTTTCCTAGGCATAGTAATAGCAGCATGCTCATTGCTGTCCTCTGATGCAACGGCCACAGCCCCTGCTACTACTACGTAGCTTCTGCAATTTTGCCTGTGGCACCGCTGGCCATTGGCATTTTGGCATTTTGGGCCTGTGGAATTGTGCTGACGATTTTGCCCTTTAGACGAGTAAATGTTTTATCTCGAGAGAAATTTCTATGGCCGAGTTTAATACGATGGATGATGGCATTTTTGGGTTTTTATCTGGTTAGCCTGAGAAGAGGGAAAATTTCGGAAAATAGTACTATTTTTATTCAGAATTCCGATAGAGGGGTTGTCTCAGCTGGAATTCCTGAAATAGTGAAATCGCATTCACGGAATGCGACCTATAAAAATGTGGTCAGTTAATGTTTTTTTTTTTTTTTAATTAAGCAACCTTGAGGTCGCATTCGAGGAATGCGACCTTCAAAGCCAGAACTTTGCAAAGCTGAAACTCCAGACGCTAGAACTTCATAATCTTGCAAATTTGGATTGCTTTCCGAACCAACTAATTGAATTTCTCTTTGACCATCAAACGAATTTGGCAATTCCACGTCTTCTTGTTGGGTGACCAAGGTAGAATTCGGATTGCTTAATCCAGGAACTATGGGATCACTTTGAATTTGGACTCCTTGACAATCAGCTGAAAGCTGCTCCTCGTCAAAATATTGAGCTAAATCTTCAACTTCCCAATCATCGAAATCAATCCTCTCACCCAAGTCCTCTTTCTGTCCGTACATCTGCACTCCATTGAACACTTCTTCACTGTTAGTCATGTTTTCCTCCCCATTGACATGAACCAATTCTGGCAACTCATCTGCTACCGCAACAGATTATACTGCGAGGTCCCATGAACTGGTTCCGCTACAAGTTTTTTCTTGAAACCTGGTGGTAGCAGGTTCTTGAACCCTGCCAGTGCATTCTAAAGAATTTGAACATTCTTGAACTTGTGAAGCCTCAATCTCCGTCTTGCAACGGGCTTCTTCCAGACACCACTTCTGTTTGCCATGGGTTGTCCTCCTTGAAAGGATCCATGGTGTTGCATGAACGATGGTGTAGGGAAGGGATCTATTAAGGTCGCATTCCTGGAATGCGACCTTAAGGTTCAATAATATTAAAAAAAAATAAATTTGTAGAGGTCGCATTCACAGAATGCGATCACATTTGACGAGATCGCATGCGACCTCACTATTTCTGGAATACTAGTTGGAGCGGTCCATCTATCGAAATTCGGGGAAAAAACAACCCCATTTTTCGAAATTTCCGTGAGAAGAGAGAGTGTGGGCCACCGCCCCCTTGATGCTCTCTATGACTATTAGCGTTGTAAATTGTAAATGGACTCCTTATTAGTAATAAATTCATTTGAATATTTATGTTATTATATTGAGAAATGAATAGAGATTTGTTTGATATAAATTTATTTGGATATAATAAAAAAATATTTTCTTCATCTTAATTAAATTAATTTACTTATTATTTTGGACTATTTTAAAAAATTTGATATTTCTTTTAAAAGGAAAGTTTCTAATATATTATACTCTCTTTATCTCTTTTCTACAAATACTCATCTTTAATACGGTGAGTACTTAGGCACTTGTAGTGAGAAATGAAAGTAAATTAAATATACTTATAACACATAAAATTTTAGAATTTGATTACTCTTTAATAAAGAGAGAGATTCTTTGAGGGTAAAATAGAAAATGTTGATTAATTAATTAAAAAATCTTAGTTTTATTAAAACTTATAAATCAATTAAAATAGACAGATAAAAGGGGACAAAAGGAGTATATTATAAAATAATTAATATACCGCACATGTATTACTGATAGGGGTTAATTTGGTCATATTTTGCGTAGTTATTTGAGGTTCTTTTGTAATACATTTTGTGCAATAACTAGTCATATTCTTTCATATTTGAGATTTTACCCTTGGAAAGGTATTTTGGTCATTATTTCAGGTTTTTGGGTAAAACGAAGCAAAACCGTCGCGAAACAGAGCAGAGGCGGCGCCGGCTGGAAGCCTGGAACTGGCGCCAGCTGTACACTGGATACACGGACTTCAAAGTGATGGAAAAATTGGAGAAGTAGAGTAGAATAGAGCCTAACCGGCGCCGGCTGCAGTCTGGAACGTATGCACAAAATTCGGAGAAAAATCGGCAAACGAGTGGAGAAACAGAACACAGGCGGCGCCGGCTCCGAAGGACCAAGGCGGCGCCGGCTGTGGTCTATTCCTGAGGCGGTGCTCCAATCTTTTGACGCGTTTTTGGAAATCTGGGGAGTTTTAACATCTTCCAACTTCTACTCGGCCAAGAACTTTGTACCTACGAGTTTAGACACTTCTTAAGCCTATAAATAGATAAAAAACACAAGGAAAAAGGGAGAATTTATTGATCATCATAGAAAATCACTCAGTCTAAGGAGGAATTCTTCAAGTTCAATGAGGGTTGTACAAGAAGGTTTTCAAAGGAAGAAGAAGGAGGCTTGTCTATGAGTTCTTTCTTTTATTTTGTTTTCTTTTTCTTGACAATGATGTTTTAATTGTTCTATTATAATTTGACATTATTTTAGATAATCATGATTCTTGGAGTTATTTGATCTTTTGATTAATTGACTGTTCTTCTTGGTATTTAATTACTTAGGCATTTTTCGAGATTAGTTGGTTGTTTCTATTGTTAACTTGCTAGACCAAAGAGGTTAATTGTTGAGAATTGAGTAATTAAAGGTTGATTGATGTTTGCCAGACCAAGGATTCATTGATTAATTTCATGTTTTAAATTTGCCAGACCATGAAAATTTAATTAATGATTGTGTTTATTGCATCTTTTGGATGAATTAGTTGAGACAGACCAGGTGATGCTAATTTACCTTAATCCTTCATGGTGCCGAGAGAATGATTGATTATGATAATGGTTAAGTTTTTGAAGATCATGGTTGTCTAATCAATGGTTTGAGTTGCATACTTCTCCATCCTTGACATGTACATATTTTTATTTTATTTTCTTTTTAGTTTTCCTTTTTATTTGATTTTCACTTTGTTGAGTCGATTAAACAATGAAAGAGGGGTAATTAATGTTTACTTGTTCATTGAGGATCGACACTCGTTTGAACCCTATGCTCAGTAATGATGAGTACGCTTACTCATATGTGTGATTTAGGTCCAACGTTTTAATTTAAACTTGATTGGGAATGTGCTTAGTTTTTGTATGATTTTTATGCCCAAATCCAAACGCATCAATTACTATGATATATTTAGATTTAACATAAAGTATTGTGGGACTCAGATATTTTCTACTTTTATTATACTATATTATATTTTATTATTATTATATTTCGACTTTTACTTTTGTATAAAATATTGTATCAAGTTAACTAATGTCAATTTAGTTGGGATGAAGAAAGCATTAAATATGTAAAATTTAAATGTGATTAAAAAAAATGCTTTATTATAAGTATATGACAGTTATTAAGAAATAAAAATATTTAAATTAATAGTATTTTAAATTAAAAAAATTCTAAATTAAGACGAATTTATGTCCAAATAAGACCTAATAAATTATTACAAGTGTTGCCTTACGAAAAGGGAGCTGACGGGAATGTCAATCGGCTGCTCTTCCGATAAACATAAATAGTCTGATGGAAAGATGAATGGATGACTCGGACCTTTTAATAGACGTGGGTTCCTTGGACTTACTATAGAAAAGGTTCAAGAAAGTAGAAATATTGCATGCGAAAGCAAAACGAAACTGAACACGGTGTATTTCGATTAAAATGATGAGTGAATACAGAACACTGGAATTGATAATCAAAATAATATCAAATGGAAAGTTTATAATCAAAGGAGTAAGGAAAACTGGTAAAACAAATGTAAACAAAGCTGTAAATAAAGTTGTAAGAAAAGTTGTAAATGGAAGCAGTAAAGAAAGCTATAAAAATGCGAAAAAAAGGAATTGAAAATTGGAAAAATTTGGTAATTTGGTTTGAGATGAGTGTTGGAGTTCTTCAATCTGGGATCCCTACTTGCTTTATACTCACTGTGGCACAGCTGTCAACTTTCCGAACGTAGAGAGGATCCCGCTTCATGGCCCGTCCTTGACAGTTGAAAACGGTAATGTCTTGCCAATCGTGCTGCGGTGTGCGGGTGATAGCTCATCGGCTCCTGGTTTCGATGTTGACCAGGTACAGCCGCTGAAGATTTTCCTTGATGTCATCATCCATTGGTAGAATTCATATTGACTTTGGCTGAGAGTTTCCGTTGCAATGGATTGGCTAAAAATGATGTCAACACATGCCCCCTTGAGTCTCGTTGCTTTGATGGCACGAACAGGTGAAGCGATGTGAATCGTACCTTTTTAATTAGTAGTCGTTCTTTTTCTGACAAAGTTGAAACGTCCAGATCATTATAGAAAGGTGCCGACTCCTCAGCTTCGAAGCTTGTGAACGGCCAATCTTTTGAAACTCCTCTTTAAATAGCTGTGGTCCTCATTGTTCCTCCTTCATCGATACGAAATCTTTCTTCTGCAATAGCTCTATCTTGCTTAGACTTCTATCTTCATTGTGAAATTCACCCCCGTTTTCTGCATATTTCTTGAATTGACGAACATCTAAATATCCATGGCCATTCCGATTGATCATTCTCCCCTGGCTCTGATCCAAGCCGAGACCAATCTCTACGCCTTGGGCTCTCAGCTACTGCCAACGGAAGTTACCGCAAAACACTTGCAGTTTGCCCACCCAGAGGGCTTCACCCTTCCCCTGAATCGAGACAACTTTTCCACGGTCGGCCTACTCTTCTCTTTCCGCCACTGGCCGCATTCCCTGAAAAACTACAGGGAATGGTGTGACCGTTGTCAGGCTATTTATGGCACCTTTTGGGACCAATGGGGCATTCACAACACCATTATGTTGTCTGACTTTGAGATGACCTTCGACCGTAATTTGTTTTCGGCCGTTTTGCCATTCTGGTCCCCAGCGATCAACGGCTTCATCTTCCCTCATGGTATGTTCTCACCTACAATACTGGACATCTGTACTATCTTGGGCTTCCGTTGTGATGGTGATAAGATCCCCGCCCTACACGACGAAGAAAGCCTATCTACTGTTAAAGCCCATTTGGATAAAGCCAATGCCTCTTACAACAATTTTAAAGCAGCCCAAAGGGGCGTCGGCCTAGTTTCATCAGAATAGGAATAATCTGTCTTTCTCTGGCTATGGCTCTGTAACTATATTGATGAGACTCCGCTTCATCATGGAGGTCAAAATCAAGGAGGGGGAGGCATGATCGTGCAAGGATAAGGACCAATGACAAGATTTAGGACCAAGAAGCTTCAAGATGATTTTTAATTACTCATAAAACCATGCTTGAGGATGGAAGAGGGTTGAAAGGTTGAGGAAGCTAACCAAAAACTCATTTTGATGATTATCGAAGAAGGACCCCAACAAGAAATCAAGCCGGCAACAAAGACGGACAAAATTTGACCAAAAGGTGGCCTTCCAACGGACAGTCGACGCTGGCCCAAGCAACTGAACTGGCACCGGCTTCAACCTACACACGACGGCCCGAAACAGCGCATAACCGACACTAACTTAAGAGCCCTAGCCGGCGCCGGCTCCAGCCTGGGCAGCCAATTATTGCCCCGCGTTTTTTATATTTTCTCCAATTTTTCTCCATTTTAAATGTTTTGTAAAGACCTATTAAAGCCCTAAATTGTATTAGAACCTTAGAGATTACTTAGTTAGGGCTAGGGTAGTATAAATATAATTTTTAGTGATTTGACAAAAGATTCACGCACTTTATTCAAATTTGAAGAGAGAGTCTTGAGAGGCCCTAGCCTCATTGTTCATCTTGTTCAAGACCATGCTTAATACTTAGTCCTCCTTATGAATGAGTTTATAAATCTTTTGGATAATCCAATATGGTTTCTTTCAATGGGTCTTAATTACTTTGCTCTTCTAAGGTTTGTTTGAATTACATTACTTGGATACCATATTTTCTCTACTCTTTTTATTCTTGTTTGCCTTTGTTGCTTCAAGGATATTGGGGTGAGATTATAGTAGAACTTTCTATTATTCTTGAGATTCTTTGAAGCCTAATTCTTCAAGGGTTTGATAAAGGGTAGGTTGTTAGTTTAATTTCTTCTTTTTATTTCAAGAAATTTACTGTTTTGGTCCCATGGAATGAGCTGAAGTCATAATCAATTAAACCACCCACAACACCAAGAAAAAGTCCACTCAAGATCATATCAAATAACTTGGTATTAGAGCGAGGAAAGCTTTGATTCCAATCAAAGCTTGGAAGGTCATGTTACAAAGTTGAAGAAAAATAAGAGAAATATCGTAACTAAAAAAAATGCTACAAAAAGGTCATGTTATCTTTGCTATTTCTTCATTTTTCCTTGAGAAAATTGCTCCTTGAAGCTAGTATATTGCTTGGGAACAAATTTATCTTGTGATTGTGGTGAAAATAGACTTGAATTTGAATGAAAATATTGGTTGGTTTTGAGTGACGAAATTACAACTAAGGTGTTTGATAAATGTTCCATGAGAATACTTTTGGCTATAGTTGGGAACTTTGATTCTTAGTTTTCATTCCTTAGGATATTGAGACTTCTTATTGTTGGGATGTACGCCCTCTTAGATTAGGTTTCTGATGTAAAAATCGAATGTTTTAATAAAAGAATTTATTTTTAAAAATTGTTTGTGAATTTACAATTTTATTTGTGCACAATTACATTTGGAAAAGACCCATGGTGTTTAAGTAAGTGGTCCATGTGAATGGAGGTCTTTCACAGTAAGGTATGGATCATGGGTTACTTAGCACATAAACTTTTGTTCTTAACCGATTGATGAGAATATGAATCTCATCATGTTTAAGGTATTATGTTGTGAATTCTAAATGGGAAATGGCTTACCTTTAGCTAGTGAGTAGTCCACTCACTTCATGACATAAGCGTATTTCGAATACGTAGAATATGACCTATAGTAGTAGTTTCTAAAAGTACTATATGGTAGAAACCTAGACTACAACTGTTACAGCGTGGACTAGTACTCTACGACTTGAGTATGAGTTGGTGGTCTGATGAAATTGTAAGTACATACTTTGATATGCTATAGTTGAGGTTGTATCATAGGGCCAATATACTTGCATGTTGGATATGTGTGACTAGTTAGTTAAGACAGACTTGTACAAGATAATTTCTATACTATATCGCCCCTTGTGGTTGTCTAAATGATCTAAATATCCAAGGCCCTGGGAAACATGACTTGGATGTTTGTGTTAGGGTAGCTCCCTTGGAAAGTGGAAACAATCCAGGAAGTCGTGGATTATTGGATTAGAGGCCTAAGGATGGTAGATGTCATTTAGAGAGGTGTTAGTACACTTCTTGCTCTCTAAATGTACAACGATGTATAAAGGAGTATTTTAGTCATTATACTTGCAGGTCGGAGACTTTGCTAACACAGCACTGTCCTTGGGGTCAATATTTCCTTATGGTGATATTAGGAAATATTTAAAATGCAAAATACAGCTATTTATATGGCAAGGGTATTTTGGTCATTTTAGTAGTCAAGGCAGTACGTCTTTTGGTCCCCAATCTAGACCGTGAGTCCTAATTAAATACGGGCTAAGGAATTGATCTTAAATTAAATAGAATTTATTTTATTTAAATAGCCTGATTTAATTATTGGGCTAGAATAAAATAAAAATCCATGGAGAGAGAATTAATTAAATAAGTTTGGTGGGTTAATTAATTATTTAGGGCTTTGGCCCAGTTTGAATAATTAGGAATTAATCTAGGATTAAACTGATTTAGACTTATTTAATTGGACTGATTTATTTGGGCTGAAAAATTAATTATTTGTTGGGCCATTGAGTTGGTTCTAACTAGAATAATTAATTAAGCCCAATAAGTTAAACCAAGAGTACAATGGCCCAATCCAGTTTAACCTAGGGTTTTTTTATTTAGGTTAAACAGGAGGATTAGAAACAAGGTTGTTGTAATCAGACACACAACAGAGACGGCTTCTTCTCTGTGGAAGCCAGGCGTCTCTCTCTTTCTCCAAAAAAATTCCCTAGCCTATTAGTTGTTCACCAAATGGAAGTTAGGCAAGCCATATACTGGAAGACTGAGAGTTAGGCGTTCACAAACATGCAAAGGCAGAGTAGGACACTTGCAAGAATTGCACCAAAGGCTTCTACCAACACACTTACCCCGGTTGTGCATGCTCCAGTCTAGCCACCTTTGAAAATCAGAAGGAGAGGTATTTATTTTAAAACCTCGAATTGGGATAGGGCGCATCCGGCGTCGACTAGGGCTGCCGGAGCCGGCTCGGCCCTGGAATCCCTGTTCTTATTTTTTTAAAAAAAATTTTATGTTCGCTTCTGTTGCGTGCTCCGTATTTCCTGCTTTCTACACCTTCAAGTATATCACTCTATTGTTGATTTCCATGTTCATTGAACTCAACTTTACTAGTGCACACTTGTGATCAATCATCTTGTTCTTCATAATCCTAGTTCTAGTTATTCTTGTTTCTTTGTTCTTGCTAACTCTTGTTTGTTTCTTGTTTAGAAGTGTTTCTTTGTGCGTCTAGTGTTTGTTCTTGTGTTGATTGAGTCCACATTTCTTGAAATTCTTGATTAAAAATTTATTTGCTTGAGGTGCCCAAAAAATATTTGTTAAAATTCCCCTAAGACTCCCTAATTGGAAAATTTTATTGATTTGTGTGATTCACTAAGTAGGACTAAATCTTTAACTATTGGGGAGAATTGGGATTGAACAAGAAAGCTTGAGTATTGAGAAAAAGGCAAGAGGGTGAGACTATTACTAAAAGAGCTTAAGAGAGCAAACACGAGCGTGGAGTAACCAACCTTTGAGAGCCAACAAACAAGGAAGCGAAGTGAGGACCTATTTTTCTTTCTAATCTCTTTTGTTTTGTAGGTATAAATAAGTAAATATTCCATCACCATGGCCTATGATCAAGAGATCTCTAGGCCTAACCCAAGTGAACCTAGTAAACCTTAAGAAGAACAAATTGATGCTAGGGTTTTGCGTGATGATTTGCAAGTTATGATGAGAATTATGTAAAGTGAGTTTCAAAACATGACAAGGGAATTAATAAATCATGTTGGACAATCTTCTACCGTCGCACAAAGGAGAGGCCAAGAGCGATTTGAAGTACCTAACCCTACGATGAGGGATGGTGATGCACATACTCCTCCATTAAATGCCCAACAAGGGGAAGAGTTGGATGAGCACTCTATCGGGGGATTCCAACAAGCTCTTAAGAGAGGGGGAAGACATGGTATGGGAGGAGGACTAGGTAGGGGCTAAGGAAGGAATGGTAGGAACAACCTAAGGGGGTTAGACAGAGAGTTTGAGGGAGTTAATGAATGGTATGAGGGGGAACAAGTCGAAGCCTTTAGGGAACACAATAGAGGATGGGGCAATAGAGGAGGTAGGAAAGAAGGAAATGATGAGGAGAGGGAGTTGAACCACATTAAATTGAAAGTGCCCATATTCTATTGCAAGAGTGATCCTGAAGCATATTTTGAGTAGGAGAGCAAGATGGAGATCTTCCTAGAAAATCATACCTGTAGTGAGAGGTCAAAGGTGAGGTTGGCTATCTTGGAATTTTCGGAGTATACTTTAGTTTGGTTGGAGCAAGTTAGTGCACAAATGAGACAAATGGGAGTGAAAATCGTGACTAGTTGGAATTTGTTGAAAGATATAATGAGGGCTAGGTTTATATCACACCATTACTACAATGATCTTTACCAAAGGTTCTAATCACTCAAGCAAGGAAACAAGAGTGTGAAAGATTACCATAAAGAGATGGAAGTAATGTTGATGAGAGTTCAAATCAATGAGGATCCTAGGGTAACAAGGGCAAGGTTCTTGGGAGGATTAAATAGAGAAGTTGCCAATTGGCAGCCGATTGCTGCCCCGTGTTTTTTATATTTTCTCCGATTTTTCTCCATTTAAATGTTTTGTAAAGACCTATTAAGGCCCTAAATTGTATTAGAACCTCAGAAATTACTTAGCTAGGGTTAGGGTAGTATAAATACAACTTTTAGTTATTTGACAAAAGATTCACACACTTTATTCAAATTTGAAGAGAGAGTCTTGAGAGGCCCTAGCCTCCTTGTTCATCTTATTCAAGACCATGCTTAAGGCTTAGTCCTCCTTATGAATGAGTCTATAAATCTTTTGGATAATCCAATATAGTTTCTTTCAATGGGTTTTAGTTGCTTTGCTCTTTTAAGGTTTGTTTGAATTTTATTATTTGGGTGCCTATTTTCTCTACTCTTTTTGTTCTTGTTTGCCTTTGTTACTTCAAGGATATTGGAGTGAGATTATAGTAGAACTTTCTACTATTCTTGAGGGTCTTTGAAACCTAGTTCTTCAAGGGTTTGATAGAGGGTAGGTTGTTAGTTTAATTTCTCCTTTTTGTCTCAAGAAATTTACTGTTTTGGTTCCATGGGATGAGCTGAATTCATAATCAACTAAACCACCCACAACACCAAGAAAAAACCCACTCAAGATCATATCATATATCCTCTGCTCTCACTTGGCAGGGATAAACAATGAGTACTGATATTATGTATCAACTTTGTTGAGGAAGAAAAGGCGTTGTGACCTCGTTTCTTTGGTTCTGGCCTTGATGTTTCGGCTGATGAACTAGATGATCTCAACCCTGTCGGTTGGGGGTGACTCAACCAATCTTGATGGCCCCCTCTGGATTATGCAGCTATGGCTTTACTAATACCTACCCCAGTTCGGCTTCAATATTATCTCCGAAGATTTTGCGTGCTCCGCCGACCGGGCTACCAGTTATCGGTTGCTGAAGATTCCTACAAATAGGTCTTCCACCGATACTATCATGGCCTACCTTCATTAGAACCGCCTTCAGAATGCGCCCTACTTCTTTCCTTACTCCGCCTGGGAAATAAGCTCCTTCTGGTTGACGAAGCCCGCCGAGGCACCGAAAGCCTCTCAAGAAACCATCTGGGCCAGAATGCTGTGCTCTCGAGAACTCTTTCTTGGGGCAAAACCAAGCGCCTGGAGTCCTAAATCCTTCTGCGAATAGTACAACCCACATTACTTTTCACGACAATTTGGGCTAATTCAAGATATTCCCACTGACCCTGCTTATATCTCTTCTTACTCTGTTATACCTGTCCTATAGGTTGAAGATGTACGGACTTGAGCCGATAGGTCATTTACCGTTCTCCGTTCTTTTGAGTATCATCCTTTTCAGGTTATTAGGGAGGCCACGCCAAACTTCAACCTGTGGTGGCGGTTGTTGAGCGAAATGCTCTTTCCTGGCCCTGTAGAGACGTGGTTGCTCATATTGGCAGGATCGACATCAGTGGACGTAGAAATGTCTGCGCCGAAGAAGAGTAAGCAGAGCCTCGTCTCGCCTCTGCAGTCCAATTATTGGGCCGCTGTTCCATACGCCGCTAGTGAAAAGAACTCCCATATTTCTGCCTGCCGACGAGGAAGAATAAGAAGAAACCTTCCTCCCCTTGCTGAGGCGGTCAAAGAGACGACATGCCATTTATATTCCGGTATTTGCCAAGGTTTGGATTGAAAATAATCTCTTCCCTTTCAATGATTTTCATCATTTGACTTAGAGTTAATCTCATACTGCCTTCTTTTGTAGAAATAAAAGACCAGCTAACTGGTGATTTTTTATTCTTCCTCAGAGTCATCGGCAGCCATGCCCCCCTGTCTCTTGCAAGAATGACAAAGGCAGATGAAGGGACTTTGGCCATTTCGCCTTCACCAGTTACTACCTTTGTGTATGAAGCACCTTCCTCAGAGAGAATGGCGGTCGACAAGCTCGTTATGCCTCCTGCAAGAGGCTTAGGGGCCAGTGCTAAAGTTGTAGAACTCTTGCGGAGTCTATTGGGAACTGACTTGCCGACCAACCCCTCTTCTCAAGATGCTATCAGTCGAGCCCTCCTGCTGCTGGCACAATCCATTACTTTCGATGTCTCAATGGAATTGAAATGCCTATCGGCTGACTATCTAGGGCACATGCGATTCATCTAGCGCTTCCTTTCTAACACTTAAAGTAGGCGGGACGAAGCTTCTCGTCAGCTCCAAGCCTTGGGGGCGCTGTAAGACAAGGAAGTATTTCTGCAAACGCACCATCAAGAAGCCTCTACTTGCTTGGGCATCCTTCGAGCTGATATCTCCGCCAGGGTTGAGAGAATTGAAGGCCTTGAGATGCGATTGCCAGCGCTCCAAGAGGAATTAGATTTTGAAAAACGAGTCCTGGACGAGAAGCTTGAGGCCGAGAACACCTGTCAGCAGATAGTCTCCTCTGTTGAAGAATCGGCGGCCAAATTTCGGAACGATCGGCTCATGTTGGAAGTCGAAGAAGAACTGCTCCAGATAGAATTGTAACATTCCGACAAGTTGCTAAACAGCATGTAGTCTTCGTGGGACAACTTCCAATCATACCTGACCACTTTCTTCCGTAGTCTCGATGAAGTTGGTCCCTCTGGTACATAAACCAGGGATGCCCAGACACGTCCATCTTCAACAGAGGAATAGGTTGCTGAACCAAAAATGACCCCAGAAGAACCTACCATTCCTGCAGAAGAAAAGGAAGAAACTCCAATGGCAGCCGTTCTGCCCGAGGAAGATCTGAATCGGCTTGCCATAGTTCCTTTTGCCCAGCCGATCGAGACGCCTCACACTCCGTCTGACTCTTTTTCTTTTTTTTTTTTAATGTAGCTGCCATTTGATCGGCTCTTTTGTGATCAGCCGTTTCATATGAAATGCCAACATGCTTTTTATCTCTCTGTTGTTTTTTCTATACATACTCTTGTTTTTTTTTTCCCCTTACCAATGTTCCCTCCCATAATGTAGGATAAAACTTCTTCAAATACTTACCATTTATGGCATTATTCACTTCCTTCCTGTTGGGTGTCATTAGCCAATAGGCACCTCTATCGAAAACTGGGTAACAAGAAAAGGTCCCTCCCATGAGGCGGACCATTTACCGTAGCGTGGATCCTTTGGTGCCACGGGTAGTATAGTTTTCTAAACCATGTCTCCTATTTGAAAACTTTTTCCCCGCATTTTTCGATTGTAGGTTCTTGCTACCTTCTCCTTATGCGTTACGCTTTAGCTCTTGTGAAACCTGGCCCATAGGCTTCCGTAAGTATGAGACGATATCGGACTGCCAATCTTCTTCATGTTTCTCTTCTGATATCTACTGATGCATTACCACCCCGACTCTTTTCTTAAAACCTGAAGCCGTTTGAACTAATTCGTTTGCCTCCCGGTTCTCACCTTGAGGAACATGAGTCAAGATGACTTCCGAGAAGTATTATAACAACTCTCGCACTTCGTGTAACTTATCCGACAACACGGGATTAGTGCATTTGTACTCACCTGAAATTTGTCGGATGACAATTTGAGAATCTTCTATTATATTGATCATTCGTGCGTCCAAAGCCTTAAGGATCTAAAGTCCCAAAATGAGAGCGTTATACTCCGCCTGATTATTTGAGGTCCCTTTACTCAACTTAAACAAGATTTTTCTTTGTCGTCCGCAAGGAGCTTCTATAACCAACCCTGTGCCTGCCTTATTCTGCGTGCTGCATCTATCAAATTCTAACTTCCATGGCTTGTGTTAGATGTACCTCTGCACTTCTTCCTTTTCAAGGTTGGGCACTTCCACACATGGATGCTTGGCTAAGAAATCGACTATGGCTTGACCTTTCATCCCTTTCAAAGGTAAGTGAGTTAAGGAAAAAGCATGTAACTTAATAGCCCATTTCATTAACCGTCCTTACAATAGTGGTCGGTTTAGCAAGTATTTAACGAGATCAATTTTGCACAGAACTTGCACTACCTTAGGTAGCAGATAATCTTCTAGCTTCACACATGCATAATATAAAGACAAGTATAGTTTCTCAATAGGAGAATACCTTATCTCAGTGTCCGTCAGGTTCTGACTAAGGTAGTATATTGTCTTTTCAACCCCTTATGCATCATCCTGAGCCAGCATGCAGCCGATGGATTCCGGAGCCACTAAAATGTACAATTTCAAAGGTACCTCATCTCGTGGAGGTACTAAGACTGGCAGTTGTGACAAAGCTACCTTAATCCAATCAAACACCGTTTGATGCTCCGATTGCCAGACGAAGTCCAGTGATGACTTTAAACGGAGCAAAGAAGAGAATACCTTCTGCTTACCTGCGGCGTTTGCCAGAAAGCATCGCAGGAAATTGAGTTTCCTTAGGAAACTTTGGAGCTCCTTTTTGGTTTGCGGTGGTCTTGCCTATAGAATATCCCTTACTTTGTTTTGATCCACCTTAATCCCTCTTTGATGCACCAGGAACCCGAGAAAGTTTTCGACTGAAACTCTAAAGGCGCATTTTGTAGGGTTGATTTTTAACTGGTGCTGGTGCATTCTAAGGAAAGCCTACTCCAACCACTGTAGGTGTTGTGAAAAAGTGGGCGACTTGACCACTAAGTCGTCAATGTAAACCTTCATAGTTTTACCGATGAGATCATGAAAAATAAAGTTCATGGCTCTCTAGAAAGTAACTCCAGCGTTCTTCAATTCGAAATGCATAACTCTCCATTTGAATAAATCGATAGATCCTGGGTAATTCTTCAACTATAAATATCTTGTTGTACTCGGTGTATCCGTCCATGAAGCTTAAGAGTTGGTTTCTTGTAGCTGAGTCCACCAACATATCGGTCATCGGCATGGTGTATTCATCATTCGGGGTGGCCAAATTCAGATTTCTAAAATCAATGCAAACCCACAGCTAGCCGTTCCTTTTAATGACAGGCACAATGTTGAATACCCAATCTGCATATCGGTAAGTACAGATGAAACCACACCGAAATAACCTTTTAATTTCTTCTTTGATCCTAGGTAGAAGAGTGGGATTAAAATGCTGAGCAGGTTGTTTATGAGGCCTGAAACCTTCCTTGATTGGTAAGCAATGCTCTACAATGCCTCCGTCCAGTATTGGCATCTTATGATAATCCCTTGTAAAACAGTCTTTGCATCTGCGAATCAGTACTGTTAGAGCATTTTATTGATCAAAAGTTAAGCACAAGCTTACCTTTGTGGTTCTGTTCTTCCCAAGTTCCCCGATGTCTACTTCCGTTAATGGGTCCTGAGCGACAAAACCAGGTGCATGCCCAATATTAAGGTCCTCTGTTTTTGGACGTTAACTCTCCAGCCCTTCTGTTATGATCTGGTTATAAGCCATGGTGAGCTTGGAGTAATGGCTTGGGTCAAAAGTAGAACGGTAGAACACTACCTCATTCATGTGTACTTCTGCAAAAAACGAATTGGGATCGGCTGGTATCCTCTCCACTTATTCTCTATCCCAAATCAACATTATTTGGTGAAACATTGGTGGAACGCAATGGTTCGTATGAATCCAATCCCTAACTAGTAAGATAGAATACGCCGGCTTTGCCGTGATTACAAAGAAAACAATCTTACTAACTTTGGATCCTACGACCACCTCAAAAATTATAACCCTTTCTGCTTTGGCTACCTCCCTAGTAAAATTAAGCATTTGGACATCTATAGGAGATAGATCACGGTGATCCTTGCCCAAACGCCTTAAAGTTGCCAATGACATTACGTTTAGTACAACTCCTCCATCGATAAAAAACTGAGAGAAATGTCTTCCATTGATGTGTGCCTTAATGTACAACGGTTTGAGGTGATTAGAATGTTCTATCGTAGGGACCGGAAAGAACATCCTTTTCGATGGCATTTTAAGCTTGATGAGCTCAATAACTGCTTCTTCCATTGTGTAGTAATCATCTTCTATTGTTTCTTGCTCGACCTTTGCTCAGAATTGTGATGGGAGAATGCTGAGCATATTCTGTATTGTGGAAGCGCATACCTATTTGTCCGACCATTTTTCCAATACTTGTTTCTACTGAACCCGTCTATTTTGTTCCCGTCGTTTCTAAGTTTTGTAAGTTGAGAATAATGGCTTGGGAAGAACGGCTCTTTACGAGGCACACGCAGTGTAAATTTCTCATTCTTCTCCTGGAAATGGGCAGCGAAGGTCGAAATTGTAAGCCAAGTGAAAATTGATGGTCGACCGTCTAACTTTTGGAATGTTGGTTTGCTTCCTTCCAAAATCTCAAACTGTCTCTTGACGGGAGAATCTCCCAGCTTATGCTCCACGTCTTCTTCGCATGTCTGCACCATGCTTGCATCTACCATTGGGAACGGGTCTGTATCGACTAAGGTTTTCTCTCGTTTGTTAGCAAATCTGACCCTTTCCTCTTGTAAAGCCTTCTGTATTGTGTTCTTGAAAACAACACAGCTATTAGTATTATGAGAAAATAAATTATGCCACTTACAATATTTCTTGCCCTTCAATTCCTCTGGCCCCGGAACCTTGTGGTCGAAAGGTAGATGAATTTGTTTGTCTTTAACTATTTGATCGAAGATTTGCTCAGCCTTAGATACATCGAACGTGTATGTGGATGGCCTTGCAGGAGAAGCTTCCTTCTTCCCTTTGCCAAGCTTCAGAAAAAGACAAGTGTAAGATGTACCTATTACTAATTCTGCTGCCATCACATCTAGCAATTGTTCTGCCTCATTATCAATAACATCTTTCACTGCCAATATCATGGTTTGCCCTTGAGAAAACTTAACTAACTGCCTTTTCTCTTTTTCCATGATCATTTCTTCTATTTTGACAATCTGAGATAGCAAATGAGATAGATCAAAGAAATCCTGCAGGATAAGATGCTCTTTAAGCTGCGGATGCATTCTATTAATAGCTATCCGGACACATTCCATTTATGGCAATTGGGTGGTGCATTTGGCTTTGGTTTGCCGAAAACGCTCGATGAATTCTGCGACGCCCTCGGATGATCTCTACTTAACTGCCAAAAGATTCGCTATAGACACCTTAGGGGCCGGTTTAAAGAAACACTCACGAAAAAATTTGTTTCATATCGGTCCATGAGTGCACAGAATTAGGTATCAATTTTGCATACCAAGTAAATGCCGCCTCTGTTAAGGATAAAGAGATAATTGCAATTTATACCAATCACTATTCCCGAACTCTCCACATTGTGCTATGAACCTCCCTATATGCTCCATAATTGACTTGTTATCCTCTCCAGAGAATGTGAAAAACTCAGGTAACTCAAATCCTTATGGTAGTACTACCATGGAGTCTATCCATTCTGGGTACGGCTTTTGATACACTAGCCGATCTCTGGTTTGTCTACGCAATGCCTTCGTTATTGAGCCGACATCAACTAATGGCATTGGTTGTTAAGTCTGCATAGGGGAACCTACCATAGTCGGTCGAAAACCTTGTTCGGGGAATGAAGCCATCTTAGGATACCCTACCCCCTGCATTGGATAAACTACCGTAGTAACGGGATACGCAGTCGGAACAGTTGCAATATAGCTCTGAGGTCCTCCGTACGAAGAGCTAACATTCCTGTTTGGGGCAGTACTCTAGTCGTAGAACACTTATGTCCCTATCGGCACTTGGGTCCCTACGACCGGATATGATGGAGTTCTTCCTAGAAAAGATTCTGTAGGAACCATGCCGGGTGCATTTAATCCCGGATTCCCTTGGTGACCCCCGATCATTGGCATAGACTGTTCTCAGTGCAACAATTGTACAGACCCATAAGAAGGTGCAACAATGGATGAGGGGGGAGGATACACACCTACCTGAGGTGTCCCATGAGCATTTTGCCTTTGTTCAAAATTATGAAGCTCGTTCTGAAGCAAAGATCGGAATACTGTGGTGAACTAAGGAATAAGGTTCTAAATGAATTCGCCTGTACATTGCTCTTTAGGCTATCGTATGCGGTTAGAGAGGTGGGTGTCAATTAGGACATTTGGGGAGGAGACGAAGTCTATACCCCCTGTTGCTCAAGGAGGGTGACCTAAGCACTCCCAGATGTCATCATTGCAGGATCAAAAGCCCCCCGTAAAGTCCGAACTGTAGGCTGATCGGATGAATCCGATGAAGGCCCTGAGGATTGCTATTAAGGATTAGCCATAAAGCGTCCTTCATACAATTGCATACAACAACTACCTCTGGTTCCACCAAGCAGGCCAATTTATGTTGGCTTACAAAAAGGGAACTGACGGGAATGTTGATTGGCTGCTCTTTCGATGAATATAAACAATCCGATAGAAAGATGAATAGATGAACCAGACCTTTTAATAGACGTGGGTTCCTTGAACTTATTATAGAAAGAGTCCAAGAAAGCAGAAATATTGCATGCGAAAGCAAAATAGAACTAAACACGGTGTATTTTGATTAAAATGATGAGTGAATACAAAACACTGGAATTGATAATCAAAACAATATCAAACGGAAAGTTTGTAATCAAATGAGTAAGGAAAACTAGTAAAGCAAATGTAAACAAAGTTATAAATGGAAGCAGTAAAGAAAGCTACAAAAATGCGAAAAAAAGGAATTGAAAATTGGAAAAGTTTGGTAATTTTGTTTGAGATGAGTGTTGGTGTTCTTTAATTTGGAATCCATGCTTACTTTATACTCGTTGTGGCACAGCTGCTGACTTTCTAAACGTGGAGAGGATCCTCTTCGTGGCCCGTCCTTAGCGGATGAAAACGATAATGTCTTGCTGATCGTGCGGCAGTGTGTAGGTGATTGCTCATCGGCTCTTGGTTCCAATGTTGACCAGATACAACAGCTGAAGATTTTCCTTGACGTATCATCCGTTGGCAGAATTCATATTTGTGAAACCCCACCTAAAGCCAACCCTAGAGTAAGGGGGTCGGGATGCATATCATATTATTTTGCATGAATATATATATTTTTGAATGATTTTATGTGCTTTAGAATTGTAGTTTATAGGTTAAAAGGCTCAGTTATGCTTATTGAGTAGGAAGGGTAAAATGGTAATTTTGCTTGAGGTCAAAATAGGAAGATAGCTTGAGGATTAAATAAGAGGAATATGTGGGTGAGAAAATAAGAACAAGAGTTAGTGTAGTTTAGTGGTTAGAGCTTTGTGGTTTAATTGCTAAGGTCATGAGTTCAAATCCTACCATTTAAGTTTCTATCATGATTATCTTGATTAAGTTTGAATTTTGTTTTCTTGCATTCCATAAAAATAGAATGTTGTCTTAGGGGAGACATGAAGAGAATGTCCTAATCGTATCATTGTGTCATAAAAAGAATTCTAGAGGAATTCTTGTCCTTTTATCACCTCTAGTTTTGTCCTATCATTTTCATAATTCAAATGAACCAAAACCCATTAAATATTTCTTTTAAATTCCAAAAAAAAAAAATCTATGATAATTTCTCATCCTTGAATTTCAAAAATCAATCTTGGAGGAGGGAGGTTGGCCGAAAATAGGAGGGGAAATAGGCAGGGTTTCCAAGAAAAATAAATCACCATGATAGAACCTTCAAATTCACCTTCATGTTGTTCGTATTTTAGTGAAGGAAAATCTGGAAATTTTCCAGAATTTTTGCAGACCATCTCTTCGAAAAATTCAGCCAGTAAACCCACTCATTTGCTACTAGAAAAATGGTCATTTCATATGGCTTGAAGGCTGGAAAATCTCTACAATTTTTGGACAGCACAAACTGTGCAAAACCAGGAAAAAATTCTGGGCATTTCGCAGCTTTCAATCAAGAAAACGAAGTAGTTTTAGTCCATCTTCAAGCCAGCAAAACTCCTCTGTATTTCTCCAAAAAGAAGGTTGGAAAATCACCTTTGAAAGACCTTCAAACCCCCTCAAGAACCAACTGCAAATCGGGCTGAAGAAGTGCGAAAATTCTGCACAGAAATTCTTCACCAATCTTCGAAACTTTGAACAACTTGAAACCAGAATTTTTCCAGCTTCGCTTCCTTCAAGCCTAGGCCGAAAATCACCCTTCAACTTTTGTAAAATTGATCCTTGTTCAGCCATGGACTGAACATCATTGACCTTCACACTTACCTTGAATACATGGACTCCATAACCACACCTCAAAACTCTCCTAAGATCACTCCATTCAAACTTTTTTTTTGAACTTCAAAATAATTTCAGAATTTTACTCCATGAAAACACTCTTGTATCAAGCTAATGAACCAGAATTTTCTCTACCATTTAAGACTAAATTTCGGCCAGCCTTGGAGCAATATTGACCTCCATTCATTTCATCAAAACCACCTTGTTCAACCGGCACCATTGAAGAGCATAGACACCTTCCTTGATCAAACACCATAGCTAACCTCCTACCTTAAAAAACTCCACAACTTCCTCCATTTAAATTTCAAAAAAAAAAAAAAAAAATGATCACTCTCTCTCCCACAAGCTGAAAACCAAAACTCCCATTCACCCTAAACCATTCGGCTAGCATCCTACCAGATTTTGTGCAGCATTTCTCTCACACTCTCTCCATTTTCACCAAGAACACCAAGAATACACACTATACTTCTCAAGCCTAAACCTACTCTAAACACCTCCAATCACTCTCAAATACTCCAGATCACTTCTATTTAATCCCTAGACTTAATTTCTAGTATTTATAACACAAAACCACGCCAACAAGAATTTTCAATCGGATCAAAATCAACTTTTTCCTTGAAGGTCTCAAGAACATCAACAAGGTAAATCAAGAACAACCTTCTTGTTCATTATCTTCTATTCAATTCTCAATATACCTTTCTAATGCTCTCTCTCTCTCTCTCTCTCTCTCTCTCTCTCTCTCTCTCTCTCTTCCAACCGAAATGGTTGATCAACCATCAACCATGGCTGTTTTTCCGTGGGATCACTCAAAATTCTCCATCGCGCGTGGACCTTCTTTAGTCTTCATCAAAGTAATCGACAATCAAGTAATTAATCTTAAATCCTTCTTTTATTTCTAAATTCATGTTTCTTAGATGATGATAGGAAGAATGGATATGAATAGGAGATTGGGGATATGTATGTGAAGGAAAGGGATGGAGTTAAGACATAAAGATTGATGTATATGACTAAGTTATATAGATTTTCTTTGGAATCAATGTATGCTCATCATGCTTAATAAAATTTATGGATGTTTGAAGCATGTTAGATATTATGACACCAAGGGTGATTAGGCTCTTATATTTCTATTTTCCATTGAAGCCATTAATGATGATTATGCCTAGCAAGAAATTAGCCTTGTGATAGTATGAGATAATTCAAGCATATGTTCGTGAATGGATTGGTTTATTATTTGATGTTGGAGAATGTGTTTATGAATCTTTTCTAGCAATAGGAAAATCATGGTGAAAAATTATTTTCTTGTTAAGTCTAAGTTATTTTTATTAACAAATTTTATTACTTTAGTTAGAATTAATACTATATTTTTCTCTATAAAATTCGAAACTCTAGGAAGATTTGGATTGGATTATTAATTAAAATATTAATCTTTTAATTATCAAAGAAATAAAATCTTTTATTAAAAATAATATATATAATAATAAATAAATCTTTTATATAAATAATAATAATAAATAAAATATTAGAATTAAATAATGGCCTTGTAGGCCCTAGTTAAAAATTTTACCTATATTCCTAAATATTATTTATATTAAAATCTATTTGTTATTTATGAATTGAAAATTTAATATAATTCATTTATTATTAATTTTAATTATTACTAATTATTTATTATCTATTAAAAAATTAATTAAAAAATTATTTGTAATTTATTATTTATTTACAATAAAGCTATTTTTTTAAATTACCATTTATTAATATTATCTAGGGCTTGGTATTATTCAATATTCAAACCTTAGTTTATTTATTAATAATAACACTCAAGAATTATTATTTGAGTCTATAATTTATTAGCAATTATTTTAGAAACTCTAGTTATTTTAATTTATCAAACTAGACTTATTTTATAAAATTCTTTATCATCTAGCCTTAAAGCTTAGAACATTAGGGTCATGATTGTAATGAGTTGAACTAGGATTATTTGTGTAAGTGAATATAGTTGGAGTGTAACCTTATGTCTTGTGTTTACCCCAGGCGGGGTTAGGTCAGCCTTGGAAGACTTTTGAATTTGAGCAAGAAAAGGAACAGGTAAGTTCCTACATAAAACTTGTTTGTTGTAAAAGGTTACTATGGCAAGCTAACCTCAAAGTATGTGAACACTGATTTGGTGAAGGCAATTAAGGACTGTTTTCCTACTTGTTTCGAGTCAAACCAATTATTTGAAAATCAACGAGCGGTTTTACTCAAAACACTAAACTGTTTCTAAAACCAATTTTGACGGGGACTTTAGAAACCCTTAATTGCCATTTTCAAGTAAAGCTATGTTTTACCAATTTTCTCCCAAGTGGGACAATTATCGTTGAGTACTCAATAAGGGTAGGCTAGTAGTACTAGTTTTGAAGAACAAGAGTGAGTCTTCTGGCAGGAGGCCACATCCGGAAGATAAAACTCAACTTAGAGAAACGTCAGTACTACTTAGTCATGACGGTCCGAGCTAGCAGTTTTTATTTCAATCAAGTGACTGTGTTTTGCCGAAATGGACACCCGGTTATTGTTTGGGTATAGAGAATGAGGAGTATCTTGCCCGGTAGGTCGATCACCTACCTTTTGTCAGTCTGCACAAAGTGTCGGCATTCTAACCGGCAGTATGTACAAAGTGTGGCATACTGACCATCCGGTTATGGGGCCCAATGTGTGGTAACCCTTAATCCTTTCTTTTGAGTGGTTGATCTTATAAATTATGTATGTCTAGAAAAGCCGAAAACACCACTCTTATTTTTTTACTAATATTTATTGCTTGCTAATATTTCTCTTATAAAGTTTTCACATGTTGCATCGACGAACTGTTTTCACTGAACACCCAAAGCACACACGGACTTACTGAGATTTTTATCTCATCATCTTTTATGCCATGTTTTCAAGTCGATCCTACTGTGGAGATGAATAGCTAGATTTGTTACCTATGCTTTGAAGACTTTATGTTACTTTTCTTATGTGTTATTTTGAGAGATGGTAGTGAACAATTTATTTTGAATTTGTTCATATATTTTTGGGTTGTAATAAGTTCAATTTTAAAGTATTACTTTTATTTTCTTTTGTGTGACCTAGTTATAAAGATCCCTTGTCCTTTGGACGGGGCGACATCCCCGGCCCTGTCGGGCCTAGGTAATGGGGTGTTACAAGTGGTATCAGAGACTAGGTTTAGGCAATCAATTGATTTTCTGGATTTTTATTCCTTAAGCATTTTGATCTAGTTCTAATCCTTGTGTTTTATTTATAGGATGGTCAAGAGAGTTGCATCGAGCTGTCGAGAGGCGGCCCGCTGGTTGCGGGGATCCACCTGCCCCATTACCTGTAGCGGATCCACCCTCGTCTGATTCAGAGGCAGAGCCTGAGGGAGGTTGGTTTTTTAGTGAAGACGAGATGGAGCATGAGCCGCCTATGCTAGATGACCTGGTTGTTAAGGTAGAGATGGAGGTTGATGGGGGCGTAGGTGAGTACGATGGGGATGATGAGGGTGAGATTGATGAGCTTGTTAGTGAGGGCGAGGAAAATGAGGAGATGCCTGAGCTGAGTGAAGGGGAGGTAGTTAAGTTTGGGGATGAGGGTGATGATGAAAGTGAGGAAGAGATAGATGGGATGGAGAAGGAGGATGAGGATGCGATGGAGGCTCCTCGGATCCCAAAGATAGGTGAGTTTAATAGGACTTTTACTTGCTATGACCTCAAGGAGTCCAGTGATGAGGGTTATAGGTTGAGGGATGGAGATACCCCGGCAGTAAGGGAACTTAGGCAGCCCGCTATAAGAATGGAAGATAAGGGGAAAAGGAAGCTAGAAGAGAGACCTAAGAGGAGCGGACTTCGATATGGGCTGGGTGTAGATGCTAAGTTAAGGAGAGAGGGATTGTTTGACCTGTTCGACTCCGAGGACGAGAGGCCTGCACCTAAGGGTGCGATTAGATTAGCTTTGGATTAGTTTTATGAGGCAGCTATGAGAGCTAAGAAAGGCAATGAGGATGACTTAGGTCAGCCAAGTGAGAGTGCGGGTTTTGCGAGGGATTATGTGGGAAAACCTGATAGCTCCTTGGGGTGGCTCGTGGAACCAGCCTCTGACGATCCAGATGCCTCTACTGACTCTAGCGGCGAGTAGAGTGTAGAAGATTAGCAGTATTTGCTCATTCTCTCTCTTTTAGGATTTGCATTCTTTTGTTCATTTATTCTTTTCAAAGAAGCATGTTTCTTTTAGGGTTCGATTGTTTTGCTGAATAAAAAGGTATCATGTGTGATAACCCTTCTTTATGAAAGTATTATTTTTATGAGAAATATGATTTTATTTATTGCTTGGCTTTCCCCTAAATAATATCATCAAATTTTCTTTCCAAAAAAAAAATAAAAAAATTTGCATCTAATTTTCCTTTACATAAACCTGAATGTGAATGCATGCTCAAAATGTTTTAAACTTGAATGCATACACTTATTTATCTGGGCATGGTTGAGAATAGCACCCAAGCACCGTGTAGCCATATCAAGCAGAAGAGTTCCGGAAGCAGAACCTGTGACACCAGGAGTTGAGACGACTCAAATGCCGTCACCCAATCGGGGGGATTAGAATGAGCCAGATTTGGAATTGGGGTCAAAAGAACCTGTTGGAGTGATAATGGGGCAAGCATTCAGCAAGATGACCGAGATTCTTCAAACTTTAATTGAACGGAGGAATCCAAAGGGAGAGGACGAAGCTTTGGAGTGGTTTCTAAAATTCCAACCGCCCATTTTCTTAGGAGAAGCCGAGCAGGATTAGAAAGCTGAACAATGGATAGAGCAGATGGAAGACATCTTTGCTACGCTTTAGTACACTGAGAAGCGAATGGTGAAGTTTGTTGTATTCCGAATGAGGGGCCCAGCTCGGGCATGGTGGCAACGGGTTCAGGACGACTGGGAACTAATTGTCCAAGACTGGACATGGGCCAATTTCGTGGAAGCATTCAAAGCCGAATATATCCCTCAGTGGATAGTTGAGAGGCGGGAGGATGAATTTCAAAATCTAAAGCAGGGAGGTATGACGGTAGCTCAGTGCGCTGCACGGTTCACCCAATTGTCAAAGTACTGTAAGAGACTGGTGGACACCAAGTATAACAGAATAAGGTAGTTTTTCAAGGGGCTAAGGCAGGAGTTAAGAAGGGCATTGTCACCTTCTCCACCAACGACCTACTCGGGGGCCGTGAACACAGCCACCCGAACTGAGAATGAAGACCACAACTGAATGGCACCAAGACCTTTCTTACTGCCAAGACAACCACCGAGGCCTTTGCAGAGGTAGCAGTCCGTCAAGCGCCTTAACAACTAGCAGTGGCAGAACTGAGGAAAGCAAGCCCGATCAGCACTGGTTGGTCCTGCGTAGAATCTTTCATTATGCCGGCACTGTGAAAAAATGGGTCATGTAGAGAACAATTGTTGGTCAAAGGGAGCTGAGCAGGAAAGCTAACATTGTAGCTGGTGCCCTAAGCAGAAAAGTCAGAATGGCCAGGCTAAGAGTGCAGGAGGTTCGAGTGGTTCAAGATGTGTTGGATAGAAGGGTGGAAGTGCAAGATGAGAGAATTATGGTTAGCAACCTGAAGTTGATGCCAGATCTAAGGCAGGACATTATTGAGGCCCAACAAAGCAATGAAGAATTTCAGCTTTTCAAGGACAAGGAGCTTAAACAGCAAGGCAGTGAATTTCGACAGAATGGAGCAGGAGTGTTGTACTTCCGAGATCATTTGTGTGTACCTGAGGAGCACCAGTTGAAGGATAAAATTTTAGAAGAGGCGCATAGGAGCAAGTACGCCATTCATCCGGGAGAGGTCAAAATGTATCAGGATCTGAAAAAGGATTATTGGTGGCCTAGAATGAAGAGGAACGTGGTTAAGTATGTCTCGACGTGTCTCACCTGTTAGAAAGTTAAAGCAGAGCACAAGAAGGCAGCGGGATTGTTGCAACTGTTACCAGTGCCTGAATGGAAATGGGAAGAGGTGACTATGGACTTCATCACCAGACTCCCTACGGCAAGGACCAAAAAGGACGCCATATGGGTAGTGGTGGATCGACTGACCAAATCCGTGCATTTCATAATGGGGAATGTAAGGGATTCAATAGAAAAGTTGGCTCAGACCTATGTGCGAGAAATAGTTAGACAACATGGAGTGCTTTCAAGTATTGTGTCCGATTGAGATCCGAGATTTACATACCGATTTTGGGGTAAGTTCCAAGAATCAATGGGTTCTAGTCTGAAGTTCAGTACGACGGCGCATCCGCAAACCGATGGACAGTCAGAAAAGGGTATTCAGATATTAGAGGATATGCTGAGAGCCTGTATATTGAATTTTGGGGATAAGTGGATCGAATATGTACCGTATGCGGAGTTGTCGTACAATAATAGTTATCGTACTTCAATTGGAATGGCTCCGTATGAAGTACTATATGAACGCAAGTGTCAGGTACCGCTATACTGGAGTTGGTCAGAGGATTGTCACATAAGTAATTCGGGAGAAGTCTATGTTGAAGAAATGTTGGACAAGGTCAAGTTGATTAGGGAAAGGTTGAAAGCGGCCCAGAGCCGACAAAAAGTTATGCAGACAATAGGCGGAGAAAGTTAGAATTTCAGGTGGGAGACGGTGTGTTCCTAAAACTGACACCAAATAAGGGAATTCTGAAACATCCGAAAGGGGGAAAGCTGAATCCGAGGTATTTGGGACCGTTTCCAATAAAAGAGAGAATTGGGCTGGTGGCATATCGATTGGATCTGCAGATGGATTGACGGAAATTCACGACGTATTTCATGTATCACAGTTGAAGAAGTACAATGCCGATCCCGGACATGTTTTAAATAATGAGCCGTTAGTGTTGCAACCCGACCTGAGCTATGTGGAGAAACCCGTAAAGATATTGGATCGAAGTATCAAGACACTTCGGAACAAGCAGATTCCGATGGTAAAGGTATAGTGGGAACATCATGGCACGCGAGATGCCACATGGGAAACAGAAGAATGGGTAAAGTGAAAGTATCCCGATCTGAGATAGAGGTACGTCTGAATTTCGGGACGAAATTCACCTAAGGAGGGGAGGATGTGAAACCCCACCTAAAGACAACCCTAGAGTAAGGGGGTCGGGATGCATATCATATTATTTTGCATGAATATATATATTTTTGAATGATTTTATGTGTTTTAGAATTGTGGTTTATAGGTTAAAATGCTCAGTTATGCTTATTGAGTAGGAAATGTAAAATGGTAATTTTGCTTGAGGTCAAAATAGGAAGATAGCTTGAGGATTAATTAAGAGGAATATGTGGATGAGAAAATAAGAACAAGAGTTAGTGTGGTTTAGTGGTTAGAGCTTCGTGGTTTAATTGCTAAGGTCATGAGTTCAAATCCTACCATTTAAGTTTCTATCATGATTATCTTGATTAAGTTTGAATTTTGTTTTCTTGCATTCCATAAAAATAGGAATGTTGTCTTAGGGGAGACATGAAGAGAATGTTCTAATCTTATCATTGTGTCCTAAAAAGAATTCTAAAGGAATTCTTGTCCTTTTATCACCTCTAGCTTTGTCCTAGCATTTTCATAATTCAAATGAACCAAAACCCACCAAATCTTTCTTTTAAATTCCAAAAAAAAAATCTGTGATAATTTCTCGTCCTTGAATTTCGAAAATCAATCTTGGAGGAGGGAGGTTGGCCGAAAATAGGAGGGGAAATAGGAAGGGTTTCCAAGAGAAATCAATCACCATGATAGAACCTTCAAATTCACTTTCATGTTGTTCATATTTTAGTGAAGGAAAATCTAGAAATTTTCCAGAATTTTTGCAGACCATCTCTTCGAAAAATTCAGCCAGTAAACCCACTCATTTGGTACCATAAAAATGGTCATTTCATGTGGCTTGAAGGCTGGAAAATCTGTACAATTTTCGGACTGCACAAACTGTGCAAAACCAGGAAAAAATTCTGGGCATTTCGTAGCTTTCAATCAAGAAAACGAAGCAGTTTTAGTCCATCTTCAAGCCAGCAAAACTCCTCTGTATTTCTCCAAAAAGAAGGTTGGAAAATCACCTTTGAAAGACCTTCAAACCCCCTCAAGAACCAGCTGCAAATCGGGCTGAAGAAGTGCGAAAATTCTGCACAGAAATTCTTCACCAATCTTCGAAACTTTGAACAACTTGAAACCAGAATTTTCCAGCTTTGCTTCCTTCAAGCCTAGATCGAAAATCATCCTTCAACTTTTGTAAAATTGATCCTTGTTCAGCCATGGAATGAACATCATTGACCTTCACACTTATCTTGAATACATGGACTCCATAACCACACCTCAAAACCCTCCTAAGATCACTCCATTCAAACTTTTTTTTTGAACTTCAAAATAATTTCAGAATTTTACTCCATGAAAACACTCTTGTATCAAGCTAATGAACCAGAATTTTCTCTACCATTTAAGACTAAATTTCGGCCAGCCTTGGAGCAATATTGACCTCCATTCAGTTCATCAAAACCACCTTGTTCAACCGGCACCATTGAAGAGCATAGACACCTTCCTTGATCAAACACCATAGCTAACCTCCTACCTTAAAAAACTCCACAACTTCCTCCATTTAAATTTCAAAAAAAAAAAAAATATGATCACTCTCTCTCCCACAAGCTGAAAACCAAAACTCCCATTCACCCTAAACCATTCGGCCAGCACCCTACCAGATTTTGTGCAGCATTTCTCTCACACTCTCTCCATTTTCACCAAGAACACCAAGAACACACACTATACTTCTCAAGCCTAAACCTACTCTAAACACCTCCAATCACTCTCAAATACTCCAGATCACTTCTATTTAATCCCTAGACTTAATTTCTAGTATTTATAACACAAAACCACGCCAACAAGAATTTTCAATCGGATCAAAATCAACTTTTTCCTTGAAGGTCTCAAGAACATCAACAAGATAAATCAAGAACAACCTTCTTGTTCATCCTCTTCTATTCAATTCTCAATATACCTTTCTAATGCTCTCTCTCTCTCTCTCTCTCCTCTCTCTCTCTCTCTCTTCCAACCGAAATGGTTGATCAACCATCAACCATGGATATTTTTCCGTGGGATCACTCAAGACTCTCCATCGCGCGTGGACCTTCTTTAGTCTTCATCAAAGTAATCGACAATCAAATAATTAATCTTAAATCCTTCTTTTATTTCTGAATTCATGTCTCTTAGATGATGATAGGAAGAATGGATATGAATAGGAGATTGGGGATATGTATGTGAAGGAAAGTGATAGAGTTAAGGCATAAGGATTGATGTATATGACTAAGTTATATGGATTTTCTTTGGAATCAATGTATGCTCATCATGCTTAAATAAAATTTATGGATGTTTGAAGCATGTTAGATATTATGACACCAAGGGTGATTAGGCTCTTATGTTTCTATTTTCCATTGAAGCCGTTAATGATAATTATGCCTAGCAAGAAATTAGCCTTGTGATAGTATGAGATAATTCAAGCATATGTTCGTGAATGGATTGGTTTATTATTTGATGTTGGAGAATGTGTTTATGAATCTTTTCTAGCAATAGGAAAATCATGGTGAAAAATTATTTTCTTGTTAAGTCTTAGTTATTTTTATTAACAAATTTTATTACTTTAGTTAGAATTACTACTATATTTTTCTCTATAAAATTCGAAACTCTAGGAAGATTTGGATTGGATTATTAATTAAAATATTAATCTTTTAATTATCAAAGAAATAAAATCTTTTATTAAAAATAATATATATAATAATAAATAAATCTTTTATATAAATAATAATAATAATAAATAAAATATTAGAATTAAATAATGGCCTTGTAGGCCCTAGTTAAAACTTTTACCTATATTCCTAAATATTATTTATATTAAAATATATTTGTTATTTATCAATTAAAAATTTAATATAATTCATTTATTATTAATTTTAAGTATTACTAATTATTTATTATCTATTAAAAAATTAATTAAAAAAATTATTTGTAATTTATTATTTATTTACAATAAAACTATTTTTTTAAATTACCATTTATTAATATCTAGGGCTTGGTATTATTCAATATTCAAACCTTAGTTTATTTATTAATAATAACACTCAAGAATTATTATTTGAGTCTATAATTTATTAGCAATTATTTTAGAAACTCTAGTTATTTTAACTTATCAAATTAGACTTATTTTATAAAATTCTTTATCATCTAGCCTTAAAGCTTAGAACATTAGGGTCATGATTGTAATAAGTTGAACTAGGATTATTTGTGTAAGTGAATATAGCTGGAGTGTAACCTTATGTCTTGTGTTTACCCCAGGCGGGGTTAGGTCAGCTTTGGAAGACTTTTGAATTTGAGCAAGAAAAGGAACAGGTAAGTTCCTACATAAAACTTGTTTGTTGTAAAAGGTTACTATGGCAAGCTAACCTCAAAGTATGTGAACACTGATTTGGTGAAGGCAATTAAGGACTGTTTTCCTACTTGTTTCAGTCAAACCAATTATTTAAAAATCAACAGGCAGTTTTACTCAAAACACTAAACTGTTTCTAAAACCAATTTTGACAGGGACTTTAGAAACCCTTAATTGCCATTTTCAAGTAAAGCTATGTTTTACCAATTTTCTCCCAAGTGGGACAATTATCGTTGAGTACTCAATAAGGGTAGGCTAGTAGTACTAGTTTTGAATAACAAGAGTGAGTCTTCTGGCAGGAGGCCACATCCGGAAGATAAAACTCAACTTAGAGAAACGTCAGTACTACTTAGTCATGATGGTCCGAGCTAGCAGTTTTTATTTCAATCAAGTGACTGTGTTTTGCCGAAATGGACACCCGGTTATTGTTTGGGTATAGAGAATGAGGAGTATCTTGCCCGGTAGGTCGATCACCTACCTTTTGTCAGTCTGCACAAAGTGTCGGCATTCTAACCGGCAGTATGTACAAAGTGTGGCATACTGACCATCCGGTTATGGGGCCCAATGTGTGGTAACCCTTAATCCTTTCTTTTGAGTGGTTGATCTTATAAATTATGTATGTCTAGAAAAGCCGAAAACACCACTCTTATTTTTTTACTAATATTTATTGCTTGCTAATATTTCTCTTATAAAGTTTTCACATGTTGCATCGACGAACTGTTTTCACTGAACACCCAAAGCACACACGGACTTACTGAGATTTTTATCTCATCATCTTTTATGCCATGTTTTCAAGTCGATCCTGCTGTGGAGATGAATAGCTAGATTTGTTACCTATGCTTTGAAGACTTTATGTTACTTTTCTTATGTGTTATTTTGAGAGATGGTAGTGAACAATTTATTTTGAATTTATTCATATATTTTTGGGTTGTAATAAGTTCAATTTTAAAGTGTTACTTTTATTTTCTTTTGTGTGACCTAGTTATAAAGATCCCTTGTCCTTTGGACGGGGCGACATCCCCGGCCCTGTCGGGCCTAGGTAATGGGGTGTTACAAGTGGTATCAGAGACTAGGTTTAGGCAATCAATTGATTTTCTGGATTTTTATTCCTTAAGCATTTTGATCTAGTTCTAATCCTTGTGTTTTATTTATAGGATGGTCAAGAGAGTTGCATCGGCTGTCAGAGACTGGCCCGCTGGTTGCGGGGATCCACCTGCCCCATTACCTGTAGCGGATCCACCCTCGTCTGATTCAGAGGCAGAGCCTGAGGGAGGTTGGTTTTTTAGTGAAGACGAGATGGAGCATGAGCCGCCTATGCTAGATGACCTGGTTGTTAAGGTAGAGATGGAGGTTGATGGGGGCGTAGGTGAGTACGATGGGGATGATGAGGGTGAGATTGATGAGCTTGTTAGTGAGGGCGAGGAAAATGAGGAGATGCCTGAGCTGAGTGAAGGGGAGGTAGTTAAGTTTGGGGATGAGGGTGATGATGAAAGTGAGGAAGAGATAGATGGGATGGAGAAGGAGGATGAGGATGCGATGGAGGCTCCTCGGACCCCAAAGATAGGTGAGTTTGATAGGACTTTTACTTGCTATGACCTCAAGGAGTCCAGTGATGAGGGTTATAGGTTGAGGGATGAAGATACCCCGGCAGTAAGGGAACTTAGGCAGCCCGCTATAAGAATGGAAGATAAGGGGAAAAGGAAGCTAGAAGAGAGACCTAAGAGGAGCGGACTTCGATATGGGCTGGGTGTAGATGCTAAGTTAAGGAGAGAGGGATTGTTTGACCTGTTCGACTCCGAGGACGAGAGGCCTGCAACTAAGAGTGCGATTAGATTAGCTTTGGATTAGTTTTATGAGGCCGCTATGAGAGCTAAGAAAGGCAATGAGGATGACTTTGGAAACCCTTAATTGCCATTTTCAAGTAAAGCTATGTTTTACCAATTTTCTCCCAAGTGGGACAATTATCGTTGAGTACTCAATAAGGGTAGGCTAGTAGTGCTAGTTTTGAAGAGTAAGAGTGAGTCTTCTGGCAGGAGGCTACATCTGGAAGATAAAACTCAACTTAGAGAAACGTCAGTACTACTTAGTCATGACGGTCCGAGTTAGCAGTTTTTATTTCAGTCAAGTGACTGTGTTTTGCCGGAATGGACACCCGGTTGTTGTTTGGGTATAGAGAAGGAGGAGTATCTTGCCCGGTAGGCCGATCACTTACCTTTTGTCAGTCTGCACAAAGTGTCGGCATTCTGACCGGCAGTATGCACAAAGTGTGACATACTGACCATCCAATTATGGGGCCCAACGTGTGGTAACCCATAATCCTTTCTTTTGAGTGGTTGATCTTATAAATTATGTATGGCTGAAAATGCCGAAAACACCACTCTTGTTTTTTACTAATGTTTATTGCTTGCCAATATTTCTCTTATAAAGTTTTCACATTTTGCATCCACAAACTGTTTTCATTGAACACCCAAAGCACACACGGACTTATTGAGATTTTTATCTCATCACATTTTATGCCATGTTTTCAGGTCGATCCTGCTGTGGAGATGAATAGCTAGATTTGTTGCCTATGCTTTGAAGACTTTATGTTACTTTTCTTATGTGTTATTTTGAGAGATGGTAGCGAACAATTTATTTTGAATTTTTTGTTCATGTATTTTTGGGTTGTAATAAGTTCAATTTTAAAGTATTACTTTTATTTTCTTTTGTGTGACCTAGTTATAAAGACCCCTGGTCCTTTGGACGGGGCGACATCCCCGGCCCTATCGGGCCTAAGTAGTGGGGTGTTACAATATTGGCTTCGGCTGAAAGTTACCGTTGTAACGAATCGGCTAAAAATGACATCAACAACAAGTAAGAAAATCCCCTGAAGGCCCTTGAAGGTTATATTGATGACAACCTATTTTCAAAATGTAAAGTATAGGATGAATTAACATAAGTTTCTACTCTAATATAAATATTAAATTATATTAAAAAATAAAAATTTACTAAGTGCAGGCATTGCTTATAATAATTGTTGATTGTATCCTGTAGCTATTGTTGAAAGGTTTTCTTTTTTTAATTTAGAATTGTTTAAATTTTATTCAAGATTAATTATATTATAATATATATATTAAATAGATTAATCATATTATCTATCAAGAATAAAATATTAAAAATCTTGATTATAAAAACATGATAAGTAATTTTGCTATTAAAAAAATTAGAACAACAAAATAAGAAGTTATATAATGCGGTCCTCTTAAATGTTTCAAGTAATCTTTCTACATTTCTAGTTATAGCGGTGCCCTAAGATCAGGTTGAAAATCGGGATGGAACGTGAAACTTATGGTGATCTTTCAATCCAAATACAATTTAAGTCAAAAAATTATTATTTTATATATTTTAATTTTTCAAAAACTATTATATATTCACAACACATTATATTATTTTCTTTTATCTTATCTAACTTTACATACTTAATAATTTGTATTATATTTCTACAAATTCAACTCAATTCAATTCAATTGCTATTAACTTTCACCCTAAAAGAATTTTACACCGGGTGAAATTAATGAACATATAGGCTCAGTAATCATTTTTGTCCATCAATATTTAATTTTGACTATAATTTTTCATATTTCTTTGATTAAATCTATTTTTTTTTTCATATTTCTAATAGAGACAAGGTCTTGCAATATGAAAAATATAAAATATGAAAAATGATTAAAAGACTAGGTTTTCCAATTCTCTAATAGTTATTATAATTAAATTATTGAAAACATTAACTTTATATTGGTTGAGAGATATATCATTCTGTCTGGGCAAATTGATGAGTTTAGTCCCTAAACTTTTTTATTTTGGCATGATTGGTTCCTATTCCTTTTTTTTTTTTTTAACTTTATAGGCTCTTTATCTTTTTTATTTTGACACATTAGGTCCTTCTGACCACATTCTTGTAGGTCAACCCAAAATTAACATTTCAGTTTTAATTTTGACCCATTAATTAAGGGCAAATTTGGCATTTCATTATTTTCACTTGGGTAATTGAAACAAAAATTTTGACCAGGCATTTTAACCTCTTGGATGTGCAAAACCACCAGGTACCACTGCCATCTTTGATTGAAACCATTGCTATCTTTGATTGAAACCACTGCTGTCCAGATGCATGAAACTGGAATAGATTCAAGATAATGCTAAAAGATACACATTAAAGGTATCAAAGAAGCCACAAAGCTTCGTGTGCACAGCCAGAGCTATTCAAGGCACTGCAACCAAGAAGGGGGAATTTTGAAAGGGATGCTAGATTTGCAAACTGTTGAACGCTACTTGGGGTAAGATATTTTACAATTTGCACATGCCTATAAAGTTATTGGTTTGTCCTCAAGTTTTTTAATGGGAGTAGTTAATTTTGCAGGAAAATTTGGAATAAACTTCCTGATGAGAAGAGAACTGCATTTGTACATATTGACTCATTATAGTTTTACATATATACATGTATCGATAAACAAAAAGAGTTGGATTGGATGAAGAAAAAAGATATTCTTTCTATGAAATACATTATTGTACCCATTGTTCTATGGTGTGTGTTTCGGGTTTATTATAATTTTTGTCTATTTTACAGTAAATGAGATGAACAGACACAATGCCATTCACAGGTTGTTAATTGGGTTGTTCTTATATGTGATTTTATAGGTCTCACTAATCTTTATTGATATTGTGCAACTTTGATGAAGAATCGAAGTCAAGAAGTCAGTGCATGGTCTTATTGGATTCCATTCAATCTGCAGAACACAAAATTAAGCCTAAAATAAGAGCATATGTCAGGCTGCCTTGTTGTTTTTGTTCTTTCTTTTTTTTTTTTTAATATGAAGCAGTTAGATACTATGATATTTACAATTATGTTTCTATTGTGCATAGTTTTGTGCTGGACATATTTAAAATGAAAGGTAAGCCTATGTGTAATATCCTGTCTAAACCCTAACATTGGTATAGGAAATTTAGGAGTATTGAATAACATCTTGCATGATCATTTAAATTTATAGTATAGTGATATGAATTATTTAATGGATGTGTGTACGTGGGTGTGTGAGTTTGTTCTTATATTTGTCTATGTTTGGGTTCGTTTAGTAAGCTAGTAATGTCCTTCTCCCTTGAATGGTATGAGCTGTGATGAGTTTAGGGTGCTTTAAGGCAAGTGTGATGTCTAGATGGGAGAGTAAAGGTAATTTGTTGGGAAATAGCAACACGAGAGCTATTGTGGTCTAGTGGGTAAAGTTTGGTGTTTATTTCTTGGAAACTAGAGTTCTAATTCCTCTAAAATTACTTCATATTCTTTTCCTTTTGTTTCCTCTAAACTAAAGATAGCTTAATGTCACCCTATTTGAGGGTCCTCCCTAATTATTTTTAGTATCGGTGAACTACTTTTTACTTTATAGTATTTATTAAAGAATTTATAAAAATTATTTCCGTTATTTTCTACCCAAAAGATTTATTTAAATAATACACTTGTTATTTGAAATTTAATCATCATAAAGTTGTATTGTTTTGTTTATCTTTTTAAAGAATATATATATATATATATATGTGTGTGTGTGTGTGTGTGTGTGTGTAATAATAAAAATATTATTATTATTTAAATAATATTTTTCTAATTTTAACCATTCCAAGTTTATTGGATCTTTTATTTTGAGATTCATTTTTCTTATAAAATGGTTTCCTAATTTCTTTTAAAAAAAAATGGATTGGCTTGGCTTGGGCCGAGCCAGCTTAGGGTGAACCTTGTTGTGATTGTTTGATTGAGAGGTTTTGGAAAACCTTGTGTGGTGATCCTCTCTTGTATGTGGTACAGTTTGATTTCATTGTGTGTAAATGAAATTTGGTTAAAAATCCTTAAGTGTGAGTTTAAGGTAATAGACGTAGATCTTGGTAAATCGAACCACTATACATACTGTGCTTTATTTATTTTCTTAAATCATTAACTACATTGCATTTCCTTCTTTAGTCTGAATCTGGATATATATCAAAGAATTCTTGGATAGCTTTCTTTGTTACCATAAAGTCGGTCTAAGAAACTTGATGATTATTGTTAGTTTGCATGTCAGACGATTTGAGAATTTCTAGTTTGCCAAAAACCTTATTCACTCCCCTCTAAGGTTTTTCATTTGGTATCAGAGCTTGGTTTACATATTCTTGGTTTAACAACCTTGTAGAAAAGATCTTCATGTCAAGCTCATCATCTTTTCCATATATTGAAGGATCTTCAACAAATAGTCCTCCTTTGTTCAATGGAAACAATTATATATTCTGAAAAAATAGAATGAAAATTTTTGTGTGTTCTATCAACTTTAAGTTATGAAATTTGATAGAAAATGGTCCTTTTATTCCGTCAACATTTTATGTTGTGCATTAGATGCGACTGAATACAATTAAGTTAGTGGTTGTGATTCAGCCCATGAAATGTGGAGATTACTTGAAGTCACCCACGAGGAGACAAACCAAGTCAAAGAATCAAAATTGGGGCTTTTGATTTATGATTACGAATTATTCACAATGAAGCCGAATGAAAGCATCACTGATATGTTCATGAGATTCACTAATATCTCAAATGATCTCAAAGACTACAGGAAGGTTTATTCCCTTGGGGAATAAAATCGAAAAATTTTAGATGCCTTACCAAAAAATTGACAGCCTAAAACTCTTGCTGTAGAAGAATCCAAGGATTTAAAATCCTTACCAACCGAAGAGCTGATCGGGTCTCTTTTAACTCATGAAATGAAACTTAAAAGATTTCATGAATCTAATGATCATGATAGAGGCAAAAAGGGGATAGCATTGAAAGTTGAAAATGAAGATGAAGAAACAAGTCTATCGGAAAGTAGTGAGGGTATGGAAATGAACAATGAAGATTTGGCTATGATAGCAAAAAAATTCAGAAGATGTTCAACAAAGGGAACTACAAAAGAGGAAAGAAGTTCGTGAGAAAGAAAGGACAAACCCCAATATTCAAACCTCAATGTTATGAATGTAAAAGCATTGATCACTTTATTGCCGACTGTCCTGTTGCAAAAGGTAAGGAATGAAGAACGTTTAAAAAAAAAGAAAGATTTGAAGGTAAAGAAAGGTAAAGGATTGATGGGAACTTGGGACTTAAATGAAACTAAATCTGAAGATGGAGATTCTGAAAATGAAACTGCCAACATATGCTTCATAGCCTTGGAAAATGAGGTAAACTCTTCTACATCTAATTTCATGTCTAATTCTCTTATATCTGTGACTAAAAATCATGATGATCCGAATGAGCTGTTAAGTGATATGTTTCATGAATTAAAAAAATTGTCCAGAAAAAATAAAGAAATGAAATTGAAAATTAAATGTTTGATGGAAGAGAACGAAATATTGTTAAATGATAACAAAATGTCTCTTGAATCACATATGAGTGCTATTATTGAGAAAGATGTTATCATGATTGCTTTGTAATATGCATCTTTGAAAAATAAAAATTTGTGTGATAGAATTCAAACTCTTGAAAGTATGGTTAGCACTTTTAATGACATGAAAAATAGAGTAAATGATCTTACCACTTGTATTGAAAAATTCACAAATGGTAAAAATAATCTGAAAAAGTTACTCAGAACTCAACATCAAATTGGAAACTGAAATGGCTTAGGATATAGACATGAGGATAAGAACAAAATTTACAAGCCTAGATTTGTTTATGCTGGAAATCGAAATGACTTAGGATATGAACATGAGAATAAGAACAAAAATGACAAATCTCAATATGTTAAATCTGCCTTATGTTACAAAACACACAAAGCTTGCACATATTGTGAAAAATCAGAACATATAGTTTCAAGATGTCTTATTAAAAGAAAAGTGGAATCCAGTGAAATAACATTATGGAAAATCAAAAGAAATGTAACTAACTTTCATGGACCCAAGAAAGTGTGGTTACCAAAAATCGTTCCTCCTTCTCATATATAGGCACAGTCTTTGAGCTTCACCAAGTGGTTCTTGGACAACGGTTGTTCAAGACACATGACTGGAAACACAGCTTTGTTAGAGGATATACAGACCACAAATGAAGGATTTGTTACATTTGGAGATAAGAAGAAAGGAAAGATTCTTAGTATTGGTAATATTGGCAAAGGTTCCTTAACCATTATAAAATAAGTTTTACTTATTGATGATTTAAAAAATAACTTGCTTAGAATTAGCCAACTATGTGATAATGGCTGTAAAGTCATCTTTGAAAAGGATTCTTGTTCTATAATTGACAGCGCAAATCTTGAAACAATCTTTACTGCCAAATGTATTGGAAATGTATATGTGTTTTATCTAAATGACCTTATAGCTAATGGTATTAGATGCCTATCCGTACATGACAATGATGGTTATCTTTGGCATAGAAGATTAGGTCATGTATCTTTTGATTTGCTAAATAAACTGTCTTCAAAAGAGCTTGTTAAGGGACTGCCAAAAATGAAGTTTGATAAAAGTAAAATTTGTGATGCATGTCAGTTTGGGAAACAAATCAAAACCTTTTTTAAACCGAAGAAAATAATTTCAACCTCAAAATCACTTAAATTAATTCATATGTATTTTTTTGAACCAATGAGGATTGTCAGTCTTGGAGGTAAGAAGTATGCATATGTACTTGTTGATGATTTTTCTAGATTCACTTGGACTTTATTTCTTAGACAAAAGTATAAAGCCTTTTCTGAATTTTTGAAAGTAATTAAACGCGTCCAAAACTTGATTGGATGCAAACTGATTTCTATTAGAAGTGATAATGGCAAAGAATTTTGCAACAGTGAATTTACTCACTTCTGTGATGAAAATGGAATCTTTCATAATTTTTTAGCAGCAAAAACCCCTCAACAAAATGGTGTTGTTGAAAGAAAAAATCACATTTTATAAGAAATGGCTAGATTAATGCTTTGTGAAAATGCCATTCCAAAATATTTTTGGGCTGAAGTTGTTAATATAGCTTGCTATATAGTAAACCGAGTTATGCTAAGACTGTTTTTGAGAAAAAATCCTTTTGAACTTATGCTTGACAATACTCCATCTATCTCTTACTTTAAGGTGTTTAGATGTAAATGTTTTATCTTAAATACCTGAGATAATCTTGGAAAATTTGACAGCAAGTCCGATGAGACCATATTTCTTAGATACTCTTCCAACAAAAAGGCATATAGAGTGTACAACAAAAGAACTCTCTGTGTGAAAAAATCCGTGTATGTTGTGTTTGATGAATCTAACATTTATAATTCAAAAAGAGATGATGATGATGTAGGCAGTTCAAAGGAAGTCAAATTAGATCAACTCAAAGCTCCACTGCTAAATACTTATGTAAAAGAAGAAGAAATTGAAGAACTGCAAGCTGAACAAGAAAAAGAACAAACTGAAGATTCTGCATTGCCAAAAGACTGGAAATACAAAATAGGTTATCCCAAAGAACAAATCATTGGTGATCCAAACTATGGAGTTAAAACTAGGCGGTATTTCATTGACAACTTTGCTCTTCTTTCAAATATTGAACCTAGCTGTATTGATATAGCATTGCATGATGAATTTTAGATTATTACTATGCAAGAAGAATTAAATCAATTTGAAAGAAATCAAGTTTGGAAAATTGTTCTTAGACCTCTTGATCGTCCTGTTATTGGTACCAAATGGGTATTTAGAAATATACTTGATGAAAATGGGCAGTGATTAGAAATAAAACTAGATTAGTCGCCCAAGGATTTAATCAAGAAGAAGGTATTGATTATGATGAGACATTCGCTCCTGTTGCTTGACTAGAATCCATAAGAATGCTTCTTGCCTTTGCATCCCTCAAAAATTTCATGCTCTACCAAATGGATGTTAAGAGTGCATTCTTAAATAGTTTTATTGAGGAGGAAGTATATGTTGAACAACTTCTTAATTTTATTCATAAGTACTTTTCAAATCACGTTTTCAAACTTAAACTCTTTATAGATTAAAGCAAGCTCCAAGAGCTTGGTATGAAAGACTTAGTAGTTTCTTGATTTCAAAAGGTTTTTCTAGAAGCTTGATTGATACCACCTTATTCATCAACTCTGATAATTCTGGTGATCTACTAATTGTTCAAATCTATGTTGATGATATCATTTTTGGTGTTACTAACGACTCTTTGTGCAAGATGTTTGTTAAGACTATGCAATAAGAATTTGAAATGAATATGATAGGAGAACTAAGCTTCTTCCCCGGACTACAAATTAAGCAAACCAAGGATGGGATCTTCATAAATCGAGCTATGCCAATGAGTTGTTCAAGAGGTTTGGAATGAATGAAGCAAAAGAAATCTGCACACCTATGAATACTTTTATAAAACTTGATCAAGATAAAAAGGGTAAGAAAGTAGATGAACATAAGTATAGAGGTATGATTGGAAGTCTACTCTATCTTACTGCTAGTCAACCAGACATTATGTTTTCTATTTGTCTTTGTGCTCGTTTTCAATCTTGTCCAAAAGAATCAAATCTATGTGCAGTAAAACGCATACTCTGATATCTAATTGGCACATATGATTATAGCTTATGGTATCCTCATACTAACACATTTGATCTTATAGACTACACTGATGCAGATTATGCAGGCTGTAAAGTTGAAATAAAAAGTACTAGTGGCCATTGTCAATTTCTTGGACACTCTCTTGTGTCATGGCACAGTAAAAAGCATATGTGTGTATCCTTATCCACTACTGAAGCTAAATACATTGCAGCAGGCAATTGTTGTGCTCAAAATTTGTGGATGAAGAATACATTTCTAGATTTTAGTCTTAACTTTAATTGCATACCTATATTATGTGATAATACAAGTGCTATCAATCTAACAAAAAATCATGTTCAACATTCTAGGATAAAGCATATAGAAGTTAAACATCATTTCATTCGAGATCATGTGCTCAAAGGCGATGTGTGTGTTGAATATATTTCAACGGATGAACAACTTGCAGATATCTTCACTAAACCTCTAGCTGAAGAAAGATTCAATAATCTGAGAAGCGGTTTGGGAATTACAAAAATGTGATAACTAACCATGTGGGATAAGTCTTCTTTATTTTGCAGGATCTGTGAAGAAAAAGGTTTTGGAGACAGTGTTTGTATCCAAAACACACCAACAACTGTTTGGACGCAGTATTTTAGTCCAAATCCCGCATCCAAAATGCATTTTTGAAAAAGACTCGTTTGGATGATAATTTCAGGTTAGGTCAAACTCCAAAACACTCTTTTTATACATATATATACTCTATACTTTTCCTTATTATAATTTTAAATTTCAAAAAGTTGGTTTGTGTGTTTCTCTAAACTTCTGTGAAAAATTTACCTTTTCAATACACTTTATATCACGTTACTCCAGACATTCAAAGCATTCTGATTTTTCTCAAAACCCTTGTAACCGATTCCTCCAAAAAGTCTCTGTGTTCTTCTTCTTCAAAGAAATATCGCTAGTCCAAGAAGAAAAAGCCCTAATCTTCTAATGGAAAAAATGAAATATTCTGTACCAAAACCAAAGAAAGGGCATAAAATATCTCCAAAGATAAAGAAAAAGAGTTCAACTCCAAGCAAAGTGAAAGGGAAAGAAGTCTCTCCTCAACTGGACTTCTCAGCGTCTCGCTACGACTTATTAAAGTCTTCTCCAGAACAAATGAGTTCTGAAAATTAGGTACTCCGTTTCATATACTCTAAATGAGAAATTGATTATAATGACTGGGTGTCAAGGAATAGAACGATTATTTATGGTTACCGAGCTAATCCTTCGGCTTTTCTAAATCTTTCAAATGTACTAGATATGTTTGAACACATTAGATGGGGTAGTTTACTTTCTGTCGATGAGAAATTATTTACTTCTCTTGTCTGTGAATTTTATGCTAATTTAAGAAAAGGTTGTCTTGAGGAAACTGATGGAGGTTTCATGATTCGTTGGTATATGTCAAGAGTTAAGGGAAAAGACATTGAGTTTGATCACCATCTGTTAAATAGGATCTGTGATGTGAGGGATGCTGGAATTCAATATTTTGAGTTGAACAAATTTCCTAAAGGAAATTATATCTTTGTTTTGAAGAATTTTGAGGAAATCTTTACTGGAGGGAAGAGTTTTGGGAACTCTGGTAACAGAAATACGAAGTGGCTTAATGGAGTTGGAAGGATTTTACACTATATGGTTTCCACTATGGTGGTTCCGAGCTATGGACATAAGACCTCCATAAGTATTCTGCAATTAGTAATTATGTTGGCCCTGGCAGAGGGTAGGCAAATAAATTTTAGATTTTTAGCTACCAAATTAATGCTGTAGTCAAGGAATACATCAAGCAAAGCTCTGCCTTATGGAAATTTGTTATCTAGAGTGTTCAGTTATTTTCAGGTTAATTTAAATTCAGTTCCTAGTGATCTAACAAAGATGAATGTTTACAGTTTTAACTCCTTTGAAAGAATGAGTTATATGAGAGTAGGTAATAAATGGAAGCTACTAAGAGACACTTAGGATAAAGAAAGAGAAAATTTGATGAAAATTAAAGAAGAAGGAAAGTATGTTCCTATTGCTGGAACAAAGAGAAAATTTTAAAGATGATCCTCAGGCAAAATCCTCTGCTAAGGGGAAAGAAAAGGATAAGGGATTATCTGTGAGCATGTTGGATGCCATCAGCTCACTGGTTGTGAAATTGGATAATCTCAATTCTGAACTTCATAGTCTTCGAAACAGATTGTTTGCAGTAGAAAAGGCTGCAAAAATTGATACACTAGTATCTACCCCAACAATGTCTGCTCAAGAAAAGGAAGAACCTGTTATTGAAAGAGAACCTGATCTGCCTGTCGCAAAGGAAGAGCATGCTACTGAGCAAACTCAGAAAATATCTCCGATTAAGGAAACTGTAGCAACTTCTACATCCTCTAAACCACAATCATCTGGAAAGAGACAAAAGCATGTTGTGGTGAAGAGAAAGTCCAATCGGATAGCTGGTCAACATTCTAAAATGGGTGCGATTCAAAAGCTAAAATCATTAACATTTCCTAAGAAGATCAGTTGGGCAAAATGATGTTTAGTTGATATCTCTCCAACAATTTACTTTCTGAAAATTGAACAATTTATTTTCCTTTTTTTGTTTATGCACAAGGATAATTTCTTATTTTCTGCATATTGCTTAAATTCTGACTATTTCCTATCTATCTATGTTCTGTTTCTGCTTCTTTTTTTATATTACTCTTTTTGATTGATGACAAAAGAGGAGAAAAGATTAGACTATAGACGATATGCATGACTGGGATATTGGTTAAGACTGATATGCATTGTTATGTTTTGATGCATATTGAACTGATCTAAACTGTATGAATGACTGGGATTTTGGTTAAGATATGAAGGGGGAAGATATTAGACTAATATGAAGGGGGAGAAGATATTAGACTGATATAATCTAATATGATACTATTTGGAAAACTAATTGATTTATTGGATATGATTATTGAAAAATGATTGAAAGTTTCTGCTTGAAATGTTGGGATAATTTTTTACTAAACTTCTGTTTATAATACCTTGTGGTTGATTTGATGAACTCTGATTTCAGTTTATGGTCACTCAAATCTTTTTATCCAAAAATATTCTCTTTATAATGAAGGTATCTTTGAGATTAATCTGACAAGATGTGGATATGATTATGTGACTAAATCAAAATTTCAGTCAGATGGATTGTTTAAACATTCTTTAAAAAAAAAATTGGAAAATCCATTATTTTGTGCATTGTGTTAGGGGGAGTTTTGGACTCAAATTTTCTTGTTCCAAAAAAAAAAAAAAAGAAACTTCTTCTAAGAGTTATACTGATTTGAGAACACACCTTTTGGACATCCAAAATCCGCATCTAAAATGCATTTCTGAAAAAGTCTCGTTTTATACTTACTTTCAAAAATGTTTTGGACATACGTTTTGGACGTACAAAATTTGATTTCTGTTTTCCCTCTCATTTTGAAAAGTTCATATAAGCAAATATTAAGGGGGAGCATCTTATCATATAACTTGCCTACTATATCTCCTTTATTTATTGAATCATTTTGAATATTCATAAGGATATGGAGATAGGATAGGCATTAAGCTCATTGAGTCATGCTTGCGAGCATATGCTTTAAAATCATCTATCTTAATCTAATAAGCTCTCTTTGAGACCTATAATAAGAGATTGTATTTCAATAAAAAATTATTCATATCTCTCTCGATCAACATGTTCACTCTATACACATTATTGTTCTTTATAAATAGGTTTTTTCCTCCTCATATTTGCCATCACTAAAAAATGGGAAGATTGTTAGCCCTAAGGGTTTTCTCCTATGTTTTGATTTATGACAAACGTTAATATGAACTAACTTATGTAATCTATTTGTGATAGGATATGTTTGACCTCTGTTCTTCTAAGGCATTCAGATATGATTGTTAGGTAACTCTTCAGTAATGGAATTCAAGTATGGAAGATCAAAAAGAATATCAAATTATTTGGCGCTGCATACCAAGAAGTCCTTATAGAAGAACTTTAGACTAGGAAGTGTTATTAAGGTATTTCTATTAATTCCTATGTCTTTTTACCTTTTGATTCAATTGATTTTTACTTTAAAGCACACAAAAAAGAAGATTTCAAAGTTTTGAAAATCTCAGAATTTTGGATTGAGTAGTTTGGATGCTTGTGCATCCAAAAGATTCGTCCAAAATCCTATAAACTGTGTTGAAATGTTTCTGCCTAAAAAAGTGTCATTTTGGACTTACCTTTTGATGCATCGTTGTTCGAAACTTAAGTCTAAAACACGAATAAATTGAACAGAAAAATTATAGCCGTTTTATAACCATTAGCACTTCACTTTTTGGCTCTATAAATAGCCTCTAAGTAAGATTAAACATAAGATTTTTGCAACATTCCTCTAAGAAACACTATTGCTCAACGTTTTCAAAAATCTCTTTTTATCAAGTACTTCAAAGTGAATTCATATTATGTCAAATGTAAAAGTGTTTATACTTTGTACCTTAGTGAACATCTGCACAAATAAGTGAGCTTTTTCTGTTCTATTGATATTCAATCTCCTTTGTAGTATAAGGTTGTGGTGTAAAATCCATTTGAGGTGAACCTTGTTGTGATTGTTTGATTGAGAGGTTTTGGAAAGTCTTGTGTGGTGATCCTCTCTTGTATATGGTACAATTTGATTTTATTAAGTATGTAAATGAAATCTGGTTGAGAATCCTTAAGTGTGAGCTTAAAGTAGTGGACGTAAATCTTGATAAATCGAACTACTATACATACTGTGCCTCATTTCTTTTCTTACATCATTAACTACATTGCATTTCCTTCTTTAGTCTGAATCTGGATATATATCAAAGAGTTCTTGGATAGCTTTCTTTATTACCATAAAATTGGTCCAAGAAACTTGATGATCATTGTTATTCTGCATATCAGACGATTTGAGAATTTTTAATTTGCCAAAAAACCTTATTAATCCCCCCTCCCCCCTCTAAGGTTTTTCATCTTGGAAAGGAAAACACATCAAAATCTTGTGAATTACGACTCCCCATCTCTGAGAAAAAGAGCCGAAGAAGTCTACTAATAACTGATGACTGAGAGAACAAATTTTGTGCAAGGAATATATATATCTGTGTGAGGAAGAAGAGACGCTATAAATAGAGATAGTTTAATGTGAATGCAATTATAGAAAATTAGTGCATTGAAATTTGTGCGCCGTCGCACGTATATTGATAACGCAATTGAAGAAAACGAGGGGAGGACTGAGGAGAGAAAGAGACAAGGAGGAAGAAAAAGAGGTAGATGACAGATGGAGGGAGGGATGACTAAGGAGAGAAAGAGACAAAGAGGAAAGGGAAAAGATGATACCAAGACTAGCTGATGAGACTGCTCGTGATGACTAGAGTATTCTCATTTTCTTCTTATTTTACATGTACTACTATTTCTAATAGCGGGGTAGGCATTTTCTATTTTTTATATATGTAGTATTACTTCTCTTGTGGAATTTATGGATTATTTATGATTTCAATATTTAAGAGATTGATTTTGATTTATTTGGCATTCAACAAATTATGTTTTATTGTCATTGATGTTGAATGAGTTGAACGGATTGTATTTGATTTGAAATTGCAGGTGGATAGGCCTAAATACTAAGCTACTATTTTTTAAAAAAATTAATAAAAAATGACGGCTAGAACCGTCGCATTTGTGAAAAGCAAATAATGTCGCATCTGATTAAGCAAATACGACGGTTTCAAATGCGACGGTCACAAAACCATCGTATTTGTTTATCAATTGCGACGGTTTTGTTAGGTAATATGACGGTTTGCGTAACCGTATCTTTAAGCCTTCCGCAATAATTAAATACGATACTTTTGTAGAGCTGTCGTATTAGGTAAATACGACAGTTTGGTTGCCATTGTTGAACAATAACGACGTGACTTTATACGATGGTCATGGAACCGTTGTTTAGCTGTCATATTTGGCAAATATGATGGTTCAGTTATCAAATACGATGGCTTCTTGGCCGTCGTATTTGAACAATTTTTTAGTAGTGAAGGTTGGCTCCCTACTTATTTTTTTCCATTCTTCACTGCACACCTTTGTCTTCAGTAGTTTTTTGCATAGAAAACCTTCGGGAAGCAAGAGTCTTCCAGCAGTAGAACACTATCTAACTTCTATATAAACTCCTAAGATTACTCCAAGAATACTTCTCCTTGATTATCAACAAACTTTGGGAAGGAAACCAACCTCAGAACACTGCACACCCAAACTCTTCTGCGTTTTTCTTTTCCCTCTAATCAACCAAGCTTCTAAGGCACACGGTTTGCTTCCCATTCTTGGCTTAGGATCAGCAAACCTTTAGGACCAAAGGACTCCTCTCTACAAGTAAATATGCAAATCCATTTTATTTTCTTTTCCTATATTGAAGGCTGTTGCTCTATTAGTTGTGATTAGGTAGTCTTACATAGTTTGTAATCTTAGTATAAGGTTTTGATGATGACCCCCCCTCTCCATTTTGGATTGCGATTATTGCTGTAAAACTTTATTGGAGCATGTCTATGATATGTGGTTTGTTGTTTAAGGCTTAGGGTTTTCTTTGAAATTAAAACATGCGGTCAGCAGGGGAATCGAATTGTGGTGAAGTTTTTCTAGATTAATGGAAATACAAACAGTGCTATGCAATTTAGTAATCGCAGTAGCTGATAGCTATTTGTCTTCTAAAGTCTGTTACCTGATGGCAATGTTGTTACCAAGGCTATGATTTAGTGTATTCTTGAACCAATCGTGACTGATATTGTTCTGATTCTTACTGCTAAGTTTCTATCAAAGCTTATGTTTTGAAATCGTTTATCAATTAAAAATAAATTTAAATTTATTATTTACCTGGTTTGTGTTGGTCGGTTCTTGAAGCTTTTTGGTTTATGAATTATTCTGCCAATCTGTTTATTATTAGTTAGATTCAGCATTTATTAACTAATATTCAATAGGTTACCATTCAGTAACCCTCTCAAAGATAAAACATTTATTTAAACTAATCCTTTAAGTATTTATTAGTTATGAATTAATTTAATTATTTATTAATTTAATTACTTACGTAGTTATTTACTCATTTTATTTATTTATTTATTTACTTGTTTATCAATTTGTTTATTTATTTATTTATCTATTTATTGAACTATTTATTTAATTATACATTTATTTATTTATTCATTCATTCACTTATTTAATTATTTATTTTTTTTCAATAAATTAATTATTTAGTTACTTGTTTGCCTGGACAAAGCTTCATTTTTACTAGTTAATATAGTTAAACACTTTCATAGCAACACGGTTGCTTATTCGGTTTTTAATTTTGGGGCCTATTCTTTGGTAATTGACTTAATCTACTTTGATTAGGTAGCATGACGTATTCCATATTTGGCATGTTATATTTGAGGTGGAGAAGTTAGTTGGTCTGAACTATTTGACGTCTTGATGTTAGTAATTAAACTATTTTGGATACTATGTCAGCGTAAAGGGTCATAGAGAAAATTGTAATATGATCTTTGTATTTTTTAGATGAGACTAAGTCCAATTGAACGAGTCGTCGAAAGAATCTCTTACTGTGAGACTGAGGAATCAAGTAAGTCTTTGCATTAATTATTTGATATAAAAACTTCGAATTGCAAGTCATTTGGAAATGTTATTATCTCAATGATGGGATTAGTTGGAATGCAAGCTCAACTGTTTTTCATTAAAGTTTTTCAACAAGCAATGGTTTTACTAGAAAGTTACTTTTGATTGTAAAATGGTTTTATAGCTAATCATTTGGAATTCGTGCTTTTATGACCAAGTATGTTGGAAATAATTTTTCATTGAAATTAGACCTGATGCACTAAAACGTTGAGTACTCAATAAGAGTAGGCCTCTAGTAGGCATGCCCCCAGTTCAATTTGTCCACCGTTGAATCGTGGATCGGAATCGGGGTCAACGGTTCAAAAATCGTTGACCACGGTTCACGATTCAAGCTATGAATCGTGAACCGTGGTCAATGATATCGTGAATCGTGACCAATGGTCCGATTCAGGTTAGGATTTTCCCCAACCATCAACCGGCAGTTTAAACCGCTAGTTTTATTTTTTAAAATTTTTTTAATTGACACGTGTCAGCATATTACGCTCACACATGTCAATGAAAAAAATTTTAAAAAATAAAAAAGGAAGCCATTATGGTCGTGCCATTATGCCATTTTGGGCCCACGACCATAATGGCCATTTTGAAGCTTCTGACTGTTGTCAACGGCCATATTTCTGGCAACGGCTAGCTTTTTTTTTTCACTCCTCACTCTATCTATAAATATGCATAAATCCATTGAATTTTTCACTTCTCAACTCTCAACTCTCTCCCAACTCTTTTAACTCTTTCAATTCTCAATATATATTATTGTTATATATATTTTTTTTTTTGAAAAAAAATGTCTCATCTTAGTAGCTCTAAGGGTAAGGAAAAATGAGTGATAGTGCTAGTTTTAATCTAAATTTTCAACCGGAGACTTTTACTACTCTATCTGGCTATCAATCCGCTTCTAGTTTTGATCTAAATTTTTTTCTGACAACATTTTCTCCTTCAACAACTGATCAACCAATACAAGTTAATGATGAAGAAGTTGAAGTTCAACATTAACATCCTCAAAAAAGTGATTTACAAACCGATGCTACGTCAAAGAAAGTGCGAAAAAGAGAAGTTGATATGTTCACCAAGCATTTTACTCTCACAAAAATGTCATCCAGTGAAATGAAGGCCAAGTGTAATTATTGCACTAGTGTTCTTAAATTATATGCATTCAAGCCAGGAATGGGTTATGGCACGCTCTCTCAACATCTAAGAAGGCACCATCCTCAAGAATTTGGTTTGGATTCCAAACAATAACAAATTACCGGGCATACTACTACTACATCTACTTCATCTGTTGGTTTATTTAAATATACTAATAAAATAAATAGAGAATAATTAGCTAAAATGGTAGCTGTACAACATCTTTCGTTTAGTTTTGGTAAAAAATTACAATTTAATAAATATTGTTAAAATATTTTAAATCATGCTGCAAATCGTGTTCCTTGCACTACCCTCATACATACACTTAAAAAATTATATAAGGAAAATAAGAATCAATTAACTCAATTTTTTTAAAATTTGCCTAGTAAAATTTCTTTATGTAGTGATATTTGTAGTGATCACTAGCAAACTCATTGGGTAGATAATGGATGGATTATTCAAAAACAATTAATTGCTTATAAGGCCTTTGATGGTCCACATTCTGCCAAAAATATTTGTTAATTATTAATTGTTATTTTAGAAGAATATGGTTTAGTGAATAAAATTTTTTCGATTTCTTTTGATAACGCAAGTGCAAATATTACCTCAATTACTAGTCTTAAAAATTTAATTGAATCAACTTTTGGAGGTAAATTTTTTCATATTAGATGTATATGTCATATTTTAAATTTATGTGTACAAGATGGTTTAAAAAGTCTTGATTTTTATATTAAACCAATAAGAGCTGCTTTTTCTTATTTATGGCTTAGACCTACAATTAAAAAATAATGGAGTCAATTTTGTAGACGTAATGGTATAAAACCAAAACAATTTCCAAAAGATGTCCCAAATTGATGGAATTCAAATGAATTGCTAAATGAATCTTTTCCATATAAAGAACTTTTATGTGCTTTTTTTGCAAATAGAGCTGTTGGAATACATTTTTTTCCTCAACAATGGAGTATTTGTGAAGGTATTTTACATTTTTTAAAAACATTTAATGATGCTACTTATAATTTATCTGGTGTCTATTATCCTACTACACAGTTATTCAAGAATGTGTTAATGTTAGTGCTATTTTTAATGAATATTCTAGTGATGCTCTTTTATCTCTGTGTATTAATGCTATGAAAACTAAATGGTTAAAATATTATTTAGATATACCTGATATTAATTTAGTAGCAGTTGTTCTTGATCCACGTATGAGAATTGAGGGTTTACAAGAATATCTTATTGATTATTTTGATTCTTTATTTTCTAAACATAATGTTGAAGATAATGATGATGAAGATAATAGTAGTACTCAAGATCTTACATGTCGTCCTTATATTTTTTGTATAATAGCTAACGTAAAGAATATTCTTTGCGACTTATATTATGAATATTCTAGAAAGTATAGTGGGGCTATCTAAGAAACTCGAGATATTGATATTTCAATATCCAAATCTTCAAAAATTAACCAGGCAACTAAGAGGATGGTAGAAAGGTCAAAATGACCAAGAGAATCTTCAAGTTCCACGGCAGAACTTGAATTATATCTAACTTATAATTTGAAGTGGAATGAAATAGGTGAAAGATTTAATATCTTAAAGTGGTGGAGAGAAAATGAGAGCAAATTTCTTATTCTAGCACTAATGGCTAAGGAGATTCTTGTTGTTCTCGTTTCAACTACTGCAGTAGAACAAGCATTTAGTACTGGAGAAAACATTTTGAGTAAAACTCGCACAAGAATGGCACCGAAAGTTTTGGAAGTTCAAGCATGTTTAGATGATTGGATTAGAGTTGAAAATCGTCAACAAGAAAATATGCAGCCAGATCTCAATGAATTTTTGGATGTAGACACCGAATGAACTATAACAGCTGAAAGTGAAAACCATTAAAGGTAAAAAATGGTTAAAAGGTAAGAGAACTACGAGAGCTTTGATTCCTTTATACTCTGAAAGAATACGTAGGCAGCTTAACTTTATAAAATTAAAATTAAGTTCAAGCTCTTTTTTTTAATATATTTTATGTTTGTAACTTTTTTTTACTTATTTTTATAATTTTTTTAAAAATAAAAAATTTCAAAAAAAAAAAATCGCCAAACCGAAGGTAGGCCAACTGCAACCGTAACCGTCAACAGCCAAACCGTGAAATTATAAAATCGGGATTAAAAGTTTAAGATTAAGGTTTACCATTTTGGCCAACTGTCAACCAGAGGTTGCCCAACTGCCAACCAGAGATTTGTCAACCGTAACCATGCCTGGCCTCTAGGACTAACCTTAGAAGAGTAGGGCAAGACTCTCAGTAGGAGGCCACCTCTGAAAGGCGAACTCTATTTGGAAAAAGTGATAGTCCTAGTAGGTCAGGTTGGTTTAAGCTAGTAACTCAATTAAAGTGGGCTGAAATTCTGGGGGTGGACATCCAGTAAGTTAGAATAAGAGATGAAGGAGTATCTTACCCAGTGGACTGTACACCCACTAAACTGTGATGCAAGGTTTCACAGCATTTGTCATGATGCAGGGTTTTATGGCAAGGCTATGATGCAAGATTTCATAGCCGTTTTTTCTAGTGGTTTTTGTATAATAAATTTTTTTGTGGCTTTGATCTGTTGTGACATTTACCACTCACTCTGATATGGAAAATGTATAACTTGCAATTCATTTTTGTTGAACGATTTCAAAGTGCATTCATGGAATTTGTTTTGACACAATCATAAGCAAACACATGACTTATTGTAATGTATTTCTCACACTCATTTGATGTCATATTTTAGGATCTGCTAGCTTTAGCAAGGTTGTGCCCTATTAGAGGATATCCAGCTTGAATTCTTCAATTTTGTTCCTGTTTGAGGACTGATTTATTTTATGTAATTTGAGAGATTTGGGGATTTCATTTTCCTTTATAATAAGATTTTAGTTATTTTACTTTTTCATATTTTTTTCCTAGTTATAAAGATCTCTAATCCTTTAAACGGAACGACATCCATACCTTCTTTGGGCACTTGTGTTGTAAGGTGTTGCAAGTAGTATCAGAGACTAGGTTTAGCCAATTTGCATGTGATTGACGAGATTTATTTGTTTAAGTGATTAAAGTTTCTACTGACCATATGTGTTGATTATGACTAGGATGGCTAGAAGGTTCGCACCTGTGATAAGAGACTGGCCCTTTATATGTGAACCCAATAGTTAGGGATATGCCATAAAACAGTTTGTACTTATATTATTGTCGTTATGTATTATGTAATAATATGAGGCATTTCTTTTCATGAATAGTGCATTTAGTTATGTAATCATCAAGTACGTGACTTGATAGTAAAACTCTATAACAAATACAATGACTATTCTTAAATTGTCCCTGATCGATTATTATTTGTGGAATAATAATAAATTAAGATTAGTATGTTTGTGACTTGATAGCTATATTTTACTGGTAATGGATATATGTGATATCAAGTCAACACATAAATAAATATTAGAGAATATTGTATTGGACATGACCCACTGTGAGAGTACTTCATGGGACATGTCATAAGTATTTCTAACCATAAGATATTGGAAGTCCTTTGACTTGAATTCATCATAGTTTCCTACTTGATAAATTCTATATCTTAACGTTGTCTAAAGTTATCTTTAACCAGATAATAAATTAGACCGCTATTGGATATAGAATAAACCAGGGAAAAGAATATGATTGATAGTGAAGGAATAAAACTCCCTCTCAATTTTGGAAGGGATGTCCATGGGCCCCTTGATAAGTTAGACTATTAAAATGCATTACCGTACTCAAATATATTAATTTGAGATATTCATATTATTTATTTGAATAATCTACTATGAGATCAAGAAATAGTTGATTAAGCTTAATAAAGATGATATGGTCCATGCCTTATGCTTAATCTAGATATCGTGTGATAAAAGGACTAATATGAAGTTATTGTTTAATTCAAAGAGATTATTGATCTTCATTTAACATGGATAGTTATAATATTTTGCTAGAAATCACTCATAACTTGTGGGCCACTTTAAATGTGATTTGGGAACACTGCCAGTGTTAAATGAACCTATAGGGTCACACATTAAGCTAACATGTTAGGTTATTTTTCTGGTGACCAATTTCAATGTATCTGAAAATGTGTCTAGGTTCATCAAACCTAGAAAAGTGATCAGATACAATGAATCTGAAAATATGTCTATATTCGATGTATTTGGAGAATGTCCAGATTATAAAAATCTGGCTCGGTAAATTAATTAGTTAAATTATTGAGATAATGGCAGAATCTTATCATATCAGTTTTAATTTAATTTGAACTTAAAATAAGATATGATAAGATATTATGAGAGTTGGATTCCAAAAAGTTTGTATGGTTTTAAAAGAAAACCCTAGCTATCTTCTTATTACAGACTTCTCATAAAAAGACTCGTGCCTCCATAACCAAGAAAAATTAAGCCTCTCAAAACCCTAGGCACTAGCACTCCCGGGTAACAAGTTGAATTCGCCATGTGTATCCGATAGAGGATGTTCGCACATTGCAGTGTCTAGTGATCGTTCGAAGTGCAAGTACACCTGAAAATCTGAGAGTAGAGGTGTTGCTTATGGCGATATAGAGGTAATTCGGTAACCTTTAGATCAATGTTAATCGTTTGGCATGAGTCCTCAGAAGGGATTCGTAGGTGTTTTTCACGTTTAGGAGTTCACAAATTCTAATAGTGTGAGTTTGTCTATAGCCTTTTGCTACCAGTCGTGCTTTGTAAGTATGCACATTTCCTTCCATGTCTGTTTTCTTTTTGAAAACCCATTTATACCCAATGGTTTTTGAACATTTAGGTTGATTAACCAAAGTTCAGACTTGATTATCATACATGGATTACATCTCAGACTTTATGGCCTCTAGCTATCTTTCAGAGTCGAAACTCTTAATGGATTCTTGATAGGAAGTGGGCTTATCATTAACCATGAGCTCCACGTTGTGATCGTCAATGATGAGAAATCTATATCTCTCAAGTTGTTGACGAACCCTATCAGATCTTCGAGGTCCTTGTTCTATAGAAGTAGGCTCACCTTAAACTTGTGAGCCATCTAATCGAGGTTCATTATTCGATTTAGATACTAATTATGGCTCTTAGATCTCATCATGATGTATTTTACTACCACTAATTCTTTTGAAAATAAATTCCTTTTCAAGAAAGAATCCATTTCATGCAACAGTTACTCTATTTTCTTTTGGGAGATAAAAGTGGTATCCTTTAGTTTTCTTAGGATACCCCACAAATATGCATTTATCTGATTTCGGTGCAAGTTTATCAAATAATAAACACTTTACATAAACTTTGCAACTCCAAATCTCGAGAAACAACAAACTAGGTTGTCTCACAGTCCATATCTCATATAGCATTTTCTGAACCGATTTAGATGGAACCCAATTTTGTATGAACGCTGTAGTTTCTAGAGTATAACCCCAAAAGGAGATTGGAAGGTCTCTTTGACTCATCATAGATCAAACCATATCTAATAAGGTCCGATTTCTCCATTCAGATACACCATTCCATTGAGGTATTCTTGGTGGAGTTAATTGTGAGATAAATCCATAATTCTTAAGATGCTCGTCAAACTCGTTACTTAAGTATTCACCACCTCAATCTGATCGAAGTGTTTTGATACTTTTGCCAAGCTGATTTTGTACTTCATTTTGAAATTCTATGAATTCCTGGAACGATTTAGATTTATGTTTTATCAGATATAAGTAGTCATATCTGTTGAAATCATCCGTAAATGTAATAAAGTACTGAAATCCTCCTCTAGCATGTGTATTCATTGGTCCACATACATCAGTATGTATTAGGTCCAATAAATTAGTTGCCCTTTCATTTTGTCCCTTAAAAGGTGCCTTAGTCATTTTGCCTTATAAACAAAAATCACATACTTTGTAAGATTCTAAATCAAACAAATTTAGAAGCCTATTATTATGAAGCCTTGTAATGCGTTTTCTATTTGTATGGACCAAACGACAATGTCGGAAGTAAGTATGATTTAAATAATTAGATTTCAATCTCTTAGCATTAATATTATAGATAGACTTGTTTGAAGATCTACAAAGATTAAGAATATAGAGCCCATTAAATAATGAGGCATCTCTGTAATGAATGCCATTTTTATTAATGGAGCAAATGTTATTCCTAATAACAAATTCAAAACATTCTAACTCTAAACAAGAAACTGAAATAATATTTCTACTCATAGCAGGAACAAAAAAACAACCATTCAGTTCTAAAATAAGCCCATAGGGCAAAATTAATTCAAAAGTTCCTACAGCTACTGCAGTAACTTTTGCTCCATTCACAACTCGTAGGTCCACCTCGCCTTTTGCCAAGGCTCTACTCCTTTTTAGACCTTGCACATTTATACAAATGTGAGATTCACAACCGGTATCCATACCCATGAATAAAACGTAGATAAATTAATTTCTATAGCATAAATACCTGAAGTGACAGTCTCACTGTCCTTCTTCCTCTTTGCTTCCAAATAGAGCTTGCAATTTCTTAACCAATATCCTTGTTCACCATAATGGTGGCAAGCTCCCTCCTTTGGTATCTTGGCCTTAGGTTTGGGCTTGAACTTGGACTTCGCCTTGTCCTTGCCCTTACCAGCCATGACTTTGCCCTTTCAATTGTTCTTTTTCCCTTTCCCTTTTTGAACTATTAGAACACTAGGAGTATTCTTCTTAATATTCAGTTTAACTTGTTTTAGCATCCCATGCAATTTAGTAACGGCTTTCTCCATATTATGCATGTTAAAATTCATGACAAACTGGTCATACTCAGGAGGTAATGAACCCAAGATCAAATTTGTGGCCATGTTATGATTAACAGGAGTACCAAGCTTTTCAAGATGATCAAGATAGCCCTTCATTTTAAGGACATGAGCACTTACCAAGGTGCCAGAAACCATCTTACATGCATTTAACGCCTTATGAGTTTCAAATCTCTCTTGTTTATGCTTGCTCTTGGAACATTTCCTTGAGATGCACAATCATGTCATATGCCTTTGCTTCTTCAAATTTTTTTTGAAGTTTTTGACCCACTCTCTTTTTTTTTATTTTATTGTTTGCTATTTCATTTTTTTTTTCTATTAGGTTTTGCTTGATTGTATTTTATTCTATTCACTCGACGGAATCAAATCAAAATAGGGTCCGAGAGTCCATGGTTGCTAGCATAAGGTAAGTAACATCGTTAGAGTCATCTTTGTGCTTACTATAAGCATCTTTTTCAACTCTTAGGGCGTTATTTGCCGGAGCAATGGGAATAGAATTTTCAAGAACATAGAGCTTTTTTTCTTATTTCAGAACTATTCTTAAGTTACGTGCCCAATCAAGAAAGTTAGTCCCACTAAGCTTGTCTATCTTAAGCACATATCGCAATGAGTTATTCCAGCTGTTTGTTGCCATTATCTACATACAAAATATGCAAAGTAATTAATTTTTGAGACCTTAATGAAAAACTCCCACTAAAAGCATTTAAACTTTTAAAACTTTAATATTTTGATGTTTCTTAGTGGGTTGAAAAAAAAAACTTTTTTCCTTTTTTAAATATTTTGTTTTAATCATAAGTAAGCTTTGGCTTTAATCTTACAATTAAATAAAACTCAAATTTAATGAGATAAACATCAAATATCCCAGCTAAAAATTTCATATAATGCCCTAGGCCCAAAACCATTTGTACCCAATAGGTTGGTTAGGTCCAATACAATATTCTCTAACATTTATTTATATTTTAATTTGATATCACATATATCCATGACCAGTAAAACATAGCCTTCAAATTACAAACATACTAATCTTAATTTATTATTATTCCACTAATAATAATCGATCAAGGACAATTTAAGAATAGTTATTGTATTTGTTATAGGGTTTTGCTATCAAGTCACGTATTTGATGACCACATAACTAAATGTACTATTCATGAAAAGAAATGCCTCATATTATTACATAATACATAACGACAATAGTATAAATACAAATTATTTTTAAGGATATCCTTAACAATCTCGTTAGAATTCATGAAATTCTAAACACGAAAAATACCCACGAATCCCTTTCAAGGACCCAGGCCAAACGATTATCATCGATCTAAAGGTTACCGAATTACCTTTGTATCGCCATAAGCAAGACCTCTGCTCTCAGATTTCCAGGTGTACGTGCACTTCAATCGATCATCAGACGCTGCAATGTGCGAAAGTCCTCTATCAAATACACACGGCAAAACCAACTCGTTACTCGGGAGTGCTAGTGCCTAGGGTTTTGAAAGGCTTAATTTTTCTTGATTATGGAAGCACGAATATTTTTATGAGAAGTTTGTAACAAAAAGACGGCTAGGGTTTTTTTTTTTAAAACCACACGTACTTCTTGGAGTCCAACTCTCATAATATCTTATCATAGCTTATTTTAAGTTCAAATTAAATTAAAATTGATATGATAAGATTCTGCCATTATCTCGATAATTTAACTAATTAATTTACCGAGTCAGATTCTTATAATCTGGATATCCTCTAGATACATTGAATGTAGACATATTTCTAGATTTATTGTATTTGGTCACTTTTCTAGGCTCGATGAACTTAGACATATTTTCAGATACATCAAACCTGGTCACTAGAAAAATAACCTAACGTGTTCGCTTAATGTGTAACACTATAGGTTCATTTAACACTGGCAGTGTGCCCAAATCACATTTAAAGTGGCCCACAAGTTATAAGCGGTTTCTAGCAAAACATTATAACTATCCAGGTTAAATGAAGATTAGTGATCTCTTTGAACCAAACCATAACTTCATATTTAGTCATTTTATCACACAATATCCAGATTAAGCATAAGATACGGAGCATGTCATCCTTATTAAACTTAATCAACTATTTCTTAATCTTATAGTAGGTTGTTCAAACAAATGATATCAATATCTAAAATTGATATATTTGAGCACGATCATGCATTTTAACAGTCTAACTTATCAAGGGGCCCATTGATATCTCTCCTAAAATTGAGAGGGACAAATTCCTTCACTATCAATCATATTCCTCTCCATGGTTTATTCTATATCCAATAGTGGTCTAATTTATTATTTGGTTAAAGATAACTTTAGACAACATCAAGATATATAATTTATCAAGTAGGAAACTATAATGAATTTAGACCAAAGGACTTCTAATATCATTATGATTAGAAAGTACTTATGACATGTCCCATGAAGTACTCTCATAGTGGGTCATATCCAATACAATATTCTCTAACATTTATTTATGTTTTAACTTGATATCACATATATCCATGACCAGTAAAACAGAGCCTTCAAGTCACAAACATACTAATCTTAATTTATTATTGTTCCACTAATAATAATCGATTAGGGACAATTTAAGAATAATCATTGTATTTGTTATAGGATTTTACTATCAAGTCACGAACTTGATGACCACATAACTAAATGCACTATTCATGAAAAGTAATGCCTCGTATTATTACATAATACATAACGATAATAGTATAAGTACAAATTGTTTTAGGATATATCCCTAACAATCTCCCACTTGCACTAGGACCAATTTGACATAAACCGTAATCCCATTGATCTAGAATGACTATCATGTTTAGACGATGGGAGACGCTTTGTCAATGGATTCGCAACATTGTCATCAGTTAATATCTTGCATACTTTTACATCTCTTCTATCAACAATTTCTCGAATGATATGAAAATGTCTAAGTATATTTTTACATCGCTGATGTGATCTTAGTTCCTTAGTTTGGGCAATAGCTCCATTGTTGTTACAATAAAGATCTACTGGGTTCACAGTACTAGAAACTACATCTAGTTCTGTAATGAACTTTTTTATCCAAACTGTTTCTTTAGCTGTAGCCGAGGCAGCTACATACTCAGCTTCTATAGTAGAATCGGCCACAGTGTCTAGCTTTGAACTTTTTCAGCTTACAACACCTCTATTTAAACAAAATAGAAAACTTGTTGCGATCTGTAATCATTTATGTCGGATTAAAAACTAGTATCAGTGTAATCATTTATAACTAACTCACATTTTTGTCCTCCATAAACTAAGAACATACTTTAGTTCTTCTTAAGTACTTCAATATGTTCTTGACAGCAGTCCAGTGTGGCCCTCCAAGATTTGACTGGAACCTGCTCGTCATGCTCAATACATATGAGACATCAGGTCTAGTATACAACATGGCATACATGATAGATCGTATAGCAGAAGCGTATGGTTTCTTATTCATGTGCTCTTCTTCATCCTTTGTGGAAGGACTTTGAGTTTTGTTGAGTTTAATATCATGTGACATTGGTAAGAATCCTCTTTTAGAGTCTTACATATTGAATCTTTTTAGTACTTTGTCAATGTATGCACTTTGACTTAGGCCAATTAGCTTTCTAGATCTATCTCTATAGATCCTTACACCTAAAATATAGGCATTTTCACCTAAGTCTTTCATTGAGAAATAATTTTTCAACTATGTCTTTACACTTTGTAGAGTTGGGATGTTATTTCCAATAAGTAAGAAATCATCAACATAAAGTACTAAAAAGACTATTGCATTCCCATTTTCATATGGACACAAGGCTCATCTTCATTTTTTATAAAGTCAAATTATTTAATTACTTCATCACAACGAAGATTCCAGTTTCAAGATACTTGCTTTAATCCGTAAATGGATCTTTAAAGCTTGCACACTTTATTAGAATTCAAAGGATCATCAAAACCCTCAGGCTGTATTATGTACATATCCTTAAGTAAGTTTCCATTAAAGAACGCAGTTTTGACATCCATTTGTCAAATCTCATAATCATAATATGTTACTATGGCAAGAAGAATTCTAATAGATTTAAGCATTATAACTGATGAAAATGTTTCATCATAGTTTATACCATGAGTTTGTCTATAACCTTTTACTATCAGTCGTGCTTTGTAAGTATGCATATTTCCCTCTATATCTATAGATAATGGCAACAAACAGTTAGAACAACTCATTGCGATCTATTCTCGAGAAAAACAAGCTTAGTGTGACTAACTTTCTTGATTGGGCATGTAACTTAAGAATCGTTCTTAAGCAAGAAAAAAAAAAAGCTCTATATTCTTGAAAGTCCTATTCCTCTTGCTCCAGCAAATGACGCCCTAAGAGCTGAAAAATATTCTTATAGTAAGCACAAAGATGACTCTAACGATGTTACTTACCTTATGCTAGCAACCATGAAATCTGAACTTCAAAAATAGTTTGAAGAAGTAGAGGCATATGACATGATTGTGCATTTCAAGAAAATATTCCAAGAACAAGTACGACAAGAGAGATTTGAAACTCATAAGGCGTTAAATGCATATAAGATGGTTTCTAACACCTCGATAAGTGCTCATGTTCTTAAAATAAAGAGTTATCTTGATCATCTTGAAAAGCTTGGTGCTCTTGTTAATCATAACATGGTTATAGATTTGATTTTGGGCTTATTACCTCTTGAGTATGACCAGTTTGTCATGAATTTTAACATGCATAATATAGAGAAATCTATTACTGAATTGCATGGGATGTTAAACGAGTTGAACTGAACATTAAGAAGAATACTTTTAGTGTTCTAATAGTTCAAAAAGGGAAAGGAAAAAGAACAATCGAAAGGGAAAAGTCATGGCTAGTAAGGGCAAGGATAAGGCTAAGTCCAAGTTTAAGTCCAAACCTAAGGCCAAGACACCAAATAAGGGAGCTTGCCACCATTGTGGTGAATAAGGACATTGGTTAAAAAATTGCAAGCTCTATTTGGAAGTAAAGAGGAAGAAGGATAGTGAGACTGCAGCTTCAGGTATTTATGTTATAGAAATTAATTTATCTATTTTTAATTCATGGGTATTGGATACCGGTTGTGGATTTCACATTTTTATAAATATGCGGGGTCTAAAAAGGAGTAGAGCCTTGGCAAAAGGCGAAGGACTTACGAGTTGCAAATGGAGGAAAAGTTGTTGCAGTAGCTATAGGAGCTTTTGAATTAATTTTGCCTAGTGGGCTTGTTTTAGAACTGAATGATTGTTTTTTTGTTCCTGCTATGAGTAGGAATATTATTTCAATTTCTTGTTTAGATTCTGAAGGTTTTGAATTTGTTATTAGGAATAACATTTGCTCCATTAATAAAATGGCATTTATTACGGAGATGCCTCATTATCAAATGGGCTCTATATTCTTTCGTAGATCTTCGAACAAGTCTATCTATAATATTAATACTAAGAGATTGAAATCCAATGATTTAAATCAGGCTTACCTCTGGCATTGTCGTTTGGGCTATATAAATAAAAAACGCATTACAAGACTTCATAATGATGGGTTTCTAAATTCGTTTGATTTAAAATCTTACGAAACATGTGATTCTTGTTTATTAGGCAAAATGACTAAAGCGTCTTTTAAGGGACAAAATGAAAGGGCAGCTAATTTATTAGACTTAATACATATTGATGTATGTGGACCAATGAATACACATGCTAGATGAGGATTTCAGTACTTCATTACATTTACGGATGATTTCAGTAGATATGGCTACCTATATCTGATAAAATATAAATTTGAATCATTCCAAGAATTCAAAATTTTCAAAATAAAGTACAAAATCAGCTTAGCAAGAGTATCAAAGCACTTCGATTAAATCGAGGTTGTGAATACTTAAGTCACGAGTTTGATGAGCATCTTAAGAATTGGGGAATTATCTCCCAATTAACTCCACTAGGAACACCTCAATGGAATAGTGTATCTAAATAGAGAAATCGGACCTTATTAGATGTGGTTCGATCCATGATGAGTCAAACAGATCTTCCAATCTCCTTTTAGGATTATGCCCTAGAGATTGTAGCGTTCAAACTAAATTGGATTCCATCTAAATCAGTTCAGAAAACGCCATATGAAATATGGACTAGGAGACAACCTAATTTATCATTTCTCAAGATTTGGGGTTGTAATGTTTATATAAAGTGTTTATTATCTGATAAACTTACATCGAAATCAAATAAATGCATATTTATGGGGTATCCTAAGGAAACTAAAGGATACTAATATTATCTCTCAAAAGAAAATAGAGTAATTGTTGCATCAAATAGATTCTTTCTTGAAAAGGCACATTACAGCGTCTGGTGATCGTTCGAAATGCTACGTACACCTAAAAATCTAAGAGTAGTGGTCTTGCTTACGGCGATATAAAGGTAATTTAGTAACCTTTAAATCGACGTTAATCATTTGGCCTGAGTCCTCGGAAGAGATTCGTGGGTGTTTTTTGCGTGGAGAAGAAACCTCGTATTTTCTTTTACTTAATAAAAGGAGTGTTCATTGTAATGTAGTATTTTAAAACTTTTATTCATGTTGAATAAGGATGCTATGCATGCCTTCCTTTCTTTTGTTGAAATTATGCATTTTGAAGGAAAGCAAGTTTATCTTTTCCAGATAATTATCTTATTCCAAAATTATTTAATTTGCTATTTTGTGGAAGTTGAGTTTGATATTTTTGGTGTCGCGTGATGTTCTTGTGCGATTTATAATCATGACTTACATGCATACTTACTAGCCTTTTTTGTAATGCTATATGACTTAAGATGGCATCAAGGCATAGAGTTATTGTCTATAGTAAAACCACTCAAGAAAATGCATCGTTGACTTCGCAGTATGCACCAATGCAGCATTCCACCCTTAAGATAAGAGGGTATAATGGATAAGAATTTGAGAAAACACCCAAGGGACCCTCGGAAATGACCATTGGTCAAGCTTTTCATAAGATGATAGAGATCCTCCATTCTCTATAAGTAAAGGTTGACAAGAAGAATGTTAAGATAGATGACTCAGTTTTGGAGCGATTTTTTAAGTTCCAGCCACCCACGTTTTATGAAAAGGCAGAGTAAGATGAGAAGGCAATCAGTGGATCGAGCAGATGGAGGATATTTTCTCTACTCTACAGTATAATGAAGAAAGGATGGTTAAGTTCACAACTTTTAGGTTGCGAGGGTCAGCTAGACCACGGTGGCAATGCTTCCAGGAGGAGTAGAGAATGATTGATCAAGAATGGATATGGAGCAATTTTGTTGAGGCGTTCAGGGTGGAATACATTCCTCAATAGATCATGGAGAAGAAGAAGGACAAGTTCCAGGGATTGAAGCAGGGAAGCATGATGGTAGTACAGTACCCATCCAATTCACCCAACTCTCGAAATACTACAAATGGCTTGTGGATACAAAACAGAAGCGCACGATGATATTCATTAAGGGCCTAAGACAACATCTGAGGAGGGCCTTAGCACCATCTCTGCCAGCAATGTGCAGCCACTGTGGACGCTGCTACCTGAACAGAGAATGAAGACAAGTAACGAGTGGCATCCAAGCCATACCCACAAACGAGGCAACTAATAAAGCTGCAGTTTCATAAACGACCTACTGGACAGTAGTAGGGAAACAAGGGTAAGCAGGCTCAAATTGCACCATCGGGCCTAATGACTAACTTACCCATATGCTGTTACTACAGAAGGCGGGGTCACATAGTGAAGGACTGCTGGTCAAAAGGGGTGGCCAGGAGGTGTTGCAATTATGGGGATCTAAACCACTTAAGGAACAACTACCCAAAGCCAATGCGGATTAGACAAGGAGCTTCGATGCCACTCTCTAGTGACAAGGGTATGACCACTGGAGCTGTTGGAAGCAGTAGACCGAAGCCTCAGGTGAAGGCAAAAGTTTTTGCTTTGAACCGATAAGAAGTCGGGACGGATGCGACAGTCGTGGAAGGTAAGCTCTCTATTTAAGACTATGATATAAATGTGTTAATTAATCCTAGATCTACGCATTCATACATAAATGAATGTTGTGCACAATATTTGGGATGGGGTGGGAGAGAATTGTCCTATACCCTATTGGTAAGTACCTCATTAGGAAAGATGGTGGAAGTAGGAAAACTAGTGTGGGAATGTGAGATAAAAGTAGGGAAGGCAGTTCTTAAGGCAGACCACATAGTTTTACCTATTAAGAATTATGATCTAATTTTGAGTATGGATTGGCTGGCTAAGCATGGAGTAAGAGTAAACTGTAAGATAAAAAATGTTTAGTTCGTTAAACCTGGTTGTGATGTAATAGAATTTAATGGGAAGTGGGTGAAAGAGTTAAAATTTTTATAGTAGGAATAAAAACTAGGAAGATGTTAAAAAAAAAAATGTGATATCTAGCTTAATTGATAAATAAGCCTAAAGATCAGCACACTTTGGAGAGTGCGACTGTAGTAAATGAGTTTCCAGATGTTTTTCCTGCTTAACTCACTTCCTTTCCACCTTCTAAGGAAGTTGAACTTACCATAGATTTAATATCAGAAGCCGAATTAGTATCGAGAACACTATATTAGATGGCTCCTGCTGAGCTAAAGGAGTTGAAAGAGCAATTAGAAAAGCTAGTGAATTAGGGATACATAAGACCAAGAATGTCGCCGTGGGAAGTGCCGGTATTATTCGTGAAAAAGAAGGACGAAACTTTGAGACTCTGCATCAATTATAGAGGCCTGAATAATTTAACGACAAAGAATAAGTATCCGTTACCTTTGATAGACAAACTATTTGACTAATTGCAAGGATCCAGTTACAGCTCCAAGTTATATCTTTGGTAAGGTTATTATCAAGTTCGGATAAAGGAGAAAGATATTCCAAAAATGGCTTTCAATACTCGATATTGCCACTATGAGTTTGTAATGATGCCATTTAGGGTAACCAATACACCAGTTATGTTTATGGATTTAATACGCAAGGTTTTCCAACCGTATCTAAACAAGTTCGTAGTGGTATTCATTGATGATATCCTCGCCTATTCAAAAAGCCTGGAGGAGCATGTTGAGCACTTGAAGTTAGTTTTGGAGAAGTTAGGAGAACACAAGCTATGTGCTAAGTCTATCAAATACGAGTTCTGGATCAACTTAGTATCATTTCTTAGGCATCTAGTACCTAAGGATGGTATCAAGGTAGATCCCGCGAAGGTAGAAGCTGTAGCGAACTAGAAGCTGTTAGTGTTGTGCCCCAGAGGCAATCACTTGTACATTGTATATGACACATTTTATTTTAATAAAAGACATTATTTATCTTACAGTTTCTTTTGATTACTTTTAAGTAATATAACTATTCGATAAAGTTCCTAGTACAATACTGTGTTAAGAAAATCATGATAGAGATCATGATATGAGATTCCTACTACACTGTATAGTGTTAGTACTTAAACAATCCCTAGTCATAGTATTAATGAGACAGGACATCATTAATGCATTAAGACTAGCATGTGTTAGACTTCCTGATTTGATCAGGCGGTAGTTCTCATATCAATGAGTTTTAAGATACTCAAAGTTAACACACGGATGCTTGTTAATGGAACAAGTTTATTGGATGACCTAACTTTGAGATAATCACACGGATAACTATTTAGTGCCAGTGATATAATCTCAATTTAACAAGCGTGCAAGTATCCTTAGACTTGAAATCTCCAAGGTACTTTGTTTGCTGAGCATTGTATTTTGATTCCAATCTCTGGAGCTTGATCGAGGGCCGCCTATTGGATGGATATTGAGTACATTGCGAGGTAAACGAAAGTAATTGAGAGGGTTAATAAAGAATTCATCACTCCTAATAGTAGGGGCGAATATCTCACGGACACTTGTAGGAATTACTACTCGAGAAGTCTTAGCCAAGGCAATTGTGTATTGGAAACAATTCCAATTGATACACATCTAGAGTAATGGGTTCCTGGTACTAGAGTAGTAGGTTTCTAGTAATAGTACTATAGTATTCAGGCCAGAATTAATTCTGGAGGGAGTTGGCACTAATTCCGTACTCCAAACCGAATGAGATATTATGTGGTGAAAGGAGTTAATTGTATTGAAGTTTGTTATTGAAGGGTTCATATCAAGTCACTTGACTTCTTGGACTCTTAGGTGGTCATGATGTGTTGCTAAATACCGCTCATGATCTGGGAATATGGGTTTATTAATTGATGAATTAATAAACCAATCATTATTAGAATCATTAGGATTAATTCTAATTAATTATGGATTATTAATCTCAAAGATGTTTGGATTAATTCATGTTCTCTACAAATTGACTAGGAAACCTAATAGGTCACACATAATAGAGGATTATAGACTCAAGATGTTATTTGATAACATAGTAGGGTTAATTGGGAGAAAGAAAAATTATTGTGGACAAATTAGAATTAGTTACTCCCTCCGTCCCACTAAAATTAACCTACTTACTATTTTGGTCTATCCTATTAAATTTGACATTTTCTTAAAAGGAAAGTTTTTATTATACAATTTATTAGAAAATAATCAATATACCTCACATATATTATATTTATATTCTTAAATTTAACATAAAGTATTGTGGGACCCACATATTTTTTATTTTTATTATATTATATTATTGTTATATTCTAATTTTTACTTTTACATAAAATATCGTGACAAGTCAACCACTATCAATTTTAGTGGGACGGGGGGAGTATAATTTATGGTCCAAATTGTAATTATGAGAATTTGATGTTTCCAATTACAATTAGGAAATTCTAATAGGATTAGAATTCTCAGTTTTGGGAGGGAAATTTCGTGTAATACATAGTAGATGTAACACACAAAAACCTTAGCTGATTAACTCATGAAACAACAGCTTCTTCCCTCTCATTTTCTCGTTTTTCCTGAAAAACAAATCAATCCTAGCCACCTTATTTTTCTGCTAACACAGAAATATTTTGGTACTTGAGTATTCCTCTGTGTGGATTACTATTAGAGATAATCACACACTGTGATTATAGTGGTTAGACGTCCAACTCTTATGGAGTTTGCATAAGAGGATTGTTGGATCGTGCCTTGACTTGAAAAAAAAATTTATTCTTCGGACGATCACCCAAAGGTAAAAGCTGATACCTTTATTATCATTATATCTTATTTTCCACACATAGACAGGTCCTGGGATAATATCTCATTTTATTTTTCGCTATGCCGTATAGGATATGAGCCTGAGATACCCAATAGTGGTATCAGAGTCATGCTATGTGTGGTCTACGGGCATTGTTTGGCATGAAAAATTATTTTCATGTATTCGTGTTTATCTTTGTTTGTTGTGAAAATCGTTTTCACTCGATTTGAAATTGTTTCGAGCGTTATGGGTTGGGTCCGCAACACAATATGATTGTGTTAAAGTCACAAAATAATTCGAAAGATGCTTTCTTTAGGTGCTGAGAATTTTTTGCAGAAAAACGTTTTCAAGAGCATGGTTGTTGCCTTACGTTTCATCCTAATTTTCTATTTTGATTTTGTTTAAACTAATAAATTGATTGTTGTTTTGAGCTTCAAAATAGAAAATACTGCTGAGAATTGTTCTTACTGAAAATTTGCAGAAGAAGAAAGCACAAGAAATTGTTTCTGGAATTTTTTGAAAAATCGCCACCATTGTTTCAGAACATAGGCGGTGCCGGCTTTGGCTCCGGCTCAAAGTCGGCGCCGGTTCCATTCTGTTCTCGATGTCCAAAAATCGGTTTTGGAAGAGAAAAAATTTTGGAAACTAGAACAAAGCCGGTTCCGGCTCTAACTTCCAAACTGGCGCCGGTTATGCTCTGTTTTACACGATCCAGCTATTTAAAAAAAATGAATTGAATTTTGAAAGGAAAAACCTCATTTGATGAGAGACGGGATCCAAAAGCATTTTCTCAAAATTAGTTTTGAGACAATCAATTTTGTTCTTCAAAATAATGATGTTGAAAATCTAAAATTGATGTATTCTCTAAAATGGTGATTTTAGAATTTGTTTTATTTTTTAAAAATAGTGATTTTAGAATAATAAAAGTATATGTTTATTTTGTTTAAGCATAGTTCATGGCATGGTAGATGGTTATGGTGTGAAACCCCAGTTGAAACCAATCTTAGAGTAAGGGGGTTGGGATGCATATTATATTTTATTGCATGTTTAAATATATTTTTATATGATTTTATGTGCTTTGGATTTGTGTGTTATAGTCTCGAGGGCTTGATTATGTTTATTGAGTAAGAAGGGCAAAATGGTAATTTTTGCTTGAGGTGAAAATAGGAAGATAGTTTGAGGATTAAATAGGAAAAATATTTAGAGAGAAAATAACAACAAGAGTTGTTGTGGTGTAGTAGTTAGAGCTTTGGAATTAATTCTTGAGGTTTTGGGTTCAAATTCCAGCATTGAAGCTTTAGCATGATTAAATTTTTTTTTTTTTTTTGCTTTGGAAGGGGTATTTTTCGGCCGTATGTGCTTTAGAATAGAGTAGAGGTGTTATCCTAGGGGAGACATGATAGGAGTATCCTAATCCTATTCTTGTGCCCTACAAAAATTCCTAAGGGAATTTATTCTTCCTTGATCTTTAATTTTTCTTAATTCTCAATTCATTAGATTGGACAAATTTATTCTAGCCAATTTTCATTCCAGAAATTTCAATAAAGTGCTGTGACTTTGAAGATTCAAAATGTCTTAGTGAAAGACATCTTATGGACTGAAAATATGGAAGAGATGGGGAAGGTTCCAAGAGAATTAATTCCCCTAGTGAACCTTCAAATCTCCACTCTAGCTAGGTTCATTTTCCTTCATATAATGATCTGAAATTTTTTCCAGCTTCTTGTGCATGCAAAGTGTCGAAATTCTCAGCCATTATTCCCTCCCAAATGCTGCCAGAAAATGGCCCTTTTGATCAGCTTGGAATCTGAAATTTTCTGGTTAACTTCGGGCAGCACAAATGCTATGCAAAGCCAAAAAAATTTCAGGTTAAAATTGCAACTTTGGTGGTCTTCAACCAAGCTGTTTTCTTCCAGTTTTTCCGAACTCCTTAGCCACGTTTTCCCTCCATGAAGAAAGCTGGAAACCAGCCATGAAAGACCTCTGAAATCTCCTTCAAACTCTCTACAATCTGACTGGAAAATGGCAACTGAAACTACCCAGAAAAAAATTCCAGCAATGGCGATCTGTACAAGAATTTTCTGTCTAGCTTTGTTTCCTAATCCAGCCCTGGCCGAAACTCCATCTCTCTTCTGCACAAACCACTCTTAAACAGCCATGAACTGAACTCCATTGTCTTTCCCAAGCCTCTGTGCGAAAACCAAACATGGCTGCCCTAAAATATCTCCAACAAATTACTGCAATCATGCCTTGATTGGATACCAAAATTCTAGCAATCTTAATTTAGCAACCTTCCATAAAATGTCCCTCAAACAACCAGACCTTTCCTTCACCATTACACTCCTTCTTTTCGGCCACCATTAACTTTCTTCAACCAGCTTTCATCCAGCCAAATCACAGAGCAATCAGTCGACCATAGTAGCTCCAAAAAGCTCTCCATTGATCAAAGATATTCTTGCTATATTTTGATTTCCAAAAATATTCTTTTAGGATTTCAACAACCAGCCTTTCATTTTTCTTTCAAACCAGAAAAATCATCTACCTAAACTACACAAACAATTCGGCCATTGCACACACACAGAATTTCGGCAGCTTCCAATCCAAAATCCCTCCATTCTCTTCAACCTTCAAGCACACATAGAACACCAAGAACGCCTACTCCCTTCTCTTGCCTAATACCTTTCCAAACCACTTCAATCTTCTTCAAAAAAATTTCATAATTCATCTACTCACTGCCGTGAGTCCATCCATACCATTTTTAACATCAAACTCCAAAATCTAACTTGCTCAAGGTAGGTTTGTTCAATCAACTTCATCTTCACTAATCTTTGATCTCTAATGAATATATATATATGAATAAACATGCGAATGGACTCTCTTATTCTCTCTTCTCTTCTCTCTCTCTCTCTCTCTCTCTCTCTCTCTCTCTCTTGGCTGAATATCCTCTCCCTCTTGGCCGAATGACTTCTTCACCAATGATCATGCTTTCTTCATCTCCCTTGGACGGATTTAGTCATCTAGGAATTGAGATCCATTCGAAACTCCTTCAAGGTAATCATCAATCAAGTAAGCCTTTTCAACCCTCCTTTTAAATTCTAAATTCATATCTCTAAAATGATATTGGTAGGAGATGAATTATGAATAGGATTTGAGCATGTATTGTTATGATGAGTAGAGATTGAAGCATGAATAAATGTGTGTATATGATGGAGATGGGATTTATGCATGAGTTGATTATCTTGGTTGATTGTATGGTGTTTAAGGGTTTAATGCATGTCTCCATGTCATAGGTAGTATTTGTGAGTAAGTATGCTAGAGATTATGTCATCTATGATGAATAGGATTTATATTCATATATGATTATTGAAGCCATGATTATGTTTATGCTAGTAGAGGTTGGATCATGCCTTGATAAATTTAGATCTATGCTTTTATTCATGATTTGGATGATTTGATGAACTGGAGAGAGTATATGTTCATGATTGTGGTTAGCAATGGAAATATGATCATGATCTAGTTGTCCATAAGCTAATTTTATTTCTTCAATAAAATGCTTAATATTACAATTTTTGCTAGCAAATTCAAAAACCCTAGGAAGGTAGATTTGGATTATTATATAAGGATATTTTAGTCAAATAAATGATCGCTTTTATTAACGAAATAAAATATATAGATATTATATATAATAATAATATCAAATAAAGCATTTTATATAAATGATCATAATAAGTAAAAATATTAATTTTGTAAGTCTTATATTCATAAACACCATTAAAATTTATTGTCTTTCAATTATTATCTTTTAATCAAAACCTGTTAAAACTTATTTATTACCTTTCAACCAAGACCCATTAAAATTTATTTTAGTTAGCAATTATTTTCAAACAATTAATTATTAATAAATCATTATTTTACCTAATATCACCTAAAACTTTTCATCAAATAGACTCTAAATTATTCTTAGCAAGAATTAAACATTTAACTTATTAGGACCTATTTCCCAAAACACTAATTATTTTAAATATCAAATTAAACTTAGCTTATAAACCTTTTTTTTTATTATTTGGCCTTAAAGCTTGGGACACTAGGATCATGGTAGTAGTGAATGAGCTAGTTTTATTTGTGAAAGTAGATTTTGGCTTGAGTTTGATTGTGATTTATATTTACCCCAGGCGGGGTTGGGTCAGCGGTTGAAGATCTTTATTTTATCTCGAGCTAAGAATCAGGTAAGCTCCTGCATAAAACCTGATTGATGTAAAATGTTTATTATAGCAAGCCAAATATAGAGTGCATGGACACTCATTTCTATAAAGGCAATTGAGGATTGTCTCCTGTCTTATTTCCGTCAAACAAATTATTTAAAAATCAATAAACAGATTTACTCAAACTCAAAACTTTTTCTAAAACTGATTTTGACAAAGACTTTGGAAACCCTTAATTGCCATTTTCAAGTGGAACTATGTTTTGTTTCTTTTTCCCCAAGTGGGGTAAGTTACGTTAAGTACTCAATAAGGGTGAACTGCTAAGGCTAGTCTTTAAGGGGTTATGGTAAGTTTCTCAGTAGGTGGCCACCTTTGAGGGGTGAGTCCTTCCCGAATAAGATGCCAGTCCAGTAGGTCGTGCCGGTCCGAGTTAGCAGTTATTTTTCAATCAAGTGACTGTATGTTGTTAGAATGGATATCCGGTTGTTGTTTGGGTATAGAGAAGGAGTAGTATTTTGCTCGGTAGGCCGATCACCTACCTTTTGTCAGTCTGCACAAAGTGTCGGCATTTTGACCGGTTATGGGGCCCAACGTGTGGTAACCCATGATCATTTCTTTTGAGTGGTTGATTTTGTTGATTATGTATGGTTGGAAAAGCCAAAACACCACTCTTGATTTTAACTAATGTTTATTGCTTGCTAGTATTTCTCTTATAAAGATTTATATTTTGCATTCACGAACTCTTTTCACTGGACACTCAAAACACACACGGACTTACTGAGATTTTTATCTCATCACCCTTTTTACCATGATTTCAGGTCGATCCTGCTGTGGGGATAAGTAGTTAGTGTTGTCTGCCTTGGAAGAAAATTTTGTCATTTATTTTTATGTATTGCTTTGAGAAGATGAGAGTGGATAATTTTATTTATGGATTTATTTTGATATCTTTGATTGTAATAAATTTTAAGTTTAAAGTATTATTTTATTCTATTATTTTGATTGTGTGACCTAATTATAAAGACCTCTTATCCTATGGACAGGGCGACATCCCCGACCCTGTCGGGCCTAGGTTGTGGGGTTTTACATATGGACTAAAACCAATTATATCTGTTCATGCATTTTACAGTTTTGATTTTTATGACATAGGGCTTACGTGTTTTGCCTTCTCTAGAATTCTTGTGTAATTCTCTTCTCATCTAACTCCCTCGAATGTAACTTGAGGTTTTCTCTCTTTAGGAAATTATGTAATTAGTTTACATATGTTAGATAGGAGTAGAATTATTCTATTTTGGAGATGGCAACCAAAACAAGGCGAGGAAGTAAGACCTTCTACTTAAATCATGCATAAACACATAGAGTTAACTATATTAATTTCTTTTATAGCTCAAAATTAATTTAGGGTAAAATCCATAACCATACCACGTAATTGTTTTATTACCATGATTATCAATTATGTGATTTATTGATGTTTATGCATGTCATCCAATGAAATCACTAAAAGGAACAAATCCCTCAATTAATATTAAACCTAATTCCTTCCGTTAATATAGTAAGAACGAGAATCCTTTTTCGAGATTAGGTTGTTGGGCAAACCCAAACCTACTTGGCATCAGGCATGTTCAAGCTATGAAGTTAAATTCCTTTGGAATTAAATTTCTAATTAATGGGTCGGGTTTAACTAAATTCTTTATCCTGATTGGGCAAACTCAAATATAAAGAAATTTAGAGAAAAAACTAGGGTAGCCCAAAAGGCTTTAAGATTAAAAGTTGTTAATCACTCAATGATCCGGTAGTTACATATGATGTAATTGGTATTAAATACCTACCAATGAACTTAAGGGTGGCTTACTGGGCAAACCCAAGGTTATTCTTGAGGAATTTGGACACCAGTCCACTAGGAAAGCTTCCAACGGGCTTTTCCAAATCAGTAGTGTGGGCTATTGGTTTGAGTAAAATAGTGGAGTAAAAATGCGTTTAATTAAAGTCTTAATTATTTGCATATCATGTGTATATACAAGTAACTAATGTTCTCTATCTTTACATCTAGGTCACTTGCATCATGTCATCAAATCTAAACTTACGTAGCATCTTGGAAATCAACAAGTTAACTGAATCAAACTATCTCGACTGGTATAGAAATTTGAGAATCGTTCCCAAATCGAAAAAGTTACTCTACGTGCTACATGCTCCTATTCCACCACCACCAGCTCAAGATGCTCATGTTGATAAGCATGCTGTCCACAAAAGGCACAAAAAGGATAGTGATACAACATCATGTATTATGCCGGCATCCATGACTCCCGAGTTGCAAAAATAGCACGAGCATATGGATGCTCAATCAATCATTTTACATCTTCGAGAGCTATTTGATACCCAAGCCAGAACTGAGAGATATGAGATCTCGAAGCAACTATTTCGTTGCAAAATGGCAAAGGGTTCTTCTGTGGCCGCTCATGGGCTGAAGATGCTGGGCTTAATAGAGAAGCTTGGATCTCTCGGGTTCACGATGGATCATGACTTAAGTGTTGACTTAATTCTTTAGTCTTTGCCTAATAGTTTCTCACAATTTGTGATTAACTATCAGATGAACAAGATTGAGTCCACCATTCCTGAGTTGATCAATCTTTTCAAAACTGTGGAGTGTTCCATAAAAAAGGATTCCAATGCGGTTTTAATGGTAGTATCTTCCTCTTCTAAGAAGAAAGTTCAAAAGAAGAAGAAGAAGGCTCCCATGAAGCCCAAAGGTGGTGTGAACAAGAAGAACACAGTTACCAAGGGCCCATGCCATCATCGTGGGAAGATGGGCCACTGGAAGCGCAACTGCAAAGCCTACTTGGAGATCATGAAGGACAATAAGTAAAAGGAGAAGCTTACAAGCACTTCTACTTCTACTTTGGGTATGTTTATGATTGAGATAAATACTGTCTTTAGAAATAAGATATGGGTATTAGATATCGAATGTGTATCTCATTTGTGCAATAACTTGCAGGAACTAAAGAGCAGTAGAAGGCTAGAGAAAGGCAATGTGGACCTATGTACTGCAACTGGGGCAAAGTTTGCTGCACTTGCTGTAAGAACATACGAGCTGAACCTGCCTTCGGGATTAATTCTAGAACTACAAACCTATTATTTTATACCATTTTTAATGAAAAACATTATCTCAGTTACGTGTTTAGATTTATATGGATTTCATTTGATATTTAAGAATAAATATTGTTCTTTTTCATTTAATGATATTCATTATAGTTCAGCAACTCTGGTTAATCGTTTATATGTTCTAGACTTGGATAATTCAATTCTCAATATAAACAATAAGAAACCCAAAATGGATCGCTCTAACACCTCTTACTTATGGCATTGTCGTTTGGGCCACGTAAATGAAAATCATGTTTCTAAGTTATATAAGCTTGGTGACTTAGGGTCATTTGATTATGAATCATATGGCACATGCAAGTCTTGTTTACTAGGTAAAATAACTAAAACTCCTTTTCCAGGAAAAAGAGAACGGGCCAAGGAATTATTAGAACTCATACATTCTGATGTATATGGCCCAATGTCAATATAAGCAAGAGGAGGTTATAACTATTTCATAACCTTTATTGATGATTTCTCACGATATGGGTATTTGTATTTAATGACATACAAATCTGAGGCCTTTGAAAGATTCAAAGACTTTAAGAATGAAATAGAGAAATAACTTGGCAAAAGTATTAAGACTCTAAGATCTGATTGAGGAGGAGAATATTTGAGCCAAGAGTTTCTAAGTTATCTTAGAGATAATGGGACATTATCTCAATGGACTCTACCACATACACCTCAACATAACATTGTATCTGAGAGAAGAAATCGAACCCTTCTAGACATGGTACGGACCATGATGGCTTCTACAAACCTACTAAAATTGTTTTAGGGGCATGCATTAGAAACTTCTGTTTATATATTAAATAGAGTTCAGACAAAATCGATTGATACTACCTCATTTGAGATGTTCTTTGGTAAGAGACCAAAGTTATCTCACTTACGAGTATGGGGTTGTCCTGTCTTTGTCAAAAGGCCACGGTCAGACAAACTTGATAGTAAGTTTGACAAGTGTTTGTTTGTGGGATATCCGAAAGAATCTTTCAAATATTACTTCTATCTACCCTTCTATCCGAAAGAAGTACATACTCAAGGGGGACAGTGGGAGTAAGATTGAACTTAGTGAAGTTCGTGAAGATTAAACAAACGAGAATTAACCGTCTAACCCCACATCTATTGAGAGAATAGATGAACCTTCTAATACACAAGAACCTTGAATATGTAGTAGGATACGTGTGGCACCTGAGAGATATGGATTTCTCATTAGTGACCACAATGACGTATTGCTCATAAATGAAGATGAGCCTACTACCTACAAGGATGTTCTGAATAGTTCAGAATCTGGCAAATGGCTTGAGGCCATGAAGTCAGAGATGGATTCCATGTATGACAACCAAGAATGGACTTTGGTTGATCCATCCAAAGAAATTAAACCTATTGGGTACAAGTGAATTTTCAAGAAGAAAACGGACATGGATGGTAACTTAGTTACCTATAAAGCACGTTTAGTGGTGAAGGGTTATCGTCAACAATATGGTATTGACTATAATGAAACCTTCTCGCCAATAGCCATGTTGAAATCCATCAGGATACTCCTAGCCATTACTACTCATCATGATTATGAGATTTGGCAAATGGATATGAAAATAGCTTTCCTAAATGGAAATCTGACTGAGGAAGTGTCTATGACACAACCTGAGGGTTTCACATCCAGTGATAGCACAAAGGTGTGCAAGCTACAAAGGTTCATTTATGGACTTAAGCAAGCTTCTAGGAGTTAGAACATCCGTTTTGATGAAATAATCAAAGAGTTTGGTTTCATTCAAAATATAGATGAGCCTTGTATATACAAGAAGGTTAGTGGGAGTGCAATCATTTTTTTTATTACTTTATGTAGATGACATATTGCTAATAGGAAACGATATACCTGTCTTGCAGACAGTTAAAATTTGGTTGTCCAAACAATTCTCCATGAAAGACCTTGGAGAAGCAACCTATATTCTTGGAATAAGGATCTATAGAGATAGATCCAAAAGATTGCTTGGTCTTTCACAGTCTACATATATAGATAAAGTGCTAAAAAGGTTTAGAATGGATCAATCCAAAAATAGATTCTTACCCATGTCACATGGTGTAAGCCTTTCAAAGTCAATGTCTCCCAAGATACAAGTTGAAAGGGATTACATGAGTAAGATTCCATATGCCTCGGCAGTTGGATCTATCATGTACTCTATGATATGTACTAGGCCCGATGTATCTTGTGCTCTCAATTTGACGAGTAGATACCAATCTGACCCTGGTGAGGGTCATTGGACAGTTGTAAAGAACATTCTTAAGTACTTACGAAGGACTAAGGATATGTTCTTAGTATATGGAAAAGGTGATTTGAAAATAAACGGGTATACTGATGCCAGTTTTCAATCTGACAAAGATGATTTCAAATCACAATCCGGCTATGTGTTTACGTTGTGCGGAGAGGTAATAAGTTGGAAAAGTTCCAAACAAGAGACTATTGCCGACTTTACGACAGAAGTTGAGTACATAGCTGCTTCTGAAGCAGCTAAGGAGGCTGTTTGGATCAAGAAGTTCGTGACGGAACTGGGTGTAGTTCCTAGTGTTGTTGGTCCAATAACTTTGTATTGTAACAACAACAGAGCCATTGCACAAGCAAAGGAGCTACAGTCTCACCAACGATCCAAACACGTACTACAACGCTATCATCTGATCCGGGAGATCATAGATAGGAATGATGAAAAGATAGAGAGAGTTCCCACGGATGAGAACATAGCTGACCCGCTTACGAAAGCACTATCCCAAAAGAAACATGATTGTCATGTTGAGTCATTCGATATTAAATACATGAATGATTGGCTCTAGTGCAAGTGGGAGTTTGTTAGTGTTGTGCCCTAGAAGCAATCACTTGTATATTGTATATGACATTGTATTTTAATAAAAGACATTATTTATCTTACAGTTTTTTTTTGTTTACTTTTAAGTAATATAACTGTTCGATAAAGCCCCTAGTACAACACTGTGTTAAGAAAATCATGATAGAGATCATGATATGAGATTCCTACTACATTGTATAGTGTTAGTACTTAAATAATCCCTAGTCATAGTATTAATGAGACAGGACATCATTAATGTGTTAAGACTAGCATGTGTTAGACTTCCTGATTTAATCAGGCGGTAGTTCTCATATCCGTGAGTATTAAGATACTCAAAGTTAACACGTGGATGCTTGTTAATGGAACAAGTTCATTGGATAACATAGCTTTGAGATAATCACATGGATAACTATTTAGTGCCAGTGATATAATCTCAATTTAGCAAACGTGCAAGTATCCTTAGACTTGAGATCTCCAAGGTACTTTGTTTGCTGAACATTGTATTTTGATTCCAATCTCCGGAGCTCGATCGAGGGCCGCCTATGGGATGGATATTAGGTACATTGTGAGGTAAACGAAAGTAGTTGAGATGGTTAATAAAAGATTCACCACTCCTAATAGCAGGGGCGAATATCTCACGGCTACTTGTAGGAATTACTACTCAAGAAGTCCTTGTCCAAGACAATTGTGTATTGGAAACAGCTCCAATTGATACACATCTAGAGTAGTAGGTTCCTGGTACTAGTACTATAGTATTCTGGCCAGAATTAATTCTGGAGGGAGTTGGCACTAATTCCGTACTCCAAACCGAATGAAATATTATATGATGGAAGGAGTTAATTGCACTGAAATTTGTTATTGAAAGGTTCATGTCAAGCCACTTAACTTTCTGGACTCTTGGGTGGTCATGATGTGTTGCTAGACACCGCTCATGATCTGGGAATATGGGTTTATTAATTGATGAATTAATAAACTAATCCTGATTAGAATTAATAGGATTAATTCTAATTAATTATGGATTATTAATCTCAAAGATGTTTGGATTAATTCATGTTCTCTACCAATTGACTAGGAAACCTAATAGGTTACACATAATAGAGGATTGTATACTCAAGATGTTATTTGATAACATAGTAGGATTAATTGAAAAAAAGAAAAGTTATTGTGGATAAATTATAATTAGTTATAATTTATGGTTCAAATTGTAATTATGAGAACTTGATGTTTTCAATTACAATTAGGGAATTCTAATAGGATTTGAATTCTCAATTTTGAGAGGGGAATTTCGTGTAATACATAGTAGATGTAACACACGAAAACCCTAGCTGATTAACTCACGAAACAACAGCTTCTCCTTCCCTCTCCTTTTCTCGTTTTTCCTGAAAAATAAATCAACCTTAGCCGCCTTATTTTTCTGCTAGCACAAAAATATTTTGATGCTTGAGTATTCCTCTGTATGGATTACTACTAGAGATAATCACATACTGTGATTATAGTGGTTAGACGTCCAACTCTCATGGAGTTTGTATAAGAAGATTGCTGGATCTTACCTCGACTTGAAAAAGAAAATTTTTGTTCTTCGGACGATCACCCAAAGGTAAAAGTTGTTATCTTTATTATCATTATGTCTTGTTTTCCACACATAGACGAGTCCGGGATGGTTTCTCGTTTTATTTTTCGCTACGCCATATAAGATACTAGCCTAAGATACCCAACAGAAGCAACCGAAAAATATCACCAAGATTCAAAGTTTTCTCGGGTTAGCTAGGTATTATCGTCGGTTCATCAAGAATTTCTCTACCTTGGCCTCTCCCCTGACTCTACTTTTAAGGAAGGACATACTATTTGTTTAGGGTGATAAGTGCAAAAGGAGTTTCTAAGAACTTAATAGGAGACTTATAACGGCCCCTGTGTTTGAGCCTACCTGAGGAAAATAAACCTTATGCGCTATATATTTATGCATCGAATGAGGGATTAGGAGCAGTTCTGATATAAGAGAGGAAGGTCATAGCTTATGCTTCAAGAAAGCTGAAACCACATAAGGTCAACTATCCGGCACACGATCTAGATCTTGTAGCTATTGCATTTGTCTTGAAGAAATAGAGACACTATCTCTATGGCGTAGAGTATGAATGGTTCATGGATCACAAGAGTCTCAAGTACATATTTACACAGAAGGATTTGAACCTTCAGCAGTGTAGATGGATTGAGTTTCTGGAGGAGTACAGGTGTCCTATTAACTATCGCCCAGGAAAGGCAAATGTAGTGGCGAACGCATTGAGCAAGAAAATAGAGGTAACTAGTATGAGAACGCAAGAAATTTAAGTGGTACAAGAGTTGTTAGAACAAGAGACAGTAATTTTAGGAGAGAAGATCTTCATAAGCAATTTGAGGTTGATACTAGAGTTGAAGCAGGAGATCATTAAAGCTCAAAAAGACAGCACAGAATTTCAAACCTTTAAGGGTAAGGAGGTTAAACGAGGGGGAAAGGACTTTCAAGTAGATAATGAGGGAGTGTTTTACTTCCACGATCGGTTATGTGTACCCTAAGATCAAGAGTTGAAGAAGAGAATTCTAGAAGAGGCACATCATAGTAAATGTACTATTTATCCAGGAGAAGTAAAGATGTACCAAGATTTGAAAAGGTATATTAGTGGCTCAGGATGAAGAGGGATGTGGCTAAGTATATGTCGACTTGCTTGACTTGCCACAAGGTCAAAGCAAAGCATAAGAAATCTGCGGGGCTACTACAACTGTTACCCATTCCAGAATCGAAATAGGAAGAGGTAACTATGGACTTCGTCATAGGTTTGCCAATGGCCAAGATGCAGAAAGACTCTATTTTGGTAGTTGTGGACCGAATAACTAAGTCTACACACTTTGTACCAATGAACATGAGAAACTCGATAGAAAAGTTGGCCAGATTTATAAACGAGAAATTGTAAAAATTCATGGGATACCGTCGAGTTTTGTATTGGATCGAAACCCTAGGTTCACTTCGAGATCTTAGAATAAATTTCAGGAGTCTTTGAGTTCGACGTTGAAGTTTAGTACTACAACACAGCCTGGACAGTCTGAAAGGGTGAGAGGGTTATTTAGATTCTGGAAGATATGTTGAAGGCATGTATCCTAGATTTCGGGGACAAGTGGATTGATAGTGATGGAAAATGCAGAAACAGGGAGCCATGGACGAAAAAAAAAACCAGAGAGAAAAATTAAACCGTGAGCCATAAAGGCCATGCGGAAGCGTGAAGATCATACATTTGCATTCCTTAACCCTCCTAGGTTGCGTAGGAACAGATTGAACGGCTGGAATCGCCTCGCTTTGCACACTTGAAGGAGCTTCCGGTTGAACACCCGCTAGCCTTCGACTTCGTCTTGTTTGCATTAACGCTTAGCTCTCCAGCTCTCGGGATATTCCTCAGCCTAACCTCTAGTCGGTGAACACTTTGGTGAAAATGAAGGGTGTCAATTCTCCTTGGTTTACCTGCTATTGGTTAGCAAAGTCCAAGGAGAAAAACAAAGAAGGAGAAAACGTGAGAGAGAGGAGAGAAAGAGACCACGTGAGTGTGTGGCTTGTGAAAGGAAAAATTAGGGTTTTTTTCTTTTCAAAGAGTTGTTTATATTTAGCCTAAACTAGGTCTCTCAATCTCTGATAAACATCTCCCCGGGATTTCAAAATACCCGGATGTTATCCTGATAAACAGTTTGGCCTAACCTTAAACTCCTCTTAACCGTATCTGGAAAAAACCCTAAGGTCCAAGCTATTGGGCCAGATAAATATTTATTATTTTTCTTGGACCCAAAAAAAGCCCAAAATAATAAATATTAATTATTTATTTCCTGAGCTTACATGAGTAACCCAATAAATAATTAATAAGCCCAAATGAACCATAATAATTAATCTTTAATTATTTATTTCTTGGGCCTATATAAATAACCCAATAAATAATTAAACATTAATTATTTCCCCTAGTTTAAGCCCAGGTTAATTTCTTAATTATTCATACTGGACCTAGACCCTGAATAATTAATTAACCAAATAAACTAGATAATTAATTCCTCTCAACTCCTATTTTATTTATTTATTTATTTATTTTATTCCAGTCCAATAATAAATTAGACTTCCTGAATAAAATAAAACAAAACAAAATAAAATAAAATCCTCTTCAACTGAGACCAATTCCTCAACCCAAAAATAGTTAGGACTTACGGGCTATCCCGATGACCAAAAAGACACATCGCCTTGGCTGCTAAAATGACCAAAATACCCCTGCTATATAAATAGTTGTATTTTGCATTTTAAATATTTCTTAATATCACCATAAGAAAATATTGACCCCAAGGACAATGCTGCGTTAGCATAGTCTCCGACCTACAGGTGAAATGACTAAAATACCCCTCTACACATCGCCGTACATTTAGAGAGGAAGAAGTGTACTAACACCCCTCTAAATGACATCTACCATCCTTAGGCTTCTAGTCCAATGATCCACGACTTCCTGGAGTGTTTCCGCTTTCCAAGGGAGCTACCCTAAAGCAAACATCCAAGTCATGTTTCCCAGGGCCCTGGATAATTTAGACCATTCGGACAACCACAAGGGGCGATATAGTGTAGAAACTATCTTGTATAAGTCTGTCTTAACTAACTAGTCACACATACCCAACATGCAAGTATATTGGCCCTATGATAGAACCTCAACTACAGCAAATCAAAGTATATGCTTCCAGCTTCGCTAGACCACCAACTCATACTCAAGTCGTAGAGTACTAGTCCACGCTGTAGCGGTAGTAGTCTAGGTTTCTACCATATAGTACTTTGAGAAACCACTACTACAGGTCCTGTTCTACGTATTCGAAATACGTTTATGTCATGAAGTGAGTGGACTACCCACTGGCTAAAGGTAAGCCATTCCCCATTTGGAATTCATAACATAATAACCTAAATATGATGAGGTTCCCAGTCTCATCAATAGGTTAAGAACAAATGTTTATGTGTTAAATAACCCGTGATCCATATCTTACTGTGAAAGACCACCATTCACATGGATCACTTATTTAAACACAATGGGTTTGTTCCAAACAAAAATCGTGCACAAACAAAAAGTAAATTCACAAACAATTTCTGAAAATAAATTTTTTTATTAAATAATTCGATTTTACATCAGAAACCTAGTCTAAGAGGGCATACAATCCAACAGATAGCCTATCCTATACGAAGCTAGCATATAATAACAGCTATTAGATATCAATAGGTATAGCTCCGTACGAAACTCTTTATAGGAGGAAGTGACAAGTACCACTATTTTGGGGTTGGATGGAGGATGGTCAAGTTAGCAAGTCTGGCGCGGAAAATATCCAAGAGATGACGGATAAGGTTAGGGTGATAAAAGAAAGATTGAAAGTAGCTCAGAGTTGCCAAAAGAGTTATGTGAATAACAAGAGATGAGAACTCTAGTTCCAAGTGAGAGATCAAACATTCTTGAAGTTGAATCCTAGTCGAAGGATCCTGAAGCATTTGAAACGAGGGAAATTGAGTCCAAGGTATCTAGGGCCATTTCTGGTTAGCTTATCGGTTGGATTTACCAGAAGGCTTAACAGGAATACATGATGTGTTCTATGTGTCACAATTGAAGAAGTATCATCCTAATCCGGAGCATGTGCTAAACGAGGAACCACTGATACTGTAACCTGATCTGAGCTATGTCAAGAAGTCGGTAAGAATCCTGGACAGAAATGTTAAAACGCTTTGAAACAAGCAAATTCCTATGGTAAAAGTTTAGTGCGGTCATCACGGTATGCAAAACGCTACCTGGGAAATCAAGGATTGGATAAGGCAAAAATGTCTGTATTTGTTATAAAAGTATGCTACCCTGAATTTTGGGACGAAATTCCTTTAAGGAGGGGAGAATATAATACCCCGTCTAAACCCTAACCTCAGTATGGGAAATTTGGGAGTATTGAATAACATCTTGTATAAGCTTTTAAATTTATAGTACAGTAATCTGAATAATTTATTGGATATGTGTACGTGGGGGTGTGAGTTTGTTCTTATACTTGTTTGTGTTGTGGTTCGTTTAGTAAGCTAGTAATGTCCTTCTCCCTTGAATGGTATGAGTTGTGATGACTTTGGGGTGCTTTAAGGCAAGTGTGGTGTCTAGATGGGAGAGTGAAGGTAATTTATTGGGAAATAGGAACGTGAGAGCTATTATGGTCTAGTGGGTAAAGTTTGTTGTTTATTTCCTGGAGACCAGAGTTCGAATCCCAACTCCTTTAAAATTACTTCCTATTCTTTTCCTTTTGTTTCCTCTAGCCTAAAGATAGGTTAATGTCACTATTTGAGGGAATAAATCCTCCTTAATTATTTTTAGTACCGGTGAACTACTTTTTACTTTATAGTATTTATTAAAGAACTTATGAAAAGTATTTTGCTTTGTTTTCTACCCAAAAGAATTATTTAAACAATGCACTTGTTGTTTGAAACTTAATCATCAGATTTCAAATAAAGTCGTATTGTTTTGTTTATCCTATTAAAGGAAAAATATATATGTAATAATAATAATAATAATATTTAAAAAACATTTTTCTAATTTTAATCATTCCGAGTTTATTGGATCTTTTATTTTGGGATTTATTTTGCTTATAAATTGGTTTCCTAATTTCTTATATATAAAAAAAAAAAAAGGCTTAGCTTAGGTCAAGCCAGCTTGGGCTCGCACCAAGCCGGCTTGGCATGTACCGAGCCGATGGCTCAGCTAAGGGGTAGTCGTGCCCGGCTTTGCCAAAGCCACGGCTGGCTATACCTTGGGCATAGCCAGGCACGGCTAGTGCAAAGCCAGGGCTGGCTCCCTACTTGTTTTTTTTTTTCCATTCTTCATTGCACACCTTCGTCTTTAGTGGTTTTTTGCGCAGAAAACCTTTGGGAAGCAGGAGTCTTCCAGTAGTAGAACACTATCTAGCTTCTAAACTCCTAAGATTGCTCTGAGAATACTTCTCCTTGATATTTTTCTTTTCCCTCTAATCAACCAAGCTTCTAAGGCACGGTGGTTTACTTCCTGTTCTTGGCTTAGGATTGGCAAAACTTTAGACTAGAAGACTCCTCTCTTTAAGTAAATACGTGAATCCATTTTATTTTCTTTTCCTAGATTAAAGGTTGTTGTTTTGTTATTTGTGATCAGGTAGTCTTGCATAGTTTATAATCTTAGTATAAGGTTTTGATGATGACCCCCCCCCCCCAAATTTGGTTTACAATTATTGCTGTAAAACTTTACTGGAGCATGTTTATTATCTGTGGTTTGTTGTTTAAGGCTTAGGGTTTTCTTTGAAATTAAAACATGCGGTCAGTAGGGGAATCGAATTATGGTGAAGTTTTCCTGGATTAATGGAAATACGAACAGTGCTATCCAATTTAGTGATCGCAGTATCTGATAGCTATTTGTCTTCTAAAGTCTTTTACCTGATGGTGATGTCATTACCAAAGTTATGATTTAGTGAATTATTGAACCAATCGTGACTGATATTGTTTAGATTCTGACTGCTAAGGTTTTATCAAAACTTATGTTTTAAAACTGTTTATCAATTAAAACTAAATTTAAATATTTTATTTATCTAGTTTGTGTTAGTCAGTTCTTGAAGCTTTTTGGTTTATGAATTATTCTGCCAATCTATTTGTTATTAATTAGATTCATCATTTATTAACTAATGTTCAACAGTTCACCATTCAATAACCATCTCAAAGATAAAACGTATATTTAAATTAATCCTTTAAGTATTTATTAGCTATGAATTAATTTAATTATTTATTACTTTAATTACTTACATACTCATTTACTTATTTATAAATTTATTTATTTATTTGCCTATTTATTTACTTATTTATTTATTTATCTATCTATTTATTTACTTATTTATTTATTTATCTATTTATTTAATTAAAATTTATTTATTCATTCATTCACTTAATTAATTAATTATTCAATAAATAATTATTTAGTTATTATTTGCGTGGGCAAAGCTTCATTTTTACTAGTAAGCATATTTAAACGCTTTCCCAACAGCACGGTTGCTTATCTGGTTTTTAATTTTGGGCCCTATTCTTTGTTAATTGACTTAATCTACTTTGATTAGGTAGCATGATGTATTCCATGTTTGGCATGCTATATTTGAGGTGCAGAAGTTAGTTGGTCCGAACTATTTGACGTCTTGATGTTAGTAGTTAGACTATTTTGGATACTATGTCAACATAAGGGTCACAGAGAAGATTGTTACATGATCTTTGTATTTTATTTAGACGGGACTAAGTCCAATTCAATGAGTCATCAAAAAAATCTCTTATCTGTGAGACTGAGGAATCAAGTAAGTCCTTACATTAATTATTTGATATAAAAACTCCGAATTGAATGTCGTTTGGAAATGTTATTATCTCAATGACGTAATTATTTGGAATGCGAGCTCAGCTGTTTTTCAACAAACAAAGGTTTTATGGAAAGTTAATTTTAATTGTAAAATAGATTGAGAGATTATTTGGCGTTCACATACATGCACAGACACAGTAGGAGGCTTGCAGGAATCGCACAAGAGGTTTCCACCAGTGCTTCTACCCCAGTTTTACATATTCTAGTCTAGCCAATTTTGAGAACAAGAAGAGGTAATTTTCGTTTTTTTTCTTCACGCAAAGCCATTGTACATGCTGCTGCGTTTATTCTTTTTGTTCTGCTGTTGGCTTTCGCTGTGTTTAGTTTGCTTTTTGATCTTCAATTGGTATCAAAGCATGAAGATTTTGTGCAAACATAGGAAGCATGTATGCTAGTTAAATAAAATTGGACAGTTATGTGTGATTAACATATGATCCTTCGCTGTTTTTTTGGTATAGATAGACTGCTTGTTCACCTCTCGGATGGAGGTTTAGGTGAGATATAATCTGTTTTTTTTTTTTCCTTAGTAAATTGTGTAAGCCCAATGTTGATGGGTATAGGCGGTTGTTGGTTTTTGGTTTTATTGATTTTGGGTTGAAATCGGAGGGCCAAAATGCCGGAAGACAGTCGCAGAAGAAAAAAAATAGAGAACGCATCTGCAGAAAATTGCAATGGAAAAGACGAAGGAGATGCACTTAGCTTAGGAAACTGTTAATCTTCCCACAAAGTTATGTCAGTTTTCCTAAAAGCCAAATTAATTATATTAAAGTAACTATTATCAGTTTTGATATAAGGATAAAGTGCACAAATTTATTTTATTTTCACAAACTAAATCATTTATTTTATTTTCATTTTTTTTCAGAAATGGTGAGAGATTCTTTTAGTCCTTTAGCCGTTATTCTCCAAGAGAATAAGCTAACGGGTCCAAACTATGCGAATTGGAAGAGGAACCTGAACATAATACTCACAGCTGAAGAGTATAAGTATGTCCTCTACGAAACCTGCCCTGTTATCAGGGAAGGTTCCACCGCCGAAGAGCAAAGAGGTTGAGAAGGCGTGGAAGAAGGCTGACGAAATGGCACGCTGCTATATGCTAGCTTCCATGTCTAATGTGCTCCAGTCAAAACATGAGCACATGGCTTCTGCATATGATATTAGCCAGTCACTAGCCACTATGTTTGCGGACAAAAGCCAGCCCACAAGGCAAGAGGCTCTTCGAACAATAATTAACACTAAGATGGCTGAGGGAGCATCAGTTAGAGAGCACATACTCAAGATGATTGCTGCTTTCAAGAAAGCAGAAATTTTAGGGCTATCATTAACCCCGAGAGCCAAGTGGACATGGTTCTCAAATCTCTACCAGGTTCCTTTACTCAATTCAAGTTGAATTACAACATGAACAAGTTGAATATGAGTTTAATTGAGTTGATGAAGAAGCTCCAGATGGCAGAGAAAGTCATGAAGCCTCAATCAAAGGCTATGATTGCTAGGGCTTCTTCCTCTAGAACTGGGTCCAAGCCCAGAAAGTTTAAAAGGAAGAAGGGAAACGTAGTGGTCCAGCCCAAGTCCCAGCCCAAAGACAAACCCAATGGCAAGTGCTTCAAATGTGGAAAGAAGGGACACTAGAAAAATGTGGAAAGAAGGGACACTAGAAAAAGGAGTGTCCAGATTTTCAAGCAAAAAAAAATCTCACGGGTAATATTTTCTATCTAGAGTCTATATCAATAGTTGGATCAACTTCCACTTGGATTGTTGATTCAAGAGCCGCTAATCACATCTATAATTCTTTGCAGGGGTTTAGAAAGATTAGAAGACTCAAGAAAGGCGAACATGGGCTACATGTGAGAAATAGAGCACAAGTCTGGGCCCTTGAAGTGGGAGAGTTGGATCTTATTTTTTATTGTAATATAATAGTAGTTTTAAAAGATATTTTATATGTACCTAGATTTAAACAGAATTTGATTTCAGTTACGAAACTAATAAATCAATGATATTTTATATCTTTCCATTCTGATATTTCTATCAGTAGAAATGCAGAAATTTTATGTATTTGGCACATCTATGGAAATCTATTCTTCTTAAACCCTATTAACAATTAATTAAATAATGCTCAATCTGAACCTTTAACTAGGAAGAGAAAGACCAATGTCAATGACTCATATCTTTGGCATCTAAAGTTGGGTCATATCAACTCAATCAGGATTCAGAGATTAATCCATGATGGGCCTTTGGGCTCATTGAGATTGAAAAATTAGCCTCAGTGTGAATCCTGCCTAATGGGAAAGATGACCAAAAGGTCATTTACCCCAAAGGTGGATAGAGCCAAGGAGATATTAAGTCTTGTTCACGCTGATATTTGGGGTCCCTTGTCTATACCAGTTAGAGGGGGTTTTGAGTACTTCATCACTTTCACAGATAATTATATGAGGTTTGGTTATTTTACCTGATGAGACGCAGGTCTGACTCTTTTGACAAGTTTAAGAAGTTTAAGGCTGAAGTGGAACGTCGAACAGGTAAACTGATCAAGATCTTGCGATCAGATTGTGGTAGAGAGTACCTCCTTGGTGAATTCAAGGACTACATAGTACATCATGAGATAGTATCCCAACTCTCTGCATCAGGGACACCCCAGCAAAACGAAGTAGCTAAGAGAAAGAACAGGACATAGATGGAAATGGTCCGAAGCATGATATCTCATGCTACTCTTCCAGTATCTTTTTGGGGATATGCCTTGGAAACAACGGCATACATTCTGAACTTGGTACCTTCCAAGTCAATACCTAGGACTCCCTATGAGATGTGGACTGAGCGTAAGTCAAGTCTGAATCATCTCAGGATATGGGGTTATCCAACTTATGTACTGGTCAAGGGAGACAAGTAGGAACCAAGATCAGAATTATGCTATTTTATTGGGTATCCAAAAGGGATAAATGGTGGTTACTTTTATCATCCTAAGGAGCAAAAAGTATTAGTTAGTACTAATGCTAGATACTTAGAGAATGATCAAAGTACTTCCACTAAAGGTTCAACTAGATTGGAACTTGAGGAGAAGTTATCTTTGGAATCAACTTCTTCTGACCCGATTGTGGAACAAGAAGAAGCACAGTCTCAAGAGCCTGTACAAATAGAGTCTTGTCGTGGAAGGAGAGTGTCTAGGGTTCCAGAAAGATGGACTAAAGAAGCTTTCGAGCTAATCTCTGACCATTAGGAATAAAACCCCTCTAGATACGAGGAGGTTATTGCAGATGCCGATGCAGATCTTTGGCATAAAGCAATGAAAGTCAAAATTGAGTCTATGTACTTCAATTAGGTTTGGGATCTTGTAGCTTCACCTGAAGAGATAAAACTCATTAGGTGTAAGTGGGTATACAAGAGGAAGATATGAGCAGAAGGGAAGGTGGAAACCTTCAAAGCTAGATTTGTGGCGAAAATGTATACTCAAAAAGAGGGAATCGATTATTAGGAAATCTTTTCCTCGATAGCCATGCTTAAGTCCATCCGTATCCTCCTTACCATCACATGTCATTATGATTACGAGATATGGTAAATGGATGTTAAGACGGTATTTTTAAATAGCCATTTTAGCGAAAATATCTATATGTCCCAACCGAAAAGCTTTATTGCTAAAGGCCAAAAACATATGGTTTGCAAGCTTAAGAAGTCTATTTATAGACTTAAGTAGGTATCAAGAGTATAGAACATTCATTTTAATGAGACTATAAAGTCTTATGGTTTTATTCAAAATGAGGATGAACCATGAATGTACAGGAAGCTTGAGAGCATTGATGTGGTTTTTCTTGTCTTGTATGTGGATGACATTCTACTCATTGAAAATAATATAACGGGTTGTCATCTACAAAGGTTTGGCTATCTAGTTAAATCAGTATGAAGGACTTGGGAGAAGCCGTTACATTCTCAGGATTAGGCTTCTTAGAAATAGGAAGTAGAGAATGTTGGGATTATCCCAAGCGGCATACATTGATAAGATGCTGGCCAGGTATAGTATGGACTCATGCAAGGGAGCTCTAATCCCTTGCAGACATAGGTTGTCATTTCCTTCAAGGGACTGTCCTAGGTCTCAAGAAGAAAATGACAAAATGAGTAGGATTCCCTACGCTTCGGCTGTAGTAAGTCTCATGTACGCCATGCTATGTACTAGGCTAGATATCTGCTTTGTCGTAGGCTTGGTTAGCAGATATCAGTCAAACCCTGGGGAGGTTCATTGGCAAACTGTAAAGCATATTCTTAAGTACCTCAAGGGAACGAGAGATTATATGCTGGTTTACGGGGCTGATGACTTGGTTCCTACAAAATACATAGACTCAGACTTCCAGGTAGATAAGGAGGAGAGAAAATCCACTAGTGGATATGTCTTCACCTTGTCTGGAAGAGCCATTTCATGGAGGAGTATCAAGCAATCTTGCATTGTTGACTCGATCATGTAAGCTAAGTATGTGGTAGCTTCGGAGGCATCTAAGGAAGCAGTCTGGCTCCGGAAGTTCCTCTCAGAACTTGGAGTCGTGCCACACATGGACAGGCTTATTGTGATGTATTGGACAACACTAGAGCAGTATCGCAATCCAAAGAACCCAGGAACCACAAGAAGGGGAAGCACATCGAGAGGAAGTACTACTTAATCCAGGATTTCATCCAGAGATGGGAAATCGTGGTGGAATAGATTGCCTCAGAGAACAATCTAGCAGATCCATTCACCAAGTCTTTAACTGAGAAAGTCTTCAAGAGACACTTAAATGCCATAAGGGTGGGCACCTACGGACTTACTTAGTCTTAGAGTGCAAGTGGAAGATTGTTGAGAAATATGCCCTCTTAGACTAGGTTTCTAATGTAAACATCGAATATTTTAATAAAAGAATTTATTCTCAAAAATTGTTTGTGGATTTACATTTTATTTGTGCACAATTACATTTGGAAAAAACCCATTGTGTTTAAGTAAGTGGTCCATGTAAATGGTGGTCTTTCACAGTAAGGTATGGATCACGGGTTACTTAACACATAAACATTTGTTCTTAACCGATTGATGAAAATGCGAATCTCATCATGTTTAGGTTATTGTGTTATGAATTCCAAATGGGGAATGGCTTACCTTTGGCCAGTAAGCAATCCACTCACTTCATGACATAAGCGTATTTCGAATACGTAGAACATGACCTGTAGTAGTGGTTTCTTAAAGTACTATATGGTAGAAACCTAGACTACTACTGCTATAGCGTAGACTATTACTCTACGATTTGAGTATTAGTTGGTGGTCTGATGAAGTTGGAAACATTTCCTTTGATATGCTTTAGTTGAGGTTCTATCGTAGGACCAATATACTTGCATATTGGGTATATATGACTAGTTAGTTAAGACAGACTTATACAAGATAGTTTCTATACTATATCGTCCCTTGTGGTTGTCTGAATAATCTAAATATCTAGGGCTCTAGGAAAGATGACTTGGATGTTTGCTTTAGGGTAGCTCTCTTGGAAAGCGAAAACTATCTAAGAAGTCATGGATCATTGGACTAGAAGCCTAAGGATGGTAGATGTCATTTAGAGAGGTGTTAGTACATTTCTTCCTCTCTAATGCACGGCGATGTATAGAGGGGTATTTTAGTCATTTTACTTGTAGGTCGGAGACTTTACTAACGCGACATTATCCTTGGGGTCAATATTTCCTTATGGTGATATTAAAAAATATTTAAAATGCAAAATATAGCTATTTATATGGCAAGAGTATTTTGGTCATTTTAGTAGCCAAGGCGGTGTGTCTTTTGGTCCCCAGTATAGACCGTAAGTCCTAATTTTATACAGACTAAGGAATTGGTCTTAAATTAAATTAAATAAAAATTATTTTATTTAAGTAGCCTGATTTAATTATTGAGTTAAAATAAAATAAAGGTCCACAGAGAGAGAGAATTAATTAAATTAATTTGGTGGATTAATTAATTGTTCAAGGCTTTGGCCCAGTTTGAATAATTAAAGATTGACTTAGAACTAAACTAATATAGGCTTGTTAATTGGATTAGTTTATTTGGATTAAAAATTTAATTATTTATTGGGCCATTTATTTGGTTCTTATTAGAATAATGAATTTAATTCAAAAAAGCTAAACTAAGAGTCCAATGGGCCAAATTAAAAATCCAGTTTTACCTGAGGTTTTATTTAGGTTAAATAGGAAAATAGAGAGGAGCGGCGTTGTCTTTTCTAGAAAAATTAACTCTCCTTTCTCTCTGGAAAAATCCCTTCGTCTTGTGAGTCTTCACCAAACGTAAGTTAGGCAGGCCATTTATTGGAAGATTAAGAGGCTATTTGGCGTTCACATACATGCACAGACGCAGTAGGAGGCTTGCAAGAATCACACAAGAGGTTTCCACCAATGCTTCTACCCCAATTTTACATATTCCAGTCCAGCCAATTTTGAGAACAAGAAGAGGTAAATTTCATTTTTTTTTCTTCACGCAGAGCCACTGTGCTGCTGCATTTATTCTTCTTGTTCTGCCATTGGCTTTCACTGTGTTTAGTTTGCTCTTTGATCTTCAAACCAAGTATGTTGGAAATGATTTTCCATTGAGATTGGATCATGATGCACTAAAACGTTGAGTACTTAATAAGGGTAGGTGATAGGGGCAAAATTCATCTGTATTTTTCTAGTTATTTGAGGGTGTTTTGTGATACATTTGTTATAATAACTAAGCATATTTCTTGATATTTTACCATTGGAAATGTATTTTGGAATTTTATTGCAAAAAATGACGAAAAAAATATTGAACCGTCGTTGTCAGAGCATGGCGGCGCCGGCCCCATTCTGGAAAACAGGAAAATTTTGGTTGAAAAAACAGAGCAGGCCGGGTCGACCAGAGCACAGCCAACGCTGCCCATGACCCACGGAGCCAACGCCGGCTCCACTATGTTTAATGTCGGCGAACTTTTCCTTTTACAAATGGATTTGGTAATTTCCAAGAGTTTTAGTGTTTTCGAATCTCTACTCGGTCCAGAACTCTTCAGGGACAAATTTTAGTCTCTTGGAAGCCTATTTAAATATAAAAAAAATCACACAAGACAAAAGTATGAATTCAATTATCAAATCAACAAATCAGTCATTAAAGGAGAAATCCATCAAATCAATGAGCATTATTCAAGAGAGTCTTCAAGAAAGAAAAAGGAGGCTTGTCTATAAGGTTTTTCTTTTGCCTTTGTTTTCTTTTTCTAGAATAATGATATAATTAATGTTTTTATTATAATTTGACAATATTTTAGGATTAATAGTTTTTGTAGTAATTTAGCTATGATCAATTTTCTATCATTCTTGGTATTTAATTACTTGTGATCATAGAAAAATTGATGAAGTCTACTTCTAATTGACTTGGGAAATGACGTTAGGGGTTGATTTAATTTCATTGATTTCATATTTGTTATTTCTTAATAGACTTGGTCAACGAAGCTAAGTCCGAGAACCTAAATAATCAAAAATTAGTTAATTTCACCTAGAGTATAGGGTTGTTGACTAATTTTATATTTATTATGAGGAATTGAGTTTAATGCATCTTTTTGGTTATGTTAGTTTGATTGGAAAATCTACTAATTTAATTAAGAGATAGTGATTCCATGGATTGGGAAAGGAGTGGAGTTTATATAATTGAATTCATGACTTGGGAAACAATTGAATTTTACTTTATATTCCTTCATGATGCCAAGATGATAATTACTTGAGATAATTACTAGATGATTCATTATCATGTGTTCTAGAATAATTGTTTAAATTTCATGTTTTCACATCCTTGAGTTGTACATTTACACCTGCTGTACCCACTCTATGAGGCATTTGTTTCTTACCTCTGGCTTGCCCATAAATAGGCATGCGAAGTGCAAAGAAATAGAACACAAAAAACACAAACACAGACAACACAAACACAAATGTGAGTGAGTGAGTGTTGGAGTCTAAAGCTTGTAGCTTTGATGAGTTTGTGGGAAGAGGGAAAAATAATCAGGGAGTGACAAAATAGTGAGGTTAATTGGGGTGTTTGGGAAACACTTGGGTGTCACTATTTTGAGTTAATCTCAAGGATATGCCTCTAATATTTTTCTAAAGAAGTCCCTCTTGTAGGCCTACTAATTATTTTATTAGTAGAAGAAATATTCAAAATTTGTCCCGTGGACATAGCCTAAATCCAGGGTGAACCACATTAAATTTCTAGTGCCATTTTAAATTTCTTCTTTAATTTACTTTTCTTGTATTTAATTTATTTCTGCATTCACTTGTCCTATTAGTCCACCATTCCGCTACACCAGGGGAAAATAGTAATTAATCTGTGTTATTTTTCTCAACAACTGGTATCAGAGATTTATTGGAGTAATAATATTTACTGAATGAAGTCATTATCAAAATCCATAAAAGCATGCAACATCCTGTGTCTTGTGATAATTCTTGTTTAAGGATTAATATTCTTGATGAGCCTATCATTGATTTTGTATAGGAATCATTTGTCAAATGCTATTTGGACTTTATGGAACAATCTATTGCATATTTGGAGAATGCAAATGAGGGCTATGAGGTGGGAGAATTTCAAGAAATTGAAAAAAATAGTTTGGGAAGGATGAAGTCATCCATTGAGAAACCCTTGGAATTAGATCTCAAAGACCTCCCTGAACACTTAGAATATGCATTTTTAGCTAACGGAGAAAAATTACTAGTGATTATAGCAAAAAACCTTACCTATGATCAAAAGACCAAATTGATAAGTCTATTAGAAAAATACAAGGAAGTTATTGCATGGAAAATCACAGACATTAAGGAAATTAGCCATTCCTTTTGTACTCACAAAATTTTGTTAGATGAAGGATCCAAACCCGTAGTGCAACCCCAATGTAGGTTGAACCAAAATATGAGTAATGTGGTAAAAGGTGAGGTGATTAAATTCTTAGATTCCGGTATCATTTATCCTATTTATGATAGTATTTGGGTAAGTCTAACATAAGTGGTACCAAAGAATGGAGGAATAACAATGAGTCCAAATGAAAAAAATGAGTTAATCCCAATGAGAATGGTAACCAATTGGAGGGTTTGCATTGATTATAGGAAATTGAATGAGGTAACTAGGAAGGACCATTTTCTTCTTCTTTTCATTGACTAAATGTTAGAAAGGTTAGTCGGACATAAGTTTTATTATTTTTTAGAAGGTTTTTTCGGTTATTTTCAAATTCCCATAGAATTGGAGGATTAAGAGAAGACCACATTTACATGCCCTTTTGATACTTTTACATATCGACATATGCCTTTTGGTTTTTGCAATGGTCTCGAAACTTTCCAAAGTTGTATGATGGCTATTTTCGAAGGGCTTGTGAGAGACATCATAGAAGTATTTATGGATGATTTTTCCATTTTGGTAATTCTTTTGACTTGTGTTTGGCCAATTTAGAAAATGTGCTTCAAATGTGTGAAAAAACCAACCTCATAATTAATTGGGAAAAATGCCACTTCATGGTGCAAGAAGGTACAGTATTGGGACATAAGCTTTCACAGAAAGGTATTGAGGTAGATAGAGCAAAATTTGAGACAATTGAGAAACTTCTTTCTCCTACTTCCATAAAGACTATTCGAAGCTTTCTTGATCATGCTGGTTTTTATAAGAGGTTCACCTTGAATTTCTTAAAAATTTCTAAACATCTTACCTCTTTATTTGAAAAAGATGTTATTTTTTATTTTGATGAAAAATGTTTCAATGCTTTCAATGTGCTTAAAAAGAAATTAACCAATTCTCCTATTTTAATTGCACTAGATTGGTCTTTTCCTTTTGAATTAATGTGTGATGCAAGTGATTATGCAGTAGGCTCAATGCTTGGACAAAGAAGGAATAAGCATTTTCAACCAATTTACTATGCAAGCAAAACTCTTACCACGGCACAAAAGAACTACACCCCAACAGAGAAAGAGTTGCTTGCCATAGTATTTGCTTTCGATAAATTCCATTCTTATCTTGTTTTGTCCAAAGTCATTGTATACACAGATCATTCTGCCCTTATACCTACTAACCAAGCATGATTCTAAACCAAGATTAATAAGATGGGTTTTATTATCGCAGGAATTGACTTGGAGATTAGGGACAAAAAGGGAGCAGAAAATTTAGCTATGGATCACTTATCTAGGTTGGAAAATTCTAACCTAGAGCCTTTGGCCAAAGAAGACATTAATGACACCTTCCAGGATGAACAACTTCTACTTGTTGATGGTGAGATTTCTCCAACATGTTGGTATACAGATTTTGCTAATTACTTGGTTGCAGAAATTATTTCAGAAGACTTCACTGTGTAACAAAAAAAGAAATTCCTCTCCGAAGTAAAGCACTACTTTGGGGAAGATCCTTACTTGTTTTGGTGTTGTGCAAATCAAATCATTTGAAGATGTGTGGATTTCGTAAAAAGTGTAAACATCTTGAAATATTGTCATGAAGGACCCGCAGGGGGGGAGGGCACTACCAAGCTAACAACACTACAATAAAGGTGCTTTAGTTAAGATTTTATTGGCCAACACTCTTTAAGGACTCTCACAAGTTTGTTAAAAATTGTGATAGTTGTCAATGTACATGTAACATTTCTAAATCCAATGAGATGCCATTACAAATTTTTCAAGTTTGTGGAATTTTTTATTGTTAGGGGATTAATTTCATAGGCCTTTTTCCTAATTCTTTAGGTAACAAATATATCTTGGTCGCGGTTGAGTATGTATCTAAGTGGGTCGAAGCGCAAGCCTTGCCTACTAATGATGCTCGGGTTGTGGTTAAATTTCTTAAAAAACTTTTCACCCGATTTAGCATATCTAAGATACTTATTAGTGATAGGGGCACACATTTTTACAATACCCAATTGGACAAAGTTCTCAAACATTTAGGGGTTACTCATAAGTTTGCTACTCCCTATCCCCCCCAAACAAGTGGCCAAGTTAAGGTGGTAAATAGAGAATTGAAAAGAATTTTGGAAAATGTGGTAAATCATACAAAAAAGGATTGGAGTTTGAAATTAGATAATACTCTTTAGGCTTATAGAACTGCTTTCAAAACTCCTATTGGTACAACCCCTTATAGACTAGCATATAAGAAGTCATGTCATGTACTGGTAGAAGTTGAATATAGGGCACATTGGGAGATTAAGCTTGTCAATTTTGATCTTCAACTTGCAGGTAAACGGAAATTGCTTCAAGTTAATGAATTGGATGAGTGGCATAATGATGCCTACCATAACTCTCGACTCTACAAAGATAAGATGAAACGGTAGTATGATAGACATATTCATTCACCTCAGGAGTTCAAAGAAAGGGACAAGGTGCTATTATTTAACTTTAGGCTTAGACTCTTTCCGGGTAAGTTGAAGTCTAGACAGTCAGGTCCATATGAGATACATCGCGTTTGTCCATTTAGAGTTATTGAAGTGTCTCACCTAACCAAGGGGATCTTTAAGGTTAATGGAAGTCCAGTGAAACTATATTTGGGTGAAGAACTTAGTACTTTAGAGCATCTTGATATCACCCTCTCTGATTCATGATTTTCTTTTTGTCCTCTTTCCTTCTTTTCTTTGTACCGTTTTTCTTTTATTGTTCTTTTTCTATATTTATGCTTCTATTTTTGTTTCTTTTGTTTTTCTTTAGGTACAATTTCCTTTATGCTTCCTTGTGATGAATTCAAACATGTTGAAGTTAATTTGCAATGGGAGTATTTTCTTTTCTCGATTCTTTCTCTTTAATTATTTTGATCTCTTGGCTTTGTTTTCTTTGTCATATTTTTTGCCATTGAGGACAATATCTAATTTAAGTGCGGGGGGGAGTTTAGTTTTGAAAGTATTATCCATATATTTTTTGAAAGTCCATATATTTTCTGAAAATTTTCAAAATTTTTGGTGGTTTCATAGCCTTAGCAAGGTTGTGATTATCTTTCTTTTTTGGATATAAGATGCGTCATTCATTTAATGGATTTTTATTACTAAATGTGGTTTATTGGATAGGATGTGTTAAGATTTGAGAATTTAGGTTAATCTTGTTTATGCATTAGTGTTTGAGTATTATTTGACTCATTTAATTTAAATATGGATAATGTGAGAAATATGGAAAAGGTAATCAGCTAACTCTTGTATTATGGGATTAAACTTTACTTAACTTTGAGTTATGATGATGAATGAGAAAAGATTGTGGAAAAAATTGTGAAATTTTTTGTAAGTTGATAATTGAGAAAAAATGAGTTGATTATTGTTAATGAGAAAGAATTGTTTTCGCTTAATTAATGAGAAAAAATGAGTTGAAAAATTAGAGTGTTTTCCTCAAAACATGATTTAAGTTATGTAATTTTTGGACTTATAATGCTTAAGTTGGTAGATAGCTTAACTTGTATGATTCATTTTATCCATGTTTTTACTTGAAGGGTGAAATAATGCTCTTAGACTAGTGTATAAACTTGTTTAATTCTACTTCAAGGGCTTTAATATATCTTGTTTAGTACTGTGTTTTGTGAATGATTTCAAAGGGTTGAAAGAATGACAAGAATACATCTAAACTTTGAAAGGTAATTGTGATTTTGTTCTAAGTGAACTTTTTGAAAGGATGTCTTGTTTTTCTTTTTTTAAGAGCTTTGCTTGAGGACGAACAAAGGTTCAAGTGTGGAGAAATGTGATAGAGGCAAAATTCATCTATAGAGGCAAAATTCATCTATATTTTTCTAATTATTTGAGGGTGTTTTGTGATACACTTATTGTAATAACTAGGCATATTCCTTCATATTTGATATTTTACCCTTGGAAAGGTATTTTTGGAATTTTATTGCAGAAAACAACAAAAAAAACATCTAACCGTCGTCATTAGGGCACAATCGGTGCCGACCGTGACCCACGGAACCAGCGCCGACTCTATTATGCAAAACAAGGAAATTTTGGTTGAAAAAACAAAGCAGACTGGGCCGAGCAAAGCACAGCTAGACCCAGCGTCGGCTCCACTCTAGTCAATGTCGGCGAGCTTTTCCTTTTATGCGCGGATTTGGTAATTTCCAAAAGTTTTGATATTTTCCAATCTCTACTCGGCTTAGAACTCTTCAGGGACGAATTTTAGTCTCTTGGAAGCCTGTTTAAACAAGAAAACACAAGACAAAAGTATGAATTCACTGATCAAATCAACAAATCACTCATTGAATGAGGAATTTATCAAATCAAAGATCATTATTCAAGAGAGTCTTCAAGGGAGAAGAAGGAGGCTTGTCTATGAGGTTTTTCTTTTACCTTTGTTTTCTTTTTCTAGAATAATGATATAATTAATGTTTTCATTGTAAATTGATAATATTTGAAATTTATGATTTTTGTATTAATTTAACTATTTGATTAATTTTCTATCATTCTTAGTGTTTGATTACTTATAAACATAGAAGAATTGATGAAGTTAAATTTACTTCTAATTGACTTGGGAAATGACGTTAGGAGTTGATTTAATTTCATTGATTTTATATTTGTTATTTCTTAATGGACTTGGGAAACGAAGTTAAGTCAAAGAACCTAAGTAATCAAAGATTAGTTAATTTCACATAGAGTATATGGTTGTTGACTAATTTTATTTTTATTATGAGGAATTAAGTTTAATGCGTCTTTTTGGTCATGTTAGTTTGATTGGGAAATCTGCTAATTTAATCAAGAGATAGTGATTTCATGGATTGGGAAAGAAGGGGAGTCTATATAAGTGAATTTATGACTTGTTAAACGATTGAATTTTACTTTATATTCTCTCATGATGCCAAGATAATGATTATTTGAAATAATTGGTAGATGATTCATTATCATGTGTTCTAGGATCATTGTTTAAATTACATGTTTTCACATCCTTGAGTTGTACATATTTTTTTATTTTTCTTTTTATTATCTTATCACTTTATTTGATCGGTTAAACTATGAATGAAAAGTGATTAGTGTATACTTGTTCCTTTGAGGATCGATACTCGTTACTTCCCTATAATATGCTTACGATAAGTATACTTGCTCGTATATGTAATTTAAGATTAATATTTTAATTAAAACTTGACTAAGGGATGAATTTAAATTTGTTGATATTTATACATTCAAAATTTATGCATTAGTAGGCCTCTAGAACTAACCTTAGAAGTGTAGGGAAAGACTCTCAGCAAGAGACCACCTCTGAGAGGTGAACTCTATTTGAAAAAAGTGACAGTCCTAGTAGTTCAGCCGGTCCAAGTTAGCACCTCAGTCCAAGTGGGCTAAAATTCTAGGTGGACATTCAGTAAGTTAGGGTAAGAGATGGAGGGGTATCTTACTTAATAGGTCGTACACTCACTACGCTGTGATGCAGGGTTTCACAGTGTTTGTCATGATGTAGGGTTTCATGGCAAGGCTATGATGTAAGGTTTCATAGCTCTTTTTTTTTTTTTTTTTGAATGGTTTTTGTATTATAATTTTTTTTTTTTTTTTGTGGTTTTGATCTGTTGTGACATTTACCACTCACTCTGATATGGAAAAATGTATAACTTGCAATTCACTTTTGTTGAACGATTTCAAAGTGCATTTGTGGAATTTGTTTTAACACAATCATGAGAACACACAGGGCATACTAAGATATATTTCTTACACTTCTTTGATGTCATATTTTAGGACCTGCCAGCTTTAACAAGGTTGCACCCTATTTGAGGATATCCAACTTGAATTCTTTAATTTTGTTCCTGTTTGAGGACTGATTTGTTTTATGTAATTTGAGAGATTTGGTGATTTCACTTTCCTTTGTAGTAAGATTTGAGTTATTTTACCTTTTAATATTTTTTTCCTAGTTATAAAGACCTCTGGTCCTTTGGATAGGATGACATCCCCTCCCTATTTGGGCACTTGTGTTGTGGGGTGTTATACTGTAGATAGAAATACAGTGATGAAAATTCCTCTTATGATACCTAAGGAAAGTGACACTTTTATAGTTCATATATATTTTTTCCTTTCTTATATAAGGCATGGTACTATTGTACTAATTAGGAATAAAATAATTTACTAAGTCCCACAACAGACAAATAAGGAAGATTAGGGAGTCTAAGTCCTATATTATGCTTCTTTATTTATGAAAAATGCACCAAAAAAATTTTGCATCTCTAAAGGCTATCCATATTTTGTAAGTCCCTCTACTCTGATTCGTGCTTGCATAAAAATTGTGTTATTTATTAATGTGAAAGGACTTTGTTTACATATTATAGATAGTGCATTTATATCTATGGTTTATTGCAATGTAGATGAAAGAGGACTAGTTTGCAGTGGACAATTTGAATGTCTTTAAACATAGGTTAAATTCTTCAGCTACAGTAGATATCTTGATCAGTAATGGCTTACTAGTTGAAGAAGCTATCTTAATTAGTAATGACTTATATAACACTCCACTACCTAGGCCCAACAGGACCTGGAATGTCACCCCATCCAAAGAACAAGGGGTCTTTATAACTATGTCACACAAACGAAAATAAAAATAATACTTTAAAACTGAACTTATTACAACCTAAAAATTCAGAAACAAATCCAAGATAAATTGATTACTATCATCTCTCAAAACAACACATAAAATAAATAGCATAAAGACTTCAAAGCAGGCAACAAATCTAGCTACTCATCTTCGTAGCAGGATCGACCTGAAAACATAGCATAAAAGGTGATGAGATAAAAATCTCAGTAAGCCCGTGTGTGCTTTGAGTGTTTCAGATAAAACAGTTCATGTATGCAAGCTGTAAAAATTGTATAAGAGAAAGTGCTGACAAGCAATAAATAAGGTTAAAAATAAAGAGTGGCATTTTGCTTTTCAAACCATACATGTGCACAATAAGTACAACCACTCAAATGAGTAGTCATGGGTTACCACATGTTGGGCCTCATGACCATATAACGGTTAGAATGCCACACTTTGTGCAGATGACAAAAGGTAGGTGATCGACCTACCGGGTGAGATACTCCTCCTTCTCTACACCCAAACTTACCGGTTGTCCACTCCGGAAACGCACAGTCCACATAACTGAAACTTGCTAGCTCGGACCGGCATGACCTACTGGACTGGCATCCTATCCAAAAAGGACTCACCCCTCAGAGGTGGCCACCTATTAAGAGACTTACCTTAACCTTTCAAAGACTAGTCCTAATAGTCTACCCTTATTGAGTACTCAACGATGATTGTCCCACTTGGAAAAAACTGATAATACATTGCTTTATTTGAAAATAGCAATTAAGGGTTTCTAAAATTCTTGTCAAAGTTGGTTTTTAGAAAGAGTTTAGTGTTTGTGCAAAACTACTTGTTTGATTTTCAAATGATTTGTTTGATTGAAATAAGAAAGGAAACAGTCCTTAATTGCTTTTACAAAATGAGTGTCCATACACATCGAGTTTGGCTTGCCATAGAAATCTTTTGTCTTCAAATAAGTTTATGCAGAGGCTTACCTAATCCTTTGCTTGATCAAACTCAAGAATCTTCCAAAGCTGACCTAACCCCTCCTGGGGTAAACACAAATTATAAGGTTATACTTAAGCTATATTCGCTTACATAAATAATCCTAGTTCAACTAATTATAATCATGACCCTAATATCCTAAGCTTTAAGACTAGATGATAAAATATTTTATAAAATAAGACGAGCTTAATAAGATAAAATAACTAGGGATTGTAAAATAATTACTAATAAGTTATAGGTTCAAATAATAAATCTTGAGTGTTGTTATTAATAAATAAACTAGGGTTTAATTTTTTAAGAATCCTAAGTTCTAGATGATATTAATAAATGGTCAGTCTTAAATAGTATTTTTAAAATAAATATTAAATTATTACTAATCTCTTAATTGATACATAGTAAATAATTAATACTAAATAAAGTTTATCAAGTTTTGATTAATAGATAACAAATAAATATAAATAGTATTTATGAATATATGATCTACAAGATCATTAATATTTTACTTATTTATATAAAAGGTTTCGTGTGTGTGTGTGTGTGTGTGTGTTATTTTTAATAAAAAGATATCATTTATTTGACTAGTAAAATATTACTATTTCATTGAATATTCCAATTTCAAAACATTCTAAGAATTCGAAATCTTGAGAGAAAAACATAGTAATAATTTTAATTGGGGTAATAAAATTTGCTAATCAAAATAGCCTATGATCAACAAGGTCATGATCATAATTTTCCAATTGCTAACAAGATTCATGAGCATATACTCCAACATCAATCAACAAACTATTCTATTCATAAACAAAGGCTTAAATTACTATCACATGATCAAATCCCTACTAAGCATAATCATACTCACGGCTTCAATAAAAATAAAAACATAACATCCTATTCACCAAAGGTGACATAACATTGTAGTATGCTTAAACATTCATAATTTCTTAAGACATGATGAACATACATCGATCCACAAGGAAATTCATAAAGCTTAACCATGATCAATCATTCGCATGCTCCAATCTCAACTCCTTCATACATATGCATATACTCAATCCCCCATTACCAAGAGATATGAATCTAGAATTCAAAAAAAAGGTTAAAGAGAAATACTTGGTTGATGACTATCTCGATAAAGATTTAAGAAGATCCATGCACTTGAGAGTCTTGAATTGTCCAAGAGAGGAGAAAGAAAACGGCCATGGTTGTAGCAACCATTTCGGGAGAGAGAGAGAGAGAGAGAAAGAGAGAGAGCATTAGTATGATATGTCAAAGATTGAAGGGAAGAAGATGAACAAAAGTTATTCTTGGTTACCTTGATGATGTTCTTGAGACTTTAAGGAAAATTCTGGTTTTGATCTGATTATAAATTTTTGTTTTCGAGATTTGATGTTATAAAATCTAGAAATGGACTCTAGGGAGTATGTAAGCGTGTTCTAGAGTTTTTGGGAGGATTGGAGGTATTTAGAGTGGTCTTTGGCTTGAAGAAAGGCAATGTGTGCTCTTGGTGTTCTTAGTGAAAATGGAGAGGATTAGAAGAAAATGCTAGACGAATTTCTGAAGGGGTTGGCCGAATGATTGGGGGAGTTCTAGGATTTTGATTTTCAGACTAGAGAGGAGAGAAAAATCTGGTTGTTTAAAATTCAAATAGAGAAATTTAAGGAGTGTTTTAAGGTAAAAGATATGGTAATCGTGTTTGATTGATGGAGGTTTCTTGGAGCTGCAAATGGCCGACTGGTTTGCTTTGTTTTGCTGAATTGAATGAGGGTTGAGGGAGCTATAAGGCTGGCTGAATTTTTGAGTTCAATGGTGGGAGGATTTCTGGTTATGAAGCTTAATCCAAGGGTGTTTTCATGGAGTAAATGTTCAAAATTTTAGAATTCAAATGGAAGTTTGATTGGAGTGATTGTAGGAGAAATTTGAGGAGTGTCTATGGAGTCTAGTTGTGCAAGGTCAGTGGAGGGGGTAATGGAGTTCATTTTAAGGCTAAACAAAGGTTAACTTACAGAGGTTTTGAGGAGGTTTTCGGCCAAGGCTAGAAAGGAATAAGGCTAGAATTTTTTTCTGGTTATATTTCGAATTGGTTGCTGGAATTTGTTGTGAAGTTTTCTGCAATGTTTCAGTCGATTTGCAGAGGGTTTTGAGAGGTGTTTGAAGGTCCTTTAAGGCTGGTTTCCAGCCTTCTATATGGAGGAAAAGCAGAGGTAATTTACTGATTTGAAGGCAGAAGAAACAGTTTTGATCTCGGCTTGCTATGCTGCGAAACTGCCCAGAATTTTTTCTAGTTTGTGTAGTTTAGTGCAGTCCGATTTTTGCACAAGAATTTCAGTCTTCAAACTGAATAAATTGGCCATTTTTCTGGTAGCAATTGAGTAAGAAAGATAGCTGAGATTTTCAAAGGTTAGGCTGCTCAAAAATCTAGAAAATTTTGCAGATTTCTTCTATGGAGAAAATGAACACTATGGATTGGAGTTTGAATGTTCAACCATAGAGATTAATTTCCCTTGGGAACCTTCCTTAACTCCTTCCCTATTTTCAGTCAAATCTCCAACCTCTAAGAGCCATTTTCGAAATTCAAAGACCAATAATCCTTGCTGAATTTTTTGAAATTAAAACATGGATTTGGATAAATTTTGAACAAGCTTAATTGGTGAAGATGTTAGGATAAGCTAGAGGTAATAGAAGGACAAGAATTCTTCTATAATTCTTTTAGGACATAAGGATAGGATTAGGACATTCCCTTCATGTCTCTCCTAGGACAACACTCCTATTTTTTTTTCTATGGAATGCAAGAGACGAAAATCCCACCTTAAATTAAAATAATCATGACAAAAACTTAAATAATGGGATTTGAACTCAAGACCTTAGAGATTAATTCCAAAGCTCTAACCACTAAACCACAACAACTCTTATTCTTATTTTCTCACCTAAATATTCTTCTTATTTAATCCTCAAGCTATCTTCCTATTTTGACCTCAAGCAAAATTACCGTCTTACCCTTCATACTCAATAAGTATAACCAAGCCTTCTAGACTATAAATCATAATTCTAAAACACATAAAATCATTCAAAATATATATATTCATGCAAAGTAACATGATATGCATCCTGACCCCCTTACTCTAGGATTGGCTTTAGATGGGGTTTCACAACTTACTTACTAGGGGAATAGACTTACCTACTCAGGGAATAGAAGAGCTTAAACTTCCTACTTCATCAACTTATATAGACTCTGCAATTGGGGGAACTTCTATGGATGTACAAGCAAAAATTTTTAAACAAACAGAAAATCTCCTTCAAGCAAAAGATGATGCCACTGAGATTGAAGTTGAGTTACCAGATGAGATTATGGTTCTATAGTCTCTATTGTGTGTAATGATGACGAGCAACATGGTGAGTTGAAAAGATAGACAAAAGTTCAAGTGATTGAAAATGAAAATTGAGGAGATGAACAGAATGACAGGCTAAATATGCATTCAAGAGATAAGGGTGATGCTGAAGGTAGTATAAACTTTTAAAGTCCAACAATTACCAAGAAAATAGTAAGAGTGATGAGTCAAAAATAGATGATGTGATGAATGTCACTTGTTCCAAGAGTGAATACTTTGATGACTCAAAATATCCTTTGAGTGATAATAATGATGACTTGTTTGAAGTATTCATTGATCAAAGACATGAGGATGCTTATGATGACATTGATAAGGAAATTAGCAGACTAAATGAGAAGTCCAAAATGGTGTAAAATTTTGATGATGTGACAGGTATAGAAGTAAATGTTGAGAAGCTTGTGATATAACCATAACTTAGATTGCTAAACATGCACAAACAACTATATAAATTGGCCAAGAACAAATAGAAATCATGCAAAAAAAAAAAAAAGAGGTGATATCAAAGGTCCACGACGAACTTAGATGTACAAGCAGACTTTTTATAAAAATTAAGAGGAATATGCAAATGAGAATGCTGAACTTAGCCTAAAGGAATATAGCATGCAGGATACAAATAATGAGTATTTTGATGGAGATTTCACCGGTGATGATGAGTAGCCAGATAGTAAGAGGGCTAAGACAGTAAGATTTAATAATGAAAGGGATGGACAAAATCCTATCTTTGAAGCGGGCATGATATTTAACATAAAGAAGACCTTAAAACTGCAATAATAAACCATGGAATTATGCATGACAGAGAAGTTTTTTTTCAAGAAGAATAATAAAGAAAGGGTGAGGGCATGTTATAAAGGATGTAACTGTAAGTGGACGGTCTATAGGCATAAGGTGGGGGATATTCCTTCCTTTTAAATAAGAATTTTACAAGATAAGCATATTTGTTCAAGGAGCTTGAATCACCATCTAGCAAATGCAAAGTACCTTGCAGCTAAATACATTGATGAGTTCAAGTCTGTGAATAGGGTCAAGGTGGATGAGTTCCAAGACAAAGTACACAAAGATTTGCTTATGGACATTTCAGAATGGAAGGTTTATAGAACAAAATGAGAGGCAAAGCTATTAATTGAAGGAAAATATAAATACCAATATAAGTTATTGTAGAGTTATTGTGAAGAGTTGAGAAGAAGCAATCCCGGGACAACAGTTTACATTGATTTGGTGGTGAATGAGGACAGTGAAAATGATATATTCCAAAGGATATATACATATATATATATATATATATATATATATATATATATTGATGCACTTAGAAAAGGATTCAAAGTTGGCTGTAGAAGAGTTCTTGGCCTAGATTGGACTTTTTTAAAGGGACCACATAAAGGGAAGTTATTAATAGCAGTAGGTGTTGATGCCAATAATGGCATTTTTCCAATGGTTTATGCAGTAACCGAAGCTGAAAACAAATCAACATAGAAGTGGTTTATTAAAGGCCTAATAGAGGATTTTAAAATATACAAGCCCAAAGAGTGGTGTTTCATGTCTGACAGACCGAAAGTAAGAAAAAAAGTGTCTAAAACTAATTTTAATTCTTTTTTTTTTTTTACTTAGAGAAGAATTAATTACTTGTTTTGTTTATTTCTATAGGGATTAATTCAAGTCGTTCAATAGCTACTACCTGGAATTGAACACTGATACTATATCTGCCACCTGCATAACAATTTTCAAAAATCACATCGAAGAGAAAAATTGAAGAATCAACTATGGAAGTGTGCTGACATACCTCAGCAAATTTGAAGCAGAAATGTATGTACTAAAAGAATTTGATGAGGCTATTTATAATTGGTTGAAAACACACATTTGTCCAAACTTTTGGAGCAAATCTCATTTCAAAAAAATCACCAAATATAATATTTTATTAAACAACCATTGTGAATCCTTCAATAGGCATCTTTTACATGCAAGCTCAAAACTGATTTGATGTTGCTAGAAAGAATAAGGGTGCATATCATGCTAAAACAACAAAATTATAGGAAGTGGATTTCAAAATAGCAAGGAAATATTTGTCCAGCAATTGTCAAGAGCTGGAAACAGTGAATGAGGCTCAGCAAATTGGTCTACATCGTATGCAGGCAACACTAAGTTCCAAGTAAACCAGTCAAATGATGAGCAGTTTGCAGTGGATATAGGGATGAGAACTTACTCTTGTAGAAAATAGGATATATCAGGTATCCCCTATATGCATGTGGTTGCCATAGCGAAATAGAAGAAAACCTTGAGGATTTTGTGAATCAATGTTACAGTATTGAAGCTTATAAGAAGGCTTATAGACCAATTGTTTACCCCATAAATGGGCCTAATAAATGGCCTACTTCAAACAGAAAGCCATTTATGCCACTAAAAAATATTAGGTTACCTGGAAGGCCCAGGATAAAGAGGAGTCTAGAAATTAGGGAAAAACAGCAAGAAACTTGAGGATGGATCTCAGAGAATGAGTAGGGCTGGGTTTAGTATTAACAAATGCAAAAAATGTGAAAAACCTAAACATAATGCAAGAAAGTGCTCAATTCAAATACAAGCCACTATTGAGCAAATGGATATAGATAATAGGCCTGAACAAAGCAATTTTCATGGTGAAAGTGGCCAAAGTGTACCACATGAAATTTGAAGCATACATGGCCATAATTTAAACAAGTATGGTAGATGTGGGCAACTTGGACATAACAGAAGAAAATGTCAAGTTCAACTTCCATATAACCCAAATCCTATTCATGCAGAAGCCTAGTCAGGCCAATGTGCTCATGAATCTTCAGCTTGTGTAGATCTAATTGGTGAAACTCACAAAACTCCATCAACTAATCGTGATGGCCCAAATGATCATTCTCATGAAGAGGTTAATGAAAATGCTAAGGTACAATTCATGACGATCATGATCATATTCTTCTACTTTCAAATTAGTTGACTTGCACTTCTATTAACTTAAACTATTTTATGTTTTATAGAGTTCCAAGAAGGACAAAAAGGTAAGGAGGCCAACAAGATGCAGTTTGTATGGAAAAGTTGGCCGCAACAGAGTTAAGTATCCACATTCGGGTTCATATCTTCATTCTAAGATAAGCATGGTGGACAGAGTTACAAGGAAGCCAGATTGAGATATGGTTTTTATGATCAGATGCATAAGTTGTATATTGCTCTTTTTTTGGGAAGTAATGAAAGTAGATATCCATAGTTTGAGATTAGGTATTTTGAGCAAATATCCTACTTATTTTGTACATTTTTTGGACTGAAGCTAGTGACATTTAGATCTTGCTTATTGTTAGGCATTTTGGATGGATGGTTAATGATTGTATGGCTAAAAGATAGCAATTTGTTGCAAGCAAATGGTTAATGGTTAGTGGTTGTCTGCAATTTAGTCTTGTAATATTCTTCCTACTAAGCACTTGGAAACTGTTACAAGCAGGATGCCTATAAACATATGGAAATATGAAATTTTCATTCTAAATCTTCTGTGATTGTTACAGGCAGAATTGTCTGCATTGGTGTCCAGTCGAATAAGCAATTGTCATGTTAATTTCACAATGAACACAATGTGAAGTTAGCTACAACCCCCCATCAACCACCATCTATTAAATACTATTTATGTATTTGCTAAAAGACTTCCAGACTTTTGGAGTCTAACTTGAACTTGAATTCATAGTCAAATTAGCAAAATATAGTACTGGAAATTGCAACCAGCTACAATACTGGAAAATCCAACAAGTTGAGCTTACCCTACTACTGACATAATCTAATGCATACAGATGATGCCTACTTCCATAGTCTAATACACTATTATCGAGAAAACACAGATAGAAATTTCCTTCAACAAAATACATAATAAAAAACTAGCATTTGCTCTATTCATCAAAGAATTCCAAGCTCTGTTCATCAAACTAGCACTTGCTCTAGTTTCTTGATAACCACAACAAGATTACTAAAAACCAAGATAGAATTATGGTACTCCAGAAAGCTACTCGTCTTCTTTGAAATGAGGCCCTTTCTACTTTCATTTTCCTTATCCTTCTCAGTAGGCCGGGTATGATAGCCTTCGTTCTATCACACATGGGGGGATCAACTCATTGAAACAATCGACATTTTGCCAACCTAAAAATATTTTTTTAAAAAAGAAAAAATGTATAAAGTGTCAACCACTACATACATTTTTTAAAAACTCACTAAATTGTTTTCATAGGCTACAAATCGCCTTCCTAGATTTTGATCTATCCATGAGGTTTGAATAACAGTTGCAAACCCATAGCTGCAAAAAGTTGGTGGGTTATCGGAGCATCTACCTTTTAACTCTTTGCACCTTCATTTTCGGTCATCTTGCTCTTTAAAAGCACCTAGCATCATTCGACTGTAGCCTGGCTCTAATTTGTAGAGAGGAAGCTTCAATGTCATTCGATGAGGAAGACCAAGTTTAGCCCCTGATTTTCTTTCAGTTTTCAACTATATATTTAAGGTGTACAATAATATACCAATTTTATCCTTTATTAATGGGTCAAAATCAGAGCTGAAATGTTGATTTCGGGTTGACCTGCCAGAATGTGGTCAGAAGGACCTAATGTGCCAAAATAAAAAAGATAGAGGACTTGTAAAGTTTAAAAAAAAAAGAATAGGGACTAACCATGTCAAAATAAAAAGCTCAGGAATAAAACTCACCAATTTACCTTTTGTCTAAACTATATTTTTCAATATTATGCCAACAAAGTAATTGTAGTCTCATAGATTCTTCAATAGTTGAATATAAAGCATTATTAGAAATTAATAAACTTTTTGTAATTCTGTAAATTGATTGATATCTCCTATTCTAAAATAAAAATAATGATAGTATAATAATCAGACATATATGGAAAAGTAATATATGGGTGCATTTTGTAAATTAGTATTTGTTTTCTAAGTAAGATTTTTTTTTAGTTCATAGAAATATAGTATTTCAGTAAAAGAAACTAATTTGTAGAAAACTAACCTTTAGATTATGTCTCTAATATCAAATTGATAGCAGATTATATATATATATATATATATATATATATATATATATATATATATATAAAAGAAGTGTACACATTTATAAAAGAAGTTATTGTTAATATATTTATATTTATAATTCATAATTTAAAATATATTAAATAATAATTCTTTAGGATTAAATTGAATTTTTATTAAAAATTAATTTTTAAAGTAAAATACAAGAAATATTTAATTGTATAAACAAAATGATTTTCATGGTTAACCACCGAAATCATAAATTAACATTCTAATTATAAAAAAAAAGGGGGGGGGGAAGAATGATACAATCTTCATATGATGTAAAACTTTACACTTTTTTTTTATAGCTTTAAAATTTAAAATATGTTATTAAAATAAAATTTGCAATTTAAATTATTAAGTTATCTTGCAACTCAAGGATGTATTTGATTTTAGTTTTAAAAAAAAATATTCTTGAAAATCAAGGATATCTATGAAAAAAAGAAAATAAAATTATATTAATTTTTTGAAATGATAATTATATTTGATTTTCATAAAATTATTAAAATATCTTATATAAAATACTTTTATAGTACTATCTTAATCTTTATATTGAAAATTTATATAAATATATAAAAGTTGAAAGGAAAGCCTCTGGTGTTGCCATTTGGATTTAAAGTTGCTTAACAAGCTGACACGTGGCATGTGAATCAGCAAACTAGCCTCACATAAGGCAGCCTTCCCTCTTGATTTTCTGACGGTGCCTTCCTCCCGACCTTTTAGATAAGGGTGGCAATCGTGTCGTGTTCGGGTTAGCGGGTCGTGTCAATTTGAGATAATTACACTCGACAGGTCAACCCGAACACGACCCGTTTAATAAACGGATCGTGTCGTGTCAACCCATTTATTCTCGTGTCGTGTTTGTGTTATAAAACGGGTTGACACGATTAGACACAAAAATTAAATAGATAATTATTAAATCCGTCAATCCGAATACTTACTAAACCCACCAATCTGTGCACCATTACACAAAAAATTTTACAAAATTAAATCAAATCATATAAAATTAAAAAAACTAATAAAACAACCCATAAAGTCATAAAAAACCAATAAAATAACAAACTATCCCACTCAATATTTAGAGATCTTAATAAATTTATAAGATTTAATCTTAAAAATCTAAACAAATGTAGTTTTGCAATAAAATTGGATTATTCAAAAATTTATTTTCTCTAACTAAAAGTCATTGTAATAATAATATTATTATAAACACTAAATAATAATTAGTTAAGAATGATTCATTTACTATATATCAAGTAAGTAGCCGCATTAACATCATTTATTTTTCTTAAGAGGTCTCATATAATTAAACAAAATAGACACACAAACAATACAATTAATTCATATAATAAAATTTAATTCAATTAATTCATGTAAAAAATTATATTATCTAATTTATTTGTAGGGTATTACAAAAAGTATTAAATATAAATATTAAAAAAAGTTAAACGGATTCGCGGGTTGAAACAAGTCAAAACAGGTTGAACCCATTTATGACCTGCACACATTTAAAGTTAAACGGGTCGACCTGTTTCGACCCGAACCTGCGAAACTCCAACCCTAACCCGCTATAACCGTGTCATTTTCGTGTCGTGTTCAATATTGCCGCCCCTACTTTTAGAAGACAATCGAATGGCTCTCAGCCTTCCTTCTTAACTGGCTCTTCGATTTTGTTTCTACATTAAATGAATCTAACATCTCATGTCCTTCTTGGCCAGAAACTTTTCATTTTCAATGCAAGAAATTTATCAATGGCACAAAACTTCAACCCCCCCCCACAAAACACCAAAAGCATGCAGTGCCCAAGTTTCCTCTTTCCCTTCAACTCCAACCCCAATCCAAAGCCCACACTAAAAGATCCAATGTTTTTCTTCAAATGCACTTTTTGGGTCAATTACCCAAACGACTTTGCTTCTTTTCCTCAAAAGAATCAAACGCATCACCAGAAACTGAGCTACGGTTAATTTCAGATTTGGGCGAGTTGAGCACATTGATTTCATAGTGTCCATGGTTGCTAAGGGTTTAGTGGATAGTGTCAACGCCTCCGAGGCTAGTGACACGCTTAAGCTCAAAATTAATCGAATCCCTCAATGCTTCGAGTCATACAAGTAGGAAGTTCGAATCCTCAATTTCTTTGTTTTCTTATTTTAATTATTGTGTTCTTTGTTCGTACTTCATATCAATACTTTAAAGTTCACTCTGAACCAAAACGAATGTACTTATTGCAAAGAAACCGACTTCCCAATTGGGTTCTCAATTCTAAAATCAAAATTTTATCTTTCAGTTGTCATCACTTCACTAGAAAAATTTAGAGATTGATGTGTTTGGATTTGGGTATAAAAATCATATAAAAATAAGCACATTCTCAATCAAGTTTAAATTAAAACGTTAACCCCAAATTACACATATGAGCAAGCATACTCATCATAGCATAGCATAGGGTTCAAACGAGTATCGATCCTCAAGGAACAAGTATACATTAATCACTTTTCTTTCATTATTTAACCAGCTCAATAAAGTGAAAACGAATAAAAAAATAAAATAAAACAAAATAAGATAATATATACATGCTAAGGATGGAGAATTATGTAACTTAAACTATTACTTTGACAAACATGATCTTAAAGTACCTAACCTGTGAAACCCCACCTAAAGCCAACCCTAGAGTAAGGGGGTCGGGATGCATATCATATTATTTTGCATGAATATATATTTTTTTGAACGGTTTTATGTGCTTTAGAATTATGATTTATAGGCTAAAAGGCTTAATTATACTTATTGAATAGGAAGGGTAAAATGGTAATTTTACTTAAGGTTAAAATAGGAAGATAGCTTGAGGATTAAATAAGAAGAATATTTGGGTAAGGAAATAAGAACAAGAGTTGTTGTAGTTTAGTAGTTAGAGCTTTGGAATTAATCTCTAAGGTCATGAGTTTAAATCCCATCATTTAAATTTTATCATGATTATTTTAATTAAGGTTGGATTTTTGTTTCTTGCATGCCATAAAAAAATTGGAGTGTTGTCCTAGGGGAGGCGTGAAGGGAATGTCTTAATCCTATCCTTATATCCTAAAAAGAATTCTAGAAGAATTCTTGTCCTTCTATTACCTCTAGCTTGTCCTAACCTCTTCACCAATTAAGTTTGTTCAAAATTTATCCAAATCCATGTTTTTAATTCCAGAAAATTCAACAAGGATTCTTGGTCTTTGAATTTTGAAAATGATTCTTAGAGGTTGGAGATTTGACTAAAAATAGGGAAGGAGTTAAGGAAGGTTCCCAAGAGAAATTAATCTTCATGGTTGAGCCTTCAAACTTCACTCCATAGTGTTCATATCCTCCATGAAAGAAACTTGAAATTTTTCTAGATTCTTGAGCAGCCTAACCTTCGAAAATCTCAGCCATCTTTATTACTCAATTGATGCCAGAAAAATTGCCAATTTATTCAGCTTGAAGACTGAAATTCTTGTGCAAAAACTAGACTGCACAAAACTGCACAAACCAGAAAAAAGAATCTGGACAGTTTCGCTGCATAGCAGCCTGAAATCAAAGCTATTTCTTTTGCCTTCAAGCCAGTAAATTACCTCTGCTTTTCCTCCATAAAGAAGGCTGGAAACCAGCCTTAAAGGACCCTCAAACACCTCTCAAAACCCTCTGCAAATAGGGCTGGAATATTGCAGAAAAACTGCACAGAAAATTAAGCAATCATTCGAACCATAACCAGAAAAATTTCCAGCCTTGTTCCCTTCAAGCCTTGGCCGAAAACCACCCTCTAAACCTCTGTAAGTTAACCCTTGTTCAGCCATGAACTAAACTGCATTACCCCCTCCACTTACCTTGCACAACTGGACTCCATGACCACACCTCAAATTCCTCCTACAATCACTCCAATCAAACTTCCATTTGAATTTCAAAACTTCCAGCATTTGCTCCATGAAAACGCCATTGGATTAGACTTCATAACCAGAAATTCTTCTGCTATTGAACTCAGAAATTTGGCCAGCCTTAAAGCTCCATCAACCCTCATTCATTTCAGTAAAACACAGCAGTCCAGTCAGCTCCATTGTAGCTCCAAGAAACCTCCAACAATTAAACACCATTACCATATCTTTTACCTCAAAACATTCCTTAAATTTCTCCATTTGAAAAACAACCAAATTTTTCTCTTCCTCCCTAAACAGAAAACCAAAATCCCTGAACTCCCTCAATTATTCGGCTAGCCCTCTTCAGTAATTCATCCAACATTCCTCCTCTAGTTCTCTCCATTTTCACTAAGAACACCAAGAACACACACTACTTTTCTTCAAACCAAAGACCACTCTAAACACCTCCAATCCCTCTCAAAAACTTCAGAATACGCCTGCATACTCCCCAGAGTCCATTTCTGGAATTTATAACATCAAATCTCGAAAATAAAAATTGGCATTCAGATCAAAACCAGATTTTTCCCTTGAAATCTCAAGAACATCCTCAAGGTAACCAAAAACTACTCTTTTGTTCATCTTCTTCCCTTCAACCTTTAACATATCATGCTAATGTCTCTCTCTCTCTCTCTCTCTCTCTCTCTCTCTCTCTCTCTCTCTCTCTCGGCTGAAATGGTTGCTACAACCATGGCTGTTTTTTTTCTCTTCTCTTGGACAATTCAAGACTCTCAGGCGCATGGACCTTCTTAAATCTCCATCGAAATAATCATCAACCAAGTATTTATCCTTAACCTTTCTTTTAAATTCTAAATTTATGTCTCTTAGATGTTGATAGAGATGATAGAATATGAATAGAGGATTGAGTATATGCATATGTATGAAGGGGTTGAGATTGGAGCATGACAATGATTGATCATGATTAAGCTTTATGAAATTCCTTGAGAATCGATGTATGCTCTCCATGTCTTAAGAAATTATGAATGTTTAAGTATGCTAGATGTTATGTCACCTTTGGTGAATAGGATATTATGTTCTTATTTTCATTGAAGCCGTGAGTATGATTATGCTTAGTAGAGATTTGGCCATGTGATAGTATGATGGATTTAAGCCTATGTTCATGAATAGAATAGTTTGTTGATTGATGTTGGAGTATATGCTCATGAATCTTGTTAGCAATAGAAAAATTATGATCATGACCTTGTTGATCCTAGACTATTTTGATTAGCAAATTTTATTACCCTAATTAAAATTATTACTATGTTTTTCCTCCAAAGATTTCAAAATTCTTAGGAAATTTTGGAATTGAATTATTCAATGAAATAGTGATATTTTACTAGTAAAAAAAATGATATTTTTTATTAAAAATAGCAAATTTTATTGCCCTAATTAAAATTATTACTATGTTTTTCCTCCAAAGATTTCAAAATTCTTAGGAAGTTTTGGAATTGAATTATTCAATGAAATAGTGATATTTTACTAGTAAAAAAATGATATCTTTTATTAAAACTAATATCTATATATATATATATATATATATATATATATATAACATTTTATATAAATAAGTAAAATATTAATGACCTTGTGGACTATATATTCATAAATATTATTTATATTTATTAATCAAAATTTAATAAAAGTTATTTATTATTAATTTTATTACGTATTAATTATTAATTTAGAGAGTAGTAATAATTTATTATTTATTTTACTATTTAAGAAGTAGTATTTATTAATATCATCTAGGACTTAGGATTCTTCAATTATTAAACCCTAGTTTATTTATTAACAACAACCCTCAAGATTTGTTACCTATAACTTATTAGTAATTATTTTACAACCCCTAGTTATTTTATCTTATCAAACTAGACTTATTTTATAAAATCCTTTATCATCTAGCTTTAAAGCTTAGGATATTAGGGTCATGATTATAATAAGTTGAACTAAGATTATTTATGTAAGCGAATATAGCTTGAATATAACCTTATGACTTATGTTTATCCCAGGCAGGATTAGGTCAGCTTTGGAAGATTTTTGAATTTGATCAAACAAAGGATCAGGTAAGCTCCTGCATAAACTTATTTGAAGACAAAAGGTTACTATGGTAAGCCAAATGCGAAATGTATGGACACTCATTTTGTAAAGGTAATTAAGGACTATTTCCTTTTTATTTCAGTCAAGCAAATCATTTGAGAATTTAAACAAGCAGTTTTGCACAAATACTAAACTCTTTCTAAAACCCGACTTTGATAAGAATTTTAGAAACCCTTAATTGTTATTTCCAAATAAAGCAATGTATTATCAGTTTTCTCCCAAGTGGGACAATCAACGTTGAGTACTCAATAAGGGTAGACTACTAGGACTAGTCTTTGAAGGGTTAGGTAAGTCTCTCAGTAGGTGGCCACCTCTGAGGGGTGAGTCCTTCCCGGATAGGATGCCAGTCCAGTAGGTCATACCGGTCCGAACTAGCAAGTTTCAGTCATGTGAACGTTGTGTTTTCGGAGTAGACAACCGGTAAGCTTGGGTGTATAGATGGAGGAGTATCTCACCCAGTAGGCCGTACACCTTCCTTTTGTCAGTCTACACAAATTGTGGCATTCTGACCGATATATTGTCATGGGGCCCAACGTATGGTAACTCATAACTACTCATATGAGTGGTTGTATTTATTGTACACATGTATGATTTGAAAAGTAAAACGTCACTCTCTATTTTTAATATTATTTAATGCTTGCCAGTACTTTCCCTCATGAAAATTTTTCAACTTGCATACATGAACTACTTTACCTGAAACATTTAAAGCACACACGGGCTTACTGAGATTTTTATCTCATCACCTTTTATACCATGTTTTCAGGTCAATCCTGTTGTGGAGATGAGTAGCTAGAATTGTTGCCTGCTTTGAAGACTTTATGTTATTTATTTTATGTGTTATTTTGAAAGATAATAGTAATCAATTTATTTTGGATTTGTACTTGTATATTTGGGTTGTAATAAGTTCAATTTTAAGGTATTGTTTTTTTTTTTTTTGGTGTGACCTAATTATAAAGACCCCTTATCCTTTGGATGGGGTGACATCCCCGGCCCTGCTGGGCCTAGGTAGTGGGGTGTTACATAACTATTATCATAACTAATCATTCTCTTAGCATCATAAATAATTAAGATAGATTCACTTCTTTTCCAATCCATGAAATCACTATCTTCTAGATAAATTAGCATCGCATATCCTGTCTCAACTAATTCACCCAAAAGATACATTAAACAGAATCCTTGATTAAATTTCCATATCCTGGCAAACTTAAAACATGAAATTAACCAATGAATCCATATCTTGGCAAACACCAATTAATCTTTAATTACCTAGTTCTTAGCAATTAACCCATTTGTCCAAGCAAGTTAAGCGACAACAAATATGAAATTAATGAATTGAGACCACCATTAACCTCTTTGTCCAAGCAAGTTAATGGAAAAAAATAACCAACTAATCTCGTAATTAGTACAAGTAATTAAATATCAGGATAATAATCAATTAATCAAAAAATCAAAGTAACTCTAAAAATCATAAATACCTAAAACAATGTCAAATTACAATAAAATAATTAACACATCATTTTTCAAGAAAAAGAAAACAAAGTAAAAGAAAACACTCATAGACAAACCTCCTTCTTCTTCCTTTGCAGACCCTCTTGCACAATCCTCCTTGATTTGGCAGAATTCCTCCTTGATTTGAGTGATTTTCTATTTAGATCTCTGAATTCTCCTATTTCTATTGTGTTTTTCCTCTATTTATAAGCTTAGGAAGTGCTTAAATTCGTTGGTGTAGGGTTTTTGGCCGATTAGAAGTAGAAAAATATTAAAACTCTGCAGATTTTCAAAAAATACGTACGAAAATCGAGGCACCGCCTTATAATCAGGGCACAGCCGGCGCTGCCTCCAGCCTCATAGCCAATGCCAGTTGTGATCTGTTTCTTTATCCGTTCGTCGATTTTTTTTTTATTTTCGCACCATTCTCTCCAGAGTGCAGCCGGTTTCATTTCCAGCTCCCTAGCCAATGCTGGTTTGGTTCTATTCAGCTCTGTTTCACTTTCTTTTTTGTTATCTCAAAGTGCATGCCAGTAGCACGTGGCCGACGCCGATTCCTCTGTCATAGCTGGTGCCGCCTCTATTCTATTTTGCGATATTTTTATCTTATTTTACCCTTAAAATCTGAAATAATGTATCAAATACCTTTCCAATAGTAAAATCTCAAATATGAAGGAATATGACCAGTTATTGAACAAAATATATCACAAAATAGCCTCAAATAACTAGTAAAAATATGACTAATTTAGGCCTTATCATATTCCCCCACATTTAGCTCTTTGCTTGTCCTCAAGCAAAGTATCAAAGACAAGTGGAAAAACACAAGTTTTCATAGAATCACTCAATCAATTTCAAAATAGTATCTCCAATGATTTCTTTATTCAAGATAACAAAACACATACTACTACATCTTTCATAACAAATGCAAAACTTGTGTAAGTGAAAATTAACTAGTAGAACCATCTCAATACTTAACAATATTCTCAAACTATTGGAAAGAATTTAGTTTAAGAAAAATATGCAATCCATAAGCTTACTTTTCATACACTCTCTCCACTAATCCAAGACATATCATGATTCTACTTAGGTCAAGTAGGACTTTCAAGCTTGTAATGTAAGGCTAACGGGCTTGTAATGTAGCTTGTCAAACTAAGGATATAGGAGAATCAAATATCAAAGAAGTTGAGAGTTCACAAGAAAAGGATAAACATAATGTATCAAGAAATTCCAAACTCTTATTGCTATCCTATTCCAAAATCAATCAACACCCATAACCTTGTATAGCAATTATAGCATAGTTCAAGCAACTCTTGCATTTGTATCAATCATTCTCAACTCGTCACTCATTTTTTTACAAGATCATCAAAAATTTCAACAATGGTGTCAATGACTTGATGTGAACTCAAGTTTTTCAAAAATATCCATAGCTCAACCACCATTCTTCTTGTGATCTTTCTTTTCTTTCTCTCTCAATTTTCCTCTCTCTCTCTCTCTCTCTTTTCTCTTTTTTCAAATGTTGCTATTGTTTGTTTCTCAGTTTTTCTCTTTCAAACTTTCTAGCAGCTTTTTGTTTTCTCAATCTTTCTTTTCTCTTTTCTTTCAATTTTTCCTTTCCCAACTCAACACAACTATTGATGTATGACTGAAAGTAACAAGTCATGATCTTTCCACCAGTAATTTCCTCAACATTCTCCTACATGTACTTTTATCCATCAAGAGCAATTAAGATTTGGAAGATAAATCAAACTCTTAGAAAGAAGTAATGGATAAAGTATGATAACGGGTTTTAAGAAAGAAATTAACAATTTATGATCAAAATAGGCACTAGGGATAATATCAAATAGGTAGATTTGAAAAGTTCAAACTATCCAAAGAATGCCTATTACTGTCATTCCTAAGTTAAATTATAAATGTCTTTCTTATTTTGCCTCCAGATGTATGTATTCAAGTAAGTTCTGAAATGCTCAATGAATTTTAGTGGAAAAGTAGGCTTAAGAACAATGTAAAGCATATGATCAAGAACTACTTAGTCCAAATGCGTGCAAAAAGTCATGCATAAGTCATAATTGATATAGAACATATGTTCTATGATCTATCACAAAGACATGCACTAAAAATACATCTTGACAGCTCACAAACTCAGAAAAAATTTGAAAATTTTGCTCACAAGGTTCAAGAAGAATAATTCATAGACGAATGAAGTATAAAAGAATTCCCATTCTAACCACTCTCCCACATTTAAACTGGACATTGTCCTCAATGGCCAAATAAGTAGAGCAAGAAAATAGTGCCACGGGACCAAAAATAACGGAGAAAAGGGGAGAAAGAAAATACTTTCATACTTTGTGCTCAAAATCAAATTCTTTCTCAATTTCAAAATATTTCAAAATAGCTCAATACTAAGAAAACACCAAGATAATTGATAAACATTTGGACAAAGTATATCACCAAACCACTGCCCCACACTTAAATTAGACAATGTCCTCATTGACAAAAAATAAACACAAGAAAGCATCTCCAAATGGACTAAAATAATAATGGATTAGAAAATTTAAGTAATACTTTCCAAGTGCAATAATACTCCAATAGATATTCAAACTTGAGGTAAAGAGAAAGGCTTGTCCAAGAGGACTTTATTCCTATAAAACAAAACACACATAAAAGCACAAGGCAAATAATAATAAAATAAAAACATACCTAAATAAAAGAAAAAAAACTAAAGAAAAAGACTAAAATAAAAAAAAATAAAAATACAACAAAAACTCTTAACACTCATCATGCTTCCTAATCAATCCTTTTGGAAAAGAGATTAAGGCTCCAAGTAGGCATAATGAATATAGAAAGAATGGAGGATTTTGAAAAATGGAAGGTTCATGAAAACGATTTTCCTTAGCAAAGCAAAACACATACACCTTATTCTCTAACATTTCTTTAGACACATAAATATCTTTTTCAACATATGAGTGCACAGGGTATCTAACGAATGTATCAACTTTGAAATCACCAATTAACCCTTCAAAAGAAGTTTTTTACAAGTAAAATTTCCCTTTAAACTTAGTATTTGAGTTCTTAAAGATGTGATTGGGAAATTCTTACTTTTCAATGCTTCTACAAATACCAAGTTACTTCCTTGAAATTGGGTGAAGGGTAGAATTCGTCAACATCCTCAAAGGGTTTCTTAGAATGAATGATAAATCCAACTTGAGGCATGTTAAACTCCATACATCATCATTGGGACTATTGTTCTCCAAGAAGTGAGAAGAACCTAAGAAATCATGTGATAAAAAAATATTAGAATTATGAGCACATAGAGTAGAATCAAATACCTCTCCTGCCGCATCATGCAATTGTCCCTCATAGCCTCTCTTTTTTTTTTTTCCCATGGTCAATTGTACGGGCTAGCATGAACTCATGAGTCTCCTCAACAATCTTAATTAATTGTTTCCTTTGATCATACAATCATTGGGAAGCTTCTTCATACCCCTGAACAGATAAATTTGTATTGGCAATAAAAGAATTCACTAATGCTTCTAATGACGTCTCACTAAAAACATCATTGTGAGCTTGTAATTTTACCAATACACTAATGCTCTTTTTTTTTTTTACAACTAAAACTCTCCCAATTGAATGCATGACCACAATACATTTAAAATAAGAATTTCTAAATTAAATATTAAAATTAAAAATTGTAAATAAAGAAACATATAATAAAATAAAATAGTTCGTCTAAAATATCGTATTAGTAAAAGTCAAAACCTAAAAATAAGAAAAGTTAGTATTGACTCAAAATTATAGACGTAAAAATTAACAAATTAAAATACAAAGATTACACATATTCCATATTAACATTAGTAAAATTAAATATACAATATATACAAACATACAAAGACAAGTTAGTTATTATGATCATGTATCTACCTATTTACATATTTACAACATATAGTGAAATTAAAATACAATTATACAAACAACAAAATATGGCATCTTTTTGCAGAAAGAACAATTGTACAAATTTATATATTTACATATTTACATGGTTAAATCTACAAAGTCCAAGCTTTCATGATATTGTTCCCCGGCAACGGTGCCAAAAACTTGATGCGTTTGGCACGAGGAAAAAATTATTAAACCAATAAACACAGATTTATCCCCAGCAACAACGCCAAAAACTTTATGTGTTTGGATTTGGATATAAAAATCATATAAAAATAAGCACATTCCCAATCAAGTTTAAATTAAAACGTTAACCCTAAATTACACATATGAATAAGCATACTCATTATTAACATAGCATAGGGTTCAAACAATTGTCAATCCTCAAGGAACAAGTATACATTAATCACTTTTCTTTCATTATTTAACCGACTCAATAAAGTAAAAACGAATAAAAAGAAAAATAAAATAAAATAAAATAAAAGAATATATACATGTCAAGAATGGAGAATTATGTAACTTAAACCGTTATTTTGACAAACATGATCTTAAAGTACCTAACCATTATCATAACTAATCATTCTCTTGGCATCGTGAAGGATTAAGATAGATTCACTTCTTTTCCAATCCATGAAATCACTATCTTCTAAATAAATTAGCATCACATATCCTGTCTCAACTAATTCACCCAAAAGATACATTAAACACAATCCTTGATTAAATTTTCATATCCTAGCAAACTTAAAATATGAAATTAACCAATGAATCCATATCCTGGCAAACACCAATTAATCTTTAATTACCTAATTCTTAACAATTAATCTCTTTGTCCAAACAAGTTAAGAGACAACAAATATGAAATTAATAAATTGATACCACCATCAACCCTTTTGTCCAAGCAAGTTAATGGAAAGAAACAATCAACTAATCTCGTAATTAGCACAAGTAATTAATACCAAAAATAATAATCAATTAATCAAAAGATCAAAGTAACTCTAAAAATCATAAATACCTAAAATAATGTTAAATTACAATAAAATAATTAACACATCATTGTTCAAAAAAAAGAAAAGAAAGTAAAAGAAAGCACTCATAGACAAACCTTCTTCTTCTTACTTTATAGACCATCTTGCACAATCCTCCTTGATTTGGCAGAATTCCTCTTTGATTTGAGTGATTTTCTGTTCAAATCTCTGAATTCTCCCATTTCTCTTGTGTTTTCCCTCTATTTATAGGCTTAGGAAGTGCTTAAATTCGTTGGTGTAGGGTTTTTGGCCAATTAGAAGTAGGAAAATACTAAAACTCTGCAAATTGTTAAAAAATGCGTACGAAAATTGAGACACTGCCTTATCATTAGGGCACAGCCGGCGCCGCCTCCAGCCTTACAGCCGGCACCGGTTGTGATCTGTTTCTTTGTCCATTCGTCGATTTTTCTTGAGTTTCGCATCATTCTCTCCAAAGTGCAGCCGGTGTTGTTTCCAGCTCCCTAGCCGGCACCGGTTTAGTTCTGTTCAGCTCTGTTTCACTTACTTTTTTATCGTCTCAAAATGTGTGCCAGTAGCACATGGCCTACGCCAGTTCCTCTGTCATAGCCGGCGCTGCTTCTACTATATGTTGCAACATTTTTGTCTTATTTTATCCATAAAATCTGAAATAATGCATCAAATACCTTTCCAAGGGTAAAATCTCAAATATGAAGGAATATGACCAGTTATTGAACAAAATGTATCACAAAATAGCCTCAAATAACTAGTAAAAATATGACTAATTTAGGCCCTATTAAGATCATAATTTTATCTTCAGTTGTCATCACTTCGCCAAAGAAATTTAGATTTCCTCAACTTTTCCACAAGAAAACGTTCTTGCACTTGATAGATTGTAACTTTATGCTCTACTACAATTTCTGACTCACTAGATTATTTTGGTGGATGGGACCATCCTCAACTCAGTGGCAAGCTAGTGGAGTCTGGTAAGCCCAATCTGTTTCACAGTTTTCTAATTTACGTGATGAAGACAATATGTGTTTCTGATTTTCTGTAGCAAAATGGTTGATAAGAATCTCTATTGTAGGCAATTGGCTATGATTTTGATTACAATGAATATCACACGTGAGAAATGTGACAGTAATTTATACATTTTGTGCATTTAGCTAATCTAGAGGTAACGTTTCTGTAGGAGCTGAGCTGATCTAATTTTCAAAGTATTTGCATTCTTGAATTCTATGTAAATTTCAATGAGGTTATATTTCGTCACTCTTGCAATTGGTTTTGTGATTCACTACTGTTTGCATTTACGTATTTATTTACTTGGATGTTTATATGTTGCTTCGAGTTGAATCTTTGTGCTTTAATTTTATTTGATTTACTTTTGTTGTCTGAACTTTTAGGTTTCTAAGAATAGGGTAATCAATATAGCTGAAAAAGAAAATCAAAATGAAGTGATAGAGGAGATGCAAAAGCACATGAAAGATGAATTTGCAGATGTAAGATCATGTTATTTCTATGTTTTTATGTGTTTTTATTTGGAATAAAGTGAATCCTTGAGTGTTATAAGTTGTTGTGGCTTTGGCTACTCTCAAGTAGCTCGCTAGAACAATTTATGCTATAAGTTTTTGTTGATTTACTTTTGGAGAACATGTATCTTAGAAATTTAGTTGTTTGTTTATACATGTCTTGGTCATTAGTACTCTTGTTTTCTTGATTGCAATTTGCTCCATTTGATCCTACAAAGAAAAAGAAGGAGGAGGTTGTAATTCAATATCCTGCAGATGATTCCATAGATAAATTGCTTGAGAAAGTTAACAATCTATTAGGTATGCAATTTAGTATGCTAGGAATTTAATATATGGGGTTGCATCTTTGGACGTTGGTATAATGTCTCAGAGATTAAGTGTTGACGTGTAGGTTTGTAACATATGGAGGTTTGAGAATCTTAGTGAAGCGAAGGGTTAAGATTTCTTTTGGAAAATTAAGCTCGAGACATGTGGGACCATATGAATTGATGGGGATTATGGATAGGAAGATTCAAGTTAATGAATTGTGGATATGAATTGAATGAATCCACTATGCAGGAAAGGAATGAGTGGCTTGCCAAAACTGGTGAACCAACATATAAACTTTTCAAGTGAAAAAGCGATGATTTTTGTACGGAAATTGTAGGCTGTCACTCAATTGAATGTAGATTTGTGCTTGGTCTCCTATATAGTGAATCATGAATGGGAGACATATCATTTTGCATTTTAGTACAAAACTTTGAATTGTGGTAGGATTCAAAATAAGTGAAAATTGTAACAGCTTATTTAGGATATATCCATTAAACATAGTGTGCTTTGAACAGGGAATAAAATTCTCTGACGTGGGTTATTTTGTTGCTTAAATACAGGAAAGAATAAAAAATTAAATGAAGGTTTCAAAATTTGGCTAACCTAGAAAAAAAAATGTGTAGATATTCTAGAACTTTCTGGAGTTCTTTTAACAACCCATAGTTGTGCACTAGATAATATAAGCATCTTCAAGCCATGTGTGGATACATTTCTATCTCACAATTCTTTCTATTACTTTTAAGTGTTTATAGAAGAAAAATACAAATGTTAGTTTGGCAACCTGACTTGCATGCTATTATATCTTATTATGTATGTTCAAGATGGATGAATCAATGCATTTTGGTTAAGAGAAGAAAAGGAAGAGAAATGCTTTGTCATTTTTTAAATATTTATGGTCAACAATGTTGGTGAATATTCTTTTTTCTTTCCTGCTTTTAGAGAAGTGATGTTGACATTCTGTTATCTCTAAGACATCCCTCATATAGATTGTTTTACCCTATGTGGAAGTGCATTGTCTAACCGCCTCTGGTGTGAAATTATTTAGGGAAATGATCCTGCAACATTATCCATTGGAGGGGAATGATCGAAATTATTTGTATGAGGAGGTAACCTTCCCAGCTAATGAAAAAATTGCTCACTCCTCTTCCTCTTCACTGCAATTCTGTTTTGCAAAATATTTTGTTCACCATAATATTTTGCCTATATGAGCTATTGTCATGATTTTTCAATAGAGTTCTAAATCAGTAAAATTCACTCATTTAAACGTATATAGGGAGCCTTTGAATTCTCAATCCCTGGAGATTGCACTGAGGAGATTGTGTTGACAGCAGAAAGACTTATACAGAAGTTATGGACAAGTTTTCTTTGGAAAAAAGAGCAAAATGTGAACTGCTGGAGTGCTTTCCTATTGGGCATTTTCTGTGCGTAGGAAGGATTTTTTTAGCTTGGACAAGTCTTGGTTTATCATTAATATTTGGAGTACTCATATTGAGAAAAAAGATTTAGCACGAACAAAGAATTGATAGCTGTTGTGGTGAGAGGCCCAGAAAATCTTGTAGGTACTGAAATGGGGGAAAAGAGTAGCTATGCGGATGTTTGATGGATCGTATTGCTTTGAGGAAAAGAGACTTTACAGTTGATATTGAGAGCTTTAGGATTCTGAATGAAGAAGGAAGTCCCAACCCCATTTCATGTTCTAAACTACAAAATGCAACTCCAGAAAATGTCTGTGATGGATTGATAAGGACTGATTGGTCAGTGAAGGATGCAAAAAGGAGAATTTGGGAGGCAAAGCGGAGAATGGCAATAAGGCTTCTTCAGAGAAGAAACAGGAGCTGATAGAGATTGACAAGAATGTAGAGGGAGTAGTGGATAAAGATCCAATGGAGAAGAAAATCAAGAAGGACAAGCATAAGTCACTGAGTGCTACGAAGCATCCAAAACCTCCCCAACTTCCCAGAGGATTGTCTCTGATGTTGCTGACCAAAAGTTGATTAGAGAACTTGCTGAACTTGCCATGATCAAACGTGCAAGAATTGAAAGATGAAAGCATTGAAGAAAATGAAAGCTGTGAAGGGATCATCATTACGCTCATCATTTGGTGGCAGCTTCTTAGCCATGTTATTAACTATTCTCTTCTATGTGATAATAGTTTGACAAGGTAAACTTTCCTATCTTATGTACTTTGACCATGCATTCGTGATAAAAAAAAATTATTTTATGTTCTTTGCCTCTCTAATGTTTGACTTTCTGCTTCTCTTCTGAGGAAAGATTAAAGATTTTCACTTTCTATATTCGATTCTTCATTATGCATTAATTCTACAATTTTAATTCCCCTTTCTAAATTGGTAAATAATTTCTTTGCCTAATATTGAGTCAGTGGTTCATAGGCTATTGTTTTCTGGTCACACTTGGATGTGGTAACATCTCTATTTTGGTCCTAGGGCATCTTGCTTAGCCCACTTTCCATTTACCATTGCATCAAAGCTAGTGCTCTAAATTTGATTATTTTGTGCTCAAAACTAGTGGTTCACTGCATTTCATCTACTCTCACTATTTTTTTTCTTTTTACAAACTCGAGCTTGTGCAGCTTCTAGGTAAGGCGTTCAAAAAATATGGACATGATGCTTTCTCCCCATGCAGTGGATTAAAAAAGCATTGTGAACATTCGTCAGTAATATATTGAATATGTAGCGACTAAATACATATGTAGATATAGTTAAGTATTGTGAAAAATATATTGTAGCATAATTTATAAAGAAACAAATTTTCACATTGTTTGAAATCATCTGAATTCATTGAATTCATGGAAAATAAACAAAGCCATTCACATTGTTTCCAAAGGAACAAAATTGGCAAAGTATCAAAGCAATTAACTTAAATAAAAAATAATTAGCAAAAAAATGTTATTACGAATATTTAAAATTTTAAAAATGATTAATAAATAAATAATGATTAAAAAAACAAATGAGTTTGATTTTATTCCTTTAAAACCTAAATACAAATTACAAAAAATAAACTAAATACAAAGTTAATAAAATTAATAAGTTAACATAAAATTTTATTGACCCGAGTAATGTTAGGGCCACATACGTAGTAAATCTTGTTTAAAGTTTATCTCTGATAAATTCTACTATTAATAATTCTCCTTTTTTTTATATATAATAATTACACTAATGTTATGAATATATTGTGAATTATTAGAAAATTAGTGGAAACTCCACTAATTATGGATTTTTATGTATGTCCATCATTTAGTGGAGACACCACTAATTCATATTAGTGGAAAATTATGTATTCCACTAACTAAGAGCTCTATAAATAGAGCTATTCTCTAAGCTTGAAAGATACCATAATTTTGTGAAAGAATTGTGATTGTGAGAGAAAAGAAAGAGAGAATTTTGAAGAAATTCTTGTGCAAAGAATAGTTATAAATTTCTTATTATGTAGATTTTATTCTACCACTACCAAAATTTTATAACACGTTATCAGTACGAGTTTCTACCGTTACAAAAGCCAAGAGACTAAAGCATGATTCTCTACCGTTACATAAGCCAGAAGACAGGTACATATTTATTGATCCCTATGGCTAACCTTACTAAATTTGAATTTGTAGCCCTTGATATTTCTGGAAAAAATTATATGTCATGGGTTCTCGATGCAGAAATGCATCTAAATGTTGAAAGCCTTGGTGAAACTATTCAAGAAAATAATAGTGCATCTGCACAACAAAAGGTCAAAACTTTGATTTTTATCCGTCGTCATATCGAAGAAAATTTGAAAATAGAATATCTTACCAAAAAAGATCCATATGTCATGTGGGTAAATTTAAAAGAAAGATTTGACCACTTGAAGATGGTCGTACTACCCACTGTACGGTATGAATGGTTACACCTGAGGTTGCAAGATTTTAAAACCGTGAATGAATATAGCTCCGCGATATATAAAATTACCTCTCAGTTAAAATTATGCGGAGAAAAAGTTACTGATGAAAATATACTGGAAAAAACATTCTCCATTTTTCATGCCTCGAATATTGTCCTGCAGCAACAATATCGAGAAAAAGGGTATACAAAATTTACAGATTTAATTACTGCCCTCCTCATTGCAGAGAAAAATAATGAGTTATTATTGAGAAATCATGAAGCCAGACCAACTGGCTTAACAGCACTCCTAGAAGTGAATGTTGTTGGCTCCAGCAGAAGCCATCATTATAATCGTAGGCGTAGCCGTGGCCGTGGCTGTGGTCGTGGACATGCTCAATATTTCCCTTATCACAGTCATAATCAAGTTATAAGAAATACTGGCCACTTGAAGTGGAACAGAAAAGATAATAAGGGGAAAGAAAAAAAAATGAAAGAAAAGTATGAAGATACATGTTATAGATGTGGCATAAAATGTCATTGGTCATGTAACTGTCGTACGGCCAAGCATTTAATGGAATTATATCAAACTTCACTAAAAAAAACAATGAAAATGTTGAAGTAAATTTTTCTCAACATCCAGTGAATGATGCTGAGGATGATAATATTGATCCTGAAAATCTTAATATCAATATTACCTATATGGATGTATCGAATTTTTTTGAACACCCAAACGGTATGATAGATCATTTAATTGGTGATGGTAATGTCCAGAAGAACTAATGCCTCACCCTGATATGTTTGACTTTTCATTATATTCTAATAATATTTACGTTTGCATTTTTTTTTTTTTTTGTTCAGATGGCTGTTATTAATGATGATGTATGTATTATTGATAGTGGAACTACACACACCATACTAAAAAATGAGAAATATTTTTCTTATCTCAAAATTAGAGAAATAAATATGTATATAATAAACGGTAGTACAAATGTGATTGAAGGCTCCGGAAGAGCTAGTATATTGTTGCCTGAAGGAACAATAATTACTATTGATAAGGTACTATTTTTCTCAAAATCTAGAAGAAATTTATTGAGTTTTAAAGATATTCACAGAAATGGGTATCATGTTGAAACAAATAAGGAAAATGGTATTGAACATCTTTATATTACTCAAATTAATTTGGGTAAAAAATTTGTATTAAAAAAACTGCCGTCTTTTTCTACTAGTCTATATTTTGCAAAAATACGTACAATTGAAATTCATCATCTTGTAAACCAAAAGTTTACTGATCCTACTACTTTTAGCATTTGACATGACCGGTTGGGTCATTCGGGATCTACCATACTGAAAAAAATAATTGAAAATACACATCGTCATCCATTGAAAAATAAAAAGATATTGACATCTAAAAAATTCTCATGTGTTGCATGTTCCCTAAGAAAATTAATTGTTAGACCATCACTAATAAAAGTAGGAGCTGAAAGTCCTACATTTCTTGAACGGATTCGCGGAGACATTTGTGGACCTATTGATCCACCATGTGGACCGTTCAAATATTTTATGGTCTTAATTGATGCACCATCACGATGGTCACATGTGTGTTTATTATCTACTCACAACCTGGTGTTTGTGAGATTATTTGCTCAAATAATTAAATTACGAGCACAGTTTCCTGATCATCACATTAAAAATATCCGTTTGGATAATGCTGGTGAATTTTCATCACATACTTTTGATGCATATTACATGTCAATTGGGATTAATGTTGAACATCCTGTCGCTCATGTTCATACACAAAATGGTCTTACTGAATCTTTTATTAAAATATTACAATTAATTACTAGATCATTATTAATGAAAACAAATCTCCCAACATCTACTTGGGGACATGCTATTTTACATGTTGCAACACTTGTAAGTATAAGGCCAACTAGTTATTATAAATTCTCTCATTTGCAATTAGCTTTTGGTTCAGAATCAAATATTGTTCATTTAAGAATTTTTGGGTGTACTGTATAAGTTCCAATTGTACCAACTCAACGTACAAGTATAGGTCCTCAAAAAAGAAAGAGGATATACGTTGGATATGATTCTCCTTCTATTATCAGGTATGTTGAACCCCTGACAGGAGATGTATTCACAACAAGATTTGTTGATTGTCATTTTGATGAATCACTATTCCCTAAATTAGGGGGAGAACATAAACAGTATAAGAAAGATCTTGTTTAGAGAACATCATTAAATTATCTTGATTCGCGTACAAGCGCATATGAACTTGAAGTTCAAAAGATAATTCATTTGCAAAGTATTGCAAATCAAATGCTAGATGCTTTTGTTGACTCCATAAAAGTTACAAATCGTATATTTCAACTATAAATGCTCCTATTCGAATTGAAGTTTCAGCAGAACAAAATATTATATCTATAGCTATTGAGTCAAAAGCACGCCAGAAGCGTGGCCGACCTCTTAGTTTTAAAGATAAAATCCTCGAAAGAAAAGAGGAATAAATGATCCAGATGATCATATTGAAGAAAAGCATGATAAAGACCAAGAGAAAACTGATGACAAAGAACCAGAAGTTGATAAAAGTAATACTAAAATTTCTATCAATTATACCACTTCTAATAGAAGTTGGAAACGGATAGAAACAATTATTGATAATATGTTTGCATATAATATATCTCTTGATATTATATAGGATAATGATGACCCTGAACCAATATCAATTGATGAATGTCGGCATAGAAAAGATTGGCTATAATAGAAAGATGTGATTCAATCGGAGTTAAATGTACTGACATAACGTGAAGTCTTCGAACATGTGTTAGCTACAAATGGATATTTTTGAGAAAACACAATAAAAATAATGAAATCATACGATATAAAGCACGGTTAGTAGCCTAAGGTTTTTCACAAAGACCAGGTATTGATTATGATGAAACTTATTCTCCTATTATTGATACTATTACACTCCAATATTTTATCAATTTGGCAGTACATGAAAAGATAGATATGCGCCTATTAGATGTTATCACTGCTTACTTGTATGAAAATTTAGAAAATGATGTTTACATGAAAATCCCTGAAGGATTTCGCATGCCCAAAGCATATAAACATTATCCTCGTGAAAATTACTCTATCAAGTTGCAGAAATTATTATATGGCCTGAAGCAATCTGGACGCATGTGATTCAATCATCTTAGTGAATATTTATTGAAAGCGAGATTTAAAAATGACCAGGTATGTCCATGTGTTTTTATTAAGAAATTTGGTTTTAAATTTGTTGATGATATTAATCTTATTGGAACTCTTAAAGTGCTCCAAAAAATAATTGATTATTTAAAAAGAGAATTTGAAATCAAGGATTTTGATAAAATCAAATTTTGCCTTGGTTTACAAATTGAACATATAGAAAGTGGAACATTTATTCATCAATCAACATATACAGTAAAAGTTCTAAAAAGATTTTATATGGATAAAGCACATCTATTGAGTATTCCAATGATAGTCCGGTCACTAGATGTGAATAAAGATCCTTTTCGACCTCAAGAAGATGATGAAGAACTCCTTGGTCCTGAAGTACCATTTCTCAGTGCAATTTGTGCATTGATGTATCTTGCTAATAATACACGACCTGATATTGCTTTTGCTGTCAATTTATTAGCAAGATTTAGTTCTTCACCAATACGACGACATTAGAATGGAATTAAACAAGTTCTTTGATATCTCCAAGGTACAATTGATTTCGGATTATTTTATTCAAATAAAACTAGCCCAATATTGATAGGTTATGCAGATGCTGATTATTTATCTGATCCACACAAAGTACGTTTTCAAATGGGCTATTTATTTACATGTGAATATACTGTTATATCATAGTGTTTTATAAAACAATCTATAGCAGCTACTTCTTCAAATCATACTAAAATTATAGCCATTCATAAAGTAAGTCGAGAATGTGTATGGTTAAGATCAATGATTCATTATATCCGAGAAAGTTGTGAATTATCATCTATCAGAGATATTCCAACTCCTCTTTATGAAAATAATGTAGTTTGCATAGGTCAATTATGAGGAGGATATATTAAAGGAGATCGGACAAAACATATTTTACCAAAATTCTTCTTTACTTATGAACTCTAGAAGAAAGGTGAAATTGATGTGCTACAAATTCGGTCATGTGACAACCTCGCAAATATTTTCACAAAGATTTTACCGACTACAACATTTGAGAAGTTGAGATATAAAATTGGTATGCGTGATTCAAAGATTTAAAGGAATCATCTCATCAGGGGAAATAATAAACAGACATATCGAATAGTGTACTCTTTTTCCTTCACTAGATTTTTTTTTCCACTGAATTTTTATCTAATAAGGTTTTAACAAGGCATATTCTTTATGTAATGGATGGATATCCAAATGGGAGTGTTGTGAATATATTGTGAATTATTAAAGAATTAGTAGAAGCTCCACTAATTATGGATTTTTATGGATATCCATCATTTAGTGGAGACACTACTAATTCATATTAGTGAAAAATTATGTATTCCACTAATTAAGAACTCTATAAATAGAACTATTCTCTAAGCTTGAAAGATATCATAATTTTATGAAAAAATTGTAATTGTGAGAGAAAAGAAAGAGAGAAATTTAAAGAATTTTTTATGTAAATAATAGTTATAAATTTTTTATTGTATAAATTTTATTCTACCATTACTAAAATTTCATAACAATTAAGTATTAAACATAACTCATTTTTAATAAATTCATACCATCTTGATTTTTTTTTTTTTTTAATACCAAAAATCAAACCCGGAGTAAAAACTCTTCTGTTTCCTCCGGCCGGCACCACTCACTCTCCTCTTCATTCTTCTGCCTCTCAGACCTTACTGCCGCCCCCACCTACCGGCCACTTCCTCCTCTCACGCCTCGGCACCTTGGCATGCCATCTGTTTACTATTACCCATTTCCAGTCTTCCACTCCGTCGATCAAGGAGCTTCTCGCTATTCTTCACCTACCTTTGCTGCATCTTTCTGCAACTAGAGTTATATCTAGAGCTCAATAGCTCAAACCTTTTCAATTCTTGTATTAAAAGGGGAGATATAGATATAGATAGTGGAAAAACGGCCTGGCCTGTGCGGTTCTACACAAAATTCTGCAGCAGAGATATACTTTTTCCCCTTGAATCCAAAGAGGACTTGCAATTGAACCTTTCGCTTGCTGTTGGAGTGTTGCGGAAAGCTTTTTCTCTTTCTTTAACTCTCTCTGCGCCTTTTCTAGAGGAATAAAATTAAAGGCCTCCAACAATAGCTCAGTCCTCTCCCACTCGCTCCTTCCAAACGGAACTTCTCAATTCCAGTACTTCCCAACCCCCAGAAGTATATGCATCCTTCATCTATTTATTGCTGTATGTTTTGATTTGTCTACAAATGCATTTTATGTGTTGTGGATCGGAGCAGCTGTAATTATGGTTTTAGATTTTTTTTTTCTTTTTTGTTGTTTTATATTTTGTTTTCACTTTATTAGGATTAGAGGCTATCTGATTTGCTTAATTGGATTAGATTGTTTCATAAACTGCATGTTTTCTTGAGTTTGTTCCTTGGAGAATCGTTTGTCTAATTTGAAATTGAACAAGTTGATAAGGGATATTTGAGCTTTCAGGAATATCTCTGAGGTAAGTTAATTCTTCTCTCTTATGGATTATGTGCTTGTTGAGTTGGGCTCTTTTTGTTTAATAATAAAATTGGAATCTTTTTTCTGGTTAACACATTTATTTATCTCGGAACTTTATAGTGATGAAAAACTAAAAACCCTGTCTTTTGAAAAAGGATTTTCTCAAATTTTTTTTCCCCATGGTTATCTGCAGAAAATTGTTTTGAAGATAATGGAAGCGGACAGAACTTTGAGGAATTGATTGATATATGGACAAATATGATGCACATTTCTATATGCAGCAAATCTGTACCAGAAATATGTGAATAATGAATTAAAGATTGTTAGAATTGGCACAAAATCCAGAACTTGCTTTAGAGCACTGAAAGATTTATTCTTGAATTAGTACACAATTTTGGAACTGAAGTGATGATTTTGCATGGCTCTAGGGTTTAGGATGTTATCCGTGGTTATTTTTGCCTGTGTTTTTTTTTCACCCTTGGCATGGGTTTTTCCAAGGTTGATGTTTGTTAATTCTTATTTTCCATTTTCTCTGAGGCTTTAGAAATGAAATTAAGTAGTTAAAAAGAGGATGGAAAAAAAACATGTTCATGGCAATTGTTTGTAAATTTTGTTTCCCAATGGGATTCTGTGCAAAAACTCGTGCTATGATTTTGGTTTTCAAAGGTTGTACTGCACTTCCATTGGTCATCTTTCTATATTTGTTGCTTTAACTAATTGTAGATTTCTTTTTCTCCATTCTCACAGAAAAGCCGTTCAGCTTCCATAGTTTGAATATTTGGCTTTTGATGCATCAGGGGACCAAAAATGAATCAAACTCAAAACCTGTCACCTGGTAGCTAGGGGTGATTAACGAACTTATTTTGGTTCATTATAATACCTAAAAGGTCAGGTAAATAGCAGTTAGGCAGAATAATATGTTGGCTGCTAGAACCCTTCCAATCTCTTTCCCTCTCTCAAAGGCTTACAGATTTCCGGATACCAATCTTACATTCACAAACTCTTTCCCTATTAAGAACTTCAACAGTAAAGTGAATGCAAATCCTTTTATCAGTTCATGTCTTAAAACTGCCTCCCAATCATTAATTTCACCAGAAACCCATTCCACCCCTGCACAAGCCAGAGTTAAAATCCTTTCTGAAGCACTGCCGTTCATTCAGAAGTTTCGAGGCAAGACAATTGTAGTTAAATATGGAGGTGCAGCCATGAAATCTGAGAAGCTTCAGGCCTCCGTCATAGCTGATCTGGTTCTTCTCTCCTGTGTTGGTCTCCGCATAGTTTTTGTCCATGGTGGGGGTCCTGAAATCAACCAGTGGCTTGGCCGGTTGGGAATCCAACCCAACTTTCTGGATGGACTACGTGTTACTGATGCCTCAACTATGGAAATTGTCTCGATGGTGTTGGTAGGTAAAGTTAACAAGCATCTTGTTGCTTTAATCAACAAGGCAGGGGCTACTGCAGTTGGGTTATCTGGTATTGATGGCTGCCTTATGACTGCCAGGCCTTCCCCTAATTCTGCTCAGCTTGGCTTTGTTGGAGACATTGCCAGTGTGGATACTGCTATACTCCGACCACTCATTGATAGTGATCACATTCCAGTGATTGCCTCTGTTGCAGCTGACAAGGCGGGTCAGTCATATAATATAAATGCAGACACTGCAGCAGGTGAGCTAGCAGCAGCATTGGGGGCAGAAAAATTGATTTTCTTGACTGATGTGGCTGGGATTCTTGAGGACTGTGATGACCCTGGGAGTTTGGTGAAGGAAATTGATATCAAAGGGGTAAAGAAAATGATGGATGATGGGAAGATTGCTGGTGGGATGATCCCTAAGGTTAATTGCTGTGTAAGGTCACTGGCTCAAGGTGTTCGGACTGCTAGTATAATTGATGGACGGTTGCAGCACTCATTGCTTCTTGAGATTCTTACTGATGAAGGTGCAGGAACAATGATTACTGGGTAAATGAGAGAAAAAACCATCCTTGGTGTATGCTATGACAATGATTACTGGGTAAATGAGAGGAAAAAAACAATGCTTGGGTGTATGCTTGATTGGAGTTGAGAAAAAAACTTTAAAGGCAGTATGCTATGATAGGAGTTTCATATAAGTGAATCTGTAAGCTCAGTTTTTAATTCTTTATTGTGTTCCAAAAAAGTTACCGACTTTGGTTTGATATCATTAAACTTTTGTCACATACTTCTGCAATTTTTATCTTAACTTTTGTTCTGGAATGAAGAGCAATTGATGTTTTATATCACTTCTATGTTATTTGGGCCCTATCTAGTAATTTTATGCCTGAATTTTATGTTACTACAAGAAGTTGCAGATTCAGCCATCTACCCTTCAAGGATTCAGCAGGGATTTTGCTAACTTAGTGTCTGCACGGTTCTTGCAGCCAAAGATGAAATTAGACATCTTTCTGATAGATGTCTTTTTGTTTGTTTGTTTATGTTTATGTTTTTTTTGGCTTCTGGGCATCGTTGGTTGCTTAGATTTGCATATGGAAACCTCTCAGCCTTTTTATCAGAAGCATATGATTTGTCATGCATGTGGAAATATGCTTGCTAGGATGATCTGTACATAATCTTCTTTCGTTACATGGTTATTGCACTTGTTTTACTCATATGAGAAATTTTTTTTTCCAACTCTGTAAAAATTGCAGAAAGAATACAAACCTGAAAGGTGCTGGTTGCAAGTTTACATTGTTAACCAAAAAAAGAACTATATTGGAGGGTATTTCTCTAAAGACATTTTTACTATCAATGCTTCCTTTGCAATGTATTTACTTTGAATTTATGGTCCCTAAGAGTTCTGCTTAAACAGCAAGTGAGAGTAAAATGGAGCACTTTATCCGCCCTCTTTATATAAAGAAAACAAGCGCAGTCAAGGTCAAATAAAATTTTTGGTTTTGAGCACTTTTTAGGTTAATATTGTCCCCAAAAAAAATTAATTGGTTAATATTATACCAGCGAAAATTACCTTCTCCATCAATCATTATCTATAATTTTTTTTCTTTTTTGGAAGAAGTTTTCAAGAGAAGTTGAAATAACAATTCTATTGTTATGAATTATTGGAATTTTTATTAATTAATGGAAGCTCCACTAATTATGAATTTATGTGAATTATTATAAAAGATTTTTATGGATGTCCACAATTTAGTGGAGACACCACTAATTGAGATTAGTGGAAGATGATGTATGCCATGATGTATTCCACTAATTAGAGTTCTATAAATAGAGCTATTTTCTAAGCTTGTAATACACCATTATTTTGTGAAAGAAAGATTAGAGAAAATTGTGAGAGAAGAGAAAAAGAGAAATTCTTGTGCAAAATAGTTAGAGTTTTATTAGTGTGTAGTGTGAAGATTTTATTCTAACACTACCCTAATTTTATAACACGCTATCAGCACGAGTCTCTACCGGTACAAAAGCCAGAAGACTAAGCACGAGTTTCTGCCGTTAACAAAACCAGAAGACAGGTACGCATTTATTGATCTCTATGGCTAATCTCGCTAAACTCGAATTTGTAGCCCTTGATATTTCTGGAAAAAATTATATGTCATGGGTTCTCGATGCATAAATGCATCTAAATGCTGAAGGCCTTAGTGAAACTATTCAAGAAAATAATAATACATCTGCACAACACAAGGCTAAAGTTTTGATTTTTATTTGTCGTCATCTCGATGAAAATTTGAAAATGGAATATCTTACCGAAAAAGATCCATATGTCCTGTGAGTAAATTTAAAAGAAAGATTTGACCACCTGAAGATGGTCGTACTACCCACTGCACGGTATGAATGGTTGCACCTGAGGTTGCAAGATTTTAAAACCGTGAATGAATATAGCTCCGCAATGTATAAAATTACATCTCAATTAAAATTATGCGGAGAAAAAGTGACTGATGAAGATATGTTGGAGAAGACATTCTCCACCTTTCATGCCTCAAATATTGTCCTGCAGCAACAATATCGAGAAAAGGGGTATACAAAATTTACAAATTTAATTACTGCCCTCCTCATTGTAGAGAAGAATAATGAGTTATTATTGAGAAATCATGAAGCCAGACCAACTGGCTCAACAGCACTCCCAGAAGTGAATGTTGTTGGCTCTAGTAGAAGCCATCATTATAGTCGTGGTCGTGGCCGTGGTCGTGGTTATGGTCGTAGACACGCTCGATATTTCCCTTATCACAATCATAATCAAACTGTGAGAAATACTGGCCACCTGAAGTGGAACAGAAAAGATCATAAGGGAAAAGAAAAAGAAATTGAAGAAAATCATGAGGATATATGTTATAGATGTAGCATGAAAGGTCATTGGTCACGAAACTGTCGTACGGCTAAGCATTTAGTTGAATTGTATCAAGCTTTATTGAAAAATAAAAATGTGGAAGCAAATTTTTCTCAACATCCAATAAATAATGCTGAGGATGATGATATTGATCCTGAAGATCTTAATATCAATATTATCCATATGGATGTATCGGATTTTTTTGAACACCCAAACGGTAGGATAGACCATTTAATTAGTGATGGCAGTGTCCAGAAGAATTAAAGCATCACCTTGATATTTTTGTATTTTCATTTTTATTCTATTCTAATAATATTTACGTTTGCATATATATATTTGTGTTCAGATGGCTGTTGTTAATGATGTATACATTATTGATAGTGGAACTACACACACCATACTAAAAAATGAGAAATATTTTTCTGATCTCAAAATGGGATAAATAAATATTTATACGATAAACGGTAGTGCAAATGTAATTGAAGGCTCCGGAAGAGCTAGTATATTATTGCCTAAAGGAACAACAATTATTATTGATAAGACACTATTTTCCTCAAAATCCAGAAGAAATTTATTGAGTTTTAAAGATATCCGCAGAAATGAGTATCATGTTGAAACAAATGAGGAAAATGGGATTGAGTATCTTTTTATTACTCAAATGCATTTGGGTAAGAAATCTGTATTAGAAAAACTGCCGTCTTTTTCTACTGGCCTATATTTTGTAAAAATACGTACAATTGAAATTCATCATCTAGTAAACCAGAAATTTACTGATCCTATTACTTTTAGCATTTGGCATGACCGGTTGGGTCATCCGGGATCTACCATGATGAGAAAAATCATTGAGAATACATATGGTCATCCTTTAAAAAATAAAAGGATATTAACATCAGAAAAATTCGCATGTACTACATGTTCCCTAGGAAATTTAATTTTTAAACCATCACCAGTAAAAGTAAGAGCTGAAAGTCCTATATTTCTCGAACGGATTCACGGAGATATTTGTGGACCTATTGATCCACCATGTGGACCGTTCAAATATTTTATAGTTTTAATTGATGCATCATCCCGATGGTCACATGTATATTTATTATCTTCTCGCAACCTGGCGTTTGCGAGATTACTTGCTCAAATAATTAAATTACGAGCACAATTTCCTGACCATCACATTAAAAATATCCGTTTGGATAATGCTGGTGAATTTTCATCACATGCTTTTGATGCATATTGCATGTCAATTGGGATTAATGTTAAACATCCTGTAGCTCATGTTCACACACAAAATGGTCTTACTGAATCTTTGATTAAACGATTACAATTAATTGCTAGACCATTATTAATGAAAACAAATCTCCCAACATCTGCCTGGGGACATACTATTCTACATGCTGCAACACTTGTACGTATAAGACCAGCTAATTATCATAAATTCTCTCATTTGCAATTGACTTTTGGGTCAGAACCAAATATTGCTCATTTAAGAATTTTTGGGTGTGCTGTATATATTCCAATTGCACCAAACCAACGTACAAAGATGGGTCCTCAAAGAAGAAATGGGATATACGTTGGATATGATTCTCCCTCTATTATCAGGTATGTTGAACCCCTGACAGGAGATGTATTCACAGCAAGATTTGCTGATTGTCATTTTGATGAATCATTATTCCCTAAATTAGGGGAAGAACCAAAACAGTATAAAAAGGATCTTGCTTGGACAACATCATTAAATTATCTTGATCCGCACACAAGCGCATGTGAACTTGAAGTTCAAAAGATAATTCATTTGCAAAGCATTGCAAATCAAGTGCCAGACGCTTTTGTTGACTCCAGAAGAGTTACAAAATCGCATATTCCAGCTATAAATGCTCCTATTCGAATTGAAGTTCCAGCAGAACAAAATATTATACCTATAGCTCGTTGAGTCAAAAACACGCCGTAAGCGTGGCCGACCTCTTGGTTCTAAAGATAAAAATCCTCGAAAGAAAAGAGGATTAAATGATCCGGAAGATCATATTGAAGAAAAGAATGATAAAGACCAAGAGAGAATCGATGACAAAGAACCGTAAGTTGATGAAAGTAACACTGAAATTTCTATCAATTATACCACTTCCGGTAGAAGTTGGAATCGGATAGAAACTGTTATTGATAATATATTTGCACACAATATATCTCTTGATGTTACACAGGATAATGATGATCCCGAACCAATATCGATTGATGAATGTCGGCATAGAAAAGATTGGCTGCAATGGAAAGATGCGATTCAATCGGAGTTAAATGCACCGACAAAACTTGAAGTCTTCGGACCTGCAGTCCGAACACCGTAAGGTGTAAAACCTGTTGGCTACAAATGGATATTTGTGCGAAAGCGCAATGAAAAGAGTGAAATCGTTCGATATAAAGCGCGATTAGTAGCCCAAGGTTTTTCACAAAGACCAGGTATTGATTATGATGAAACTTATTCTCCTGTTGTTGATGCTATTACATTCCGATATCTTATCAGTTTGGCAGTACATGAAAAGATAGATATGCGCCTATTAGATGTTGTCACTGCTTACTTGTAAGGAAATTTAGAAAATGATGTTTACATGAAAATCCCCGAAGGATTTCATATGCCTGAAGCATATAAACATTATCCTCGTAAAAATTACTCCATCAAGTTGCAGAAATCATTATATGGCCTGAAGCAATTTGGGCGCATGTGGTTCACACGACTTAGTGAATATTTATTGAAAGCGGGATTTAAAAATGACCACGTATGTCCATGTGTTTTTATTAAGAAATCTGGTTCTAAATTTGTGATATTAGCTATATATGTTGATGATATTAATCTTATTGGAACTCTTGAAGAGCTCCAAGAAACAATTGATTATTTAAAAAGAGAATTCGAAATTAAGGATTTTGGTAAAACCAAATTTTGCCTTGGTTTACAAATTGAACATCTGAAGAGTGGAACATTTATTCATCAATCAACATATACAGCAAAAGTGCTAAAAAGATTTTACATGGACAAAACACATCCATTGAGTATTCCAATGATCGTCCGATCATTAAATGTGGATAAAGATCCTTTCCGACCTCAAGAAAATGATGAAGAACTCATTGGTCCTGAAGTACCATATCTCAGTGCAATTGGTGCATTGATGTATCTTGCTAATAATACACGACCTGATATTGTTTTTGCTGTCAATTTATTAGCAAGATTTAGTTCTTCACCAACACGACGACATTGGAATGGAATTAAACAAGTCTTTCGATATCTCCAAGGTACAATTGATCTCGGATTATTTTATTCAAATAAAAACAGTCCAACATTGATAGGTTATGCAGATGTTGGTTATTTATCTAATCCACATAAAGCACGTTCTCAAACGGACTATCTATTTACATGTGGAAATATTGCTATATCATGGCGTTCTACGAAACAATCTATAGCAGCTACTTCTTCAAATCATGCTGAAATTATAGCCATTCATGAAGCAAGTCGATAATGTGTATGGCTAAGATCCATGATTCATTATATCCGAGAAAGTTGTGGATTATCATCAATCAAAGATATTCCAACTCCTCTTTATAAAGACAATGCAGCTTGCATATCTCAATTACGAGGAAGATATATTAAAGGAGATCGGACAAAACATATTTCACCAAAATTCTTCTTTACTCATGAACTCCAGAAGAAATGTGAAATTAATGTGCTACAAATTCGGTCATGTGATAACCTCGCAGATATTTTCACGAAGACTTTACCGACTGCAACATTTGAGAAGTTGAGATATAAAATCGGTATGCGTCGGTTTAAAGATTTAAAGGAATCATCTCATCAGGGGGAGTAATAAACAGACATATAGAATAGTGTACTCTTTTTCCTTCACTATATTTTTTTTCCCACTGGGTTTTTATCTAGTAAGGTTTTAACGAGGCATATTCTTTATGTAATAGATGGACATCCAAGGGGGAGTGTTATGAATTATTGGAATCTTTATTAATTAGTGGAGGCTCCACTAATTATGGATTTATGTGAATTATTATAGAAGATTTTTATGGATGTCCACCATTTAGTGGAGACACCATTAATTGAGATTAGTGGAAGATGATGTATGCCATGATGTATTCCACTAATTAGAGTTCCATAAATAGAGCCATTCTCTAAGCTTGTAATACACCATTATTTTGTGAAAGAAAGATTAGTGAAAGAAAGATTAGAGAAAATTGTGAGAGAAGAGAAAGAGAGAAATTCTTATGCAAAATAGTTAGAGTTTTATTAGTGTGTAGTGTGAATATTTTATTCTAACACTACCCTAATTTTATAACATCTATAAAGTTTTGGATAGAGTAGTACTTGTGATCAAGCTATATATTTGTTAATCACCAATTTGTATCATGAATTGAGAAAAATTATTAACAAAATAAAAATAAAAGTTAAATCCGATTACTTTCTCTCCCTATCCTTTTTAAATTTAAATTTAAATTTGATTTTAAGTCAGATTTAAAATTAATTATATAATTCAGATTTAAATTTAATTTTGATTAAATATTGTAAATTATTATTTGAGTCTTTTATTTAATTTTGCTCCACTTCTTATCTGAATTCAATTAAAATATAAATAAGTGAATTAAAATATAAAGGGTTTATATAATTAGATACATATTCTTTTATTAAGTTCAATTTTAAATTAATAATTAATAACTATTTATATAATTAAAGTCGAATAAATGTATTATGTGTTATAAAATTATTATTCTTTTAAAATAAAAATTTACAAATTTAAAAGATAAGATATGTATTTTTAAATATTTTAAAATATATATTAAAATTAAAAAAAATAAGTACGTTGCATATAACAAACACGGGTCAGTGGAGCTCACATCTGTCATACCCGAGGTCTTTTTCATGCTCAAAATTGGGGTTGAGGAGAGACATGACACCTCGTGTTTGACAGACACAAAAAACTAGGAATACCTTCAAATCCGAATCCAGTTGTGGGATGGTTTCAAAACAGGCCATTTTGATCAAAACTCTTTATTTTCTTCGCTTGTTACATATAGATTATGCTTTTTCACTCCATTTTTTACATAAATTATGATTTTTTTTTTGCATTTTCTAATTAAATTTATAAGTTATTTACAAGTTTTCTTATCAACTTCTGATCTCCCTTCCCCACATTGACAGAACCAAGGGAAGATAGGGATGGCGTCTGTCCTCCCAACATTTTTTAAAATTATAAATTTTCTTTAAAATTTAAAATTTTTAGTATAATATTTTTTATAAAAATTTAAATTTTTTAAAAATAACCTTTTTAAATTTTACCTTTCTCTCATTCAATTTTTTTAATTAAAAAATTATATCATTATTCTCTATAATATATTTTTATATAATTTGTCCTTTCAATTCTTAACTTATGATTCCATCTTTACTCTTCTATGAAGAATATACTTTGTCTATATCTAATTTGGGTCTTTCTTCAATATTTCATGTTTTTTTCTAAACAATACTTAAAATGATTGATACATCTATGGTATTTTACATCGGGTTCTATAGGTAGCAATGGATAACAAGTCAATCTTTCCGTTTGCATTCCAAGGATGGTATTGGACATGATATATAAAAAATTATTGTGTGTTTATTATTCAATAAGATTGGAGGTGGTATATCTTGATTGTGGAAACAAATGCAGAAGACCTTTTTTTTTTTTTTAGTTTTTTTTTTTTAAATATCATGAATGAAGTAACATTATTGACAGTGATAGAATAGAGAAAATTATGTAAGAGTTAAATAAATAGGCAAATATCACTTTATTAATGGTGTATCATGAAGTGTACTAGAGGATGTACATAAAAATTTTGAAATCGAAAGAAAAAGAAATTCAAAAAACTTGATAAATAAAGAATAGAAATGAAGAAGAAACTTATTTTCTATTTATTCTCCATTTTCTTACATTTTCTTTTTTCATTAATATAAAATCTTTAAGATAATATTCATTATAAATAAATTATTGTATTACTTTACTAATTAAAGTTTTAATCTTTACAAAAGTTCTTAGTCTTAAAAAAAAATAACTAAGCAAAAATTAAAGAACAAAAGCCAGGAATGCTTCAATGGGCTGCTTTAAACCAAAAAAAATAAAATAAAATAAATTAGAAGATACAGATCATCTATTGGGGGAAAATTAGCTTTCAAACCAATAGAGATATCTATAGAATACAAATAACTTATCTAGCACGGATTATTGGAAGTATTAGAACTTTTATTTATCATTTCTTGTGAGCCCACGACCTTTGTTCCTCGGACTTTTCCTATTATAGATTTTAGGACAAAATATGTCAGCTACTCTTAAATTTTTATAAATTTTAATTTTAATTTTCAAATTTTAAAATATATGATTTTAACCTTCGAACTTTTAAAATATCTAAATAATAATTCTTTCATCAATTAAAACTATTAAGTGGCTCACGGAAGTTTATCACATGACTTTCACATGACATATTTTTTAGGTATTTTCATTCACTCAACTCTCACAATGTAGTGTCATTCTTCTAATTCTTACAAAGTAATTTCTATATATAACAGGAAAATACTACTGCGACTTACGCGTCTCTCGCTTTTCTTTTTAGATTTTTTTTTATATAATTCACTTTTACTTTCAAATTTATTTTTTCTTTCTGTAGAGATGCCAAAAAAATTACTATTCACCAAGAATTGAATCGATTTTTTTTCTTCTTTATCTTTATGTCTTAGTTTTGTTTATTAAAGGGTAAAATATGTTATTTTTATTGTATGGTTAGATTCGAAAAAGTGCAAAAGAGTAATCTCAAGATTATTGAGTCGCATAAAATGTTTGAAGTTAGATCTTAAAATTATTATTGATAAATGAATAAATTCGAAGAGAAGAGAGCGAGATTAAAGTTGAAGAATAATATTTTAGAAATAAAAAACGAGAGAATGAGAGCTAAAATCTAGTAATTTTGTTTTATACTTGAGTTTTTATTGATGAGATGGTTATTTTTTAGGGGTTTCAACAGTTTGAGAGCTAAAATCACATATTTTAAAATTCGAGAGTAAATATAAAAATTTATGAAAATTTAATGGTGGTTAGAATATTTTACCCTAGATTTTATTTATTTTGGGTGCTTGTGTTGTGGCCACGAGCTTTGGCCACCAATTGTACATTATATAAGTGCAGGGGCTTATTAGCAAATGTTTTATCCATTAAGGGTTTCTTTCAATTCCAATAAATCAACGTTTGTATTTACACGTCATTGCGCATTGTTTTCAACACCTACATTGTTAGAAGAAAAGAATAACGAGAAAGATGAGACTCAAAAAAATTAGAATTATAAGCTCCAAATAAAGTGAATTCACAATATAATTGTCTTTTAGGGGGATTTTCCTTATTGTTCTTGTGATTTTAGTTTCTGATGTGGAAAGGTGTCTGTGTAGGGTTTGCTTTGGAGGGAAATTAGTTATGTTTGAATTTTAATTTTGGACCATAAATTTAAGATTTGTAGGTGATTAGAGATCCTTAGGCGTGATAGGAAAATTGTTTTAACTTTGTGATACTCCAGAAAAGGATATTTGGCTTCCAATAATTTTGATTATTTCCTTTTAGAAGTTTAACAGGTTTAAAATTCATGAAAATCTTATGTTATGAATATAAATTTGGATTGAATATTATTTATTTTGATTTCTTTAATGATAAGGTTGTGTTGGAATTCTGAGTTTGATACTTTGCTCTTTATGTATATGAATTGTGAAAGTTTAAAGCTTCTGTCAAGTTTTGAAGTTGATTTTCAGAGTTTTTTTTATACTTATGGGTAGTTATGGTGGGAATTCCCCAAATTTATATCAATTCTGACGTTTGGCTAGAGGGGTACAATACTTAGTCACCTATTTTGGCCATTGGTTAGGGAAATACAATACCTAATAACCTATTCTAGCCCTTATCTAAGAGAATACAATACCTAATCTCTATTCTGAACATTCTCATAATGGTATACAATTGTTAAGAGACTAATATCAATTAGCCACAACCTTACTCCAAGTATGACTCAGTTTATCTGTAATGTTTTTTGAAGAATTTAAAGTTTAGCAAATTTTTTGTGTTTTATGAAAAACAATTGGTTGTTGAAAAAATATATTGGTTTAAAGTATGTTAAAGTATATATAGGTAATGAAAGTTTTGCAAAAAACTTCCTTTATTCCTAATGACCTTGATAAAGATCTTGTTATATTCAAATTGATAGTTTCTTGATGAAGTTTATTGTTGTTTGATGCTTTGATCTTGAATTCTCTTGTTGGAATTATGTTTTAGAGATCCAAGTATGTTTCTTTTGCTTGACTATGTAATTTGGACATTGGAAAACACTATAACCTCATTGAGATTTGTGTATGGTCTACGCTATATCAAAAAGCAAGCAGCAGTGCCTCTTTCAACTTAAGCAGTGGCACTTCCTATCAAAATGTCTTGTCACTGAGTTTTCCTCGACTAGGCTAGTGATGCCGCTTGCTCATCCCTTGCGGCACCGTTTCCTCGTTGAACTTTTTGTTGCTAGTTTCCCTACGACTAGACATCGCCATTTGGTGTTGACCTGAGTGGTGCCACTTCTCTTTGGAGGTAGGTCCAAGCAATTTGATTTGATCACTTCAAGTAGCATCGTTTCCATTAAAACATGTAGCGCCTCTCCCTTCTTGTTGAGGAATTTTCTTTGCTTGGCCATGTCTTTATACCTTTGTTTCCCATTATACTTTCATTTTTGCCAATCATTAAAGAAGTTCTGTACCTAGAGTCACTTGTTTTTTAAACGTACACTATTTTTCATAAAAGTTTCTTAAAAGTAAAATTCTTGTGGAATAAATCTTTGGAAAATTAATACTTATGTAACATGCTCAATCTCAGGTAACATTTTATAGGCTCTCAGTTAGAAGGTGATGACCTTGAAGAATGATTTGATAAAGACCTTGAGTGATTATAATTTCTGAGGTTTTAGCTTGTGGACTTGGGACTATTAGATTTTTATTTGAGAACCAGGTCTTGAACGTATCAGTGAATATGGTTTAGTATTTTATGTTCTAAACTTTACTTTGTATTTGGAGACTTTGTATCTAAGTTCTCATTATTGTAAGTTTCAATGGCATTGATTATGTGGTAATAATTTTGTATGTTCAAGGTTTGATATTTCATTTTTGAGTGTTGCTATGTCATCCTTGAATGTGGAGCATGATATTTAGTAGTATCAGAGCGAGTTATCCCACACAGTCTAGTTGGTATTGAGTTTGACTTCAAGTGTGGGCTAAACAAGAACGCTTTGACCTATTGGGCCTAATGAAAACGCTTAATATGAGTGGAAGGAAAGTAAATAATAATACTTACTCTTGTGTAGTTCTATTGAAAAGTGAAGGTGAAAGGGAAGATATTTTGTCAAATTTATTATTATATCCATACTACTAGAGAAGTAAATTAATTTATTTTTATTTGTTTGGTATGATTGGAAGTGAAATAAATAATTATATTATAAGATTGAGATAACATATTATTTATTAGATAAATTATTAATAATTTATTAGACAAAATATTAATATTTTTTTAAAAAAATAATATTAGATAAATAAAAAATATTTGCTTTATGGCTAGAAAGGGTGGTGCAAAAGGATAGGGAGTATAACAATGGTGGGAGAAATTTAAAAAATATATATATAGAAGTTAACAAGTTAATAAAAAATAAAAGGAAGAGATAAAAAATTTAATAAGAAAAAGTATAAAAGTTAAAAAATTTTGAGGTCATTTTGGCCTTTATAATCCAATCCTTCCAAAATGGGAGGGGCAAAAAATCTAATGTAGAGGAGAAGAGGAATACCTCCATATTTACTTTTTCTCCACATTTATACCCTACCAAATGAAGTAAATATTTATTTCTCTTCTAAATTTATTTCCTTTCCTTTTTTCCTTCCACTTACCACTCCAACCAAACAAGGGTTAAGTTTGAATGGGATATAATGATGGGTTTAAATACTAATTATCAAATTGGGATATTCAATTTAGTCTCAATAAGTACAGTGACCAAGTAATTGACTATTGGTGTTGTCAGACCTATTGTTGCACTTCCGGATTTGCGGGCATAGGACATGACATTTCTAATATTTATTTAAACTATTTGGATAAGGATTTCACTAAATTAAATATTTGCATTAACTTGATACATTTTATTTTGTCACTTTTTCTTAATAAATAATGAAAAGGGAAACGTGAGTTAATATATGTTCTAAAGTTAAAAATGTTATAAAAAAGAAGAGTTTTTAAATGGAAAATTGGAAGTTAAATTCATTGTAAGATCTATTTATTTTTATAATAGATGACATACTATCACTTGAAATAAAAATAAGTTTTTACTTAAAATTTTTTATTAAAATTTATTACGGATACAAATGGAAGATACTCTAGCACTGAATGTTGATTTTAAGAATGTGTGCTTACCTTCTTTAATCCTTACTACCCAACCTAAGATCAAAATGAAAATGCATTCCACTTATTGAAAAGAATTCCATAGTCAGGTTGGTGACTACGGGATGCCAAAGGCATTCTTGGAGTCATCTCATTGCTCCTAGGAGTGAAGCTTTCATCTCACACGGCTTTTAAGTGACAAATAATTGAATAATTTATCTTCATTCTTTTTTCTTAAAATTATTTTCCTTATATATGTAATAAATCGAATCCAACTGATTTTCTTTGCTTAGCCATGTCTTTATACCTTTGTTTCCCATTATACTTTCATTTTGCCAATCATTAAAGAAGTAATGTATCTAGAGTCACTTGTTTTTTAAATGTACTGTATTTTCATAAAAGTTTCTTGAAAGTGAAATTCTTGTGGAATAGATCTTTGAAAAATTAATACTTAAGTAACATGCTCAATCTCAGGTGAGCTACTTTTCGTTACTGAGCGTGTAAGCTCATTCCATTATTAACATTTTACAGGCTCTCAATTAGAAGGTGATAAGCTTGAAGAATGGTTTGATGAAGATCTTGAGTGATTATAATTTCTGAGGTTTTAACTTGTGGACTTGGGACTATTAGATTTTTATTTGAGAACCAGGTATTGAACGTATGTTCCTTAAGCAGTGAATATGGTTTAGTATTTTATGTTCTAAACTTTACTTTGTATCTAGGTTCTTATTATTGTAAGTTTCAATGGCATTGATTATGTGGTAATAATTTTGTACGTTCAAGGTTTAATATTTCATTTTTGAGTATTTCTATGTCATCCTTGAATGTGGAGCATGATATTTAGTAGTATCAGAGCGAGTTATCCCACACAGTCTAGTTGGTATTGAGTTTGACTTCTAAGTGTGGGCCTAACAAGAACACTTAAACCTAAGGCTTGAATTGGTTGAACTATTTTATATAAGTAAATGAGGAAGGAAAGTAAATTGAAAGTACATTTACCTCGTTTGGTTGGATGTAAATGTGGAGGGGAAATAAATTAAGAGAGGGTACCACTCCCCTTCCATATCAGCATTTCCTCCCCTCCCAATTTCGAGGGATTGGGAGAGGGAAAATAAAATGAGAGTAATAATAACAACATTGATCACATTTTTAACATTAAAAATTTTAATAAAATAGATAATGAGGAATAAAATAGTAAATTAAATTAATTATTCTCTCTCTTCTTCCGTCTTCTTGCCTTCATATTTTCACTTCAACCAAATAGGATAAGAGTAAATATATTAACTTCCCCTAGTAGAAGTAAAATGTGCTACTCCTCTTCTTCTTTCCTTTCCCCCACCCCTTCACGAACCAAAACAAGCCTAAAGGAGAGTGAATGTGATATTTCAATTTCACATGAAATTGGATAGTAAGGCTTTGTTTGGTTTGTTGAGGGGGAGTGGAAGAGGTACATTTACTTCCCTTAGTGGAAGTAATCATATTTACTTTTGTTTTGTTTAGATTAAGTTTGGTTCGAGCGAAAGTGGGAAGGAAAAGGGGAGGGGAAGTAAAATAGGAGGTAAATGCGCGATTTACCTCGTTTGGTTGGAGTGTTTAGAGGGTGAGAAGTATTTATGGAAGGGAATTGGATCCCTTCCACGTTATCTTTTTCTTTCCTTCCGATTCGGACGGATTGAGATGTAAATTAGAGTTTAAAGACCTTCTTGTCCTAGAAATTTTCTATTATCACAATTCTATCCTCAAATAATATATGAGAATTAGCCTATTGCCGCTTCAAACTTCACCATTGTTGGAGGTGGTCAATAGAGAAGATCGAAGCCACTTCACCTTTGCTTCACCGCACGTCACCTTCGCTTCATTGCCGCTTTAAACCTGATTTGTAAATCACATTCTTCTTTTCTTTTTTCATTTTTTCTTTCTCTTCTTAGTCTTTTGATTTGAATGTTGGTATTTCTTTATTTTCTAGTATTTCCTCAACTTCTTCTACCCATCGTTTTTGAAAGTGCCAAGTTCAGTGTCACTCCTTGCAACCCGAATACTGAAAAGTGTGATAGCCAGATTTTGCTCTTGGATTATATGTTTGCCATGTTCGATTTTTATCTTCCCAGGGCTATATTTTGCATTGGACCTAATCACAATTGAAATTGAAGAAACCATGGAACTACATGTAGTTGATCCATTTTCATCATGTGGATGTGCAAATTTTGTACTCTAGGTTTCTTTGTTGCAATTGAACCTTATTGTGTTCCATTCCCTTGAGATTTTAGAAGCTGAAGTTTCCATTAGGTGCTTTGTGAAAGTTAGTGCTAGCTAACTGTTAGGATCAATTTTGTTAAATAGTTGTGAACCCAGTCTATTTACAGTCGTAATAACTAGAGTTTTTTCTCCATCTATACTCTAAATAACAAAAAGATGAGGGAACTTCAGTTATATAATCCCACTACACATAAATTTGAACAAAGAAGACGAGTCACAGAAATTGTATCCTTGTATAATTTTATAAACAGAACAACATAAAGTGCGGTATATCTGCTTTATTGTCTTTTTCCTACTTGCATCTTATATCCATACACTGAAAAGGAACTGATGCTTGGTTTTATGATATAACCTTTTGTGGTTCTCGGTACTAACTATACCTGTCGGTGGAAATATGATGTTCTCTCCTGCAGATTTTGTTTGTGGCTTTAAGTCCTATATTCCTTCCTATCTCAGCAGCAACTGTTAACTCTCTGCTTCTTTATTCGTTGTTGTTGTTCTTAATTACTAGAATCAGCTCTTCCCAAGGATATGAAACTAAAAAATTTATATTTTTATTATGTATTTAACAGTTAGAAGAATCTAAGTAGTAGATTTTCTTGAGTTGTTAATGCAAATACTTCAAAATATTTCTTGTAACCTGAACACTGAAAATGGGAGATCAATCATCCAGTCTTTACTATGCTATAGATTTCCTCTTTCTGCATACTTGTGAGTTTGACAAAAGTTATTGTATGCTAAAGTTAACTAGAAGTTGCAAAAGTAGAAGACGAGTTTGTAGATATGGCAGGGTAACACTGGGAGAGATAAGGCATGATTCAAAAACCTTTTCCTTTAAGAGATGATATTCACATTTGTCTTCTTCTAGTATATTATTACCTTGCGCATGGCACAGTAAATTGCTACCTCATGTTCTTGCTTTCCTTTGACTTCATCCATGAGGAGTAACCACGAGAGTTTAATTTTAACCTTCAAGAAAGAATGGCTTATCAATCCCATACATCTTGGATGCAATATCCTCAACATAAGATGTGTTAAATTTCTTCCTCTATCTATAGTTTTCCTTTTCTGATGTCTTCCTCTAAAACAATTGAAGTTTGTGAAAATGAACAATTGAAGTTTGTAAAACAAATGCGTACTTGTGAGTTTGACAAAAGTTTTGTAGCTTCTGGTTAACTTTCTATATCATCACTTATTGTCTTTACTATGCTATAGTGTCCATTTTGTTTTGGTTTTCTAGGATCAACATAAGTATTCTTATCTTCCTGAGCTTCATCAACTAGAAATGGGACATGTTTTTTTTTTTGTTTTTTATGTGGAAGCTTTCTTTGAATGCTTATATGTATGCTATCCATGTATATTATTTATTTTATATCTTTTATATTGACTTTTTTTTCCCCTACTGGTGGAATTTCATTATTTATGGATTAAATGGATATGCCAAATAATGAGACCAAATTTGATACTTCAATAGAGGATTATGATTGGAAAGATGATCAAGATAATAATAGTTTAAACATTTTGAGTGATTGGGAACAAAGACGTCGAGTAGCTGTGGTTTAAGTTCTATACTTTGCTGTCCAAGCTATTCATTTGTTAGGAATGACAATTGAATTAATGTCTATAGAGCAAGGTCCCAATCTAGAATCACAATAAGCGAGTAAAAAAAGAGTAAGGATTTTCAATGAATTGATATATGATCTCAGCACTAGTAGCTATGCAAAGGATATAATTAAAATGAGGCCTCATCATTTTCTAATATTATGTGAGATATTTCGAGATACTGGACGACTACATGATAACAAGAATTCAATTGTGGAAGAACAAGTAGCTAAATTCTTGTGGATGCTGAGCTATGCTACTAAGTAGAAAAATATCCGATTTTTCTTTCGTCGATCTACTGAGACTGTTAGTCGTCATTTTCATGCTATCTTAAGAGCAATTGTTGCACTTGAAGATAATTTTTTTAAACAACCCACAAGGAGAGATGTGGCATTTCATATTCAAAATAGTGGCAGATTTTATTCATTTTTTTAGGTATAGAGAAAATTATACTTATTAATCTATTGAAATTTTCATATATAGTGTATAAAAATAGTATAAGAGTTCAATAATTCCTTTGAAATGTTGTTTAACTTGCAGAATTGCATAGGTGCAATTGATGGGACTCATATTCATGTAAAATTGTCTAAGTAGGAATGGCCAACTACTAATGTTTTGACAGCTTGTGACTTTAATATGAATTTTACTTATGTTTTGCCTGGGTGGAAAGAGACTGCATCCGATTTAAGGATTTTCAAGCATATTTTAAATAGAGAAGATAGTCTTAAAATACCCCGAGGTAAATTCATATGAATCTTTAGCAGTTTATTATTAACAAAATAATTAGATGAGAACCTTATTAGGTGGTCTAACTTTTCTATAAACTAATATCGTAGGTAAATTTTACTTAGTCGATGCTGGATTTATGTTAAGGAGTGGACTTTTTACACCATGCAGAGCAGTTCAATATCACTTGAAAGAATATTCTGCACATCCCCCAGAAAATGCAGAAGAGTTGTTTAACCTTCACCGTGTTTCACTTCGCAATGTTATTGATAGAGCATTTGGAATTCTTAAAAACATTTTCCAATCATTGGTGGTGGCCAAACTACTACTTATCGTGTGGACATACTCACAAATATCATATTGGCATGTGCTATATTACATACTTTTTATTAGGAATTGATTCTGATCCACAAATTTTGGAAGAAGTGGATCATGAATTAATGGAGCAAGAAATTGATATGGAGTATAATATTAAGGCTACTCGGGATGCTGACTATGACCAAGGTGCAAAGTTAATGGATGAAATTAAAAATTAGATGTGGGTAGATTATTTGGAGAATTGTTAATGCATTTTTTATATTCATTTCCAATTTTTTATTGTATTTCTAATTTATTGGACCTTTCCTATTTGCTGCTGTGACATTTTTATATTCTAAGTATATTTTTCACTTTTCTTATTTATTCATTTCCATTTCTTTGTTGTATAATTGATGTTTCTCAAATACACCATATTGAATTGTTGACTAGATTATATGTCTGAATGGGGAAGCAAAAAAAAAAAAAATGTTGAAGGAGAATGTTCTAAAGGTACAAAATTGACTTGGAAGGATGAGATAGATTCCATTCTTCTTGATACATTTATAGAGAAGCAAGAGAAAGGAAATAGGGTTGATGGAACATGGACCACACATGCTTATGGTAACATAGTGAAGACTTGTAGCGAAGAATTTGGGTTTTCTATTGAAAAGGAGCATGTTAAGAATCGTTTAAGGACCTTGAAATCCAATTTTGGAATTGTCATGATCTTTTTCATGGGAGTAGTGGATTTGGTTGGAATCTTGAAACCAGATTATTTGAAGACGATGCACAAGTGTGGAAAGATAGAATTGAAGTAATTTTCTTATCTATTAATATTCGATTCAATTATTTACCAATTCTTTACTATAAATTCTTATCATATTGATATGTACATGTTTAATATGTACAGGCAAACCCAACAATTGGAAAATGGAGGTGTTATCCAATTTCCCATTATGATAAAATGGAGCTGTTTTTCTCCAAGGACCGTGGAACTGGAAAAGGAGTTAGAAGTGCTAAGGAGAGGCTTCGTTAATGGGAAAGAGAAGAAAATGCCACTCAAAATTATGAGTCTATTGGTGGTAGTGATTCTTATCAATCTTTTTTGGATGCTATGAGTCCAAGTGATATTCCTAGCCCACGAGATATATCAAGAGGTACTAAAAAGGAAGGCTGCCATGATGGATTTGCATGAAAAACAACTTAAAGTAATCAATTCAGGAATGAGTGGAGTTGTTGAAGCTTTGAAAGAAGGCAACGCAATTGTAGAAATGTAGGTAATAATTGTTGAAAAATTGCGTCCAAAAGTTCATCCCGAAGAGGAGATATATGAGGAATTAAGTATTATTGACGTCTCACGAGGTTTAATGGTTGATACTCTTTGTTACCTTCTAAGAAATGCCGTTGAGGCAAGAGCATTTTTTTCGGTGCCTAGAGATATGCGTTTGGAATTACTATATAAGATGATGAATGTGTAAGTAGTAAAATGTTAGTGTTTATGTTTTTAGGATTCCAGTTTTTGTAAGCTTACAAGGGTCTTCTCTTATTTTAGACTTATTTTGTATCAACCTAGCATTATGAGTTCGCTCGTGTAAACTTACTGTTTTAGATGCTACTTAACCTTTAATTCTGTTATGACACTGACTCCTAATTACATTTTTATTGAGGATAATATTAGTTTGGTGGGCCTGTTATAATGGTGCAAATTCATATCAATTGGTAGGTTTATTGATGTTTTTTCAATTGACAATGTCACAATTAGCAATATTCATATGAATTGACAGGTTCATTGAAGTTTTTGCAATTGACAATGTCACAATTGGCAATGTTCATATGAATTGGTAGGTTTAATGAAGTTTTTGCAATTGATTATGCCACAATTGGCATTGTTCATATGAATTGATAATACTTTACAAAATGATGAGGCCATTGAATGATGCCATGAACAAAAGAAGTATGACTTGTTAGGGAGTGGAGAAAAAACTCAACTGGAGGAACCTAACATGGTGCCTAAGCAGGACTAGAGGAACAAAGAAAAGAGAAAGAGTCAGTTGCTCGGTAGAGGGGCAAAGGGAAGAAAATTTCATCTGAAGATTTCATGTATACCAAGAAGGGGCATGGGTGGGCCATGTAAAAACGATTTTTTGGTAGAAAAAACTCGAGCAAACGTTAAACAAATAGAAACAACTGATATTCAAGATCTAATGTCAAAAGAAAACCTAGAAGTACCTGGAAACAATTGTGAAATCAGCGAAGAATGTGTTAGGAAATTAAAAGAAAGTATGTTTGGAACTCTGGAATGGAGTCAAGTAGGGGAAATTAAAATGGTGAAGAAAGTTAGAAGGCTGGAACCAATTATATGAACACTAGTTAGCAGTGGTTCTTGAGCAACCCTGGTGCTCAAGAAATGGGTAAATTATCATTTAGAAAAAAAAGAAAAAAGGCCTACTTTGCAAATTTCCTATGAATTGGCCTTATAGGTATAATAGTAATTTGATATTTTTTTCCTCCCTATATACCTTACAACTAAATAATGAGAGGTAAATTATATTTATTTCTCTTATACTCCAACCAAATAGGATAAAAGTAATTACATTTACTTCCTTTGGTGAAAGCAAAATGTGCCACTCCTCCTCCCATTTCCTCTTCTTCTTCCCTTCGTGAGCCAAACTTAGCCTTAGTATGAGTGGAAGGGAAGTAAATGATAATACTTACTCTTGTGTAGTTCTATTGAAAAGTGAAGGTGAAGGGGAATATATTTTTGTCAAATTTATTACTATACCCATCCTACTAGGAAAGTAAATTAATTTATTTTTATTTGTTTGGTATGATTGGAAGTGAAATAAATAGTTGCATTATAAGATTGAGGCAAAATATTATTTATTAGATAAATTATTAACAATTTATTAGACAAAATATTAATATTTTTTAAAAATTTAATATTAGATTTTATGGCTAGAAAGGGTGGTGCAAAAGGATAGAGATTATAACAATAGTGGGAGAAATTTAAAAAAATATATATATATAGAAGTTAACAAGTTAAGAAAAAATAAAAGGAAGAGATAAAAAATTTAATAAGAAAAAATATAAAAGTTAGAAAAATTTGAGGTCATTTTGGCCTTTATAATCCAATCCTTCCAAAATGGGAGGGGCAAAAAATATGATGTAGAGGAGAAGAGGAATACCTCCATATTTACTTCTCCTCCACATTTATACTCTATCAAATGAAGTAAATATTTATTTCCCTTCTAAATTTACTTCCCCTCATTTTTTCCTTCCACTTACCACCCCAACGACACAAGGGTTAAGTTTGAATGGTATATAATGATGGGTTTAAATACTAATTATCAAATTGGAATATTCAATTTAGCTCAATAAGTATAGTGACCAAATAATCACTATTGGTGTTGTCAGGCCTATTGTTGCACTTCTGGATTTGCGGGCATAAGACGTGACATTTCTAATATTTATTTAAACTATTTGATTAAGAATTTCGCTAAATTAAATATTTGCATTAACTTGATACATTTTATTTTGTCACTTTTTCTTAATAAATAATGAAAAGGAAACATGAGTTAATATATGTTCTAAAGTTAAAAATGTTATAAAAAAGAAGAGTTTTTAAATGGAAAATTAGAAGTTAAATTCATTGTAAGATTTATTTATTTTTATAATAAATGACGTACTATCACTAGAAATAAAAAAAAATTACTTAAAAATTATATTAAAATTTATAACTGATACAAATGGGAGATACTCCAACACTAAATGTTAATTTTAAGAATGTATGCTTACCTTCTTTAAATCCTTACTGCCCAATCTAAGATCAAAATGACGTTCCACTTTTTGAAAAGAATTCCATAGTCAGGTTGGTGACCATGGGATGCCAAAGGCATTCTTGGAGTCATCTCATTGCTCCTAGAGTGGAACTTTCATCTCACACGACTCTAAGGGATAAATAATTGAATAACTTATCTTCATTTTTTTTTTATTAAATTTACTTTCCTTATACATGTAAAAAATCAAATCCAATCGATTTCTAAAACAAGTTCTTAATTTTTGAAAAATATTTTATCACTGATTGTGAGTGAAATATCAAATGAAAAAAAATTTCTTAATATATGTGAGGAAAAAAAATGAATGTAATTAGGATTTTTAAATATATTATTAATTAAGCTATTACCTTCCAGAAAAATCTATCCTAGAATTTCAACATGAAAAACAATAAATTGTTATAAAATTAGGGTAGTGTTAGAATAAAATCTTCACACTACACACTAATAAAACTCTAACTATTTTGCACAAGAATTTCTCTCTTTCTTTTCTCTCACAATTTTCTCTAATCTTTCTTTCACTAATCTTTCTTTCACAAAATAATGGTGTATTACAAGTTTAGAGAATAGCTCTATTTATAGAGCTCTAATTAGTGGATTACATCATGGCATACATCATCTTCCACTAATCTTAATTAGTGGTGTCTCCACTAAATGGTGGACATCCATAAAAATCTTCTATAATAATTCACATAAATCCATAATTAGTGGAGCCTCCACTAATTAATAAAGATTCCAATAATTCATAATAACTCCCCCTTGGATGTACATCCATTATATAAAGAATATGCCTCGTTAAAACCTTACTAGATAAAAACCCAGTGGGAAAAAAATCTAGTGAAGGAAAAAGAATACACTATTCTATATGTCTATTTATTACTCTCCCTGATAAGATGGTTCCTTTAAATCTTTAAACCGACGCATACCGATTTTATATCTCAACTTTTCAAATGTTGCAATCGGTAAAGTCTTCGTGAAAATATCTGCGAGGTTATCACATGACCGAATTTGTAGCACATCAATTTCACCTTTCTTCTGGAGTTCATGAGTAAAGAAGAATTTTGGTGAAATATGTTTTGTCCGATCTCCTTTAATATATCCTCCTCGTAATTGAGCTATGCAAGCTACATTGTCTTCATAAAGAGGAGTTGGAATACCTTTGATTGATGATAATCCACAACTTTCTCGGATATAATGAATCATGGATCTTAGCCATACACATTCTCGACTTGCTTCATGAATGACTATAATTTCAAAGATGATTTGAAGAAGTAGTCGCTATAGATTGTTTCGTAGAACGCCATGATATAGCAAGTATTTCCACATGTAAATAGATAGCCCGTTTGAGAACGTGCTTTATGTGGATCGATAAATAACCAAAGATCTCGCATAACCTATCAATGTTGGACTGGTTTTATTTGAATAAAATAATCCGAGATCAATTGTACCTTGGAGATATCGAAGGACTTGTTTAATTCCATTCCAATGTCGTCGTGTTGGTGAAGAACTAAATCTTGCTAATAAATTGACAAAGCAAAAGCAATATCAGTGCCGTGTGTTATTAGTAAGATACATCAATGCACCAATTGCACTCGAGATATGGTACTTCAGGACCAAGGAGTTCTTCATCATTTTCTTGAGGTCGGAAAGGATCTTTATCCACATTTAATGATCGGACGATCATTGGAATACTCAATGGATGTGCTTTGTCCATGTAAAATTGTTTTAGCACTTTTGTTGTATATGTTGATTGATGAATAAATGTTCCACTCTCCAAATGTTCAATTTGTAAACCAAGGCAAAATTTGGTTTTACCAAAATCCTTGATTTCGAATTCTAGTTTTAAATAATCAATTGTTTCTTGGAGCTCTTCGAGAGTTCCAATAAGATTAATATCATCAACATATATAGCTAATATCACAAATTTAGAACCAGATTTCTTAATAAAAACGCATGGACATACCTGGTCATTTTTAAATCCCGCTTTCAATAAATATTCACTAAGACGTGTGAACCACATGCGTCCGCATTGCTTCAGTGCCATATAATGATTTCGCAACTTGATGGAGTAATTTTCACGAGGATAATGTTTATATGCTTCGTGCATATGAAATCCTTCGGGATTTTCATGTAAACATCATTTTCTAAATTTCCATACAAGTAAGCAAGTGACAACATCTAATAGGCGCATATCTATCTTTTCATGTACCGCCAAACCGATAAGATATCTGAGTGTAATAGCATCAACAACAGGAGAATAAGTTTCATCATAATCAATACCTGGTCTTTGTGAAAAATCTTGGGCTACTAATCGCGCTTTATATCGAACGATTTCACTCTTTTCATTGCGCTTTCGCACAAATATCCATTTGTAGCCAACAGGTTTTACACCTTTCGGTGTTCGGACCGCAGTCCGAAGACTTCACGTTTTGCCGTTGCATTTAACTCCGATTGAATCGCATCTTTCCATTGCAACCAATCTTTTCTATGCCGACATTCATCAATCGATATTAGTTCAGGATCATCATTATCCCGTGTAACATCAAGAGATATATTGTATGCAAATATATTATCAATAACAGCTTCTATCCGATTCCAACTTCTACCTGAAGTGGTATAATTGATAGAAATTTCAGTGTTACTTTCATCAACTTCTGGTTCTTTGTCATCAGCTCTCTCTTGGTCTTTATCATTCTTTTCTTCAATATGATCTTCTGGATCATTTAATCCTCTTTTCTTTCGAGGATTTTTATCTTTAGAACCAAGAGGTCGGCCACGCTTCCGGCGTGTTTTTGACTCAAGCAACTATAGGTATAATATTTTGTTCTCACTGGAACTTCAATTCGAATAGGAGCATTTATAGTCGGAATATGCGATTTTGTAACTCTTCCGGAGTCAACAAAAGCGTCCTGGCATTTGATTTGCAATGCTTTGCAAATGAATTATCTTTTGAACTTCAAGTTCACATGCGCTTGTGCGCGGATCAAGATAATTTAATGATGTTGTCCAAGCAAGATCCTTTTTATCTCGTTTTGGTTCTTCCCCTAATTTAGGGAATAATGATTCATCAAAATGACAATCAACAAATCTTGTCGTGAATACATCTCCGTCGTGGGTTCAACATACCCGATAATAGAGGAGAATCATATCCAACGTATATCCCCTTTCTTCTTTGAGGACCCATCTTTGTACGTTGGTTTGGTGCAATTGGAATATATACAAGACACCCAAAAATTCTTAAATGAGCAATATTTAGTTCCGACCCAAAAGCCAATTGCAAAGGAGAGAATTTATGATAACTAGCTGGTCTTATACGTACAAGTGTTGCAAAGATGTAGAATAGCATGTCCCCGAGCAGATGTTGGGAGATTTGTTTTCATTAATAATGGTCTAGCAATTAATTGTAATCGTTTAATCAAAGATTCAAAGAAGACCATTTCGTGTGTGAACATGAGCTACATGATGTTCAACATTAATCCCAATTGACATGCAATATGCATCAAAAGCATGTGATGAAAATTCACCAAAGATTATCCAAACGGATATTTTTAATGTGATGGTCCGGAAATTGTGCTCGTAATTTAATTATTTGAGCAAGTAATCTCGCAAACGCCAGGTTGCGAGTAGATAATAAACATACATGTGACCATCGGGATGATGCATCAATTAAGACCATAAAATATTTGAACGGTCCACATGGTGGATCAATAGGTCCACAAATATCTCCGTGAATCTGTTCGAGAAATGTAGGACTTTCAACTTCCTACTTTTACCGGTGATGGTTTAACAATTAATTTTCTTAGGGAACATGCAAGTATATGCGAATTTTTCTCGATGTTAATATCCTTTTATTTTTTAAAGGATGACCATGTGTATTCTCAATGATTCTTCTCATCATGGTAGATCCTGATGACCCAACCGGTCATGCCAAATGCTAAAAGTAATAGGATCAAGAAACTTCGGTTTACTAGATGATGAATTTCAATTGTACGTATTTTTACAAAATATAGACCAAGTAGAAAAAGACGGCAGCTTTTCTAATACCGATTTCTTACCCAAATGTATTTGAGTAATAAAAAGATGCTCAATCCCATTTTCCTCATTTGTTTCAACATGATACCCATTTCTGCGGATATCTTTAAAACTCAATAAATTTCTTCTGGATTTTGAGGAAAATAGTGCCTTATCAATAATAATTGTTGTTCCTTTAGGCAACAATATACTAGCTCTTCCTGAGCCCTCAATTACATTTGCACTACCGTTTATCGTATAAATATTTATTTCTCCCATTTTGAGATCGAAAAATATTTCTCATTTTTTAGTATGGTGTGTGTAGTTCCACTATCAATAATGCATACATCATCATTAATAACAGACCATCCGAACACAAATATATATATGTAAACGTAAATATTATTAGAATAGAATGAAAATGAAAATACAAAAATATCGTGGTGAGGCTTTAGTTTTTTTGGACACTCGCCATCACCAATTAAATGGTCTATCCTACCGTCTGAGTGTTCAAAAAATCCGATACATCCATATGGGTAATATTGATATTAAGATCTTCGGGATCACTATCGTCATCCTCAGCATTATTTATTGGATGTTGAGAAAAATTTGCTTCCACATTTTTATTTTTCAATGAAGCTTGATACAATTCAACTAAATGCTTAGCCGTACTGACGCTTCAGTGACCAATGACCTTTCATGCCACATCTATAACATATATCCTCATGCTTTTCTTCAATTTCTTTTTCTTTTCCCTTTGATCTTTTTCTGCTCCACTTCGGTGGTCAGTATTTCTCACGATTTGATTATAATTGTGATAAGGGAAATATCGAGCGTGTCTACGACCATAACCACGACCACGGCCACGATCACGACTATAGCGATGGCTTCTACTGGAGCCAACAGCATTCACTTCTGGGAGTGCTGTAGAGCCGATTGGTCCGGCTTCATGATTTCTCAATAATAACTCATTATTTTTCTCTCGCAATGAGGAGTGCAAGTAATTAAATCTGTAAATTTTGTATACCCCTTTTCTCGATATTGTTGCTCGCAGGACAATATTCGAGGCATGAAAGGTGGAGAATGTCTTCTCCAACATATCTTCATCAGTCACTTTTTCTCCGCATAATTTTAATTGAGATGTAATTTTATACATTGCGGAGCTATATTCATTCACGGTTTTAAAATCTTACAACCTCGAGTGCAACCATTCATACCGTGCAATGAGGTAGTACGACCATCTTCAGGTGGTCAAATCTTTCTTTTAAATTTACCCACATGCCATATGGATCTTTTTCGGTAAGATATTCCATTTTCAAATTTTCATCGAGATGACGACAAATAAAAATCAAAGCTTTAGCCTTGTGTTGTGCAGATGCACTATTATTTGCTTAAATAGTTTCACTAAGGCCTTCGACATTTAGATGCATTTCGCATCGAGAACCCATGACATATAATTTTTTTCGTAAATATCAAGGGCTACAAATTCGAGTTTCGCGATGTTAGCCATAGAGATCAATAAATGCGTACTGTCTTCCGGTTTTGGTAACGGCGAAACTCGTGCTTAGTCTTCGGCTTTTGTACCTGGTAGAGACTCGTGCTGATAACGTGTTATAAAATTAGGGTAGTGTTAGAATAAAATCTTCACACTACACACTAATAAAACTCTAACTATTTTACATAAGAATTTCTCTCTTTCTTTTCTCTCACAATTTTCTCTAATCTTTCTTTCACTAATCTTTCTTTCACAAAATAATGGCGTATTACAAGCTTAGAGAATAGCTCTATTTATAGAGCTCTAATTAGTGGATTACATCATGGCATACATCATCTTCTACTAATCTTAATTAGTGGTGTCTCCACTAAATGGTAGACATCCATAAAAATCTTCTATAATAATTCACATAAATCCATAATTAGTGGAACCTCCACTAATTAATAAAGATTTCAATAATTCATAATATAAATCTCTTTAATTGTCTTTTATTTTCTAAATTTCTAAAGGAAGATGAAAAAACGAAAATCAAAATTACCTACGACACCTCCTCTTCGTTCTCTGCGACGCGGATTGGATAAGTGATAAACCCTCCTCTTCTCCTGCGGTTTCAAACTTCCAACTCTCTATAAGCTCACTGCTTCACAGAAACTCCTTAGAATCATGGCTACAATCTCTTCTACTTCTATGGTAACGCCTACTCCATGTTTCCTCCAAAACCCGACTGCAAAACACTCCACAACCCTCTTTTCCAAGCCCCTCCTTCACAGATTTAAACCCCATATTTCTCTTAAATTTAGTCTTTATTCACACCCCACCAGAGAGCTGAGAAGGCTCAATGTCATTGCTGAATCCTCAGTTTCCACAGCAGACCCTTCTTCTGAGGCTGCAAGGAGACTATATATTGGAAATATCCCAAGAACTGTCACTAATGATAAGCTGGCAAAGATCGTGGAGGAGCACGGTGCTGTTGAGAAGGTTGAGGTATTTCAAGAATTTAGCATTGGATTGCTTTTGGTTTTTTTTGCTGCATTTTTTTTTTACATAATGCTTATCAGTTCCTTTTTATTGAATTATTGCTGAAGAATTAGGATTTAATTGCTCAATTGGTGTATTTTTGGTGCTACATTCTTTTGTATATATTTTATCAGTTAGCTTTTCTTGATTATTGCTGCATTTGTGGGCTAAAAATGTTGGTGTGTCATTGTAGCTGAACTGTTGTATAAGTTGTGTTGAGCTCATGGTAGAAAAGGGAAAATTAGGGACCGATGAAGCTTATGTACCATTAAAGATCGAATTTTGCTAGAGAGGGACGATGAATATTGCTTAGCGAAGTCTTCATATTTAAATAAGGGATTGTACTTTGCACAAGGAATTTGGATTTGAAGCTCGTTTGCTGCTTTGCTAATTCTGTACAGTTTAGATTGGAAATATGATTTGTGTTTTAATTGGTGGAACTTATTGGAATAAGGGTAGCCAAGTCTAAAATAATAGAACTTTTTTTATGTATAAAAAAAACTATGTGATGAAGACCAGTGGCTTGTAATGCATGACAATTATTTGTTTGCGGCATTATGGGACTGTATTGTGTTGGTTTCTCCAGAGTGCATTCTGTTATTATCCCTTCATGCTTAAATACCTTGGTTCACATGCTTGGTCAGATTGCATAGAGGTTTTCTAATTGAATTAAATGTAAATTGATGGATGTAACTGGCACTGTTAGACATTTGAGTTGAACTTCAGGGCCCGTGCTAGATAAATGCTGATGGGTGAATTCTTGTGTAAAGATGGAGATAACAAGGTTCAAAGAAACAAGAAAATGAGGAGTTATTTTAAGTTATTTCATTTCCTTTTGTTTTCTTTCTTTTCTTTGGAAACGGTTGGGCTCCAAAGACTTCAATGTAACTTAAGTGTACTAACCTAACCAGTCACTGGGAAACTTTAATTGCAGGAAATATATGATGATGAGTGATATATCAGGAATTGTATATTGCGTGTCTTTCTGTAATCACAAGGGAAAAACATTGCTATTTGATAAATACTTTGAGCTACAGAATGAGCTTTCTTTCTATGCTTTATTTATAGGTCATGTACGACAGGTGGTCTGGAAGGAGCCGTCGCTTTGCATTTGTAACAATGAAGACTGTTGAGGATGCAAATGCTGCTATTGAAAAGCTAAACGACACAGTAAGCTTTTATATGTTTGTAAACAATTAATAAATTTTCTGAGATTGAGATTTCACCAGCAGTGCTACATTAGTATTGTTGCAAGAGAATTGATTGGTTTATCCGCTTCATCAATCAGGAAATCGGGGGACGTAAAATCAAAGTAAATATTACGGAAAAGCCATTGCCATCTGTCGATCTATCACTGCTTCAAGCAGAAGATTCACAATTTGTTGACAGTCCTCACAAGGTTTATGTTGGCAATCTTGCTAAGACGGTAACCAGTGACACCCTAAAAAGTTTCTTTGCTGAGAAGGGAAAGGTTCTCAGTGCTAAAGTTTCCCGTGTTCCTGGAACTTCAAAATCCACTGGTTATGGATTTGTTTCATTTTCTTCAGAAGAGGAAGTAGAAGCTGCTATTTCATCTCTTAATAATGCGGTATACAGTTTTCTATTATGAGCTGGTGCCTTTAGGTTTTGTAATGCAGAAAAAGCAATCTTACTTTAAGTCAGTGCCTCTGGGAAGTCTTCAATTTTGCTTTCTTTTTGTTTGATACAAGGGGAGGGGAAGGGGAGAAAAGAGAGAATTATTAATTTAATTTACCTCTTTATCACTCATTATCTCTCATATTTAATTTTTAAAGTAAAAAATTTGAGGTCAAATTTGTCAGTTGATGTCTTGAATTCACTTTCTCTTACCAATTGGAAGGGGAAGAAATGGCAATGTGGAGGGGGAGTGGTACCCCCTCTTGATTTATTTACCCTCCTCATTTTACTCTAACCAACAACATAGATGTACTATTTACATTCACATTTACATCCCCTCTTCTTTTCCTTCCACATTTTACCCTAACCAAATTTACTATTAACCTCAGAATTTGAAAAACTTGTAGATGTAGTCTGCTACACTTATTGAATAGCTCTATTCAAATTATTGACTGCGGTTCTTATTCTTCATATCAAGCTGGTAATCTCTCCACTTTATCACTCAAAATATTATTTTACTCACCTTGAACCTGAACTACCCGACATGATTTGCATTGTACCTTCCTGAAGCTAGCAATGGTCATTTCTTATAGACCAGAATTCCGTGTCATTGATGCATGATTCCTTCTACAAGTTCATAACTGGATATGTGATTTTAGGTTTTTCTAGTCTTCCATATAAAGTTCTGGTTAGTTATATCACTTGGTGTATAAAAAGCAATAGGGAAGAAAAGTTAGAATAATCTTGCATACTGCTAGAATTAGAGAAATTGTCCAACCTCTGCATAATGAAATTTCTCTGCCTATTATATGTTAATTGCCCAAATGGTCATTGCAGGTACTTGAAGGCCAGAAGATTCGTGTAAATAAAGCTTAGTATAGCTGAAAATAGATCATGGGATGGGATTTTGTCCCTCAACGGAGTGGAATATAACATTTGAGTTCATCCTGTAGCAAAACAAATGCTGAAGTTAAGATGTAGAATGATGGCGCACCCAATATGTATTGTTTTATCTTTCTAGTAAAAATTTTGGTAAGATTTGATTCATTTTTCTTGGTAATGAATGAAAGATTTCGGATTGGCTAGCCTCTACTTTGAGCATACTTTGTCTGTGAGAGTTAGTCCATGGTCTTTCTTTTATCCAATCAGTATGTAACCCAGTTTAGAACCTTCAACAAAAATGTCATTGTTAGAATTAGATGCCAGACTTTTGGTCATTTTCTTTTGTATCTGTTCTTTCATGAGCTTCATGAAATTAAAATTGCCTTGTTCAAGTTATTTTGTTGTTGAATCCAAAATTCAGTGGATGGATATTTGTGTTTAGAGCTTTGAAATTGTTCAGGCAAGCCACACGATTCCTAAATGAAGTCATATGTACTGTTACAATAATAACGTGTATAAGGTTACAGATTGTGAGTGGGCATATTTCCAAATTACTAGTTCTTAACAACCCCTTTAGGGAAGGAACTAATATAGTCATTTTAACTTAACTTTGCCTCGTATTGATATCGAGTCCTTTTGTGTGTGTGTGTGTGTGGAGGGAATTAATATTCAAAATTTGAAAATTATAGCAATTTGTTGGTTTATAAATCTTTTTCTCTCTCTTAAAAAAAAGAATATACGAGGATGGGGATGTGAGTTCAATAATAGTTGTGTTTGTATATTTGACAGCCAAAAGAGAAACCAAAAGGGTCAATTTATATTTATACAAAATGGGTTTAAATCTGACAACTAATTAATTAGTTAGTTTTAGTTAGTAGTATTTTGTGATATGGGCAACGTACATTAAGGGTCTAGTTAGATAATCATTCATTTGAATTGAGTTTAACAATTTAATTAAAAAAAATATAATTTAAATAATTTTTATTTTCCTAAAATTATCATTTATTTACAAAATATTATATTTTTTTTCCATTGCCCTTATATATATATATATATATATATATATATATATTCAATATAGAGCTTATTTAATAACGTAATTAAGTATTCAAAATAAATTAATTAAGTATATTTGATAACGAATGATATTAAGTAAATAATTATTTCAATAAGTTTGGTAATAGATTTTTATTATTTAATTAATTAAGATGTATTAAGAACTTATTATAATTTTTAAGTAAAATTAAAGTTGCTTAACTATAAAGTTTGAATACAATAAATATTCATTTAATTATTCTTATTTTTTATTTAATTTAAAATATAATAAAATATAGTATAATAATGAATTAATTCAGTGTTCATATTTAATTTTTAAATTTTAAGATTCAATTTTTAAATTTCGATTTATATAATTTAATATTTAAATATTTAAATTTAACCTCTTTCAAATAAATTCTGAATCAATTTGTTATCATAAGAGTTGCAATCTAAATGCACCTTAAACTAACAATGTTGATGACAACAGCGATTAATTAAGGACGGCATCAACACTGATTAATTAAGGATGGCCGTTGGAGGCTGGTGGGCAGGTTGGCCCTGTAAATCCCCGGCTTGTAATATATCTTGTCTCTATAAATATACTAAAATCCGATTTAAAATGAGTAAATTGCCAGCCCTATGATAAATAATTCCATTTCAGACTCAAATCCAATTTATATTGGACGTATTGAGTTTGAGGCCAAATCAATTACCTTAAAATTAGTTTTAAAAGGAAGTAATAAAATAATTTTAGGACAAAATCTACAATATATAGATCTTGCAAAAGGAGAGAGAAACACTTTTCCTCCCAAGCCTACAAAAATCTAAATCCTAAATTCGCACATTTTTTAATTAACGTAAAAATGAAAAAGGAATCTGATTGGTTCCAAACTTCCAAGTTTTTAAGAATAGAGAATAAATGCAAGATAATATTTGGAGTTAGTTGGAAAATTAGTCGATTCAATCTCTTAATTTTTATATTTTGAAAGTTTAAGTCTATTTTTTTTTAACTTTTTAGATCCCTTAATTGTTATTTTTGTATGAATTTGGTCTTTTTTTAGGGTTCCGTTAGTCAAACTATTATCTCATTAATGAAACCATAATAAAAGGACTAAAACGACATAAAAATAATAATTGGGGGACCTAACAAATTGAAAAAAAAAAACCAAATCTCAAAAATATAAAAGTTAAGGGATTAAATTGGGTAATTTTTCTTTAAATATTAAAGTAATTAAAAAATCTACCCTTACATTTGGAAGGATTTCGAATGGATTTAAGATGAAATTTTGAAATTTTATTTTAAAAAATAATAAAGTAATAAAAATATTCATTGTAAATCTATCTCAAATTTAATTAAAATTTAGAACAAATTCAAAATAAATTCTTAAAAATATATTATTTAATAAAAATTAAAAATAAACTAATAAAAAAATCAGTTCCAACTCCATCTCAAATTTGGGATGGATTTAACATGCAAAATTCTTATAGAGGAATTTATTTTAAATTAAAGATGGTTAGTTAATAAAAAATTCTAAAAAAATTAATAAAGGAATTATTTTCAATTTTGAGTAAAATTAGAGGTAGATTATTTAAGAAATTTATTATTTAATGAAAAATTATAAGAAAAAAATAATAAAATAATTCAATACAAATCTATCTCAAATTTAAGAGAAATTTTAGAATTGAATCTTAAGAAAAATTTATTATTTAACAAAAAATAAAAATTAATAATTTAATCAAGGATTACTTTCAAAATTTAATTAATCTGCATAATTGATATTCTAATTTTGCTTTTAGTTGATCTAATTGAATGGTTAGTATAACCATTTTATTAATATTTTTTCTTTTTTTTTTTAAAGTTTTTGATATAATACAAATTAAATGAATAGATATATTATTAATTTAATAATCACATATTTAAAATTAAGTAAACGTCATAATGTAACATTATTTAAATACTTTGATAAAATAACAAATTATACTTGGCGTGATTAAAATTTAATATATTTATTTTTTAAACTTTTATAAAAATCTAACAATTACATTATTAATTTGTAAAATTTATATATACTTTACAAGTATGTTTGAAAAATTAGCCGATTCAATTCTTTCACTTTTATTTTTTGACAATTTTGATTTTTTTTTTCAACTTATTAAGCCCTCTAATTTTTATTTTTATACTGTTTTGATCATTTTATTAGGATTTTATTAGTTAAATAATGATTTGACTAACAGAATTCTAAAAAAAAAGGACCAAAATCACACAAAATTAATAATTAAAGAACCTAAAAAATTAAAAAAAAAATTTAAACTTCTAAAATATAGAAAGTTAAAATATAAAAAATAAGAAATTGACCCGTCTAATTTTTCGAGTTAGTTTTAACTTCCCAACTCTTCAATTTATCCATCCGAATCCCCTAGATCCGAGGCCGCGCAAGTTGTGGTACTACAACTTGTGCAGTCATTTGAGCTCAAACATTTGACACAATCACACGAATATTCCACACGATTACATGAATATCAAAACGACATCGTTTTGAATGGTCAAAACGACGTCGTTCTATTAAAAAATTTTTTTACACGCGATCACATTTTCGCACATTAAATTTTTATTTTTTTCATCTGAACCGTTAAATGGCCGCGCAAGTTACCGTACCCCAGATGCCTATCCCTACGCCGTGCAATAATTGCAGGCTCCCACTAAAACCATGGTGGCAGAAACGTAAATTTATGTGAACTCTAGTACCAAATATTCTCTAAAATATTTCCGTTCTAATTCGCGCCTTTTTCCCTTTTCCCGCCCCGTCAATTTCATCCGTTTCCACTTCTACTTTCAGCTCTATTGTCAAAACCCTAGAAATCCCAAACCAATAACCCCCAAGACAAAGGAAGAAAAGACGCAAAATCATTGATTTCTCATTAATTATTCGCAAATAAATTAAATTGTGCTCAGAAAATTGATCAGGAAAAGGGTATCGAGTGTTGCAGAAGTATAGCACAGGAAGAAGAAGAAGATGTTTTATTCGCATACATTCTTGGCAAGGAAAGGCCCGCTCGGAACAGTGTGGTGCGCTGCGCATTTGCATCACAAGCTCAAGAAATCTCACTATGCAGCCACCGATATCTCCTCCACCGTGGGTATGTCTTTTCTTTAATTTTTAAATTCTAAAATAAAAAATTTAATTTGTACATGCATTTCTTTCCTTGTGAGTGTTTAATCCAGGGGTTTGTTTTTCTAATTTTTGAATGAAATCAAGTTCCTTATTTGTTTGTCATTCCCTTTGAGATGAAAAGGAATTCATAGGGAAAAAGTCAAAGACTCCAAATTTTGTTTTTCCGATGATATATAATTTTCTTTTTTTTTAATTACTTATGAAAATTCCCTATCAAAGGGTGAATTTTTGGCTAATCTATTAATGAACTGAAATTTTCTCTGTCTGATAGCACTTTTTCTTTTTTTTTTTTTGTGGGTGATTTTGATATTTTACAACACATTGTCGTAGCATTCTCTAGTTTCCTTTCCCCTCACAGAAAGGCAATACTTATATTTTTTTCCCTTAAATTTTGGAGGAGGGGTTTTTGTGCTATGAATCTTGCAAATTATAATCTTATATTGGCGTGAAATGCTGCATTGTGCTTCTTTGTCTGGCCTCAAAAGAGGTTTTGTACTTCTATTTTATAATTCCTGTTGATTTCATACCTTTCTTCTAGAGCTGAGAAAAAGGCAGAAACTTCAAATGGGATTTGCAGTTTGGATATTGGGCTTTTATTGAACCTTCCCATAATTTGTATTACTGCTGTGTTTCTTTATAATGTCCTTTCTTGTTTTGGGGCAATGCTTGTGCAGAAATTTTGCTGCAAGCAGCCAAAAATTTTACTTGTGGTGTGATGCTTTCATATTTTTTGCATTTTTATTCACAGTGTAATGCCATTTTATTCACTTCTTATTCCAGAGCGAATTATGTACCCTGAGGTACCTATTGCACTGAGGATGTCGGGGCATCTTCTACTTGGTGTTGTCCGTATTTATTCCAAGCAAGTTGACTATCTTTACCAAGACTGCAATGTTGTGCTAGTTGGAATAAGCAAAGCCTACATTTATGTAAATGTCAATCTACCTGAGGATGCGACTCGTGCTCCATTCGATGCTGTTACCTTACCAGAAACATTTAATCTTGATGCTTTAGAATTGGAAGATGACTTTTATCAGGAGAGGTTGATTTCTTTTGGAACATTTTCTTTGAGTTTTAGTTCTAAATCACTTCCTGTTCAGTTTTGTTGGCAACTTTGATTCCAAGAATCTTGGTTTTTAGGTCTGAGGATAATCATCTCAAACGACTTGAGGAGATAACGCTTGAAGGTATTCCTTCACATATACATGTTTATTTAAATTAAAACATTCCATTTCTTTTTTGAACATAAAGAAATTAGTTTCTAAATTTTCTAATACTGCTTCAGATCAAATTCCAACTGGAACAGATCCACGTATGGTCATTAACCAAAAGGAGGTATCTTGCAAATTGTTGTTATCTTTTTTTTGACATCGAATTATTTGCGGTATATTTATTTCTCAATCCAACAGTAAACTTATCCATTCTTATGGGGTAGGATACCAGGAAGAGTTCGTCAATTTTGGAAGTTGCTTCTGGAAATGAGCCAAGGCCCATGGAGGAAGGGTATGAACTGGATAGATTATGAATCTTAGTGCTAGCAATTTTTGTTGAGGGGTTAACTTTCCTTTCTTCACTGTTGCAGTTCTCACCCTTCAATTCCTATGGATGGTACTGCAAATCTTGGAGATCCTTCTTCCAGTAATCAGGCAGGACTCAATGAAAAAATTGTTGGAGATATCTCTCCTCAAAATCTACCAGAGATTGAAATTATGCGTGATGATGTACGTGACTTTCATGTAGACACTAATCGTATATGGCCAGATCAAACGGATGATGTTATGGAACCTGATAGAATCCTGGAGGAACAGATCATGAAAGACAAGGAAGCTACTTCTCCTCATGTCAGGGAAATATTGGCTTCTGGAGGGGCTTCTATCCCAGCACATCAATCTCATGATCCTCCATCCGTTGCTTCAGAGCAGGCCCATGAAAATCTTGATTTACATTTCACCCTTGGTGAGTGCATGTTTCTCATCACCTTTTGTGTGTCTAGAGACCAATTATAATGTCATAATTTTTTCATTTGAGAAATTGTTCTGTCTACAGGGCATGGATCGCCTGAACTAGCAATTCGATCTACTCCTGTTGAGCAGCCAAGAGCAAGGCAGAGAAAGAGAAGAAGGCAGTTCTATGATGAGTCTACGGTGTTGACTAACAGGTATGGTGTACCTTAGCTTCAAGGGTATGTTTATCCACTGCTACAATTATTGACTTAAGACTATGATTAATTTTGTCAGGTTTATGAAGAGGGCACTAGAAGACCCTAGCAATCTGCTTAGGGAAAAAAGGAATTGCCTGTCTACGAATCTGGAGATCTGGCAGTTGAATAATAGATTGAAGAAGGATTCAATCTTTGTTAAGCCCTTAATAACTGGTAATTGATTCTAAAAATGGTTGGTATTATGTGATAATTTCGAAATTTGGGAACTGATTTTCTTCGCACTTCATATTTGTAGGTCTGTCCAGTGAACTGCAGAGCATATATGACCCACAATTTATTTCTTCAAAACCGCATTTGATTTCCACAGATGAAGTTCATCAAGATGCCGATGTTCCAAAATCTCCTCCATTGAGGGAAAACACTGAAATGGAAATTGAACATCTTCGGAACAACACAGTTCCTGATGTGGATAATGCAGTGTCTGTAATCTTGCCTTCCCCACATCAACCTGCATCATCTCCCACCATGCTCATCCCTTCTCCCAGCAGAGGAGATAAATCAACTCCAGCTACTCTGAATTTTGGGTCACAATCAGGTCAGATCGGAACAACTATTGGGACTGAAGCACGGTCTACCACAGACTTTATACCATCTGCTGGACTTTTTGGTTCTGACGTGGAAACTCCATCAATCTATTCTGGGGGGAGACTAGGTGTCGAGAACACTGGTCTTCCTGATATTCCTGAGTTACTGGATTCTGCTGGAGTATGTTAGCTCCATATTCATCTTTTTGAACTTTTGCTACCAAATGCTTTAATGGTTGTATGATTTAGTTAGGGGGGGAAAAAAATCATTCTTTAACTATCAATTATACGTCTTCTTTTTAGGTTGTCTATGTTAACGCTGTCCGTTTTGTCTTAATTCATTTTTCTATTTTACTGATGTTGGAAATCGGAGGTTTAATTATCCATCGCTTCCAAGAGTATAATGATGTTTTCTAGTACCATGGAAAAAGTATGGGACATGAAAATTTTAGGTTTCATGACTAGCTTGAGGTGGTAATGTCAAAAGCCATTCCAAAAATGTACCGTTTATATTCTAATAGTGTCTACTTTCACTATTCAATGTGCATGGTCTTTTTTCTTTTTTCCTTTCTGATAATATATATTGGAAGATGTAATCTGATTTGCTTAATTCCTTTGTCTGCAGGAGCTGAACTTTTTGGAACAAGATGACAATACCCCTGCTGGTAAGCTGAGAAAACTATTCTAAAGGAAAATTGTCATTGAAACTTATGATCTGGGTTTTTTTAATTTTTTTTTTCGGTTAGGGTGATGTTACTAACTGAACATTTTTATGTTAGGGATGACATTTTTATTTCATTAATGCTTTTGTGATACTCAATATGATACTCACATGCTCATCCACAACAGGACCTCAAGGAACTCCTGAAACTTGTCACACAACAAGATCACAAAGAGGGACCACAGAATTTGGGGCTTTGTCAGCAAGAACAAGGTAGTTTTTATGGAAAGTTCATTCCTGGTTGAGCTTTTCTATCTTTGATAGCTTGTAAATCCTTTTGTGATTTGTGTAGAGCTGTGGCCCAATATTTGAAAAGGCAGTCATCAGCAACGCCTAGTTCTGAACAGTTATCTGGAAATCTCAGCTTGAATTCAATACTTGAACACAAGAACAGAAAAATATGTGCTCGGATGTTTTTCGAGACGCTGGCAAGTCACTAACAATAATTTCTTTTTATCTTGATATGAATCTCTGTTAAATATACATACATACATACATACATACATACATACATATATATATATATATATATATATATATATATTCTGTCTGCTGCAAAGCTAATATTTGTTGACATTATTGTTTCTGTATTTAGTGTTTCATGTGTAATATTAATAGTTCTTCATGCTTTTAGAATGATATAATTTTGTAATGAACATTTTCAGTTTTTGAAAAAGTATATTTGTGGTCTTGTTGTAAATTTGAAGTGTATCATTCTTTTTTTACATAGTATGTTGCTTGGGGATTGCTGTCTTGCCAGAGTAAGATTCTGTTATTAGCTCACTACAGTAAACATTACGGGAAGCTAAAATTGTGCATTTCCTATCACCGAATTGCCATGGCCTGTGTATTGAAAGGACTTATAGGAGCTTGTAGGGTTGTTGGCACTAGGTGAGAAGGGCTTTTTTCATGCTAGGCCCATGGGATTTTGTTTTCATCTTTCTTTAGCACATAAACATGATGCATACATTTTCTTTTGGTCAATGTTTACAACCTTTTCATGAAATTTGAAACTACACCTAGCATTTTAAAATATCTTGCACTATTTTATTATAGGTTTTGAAAAACTGCGATCTTGTAGACGTACATCAAGGAGAACCTTATGGTGACATTAAATTGCGACCGAGTCCAAAACTTTGGAAGGAACAATTGTGAAGCTAAATTTGCTTGACAGGTGTTTGTGCCAAAGGTAAGAGTCCAATGGAACCTTCTGGACTGTGAGACTTATGTTGCCCAATCTAATAGCTTCTCTATTAGATTATTGACTTATTAATTTCTCTTTTGCCTTGGGTGCATTTTATCTTTATTTGCTGAGTCTCAAGAGGTGAATGAAGTTGCCTACTTTGGCAACTAATGCAAAGCAATGCAAGGTTTTAGAGTCTATGTAAATTTGGAAACTTAAGCATCATTGGGTAGGGATTTGCTCTTTGAAAGCCATTTTGATAAATTCATTGTGTCTAACTGCATCACAAACATCTGAATCTATAAGAACGTGAAAAGACTGTCTTGAATGCAAAATATCCATATTACAAATTCATGTTTATCCTGTTTCTTGTAACTTGTTTCTGGCCTTGATCAAGTGCTTACTGTGGCCAATAAATCAGAATATAAGTAAGCCAAAACTAGCGTTGTTTCTCAGCATTCTTTTATACAGACACTTTTATAATTTACTAAATCCTTATTTGGTGTATGTGCATGATTGCGTCTGTGTGGTCTTTGTCTGAGGAGTTGCCTTGACTGTTCCACAAGTCTGTGTGGAGGTGATGTCAAAAAATGATATCCTATTTGAAGTTGAAAGAAACTAGTTCAAGTAGCATCATCTTCACAAAAGAGATTAATTATTTGATGATATGGGAATTTTGGGAAAAGAAAATAATAGAAGGGTTGAAAGCTTGTACTCAGGTGTAGTTTATGATGATTGAACAAAATATGACTAAGACCTTGAGAAATTCTTGTTATTTTACATTCAATAGATTTTTAGTCTCGTTTATATAACCATATTTTGCATTTGCTCTGCTAATGGTGATTTTGTTGCCTGATTCAGTCGTGAAAGCTTGAAACTAAGGTACCTGTATGGGGATGTTCGAGTGCTCAGGGATTGTCACCAATACCAAAGAAAGTTGGCCTTGTTAACAATGCTTATTTTTGGCCAGGGCAGGGATGTACAGGAATAGGTCAGGACTACCAACATGGCAATCTCTCTTACCCTGCAGCTTCCAAGATGACCAGCACATAAAGCAGCGTACAAATTTGAAGCAACTTGACAAATCTTTTTTTCTTGTTTGAACACTGCAACCCGTGGGCAGAGCCTTTGGTTAGTTAAAGACCAAGAATAATTCTCGCAGAGAGATGTCTTTCTGATTGCCTTCCTCCTACATGCTCCGCCTGCAGTATCCAACCAGAAACCACCCTCTCTAAGATTGTTCCAACATCTAAACTTAATGTAGAACATGACCATCTCAAACCTCGATTAAAGTGTTAACATTGATATCATAGATCTCCTCTTGGGTTTGTTCCATTCCCTGTTCTGCCTGTGTGTCTTTGGTTAGTTTGAAACTCAGTTCTCATTTCAACTGGAACTTGTACAGCTTTGAATCCCTCACCGTAAAAATGTTGAATAAATTTGTTCACCACTGAGGGTATGTATTCCATCTTCAGGTTGATAACCAGAATCCTACTCAAATGGTTGTATATCCTCAAGTACCCCTATTGCAACTCCGAATTCCTATGCATACTAGCAGAACTCGACTGGGCAGGATGGTCTAAGGCAGAGACAGAATTCTACTGAGCAGGACGGTCCAGGGCAGAGATGGAGATGGGGGGCGAGGGGTAGTGGCTGCCGTCCAAAACTTTTAAAAAATGTCTTTGCTTTAGTAAAATTAAAATGTTTTGAAAAAGTTTCTTTTAATTTTATTTTTCTCTCTTAAAATATTTTTGAAAAATTATAGAATTATTTTTAATATATTATTTTGTATAATTTGTCTCTTAACTTTACATTTTTGTTGTCCTGGTTTTAGACGTAGATAGATGGCTGCCAGATCTTTTTAGGCGCATTGCCATTACTGTTAGTACTATAGAACTAGGGCCATTTGTGATGGTTTAAATTTGCATGGAAGAAGGGTTGAAAATGCATAAGCATTTCATAGATGCATCTTACTTGGCGTCTTTGAACTTTTTGGCGCTTAACCTCTTGTATCTTATTGCTGGTTTTTCTTATGCGTAACTGTATATTGAAGCCAATCCAATTGCAAATACCTCATTTGAGCATGTGGGAAGGATTTTTTTTTTTTAGATTACAAGATAGGAATTTAATTAGTATTTTGGTCTTTGATTTGATATATATCTTTTTCTTGTTATAATTAAAAAGAAAACAACGAAGAAAACCTTTTTTCTTTGCCTAAATGAACTCATCAAACAACCAAAAAAAAAAAAAAACCCCAGAAAACTATATTCCTATAATATTTTACCCTCTCAAATCACTTTTTTTTTTTTTTTAGATTAACCTGAGGTATTCGGGTCTTACAATCCGACTAATTTCCAGGGGTTCCGGAGTTACTGGTCAGGTAAACCTTCAATATCTGAAGCGAGAGTTGAATCAGCGACCTCTTCACCCATCTAGACTAAGGTCGGGAGGTTTAACTAGCTGAGTTAATAACAGTCTCAAATCACTTTCAAATCACTTTCTATATATAATAAAAGTTGTGTAAGGCTCTTGTTATGACACGAAACAATATCCGCAACTCTTATTATAATATGTATAAACACTCCTATTATGATATATGGTAGCGTCCGTAATTTGTATTATGATGTGTGTCAGAATTTTTTATTAACATTTGGTGTATTGAATTTAAATAAATATATTTTTAAAAAAATATGAAAGGTCATGGATTCAAATTTCTTTAATAAATAAATACTTGATAAAATTTTAAAAAATCATGAAATTATAGATAAAAGTTAATACTATTTAATAGACTTAAAAAAAAAATCATAAAATGATAATTATGTTATGAATTATTGGAATCTCCATTAATTAGTGGAGGCTCCACTAATTATGGATTTATGTGAATTATTAGAAGATTTTTATGGATGTCTACCATTTAGCGGAGACACCATTAATTGAGATTAGTTGAAAATGATGTATGGCATGATGTATTTCACTAATTAGAGCTCTATAAATAGAGCTATTCTCTAAGCTTGTAATACACCATCATTTTGTGAAAGAAAGATTAGTGAAAGAAAGATTGGAGAAAGAATTGTGAGAGAAAGAAATAGAGAAGTTTGAAGAGAAATTCTTGTGCAAAGAATAGTTAGAATTTTTTTAGTGTGTAGTGTGTAGATTTTATTCTAACACTACCCTAATTTTATTACACGTTATCAGCACGAGTCTCTACCGGTACAAAAGCCAGAAAACTAAGCACGAGTTTCTGCCGTTACCAAAGCCAGAAGACAGGTACGCATTTATTGATCTCTATGGCTAATCTCGCTAAACTCGAATTTGTAGCCCTTGATATTTCTGAAAAAAATTATATGTCATGGGTTCTCGATGCAGAAATGCATCTAAATACTGAAGGCCTTAGTGAAACTATTCAAGCACATAATAGTGCATCTGCACAACACAAGGCTAAAGCTTTGATTTTTATTCGTCGTCATCTCGATGAAAATTTAAAAATGGAATATCTTACCGAAAAAGATCCATATGGCCTGTGGGTAAATTTAAAAGAAAGATTTGACCACCTGAAGATGGTCGTACTACCCACTGCACGGTATGAATGGTTGCACCTGAGGTTGCAAGATTTTAAAACCGTGAATGAATATAGCTCCGTAATGTATAAAATTACATCTCAATTAAAATTATGCGGAGAAAAAGTGAGTCGATGAAGATATGTTGGGGAAGACATTCTCCACCTTTCATGCCTCGAATATTGTCCTGCGATAACAATATCGAGAAAAGGGGTATACAAAATTTACAGATTTAATTATCGCCCTCCTCATTGCGAGAGAAAAATAATGAGTTATTATTGAGAAATCATGAAGCCGGACCAAGCGGCTCAACGAGCACTCCGAAGTGAATGTCTGTTGGCTCCAGCGAAAGCCATCGTTATAGTCGTGGTCGTGGCCATGGCCGTGGCCGTGGTCGTGGTTATGGTCATAGACACGCTCGATATTTCCCTTATCACAATCATAATCAAGCTGTGAGAAATACGGCCACTGAAGTGGAATAAAAAAGATCATAAGGGAAAAGAAAAAGAAATTGAAGAAAAGCATGAGGATATATGTTATAGATATGGCATGAAAGGTCATTGGTCACGAAACTGTCGTACGGCTAAGCATTTAGTTGAATTGTATCAAGCTTCATTGAAAAATAAAAATGTGGAAGCAAATTTTTCTCAACATCCAATAAATAATGCTGAGGATGATGATATTGATCCTGAAGATCTTAATATCAATATTACCCATATGGATGTATCGGATTTTTTGAACACCCAGACGGTAGGATAGACCATTTAATTGGTGATGACAGTGTCCAGAAGAACTAAAGCCTCACCTTGATATTTTTGTATTTTCATTTTCATTTTATTTTAATAATATTTACGTTTGCATATATATATTTGTGTTCAGATGGCTGTTGTTAATAATGATGTATGCATTATTGATAGTGGAACTACACACACCATACTAAAAAATGAGAAATATTTTTCGATCTCAAAATGGGAGAAATAAATATTTATACGATAAACGGTAGTGCAAATGTGATTGAGGGCTCAGGAAGAGCTAGTATATTGTTGCCTAAAGGAACAACAATTATTATTGATAAGGCACTATTTTCCTCAAAATCCGGAAGAAATTTATTGAGTTTTAAAGATATCCGCGAGAAATGGGTATCATGTTGAAACAAATGAGGAAAATGGGATTGAGCATCTTTTTATTACTCAAATACATTTGGGTAAGAAATCGGTATTAGAAAAACTACCGTCTTTTTCTACTTGGTCTATATTTTGTAAAAATACGTACAATTGAAATTCATCATCTAGTAAACCGAAGTTTACTGATCCTATTACTTTTAGCATTTGGCATGACCGGTTGGGTCATCGGGATCTACCATGATGAGAAGAATCATTGAGAATACACATGGTCATCCTTTAAAAAATAAAAGGATATTAACATCGAGAAAAATTCGCATGTCTTGCATGTTCCATAGGAAAATTAATTGTTAAACCATCACCGGTAAAAGTAGGAGCTGAAAGTCCTACATTTCTCGAAACAGATTCACGGAGATATTTGTGGACATATTGATCCATCATGTGGACCGTTCAAATATTTTATGGTCTTAATTGATGCATCATCCCGATGGTCACATGTATGTTTATTATCTACTCGCAACCTGGCGTTTGCGAGATTACTTGCTCAAATAATTAAATTACGAGTACAATTTTCGGACCAGCACATTAAAAATATCCGTTTGGATAATGCTGGTGAATTTTCATCACATGCTTTTGATGCATATTGCATATCAATTGGGATTAATGTTGAACATCCTGTAGCTCATGTTCACACACAAAATGGTCTTGCTTGAATCTTTGATTAAACGATTACAATTAATTGCTAGACCATTATTAATGAAAACAAATCTCCCAACATCTGCTGGGGACATGCTATTCTACATGCTTGCAACACTTGTACGTATAAAACCAGCTAGTTATCATAAATTCTCTCCTTTGCAATTGGCTTTTGGGTCGGAACCAAATATTGCTCATTTAAGAATTTTTGGGCGTCTTGTATATATTCCAATTGCACCAAACCAACGTACAAAGATGGGTCCTCAAAGAAGAAAGGGGATATACGTTGGATATGATTCTCCCTCTATTATCGGGTATGTTGAACCCACGACGGGAGATGTATTCACGACAAGATTTGCTTGATTGTCATTTTGATGAATCATTATTCCCTAAATTAGGGGAGAACCAAAACGACATAAAAAGGATCTTGCTTGGACAACATCATTAAATTATCTTGATCCGCACACAAGCGCATGTGAACTTGAAGTTCAAAAGATAATTCATTTGCAAAACATTGCAAATCAAATGCCGAGCGCTTTTGTTGACTCCGGAAGAGTTACAAAATCGCATATTCCGACTATAAATGCTCGCTATTCGAATTGAAGTTCCAGCAGAACAAAATATTATACCTATAGTCTGCTGAGTCAAAAACACGCCAGAAGTGTGGCCGACCTCTTGGTTCTAAAGATAAAAATCCTCGAAAGAAAAGAGGATTAAATGATCCAGAAGATCATATTGAAGAAAAGAATGATAAAGACCAAGAGATAATTGATGACAAAGAACCAGAAGTTGATGAAAGTAACACTGAAATTTCTATCAATTATACCACTTTCGGTAGAAGTTGGAATCGGATAGAAACTGTTATTGATAATATATTTGCACACAATATATCTCTTGATGTTACACAGGATAATGATGATCCTGAACCAATATCAGTTGATGAATGTCGGCATAGAAAAGATTGGCTGCAATGGAAAGATGCGATTCAATCGGAGTTAAATGCACTGGCAAAACGTGAAGTCTTCGGACCTGCAGTCCGAACACCAGAAGGTGTAAAACCTGTTGGCTACAAATGGATATTTGTGCGAAAGCGTAATGAAAAGAGTGAAATCGTTCGATATAAAGCTCGATTAGTAGCCCAAGGTTTTTCACAAAGACCAGGTATTGATTATGATGAAACTTATTCTCCTATTGTTGATGCTATTACACTCTGATATCTTATCAGTTTGGCAGTACATGAAAAGATAGATATGCGCCTATTAAATGTTGTCACTGCTTACTTGTATGGAAATTTAGAAAATGATGTTTACATGAAAATCTCCGAAGGATTTCATATGCCTGAAGCATATAAACATTATCTTCGTGAAAATTACTCCATCAAGTTGCAGAAATCATTATATGGCCTGAAGCAATCTTGGCGCATGTGGTTCACACGTCTTAGTGAATATTTATTGAAAGCGGGATTTAAAAATAACCAGGTATGTCCATGTGTTTTTATTAAGAAATCTGGTTCTAAATTTGTGATATTAGCTATATATGTTGATGATATTAATCTTATTGGAACTCCTGAAGAGCTCCAAGAAACAATTGATTATTTAAAAAGAGAATTTGAAATCAAGGATTTTGGTAAAACCAAATTTTGCATTGGTTTACAAATTGAACATTTGGAGAGTGGAACATTTATTCATCAATCAACATATACAGCAAAAGTGCTAAAAAGATTTTACATGGACAAAGCACATCCATTGAGTATTTCAATGATCGTCCGATCATTAAATGTGGATAAAGATCCTTTCCGACCTCAAGAAAATGATGAAGAACTCCTTGGTCCTGAAGTACCATATCTCAGTGCAATTGGTGCATTGATGTATCTTGCTAATAATACAAGACCCGATATTGCTTTTCTTGTCAATTTATTAGCAAGATTTAGTTCTTCACCAACACGACGACATTGGAATGGAATTAAACAAGTCCTTCGATATCTCCAAGGTACAATTGATCTCGGATTATTTTATTCAAATAAAACCAGCCCAACATTGATTGGTTATGCGAGATGCTTTGGTTATTTATCCGATCCACATAAAGCACGTTCTCAAACGGGTTATCTATTTACATGTGGAAATATCTGCTATATCATGGCGTTCTACGAAACAATCTATAGCGACTACTTCTTCAAATCATGCTTGAAATTATAGCCATTCATGAAGCAAGTCGAGAATGTGTATGGCTAAGATCCATGATTCATTATATCCGAGAAAGTTGTGGATTATCATCAATCAAAGGTATTCCAACTCCTCTTTATGAAGACAATGCAGCTTGCATAACTCAATTACGAGGAGGATATATTAAAGGAGATCGGACAAAACATATTTCACCAAAATTCTTCTTTACTCATGAACTCCAGAAGAAAGGTGAAATTGATGTGCTACAAATTCGGTCATGTGATAACCTCGCAGATATTTTCACGAAGACTTTACCGACTGCAACATTTGAGAAGTTGAGATATAAAATCGGTATGCGTCGGTTTAAAGATTTAAAGGAATCATCTCATCAGGGGGAGTAATAAACAGACATATAGAATAGTGTACTCTTTTTCCTTCACTAGATTTTTTTTCCCACTGGGTTTTTATCTAGTAAGGTTTTAACGAGGCATATTTTTTATGTATGGATGGACATCCAAGGGGGAGTGTTATGAATTATTGAAATCTCCATTAATTAGTGGAGGCTCCACTAATTATGGATTTATGTGAATTATTAGAAGATTTTTATGGATGTCCACAATTTAGTGGAAACACCATTAATTGAGATTAGTTGAAAATGATGTATGCCATGATGTATTTCACTAATTAGAGCTCTATAAATAGAGCTATTCTCTAAGCTTGTAATACACCATCATTTTGTGAAAGAAAGATTAGTGAAAGAAAGATTGAAGAAAGAATTGTGAGAGAAAGAAAGAGAGAAGTTTGAAGAGAAATTCTTGTGCAAAGAATAGTTAGAATTTTCTTAGTGTGTAGTGTGTAGATTTTATTCTAATACTACCCTAATTTTATTACAAATTAAAAATTATTACTTTAACACATTTTATTTTACGTTCTTTTGTGCAATCAAACTACTTGATAAAAAGTTAGAAGCAAAATAACTTAAGCCTCATTTGTAAGGATTTAAAGACTCATCTATAAGGATTTAAAGATTTTAATCTCCAAACTCAATACAAATATATTAGCACTGTTAATTCAGAAATTTTCTCCTCCTTTTTCTCTCTCTCCCCCCTTTTTTCTCCACTCATCTTCTTTACGACGTCTTTCACTGTTTGACCAGATCCAAGCCTAGCTTTTGCTGGCACTTGGATCTTGGTTGAGCTTTGTCCTTTTATTGCTTTCTCTTTGGGTTTTTACCCTCTTTTGTCCTTGAACCTCAACGTCACCTTTGTTGGTTTCTCTCTCTGCTTTGACTTTCCTTGCCATAGTATCTGCGCAGCTCCCCTCCTTCAAACCCAACGTTTGTTTGGACTCTTCTCCTAACCTTCCTCCAGTTCCCAAACAAATTTCAAGACCGTTGCTTTGCCCAGGGTTTTTTGGTTTGCTTCTTAAGGTATCCAATAGAAAGTTGGGATCTTCGCTTGTTCCTATTTGTTAAGGTTGGTTGTGGCTTGGGATGTGGCGCTTCAGATGACGATTGGTGTATGTTTGTTTTATTTCTTTGTATGTTGTACTTTACCTACCTAAGATTAGAAATGTAATTCTATTATGTTATTATGAATCATTTGGTCCAACTGCGTAAGTTGTTTTCTTGTTCTTTAGAGCATTTTTCCAATGGCCATGATTAACTATAGTAGCTTTGTGACCCATGCATTGCATGGGAATATGTTTTATTATTTTTAGAAATTTTTATATTTATTTTTGTTTGTGGTTGTAATTTGATATTCGAAAAGTAATTTTTTTAATTATTGTTTTTATTTGTGGGTTTGAGATTTTAAGAGTTGTTTTGCCGTTTGTGGGTTAGATATACTAAAAGTTATTTATCATCAAATTACATTATTATCTTGGAAAAAATTAGGGAAAGGTTAAATCCATATCCCTAAAACCTAAATATAAACATCCAAATTATAATTGTTTTTTATTGTCATTATTACCCTTTGATATTTCATTCTCAAATCATTAATTTTTTAATTCCTAAACTATCATTTTAATAAGAAAAATACATTAACTTTTACATTTCTAAGTCTTTAAAATCCATCCTCTATTTTAATTCTCTTCAAATTCTGTAACTTGTTAATTTATAGATGAACGATAAGTGGAGACAAATTTCTTAAAGTCTTTTCAAATCCTCAACTTTTGAAAAAACTTAGTTAGTACAATATCTATATATAAAAAAAAAAGAGGTGAATAAATTAAGACAGAAGATAGAGTAATATATATATATATATATATATATATATATATATATATATATATATACTTTTTTCTGTTAATTTTTTTTTTTAAAATAAAGGAGTAGTTTTGGAATTAAAAAATTAGTGGTTTAATGTGAATAAAAAAGTCAAAGGGTAATAATGACCAGACAAAATAATTATAGTTTAGGAGTGTGGATTTAGGTTTGTAGATTTAGCCCCTCCATTTTTATTATCATGGAGAAAATTATGTTTCCTCCGTTCCAAATTATCTATCCTATTTTTAACTTAATTTTTGTCCTAAATTATATGTCTCTTTAGGAAATGAAGATTTAATATTCTAAATTTATCCTCATTTAAAATCACTCTATTTCCCAAATATATTAAATAATTTCTTTCTTAACAAATTCATTCTATTTAAATAATATGATAGAGAAGTAATTTGGAGTATATTAAAACTTTGGAAATTGAGTAAAGATTGAGAGAGAATAAATTGAATTTTAAGAGTAAAAATAAAAGAAATGGTTCAATTAATTAAAAATTCTACTTATCTTAATACTCACGTAATCAATTAAATGGGATAGATAATTTAGAACGGAGAGAGGGAGTATAACAATTTTATACACCATAGATGCTTGTCTCCCAATCTACCAGCTTTTGAATCCCAAGAATATTTGAAGAGATTGTGCGGAACCTTACAATAGAATGAAGAAATTATCAGAACAGATCAACGAATTAATTATCATCTCCCGAAATTCGCAGGTAAGCTAAATTTTGAGGCTCCCTGCAACTTTTGCTGATAGGATATTATGATATAGAATTCTTCCTCCCCATGTCCGGACATCGAACTCTTCATCTTTATAGCAGTTGAAGGTAAACAAGTTCGTAGTCGAAGAGGGAAGCCAAGAGGATCAAGCTGCATTCACATTCCCATGAATTATACTTGTTCAGTACGTACCCAGATATTCGTAGTTCGTTTTCCATATGAAAATCTCCCTTTCATCTCTGTCAGGTCAGGGACACGCACCGTTGGATCGGGGATGGAAATTTCCGTTGCCAATTAAGTTTTATTATATTACTCTATGCAGCGAATGTATATAATTTGTATAATAAATAAATTTTATCAGTTTACTAAATAATTTTTTTCTTTATAATATAACATCAACAATTTCAAATTTTACACTCTTTGTTACACCAACACTTTTAAATCTGATATGTTGAAATCGATTTCGGAGAATTTTATTTTTATCCGTGGCTAACATACGACTAATATTAACTAAATATTTTATTAAAAACAAAATTAATATAAAATAACCAAAATAGTGAAAAAAGACTATAAAAGCACAAAAATAAATAGATAAATTCTTGATGTTTTTAATCAATAATATTAGTTAAAGGTTAACCAAGAATGACTATCAGGTTTACCCCCCAAAAATGAATTTCACGCATTAAAAAAAAAAAAAAAAGGTTCATGTGAGTCCACTAATTAATGCCAATACCTCAAATTCTTAAAAATGTAGCAGAAGCTCTAGGGCCATTATTAACTAAATCAAATAATTAAAGTATTTGACATATCAAATTTAAGTTAGCAATATGCATCCAGACTATAAATATTGTTTTGGGTATGATAATAACAATAATAATTAACAAATAGGATGTAACATATCCTATTTATAGTTATTTTTTAATGAAAATAATAACAATGTACCAAGCGTATAACAATATGAATTTCATTTCATTGACCCAAAAGGTATTGGAGTCACTCGGGAAAAAGTTATTGGATCAGTCTCAACTTAATTAGCCAATTAAGATGTTTTGTAAATAATAATAACATTGTAACTCAATTATTTAGATATTTTTGTCTATAGATTGTAGTAAAAATGTCATCACACAAGTAGAGAAGTACTTTAATTTGGATTCAAAATTAAACAGTTTGGATAATTAAAATAATAGATTCTTGATTGGGTTGAACTTAAAGCGACAGAATTGAATCCCTAGTGAAGGCCAATGATAACAAGTAAGATCCTTTTGGATAACATAATTTAGCAACTTGATCCTTAGGAGCCAAGGCATAACTTCAAAAACCTTTCGAAGGAAAACAAATAGCCAAAATCATGCTCTCAACTGCTCGCAGGCCACTATGATTCTATGAAGCTTAAGCTTAGATTTGGTCCAAAAACAGAAAATACAGCATACAAACGAGAGGAAAGGATGGATTAATGTAAGCCAATGCCACACTTGGTATACGAAAAAAATTTGCACATGCTAACTATTCAAAACAGTAATGTTTACCGTACGCATACCATTTGTTTTCTCATCCCATAAACAATTCAAAGGGATTTGCATCTTGCAGAATCTTCAAGAGCAAATAAGCTATCACAACAGACAGTACCATACTGTGAGAATCTACACACAGAAAACTGATTATACCGTGAGGAGATTGTCAGACCAGACTTCCTATAATTTTCGCTCTTAAGATTGTAATACAGAATGCTTTCTTCGCCTGTGCTAACTACAAGTTCCTCATCTTGACCGTCTGCAGATATGTGAGCTTGTAGACCAAAAAGAACAGTAGCATGACTGAGATGGTACGGATTATCCCATGCGTTACCCTTAAGTACCCAGATGTCCAGAGCTAATGTTCTGTTAGAAAATACCCCCAAACATAAGTTCCCTTTCATCTCTACCATGTTCATACTGGATTCGAAAGGACATGGAACTGTTCCAAATTCTTCTTTCTCTAAATCAAACCAAACTATTAAGTTCCTGTTTACAGACTGATTTTTTTTAACGGGGACAAGCAGCCAATAAATTGCTCCACTCGCATGTAATGGTGCCTTAATCTGTACATATTTTCGTTTGCCTAAACGAGGATGTTTTTTAATCCCTCTCCAGCCACTGGAACTCTGTATTCCCCCTTCGGTTAGTGTAAGGATTTGACACCTTCTATCATAGGGTACAGAATCTAAGATCCAAACAACCATTTTGTACTGAAATTTGCAAGGCAAATATCCTAGACCAGCTACACTGTGAAAATCAGCAGCAAAAGGAAAAGTAGGTAGTTGGGCAAATTCATGGGTACTAGGGTTGCAAATATAGTTCTCTAAGCTCCCAGGAATCCATATAAGGCCATGACAAGATTGCACAAGGTCTAGAGCTACATCATCATCCGGAGGAAATCGCAATTCAAACCTGTCGTGGATCTTTAATTTCAGGGGAATTTGATCAGAATGGCCCTATTAGGGGCTATTTGTCCTCACGTGGCCCCTCCGAGAGCAGGAGTCCTAAAATGGTCTCAACGCATTCGTCGATAGCGTCCTAATTTAAATGTGGACGCTATCGGCAAATGCGTCCTTATTTACTTAGGACGCTATTCGTCAATACATCCTTAGTAAGTTAGGACGCATACACGGATAGCGTCCTAGACATTGTACCTCACATTTTAGTGATTCTATTATACAATTTATTATCCTTTACATTAGAATAAATTATCTGTATTAACTGTTGAAATTATATTAACTTTAAAAAATATAACAAAAGTGTGTGTAATTAATGGATAAATCAAAAAATGGGACAATGTCAACTGCAGAATGAATTTTGTTATCATTAAATAAATTTGTTGCAATACAACTGAATGCAATCTAATTTATTCTCCAGGTTGGAAATTAGCGCTATTGCAATTTCACCTGTTATGTCTCGTTTGATGGCAATTTCCACTAGACCCTTCATTTCGATAGTCTATCTCTTCTTGAAAACGTGCAGTACGCCTCCGTCCTGGTCTATTACCTTTAAGGGTTGGTGTGTAGCCCTCCAACGAAAAGTCAGCATTACACCATAAATTTTCATTGTTGATTGGATAGAAGTCATTGTTGTAAGCCGCAATATATTTGTCCAAGGAGTAAATAGGTAGTACAAAATCAGAAGGTTGCCAGCTACGGTGTCGACAGATAGCGAATACATGCGTGCACGGCAAGCCAAAAATATTCCATTTCATGCAGCTACAGTCCCGTGAAGACATTTTTACTGTATACACATTGTTTCCTTTTCCTCCAACTCTTGCGGGTGTCCTAACTCTGAAAATTCCAACTCGTTCATTATATTGCACAACCTTATAACTTCTTGCCTTCTGCGAAGCTGCTTGGAATGTATTCCATATCAATGGAGGAAATGATTTGTTACAGTGTGTGGCCTTGGATCGATGCAGATTAAAATATTCGACAATTTTCGAGAATGTTGCATCGACAAGGGCTGTGATAGGTAATGCTTTTGTTTTTTTTAGAACACTATTTAATGATTCGGATAAATTTATCGTCATGCATCCGTATCGATTACCCCCATCATGTGAAAGTGACCATTTTTCCGGGCTAATACGCATCAACCAGTTGTACGCCTCCTGATTGTATTCTCTTATTTCATTCATTACAGATTCAAACTTAGATTTCTTCCTCTCTGTTCCGGCTTTGTACATAAGTCGCTTCAACTCGGTGTTCTTAAATTGTTTGTTAAAATTGGCATGAATATGGCGTAGACAGTATCTGTGAACTCCGATTGGCTCCACCCACTCAGCCTGTGTCCTCATAGCTGACAAGATTCCAGCGTGCCTGTCAGACACTACAAACATGTCTTTCACGCACCACATGTCTCCGGAGAAGTCTAAGAAACCATCCCCAACTCTCATTTGATTCAACATCGACAACAGTAAAAGTTAGGGGGAAAATGTGATTATTAGCATCCCAAGTGCTTGCTATCAACATGACACTCTTATATACCCTCTTAAATGTGTTCCGTCGATTGAAATCACAGGACGACAATGCTTAAATCCGTCGATCGATGGTTTGAAAGCCCAAAATATGAACTTGAAAATCTTTGTATCTCCGGCATTGATGTTGTGGTGTTTCCAGTGTACTATTGTATTGGGATTTGAATCTTGTAACGCCAACATATACGCTGCTAGTACTCTGAAAGTAGAGGACCATGTGCCATATAAAAACTCAATAGCAGCCTTCCTAGAATATTATCCTTTTCTGTATGAACATCCAACCTGGAATTTGTCCTGTATAACCCTTAATATGGTACTGACACTTGTCTCGGGGTTATCTCTAATAAGATGCAATATGTGTTGTGCAATAAATTTGGAGGACAAATTTTGATTGTTGTTGTTTATAACCCTTTGGAGACATGTGTGTTTGCCATTCCAGACCGAAATTTCCCATCGTCCAGTATTTGCTTTCTTAATGATTTGAATGTACCAAACACATGGATTCTGCTCAGTGTTATTCCTGCAAGAGGCTGTCCAAATAGCACTCTTACTTTTAATAACAGTGAACTCGCAGCCCTTCTTAACGTGCCATAATCTCACAGCATGAACTGTTTCTGACTTATCCCGAAACCGCATTTTATGCCTTAACTCCCAATTTTCTGCTGTCCATTCATCAACACGTAAGTCATCACCGGCATAGAAAAAGTCACCTTCAAGTGCCCCCAAGCTTACATCCTGGAAACTGCTGTATGTATACAAATTTCTTACTTGGACTGGTATCTGATGCGCTGGTTCTGGTGGAGCATACATTGATGTGTGTCGAGGTAGCCCGTCATCCTGGTCACTGTGGCTATTGATGCCGGTGTCACTGTGGCCCACGTCATTGATGTCGATTCCATATTCTCCTTCTGAGGCTAGTGGTCCGTCGATGTCAGATGTTGGTCCTAGTAAGTCTATGATTGCAGTCTCATTAATTATTGATTGCTTATTCGCTTGCATTGTTTCTGGCACATTTAGTGGATCAGTATTTGGGTGACTCTGTAGTTGTGGCAACTGATTCTGGACGGTTGTTATTTCCAACCCTTTTTGTTGGAGTAGCAAATCTGTGTAGGAAATGGTATGAGGCAATTGTTAGGTGGGAAATGATGTTGACGGTATGGAAATGCCAGTATCAGCTTCAAGAACTGTTTGCGCGTTGTGTGGTGCATCTAAAATGGGCTCTGTCTTTACATAAATATGTACCCCACCCTCCTTGAAAATGGAATGCAAAGTCCAAATGTTATCCATATCGCTATCATCCTGCAATGTAAGCAACCCCCATTGAACACGGTCTCCATATACCCAAGGATATCTCATGGATATATCCAATGTAAATAACGTCCTATCAATCCGCATGTATGTATAGATTTTATCGACAAGCATGCGGAATGATATTTTACGCTGTAAGACTAGTCTCTTTCTACACGGCCCTACAAAGATAACTGAACCACCTACTTCGTATGAGAGAGGACAATCCCAGAAGAAGCCAAGAGATAGTAGTGTTTCAAGTGACATAATGGTTGGATTTGGAAAAAAATAACTTCAAGTGACAGAATTGCTTGTGAGAATGAAGTAGTTTGGCTTTCTCTCTATCTGGTGTTTTTTTTTTTTTTTTGCATGAAAGGAATGAAGTGGTTTCGAGATTGCATGGAACTAAATAGGCACCTTAGAACGCTATTTATAGTTGCATCCTTTATAAGGACGCTATTCATAATAGCGTCTTATAGTACATTGTCAACTCTGAAGTGCACTCAAATCCCGGGTATCTTGTTCTAAAGAGAGAATGTTTTGTTAGTTGCAAATAGGACGCTAATAGTAGTAGCGTCCTACTGTACCGAATCTGCAAAGTTCGGAATATTTTTAGAAAGGCTATCATAGGACGCATGTGATGGTAGCGTTCAACGTTATTTCAGAATCAACTAAAGATCCATCGGACAAGGTGGCTGACCGCCGGCTTAGGACGCTACTTGTAGAAGCATTCTCAAATAGGACGCTATTAATAGTAGCGTCCTTGGTATGCTAGCACAACCTCATATTGTGCCTATAAAATGACTCTTGAAAATTTAGGACAGCGTTCTAATCAGCAAAAGCTTTCTAACTCTTGACAATTTATCTTTGACGCATATATTCGACGTCTCTCTTTTGTTTTCTTGAAACTATACTAGAGGCGTGAATGTGTGCGTCAAAGGTAGATTATCAAGATATGCTTACAATATTACTCTGCTAATTATTATTTGGCATCCAGGGTGCTAGAAAATGGTAAGTATATTTATCTCCATTTGCAATAAATATATGTCTTGTAAGAAAATGGTAAGTATATTACTCCGCTAACATCCTGTAATTGCTAAATAAAGGTTTTGTAAAAAAATAAAAACGAAGCAGATGTGGGCAGGGTCATTGATTATATGTCTTCTGCCATAAAAATATAAAGTTGTTGGACCCTAAAACTTTCTTCTAATTTTGAGTATGGTTATACTATACAAGCAATAACCAAAACTACGGCTATAATTGAAAAAGGATTAAGGTGCACTCCAGGACGCTATCTTGTGTACATTGTGCTTTCTTCTACTTTCAGTTACGTGCCACATTGTTATGATTCTCATTATTGTGTACGATGGTTTCAAATAAACTAATCCCAATCCAATTGGTATTTAATTACACTCTAAAATCAAATATAACAAGAGTAGATGCATGTTTTGAGTTAAATAATTAATTGTTAATATAGCTAGTAACAAAATACAACTGGAGAGAGTGCAAATGCATTTTTCTAAACCAAAAATAAAAATAAAAAAAAAGGTGATAAAGAGAGAATCAATTATCTACAGAATAATAAGAATGTCCAAGGACTGAGTCTACGTACCGCATGGTCGGGGTCGGACAACACGTCTGGGCCTCGTATGTATGTCTGTTGCAACATGTGCATCCTCGACGGGTACAATGAGATCTCCCTGTTCTGGTACTGCCGGATGATAATAACGTGGTCGCCGCCGATGTCACTGAACTCTAAGTCCTGGTCTGTCCTGGTCATCGACCATCGTGCTCGGTGGTATGGATTCTACAGGTGGAACATGCGCAGACGCCTGCGTGACTTGCCCCGGTCCCATATCAGATGCCTGCGTCGCTGTGTCGGGCCTCTGCTCTGTGCTACCATCCATCTCGTCCTCCATCGACGGTGAAAGACAAGTAGTGTTAAAGATCAAGGCATTTGGAGTCTGCGCGCTGGCTCCCTAGATGGTCCCGCTTCGTACTTCCTAAATGGTCCCGTCTCGAACTCTCCAGTCAGACCAGCTAGCAGTAGTACGGGATCTGGTGCAACCTCGGGTGCAATTGCTGCAGTTGGGGCTGCACGGGCTTGCCTACCACCTCGACACTAACTCAGAATGGCTCGACACTCAACCCGTGCTCGAGGCCCTCTACTGGCTGCCTGCTCTGGAATCGCGGGTACACCCGCTTCTGGAACAGGACATGTGCTATAACTAGTAAGATCAAACCCGGCCGCAGTAAAAGAAAGAGTGTACGTGTCCCTGATACGCTCGAAAGCTGCCCTCGAATATGAGTCAGCTGTAGCTAAAACCTTCGTGGCAATGGATATAACTCTGTAAAGCCTGTCTGACTGTAATAGCCATAAAAAAAAAACACCCATGTCATCATGAATCGAGTATAAATAATAAAACATTATCGAGAAAAAATACGAAAAACTAAATAATATACTTACCATGACTGTGTGTCCCGAACTAATCCCCTGGTAGCCGGCGACCTCACCCTCTGGTGGGGACGGATCACCAATCCACCACCTAGTCCTCAGCCGGTACTTAGATAGATAGTCCAGCTCCACCCCTATCCCGAGAACGCCATGCATGACTATCTGATGTCGCGAACCCCACAGTGTTATGAATGCTGAATGGTGATGGGACCAGTTGGTCGTGTGGTTCCCCCGAGTACCAGTCGCGTGCAACTCAGCATCGTACTCACAACTCTGTGGAATGAGCTGTAACATACTAAACTGTCGAAGCACACGGTCAAGGTAGTGGAACTCTACGACGTCCCAACATATGAGTGGAGTCCGTGATCGCCAAATGTCTGAACCCTCCATGTATCTAGTTGGCATGAACTCTAGGTCTATGGCATCAGACGGGCACCAAATAAACTGACACAATTTGAAAACGTTTAATTGAAACACTAAAATGACAATAAAGTAATAAAAAATTTCTGTCAGAAAAGTTTAAATACGTACGTGATGATCCTGTATCGCGTCTAACTGATTTTTGCATATCACTAGAATGTGTGACGGTGTCCGATATAGCCGTAGCCGCACGTTCCACCTCGCACCATACAGTGCAAGTAGAGGTCTATGACCTGGCTCAACCCTGTCAGGGAGTAGGATAGGGATGTGCTCCTAAGCCTATAACTACACAATAAAATAATATAGGTTCATCAAATTTTATTACTATTTTGCTAGACTATAAAACATCTAAAGTAATTGGAAAAGAAAGAATAAAAAGAAAAACTTAACTTGAAGCAGAACCATAGGACCACAAATCTCCCTTGCGGCAGGGTCAGTTGTCTCACAGAGGCATCTATACATCCACGCTAGAGCCGCACTACCCCAGCTAAGCTGACCGCAATAATGTAAGTCCGCAAAGAAGGGTATAAAACGAAGGGGCAGTAGATGACCTGATTTGTCAGACAGAATCATACTACCAATAAAAAGAAAAATGAATCCTCATGCCCTCTGCTGCACCACTGCATCAGAAGCATCATTCAGAAGAGGGAGTGACAAGTGCGCCTCAAGGGCCGACTTCTCTAATTTGTTACCCCTGAACTGGGTAGTTCGAGGTCGAAAGCTAAAAAGCGTATGTATCAAATCCATCCATGCTGTCCAAGGGTGCCCGTAAACCTCTCCAATGATCGGGTCACCGTCAACTCTAAGTCCCCACAAAATCGCAACATCCCCTAGTATGACAGTGGCTTCTCCTACCTGTAGATGAAATGTATGTGTCTCGAGACGCCACCTCTCAACTAATGCAGTCACAAGGGTATGATCTACATGAAGATGCCCAATTCTACAAACTCCCCCGAAACCAGTCAGATCGATATAATCCATTACCCGAGGAGGGAATGGAAATAGCTCCCAAAAATGAGAATCGCAACGTTGCTAATGGTATCTTACAACTCTCAGAATGCCATGACCAAATCAATGAAGATCGATGCCTATCCTGCCTAGATATCAAGCCCTCGTAAATAGGTTCGGGGACAGTATCGCTACGTACTCGATCCATCCTAAAAGATATTGTGAGATGTTAATTTCTTTTAATGAATACAAGTATTAGTATAAATTTCTACATCCAATCACTAATTGTTTTGACTAAATAGCATAACACAAGAATTTAATAATACAAGTATTCCTATCTAGTTTTAATAATAATAATAATAATAATAATAATAATAATAATAACAACAACAACTACAATAATAATAGTAGATTAAAATAATAATAATAATAATAATAACCGTACATTAAAAAAATAAATTAATAATAACAGTATATTAAAAGTAATAATTATAATAATAATAGTAATTATTATAATAATAGTATATTAAAAAAATAAACTAATAATAATAGTATATTAAAAAAATAATAGTAATAGTAATATATTAAATATTAAATAATAATAATAGTATATTAAAAAAATAAACTAATAATAATAATAGTATATTAAAAACTAAAAATAAAAAAATAATAGTATATTAAAAAAATAAACTAATAATAATAAGAATTCGCACAGAATAATTCACTCCCAACTTACAAAGGAATACGCCAATAAGATTATCCATAATTCTCATAATGCAGTTTTCTTTTACTTCCTATATTCCAAATCCTTCCACCAGAATAGAAAGCTATAAACATATTTGTACAATCAGAGTACTATATAAAAAGGTAACAGAAACCTCTAATGGACAAATATATATATATATATATATATATATATATATATATAAGATATATTCCCAAATCCTAAATGGTGATTTATGATATATAAAAAATAAAAATCAGTGCAACAAAATATATACATTATATTCAGAAACTATATCAACTAATCAAAAAATAAAGACCAAGAAGAATGACATACCTCAAAATCAGACAAAATGCCGTGCACAGGTCGCGCTGCCACGGAGAAGACTATTATGGTCGCCGGTAGAGGAGACTGTTCGCTCCTGTGGGGAAAAATGCTATGGTCGCCAACGAAGGTTGATGTCACCAGAGCAGAAGGGCCGGACGTTGGCCGAAGAAGCTTGATGTCGCCGGAGAAAGTGCAGCGAAATGAAAGAAGTGCAGCAAAATGAAAGTCGCTCGAAAATCCCGAAAGTGCAGCGAAATGAAAAATTACAGAGGCACGGTGCGGTGAAGACGACGATTGGATAGGACGCTATCCGTGTATGCGTCCTAACTTACTAAGGATGCATTGACGAATAGCGTCCTAAGTAAATAAGGACGCATTCGTCGATAGCGGCCATTTTAGTACTCCTGCCCCCGAAGGGGCCACGTGAGGACGAATGGCCCCATTAGGGGCCATTCTGATCAAAACCCCTCTTTTTAGCTACCATATCCACAATCGTGAAGCTATGCCTATGGAGTTTGGATGGAGAGGACATCTGTGAACTCTTATCTTGGCGACAACTCTGTAGAACAAGATAACATTTCTTCTTGGAGCGTTGGTTGCGTAGAGAACCTGGACCTTGGGTAGAGATTAGGTTGGACCATGTTTTGGAGACGCAAGCGAACCTGAGGACAGATCTCCCTGGAAGTTTGAATAGTAACTCAACGATCAAATCTTGTGGCAGAGCTTCGGTGCCATACTTGTGCATCTTCTTCTTGGCCTGCTCCATTGACGTTAACAATTGAACCCACCCTGTTGTTGACTAGCGATAGAAAAGGCATACAAAGCTACCGGAGTTTTAATAAAGAACCTAGGGTTTGCACTTGGTAGGACGTGTTTAGGAGTCGGAACGCATGAATACGGACTAGCTAAAAATTTAGTTACCAAAATCAAAATTATTTATCAATATTTCCTTTGCCAAAATCTGCAAGAGATATAGTAACCTAATGGGAATTATGATAGTTTTTTAGAAATAGACAAATTGCTTATCATTGTTGAATACACACACACACACACACACACGGTGATAAGGTCCTTATCAAAAGGTTCAAACGGGATGTTCATTATACAATTTGGAGCAATTTTATTAAATTTTCAAACTAAAAAAAAAAAATTATAGTTTGAAAATTTTGAAACCTTGTTAATTATTTAAAATTTCAAACTACTAAGTATGGTTTCTATTGCTTTTGTATGGTTTATTGCAAAAGCATTTGCTCATCCTGGAATGAAGGCAGAGCCGTGTTTAGACTGTTGGGGGTAGAGTTAAATTAGGAAATACGACCATCTATACTGAGAATTAGAAAAGAAGAATATCTATAAATTTATTCAATTATCAATTTAAAATATTATTTGAAATTTTTATTACTAGTAAATATCTTTAAAATATGAAGCAGTCTCTTTTTGTGAGGCATTAGGCAATTGCCTCAATAGTTAAAGGTTGCTGTGACTCTAGATGAAGTCAGGCAATGGAGCAATTCTTACATAAATTATGAATCGGTAGACCAAGTGTATTAATAAGTTATATCGTACAACTTGTATTACACACGATACAAATCACTAATGTATTTAGTCTATTGACCATTGATCTATATTAGAATTTTTCCAGACAATGATAGATGAGATGAAGCTCTTCATTCCAGTGGCAGATGGGAGGTTGCCCGTTTTGTCAGTTAGTATGTGTGGGTTTCTGTTTAATCTTTGAAGCCCAATCTTAAAAAAAAAAAAAAATGTTGCAAACCTCAAATAAATAGAAATACGAGCCCCAAGCATTCATCCATAAGGTTACACATTAGAATTTACAGTATAATTTAGTTGAAGTAAAAAGGGGAGGAAAATAAGAAGGAATATAAATTTAAAGATAAATGGATAATTTACGTAATATTATTAGGAAGAAAAAATGAAAAAGAAGTAAATTAAAAATGGGAAAACTTTCCCTCTACTAAACAAAAATAGTCCGTTCTCATTTAGATGAATTAAAATATTAACCAAGATACTATTTGTTATTTAGTTTCATTCACACTAATTAAATAAAATAGAAGTAAATTACATTGTGTAAAGTTTTGCTTCCTTTTTTGTGAACCAAACACATGATTAGTTTTAAAGAAATAGTAATTATCAATTATATTACCAATGATAAATTACTTATCTTAGTTAACCACCAATTAAGATATCAGATCCTATTAAACAATACCTTATAAATATGCTATAAAAAATTTTTAAAAGCGGAACCCTAAAATTAATAATATATTACATATTATAAATATATAATAACTGTGGCAGTTTTGACGCAGTTTTAAAAATTTTCAAACCATACAAGTGATATAGTTTTAAAAATATTAAAACCTTCACTTGGTGTGATGCAGTTTGAGGTTTTTTTTTTTTTTGTGGGGGGGGGGGGGTGGAATTTACATAAATAGTTCAAAATCTATTTTACTTGCTACATGATAGTCCCAATTTTTTTTTCTTTCAATTTCTACGATCCTCAATCTATTTATTTTCTTTTTATGAAATTACAATCACCTATTATGCAGTGAAATCTGGTGGAATTACTATGGGAGAACCATGTTTTAGAGATGGAAAAATGGAGATGGATGTCTTCCATCTCTAAATAGAGATAAATTTGAGACGTAATGGAGACGAATCAATTTTTTCAAGATTAAGATAGGACATTTGGGACAAATTCGAGACAAATATCTTTTTTCTCTAAATATAATGTTTCTATTTGGTCTCTATATAGATTCAGAATAAAGACGGTAATAAAGTCATCTTAACTTTGTCTCCAAGTAGAGTCGAAACAGAGACGACTCTCAATGAGTCTCGAATTTTCAGAGATGAAATAGAGTCAATAAAATCCCGTTACTAAATATTTTTAAGGTTAGAGACGACACATAGACAAAAAAATAATTGGTCTCTATTATGTTTAAACTTAGTATATTCGTCTTTACAATTCTGTTAATTTATTCATTGGATAATTGGTCTCAAAATTGGAGATGGTCAGATTCATCTCTTATTTGTTTCTAAATCGAGACGATTTAGAAATTAACAAATTCGTCTCAAATATTTGAGACTAATTAATATATATTTTTTTCATCTCTAAGTGTTAGAGACGGAAAGCCAAATTACCTTTTTGGTTTCTAAGATGACTCTAATTTGGAGTCAATAGTCGTTGTCTCTATTTTGTCTTTTATTTCCTATTTTAGAGACAAAATAGAGACTAATTTGAGTCATATCTTTAAATACATTTGACAAATTCAAAAAATACTAAAATTTTATTATGCTAAAATGATAGTACTTGTATGAGATTCCAAGCTGAACATGAACTTATAATGTAATCCATTTGAGGTTTTGGGTGCAACTGAATCAAAATTATGTTTATTATTCTAAATAATTGACATCAATTTAAATATATATTATCATCATCATTATACATAATTATGTTGAACTATATGTTTGAATTACTTTTAATGAAAATAATATGTTTGTATTATAGACATTAATTGTGGTCGATCAGATTTCCTCTGTCAACAATTTGGCGGATCCTTTTACCAAGCATTTGACAGAAAAAGTGTTTCACAGACACTTAGATGTCATAGGGGTAGGCACTTGTGGACTTTCTTAGTTTTTGTAGTGCAAGTGAGAGATTGTTAGAAAGTATGCCCTTAAAGATTATGTATTCTATATAAATATATTGTAATAAAATATTTATTCATTCAATTTAGTTTGTTTCTTATATTATTGCACATTAAATGTCTACGTATGATAAGTAATGGTTAATGTGTTAGGTTGTTCTTCACAGTAAGGTATAAACCATGGGTACTTATTATACAAGTAAAATTGAGTTTTTAGTTGTTTGATGGAACTAAGCATTTCATCAAGATAAGACTATTGTGCCATGATTTCCAATGAAGAATAGTTTATCTTGAATTAGTGAGTAGTTCACTCATATCATAGGCATACGCGTATCTTGAATACGTAGAACTGGACCTGTAATAGTGGTCTCTCTTAAAGTACTATAATTATAGAGATCGAACTATTCCTACTACAACATGGAAGGATACCTTCATACTTCAGTATGAGTTGGTGGTCTGGCGAAACTAGAGTTTTATACTTTGATGTATATTGGGTGAGATTTTTTTTTGTGAGATCAATATCCTTGTATGTTGGGTGTATTATTCTAGTTAGTTAAGACAGACTCATGCAATAGAGTTTCTATACTTCACTTAGTGAGGTTAAATCACCTCCTTGTGATTGTCTAGGATAATCTAATGATCTAAGGCCCTGGGAACATGACTCTAGAATGTATACTTTTGGGTAGCTTCCAATGATAAGCAAGTACATTCGAGTGAGTCATGGATTATCATATTAGAAATCTAAGGATAGTAAATATTTTTGAGATGGGTGTTAGTACATTTATTTTGTCTCATTGATGGGTGTTACATAAAGGGGTATTTCTGTCATTTCACCTGTATGTCAGAGACATTGCTTTAACAATGTTATTCTTGGGGTCAATATTTCTATATGGTGATAAATGAAGATATTTAAAATGATAATATACGACAATTTAATAGTATAGACATTTTAGTAGCCATGGATAATATGTCTCTTGGTCATCGGAATAACTTAAGTTACCTTGGTGTTGTTTAAACATAATTTGGGCTTAATGGATAATTATTTGAAAGAGAAATAAAAGTTATTCTAAAAGTCTAATTAGAATTAATTAATTAGTCTTAGGTTTTGATAAGGCTCAGAAAAGATAATTATTTAATTAAGACCATTGGGCTCGAATAAATTAATTAATTAGGCTTATATACGTTGACATATATTAAGGTCCAATTAGAATTAATTAATTATTTTTGGGTATTTAATGAAGCTAAAAAAAGATAATTAATTAATTAAGAGAATTGGACTAGTCTTGGATTGGTTTTGGAGCACAACACCAAGCCCATTAGTGCTTAATGTTTTCAGCCATTAGGGCTTAATGGCTGGCTGGAAATATGAGGATAAGAGTAGAAAAAACAAAACGTGGTTTTTTCAGAGTTTCATCTTCTCAAGTGTGCCGTCTCTGTCTCTCTCTTTGGCTTTTGTCTTTTCTCTTCCTTCTCTCTGAAGAGTGTTTGATTATCCAAAAGGAGTTGTCACCAAGCTAACCTAAGAGTAAGGTAGAGTCATACTTTGGAAGATAAAGAAAAGAAGTTTGGAGACGCTTGATGCGTAGGAGTAGAAGAATGGTGAGAGTTCCAGTTGAACAGCAGGCGCCTCCTTCTCCCCCTCCAACGCAAGAAGTTCCAGTGCAACTCGTGCCTACGTTGGTTAATTCGTGACCAATAAGGAAAAGTAAGCACTCTTTTCGAGATGTGGCTCGAAAAATTGAAAAATTTTCATTGCGTTTTTCTTTTGATAGTTTTCCGCGATTCCTTCAAGTGGTATTAAAACCACGGTTTTATCTAAAAGTATGTACTAGGGTTAAAATTGAAAAAGGTGGTTCCTTTACTATTAAAAAATGAATCTTTTGTAATTTCATGTGATCCTTCATACATTGGTTTCTAGAGTTTATGTACATTTCGTGGTTAGAGGCATAGGATCATGTGTTCTAATGATTTTCCCATTATTTTTTTGATTTTAAATAGATTCGATGTACGCCTCGTGGTTAGAGGTATAGACACTTGTAAAGATATGTTTTTAATGCTTGGCTTTGCATTTCTTTGTATTCTTTTAATTTGTAAATTTTGGAGACTGGAAGAATGTGATTGCTGAAATTGTTAAAGGGTGAAAAGTGGCTGAAAAACTAGATTTTTTCCAGAAATTGACGAACTCCAAAGTTGACCTTGCACCGGGTGGGCCGATCGGACCAGACGCCAAGTTCACTCTACCCAGTTGGAATTTTTTGAGAAAAACAGATTGGACCCGACACCAGGTGGGCCCAACGGACCAGGCGCCGGTCCACTCTGTCCAGAGGCAATTGTGCGCAAATTGTCTAAGAAATAGGAGAGCACTAATGAAGTTTTGTTCCTCAATTTTCCTTGATGTAATCATGTTTTGAAACCATTATATGAAGTTAATTTTCTACAATAGTTTTATTTATCTATAGATGAATAATTTGTATGAAAATGAATTGTAAATGATGGAACCACCTTAGGATTAAACAAGATCATTAATTTTTAATTCATGATGTTTAATCCATTGTTTGGCCACTTGGAAATAAATGAATAGTTTGAGCATGAAAAAGTTTAAATGAATAATTTGAGCATGAAAAAGTTAACTTTTGATATCATGCTTATTTCGTTTTTGTAATCAAATGCATGAGGTCTTGTGAGACCAAAGTCTCACTAGATATGACGGTTTTTGATAAAATGTTTTAATCTAAAAAACTGTGAAACTAAAAGAGTTCATGGTTTATTCTCTTGAAAGGTATAATCTTGACATAGAGAATAATGTTGAACTTAAGGTTATTTATTAAAATTTTACTTGGTTATTAATTTAGAATAGTAAAATAAATTCATAGTTTATTCTCTCAAAGGATTTAATTCTTTACATAGAAAATAATATTGAATTTTAGATTTTTACTAAAGTTAATGAAACCATAAAATTATAGAAAATATTTTTGGGCTGAAAACTCTATTTTCAATAAAAGATTAAGTGGGAGAGGGGTTCCAATGACTCCATGGCTTCCATCACAACTCTTATTAGAGATAATAGATTTTCTCATATCATTTTAAGCATAACCCCTTATAAGATAGATTTTCACAAGTATCTAGAACTAATGGAAAAGTAAAATTAAAAGCCTAGAATATTTGTTAGGATCGACCAACCTACGTTGGAGGTTTTTAGTACTAAATTGCTTGTAAGTGGTGTGAATTAGTGGCCATCCTATCAGTGAAACTTTTTCTAGACCATTATCTATTTTAGGAAGTTTTGATTCGTGATGGTTATACACTTAACTTAGGATAATATCAATCTTCATACGAATCTCTGTTAGTTTTTCTAAGAACCAAACTATTTATATTATTAATAATGGTTTTAAGAGTTATCTATTATCAAAGAAATAATATAAAGAATGTGCATTTTTATTTCTTACAAACTAAATGAATGTTTTTCGAAATATTTCAAAAATGTCTGGTTTCAGTCAATTGTCAATCATTCTCAAGGAGAATACATTGACAGGCCCAAATTATATGGATTGGAAGAGGAATCTGAACCTAGTACTCAATGCCGAAAAGTATAAGTATATTCTTACAAATTTCTATCTTGATATTGAGGAGGAATCCACTGATCAGGATTGAGAAGTCGAGAAGGCATGCAAGAAAGTAGATGAGATGGCTAAATGCTACATGTTGGTTTCCATGTCTAGTGTGCTCCAATTTAAGTATGAGTACATGGCCACTGCGTACGACATGAATTTGTTATTGCGTACTATATTTTATGTCAAGAGCTGGCCTGCAAGGCAGGAAGCTCTTAGGGTAATCATGAACATTAAGATGGCTAAGGAGGCATTGATTCGAAAGTATTTATTCAAGATGATTGCTTACTTCGAGGAGGCCGAGATCTTAGGCACGACAATAGATCGTGAGAACTAAATTGACATAGTTCTTGAAATTTTGCCTGATTCATATTCTCAGTTCAAGTTCAACTCCAACATGAACAAGTTGGATATGAATCTCACTGAGCTTATGAAAGAGCTCCAGGCGGCAGAGAAGATCATCGTGTCAAAGGTTTTGGTCTCTCGTTCTGCTTCTTCTTCTGAAATTAAGGCAAAGTCTAAGAAATTCAAGAAGAGGAAGGTCCAGAACAATGCAGGGGTCTAGCCCAAAGCATTTAGTCAGGCCAAGCCTAACAGGAAGCCTAAAGCAAATGCTTTAAGTGTGGTAAGAAGGGGCATTGGAAGAAAAATTGTTCGGACTTCTTAGCCGAGTCTACTTCAGGTATTGCTCTGTACCTAGAGTCTATTTTGATGGTTGGAGTAACATTTTCCTGGATAGTTGATTTTGGAGCTACTAATCATATCTATAACTTTTTGTAGGGGTTCAGAAGGACAAATAGACTAAGCAAAGGTGAGCATGGACTTCAAGTAGGTAATAGAACAAAAATATAGACTGAAACAGTGGAAGATCTTGAGCTTATTTTTTATTGTAATAGGAAGTTGGTTTTAAAAGATATTTTATATATTTTTTATTTTAAATAGAATTTGATTTTAGTTTTGAAATTGGTGAATTAAGGATATTATATTTCTTTCTATTCTGGTGTTTCCATTAGTAGAGATGACAATTTTATTTGTATAGAAAGCATGTATGAAATTTTTTTTTATATACATCCTATTCGAAAGCAAGTAAACAATATTCAAACTAAACCTGATAATAAAAAGAGAAAGGCCATATCAAATGACTCGTATTGTGGCATTTAAGATTGGGACATATAAATTCTAATCGGATTCAAAAGCTAATCCATAATAGGCCTTTAGGTTCATTGAGATTGCAAGAATGGCCTCAACGTGAATCTTGTCTTAAAGGTAAATGGCTAAACGGTCCTTTACAAAAAAGGCAGATAGAGACATGGAAGTACTAGCATTAGTTCATACGGATGTTTGTGGTCCGATGACTAAACTAGTTAGAGAAGGCTACGAATACTTCATCACTTTCACAGATGATCGCACTCTTTTTTGTTACATTTATTTGATGAGGTGCAAGTCTGACTTTTTTGATAAATTGAAGGAGTTTAAGGCTGAAGTGGAGCGTCAAATAGGTAAATTAATTAAAACTTTGAGATCAAATCGTGGTGGAGAGTACTTCCTCAGTAAGTTTAAGGACTACTTGGTATATCAAGGTATAGTATCTCAGTTAACTACTCCTGGGACTCCCTAGTAGAATGGGTAGTTGAGAGAAGAAATAAAATTTTGATAGAAATGGTTAGAAGTATAATGAGTCATACATCTCTTTCTATTTTCTTTTGAGGATATATCTTAGAAATAATGACATATATTTTGAACTTGGTACATTCTAAGTCACTACCTAGGATACTCTATGAGATGTGAACTGGACAAAAGTCCAATCTGAACTATCTGAAGATATGGGGTTGTCCAACTTATATACTAACAAAATGAAGTAAGCTAGAACTAAGATTAGAGTTATGCTACTTCGTTGGGTATCCAAAATGAATAAGAAGTGGATATTTCTATCATCCTCAAGAGTATAAAATACTTGTTAGTACTAATGCTAAATACTTAGAGAATGAATAAATTACATCCACCACGGGTTCAAGTAGAATACAGTTAGAAGAGAAGTTGGTTACTGATTCAACTTCAGTACTTCTAACACCCCAATCAAGGAATCAAGAGAAATACTATCAGATATTCCTATGCAAACTAAGCCTCATCATAGTAGGAGGATCACAAGAGTTCTAGAAAGGTAGATTGGAGAGATTTATGATCTAATTTCTGATCATCAGGAACAAGACCCAGTAGATACGAGGAGGCTGCCATTATTGATATTGATGCAAACAAATGGCAGTTAACCATAAATGTCGAGATTGAGTCCATGTACCTCAATCAGGTTTGGAATCTTGTTGCTGCGCCTGATGGGATAAAACTCATTGAGTGTAAGTGGGTATACAAGAGGTCAAGAAAAAATGGCTATCTTAGCGAAGATATATATATATGTCCTAGCTAGAAGGTTTTGTTGCTAGAGGTCAAGAAAAAATGGTCTGTAAATTTAAGAAGTCCATCTATTGACTTAAGCAAGCATTACGAGTATGGAACATACGTTTTGATGAAATTGTGAAAGCTTATGGTTTCATTCAAAATGTGGATGAACCATATGTGTATAGAAAATTAGACAGTGACAAAATGATTTTCTTGGTACTTTATGTAGATGATATTCTACTAATTGAAAATGATGTAAGGACATTATCATCCGTTAAGGTTTGACTATCTAGTCAATGTAGTATGAAAGACTTGGGACTACATTCTAAGCATTAAGCTTTTTAGAGATAGGAAGCAAAGAATGTTAATCTTATCTCAGTTTGCTTACATTGACAAGATATTAGTCAAGTACAGCATGGATCAATGTAAAGGGGCAATTATACCCTTTAGATATGGATTATCCTTATTTTCCAAGCAGTGTCCTCAGACACAAGAAGACAAGCAAAAAATGAGTAGGATCCCTTATGCTTCGGTTGTGGAAAGTCTCATGTATACTATGCTTTGTATTAGATCAGATATCTACTTTGCAATAGGCATAGTTAGTAGATATCAGTCAAACCCAGGGGAAGCTCACTAGCAAGCCATAAAGCATATACTCAAATATCTCAAGGAAACAAGAGACTATATACTTGTATATCGTGCTGATGATTTGGTTCCTACCGGTTACATAGACTCAGACTTCCAGACAGATAAAGATGAAAAAAAAATTCACTAATGAATATGTCTTCACTTTGTTTGGAGGAGTTGTTTCGTAGAGAAGTATCAAGCAATCTTGCATTATTGATTCTACCATGGAAGCTAAGTACATTACTGCTTCAGAAGCTTCTAAAGAAGCTATGTGGCTCTAGAAGTTTCTCATAAAATTTGGAGTAGTACCACATATGGATAGGTCTGTCACCATTTATTGTAACAACTTTGGAACAGTGTCACAATGTAAGGAACCTTGAAACTATAGGAAGGGCAAACATATAGAGAGGAAGTATCACCTCATCCGGGAGTTCATCCAGAAACGAGAGATTGTGGTCAATCAGATTTTTTCTATCAACAATCTGGCGGATTCTTTTACCAAGTCTTTGACAGAAAAGGTATTTCACGGACATTTAGATATCATAAGGGTAGAAACTTGTGGACTTTCTTAGTCTTTGTAGTGTAAATGGGAGACTGTTGAAAAGTATGTCCTCAAAGATTCTGTATTCTGTGTAAACATATTACAATAAAATGTTTATTCATTCATTTTAATTTGTTTATTATATTATTTCACATTTAAAGGTTCAAGTATGATAAGTAATGATCTATGTGTTGGGTCGTTCTTCACAGTAAGGTATAGACCATGAGTACTTGTTATACAAGTAAAATTGAGTTCTTAATCATCTGATGGAATTGGATATTTCATCAAGATAAGACTATTGGGGTGGAATAAATTAATTAATTAGGCTGATATATGTTGACATATATTAAAAGTCCAATTAGAATTAATTAATTACTCTTGGGTATTTAATGAAGCTCAGAAAAGATAATTAATTAATTAAGAGGATTGAGCCAGTCTTGGATTGGTTTTGGAGCACAACACAAAACCCATTAGGGCTTAATGTTTTCGGCCATTAAGGCTTAATGAAGCCCTAAGGTTGGCGGAAAATATGAGAAGAGGAGAAAAAACAAAACGTGATTTTTTTAGAGTTTCATTTTCTCAAGTTTGCCGTCTCTGTCTCTCTCTCTCTCTCTGGCTTTCATCTTTTTTCTTCCTTCTCTCTAGAAGAGTGTTTGATTATCCAAAAGGAGCTATCACCAAGCTAACTCAAGAGTAGGGGATAGTCATACTCCGGAAGACGAAGAGAAAAAGCTTGGAGACATTTGATGTGTAGGAGTAGAAAATTGGTGGGAGTTCCAGTTGAACAGTAGATGCCTCCTTCTCCCCCTCCAATGCAAGAAGTTCCAGTGCAACCCATGCCTAAGTTGGTTAATCTGCAACCAATAAGGAAAAGTAAGTACTTTCTCTTAGATGTAGCTTGGAAAACTGAAAATTTTCCGCTACGTTTTTGCTTTGATAGTTTTTCGCGATTCCTTCATTAATGTCATTGTTAAACATTTGAAAGAAAGATTTACATAATTATGTATAGGTTTATCTTAATCGTACTACTATTATAGTACTATTAGTAGAATAATTATGTAGTATTTGAAACAGTAGTGGTATATAATGCTTGATGATTAAATTTATTCATAGATTATAAATTAATAATTTAATTAAATTACACAATGAAGTTTTTTTAAGGAAAAAAGAAGAAACTTTGAATGACAAACTTAATTATTCGTCTTTTAATCAAAAGAAAAATAAAAAATTATCAATTTTTTATTTTAAAAAATAGAGACAAATTTGATATGAAAGGGAGACGATAATAAAATTTTCGCTTCTATTTGATCTCTAATTGGTCTCAAATTTCTTTTTGGTAGGATTTAAAAACTTAATAAAATTTTTAACATGATTTTGTGTAATTTCATGTACCATGTGTCTCATGTGGTAAATATATAGGTTGATATAACACACACTTAAACAAAAATTTTTCAAATTACACATTTAGAAAAAAGCCCTACCTTCTAGAGATGTCGATCGCAGAGAATAGATGTGGAGCAAGAGGAGATTAAGAGACATACATTCCTCACCCATATATAACTTATATAGAGAGAGACATACATTCCTCTGCAACTTGTGATTTTCATTCATCGTTTTTGAATTTCTGATCGATTTTTTTTGGACTAAATTTTTTGGGTAAGTTTTTGTAATAAATCTCTGGAGCTCTACTGAGAAGGAAAGGCAGGACTTCCAATTAGAGCTCCGGTACCATTGTTGTTGGTAAGAAGGATGAATGTAGTAGGGAGGCAAAGATCTAGTGCCCTGCCAGTGCATCACCAGCGGTAGTACTCGGACAACTTTTTGGAAGCTTCATCGAATGACCAATGACTACAATTGGCTATTTTGCAACATCTTTAGTCTTCTAACAACTCAATGCCTTCTTCCCAGGTTGTATTCCAACTCATTTATGTGATATGGAAGCTAATCGGGGGTATTGTTTTAGATCTGGTTATGGGAAAATTAAAGTTTGGAATACTTTTGTTTCTTTTTTTTTATTTTTTGTGGGAGTAGAATTTTAGGTGCTATGGTGGAGTTCAGGGCTCAAGAATGTATAGAGGTCCGTAGAGGACATTTAGCGGAGGAGGAAGTGATACATTTAGGAAGCCCTTGATGCTACATGTTAGGAATTCGCGCCGAAGGAATGGGGAGGAGGGAGTATCGCTAAATGAATATAGTTCAAGACTCTTACATTTGCATTCTTTCAATACTGAGCTTCTTCTAGAGGTGGCTTTTTTTTTTTTTTTTTCTATTACCCTTTTAGCAGTAGATTCATTTCCACTCTATTTCGATGTTATTTAATTCTTTATTTTATATAGGATGTATGTGATTTTCTAAAGATTTTGATTTTTCCCCCCTTGACTAGCAAACAAAAGCAAAAGCAGGATTTGGGTTCATACATTTTGCATTTCTTGTGTTTCACATCTTAATTTACCATACGTTAAGCAAAGCCTTTTTAGCATTTATCAATGAAATGGTTTCAAGGCTGATTTGAAGAATAGTTTAACTTTGTTTCTTAACTTGATAAGGTCCTGTGTAATGCGTCATTTGATTAGTTTACCTGTTGAGACATCACAATCTGATACGTTTTCTCATACCTAGATATCATAAAAAGAACGAGCATACTTGCAAGAAATTCAAATTCTCAGACACATTTAACTATTAGAAAATATTCAATTTGATTAATTAAATTCATTTATGTTTCTCAGTGTTATTCAATTACATTTGATTCTAGCTAATGTCTTTGCAAATATTAAAACATTATCATTCATATAAATTAAACATTTGGCGATTCTATTTCCACTCTTGAAATTCATAATTCATCTAAATTACATTATGCAACCATTTGTGATCTAACATTCTATGGGACATAAAATAGAATTTAGTACAAGATTCAAATAAAAAGTAGCAACTCGCTTAACTACCATAACTTCTTGAAAATGACAAACCCACATTTTTGGGTGAATGAGGATGGTTCTTGCCAAGAAGAAGGACAAAAAAAAAAAAAAAAAAAGATACCAAAGGGTATATATAGGGCAAGGTAGAATTTTTTATGAAAGCATGTGTATGTCTTATGTCACTTGGCTCACACATGTTACTTTCAAGCACAAAAGGCAATTTTGAATGTGTAGTTAAAAATTTTCTTTGCTCATTTATATTTCTTGTTCAAGTTGGAACCAAGCTGGTTTGTGTTATCCTCTCTCTTCCAGTCCCTTCAAATCCCCTAATTTGTATGGAGAACAAGTGAATAGTATGCCTAGTCAAACAGCTCCTGAGTACCTTGAGTAGAAGGCACTTCAAAAATTTCTTTTAATTGGGTAAGGTGGATTTGGAACAAGTACTATATCTAAGTAAGTAGGTTTTCCATTTGGACTACTAGGTATTTGGAAGTTTCATCTTATCTATTTACTTTGATTTTCTACTTTGATGCATGGTTTGCACTTATTTTGCCTCAATTCATGATCTTTTATGAAGATACACAGATGGCGCCACGCAATACTCACCTCCCCTCCCCACTTCTTTTCAGTAATAAAATATTCATTTCATCTTGATTTGAACCTTTTTTAAATTGGACTTGAATAGAAATGTGGACCTTTAATTCCAGACAGAAGGAGTTAAATAAGATTGGGTCTCGTCTTCACCAAAAATCTTTGCATATTAGAGAACTAGTATTACATTTCTTGATCCTTTCCTTCTTGTTGGTTGTTGCAAGAGGGGAATAATATAAGAATTTAGGGATTTTATTTGCTTCCTTTTCTTTCATGTTATTTTATGGCAATTTGCAAATCAACCTTAGTGGTATATCCTTCTAGGCATATAGAGCCTAATAACCATGTGAAACCTAAAAACGTTTATTCTACCTGTCTAGTTGCTTTTCATCTATCTTTGATGTATGTTATTTCTTGGGAGTTGAAAAGAGTATAGAAGATCATTCACATGATAAAACAATATTACATGCCTAAAATGGTAAACTATAAGCTTCACGTGGTTGTTTATGATAGATGTTATTGCAAATAATTGGTGTTTTTTCATAGTTGTCTCGCTAAGATGTGCCTTGCTTGTTTTGAATAAGTTAAGGATGGATAGATGTCCTGATGAGTCAAATATCATAGGTAGTTTATTTGTCTATCCGTTTTTATTGTTGATTTTCTTGAATATAAATATTCATGCAATGTGAACTTATTATCTAGTAGAACTATATCACGAATCTAAAAGTCATAAATGGCTTTTTCAGTTCATAGGCAACGAGTGCTGTGTAAGGTGAATTTTTATTTCTTAATTGAATAAATCTTTTTATTTACTCCAGGCCAAATATCAAACAAATCCTTTACAATGCTAAGGAAATTTGTTGCACTTTATGCATCATGACTTATTGCATCTTATATATTCTTAGATAAGTCTACATCCATGCTACATTTGTTGTAACAATACGTGGTTACATTTCCTAATTTAAACCACAAACATTTCATTGGTTATTCATGGACTAGGTGTTCAATATACTTTGTTAGCCCTAAGAGCATTCTCATGTGTTTTTATTTATGACAAATATTGATGTGGGCTAGCATGTGTAATCAATATGTGATAAGATTTTTAGGTATGACATGTTTGACTTCAATTCTTCAAAGGTGTGTAAATAGGATTGCTAAGCAGCTTTTTAGCAATGAAGCCCAAGAGTAGTTGATTAAGTGAAAATTCAACTTAAGAGATTGTATGTCATTAAGGCCTTGTGAAGAATTATAGACTAAGAATTGTGATTAAGTTATTATTTGTAAATTTCTATGTCTCTTTACCTTATGTTAAGTTTATTTCACCTTAAAGCACTTACAAATGATTTTTTTTTTTTAAGAGGGGTATTTCTGAATCTGAATTTTATAAATTCTTGGTTGAGTAGTTTTGGAAGGACCTCTGAATCCAAAACACCCATCTAATGATTTGTAGCATTTTTTTCAAAAATACCTCTTTGTATACGGTGCTGTTTTGGACTCACATCTTTTCATTCTATGAATCCAAAGCTTTGTAGTTCCTGATAGAAGTAACTAGCTATTACTAACTGTTGGGACTTCGGTTTCAGCTCCTATAAAAGCTTCAAAAACTCAATTTTCAAGTAAATTTTTGTGTTAACTCATTCAAAAATACTCTTACACTTTAGAATACAAAAATCTCCATTTTTATTTGTGCTTAAAAATGAGATTAAATTGTTTCAAAGATAAAAAGATATTTGTGCTTAGTGGCTCATATTCACTCAATCTATGAGCTATTTTTGTGTTCTATTTTTAATCAGCTTTGTGTCAAGGTTAATGAAGTAAAACCCATTTGGGGTGGGCCTTGATTGTTGAGTTTAAAAAGGTTGGATGTAAAATCAAGTGTGATGATCCTCTTATATAATATTGGTATTGTCTACCACCATTGAGTGGGGAAAACAGCTTTTAGTGGATGGTTTGAAATCCTTAAGTGAAAGCTTAAGGTAGTGGTGGTAGATCATGTAAGGATCAAACCGCTATAAATCTTTGAGTCCCTTTCTCGTGCACTTTACTTAGCATATATGAATGGTTTCAAACTGTCTTTTTAAATTGAAAGATATAATCTTCAAAATTAGAAATCAGTGATTGGTTTTAAAAGTCTTTTGTGAATCAGTTGAAAGTTTTGCCAACTTATGCTCTCTAAGGATTTTATTCTTGTGATTTACGGATAGCTTCGAAGCTCTAGTTCCTTGCATTGTTGAACTCTACAAAGACTTGTTATTCGGCATTTAATACACTCTTGGTTCTTATCAAAAGCATTCAAAGAATTTCAAAAATTTATTTTTGTTTGTCATAAACCTTATTCACTCCTCTCTAAGGTTTATCATACTTATATTTATTATTTGACAATAGTTAATGAGTCGTTATCTGTTTCAGTTGTTATTTGGCTGGGAACATTTTCGATTATAAAAGGTATTATGGTGTGTTTGACTCCTATGTTGACTTGCTTTAGTAAGGACTTTACTTTGAAGACTACCAGTTAAAAATTTGGAAATTTTTATGGGAAAGACATTATGGTTTTTCATATAGTTCTAGTGACGTTAAAGTGTGCCATTGTTGGAGAATATGCTTTGCAATAACAAATAGACATATGTAGAGCTTACTTGTGATATAGCATTTAGGTTTGAGTTTTGTGCTTAATCACAGGACATGATGATGCCAAGGAGGAAAAGACTATCCATTCAATACATCCAAGGCTCATTCTCTGATTGGCTTTTGAAAATTATGGTGTTAGCTAATTTGGAAGCTGTTTTCCCTTTATCTACTCAGGAATATCCACCTTTGGTTGAGGAGCTGTGGAAGAGTACAACCATTCAAGCCACCAACAAGATAGTAATGTCTCTGTAATTTTTTTGTAGACCTCTTCAGTGCTATGTTTTTTTTTTAAATATTTTGTAATGTAACACATTTTATTGTTTTTGGTATTATATTTTGTTGGAAATATTTTCTAATGTTTAATACTATTATGGAATTTTTGTGTTTAGCATTCACATGGTAAATATAATATTAGGATGATTGAATATACTATTATATTTATAGGAAAATAAAGAAAGTTTAGAGATCCCAAATCTATATCTAAAATAGAATCGCATATTTTTTTCTTTAATTTTTTTCTCTATGTTCCATCAAAGTAGAGTTAGACTAGAGACGAAAAAAACAGTCTCCAAGATAATGATGGATAAATTGGTCTCCAATTTTTGTTTCTAAATGAAGATAAAAAATTATTTTGGTTGGCCTGAAATTTTCATTTCAAAATTGAGTCAAAATAGTGACAAAAAGTCTGTCTCCATGTTAGAGACAAAATAGTTTATGTTCTTCTCTAAATTAGAGATGGCCTAGAGACAAAACTTGCGACTCTGATGAGGTGTTGACTTCTACATTTGAATTGATAAATTAGAGACGGATGCCAATATTTTAAAGATGAATTATTTCCTTCTCCAAAATTTAGAGACCAGTACTTTTGTCCATCTCTATTTAGAGACACCATGTTTGGTGACGAATTGAAGTTTGTCTCCATTCTATCTCTAAGGTCAATTTAGAGACGAATTTCAATATTTGGAGATGAATTCCTTCCATCTCTAAACAGTTATTTTCCCGTAGTGAATGCTTCATATGGCTTGCACGTAAACCAATTAATGAAGGGTAAAGTTGGCACAACACTTGCATTGACCCGAACAAAATGGTGACCCGTGGGAATATGGGTTGAATAGCACCAAAACAAGTCTTCTCCTTTCTTATTCCATTCACGATTGGAGGAATATAGCTTTTGAGTAGAGAAGTCTCGTAGTGTCTTCCTCTGATGTAATGGCAGCAACTGGACGCGTTTGCTTCTATGGAAAGGTTGCAAAAATTTGCACTTCTTGGACTGATACAAACCCAGCAAGAAGATTTATGGGTCGCACAAATTATGATGTTAGTATATTATTCTTCTTCCTACTTTGTGTATTCTTCTGTAGGTTTGTGATAGGGCCTAAATTAGTCATATATTTCTTAGTTATTTAAAGTTATTTTGTGATATATTTTATTCAATAACTGATCATATTCCTTCATATTTGAGATTTTACCCTTAGAAAGGTATTTTATGCATTATTTCAGATTGTAAGGATAAAATAAAACAAAAATGTCGCTAAATAGAGTAGAGGCGGCGCCGCCCAGGATAGGGGAATTGATACCGACCACGTTCTACTGACATGCATTTCGAAATAATGAAAAATCGATGAAACAGAGCTGAACAGAGCCAAACTAGCGCCGGCTAGGAGGCCAGAGGCAGCACCGGCTGCACTTTGGTAGAGTTGGCGCGAAAATTAAGAAAAATCAATGAACGGATGGAGAAACAGACCACAACCGGCGGTGGCCCTAGGCAGGACGGACGACGCCGGCTATGCACTGGTGCCAAGGCGGTGCCTCGATTTTTGTGTATATTTTTTAATAATTTGTAGAGTTTTAGTATTTTTCTACTTTTAGTGGGCCAAAAACCCTAGAAAAATGATTTTAGGCACTTCTAAAGTCTATAAATAGAGGGAAAACACAAGGAAAATGAGAGAATTCACAGATCAAAATAGAAAATCACTTAAAATCAATGAGGAATTCTTCATATCAAGGAAGATTGTACAAAAGGGTCTACGAAGGAAAAAGAATGAGACTTGTCCATGAGTGCTTTCTTTTAACTTTGTTTTCTTTTTCTTGAACAATGATGTATTAATTATTTTATTATAATTTGACATTATTTTCGGTATTTATAGTTTTTAGAATTACTTTGATATTTTGATTAATTGATTGTTATTCTTGGTATTTAATTACTTATACTAATTACGAGATTAATTTGTTGTTTCTTTCTATTAACTTGCTTGGAAAAGGGGTTGATGGTGGTTTCAATTCATTAATTTCGTATTTGTTGTCTATTAACTTGCTTGAAAAGGGGGTTAATTGCTAAGAACTAGGCAATTAAAAATTAATTGATATCTACCAGGATATGGATTCATTGATTAATTTCATGTTTTAAATTTGCTAGGATATAAAAATTTAATCAAGGATTATGTTTAATGTATCTTTTGGGTGAATTAGTTGAGATAGGATGTTTGATGCTAATTTATCTAGAAGATAGTAATTTCATGGATTAGAAAAGAAGTGAATCTATCTTAATTCTTCATGATGTCAAGAGAATGATTAGTTATGATAATGATTGGGTACTTTAAGGCCGTGTTTGTCAAAATAATGATTTGAGTTACATAATTCTCCATCATTGGCATGTATATATTATATTATTTTATTTTTTATTTTTTTTCACTTTATTGAGTCAGTTAAACAATGAAAGAAAAGAGATTAATGCATACTTGTTCCTTGAGGATCGACACTCCTTTTAAACCCTATGTTATGCTTAATGATGAGTACGCTTGCTCATATGTGTAATTTGGGGTTAACGTTTTAATTTAACTTGATTGGGAATGCGCTTATTTTTATATGATTTTTATACCCAAATTCAAACACATCAAGTTTTTTGTGCCTTTGTCGGGGAACAATATTATGGAAGCTTGGATTTCATTGATTTAACAATATTTATATGTTCATATGTCTATATGTAAATATGTAGTATATATACTCCTTGTATGAGTAAGTGCTATATTTTATTGTTTGTACAATTGTATTTTAATTTCACTATATGTTGTAAATATGTAAATAGATAGATACATGTTCATAATAACTAACTTATCTTTATATGTTTCAATATATTGTATATTTAGTTATTTAATTTTACTAACCTAATGTTAATGTGGAATATGTGTAATATTTGTATTTTGAATTGGATGATTTTTATGTCTATAATTTTGAGTTAATATTAACTCTTCTTATTTTCAAGTTTGGACTTTTGCTAACACAATATTTTAGACGGACTGAATTTATTTTATTTTATTATTTATTTCTTTATTTATAATTTTTAATATTAGTTTAATATTTAATTTATGAATTCGTGGTCATGCATTCAATTAGGATTTTTAGAGTTAAAAAAAAAAAAACCATTAGTGTATTGATGATAGATTGGTAAAATTACAAACTCACAGTGATTTTTTTAGTGAGACGTCATTAGAAGCATTAGTAATTCTTTTGTTACCAATACAAATTCATCGGTTCAGGGGCATGAAGAAGATTCCCAACAATTGTGCGATCAAAAGAAACAATTAGTTAAGATTGTTGAAGAGATTCATGAGTTCATGCTAGCCCGTACAATTGACTATGAAAAAAAAAAAGAAAAAGAGAGGCTATGAGGGACAATTGCATGATGTGGCAAGAGAGTTATTTGATTCTACTCTATGTGCTCATAATGCTAATATTTCTTTGTTACATGATTTCTTAGGTTCCTCTCACTTCTTGGAGAACAATGGTCTCAATGACACTGTATGGAGTTTAACATGCCTAAAAAAGTTGAATTTATCATTCATTCTAAGAAACCCTTTGAGGATGTTGACGAATTCTACCATTCACCCCAATTTCAGAGAGGTAACTTGGTATTTGTAGAAGTATTGAAAAGTCAGGATTTCTCAATCCTATCTTTAAGAACTCAAATACTAAGTTTAAAGGGAAATTTTAATTGTAAAAATTCTTTTGAATGGTTAATAGGTAATTTCAAAGTTGATGTATATGTTAAATACCATATGCACTAATATGTTGAAAAACATATTTATGTGTCTAAAGGAATGTTAGAGAATGAGGTTTATGTGTTTTGCTTTGCTGAGATAAATCATTTTCATGAACCCTCCATTTTCAAAATCCTCCATTTTTTCTATATTCATTATGCCTATCTTCTACTTGGAGCTTTAATCTCTTTTACAAAGGTTTGATGAGGAAGCATGATGAGTGGAAAGAGTTTGTATCTTTGTTTTGTTTTGTTAAGTTTTTTTTTTTTGTTTTTCCTCTCTCAAATAAGGAAAATATTTTTCATCTTAAGTGTGGGGAAGTGAGTCGTGTCTCTATTTGCTTTCTTAGGATTTTTAGTTTGTTTTCTTTTATTTTTGTATGTCTTTATTTTGTTATTATTTTTCTTGTACTTTTCTTTTTCATACTATTTTTTTTTTACTTTTTTCTTATTTTTTATTTTCTAGTTTTTATGCTTTGGTGTGCTTCTTTTGTGTATTTTTCTTTTTAAGTACTTCGACAATACTCCTTTCTGCTGGAATTCGACTCTTTTGTTGAAGAATGCACAATGAATGGAAGTATTTTCGTTCTTCTCTTTTCCCCTTTATTTTTGGTCCCATGGCAATATTTCCTTGCTCTATTTGTTTGGTCATTGAGGACAATGTCTAGCTTAAGTATAGGGGAGTGGTTAGAATGAGAATTCTTCTATACTTTATTCTTCTTGAAATTCTTCTTTGAACCTTTGAGCAAATTTTGAGTGGTTAGAATGAGAATTCTTCTATGCTTTATTCTTCTTGAATTCTTCTTTGAACCTTTGAGCAAATTTTGAATTTTTTTTTCCTGATTTTTTGAGCTTTCAAGATGTATTTTTTTATGTATGTCTTTGTGCTAAATCATAGAGCATATGTTCTATATCATTTGTGGCTTATGCATGACTTTTTTGCACGTACTTAGACTAAGTAGTTCTTGATCAAATGCTTTACATTGTTCTGAAACCTGTTTTTCTGCTAAAATTCATTGAGCATTTTAGAACTTATTTGAATACCCCTCGAGGTGAAATAAGAAAGACATTCACGATTTAATTTAGGAATGACGGTAATAGGCATTCTTTGGATAGTTTGAGATTTTCGAGCCTACCTATTTTCTATTATACCTAGGGCCTATTTTGAGCCTAAGTTGTTAATTTCTTTCTTAAACCCGTTATTATACTTTGTCCATTACTTCTTTCTGAGAGTTTGAGAATTCTTTCAAATCTTTGATTGCTCTTAATGGATGAAAGTACAAGTAGACGAATTGTGAGGGAAAATACTTGTGTAAATGTCATGACTTGTTACTTTCAGTCATGCATCATGTGTTGAGTTGAAGAAAGGAGAAAAGAAAACAAAAGAGGAAGAAAGATAGAGAAAAACAAAAAGCTGCTAGAAAATGTTGAAAGAAAAAAAATTGAGAAACAAACAAAAGCAGCATTTGGAAAGAAAGAGAAAGAAAAGAAGAGCATAGGAAGAGAGCTGGAATAAAAAAATTGTTGAAATTTTGATGATTAAGAATTATTGATGAAAAGAATGCAAGATTTGCTTGAGCTGTAATATGATTACTATACAAGGTTATGGGTTTTTGATTGATTTTGTGATAGGAGAGTAAGAAAAGTTTGGAATCTATTGATACATTTTGTTTATCATTTTCTTACAAACTCTCGTCTTCTTTAATATTTGATTCTCCTATATCCTTCGTTTGACAGCTACATTACAAACCCTTTAGCCTTACATTATAAGCTTAAAAGTCCTACTTGATCTAAGTAGAATCATGATATGTCTCGGATTAGTGGAGGGAGTGTATGAAAAGTAAGCTTATGAATGTATATTTCTTTTGAACTAAATTCTTTCCAATGGTTTGAGAATGATGTTAAGTGTTATGATGGTTTTACTAGTCATTCTTTATTTACATAAGTCTTGTATTTGTTATGAAATGTATAGTATCATATGTTTTGTTGTCTTGAATAAAGAAAGCATTGGAAATATTATTTTGAAATTGATTGAGTGATTTGGTGAAAACTTATGTTTTCCTACTTGCCTTTGATACTTTTCTTGAGGACAAGCAAAGAGCTAAGTGTGGGGGAATATGATAGGGTCTAAATTAGTCATATATTTCCTAGTTGTTTGAAGCTATTTTGTGATACATTTTGTTCAATAACTGGTCATATTCCTTTATATTTGAGATTTTACCATTGGAAAGGTATTTTGTACATTATTTCAGATTTTAAGGTTAACATATGACAAAAACGTCACTAAACAGAGTAGAATCGGCGCCGGCCAGGACAGGGGAATTGGCGCTGGCCACGTGCTGCTGGCACACACTTTGAAGCGATAAAAAATCGGTAAAATAGAGCTAAAAAGAACCAAACTGGTGCCGGTTAAGAGGCCAGAAGCGGCGCCGGCTGCACTCTGGAAGAGGTGGCACGAAAATCAAGAAAAAACAGCGAACGGATGGAGAAACAGATCACAACCGGCACCAGCCCTAGGCAAGACAGGCGGCATTGGCTGTGCACTGGTCTTGAGGCGGTGCCTTGATTTTTGTGCGTATTTTTTGGCAATTTGTAAAATTTTAGTATTTTCCTACTTCTAGTCTACCAAAAACCCTAGAAGAACGATTTTAGGCACTTCTAAAGCCTATAAATAGAGGAAAAACACAAGAAAAATGAGAGAATTCGCATATCAAAATAGAAAATCACTCAAAATCAAGGAGGAATTCTTCAGATCAATGAGAATTGTACAAGAAAGCCTACGAAGGAAAAAGAAGGAGGCTTGTCTATGAGTGCTTTCTTTTTCTTGAACAATGATATATTAATTATTTTATTATAATTTTACATTGTTTTCGGTATTCATGATTTTTAGAGTTACTTTGATCTTTTGATTAATTGATTGTTATTCTTGATATTTAATTACTTATGCTAATTACGAGATTAATTTATTATTTCTTTCTATTAACTTGCTTGGAAAATGGATTGATGGTGGTTTCAATTCATTAATTTCATATTTGTTGTCTATTAACTTGCTTGGAAAAAAGGTTAATTGCTAAAAATTAGGCAATTAAAGGTTAATTGATGTCTGCCAAGATATGGATTCATTGGTTAATTTCATATTTTAAATTTGTCAGGATGTGAAAATTTAATAAAAAATTATGTTTAATACATCTTTTGAGTGAATTAGTTGAGACATGATATATGATGCTAATTTGTCTAGAAGATAGTGATTTCATGGATTAAAAAGAAGTAAATCTATCTTAATCCTTCATGATGACAAGAGAATGATTAATTATGATAATAATTGGGTACTTTAAGGTCGTGTTTGTCAAAATAACGGTTTGAGTTACATAATTCTCCATCCTTAACATATATATTATTTTATTTTATTTATTATTTCTTTTTCACTTTATTGAGTCGGTTAAACAATGAAAGAAAATGGATTAATGCATACTTGTTCCTTGAGGATCGACACTCCTTTTAAACCCTATGTTATGCTTAATGATGAGTACGCTTGCTCATATATGTAATTTGGGGTTAACGTTTTAATTTAACTTGATTAGGAATGTACTTATTTTTATATGATTTTTATACCCAAATTCAAACACATCAGTTCGTAGGAATGGGAATATATACTTAATGTAAGAAAGTGAAGATGTGGGTTTTTCCAATGGTTTGACCCTCCTATGTGCGAGAGAAGCATGAATGTCATCCATGGATTGCTAAGGAGGATGAAAAGTATTGAAGTTGAAAATCAAAATTTGAAGAAATGACTTAGGAGATGTTAAATTGATTGTTGCAGCGCTTGGATCGATGTTGCAATCTATTTTTTTTGTAATGCTAGTTTCTGTTACTAGTGCATAAGAATTTCTTCTTGTTTGGTTATATTGTTGTTGTTGTTGGTATTTACAATAAGGTTTTGTTAGTGTTGGTGTTGAATGTATGAACTTATTAGTTTGTTCACTATGTATGCATCGGCTAGGTTGTAAAAATTTGAAAAAGTAGAACTTTTATTGTATTTTTCGCATTTGAAATAGCAGAATTTGGCAATGCAAGAAGTTAGGGCTATTCAATATTCAGTTCTAACTAATTTTTCGAACCGAACTGAACCGAACTGAATAGATGATTTCGGTTAAGTTTTTCAAGGATTACAGTTCAGTTCGGTGTCAATATTTTTTTGAAAGTTCGGTTCAATTTTCAGTTCAGTTGAATTAAAATTCAGTCGAATCAAAAAATTGAAGTATCAATGATAAATAAAAATATTATTTATTTTTATAATAAATTAAAATAAAAAATGTAAATCAATTGTGAATTTGAAACCCTACCTACTCATAGACATAATCATGTTGTGCCTTTCCTTCCTCTTGCTCAATCTCAGAATCTCTGCCTCTCTTAAGTCTCGACTACCAAGTGCCGACTCTCACGCAGTGTCGACAGTCAATTGCCTCCTCCTTCCTTCTCCTCCTCGTCGGCTCCTCGGTGGCAATCTCTTCCTCGTCAGTTCCTTGGCGGCAATCGGCTCCTCGACTCTCACACTCACATTGGTGATGTTGTTGCTATCCTTTTTCTCAGCTCCTCCTTCTCTACTCCTCAGTCCTTGCCAGTCACTCATTCTCTAGGCATTTGTTGATTCTGTTCTGTGAGTCCTTGCAATTCGCTCCTTCTCATGCTGCCGTGACTGCTATCCAATATCCACCCCATCGCTAGTTGCTACGGCCTGCTTAAGGAAGGTCAGAATTTCTCTAACTCTAATGGTCTAACCCCTTTCAATTTCAATTATTGCTCACTTTCTTCTATCTAGCTTTATGTTTAGTTGAATTTTTGTCATGTTAATTGTGAATTTGTTGTTGTGGGCATTCTCAGAGAAAAACAATTGTGAATTTATTATGTTATGAAGAATCTATGTTTGCTTTACAATTCTAAATCTCATTCTGATATTGGATGACTTTTGATTTCCAGAAAACTATGACTTTTTAGTCGATGTTCTACTTGAAAAAGCAAGAAAGATTTGAACAAAATTTTGACCTCATCTAACAAGTAAATCTTTGTGAAGATTGCAATGATTTAGTAGAAATATAAAGAATTGCTGCCAGTTTTTGGTGATTGTTTTTGAAAGAAAACTTTGTCCTAGATGTTGAATTATGTCCTTTCATTGGGAAACATATTGTATAACAAGGGCAGCTCATGAGCATCACAATTCACACATCTATGGCTCTTGACTCTTGACTTGAGAAATACCATTTTCCTCTTTTTCTTTGTCTTGATATTAATGTCATTCTTGCCCAACTTATGTTTTTTTTTTTTTTTACTGAAATGACTTAATACATGCTAGGAAATAAATACAAGAAGACTTGGTTATCTTTAATTGAATCTTTAAACTGTAAATTATATTTGACTCTATAAAATTCAAGAATTGAATATCTACTATCTAGATAAAAGTAATGTTAGACTTGGTATAGCATGTATATAGGATAATAATTAGCATTTCTCATTATCATTGTACCATCAACCAGAATATCTATTTCAGTTCTTATACAATCTATAAATACTGTCTGATTTTTAATATTTTTAGTTATAGGATGTCAGATCAAGTAGATAGTATCCTTAGGAGTAATTCACAAGATAATCCACCAAGTCATGAAGGGTCTAATACTTCAAACAATAACCAACAAAGTTCCAAGAGGAGAAAGGAAATAACACCACAATCAATTGTGTGGTCCCATTTTACTAAATATACAACTGAAGATGGAGGAAAAAAAAATAAGGTGCAACTACTGCAATCTTTCTTATGCGGCTGATCCTATTATAAATGGTACTACTTCACTGAAAAATCACATGAGAGGCTGTTTGAAAAATCCATACAATAATGAGGCTAATGCAACCCAACTAAAACAACAACCACACTCACTTGCACATAGTGGTAAGGCCGGTTCAGTTGTTACTTGGAGGTTTAATCAAAATGATATTAGAAAGGCATGTGCATATATGATTATTATGGATGAGCAGCCATTTTCATTTGCTGAAAAAGAAGGATTTAGATATTTCATATCTGTTGCTTGCCCATCTTTCCAAATTCCATCTAGAACTATTATTATAAGGGATTGTTATTATATATATTTGGAAGAGAAGACAAAATTGAAGAGTTTTTTGAGACATTAATCTAAGAGAATTTGTCTTATCCTTGACTCATGGACTTTTGAACAGAAAATTAATTATATATGTCTCACTGCTCATTTTATAGATGATGAATGGGTATTGCATAAAAGGATTCTAAATTTTTGTCCCATAGATAATCATAAAGGTGAGGCGATTGAAAAATGGGTGGAAAAATGCTTACTTAATTGGGGGATTGAAAATGTTTTTTCAATTACTGTTGATAATGTGAGTTCTAATAATGTTGCAGTTGGTTATTTGAATAAAAGATAATATGTTGCAGTTAGTTATTTGAAGAAAAGATTTTCTAATTAGAGTACTAATTTGTTCGGGGGTAAGTATCTTCATGTAAGGTGTATAGTATACATAATAAATCTTGTTGTGACTGATGGTTTGAAAGAAATTTGTCCTTCCGTTACTTGTGTTCGAGTAGCTATTAGATATATAAGGCAATCTCTGAATAGGTTGAAAAAGTTTAATGAGTGTGTTGAAATGGAAAAGATAGAACGCAAGAGGTTATTATGTTTGGATGTTCCTACTAGACGGAATTCGACTTATTTGATGTTAGATCCAGCTTTGAGTCTTGCAAAGGTCTTTGAAAGATTTGAAGATTTAGATCCATATTTTAAATTTGACCTACTGGTAGATCATGGTGGGCTGCCTAGTGAGGAAGATTGGGATAATATTTCATGTTTTGTAAAGTTTTTGAGTCACTTCTATGAACTTATATTGCAAATTTTTGGCTTATTATATGTGACTTCAAATCAAGTGCTTCAAGAGCTTAGTAATGTGGTTAAATTGTTGAACACATGAGAATGTAGTGATGATGGTGAGTTGAGTCAAATGGCAAAGAGAATGAGAAATAAATACAATAAGTATTGGGAAAATCGTGAAAAAATAAATTTCATTATGTTTTATGCAGTTATTCTTGATCCTCGATTTAAATTGTATTATATTAGGTGGGTGATTCAAAAGATGTATCTAGATAATATTACTCTTGGGGATAATGTGAAGGAAGGTATTTATGAACTCTTTGAGGAATACAAGAGGTTAAATGTTTCTCAAGTAGATTATTCCTCACCACTACCATCATCAAGTACATCTTCTAGTTCAATTTCAAGTTAACTTTCACAATATTCATTGAAGCCATCATTAAAAAGGCGAAATTTAGAAGTGGACACTAGGCGTGAGTATGATATGTTTCTTAATGAGGGTGGAGGGGTTAATACAAAAAGTGAATTGGATAAGTTTCTTGGTGAAGAAAGGGAAAAAGATGAAGATGATTTTGATATTCTGAAGTGGTGGAAGCTTAATGCTCCGAGATTTTCTATAGGTGCTCAAATAGCTCATGATATATTGGCTGCTCCAGTTTCTACAGTTGCTTCTGAGTCAGCTTTTAGCATGGGGTCATGTTCTTGACACATTTAGAAGCTCTTTGACTCCAAGAATGGTGCAATGTCTTATGTGTGCCAAAGATTGGTTGCGCAATGAAGCAAAACCAATTAATATTGAAGAAGACATTGACATTCTTGAAAAAATGAATCATGGCAATCTATTTCATGTTTTATTTTAGCTTTTTAATACTTGTAAATATTTGTTTATTTATATCTTAATTTATTTTCTAACTTTTTCTTTAATTTCTGATGTGTTCGGACTTAGGTATAAAAATCATACAACAACTAAGCACATTCTCAATCAAGTTTAAATTAAAACGTTCAACACAAATCACACATATGAGTAAGCGTACTCATCATTAACCGAGCATAGGGTTCAACGAGTGTCGATCCTCCAGGAACAAGTAGACATTAATCCATTTTCTTTCATTGTTTAATCGACTCAATAAAGTAAAAAATAAATAAATAAAATAAAATAAAATAAAAATATGTACATGTTAAGGATGGAGAAGTATGTAACTCAAACCATTGTTTAGACAAACATGATCTTAAAGAACTCAACCATTAACATAACTAATTATTCCCTTGGCATTATGAAGGATAAAGGTAAATTAGCATAATTTGGTCTATCTCAACTAATTATTACCTTTTAGATAAATTAGCATAACTTGGTCTGTCTCAACTAATTCATTCAAAAGATGAATTAAACACAATCCTTGATTAAATTTCCTTGGTCTGACAAATTTCAAACATGAAATTAATCAATGAATCCTTAGTCTGGCAAACATCAATTAATCTTCAATTACTCAATCCTTAGCAATTAACCTCTTTGGTCTAGCAAGTTAACAGTCAATAAATATGAAATTAATCAATTGCAACTACTATCAACCTCTTTGGTCTAGCAAGTTAATGAAAAGAAACAACAAATTAATTTCGTAATACGCCTAAGTAATTGAATACTAAGAAGAACAATCATTTAATTAAAAAATCAAATACCTCTAAATATCATGAATATCTAAAACAATGTCAAATTACAATAAAACAATTAACATATCATTGTTCAGGAAAAAGAAAACAAAGTAAAAGAAAGCACTCATAGACAAGCCTTCTTCTTCTTCTTTTGAAGACATTTTTGCACAACCCTCCTTGAACTTGAAGAATTCCTCCTTTAATTGAGTAATTTTCAATGATGATCAATGAATTCTCTCTTTTTCCCTTGTGTTTTTCATCTATTTATAGCCTTAAGGAGTGCCTAAACTAGTAGGTACCATGTTCTTGGTCGAGTAGAAGTTGGAAGATACTAAAACTCCTCAGATTACCAAAAACGTGTAGAAAAATCACAGCACCGCCTTTACTCCAAGGCATAACCGGCACCGCCTTGACTCTTGGAGCCGGCGCTGGTTGTGTTCTGCTTATCTTTTCGTTCGCTGATTTTTTTTTGAATTTTGCACAATGTGTTCCAGAATACAGCCGGTACTGGTTCCAACCTCACAGCCGGCGGCGCCTTGGTTGTTCTTCTCTGTTTCACCAATTTCTCCGTCGCTTCGAAGTACATTTCAACAATGCATGGCCGGTGCCGGTTCTAGAGCTATAGCCGGCGCCGCCTCTCTTATGTTTTGCTACCTTTTTGCTTCGTTTTACCCTAAAAATCTGAAATAATGAACAAAATACCTTTTCAAGGGTAAAATCTCAAATATGAAGGAATATGATTAGTTATTGAACAAAATGTATCACAAAAGAATATCAAATAACTAGAAAAAACATGACTAATTTAGCCCCTATCATATTCCTCCACACTTAACTCTTTGCTTGTCCTCAAGCAAAGTATCAAGAACGAGTAGGAAAACACAAGGTTTAATCAAATCACTCAATTAATTTCAAAACAATATCTCTAATGCTTTCTTCATTCAAGAACATAAAACACATGACTACTACATCTTTCACAACCAATGCAAGACTTGTGTTAGTGATAAATGACTTAGTAGAACCATCACCATACTTAACAATATTCTCAACCCATTGGAAAGAATTTAGCTAAAAAAGAATATGCATTCCATATGCTTACTTTTCATACACTCTCTCCACTAATCCGAGACATATCATGATTCTACTTAAATCAAATAGGACTTCTAAGCTTGTAATGTAAGGTTAAAGGTTTGTAATGTAACTTATCAAACGAAGGATATAGGAGACTCAAACGTCAAAGAAAAACTGAGAGTTAGCATGAAAAAGGATAAACAACTAAATCAATAATTCCCAACTTTTCTTGCTCTCCTATTCCAAAAATCAATTAAACCATAACCTTGTATAGCAATTACAATTCCACTCAAGCAAATCCTGCATTTTTTCTTTTTTCCCTTCTTCTTCTTTTCATTAGATCTTTTCTATTTCTTTCACAAGATCACTCAAATTCTCCAGCAATGGTGTCAAGTTTTAAGATGAACTTAACTTTTTTTTCAGCTCAATTTCCATTCCTTTTATGATCTTTTCTTTCACTGTTGCTGTTGTTTTTTTTCACTTCTCTTCTTTCATTTTTTCTAACAGCTTTTTTTTGCTTTCCTTTTTCAACTCCTTTGTTTTTTTTCACTCTCTCTTTTCATTAACTTTTTTCTCTTTCTTTTTCTTTTCAGCTCAACTTGTTATTGATCCATGACTGAAAGTAACAAGTCATGATCTTTATTCCAACATTCTTTCTCAACCTTCTCATACATATACTTTCATCCATCAAGAGTATAAAGATTTGAAAAATTATTCAAACTCTCATAAACAAGTAATGGACAAAATATTGTGACGGGTTTTAATGAAAGAAATCAACAATTTAGGCTCAAAATAGGCACTAAGGATAATATAACAATAGGTAAGCTTGAAAAGCTCAAACTATCTAAAGAAGGCCTATTACCATCATACCTAAGTTAAATCATGACCGTCTTTCTTATTTCGTCTCGAGAAGTATTCAAGTAAGTTCTAGAATGCTCTATGAATTTTAGAGAAAAAAAAAAAAAACAGGTTTAAGAATAATGTAAAGTATTTGATCAAGAACTACCTTGTCCAAGTGAGTGCAAAAAGTCATGCCTAAGCTATAAATGATATAGAACATATGCTCTACAATCTATCATAAAGACATGCAATAAAAATATAGCTTGAAATCGCACAGAAAATCAAAAATTTTTGAAAAATTTTCGCACAAATTTACTCCCAAGAAGGTAAAATATATGTATAGAAGACTTGTTAATCAAATCATTCCCCCACACTTAAACTGGACATTGTCCTCAATGGCTAAATAAATATAACAAGAACAACCAATACCATGGGACCAAAAATATAAAGGAGGAGAGATAGGAAAAACAAACTTCCATTCATTTGGCATTGTGTCGTACAAGAGCTGAATGCTTGAAAAATGAGGCAGTGCAAAGTATCTAAAAAGAAAAATACAAAAGAAAATACCAAAGCATAAAAACTAGAAAAGGAAATAAATCAAAAACAAAAGAAAAATAGAGTACATGAAAAACCGCCGCACGATGAACCAAAAATTTCTACGTGGAAGCGTCGAAAAGCATCTCTACCTGCTCGGTGTTGGGAAGACCTTCACCCACATAGTGCTTTATGCAATTGCCATTGACTTTAAAGGTGCCCCTAGTAGGGTGAGTGATTTCAAGAGTGCCAAAAAGGAATATCTTACTCACCGTGTAGGGTCCCCACCACCTTGATTTCAATTTTCCTGGAAAAAGTCTTAAACGAGAATTGAAGAGCAACACTTGATCGCCTTTCTTAAATTCATGTTGTTGAGTGATATGCTAATCATGCCATCTTTTGACCCGCTCCTTGTATCATATTGAACTATTATAAGCATCCGCTCGTAATTCTTCCAAGGCAGTGAGTTGAAGCAACCTGGACTTCCCAGCGGACTTAAGATCAAGATTAACAAGTTTTATCGCTCAATAAGCCTTGTGTTCAATTTCAACAGGTAGATGACATAATTTATCGTAAACTAACCAAAACGGAGTCGTGCCAATTGGTGTCTTAAAGGCTATCCTGTACGCCCAAAGAGTTTCGTCTAATTTTAGGCTCCAATCCTTCCGAGTGTGGTTAACAACTTTTTCCAAGATTCGTTTTAGTTCTCTATTAATCACTTCAACCTGTCCACGTGTTTGGGAGTGATAGGAGATAGCCATCTTATGGTTCACACCTAGGTGTTTGAGAACTTTTTCCATTTGTGAATTACAAAAATGAGTCTCCCTATCACTAATAAGTACCTTAGGCATACCAAAATGGGTGAAAATTTTTTTCAGAAATTTTACCACAACCCTTGCATCATTAGTAAGTAAAGCTTGGGCTTCTACCCATTTAGAAACATAATCTACTGCCACTAAAATATATTTATTCCCCAAAGAACTAGGAAACGGTCCCATAAAGTCTATTTCCCAACAATCAAATACTTCACAGGCTTGAAAATTTTGTAATGGTATCTTATTAGATTTGGATAGGTTACCTGTACGTTGACACTTATCACAACTTTGAACAAACCTGTGGGCATCTTTGAACAACGTGAGCCAATAGAATCTGGCATCAAGCACAACGTTTCTTTCGTGCAGTGTTGTTGGCTTGGTAGTGGCCTCCAGCATGTCCTTCATGACAATGTCTTAGAATATCTTCCCCTTCCCTAGAATCCATGCATCTCCGGATGAATTGGTCCGCACAACACTTAAACAAATATGGTTCTTCCCAAAAGTAATGCCTTACTTTGGAGAGGAATTTCTTATTTTGTTACATTGTAAGAGTTTTTGGAACAATTCTTGCAACCAAGTAATTAGCAAAATCGGCGAACCAAGGAGTGGTTTCATCTCACCTTCTATGAGCAAGAGTTGCTCATCTGGAAAAGCGTCATCAATGTCCTTTTCTATTAAGGATTTTAAATTTGGATTATCCAATTTTGACAGGTGATCCGTAGCCAAGTTTTCTGCACCCTTTTTATCCCTGATTTCTAAATCAAATTCCTACAATAATAGAATTCATCTTATCAATCTTGGTTTGAAATCATGTTTGGTTAATAGGTATTTTAGGGCTGAATGGTCTGTATACACAATGACTTTGGACAAAATAAGATAAGAACGAAATTTATCAAAAGCAAACACTATAACAAGTAATTCTTTCTCCGTTGTAGTGTAATTTTCCTGTGCATATGTTAAACTCTTGCTTGCATAGTATATAGGTTGGAAATGCTTATTCCACCTTTGTCCCAATACTGCGCCAACTGCAAAATCACTTGCATCACACATTAGTTCAAAGGGAAGAAACCAATCAGGTGCAATTAGAATGGGTGAATTAATCAACTTCTTTTTGAGTATAGTAAAAGCGTTGAGACATTTTTCGTCAAAATTGAACACAGTATCTTTTTCAAGTAAAGAGGTAAGAGGTTTTGAAATTTTTGAGAAGTCTAAGATGAACCTCCTGTAGAAACCTGCATGACCAAGAAAGCTTCTTATCGCTTTTACTGAAGTGGGAGAAGGCAGCTTCTCAATTACTTCAATTTTGGCCCTATCGACCTCTATACCCTTTCTTGAAATTTTATACCCCAATACAATACATTTTTGTACTATAAAGTGGCATTTTTCGCAATTAAGCATGAGGTTAGTCTCCTCAAATCTTGCTAGCATCTTTTCAAGATTAGATAAACACAAATTAAATGAATCACAAAAAATTGAAAAATCATCTATAAATACCTCCATGATGTCTCCCACGAGTCTTTCGAATATAACTGTCATACATCTTTGGAATGTTCCAGGACCATTACAAAGACCAAATGGCATCCTATGATATGCAAAAGTACCATATGGACATGTAAAAGTGATTTTTTCTTGGTCCTCCAGAGTTATAGGAATTTGTAGGTAGTCAGAAAATCCATCTAAGAAACAACAATATTCATGTCCGGCTAACCTTTCCAGCATTTGGTTTATGAAAGGGAGAGGGAAATGATCTTTTCTAGTAGCTTTGTTTAGCATCCTAGAATCTATGCAAAACCTCCAACTCGTGACCAATCTTATAGGAACTAACTTATTTTTATCATTGGGGCTCACCGTCATTCATCCCTTCTTTGATACCACTTAAGTAGGACTCACCCAAACACTATCAGAAATAGAGTAAATGATGCCTGAATCTAAGAGTTTAACCATCTCACCTTTTACCACTTCACTCATATGTGGGTTCAACCTACGTTGGGGTTCTACTATGGGTTTTGCACCTTCTTCTATCAAAATCTTGTGCGTGCAAAATGATGGATTAATGCCTTTAATATCAGTGATCTTCTAAGTTATCACTCCCTTATATTTTCCCAATATACTTACCAGCTTGGTCTTTTGTTCTGGATCGAAATCTTTGGCAATGATGACAAGCAACTTACGTTCTTTAGCCAAGAACACATATTCCAAATGCTCGGGTAGATCTTTTAAGGCTAATTCGGGAGGATCTTCTATAGATGATTTCATTCTCCTTAAACTGCTTTTCTCTATTTCCAAATTCTGCATCCCATCCTCCTTGTGACATTCCTCAAAATAAGCCATTGATGTTTCCATCAATTCCTCCTCAATGAATTCCTGCATCAACTCAAAAATTGGTTCATCAAGAATATTAATTCTTAGACAAGAATCATCAGAATATACAGGGTGTTGCATACTCTTGTGAATTTGAATGACTACTTCCTCATCTCCAACCCTAAGTGTCAACCTCCCCCCATGAATGTCAATTAATGCTTTTGCTGTAGTTAGGAAGGGTCTACCTAAGATTAAAGGGACTTTGGAATCTTCATCCATGTCAAGAATAACAAAATTCATTGAAAATATAAATTTATCAATTTTCATCAACACATCTTTTATTATGCCCCTAGGATATTTGATAGATCTATCCGCGAGTTGAATACTCATCCTAGTGGGCTGTGGTTCTCCTAGGCCTAGCCTTTTGAATGTTTTATATGGCAATAAATTAATGCTAGCACCTAGGTCAGCTAATGCATTACAGACATGAAGAGTGCCAATTAGACATGGGATAGAGAAACTCCCTGGATCTTTTGCTTTATGTGGCAAATTCGAGTTATCCTGCAGGATGGCGGAGCATTCTTCGTTGAGGACTACTATAGACAACTCCTCCAATCGCTTTTTATTGACAAGCATGCTTTTGAGGAATTTGGCATATTTGGGCATGTGAATTAAAGCTTCACTCAAGAGGATGTTTATGTGCAGTTGTTTGAACACCTCAAGGAATTTGTCGAATTGAGTATCTTTTCGGGCCTTATGTAGATGAGTAGGGTATGGTATGTTAGGCTGAGAAGTGAGTTTTTCGGAAGGTGGGCAGAGGATAGCCGGTGCCGGTTCCAGTGCTTCGGCCAGCGCCGCGTCAGTTCTGAGTGGTTGAGTCTCGGGTTTACCGAATAACCAGCGCCGGTTCCCTTCTTCCAGCCGGCGCCGGTTATTATCTGGACTATCTGGTAATTCTTTTTCACTTCGTAATGTGATAGTAACTGTTTCCTTACTGGCTATTGGGTTTAGGTTATGGGATTTTATCACTGTGTCCGTCAAGAACCAAATTTGTCGTTCCATGTTGCGGATCATTGTTTTGAATTTCTTAAATGTGGAATCAATTTCTTGGAAACGCCTTGTGATATGAATAACAAATTTCCCAATTAAGGTTTCAAGCTCTATTGATCCTGGTGCCGCGAGTGTCCTCTTAGGAGTGCAATGGAGGTACTGCCTCTCATTAGACTTCCTCGGATTCTAGTTTGCCATTTCTCCTACATATAGAGGCGAGTTAGGTACTGAATTATTGATGCAAAAAAAATTACAGGACTACAATGTTAGTAAATCAAACAGATTCTAAGTTAGTGGGTCGGGTTAGGTTATAAGGGTGTACAAAAATACATGAAATACAAAAGATAACACCTTTTTGTGAACAATTATACATATCTTACCTATCTACATATTTACATATTTATATGGTTAAATCAACAAAATCTAAGCTTTCATGCCATTGTTCCCCGGCAACTACGTCAAAAACTTGATGTGTTCGGATTTAGGTATAAAAATCATATAATAACTAAGCACATTCTCAATCAAGTTTAAATTAAAACGTTCAATCCAAATCACACATATGAGCAAGCGTACTCATCATTAACCGAGCATAGGGTTCAACGAGTGTCGATCCTCTAGGAACAAGTAGACATTAATCCATTTTCTTTCATTGTTTAATCGACTCAATAAAGTGAAATAAAATAAAATAAAATAAAATAAAAATATGTACATGTAAAGGATGGAGAAGTATGTAACTCAAACAATTGTTTAGATAAACATGATCTTAAAGAACTCAACCATTAACATAACTAATTATTCCCTTGGCATTATGAAGGATAAAGGTAAATTAGCATCACTTGGTCTATCTCAACTAATTACTACATTCTAGATAAATTAGCATCACTTCATTTGTCTCAACTAATTCATCCAAAAGATGCATTAAACACAATCATTGATTAAATTTTCTTGGTCTGGCAAATTTCAAACATGAAATTAATCAATGAATCTTTGATTTGGCAAACATTAATTAACCTTCAATTACTCAATCCTCAACAATTAACCTCTTTGGTCTAACAAGTTAACAGCTAATAAAAATGAAATTAATCAATTGCAACTACTATCAACCTCTTTAGCCTAGCAAGTTAATAAAAAAAAAAAAACCAATTAATCTCGTAATACGCCCAAGTAATTGAATACCAAGAAGAACAATCATTTAATCAAAAGATCAAATATCTCTAAATATCATGAATATCTAAAACAATGTCAAATTATAATAAAACAATTAACATATCATTGTTCAGGAAAAAGAAAACAAAGTAAAAGAAAGAACTCATAGACAAGCCTCCTTCTTCTTCCTTTGAAGACCTTCTTGCACAACCCTCCTTGAACTTGAAGAATTCTTCATTTGATTGAGTAATTTTCTGTGATGATCAATGAATTCTCTCTTTTTCCCTTGTGTTTTTCATCTATTTATAACCTTAAGGAGTGCCTAAACTCATAGGTACCATGTTCTTGGTCAAGTAGAAGTTGGAAGATATTAAAACTCCTCAAATTACCAAAAACGCGTAAAAAAATCACAGCACCGCCTTTACTCCAGGGCACAACCGGCGCCGCCTTGACTCTTGAAACCGGCACCGGTTGTATTCTGCTTCTCTATTCGTTCGTCGATTTTTCTTCGAATTTTGTACAATGTGTTCCAGAATGCAGCTGGCGTCGGTTCCAGCTTCACAGGCGGTGTCGCCTTGGTTCTGTTCTTCTTTGTTTCACCAATTTTTCCATTGCTTTGAAGTTCGTTTCAACAATGCATGGCCGGCGCCGCCTCTCATCTGTTTTGCGACGTTTTTGCTTCGTTTTACCTTAAAAATCTGAAATAATGAACAAAATACATTTCCAATAGTAAAATATCAAATATGAAGGAATATGACTAGTTATTGAATAAAATGTATCACAAAAGAACCTCAAATAACTAGAAAAATATGACTAATTTAGCACTTATCAATTTCCTTTTGTAGAATTTGCAAAATGTGGTCACGAATCAATCATTCTTGATCTTTGAAGAGAATTGAAGCGATTGAGAATTCAAATAAGCTATTTTTTCTTTAAATTCATGCCTATATGTCAGATTTTTAGTCAAATTTGTCTCCTGGAAACTTCAATTATACTATAAATATGTGATCTAAATATTTCAATTTATCACATAATTTTAAGCTTTGAGGAACAGTTTGTATTATTTCATATAATATAAAATTGGCTTGAAGTTCACACTTGACTTGAGCATGTTTTAGAGGGATTTGGCTTTGAATGGGAGGAATCAAGAAAAGAAAATGGATTGGTGTCCACTATCCAAGGCAGAAATGGGTAACACAATTCTTGTCTTAATTTAAGGTGGAAAGTGAAATGCTATTAATGTAGTTGGAGTTTAAGGATGTAATGAGAATAGGAGATTTGAGTTATATGTTGTTGGAGTTTATACACATTTCAGTTTACAAACATATCTCTATTTTCTCAATCGTTTACTTTTTCTTTTACACTTATATGATGCAATATGAATGGTCTCATTTCTGAAAGTTGAAACTCATAAAATAAGAACAAGAAAACATTTATTTCAATGGATGCATTTATCATTTTTGTTCTTTAGTGTCAACTGCCAAGAATCCAAATGAAAAATGGGATTAAGAAAGGAAATTTAAGCATTTTAGGGGAGGTGAAGTGTCAATAAAGATATTGGAAAAGAACTATATTTTATTGTGCAGGCTAAATTTTACCTGTTGTCATATGATGTTTGGATGAAGGTATTGAGCATGTTAGAAAAAGATATTGGTATATGATGTTTGGATGAATTTTGGTGCTAACATGAAGTTTTCTCTCTCAAAACTGCAAGTCTTACATTTGCTACATTTATGGAAGCCTTACTTGTTTTTATACTTTTTTAACTTTATATTTTTAACTAACCAAATGCATTGTTTAGGGAAGCCAACCAAATTATGTAGTAGAAAGGTTCAGTAGTCCACTGAATTGATTTTTAGCATTTGAACACTACATCTAAACCTCCAAAGGTAAGAGACATGATTTTGCGTAGACTTAGTTTTGATCTTGAATTAAAAAAGAAAAAAAAAAGCATCTTTTGCTTGTAGAATTACAGTGTGTACAGAATTTTTGTGATATCCTACTCTACACAAGAATAAGTTGAGAGAATTTGCTAAATATGGTTAGGATGCCTTACCAGCAAAGGTCCATCCGTATTCCCTCCCATGATGTACTAAAAAGCATATGATTATGTTTCTTTAATCTGCCTGAATTTTGCTCTTAATAATGTGCTATGCACATAAGAGCTTGATTGCATCTATCTAGCCAGCTCAGGCATCATTTAATATTGTTTTATTTGAATTTAGTTTACTACTTAAAAGATATATGTAAGTTTGTTTATGAGTAATTTTAATTTTAAATGTTTTTACTCAAGAAAAGAAAGTGGATTCCTTTTCTTTCACTTATAGTCACTCAATTAGATTCTTAGGAATACTAAATCCCACCATATCACATTATTTTGTATTTTCTAATCCCTTTCTACATGTACACATTTTGTGGATGCAAGATGAGCGATCAATTGAAGAGGAAGTAGAAAGAAAAATTACATGGCTATTGAAATTGATCTTTGCTAGGACTACAACAGTTGTGGCTTATCAGTTCATGCCATACATGGGTATACATGCTCTTTGTTATTTCTTACCAACTTGGCCGTTGAGGAAGAAGGTTTCTGACATGGCCGTTGAGGAAGAAATTTTCTGACACTCTGTAATGCTTTTAGTGCTACTGATGTGATGTATAATATTTTTCTTCATGCCTATATAATGTAAATGTAATGGTATTGGACCAATTGGTTACAATGGTTAGATTGGATAATGTGTATTGGGCCAATTTTAATATTTGGGGCTTTATATTGGATTTGGATTTTAGTGGATGTCAATCATGTGCATGTTGGACTTTGTTTAATGGGCTAGGCAATTGGATCTTGGTTTTAAACCGAACCAAATCGAATTGAAAAAATTTTGATTCGATTTTATTCGCTATTCAGTTCGGTTTGGTTCGATTGTGCTGACAAAAACACAAAATTGAACAAAAACTGAATTATACAATCGAAAATCGAACCGATAACCGTTTGCACAGTCCTACAAGAAGTTATTTTGCCTTTTGCTAGATATTGAGCTTAAAAGCAACAAAACTATATTACATCTGGTGTGTGAACTGTAAAGAAGAATACAACGGACAAAATTCAAACTAAAAATGGACAAAAACGGTAGCCATATTATAGCATCATATCCAAGTTTCAGGCTTAGACCAAAAAAAAAAAAAAAAAATTGGATGCCATACAATAACACATACGCATGGACATCCATATTACAGAATAAGTTCTTGCCAACCCACATGCCAAATGTACATACATAAAATGCATAAAAACATGTTGTTGCTAATCATTTTCAGACTCTTCTACACAAACATGTTCACAAAGCATTGCCATTCAATTGTTTACAAAGAATCATCCTACTGCACGCCTTTTCAAGCCTATTTTTCACGCCATTTTCTTTCATCTTCAGTTGGACATGTTTTCTTATTATGGCCAAGCTGATAGTAAAAATGACATTTCTTTCTTTTCTTAATTGATGGTTTTTTTTGTTGAATCCTGTTTTGGGACTCTAAATGAGGAACTTCATTGCATATAGCCCATGAATAACATTGAAAAAAAATTAGTAACCAGCCCTATTCTTACAAGGAACGCATGTAATTTGTTGATTACAAACCTAAGAAGCCTTGTTCCTTGACTGATTTTAAGCACTCAAAGAATGCTGCATTGTTTGAATGGCGGCAACAACATCATTTAGTCAGTTAGAACTCAAGCCATACAAATTATCATATGACATCATCAAATAACTCCATCAATAATAATACTGGAAATTAAAGAAATAAAAAATAAATACTCACAAATTAATTTTCAAGAATTATAGAAGTGTAGTTTAATTGTGTAGATTACCTTGCATATCAGAACATGTAGGGTATGAAATGGCTTCTGACACTTGCGATGCATTAATTTGTTGGTCACTAGCCCCAGAGTGTTTTTGTTCTTGTCCTTGTGTACCTTTTTCTGGCTACGTGACATTGCATGTCCTTTGATTGTGTCCTAGCAAACCACACTTTTTGCACTTGCTATTTTTACTCTTTTAAACAGTACATACAGTTTTTCCATTCTTATTCACTGATCCCATGAATGGATATCGTCTTACATTGTGACTTCTAGCCCCACATTTTGCACATTTCAAATGGCTACATCCTACTTTTGACAACTTCATACTATTATTTATTGTCTTCTTCACTTTGCCTTCATCTAGTGCTTTTCTTTTTGCTTTCTTGGGTCTACTAGGGAGCCTTAACTTCTTCGAAAGTAGAGGTGCATCCTTATTCAATCTAGGCCACAAATTTGGTCTATTAATAGGGTTCACAATAGCTTTATACACCACCTCACATGTTGATCTTTTATAGCACTCAATGTATAAGGATCTTTTATAGCCTTATATATTTTATAGCCATATTTCCCCTGCTAAATCCACTGCAGTAACAACATGCAAACATGGAATCCCAGATAAATCTCATCTCTTACATGAATAAAGTCTTTCTTTTAAATCAACAACAAATTGTTCACCGTTACTATTACCACTACCAACTTGGTATTTCATGTTCCCTGCCTCCTTTTGGTGTGGAATTAGCTGAACCTTCTTTAAGTTTTTCCACAATCTTGTGAATTTTAGGGCATAATAAATTGTCTTATCTTTTGATCCATTCCCTCCTAACCTCCATCTTCAGCATTATTTATAATCATATAGATTCCAGCATTCCCAATATTGGTCTAGATCTTATTTGTAGGTTCTTTGAGTTGAAACACTTAGATATGTCATTCAAAAAGATGTCCCATTTGGTATTTTCTCTAAAAAAAAATACCCTACACCAGTGAGATGGATGGTTATTCTATCCAACCTATTCATAAGCCCTTTAATCAATGTCCTTGAGCTCTGACATTCTGTCCATAAACTGATTGACATGAGTTGATCTTGCACATACCCAGAACTTGTCCTTTAGGTGAACATAACCATATAAGTTCTTCAAATTTTTATAGAAATGCCTCATGCAATGTCCATGCTCAATCGTTGGAAGGAGCTCACTAATGAATGGTATAAGGCCATGCAAAAAAAAAAAAAAAAAAAAACAAACAAACAAACAAAAGCAGCATCAATTTATATGAAATATATATACTTAAACATAATAAAAGGAACACATTTTTTATTGACAAACCCTTATTGTTTGCCTATCTAACATAATAGTCAATTTCTCTTGATAATAAATGTTAAAATCTTGAATCAATATTTCTAAGAACCACTTCCATGTTCTTTATTTCCATCTCTACAACTGCCCGCACTAAAGGAAACATTAAATTGTTGGGATAAACGCCTACAACTGTTAAAATCTTTTCTTGATCATAAATGATAAAATCTTGAATTAATATGTCCAAGAACCACTTCCATGTTTTTTTATTCTCTATCTCTACAACTACCCACACTAAAGGAAATATTAAATTGTTGAGATCAGCACCTACAGCTATTAATAGAATTCCTGGATAAGGGCTTCTTAAATGGCAACCATCCAAGCATATAACTTTCTTGCAACCTCCAAAGAAACCTTTTCTTAAGGCAGCTAAAGATATATACATCCTTTGAAATCTCTCATTTTCCTTGCTATCTAGGCTAGTGGTCAATATGATTGTGTTATCTGAATCTGATCTTCTCAACTTCTCCACATAATTCTATATTTTCATAAACTAAAACTTATATCTACCCTCAATAATGTCTCTTACTCTTTGTCTAGCCTATATTTTGTCCCTATAAATATTGTAATTAAGTTCTCTGTTCACTCTCTCAATAAACTCATCCATATCTACTCCTTTTACTGATCTGAACTCCTTGAAATATCTCTTAGCCAACTAACCTGATGAAATATTCCTAGTATTAAACATCCTACTATAATTGCGTTTTGATTGAATATTCCTTATCTAAAATGTATTTTTCCTATTCTGCTTGGCTGCATATATCATCTATGAACAGTTTTTTCCTTCACATTTTGCATCCACTCTCAACTTATCATTTTCCTTGAAAAAGATTCTTTTATCCCATCTTCTACGGTGGCTTCTAATTGCTTCCGTCAACTCCTCTATACAACTAAATGCTTGTCCCAACTTGAACTTTAGATCTTCCCTATCAATGTCAACTCTAAACCTTTCATGTCTTGGCCTACACTCTTTCCCTACACTTTCTTCCAAGTTACCTTATGAGGAAAAACTAAACTCAGCTGTTTGATAATCAACGGACTCTTCTGCAAAAAGCTTAACCTCCCTAATATCAACAGCTATATACCTCTTTTTTGTTAGATCTCTACCTTTTCTTGAATTCTCACATTATTTACTTAGTTGTGCCTTTTCTTCACTGTGATGTGCTTCATTTGGTCCATCGTCCAGTCTAGGGATGGCAACTGGGCTGGGGCAGGCTGGGGAGTAGAAATCGTAACCCTACTCCAGCATACCCCCTGTTCCTCCAGTCCCTGACAAGGGGAGAGGAGGGGATCCTAGCCCCAGGTCCATCGGGGACAAAATAATCCCCAGTCCCAGCCCGGCGGGGAACTGGGGATACGGGGGCCCAGTGAGAAACCAAGGATGTAGGGCTCCGGTTTGAGCTAAGCGGCCCAACAACAAAATTAAGACTGCTAAACACTTTATTCCACAAGTCGAATACATCTCAAGACAAATTTAATGACCCATGTAAATAGACAATTCCTAACTTCATAAATCCAAAGGACAAAGACGTGTTATTTTCACAAGAGGGAATTCAACTACTACAAGTCCAATTGTCCCAGCACATATCAATCCACAAAATGGAAACACAAGCCAAGACAACAAAATGGAAACACAACCCAAGAGTCCAAGATATTAAAAATGTAAATAAGTAAGGGACGCATGGAATAACCAAGTTCAACATACAATACAATGTAAAGAATATCCCCACATAGACATACAATATAATTTAAGTCAAGAAAAGTTGCAGTTGCCAAATCAAAACTTCATTCAAGTCTAACCTCGGTTGTCCCACTCACCTAGAAAAGAAATATTGTTAGTAATTTTTTAAAGATTATATACATTGTTTGAAATATTAATAAAGCAAAACATCAATAATACAATAAAAATATAAATGATAATAAGTTTTCAAAAAATTACCCCTCTTTGCTCCTATTTCAGCCATTGCAAGAACATCATTAGTCCCACCAATAAATACCAACTCCTAACTCTCATTTGTCCCAGAGGTTCTATAGAAGAATTAACATTCTTTTTTGTATCCTAAATATTTTGACACAACATTTAATTCTTGTAGGGACTATAAGTCTATATTACACCTACCATAGTAATCTACAATACCCTCAATGTATATCCTCATACTAGTGCCAACAAATACACAACCATGATGAAGAACAACTGTGAATTCTCTAGAATTCACATCTATAAGTATGAAAAAAAAGAGGCAAAAGTCAATTGAAAAGAATGAAATTGACTATAAAAGGTAAAAGAGACGAACTAGTCCAAGACACAAAAAAAGAGGCAAAAGCCATGAAGTCTCACCAAGTCACTAAATAAAGACACCAAAAACAGACAATGTCATGGTAAATCTAACCAAAAAAAAAAAAAAAACTATTGGGACCACACTAACATTAATAAATACACAGATATGCTAAAAGGTATGCACCCAGTCAAGAAGACTATTTCTGGATCACTCAAGGTAATCAATAAATAAAGACATTCTTGAAGCAAAAAGGAAAAGGCCAAGTTAAAAAAAAATAAGAACCAGACAAGCACAACACCTAAAAAAAAAAAAAGGATATAGGACCAAACTATATAAAAAAGATACATTTTGGATAGTTTAAACCGTTAGGAGCTAGCAACAATAACACTAAATAAATCTTCAAAGTTTGAAAAAATTCACAATTTAATCTCTCATTGTTATGGTAAATTAGAAGAAGAGGCCTACTTACCATACATTGGGTCGTCAACATCCAGCCCCAACTCTAGTTGTAAATACATTTTCTTGTTTGTGAATTAAGAACAAGTTCGATTTGGATCGTGACCTGGTTAGCCCTAGCTTGGTTCCTCCGATCGAGAGTGGATGAATGAAGGTTTGGGATAGTATTTTGGTGGTTGGTTTGAGCCACCAGTTACTTCGGGTTAATGAAAGTGTTGTGCCAACTTTGTCCTTCATTAATAGGTCTACGTGCCATCTACGTGAAGTATTCCATTAGATTCCGCTACGTAACGGGTAGTTGGGACTTCGTAAAATATGTATGTGTGTGTATATATATATAGATTGAGAATCGAAGAAATTGAAAAAAAAAAAAAGATTTGAGACTATCGTACAACAATAAAATAGATTTTGAACTATTTATGTAAGTTTATTTATTTATTTTTTAATGAATACCCCTACCTTTTAGGATAATGCATAAAAAAATGTAACTAGATGATTAATTGATCTAGAAACCTGTCAAAATTAATTAATAAAAATATCACTGTCATTCCTGAATGAAATTATATGTTACAAGAATTAGCCATTAGGATAGGTTGATAGTTCAATTAAATATTTATAATTAATTAGTTAATGTTTATTCAATTAAATATTTTATATAATATATTTTTATTATCACTTGTGTGTTTAAGATCTAATTAACTTCTAGCATATATAAATTTTAGAGAAATAAATCAATTTGAAATCAATACTGGTTTGCCTAATTATTTTTATTCTTTCTTATTTAATTGAAATTGTAATGTAATATAGGATGAAGCATATATACCACAAAATAAAATGTTATAATGAAAAATTTGGTCTCTTAAGAATAAAAATCATTAATTATGTCATCAATTTCTTGAAACTTTAATTTAATTAAATTTTATTGATTTCATTTATATATGATATTGGAATTTTTTTAAGAAGCCGTTGAAAATTTTCATAATTTTATTTTTAAAAGAACAAATTTTTCATCATGAAAATTTTATTTTATAGTATTCGTTTTTATAATATTATGTAAAAATAATTAGATACCGCTTCTTATCCTATTTAGCTATCGTTTTTTTTCTTCAGAATTTTGTTCATTTTATCTGTTGTTTTATAAAATTAAAAAAGCATTTTTTAAAAAAAATTTACTCTTTTATTCTACGAAACGAGCACATCAGTAGGTTTTCAAAATTTTAAATTAATACTCCTTCAATTCGGATTTGAAGGGCATATTTTAACTGAGTATAAAAATTTTAAAAACATTTTATTATGAGTAATTTATTATTTTATTTTTATTAATTAAAGAGGTTAGTAATGAAATCTGCTCTTAAATAGAAAAGGTTAATCGTAAAAATTAGAGAAAATACTTTTATTTTTTAGAATTACACATTTATTTTCAAACATCTCAAACCATTACAGAACAAATTTTGACGATGACTGCAAAAATACAAGTGTGATTATTCAATTCCTTTGTAGAAATTCTCTTCAAATCTTAGAGAAAAACTCAAAGAAAAAGCTCGCATTTCACGTTTCACGTTTCCTATTGACAGTTAAACAACTAAGAACAACCGCGCCTTGAATTGAATGAGGCAGAGAAGGTAGCTCATGAATGCCCCAAAAATATAGGCATTCAATTTCAAACGTAAAAAATATTATAATTACTAATATAGATTTTCCCCATATCAGATACTTTAAAAAAAAGAAAAAAAACTTCCAAACAAACTTATTAATGGCATATGCTTAAATTCAAAAATGAGAAAAATGGTAATGAAGCGCTTTAGAGCAAATCAAAATAATGTTACTTTCATTTTTAATCTATGAATACCATACAATACAATGCAATAATTTATTAATGTGCGAGAAACAACCTTAAACAACATAACATAGATATGATGAACAACATATATACAATGGACCAAAGAGAATATTCCATTGCATATTAACTTTCCTTTCAGTTCATATTTATAATACAAAATAAATACGTTTTAAATAATTAAATGATAGCAATAATTCATTATCAAGAAAATAAAATCAATAAATATTTAACATTATTCATTATAAAATATAATAAATAAAAACCTTATTAATTAATTGCAAGTAATCAATTAAGTTATTACACATGCCCTTACTTGTAAAATTGCCAATTCCTGTCCGAGCTTTCTCTGCTGAAGAAATTATTCATTTCAATGCCGTCTACATTATGAGATAGCTTAAGACAGCCAAAGATTTCTGTCGGAAAATCTTATTCTGGGCGTCTAAGTTAGTAACTTAATTAGAAGCAGCGACAAGTGCATCAATTTTAGTTTCAATGTGGGCTTCATGATCTTCAAGACGACCTTTAACCACATCATCTTCCCAGCGGATCAGGGTAGGAACTCCTCCAAGCTTTAATCTTGAGTCCACTCTCCAGGGATGCTGAGGATTCCTCCAAGTTGGTCTATCTCCAACATAAGCCCTTAACAGTGCCACATCGTTGGGTGATGCTTCCAGTTGTTTGTAGATCACAGGCTCAGCTCGCACGCAGTCTAATAACAAAAAGCAGAACACAGAATTTATGCACTTGCACAACATCAAAAGAAAAGCATTGGCTTGTTTATTTGCTTACGTAACATCCTTATGAAGAACTTTGAAAAGAGTTACAAGTTACCCTAGAAAAATACAGAGATTTTTAATGATGCCCCTGTGCAAAAGAATCACATGGAAGCAGCATGTAGAAATGATTCAGCCACTCAACATTTTTGTCATTTGAACACTTAGAATAGAAGAGAAACTGGAAAGTTATCATAAATGGAGCAATAAAACTTTGATATTCCATCTAAGTGGAATTGAATATCTATATTTTTATTTTAAGATGTTTAAAAGTTAATGTTCACTTTCTTAAAATAAATATACTTTCCATTCAAACTTCTAGACTTAAACTCTTTTATTTGAGGAACACAAGCTCCACTAATTCGTGGGTCTTACTATTAACCAGGTGGTAAGTTACCTATGACCATATGCACCCCTAAATTTTCCTACCAAATCAAAATTGTGCACTCAATTCCAGATGGGGGAGTATCTTGTAAAAAGCAAATTTGCAAAATCCTTTCATTACACACAACAAAAGGTATATCCAAAATAAACCATAATGTTCTGCAACCATGCTAATGTTCACGGGCAATTATCTCACTCGAAATCACAAACTAAAACTAAAAATTAAGATCTTTCTTAAAAATGCAATGTGAACATCTAAACATTTGACATTTTATATGGCTCTTCTTGGCATGTCTAGCAAACACAGAACACAAATACACCCAAACCCTCCTTCCCCGCTTCCCCACTCCAAAAAGAATTAAAATTATAACTGAAAACAGAGAATGCAATCCAATTTGTTGAAGTTAGTTATTTCAAGCTTCAAGGGCTTTTGAGTTATGCAAAAAAAGAGAACACACTATAATCTTTCACTGCCAAATGTCTAAAACTCTATATGGTTATAAAGAATGAACTCATAAAACATAATTTAGATCGGATAATTCAGATCATGAAAAAGACATATACATAGCCACCAATTATGTGTTCTCCATTCGACAATTTCTGTTTGAGATTATGTGTCAGTCAATTTCAAATTATAAGGGTTCCTAGAAAATGGTAGGACAACTATAAGAGGTCATCAATAACAGCAGACCCACAAAAAACCATTTGAAGGAAATCAATTTTAAGTTCAAACTTGTAAGACTAGGAGTTGATTCCATCATAATATCACCCAAATATGATAAAGAACACTATCCCAGCCCTAGTGCAGGGAAGAGGGGAATGCATGGATAAAAGATATTCTTCCTCCAGGGATTAAATGATTGAATTTCCAGCCAGTGGAACCACCAGGTCTGGTATCAGGTTAAAGAAAATTACATTCAAAGAAGTAAACAACCACTACTCCGAAATAAAACACACTGAACAGAACTCTAGGCTGACGGGGTTTACTGGCTTAAAATTATGATATCTTGAATCTCTGAGACATAAGATTCCACCACATTTGACCATTAGATGAGAATCATGCATTAAAAAGGAAAATTAGCACAAGGGTCACACCTTTTGCTCAGATGACCAAAATTTCCAAGATTTTCCACAAATTACACCAGTACACTGCTCCTATATTTAAAGGCTTCTCACCCGGGCGAAAATGTGAGGGGAGGGAACAAAAAATTGAAGCCCCCTTGGTCCCTTCATCACTCATTAACTGCCTGGATGAAGTGGGTTTGCCTTTTTTTTTTTTTTTTTTTTTTGGGGGGGGGGGGGGGGGGTGCGAAAAACAAAGTGGGCTTGCCCTTCATCAGTCATTAACCCTCCTGGACTCTAATCGATTAGGAAAAAATAGCAACGAAAACATCTACATACTGTTCATACACACAAACACCAAAAACAAGGAAGACCCAATGATGAGCCCTTAAAAAAAAAAAACCGAAGCAAGACAGGTTACGGGGCATGATCGTGCTCTTAATTAATGACAAAACGAAACCTAAAGAATTCAAACAGATAAACAAAATGAGCATAAAAAATTAGACTTTTTCACTTTCGGAGGAGAGTGTAGTTTACCAGGGCACCAGGAAAGATTGGTGGAAGGGTCTTTATCAGCCAGGAAAAGGATGAGGTTTGCTTTGTGTTCTGATGCTTCTGATCTGAACTTCTCAAAAACCCCATCAAAGGTGGCTAAGGTAGCATCCATAATCTTCACCGGCATTTTTTCCTCAGGAACTGCTGAATTTGATTTTTCTTCTGACACAGATACCGGGAAGCTCTCGAAATGGGTTAGGGGGTTTGTTGAGTCCTAGTGGCTCTCTCTTCATAGACAGTTGATGATAGGGTCAAATTCAGAGTACACTGACTTGAAAATTCTATCTTCACCCACAAACAAAGGCTAGCGATAATGCCAAATCAATTTCCCTTCTTTTTTTTTTTTTCCTAAATAAAAAATTAACCCTATATTTTAGAAAAAGAGAAAATAATTATCTCTTCACACATTACAGGACCTGATTGAAGGGTCAAAAAGTCCCTCCGTGATTACATAAAATTACAAGGGAATGAGAGATAGAGATATATAATCAAAATAATTATGAAGTTTTGCTCACTTAAAAATTTCACTTTTGAAAAACAATTTTTTAGGCAAATGATATTATTATTTTTTTGGGAAAAAAATTAAATATTAATTTTTAATGAATTACAAATTAAGAAGTCTATCTAATTTTTCCATCTCTCCATACTTTAAATTTTCTTTTACTATTTATTCATTCAACTAATTTTCAATTGTTTACTTCTTCATCTCTCCTTCCTTGCCCTTTTTTTTAAAAAATTTTCTCTATCCCTCTTTCTTCTTCTTGCTAAAACAGAGTTTTATAAATATTTTTTAAAGAAAAAAAAATCTTTATTAATAGTCAACGTCTACTCCTATTACGGTCTTTTTTCTAAAATAATTTTTTATCTATCAATTCTTATTGAGAAAAATGAGAATTTTTTTTTTAAAAAAAATACTATACTTATAAGAAAGAAAGGATTAAAATAATAATGTTTTAGAGAGAGAAAGAGAGAGAGTGTGTGTGTGTGTCAAAAAGAACGGATGAATGAGTGAAAATTGAAAATTGAGAGAGTGAATAAATAATGGGAGAAAAATTAGAACATAAAAAGATGAAACAATTACGTAAGTTTCTTAATTTGTAATCAATTAGAAGAATAATTCTTGATTTTCTTTAGTAATATCATTTTAACAAAAAATGTTTTGGTAAGAAGAAAATTACTCTGGCATTATCGCCAGCCATAAACAGACGGTAATTACTAGCGGTATACCTCACGAATTTGTACTACACAATTTGTCAAAGCTTAAATATTTAAAGTAATTGTTTTATTTTAATTTTTAATATCTTTTTTTAGTAATTTTATTTTTTTAATTCATAATCAATACTTTTATATTTATTTTGATTCCAATATAAGAGAATACCACGTACTTTGCGTTACTCTAAAGGGCAAATTCATAAAATCAAATGCAGAAAAGTTTTAGAGTTCTTGCTCATCTTTATTGAAGAAAATGCTCAAATACTGACAATTATTTGTTAAGTATGCATTAAAATCCTCCTCTCAAAATTAAAAATTTAGAAGGTATTCTTAATATTAAAATCTATTTAAAAGATAGTTTCTTCTTTTGTAAAACATTTTATAAAAGAACTTCCTCAAGATTTTCAAAGCGTTTTGTAAAATATTTTTGAGTTTCATAAATTTAACAACTTCTTAAAAGTGATTAATTATAAAAATGAAACTGATTATCTCAAATAACTAATTTAAGTTTTCAAATCTTTAAAGCTTGATCCACTATAGCTTTATTCTTTATTATCTTGAAGAAGGTCTACTTGACTATTTTATGAAGAGCTTACTCTTCTTTGGTTGCTTGATCATTGCCTTCAATCTCTATCTCTTATATAGATCTATATCTGTTATACACAATCCACACGCAATTCTCAATCATTAGAATATAATTTTTTGTCGTCTAAATCCTTAACCTCATCGTCAAATTTGTCTCCTTCTCAAGTTTTGGCCGAGGCTCCCGTTTGGGCTTGGGCCAAGGTTGATCTTATTCAGCCCAATTAACAACCTCAGTAAGCAAGTTAATATAGAAAATTAACTAATCTAACAATTTACTTTTTTTTATTTTGGAAGGTTAGGTCTATTTTATTTATTTTTAACTAATTAAGTTCTCTAACTATTTTTTTTTTTTAACTGAAAAGATTCTTTTAACCATTACTTTTAATACCACCGTCAAATGAGAAGGCTAATTTTCACACTTCACTTTTCAACTATTAGTCATGCATCGCACGTGACTAGGTGAACTAGAGGGCAAGAAGAGTTAAAGGCACAAGAGCGGAGTGTCTAGAGCCCTCCACCATTCACTAATCTTCTTTGACGTTGCCAAGATTGTCAAGGATCAAGTGACTGTCTCTAGAGCTTGTATCACCACTGTCTCCAAAGCTTGTATCGCCGCAGTCTCTGGAGCCATCCAACACCATTTTCTCTAGAGCCCTCCACCATTGAGACCGCTATTGTATCTATATACAGTCCTCCACCATTGAGACTATCGTTGTATCTATGTTCCGCCCTCCACTGCTGAGATCGCTACGGTATCTCTTCAGACAAAGAAGAGTCTAGGCCCGAGATAGTTGAATAGCTAAAAAAAAGAGTGACAAAATTCATAATTTTTTATGTTTTGGGGATTTAGAGCGAGGAAGTTGATAAAGCCCACAAAGATAATATCTTTTGTCAATGACTAAGTGAACAAGTCGAAGTAAATGTGATGTCTTTTTCTCAGAGAAAGTTGCTATTCTTTATTTTTTTCCCCCATGTCTAGCTAGCATATACCCCAACATTTGTAATATTACTTGGTCCCCAAAGTATCTTCTGCCATCTCTTTTACAAAAATTATTGTTTTTTTCTTAACAGATTACCGTAATGCAACATATACATTATTGTTTTTACCTAGACGGTGGGCTTTATTTGAGTTGCAAAGTCTATGACTTCTATTGACGTAGCAACTTCATATGTAATCATTTATTTTCTAGATGTCTCTTGAGTATTAATTAAAAATCAATTTTTTTTTTCAAAATTAATATTTTGTAACCGTTTCGTAAGTTACTGAGCAATTTGATCTAATTTTCCATGGAGACCAAAATGGCTATATTGAGGAATCAGAAGTCTAGTAACTTAACTATCACATTAGGAATGCTCGACTCAAAAATGTTTGAGCACTATTTTGAATAAGTTTTGCAAATACCCTATTGTAAAATCTCTCTTGATTTGCAGCCCCAATTATATTACTTAATGAACAGTAACCCTTATCAGATTGATTTGGAGAGGCCTGCTCGATGAGAAGAAAAACTTTTGTGCATGTGGACTCGTTGTGATTTAGCATTTATACAATGCTTGACAAAGAAAATCTTATAGTAGATTAGGAAGAGAGACATTTTTTCAAAACAATATGTGTTTGTTCCAATTGTGATATGGTATATTTTCTATTTCAATGAAAACATACTCCATGTAACAAATGTTAAATAATGATATATGTAATGCTAATGTTGTTATGTTTTTTTAAAGGGATATTGGTGTCTTCTAATTTTATGTAAATTAAATAAAAAAAGATTCAATTTAAAGAGTCCTTCTATAGTATTATTGGACTCATTACAATCTAAAGAAAACAGCATCCAACCACATATTAGAAAGTAATGACTTGAGTAAAAATTAATCATTCCACTAATAACATTGCAACCTATTACAAATTTCTAGTGAACATACTGTGTGCTAGTGGAAGGACTGTCTCTGATGCATGGTTTAAAAAAAATTCAACTGTTAGTTCTAATGGTAAGTTACTTTCTCTTGTTACCTTCCTGAACTATTCATATCAAAGTTAATTTGTTGTATGTTGGGATTGAACTAAATATGGAGAGAATTGTTTAATAGGTTGCTCAACAAACAGAAGGTGAAGCATGCAGATTTTATGTCTTATAATATGCCAATTTATTTATTATTAGTGCTTTTATAAGGTATAATATTGATGATAGTTATTATTATTATTATTTTGTAAGTATCTCAATTAAGTTAGTTCCCCCCTCTTTTTTTTTTTTTTTTTTTCATATATATCTATAGTTTTGTAACTAATGTCATGACTGTAATTTTGGAATCACATTCTTCTAGATGAGAAAGGATTGGTTCAGTGAAAAGAAGTTCAATGAATTTAGATAATGTTTGCGCTCATCTATTTAAGATGTTCCAGCTAATGTGGGTGAATTAACTCAGGACTCAATTAACTGGGGAAGTGAGATTACCGACGCTCCAACTGTACAAGTGCTGCATGAAAAGACACATGAGATTGAGGACATTTCTATCAATGATAGCAGGTCTTCGGTAGTAAGCAATGGTATAACTTTCGTAGAAGCATTAGAATGCTTGGATGAAGTGTTATGTGTTATAGCTTCGAATGTGCAACTAGCAGTTGATTTAGATGACTTAGCTCTAAATTTGTAGAAAAAGAGCGGATTGTGAGTGACCTATAGGATGAGCACTTGGAAGAAACCGATATTCCAACTGAGGGTGAGCAGAAAATAGGAAGTGAAGATATTGATGAGGGAAGTGGACAATCTGATTCAGATGAACAATTTTTGGACTCCGATTATGATTTTTCTGATGAGGAAATTAAGGAACTAATTAAATTGATTGTTGATGAGGGTATGGCGGATTTTGAGAAAAATGTCAAGTTAGAAGTTTGAAGATAGTTTGTTTTGCCTACATAGGAGGAAGAAGAGCTAACTCAATAGCACGATCAGGGAGAAACATAAGTTTCTAGATCAACTGATGCATTATCTTCAAGTTTTAATAATATTTAGCAACCTGACATCAAACCAAACAAGAGAGGAGGTTAACTTGGGGCCTGCAAAGCATATTTACTGAATCTAAATGAGTAGGATGTAGAACAATTGGAATCTAGCAAAGTTTCTGAACAATTACATTGCTCTAGTGATGGTAGTGATAGTTCGAACAAGGAATACTTCAAACCACAACCATTGAATGAGGAAGATTTTATAAAAGACAGTATAGACCATTGACCAGTACTCAATGCAAGGGGAGATATGGAGGACCCTCATTTAAAGTTTAATTTTTAAGACAAAAGGAGAATTAAAAAATGCTATTATCCATTATGGGGTCAAATGGGGTAGGATGATTTTTTTTCAAGAAAAATGACAGGGTTAGAGTAAGGGCTGTTTGCAAGGGAAAAAATAGTGGTTGGTTGTTATACGCATATAGGGTGGAAGAAACTTTAAGTTTTCAAATCTGAACATTACAATTCAAGCATTTATGTGCAAGATCTACACGCCATACCTTTGCTTCTACAAGGTTTATTGTAAGGAAATATGTAGATGATTTTAGAAGTGAATAGGGTGTGAATCCAATTGAATTTCAAGAAAATGTGCATGAACAGATGGATTTGAATATTTCAAGACACAAGGTTTATAAAGTCAAGGCAGAAGCAAAGTTGATGGTTGAAGGAAAATTTAAAGACCAACACAAACTTTTAAATGATTATTATGAGGAGATTAGGAGAAGTAACTCGAGTAGCACCATTTACATTGATGTTAATGATGATGAGCAAATAGGTGAAAGAGTTTTTAGAAAATCTATGTGTGTTTGGAGGGAGGGTTTTCTAAAAGGTTGTAGAAGGCTAGTTGGACTAGATGAGACTTTTTTAAAAGGTTCTTATCCTGGGATTTTGTTGACTGCTATTGGCGTTGTGCAAAGAATTACATTTATCCTATTACTTAGTTGTGGAGACTAAAACTAGCTCATCTTGGACTTGGTTTATAGAGAGGCTTATTGAGGATTTGAACATACATAAATAGAAAGATTAGTGCTTCATCTCTGATAGACAAAAGGTAATTTGTCTGTTATTTAGCTCACTTTAGATATGCATCAAACAGTTTGTTAGCTCACTTTGTTCTTGTTGTTGTTTTTCAAGGATTAGGACGAGCAATTTCAAAACTACCACCTATGTAGAACACAGACACTATTTCAAGCATCTACATAATATATAACTTCAAGCAAAAACACCCAAGAAATGCTTTAAAGAGCATGATAGGGAAATGTGCAAAGGCTACATAGCCTAACAAGTTTGATGATGAGATGGAACTATTGAAGAATTTTGATAAAGTAGCTCATGCTTGGTTGTGTAAGCATATACATCCTAAATGTTAGAGTAGATCCCACTTCAAGACACAAACCAAGTGTAATATGTTATTAAACACACAACGAGATATTCAATAGGCAAATATTGAATGCAAGGTCCAAATCCATACTTGGTTTGCTTGAAAGAGTGTGTGTATACCTGATATTGAGACTTTAATTGAGAAGGTCATGGGTTTAAAGGCAAAAGGGCAAGATCTGCCCAAGGATTAAAAACATGCTTGACAAGCTAGTTGAGGAGTCCACCCATTGTATAGCTTTATATGCCAGGGGTTACAAGTTTCAAGTTAAGGAGACCAAAACTTCGGAACAATTTCAATTGACACAGAGGAGAGAAGTTGCACTTGCAGGAAATGGGAACTTTTTGATATCCCTTGCAAGTTTGGTATTTTAGCTTTTGGATATGAAGATAATGACCTAGAAGACTATGTTGATGGTTGTTATAGCATTGATTCATTAAGAAGGGCTTATGAGCTAGTTATAAATCCTTGCAATGGACTAAATAATTGGCCAAAAAGCAAATTACCTAAATTAAAGCCTCTTGTGGCCGTAGACCTAAAAAAAAAAGAAAGTTAGAAGAAGAGGAGAAGGCTTGTAAAGTTACAACCACTGGTGCAAAAAAGCTTTCAAGAGCAAGTTTTGGGATTATGAAGTGTAGGCATTGTGATTCTTCCAGACATAATGTCAGAAAGTGTCCACAAAAAGACAAGGAAAAGAATAATATTGATAAAGATGGTAGGGTCTAGCATAATCAATGTGCCCCGAACTTAAATAAGTGTGGCAGATATGGACAGTTAGGCCATACTAGAAGGTCATGTAATATTCAACTCAGTTTACAAACACATAAATATGCACACGAACATGGAATAGTAATAGGACCCATTCTTAATGCATGAAGTTTCAATGCCAGTCACTCACTTTTAAGGTCATTTGCTGACTTAGTATTCAATTTTATCATTATTTTCTATTACCCTCAATACTCACTTTTTTTTTGGACTTTGCTCCTACTATTTCCATTTAAACAGCTTACAGAAAATAAGAGGACAACAACAAAGGGGAATTGGAGATTACAGTTCATATTTTGGGTTGTTAAAAGATAACAACAAAGGGGAATTAGAGATTACAATTTATACTTTGGGTTGTTAATGATGACAGTGTGTATATACGTTGACTGAAAGTTCATATTTGTAATGATGCTAGTGTGGATATGTTTACTGGAGTGGTTTTAGAAGTAGCATTATTTTTTGAGTTGCTTATTACATATATGTAGCAGTTATTGACTTAGACTTGTTGTGTCTTGGCTAATAGACATGTTACTCTGGATTTTTTATTTCTGAGTGTTGCATTGGTTTTAGAAGTAATATTGCTGGATTCTGTATTGTTACATCTATGTGAAGCTGATGATGGTTACTCTAGCATGCAAAAATGTTACATGGGCATTCAATTTGTTGTTTTTATACAAAAGATTTGAGAAAGAATATCTATTTGTTGTATATATAAATATATATATATGTATATATAATATTTGTACTTAGATCCATGTTTAAAATGTGGCATATAATTGTACATGTTTTAAATGTGAAGTGCTTGAATCTATCCACAGATATAATAACAGATTTTAATAGCATAGAGGTGACATCAAAGCACACCAAATGTATCCTACAGAAAATTATACAAAATTTCACTACATTAGTCCAATAGATCTATAAGTTATTAATAGGAAACCAATCTAAAAATATTCACATTATCTTCCTTGATCAATAGGATGGGAATGTCAAACAACTTCAGCCCCTAAAAGAATACAAATTCAACATTCCCCATACCAATTGTAGAAGGTCCTCAAAATACCATATATATCAACATTTATATACATTCAGAACAAGCAACACAAAAAACTAACATTTGAGCATTAGCCAAAAGACAAAAATAGAGAAGATGGAGAGTGATGTTGTTCAGATTATAATGAACATATTGAAAAGCTAAATGCTACACTAAGATTGTCGAATTACATGTTTGAATCTATTTAAAACATATTAAAAAAATCCCCAACAATCCAACATGGCAGAGATGCCAGCACATCTCTCACAATGACATCTTCAAACTAAATCTGTCAGACTAATTTTGGGATCAAAACACCCTTTGAAGTCTAGAACTTCCACCTAAATATTATTAGCAGCACAATGTAAGAAATGATTATCAATGCCTTCTTCCTGCGAGAAACTTTCTCTTTTCTCATTAGGGTATTTCTTTCCTCTTCAAGCCTTCTAATCGCTTTTAATAATCCTAGAATCACTACCTTAGATCTGTTGTATATTTCCGGATCAAGCCAAACCCAAAACCGACAACCACCATTTGCTTGCGGTGAAGGAAGCAAAAAAAAAAAAAAAAAAAAAGAAGCCTAAACAATGAATTTTGCAATCTAATAACAATAGAGGTAGTATATGCCTGAGGTAACTAGCACCGAAAGAATCTTTTTCCTGGGTTTGCATCTGTCTAGGAAGTTAACAATATTGCTAGTTTTTTACAATAGCAATTGGAAGAAGGATTTAAAGTGAAACCTCTCTTTTACATACTTGAAGACATTGAAGACATGATTTTCTTTTTCTTTTTCCTAGGCACTAAGTATGTTGCTCTGCTGAATCCACCACTTCTGCAACAAGGAGAAGATAATGAGAAGAAGAATCATACAGGCGTGAGTGGTGCACGAGTAATACTTGAAAGTGAAGTGCTAAAATTGCCCTTCTTATTTGACGGTGGTATTGACGGTAACGACCAAAATGATATTTTCAGTTTAAAAAAATAGTTAGAAGATCTAACTAGTTAAAAATAAAGAAAATAGACCTAACCATCGAAAACAAATTTCATAATCCAATATTCAAACTTTAATTTTCAAAATTCAGTATTTAAATATTCAAATTGCAATTTTATCAAATGAGCTCTAACTGAGTCTAGATCCAAATATTATTATAAATATTGATGTCAAATTTGGTTCGATTATATGAAAAATAATTTCAAATTCGACCTTATAAGATTTTGATGTACTATAAGACCCTAAGACATAAAATATTATTTAAATTATCAATTAAGTTTAAAAATGATCATCACCAATCATCAATAAAACATAATTTATGATAAATCACAGTAATTGAATTATTATAATGATCTAATGAATGAAAATATACCTATATTATAAATAAAAGTAACAATATTAATAGAATATACTCCAATTCAGGTCTATCCAATTTGAAACATTCTTGTATCCATCTTGAATAGGAGGTTTACAAACAAATTTGATTTGGTTTCAATTGTATAGACAAAACAAAATTCAGGGATATAGTAAAATAGATAAAAAAAATCAGATCAAATTTGAGTCTAGAGCTGATCTAGATCAAATGTCATCTAATTTTAAAGTAATATGTTTGAAGTTCAAATAAATATCATTAACCAAAGTTAGTGTTTTCAAAATTTATCTTGAATTTAAAGACATTTAGAGATAATCTTGTAACTTAATTAATAATTATTATATGAATTTATTTAGTGTTTTTTAATTATTCCTATTACAATATTTAAAATTTAAGTATTATTAACAAAATGCAGTATCATATTATGATGTTTAATTGTAAGTTGAATATACGACAAAGAGAGTAGAAGGAACTTTTACGTTGATATATATAACCAAATATATATATATATATATATATATATATATATGAATGTCCAAAATTTTTTAAAATATTTTTATTTTAATACTTTATCCTTAATAAATTATTAAAAAATTTACGTAATAATACAATATTTATTTTTAATTTAATTTTTCAATAATTATTTAAATAAAAGTTTGGCCTCTTAATTAAAAAATTTGTTCATATTTTTAATATATATATATATATATATATATATATATATATATATAGTAATCGAGATGAAAATATAATTTATAAGAGTTACATATTCATAACATCAAAACTTAAACAGTGCAAAGGTAAATGGAAATAATTTTAATATAACTTAATAACTTTATCTTTTTATCTAAAGTGAAGGAAATAAAAGGTAATTTTTTTACTAAATAAGATTATTAAATTCATAGCTGAACAAGTTATATAAATAGATAGTGAAATCCATGATAATGGAAAGATACCTTACCCCATACCCCAGGTAGGTAGAATACAACCAAATCGAAAAGAAAAATAAACACACAAAAATTTCCCCTAGTTTCCTTAGAACCAACCGCAAACACTAGAAGTAAAAGAAATCCAGACTCGTCCAATTTCGTGAATAGCAAGTTTGAAGACCATGGACATATTAACGATCTTGAAAAGTGTCTAAGGAGAAGGAGAGCCATGGTAAAAGGGTCCAACACAGGTTGGGTTAACATAAAGTGGATAGAGTAACGCCGTTCAACGCCGCTGTAAGAAAAACATGCTACAGTGTAGCGAATTATCGTTGTGATTTAAGAGACAAAAGGGGTTGGAGAACAACAAAAACACAAAAAGACAAAAGTTTTGGCCAGAAACAGAGCTTTGAAGAGAATCAGAGCTTGGATTTGGCCAAGCCTTGCAAGACACAGTGAAGAAGACATCCTAGGCGGAGAGAAAATATCTAGAGAGAAAGAATTCAAGACTTGCCAATCATGAAAAAAAGATAAATCTTGAAATCTTGAAATATTTAAAAGTGAATATACTATACATAATAATAAAAATTAATTTACTCATAAAAATATGTATAAGTGTTATAAAATATACTCTCAAGTTAGAAAATATTCAATAAAAAATAAACAAATTTACACAAAAATAAAAAATCGAAAGTGAAGAAAATACGTCCACATGCTCAAAAATTGAGGGCTATTAAATTTCTCAAACTATGAAAGGATGAAACAATTGGACAAATTGCGCTGCCGCTCTACCGTTCCTTAGATACTACGCAAGACTATATGATTAGTGTGGTTTTTCAGCTATGTAGAAATTTGAATTGGAAAACCCAGTCAAAGTGCAAGGCTGCAAGCTCCCAAAATAGGGGAGGGCAACTTCTTGGAATCTCATTCATCAGTCATCAATATATTGCAAAATTTGCTTGTTCACTGCGTTATTGTATAATGTGCTGCTCTTTGTGTGTGTATGTATATATACATACATACACACATGTTTATATATATATATATATATATATATATATATATAGTATGTACATACATATATTAGAAAATATATGTATACACGTATATATATCTTATGGTGATATTAGAAAATATTTAAAAAGTAAAATATAATTATTTATATAATAGGGATATTTTAGTCATTTTAGTAACCAAGACGGCGTGTCTTTTTAGTCCTCGGAATAGCCCGTAAGTTCTAATTCTTGAGGAAATGCTCTCAATAAAAAAAAATTATTTTATTCAGGAAGTCCAATTTATTTTTGGATTAGAATAAAATAAAAGAATGAGAGAAATTAAATTTATTATCTAGTTTAATTGGTTAATTAATTATTTAAGACCTAAGTCTAGATTGAATAATTAGAAAATTAACTTGGACCTAAACTAGTTAATAAAAAAGTTTAAATAATTATTTTAGTTCTTTTGGGCTCATTAATTATTTATTGGGTTATTTTAATAAGCTTAGGAAATAAATAATTAATGGTTATTATTTTGGACTCATTGGGTAAAAAAAAAAAAAATTATTATTGGCCCAATAGTCTAAACTAAAGGTTTTTTTTTTATTCACGGAACAGAAGAGTTTAGGCTAAACCAAATCTCTTCTATTGATAGCCTCCAGGTGTTGAAATATCAAGAACCTCGGTGTTTTGGTTATCGAAGAATGAGTCATGTGTCTTGTTTTTCTTTCAAGGGAAAAAAAAAAAAACACACACACACACACACACACACACACACAAAGGAAAGGGGAAAAAAAACCAAAAGCTCTATTTTGACTCTTCTCTCTCATGCGTTCCTTTTGTTTTTGTTTCTTGATTTTGCTAATCAATGGCAAAGGATCAAGAACTATTTTTTAGACTAGTTTTTTCTCACCTAAATTGTTTCACCAACAAGTAAATAGGTGGTAGAATATGCTGAGTTCTCGAGAAAGGCTCGCATGCATGCAAACCAGAAGAAGTAGACGGATTGGGTGATTTCAACCAGAATCGTCATCCAGAGAAAAAGCCGTTCCATTGGTTCATTCATCTTCTTCATAGCCAAAGAAAAATTTACGGCACAAAGGTATTATTATTATTTTTTTTTTTGCATTCTGCTGCCCTCTGTGTTTGGTTTTCACCACTAATGGCACATGCGTGGTTTTTCTGTTTTGCTTTCATAGCTTCAATGCCTACTTTTGCTTAGATCACATGGATCCCTATACAAAAGAATATCTATGTATACATAAAAAGAATCAAGAAAAAAACTTTTGACAAGCTAATTCAGCTAAGACAAAGTGTGAAGGCAATCTAAAAGCATTTTGGTGTGAGTGCACAAGCATTGCTGAGCTGTCATCCAAGTAGCTTGTGATTCCTGCCATCTTCAGTTGATGATGTGGCTACTGATCTGGAACATGATGTGGCAGTCTCAACCCCTCTCAATCCAGGACATACATTAGATTTTGCATAAAGATTGACAATAGGCAGTACATATAGATTGCTGATGAACTAAGCCAGTGACAAAGCCTTAGTAAAGTTGTCTGCACGCTGGGTTGATGAATGGGCTGGAAGTGGTTTGATAAGGCTTGCTGCATACTTCTCTCTAACATAATAACAATCAATGTCCAAATGATAATAACAATCAATGTCCAAATGATTAGTTCTCTCCTGAAAACTTGTGTTCTTTGTAATATGTAATGCTCATTTATTATCACAGAAGAGAGGTGTAGGCTGATTAAGTGTAAATTGTAATTCTTTAAGCATGTATGCTAACCATTGTACTTCACATGTAACTTACCTTATAGCTCTATATTATGCTAACCATTGTGCTTCTGTTGAGCCAAGAGAAACTGTGATTTGTTTTTTAGACTTTCATGATATTAATGAGTCTCCAAAAATGATGCAGAAACATGTCACTAATCTTCTTGTGCCCTTACATTTTCCCCAATCTAAATTACTATAAACCGTTAGAGATTTATTTAAAGTAGTAGGGAAAATTAGGCCTTGTCTAGAAGTTGTTTTAAGATATCTCAACACCCTATGAGTTGCTCGTAAATTATTCTTTGTTGGATTATCCAAGTGTTGTGATAGTTGCTACACACTATAACAAATATCAAGCCTTATAGCTATAAGGTGTAATAGTTTTCTAATGATCTATTTGAAAACTTAGTTTGAAGACAGTGCTTCTAATTCATCTTTAGTTCTACCACTTTAATCCATAGGTGTAGAGATAGGTTTGCTTCCCAAAAAGCCAAAATGGTCCAACATTGTAAGAGTGTATTTTCTCTGACAGAGAGAAATCCCTTCTTTTGTTCTTGCTATCTCCATCCCTAGAAAATATTTCAAAGTCCCTAAATCCTTAACGGTGAATTCTTGATGCAATTGTTGCATCATTTTTTTAATTTCATTGAGATCATTGTTAGGATTCGTGGACTCTTAAACATGAAAAATATCTACAAATTCCTTTCGAGGATTCAAGTAAATGATTAAAAAGACCTTAGGTTTATAGAATTACCTCTCTTCGGCGTAATTGAGATCCTTCAATTCTGATTGTGCTGTCGTACGTGCAACCCGAACGATCACCAAACGCTGCAGTGTGCGAACGTCCTTTATAGGTACACACGGCGAACTGACTCATTGCCTTGAGAGTGCTAGTGCCTAGGGTTTTAGAGTTTTTTTTTTTTCTGGTGAATAGAGGCACGAAATTTTTTAACAAAATCGAACTGTTGAGAAAACGGCTAGGGTTTTTTTAAAACCTTCCGAATCTCTTAGAGTCCAAATCTGATAATATCTTATCATATTTTAATTTAAATTCAAATTAAATTAAAATCTGAGATGATAATATTCTGCCATTATCTCGATAATTTAACTAATTAATTTACCGAGTCAGATTCTTATAATCTGGACATAATCCAAATACATCGAATGTGGACATATTTTCAGATTCATTGTATCTGGTAAATTTGTTAGGTTCGATTAACTTAGACATATTTCCAGATTCATCGAATTTGGCTACTAGAAAAATAACCTAACAAGTTCGTTTATTGTGTGACCTTATAAGTTCATTTAAATCTGGCAGTGTGCCTAAATTATGTTTAAATAGCCCACAAGTTATAAGCAGTTTATAACAAAATATTATAACTATTTAGGTTAAATGAAGATCAATGATCTCTTTGAACCAAACCACAATTTTATATTTAGTCCTTTTGTCACACGATATCCAGATTAAGCATAAGGTACGGAACATGTCATCCTTATTAAGCTTAATCAATTATTTCTTGATTTCATAGTAGACTGTTCAAATAAATGGTATCAATATCTTAGATTGATATATTTGAGCACAACCATACATTTTAGCAGTCTAACTTATCAAGGGGCTCATGAATATCTCTCCCATAATTGAGAGGGACAAATTTCTTCACTATCAATCATATTCCTCTCATTGATTTATTCTATATCCAACAATAGTCTAATTTATTATCTGGTTAAAGACAATTTTAGACAACGTCAAAATATAGAATTATCAAGTAGGAAACTATGATGAATTTAGGTCGAAGGACTTTTAATATCATTATAGCTAGAAAGTACTTATGACATATTCCATGAAGTACTTTCACAGTGAGTCATATCCAATACAATGGTCTCTAACATTTATTTATATTTTGACTTGATATCACAAATATCCATGACCAATAAAACATAGCCATCTAGTCACAAACATATTAATCTTAATTTATTATTGTTTCAATAATAATAATCGATTAGGGACTGTTTTAGAATAGTCATTGTATTTATTATTGGGTTTTACTATCAAGTTACGTACTTAATGACCACAAAACAAAATGCACTATTTATGGAAAGAAAAACCTCATATTATTATATAAAACATAACGACAGTAGTATAAGTACAAATTGACTCTAGAGCATATCCCTAACAATCATTGCCTACCAAAATCAAACCATCCACATATACTAGTAGCAAGGTAAAGCTGTATTCATGTTTTTTGATGAACAGATTGGGATATTATAGGAATTCTTGAATTCCTATTGTAGCAGAAAGTTACTAAGTTTCTAATGCCACTGCCTGCTAGCCTGCTTAAGAACATATAATTGAAGGCATGGAAAGTGGGAAAACACAGAGCACGCAACTGAAGCGAACATAAAAAAATTGAAAAATAAGAACAGGGATTCCAGGGCAAGGCCGGTGCCGGCTTGGGCAGCCCTAGCCAGCGCCGGTTGCGCCTTATCCCAATCCCGAGGTTTTAAAAAATTTACCTCTTTTCCTCATTCTAAGTGTTGGTTGTATCGGAACGTGTGCAACCGGTGTAGGTGTGCTGGTAGAAGCCTCTGGTGTGATTCCTGTAAGCCTCCTATTCCGCCTTTGCATGTATGTGAACGCCAAACTCTCGGTCTTCCAGTATATGGCTTGCCTAACTACCGTTTGGTAAACAACTAACGAGTTAGAAAATTTTCTGGAGAGAGAGAGAGAGAGAGAGAGAGAGAGAAAGAGACGTCTGACTATTCCACAGAGAAGAAGCCGTCTCTTTTGTGTGTCTAATTGCAACAATGTTGTTTCCAATCCTCCTGTTTAACCTAAATAAAAAATCCTAGGTCAAACTGAATTGGGCCATTGGACTCTTGGTTTAACCTATTAGGCTTAATTAATTATTCTAATTCGAACCAACTCAATGACCCAACAAATAATTAATTTTTCAGCCTAAATAAACCAATCTAATTAAATAAGCTTAATCAATTTAGTCCCAGGTTAATCCCTAATTATTCAAATTGGGCTAAAGCCCTGAATAATTAATTAACCCACCAAATTAATTTAATTAATTATCTTTTCATGGACATTTATTTTATTCTAGTACAATAATTAAATTAGGCTACTTAAATAAAATAATTCCATTTAATTTAAGATCAATCCCTTAACTCGTATTTATTTAGGACGCACGGTCTATATTGGGGACCAAAAGACATACCGTCTTGGCTACTAAAATGACCAAAATACCCTTGTCATATAAATAGTTGTATTTTGCATTTTAAATATTTTTTAATATTATCATAAGAAAATATTGACCCCAAGGACAATATTGCGTTAGCAAAGTCTCCGACCTACAGGTGTAATGACTAAAATACCCCTCTATACATCGCCGTATATTTAGAGAGGAAGAAGTGTACTAACACCTCTCTAAATGACATATACCATCCTTAGGCCTCTAGTCCAATGATTCACGACTTCTTGGATTGTTTACGCTTTCCAAGTGAGCTACCCTAAAATAAACATCCAAATTATGTTTCCCAAGACTCTGGATATTCAGATCATTCAGACAACCACAAGGGGCAATATAGTATAGAAACTATCTTGTACAAATCTGTCTTAACTAACTAGTCACGCATACCCAATATGCAAGTATATTGGCCCTACGATAGAACCTCAACTATAGCATATCAAAATATATGCTTCCAGCTTCGTCAAACTACCAACTCATACTCAAGTCGTAAAATACTAGTTTACGCTGTAGCGGTAGTAGTCTAGGTTTCTACCATATAGTACTTTTAAGAAACCACTACTACAGGTCCTGTTCTACGTATTTGAAATACGCTTATGTCATGAAGTGAGTGGACTACTCACTGGCTAAAGGTAAGCCATTCCCCATTAAGAATTCACAATATAATAACCTAAATATGATGAGATTCCCATTTTCATCAATCAGTTAATAACAAAAGTTTATGTGCTAAGTAACCCGTGATCCATACCTTACTGCGAAAGACCTCCATTCACATGGATCACTTACTTAAACACAATGAGTCTTTTCCAAACGTAATTGTGCACAAATAAAATTGTAAATTCACAAACAATTTTTTAAAATAAATTCTTTTATTAAAACATTCGATTTTTTACGTTAGAAACCTAGTCTAAGAGGGCATACATCCTAACAGTAATGACTTTTGCAGCTTGCAATCCAGATTGGATTGTTGAGTTTGGAAACCTAGTAGCAATTCCATATAGACCTCTTCTACCAAATGACCATGTAAGAATGGATTGTTAACATCTAATTGATGAAGAAACCAACCCTCTTGTGCAACTAATGCTAGGACAACCCTGATTGTTGTCATCTGGACCATTGGAGAGAAGGTCTCAAGAAAGTCTATTCTAGCTTGCTGTGCGTACCTTTTTGTCACTAATCTGGATTTATACCTTTCTACAGTGCCATCTGCTTTGTGCTTAATTTTGTACACCAACTTGCAACTAATTGCTTTCTTATCTAGAGGCAATGGTACTAAAGACTAGGTTTGGTTCTGTTTATGAGCTAAAATATATGCCTTCATGGCTTCTTTCTACTCCACTGACTGCAAAGCCTCATGAAAATTGTTAGGCTCTCTATGGAATGTCATATTTATTACATAATATTTATACTCAGGAGTTAGATAATGCAAGGTATAAACTGAATATATGGAATGTGGGGTAGTATGCTGAGGAGAATTGCAAATATAATCACTGAGATATGCAGGTTTGTGTTTTTCTCTAGTGGGCCTTCTTGGAAGGGAAAGAGATTGAGCTTGTGAATTTTTTACAACAGAAGGCTCTTCAGTATGAGTAACTGAAGAAGGAAATACAATGATATTTGGATAACCATCTGAATATAAAAATGCATTAGCTTTCAAGTCATTTTAAACTTGAGGAATAGTCAGAATAGCAACATATTTATTTCTGAAAGGGAAAGCAAATTCATGGAATGTTATATCTTTGGAAACAAAAATCTTTTTGGATTAGAGGTTAAGAAGGAGATAACCTTTATTAACAGTTGAGAGGCCAAAATAAATAGAAGATTTCCCTTTAGGATCAAATTTTGAATGATTTGGTTCAAAATTTGCAGCAAAGCAAAGACAACCAAAGACTTTAAGTCTGTCATACCTAGGGGTCTTAAGATACAGGAGCTCATAAGCACTCTTGTTGTATGGTAAAGATATAGGTATAGCGTTGATAAGGAATATGACCTATTGGATATAAAATCATATTTCAGCATAGTTGATTGTACTCCCCTATTATTTATCTGCACTTCTTTTCCATTTGTAACCAACCGGATAGCCATGTTTCTTATAGCACCTTTCTATGATATGTCCATTCAATCCACAATGTGTACAGTACAACTGCTTCGTGTTAAATCTCCTAAATTGCTCCAATGCATTAGCATATTGGACAGATTGCGTATTTGATGAAGTTCCACTTCATTACATAATTTTGTTCTTTGTGACAGGCAACATTCCTATTGGACATATAGATCCTTCTACAACAACATGATTCACGTTCATGTTACCAATAGGTAAGACTGTGTTTAATTTGTTTCCAATTACCATAACCAGATGGTCCATTGAATGAACAAGATTCCTAGAAGTTGAAGTACTTGCTCCTCTTTTAGTCTTAATGGCCAGTGAAAAAGCTTTATTAATGCTAGGCAAATAGGACATTAATAGGACTTAGGATTTCAGGGTACTAAAATTATTATTAAGTCTTTTTACAAATCATATCACACAGCCTCCTTCAACATATTTCATGACATTGCTGGTCTTAGTGCATGTACTATAAGGAATAAGTCTCAAATCAAACATCTTATACCATAGTGATTTCAAATTGGTGAAATACTGAGTTACAGAAAAGCTACTTTGTCTCAAGTTATGTATTTCTTCAATAAGATCTGACAACCAAAGCATATCACCTTGATTGAACCTTTTATTCAGTTCCCTCCATATTTTAGTTGTTGTTTGGTTATATACCATAGATCTGGCAATTTCTAGAGTGCAGGGTTTCATCAATCATGCCATGAGCAGATTATTGCATTGTTTCCATAGTTCAAACATCCCATCACCAGGTACTTGTATAGGATTGGATGGATCAATGAATTGTTCTTTGTGTTTGCAAGAAAGAGCAATTCTCATGAATCTACTCCATGTCTGATAATTGCTTGCATCTAGAGGTGGGGTTACCAATACAAGTGAAGGACAATCACTTGGATGTATATAATATGGATTAGGAGCAACATATTCGGCAATTGGAGGTGTAGAATTCGCCATAGTTGCAGGTAAATGAGATTAACACTAAAGATAAACAAGTGAATCAAAAACCCAAAACACTCTGGAATTGCTCTAATACTATGATAAAACAATGAAGAAGACGTGAAGAATTTTTAGAGAAGCTTATAGAGGGAAGATTACAACTCTATTGCATTGCTCAATTCAACTAGTACAAAATTGATATATATATATATATATGTGTGTGTGCGCGCGCTCGCTTAGATCACACGGATCCCTATACAAAAGAATATCTATGTATATACAAAAAAAAAAGCAAAAAAATTGTGATCAACTTATTCAGCTAAGACAAAGTGTGAAGGCCATCTCAAAACATTTCTAGCATGACTGCACATGCATTGTTGAGCTGTCATCCAGGTGACTTGTGATTCCTATCATCTTCAGCTGATGATATGGTTGTTGATTTGGAACATGATATGGCCGTTTCAACACCTCTCGCTTATTTCCCCACAAATTCACAGCTCTTGCATTTGTAGTAGTTCTTCTCTGATCAGTCAATGCATTAAGTGCCATTCACGTCAGGAGATGTAGTGATATTTCATGGGCAATTCATGCAGCTTGATGACTTCTTTGTGGATTGTAGTGAAGGCTCCCAGTTGGGGCAATGTATGGCAGCAGGCAGAACATGGAAACTTAAATAAAATGAATAACGTTGTTCTCTTTAACAAAATTTAGAGTTGTACCTTCTAGGTTTTTGAAATTTTTTTATTTTGTTTTTCTATTTATGTTAATTATCTTTTGGGCTTATGCTTCTTCAGGTTCTACTGCAGTCTTCTTCTTCAGGGGTCTGTTTCAGACTTGTCGTACTTCCCCGTACTAATTCTTCTTAGTCCGGCAATCTAGAGCATAGTGTCCCTTGTTTCCAGAATTAAAGCACTTTACACTAAATTGTTTATAGCCGTCGGAGTACTTATCTTCTCCTTTTTGGTTTTATTGAGCTCTCTTGGTTAGTTGGCTCTTCTTCGACTGTTCTTTGATTTTGCCAAGGTCCTTAGTCGCCTTCGCTTACCTGGAATTTTGTGAATTCCTCGTTGTCGCTCTATCTTGGCTGCTGCAAAGTCTTTTTCTTTTATCTTGGTAGACAATCTTAACATTTGCTGGGCCAAACCTGTTGGGTTTTTTATTGGGCTACTGGCTCATGATGAAAAAAGCCCAATGGCATTCTTATGGCCCTCTAGGTCAAACGGGGGGAGAAATCTGCTTCAGCTAATTGGTGTGAAAAAGAACAGCCGGTAGAAACTAAGAAAATGGATAGGGAGAAGGAAAACGAAACTTGTTAACATGACAAATAAGGGTTCAAATGGTATCCAATTTGCCTCAAATTTGAGTTTTTTTGTTTGAACACATCTTATCTTTACAATTCTATAATAAAGTTCAAGTGTTGATGGTTTAATAGTGAAAACTTTTGAATTTGGATAGCAACGGCAATTTTTTTTTAAATTTTTTTCAACTCTCTTAATTCTTCATTATTGTCTCTTGATGGATATGCTCTTCTAAAGTAGTATTTTCAATTGTTATGATTGAAATTTGAATTGTAATTCTATTTTGTTAATAGTGAAGTTTTAGTATTGAAAAAAATCCTGTGATGTTTTCTTCTTTATTTTAAATAGATTTTTTCATGCTAAATTAATTGTGTCTCTTATATTTGTTTGTATTTCTTGCTTTCATTTATTATTACATTTTTATTTTTAGGCTCATTTTATTCATTCAAGAGTGCGGTATTCAAGAATTAATTTTATATTTAAAGTCTTATTGAGTAACTTTGTTGGTTACTTACTCTTGCGCATGCTTTTATCCGAACAAAACATTCTTGTTCGGCTAACAATCACGGTCGTAGTCCATGAACGACTTTCTTCTAATTTGGCCCCCTCCATGGGTATATTTGGAAATTGGATAAATCACTTTAATTTAAAAAAATTATTATTATATATATTTTTATTTTTTTATATTCACAACACATTATATTCTTTCTTTAATCTCATTTTAACCTCACATATTTAATAATTTTTTATTATATTCTTACAAATTTAAGTCAATCGAATTGTTATTCATTTTCATCCAAATCCAATTTCACAACAAAGAAATTTTACTTTTCTATAATAATCTGTAATCATCGAATTTCCTTGAGTTAAGAGAATAATTTATTTTCCACCAATTGAAGACGTATGCTTTGTTCTCTGTCTAAAATGTAATATTCCTCTGCTGCGGTGCCGCCCTGGTACCCACTATCACAATTACCGCTACATCAACACTTTGGCATGCTCCATTAGATCTTAACCACCACCTATAACTATTACTATTATTATTATTCAATCTACACAATGCTGCTTACCAAATTGATGTCTGTCATCGTTCAAAGACTAAGCTAAATCCTTCACCAATCAGTTCCATAATTTTTTGCTTTGCACGAACAACAATCTCCATGGAATGGCAGAACCAAATAAGTAAAAAATTTCTAACCTTCTTACCTACAAAATCAAGCATCAGAAGAACAAATGGTAAACCTCTATCTGATGCGAAACTAGAAAGATGACACTTTTATTGAAGACAATTCAAGAACTAGTATATTAGGACCATACCGACACTTGCTAACTTCACTCACCATAATTTTTGTGTTTGTGTTTCGCTTCACTCTTTAGCCCACGACTCACACTAGAAATATTAGCATGATCACAAGACCCCTAACTACGGTTGGAGTTAGGTTGGTGGAATTTTCTAGAAGAGGAATTCTAGGCACAACCTTTTGAGACTTTGCTGGACTTATCTGGAGAACTGTAATGATAACCATTTGAGAAATCCTCTAAACTCCTTATTCCCTTAAAAGTAGGAATGGGCCGGGGTTCAGAAATCTGCCCCGTCTCCTATTCTTCTTCGTCCTCGGCCCATTCTCGATACAGAAAAAGATAAAAATTTACGCCGTCGGCTTATTGAGAATAGAATAATTTTAGATCTCGACTCAGTAGGAAAGTAGAGAAGTGGGGGCCTAGCACGGAATAGGAAGCTCAATAGAGAATTAAGTTTAAACATTTTCAATTAGACGCAAAGTTAAAAAAAATAAAATAAAAATTTGTAAAAATTGAAAAAAAAAACATATTTACCATTAAAATTTCTATATAATCCCCCCCCCCCCCAAATAATTGTAAAATGAACTCCACAAATTATATGAACTAAATAACTAAATTATATGAATTACAACAAATTTAGACTATAATAAATTTTACAATTTATTCACAAAATGATAATAAAGTCTCAAAATAAATTCTAAATAATTAAATTAAATGAACTATAACAAATTATGGATTATAATAAATTCTAAATACCTTATACTTTATATTTATATATGTATTTATGACTTGCCAATTTAAATAATAATTATAGATATTTCATATATAATACTAAAATTTTTATAATTAGTATATATATGTAGATGGAATATATATACATACATACATACATACATATATATGTGTGTGTGTACACACTTATATGCTTACTGTAAAGTTTGGTTTGTTAACTTCTTGTAGTTTGTTAAAATTTTCTCTTATAACTATGTTAATTTGACAGATTGTAAACAAGAAGTTTAACAAACACAATAAATTGATAATACAGTTCAACTATCAATAAACTTACATCTGCAAGTCCATGCGAAGTAAAAAGATCCACTAAATTTTAATAAAAGTTATAAGGATAACACTTATCTCAAATCACTAAGTAATCTATAGTGGACTCTAACAGAACACAATACAGTGCTTTTCTTTTTTGTCAAACTCACAGAAGAACATTGTTGAACTCAACCAATATAATTGATCTCCCATCAATCTTTATTGCAGCAACTCTACAAGTCTTCATTTAACTCCTAAAACCTATCCACTAGAAAGATATTTGTACAGAAGAACTATTCGATTCAAGTTTTATCAAGAAGATAAGGAACAACAACAGTTGTTGACCAAATCTTCAGCTGCTCCATATTATTGACAAAAACCGAGTAGTGCCTAGCTTGCTTTACCCGAGCTTTTTGCTACTATCTTGAGTATTTCTCTCTCCTACTAGATTTTTCTCACCTAAACATTTAAGGCTTTGCTTATAAATAGACAACTTTATCCATGTAAATGACAAACTTCAAGACAGAAAAACTCTATGCAAACTCTCTACTTCTTCTATATAACATTCTGTTCTTCTTCTCCAAATAATTAGGTTATATTTGCTTAAATTTTTGTTCTTCTTGTATCTCACTTTTCGTGAAAGGGCTTATTTAATCCTAATAGGACTACCCAAAAAGTCCTTTAGGATAGTATTATAATGACTTAAGCCTTTATACTTTTCTTATTATCCTTAAAATTTTCTTACATTCTAAAGGATTATGGTTTCATTTAATGCTCCTACTACTACCATTATTCCTGTCAACAGAGATGGTTCTACCACCGTTGCCATGGCTACTATGCTTGCACAGCCATTTGTTGTGCCATTAATTGGAGTATCACTTCCGGTCACATATGCTAAGCTATTTCCTGATGTCTTCAACATTGAAGTTTTTGTTGAACATAATTTTACAAGATGGTAAGAACGAGTTTACTCTTTACTCAACCTTCATGAAGTTGCAGATATGCTAACCAAGCTCAGACCTCCACCAACTGCTGATTCAAAAATTCAAGACGTATGGGATTATGCACATAAGATTTGTAGACATACTATTTTGCAAGTTATATCTAACGATTTGTTTGGTATCTATACATCTTATAAGGAGGCAAGAGATATTTAGGACTCTATTGTTAAGCAATAGATGCAGAATATGCTACTAAACAAAAGTTTGTAGTTGGAAAATACTACCAGTGGTAAATAACTAATGACAATGAGATAAGAAACTCAAATAATAAATATAAGAAAACTGGTAGAAGAGCTCAAAGATGAAGAGATAGTGCTGTCAAAAAAATTTATTACAAGTATATTGATTGCAAAATTATCAGAATCTTGGAAATGATTGCAAGAATAGTTTGAAATGCAAACATAAGTCACTTTTTTTTTTTTATGAGCTCATGACATAAATCCTGATTGAAGACACCAATAATAAGCAAGCTAATGCTGTCAAAGCAAAAGAGATGGCATTAAAAGCAAATTTAGTACAAGACAATTCTTCCAACAAGTACGATAATAAATCACATGATTACAAAACTAAAATTTCTAACCCCAACTTTAAGAAAAAGAAAGAATCTTGTTTTGTTTGTAGAAAATCAAGACATCATGTACCACAATGTAGGAAAAGAGTGAGAAATGACAATCCTCTTAAACCAAAAGGTCATATGGTTAAAAGAGATGATGTAACTGCCGTGATCATTTCTCAAGGCATATGTTAAAGAATAGGTGGTAGACTCTAGGGCTACTTGAAATATTTGCATAAATCGAGAAGCTTTTTTCCTCTTACAAATCTGTAGAAGATAATGATGAAGTAGTTTACCTTAGAGATTCAAAAACTGCAAAAGTTCTGGGAAAGGAAAAAGTACTTATAAAACTTACATTAGGAAAAACTTTAGCCCTTAATGATGTACTACATATTCTTACTATTAAAGCTAATCTTATTTCTATGGCTTTGTTGGGAAAAATGGAGGCAAAAATATCATTTGAGTCTAACAAGATTGTCATGGCAAAAAATAATACTTTTGTGGGGAAAGGATATTGTAATTAGGAACTTTTTGTACTCAATATTACTAATGTAATAAATGAAAATGCTTCTTCTTCTACTTACTTTGATGACTCATTTAATTTATGGCATACTAGATTAGGATATGTTAATTTTGGTTATCTTCAAAAAATATAATTTTTTGGTTTGATTTCTGGATTTAATTCTTCTTGTATGGAAAAATGTCAAATTTGTGTTGAGACTAAAATAACTAAAAAGACATGTTTTATGTTAATAGAGAAACAGAATTATTAAACCTAATTCATACAGACTTAGGTGATTTAAAACAAACCATGACTAGAAGAGGTAAGAGGTACTATTTAATTTTTATAGATGATTTTTTGAAATTTACTATGTTATATTTACTCAGGAATAAAGATGATGCATTTAGTGCTTTTCTCTATTACAAAATTGAAGTAGAAAACCAACTTAGTAAGAAAATTAAGAGAGTTAGATTTGATAGAGGTAAAGAATACTTAGCCCTAGATGAATTTTGTGAAAAAGAAGTATTATATATGAGATGACTCTGCCTTATTCACCTAAATCTAATGGTGTAGTTGAAATGAAAAATAGAACACTTAAAGAAATGATGAACTCTTTGTTAGTTAGTTCCACTGCACCTAATAATTTATGGAATGAAGCTATTTTATCTGCGTACCACTTATAAAATAGGATTACATATAAGAAAATTGGTAAGTCACCTTATGAATTATGGAAGAGTTATGCCCCTAATTTAAAATATTTAAAAGTATGAGAGTGTCTAGTAAAGTTATGCTACCTGAACCTAAGAAAATGAAGATAACTTTGGGGGGAAGGAGGTGAATAAGGTTTTTGGCAAACAAGAGTAGATTAAAGAATATGGTTTAGAAAAAAAGAACTTTCGAGCAGATCAACAGAGATCCTTCGTAACTTCAAGGATGCTTTGCGATTTTAAGAATGCAACCAGAAGCTTTTTAAAGTCAGCACAAATGATATGAAATGGGGATGGGTAGTTGAGACATTAAAAGACAGGTTTAAATCAGAAAGCAAGGATCATAAATAGTTCACTGATTTTAGTGAAACATGATAGAGCATTTAAAGAAAAAAGTTAGTAAGAATGTAGTAAAGAAACATCTACTAGTTTAAGTTCTTACTTAAGGATTTCAATACACTCACTAAAACATTTTCCCAACTCAATAATGGTAAGTGACACCAATCTTACACAAAAGGATTACTAATCTTGGTTTTACACCCAATCTCTTTAATCACAATAATCAAGGCTTACCCTTACTGGGTTTTACCTTCTCAACCTTGATACAAGTTAGAATGAAAGAAAGTTTATAGAAATAGCTCACTGATTTGAGCAAATTGCGAACAGATAAGCACCAATACCTTTTTACCTTTTTAACAATTTAATTTCACTTTTGAAGCACAAATGAAATGAGAGATTTTTGTATTCTAAAGTGTAAGAGTATTTCTGAGAAAGATAATATAAAAATCTACTTCAAAATTGAGTTTTGAAAGCCTTTATAGGAGCAAAAAACAAGATAGCAACGACTAGTAACGGTTAGTTTTTCACTATTAGGTTTTTTAGAATTTTGGACTCAAGGATCGGAAGAAAGTGTGTCCAAAACGGTACCTTTTTAGGTAGAAATATTTAGAAACTGTTACAGAGTTTTGGACAAAGTTTTAGATATAGAGGTCCATCCAAATTACTCAATTCAAACACCTGAAGACCTATTTTTAAAATACATTTTATTTTCGTGCTTCAAAGTAGAAATAAATTGAATCATAAGATAAAGAAAATATAGGAATTTATGCATTATACCTTGACAAACGATTCTTAGTCTAAAGTTCTTTCATAAGGACTTCATGATTTTGCAAGCTCTCAATTTGAAGATATACTTAATTTGGATTTCATTGCTCAAGAGTTGCTTAACAGTTTCATTTGCATGCCTTTGGAGGAATTGAGGTTAAACATATCATATCATATATAAATTGTAACACCCCACGACTACGTACCCTAAAAGGGCGGGGATGTCGTCCCGTCCCATAGGACAAGGGGTCTTTAAAACGAGGTATAAAATACAAAGGCAACCTCTAAGAGATTCAACTTAGATAAATAAAAAAAAAAATACTCTTATTACATCAGGCTTAACTTGGAGCAAAACGAAATAAAAACAATTAATCGTTCAACAGCCTAAACAACAAATGTCTCCTAAGCAAAGATGACAATAATTAGAAAAGCTTCAACTATCAATGCCCCGTTGACTCAGCAGAGTCTATCTCCTGAAAACATGATATAAAACAGTGTAAGAATAAATTTCAGTAAGTCCTGTGTGTGCACATGGTGTTTAAAACTGTACGTGTATGCAAAGCGGAAAACATTTGTAGAAATATTTGGCAAGTCATAAATAATTTCTCTTTCGCAAAGAGTGGGTTTTTCCATAATCACACTTTACACAAAACAATCACCTACTCGAATAAACAGTCATGTCACCACACGTTGGGCTCCATGAGAACAAATTGGCCAAGGCACCACACTTTGTGCACCTTGTTCGGACCAGATTACCACACGTTGGGCGTTCTGATCAAGGTGAGTGTACAGCTCACCGGGTGAGATACTCCTCCTTCTCTACACCCAACAAAACCATCTGGGTGTCCATGCCGGGAAAATAAATAATACCTTACCAGGTATACATGCTAGCTCAAACCGGCCTGACCAACCAATACTGTCGCCTTTTCAAGCAGAGCTTATCTTCTGGAGGTGGCCTCCTGCCAGAAGACTCACCCAAGCCCTTCAAGGCTAGTATTGTTAGCCTACCCTTATTGAGTATTCAACGAATATATCCGTCAATTCCTGATTCACAATATTTCCAAATCTTGGCTTTGTAAAACGTGATTTTCTTTAAAAAAGATTTCTAAAAGTTTAAGGAAAAGAATAGTTTTCTTGATAAAATCGTTAGTTTGACAAAACCGTTTAAAGAATAAATATCCACGTTTACAACCCAAGCAAACATAGTTCAACAATAGCTTTACAAAGCTTCACAACATAGACTTGCCATCACAACATTTAACAAAAGAGTTTATGCAAGCACTTACTTGATATGCCTCAGATAAACGAGATAAATTCACAGCTTGCTTTCCTCAATTATCCTCCTGATTTAAACCATATAATATCATGATCAGGGCTTCAACTAATTCGAACATGTGCCAAACTCATTTATTTTCATAACAATTCACAATCCCCTAAGATCATATACTATGACCATATATTCAACAAGGTAATAGACATCATCTACTACCTTAAACCTTAATTCCGGCATTAAGGGTAAGTATTTCCGTACCTTACAACAACCGGGTAGCAAGATCCCGATACTCTTATGGTGATTGTCCTGAGTTCGTTGGATTAGAAGAGAAAAATTATCTCCTTTTTCCTTCCTTATGACCGAAAATGCATAAAGAGATGAAATCAGCCTTGAGATGGCGTGATTCCAAAGAAGGAAGAGAATTGATGGAAGAAAGGAATCAAGAAGTTGAGATGGTTTTTGCTTACCTTGGAAGGTGATCGGTTTTTGCTAGGTGTTGTTTTTGAGGTTTTCGAAAATTTGCTATGGAGTTCTTGCTGGAATTTTTGGGTAGAATGGAGAGGATAGACGGCTGCTATGATTTAGAGTTAGAGAAGATTGGTTTAGAGTTAGATGGTGATGTTTAGAAAGACTCCTAATGGCTTTAGGTTTCTTGGACAGCAAGGCCGAAAATTGCAGCTCACGAGTGCCTTCTTGCTGCCGACTTTGAGAGGATTTAAGGGAGAAAATATTCTGCAATTTTGCTCCCTTGTGCTGGCTGAACTATTGCTCAAGAGAAGGGCTGCTTGTGTTCAGAATTTTAGGCCAAACAAAGAAGAGTTTACGAAGGTTTTTAGGGCTGAAATTTCTGTGCGCGCAGTAATTTTGCTGTGCGAAATTGCTGAACAGGAGAGGAAGAATTTCTGGGCTGTTTTAGCTGTGGTTCTGCCGAAATTTCCAGAGAAAATATGAGGGTTTTAGGTGCTGAAAAATAGCTTGATCAGCTGGGGTTTTTCGGTGTGTTTGTGTGCAGAATTTCGATTGGAATAGGAGTACAAGGCTGGCCGAAATTTTCTGTACAAAGCCATCGAAAATTCTGGTTTCCTAGCTTTGGAAGAGTTTAAGTTGAGCTAAAATTCCTCTAAGAAGTGGCGGCACTTGTTGGAAATTTTTTCCAGATTTTTAGCTTAGGTTCTAGGGTTAAAATCAACAAGGTTTCCTACTAGGAAAATGATTCATTAATTCCAACTATCCATGGCAAGATCTATCTAGCTAAATTCAAGCTGAAATTTTAATTATTAGCTAGGGGTTTTTCGAAAATCCTAAGGAATAAAAGCTGAAAATTAAAAGTGAACTTTATTCACATCAAGGTCCTTAAATTTAGAAAATAAATATAGAGACTTATTTCCTTGGAATAATGACACTAAAATTTCTCTAGGTTTGCTAGATCTTTTTCGGCCAAGACATGGAAACTCTAAGGAAAGGAATTTTCAAGAAGAGAAACTAACTTCACAAAAGGTAGGATTCGAACTCGGGTGACCAAAGGAAATCACCAACCTCCCCGCTATTCCAAAACAACTCCAATACTAATTTTTTCTACAATCAGTTCTCACCACGCCTCAATACTCATCCTTCCAGATCTTCGACCAAACCTCCCTTATCCAAATCTTTAACAACACAACTATTTCACATCAATTAATTCAAATGCAAGAGCAACGAAAAAATTCACATGCATCCATGCAAATAAAATAATTCTAAGCTACCACATAAAATGCAAAATGCTATGCAATGCATGACTTTTCCCCATAGTCAAAGGTGATTTTGGGTGGGGTATTACATCCCCTCCCCCTTAAGAGAATTTCGTCCCGAAATTCAGATTTCATACCCTTCGAGCATATCCGGATACTTCCGTCTTAACCATTCCTCCGTTTCCCACGTTGCATCTTGTGCTCCATGATGATCCCAAAGTATCTTCACCATGGGTATCTGCTTGTTTCGAAGCGTCTTAATGCTCCGCTCCAAGATCTTGACGGGTCTCTCCACATAACTCAGATTTGGTTGCAACTCCAACGATTCCTCATTGAGTACATGACTCGGATCGGGGTTGTACCTCTTTAACTGAGAGACATGGAATACATCATGCATCCCGGTTAGACCATCAGATAGATCCAATCGGTAGGCAACCGGTCCAATTTTCTTCAATATCGGGAACGGTCCCAAATACCTAGGACTCAACTTCCCTCCTCTCGGATGTTTCAGGATTCCTCTACTAGGAGTTAACTTCAAGAATGCACGGTCACCTACTTGGAACTCCAGTTCTCTTCTCCTAGAGTCTGCATAGCTTTTCTGTCTGCTTTGCGCTGTTCTTAATCTTTCTCGGATTACCTTGACTTTGTCCGTCATCTCCTGAATGCATATTTCACCAGTCTTCTTAACGTTCCCCTCTTCTGTCCATCCCTAGTATATCGGTACTTGGCATTTTCGCCCATACAATGTTTCGTACGGCGCCATTCCGATTGACGCCTAATAGCTGTTGTTATACGCTAACTCCGCATGCGGTAAAGACTCAATCCACTTATCTCCAAAGTCCAAGATACATGCGTGGAGCATGTCTTCCAGTATCTGAATGACTCTTTCGGATTGACCGTCTGTCTGCGGATGAGCAGAGGTGCTGAATTTCAGGGTCGTGCCCAAGGACTCCTGGAACTTACCCCAGAACCTTGAAGTGAATCTAGGGTCCCTATCCAACACAATGCTCGATGGTACACCATGTAACCTTACAATTTCTCTTCTGAGCTAACTTTTCTATCGAGTCCCTTACGTTTACTGGTATGAAGTGCGCTGTCTTGGTTAATCAGTCCACTACCACCCAGATCGCATCTTTGTGTGACTTGGTCATCGGAAGGCCAGTCACAAAGTCCATGGTCACCTCTTTCCATTTTCATTCGGGAATCGGTAACGGTTGCAGTAACCCTGCAGACTTCTTATGTTCCATTTTAACTTTCCACGTCAGGCAGGTTGACACATGCTGAACTACATCCCTCTTCATTCCAGCCCACCAATATTTCCTCTTCAAGTCTTGGAACATCTTTACCTTCCCAGGGTGTATGGTATATTTGCTCTTGTATACTTCGTCCAGTATCCTCTTCCTTAAGTCTTGGATGTCCGGTACACAAATCCGGTCCCGAAAGTTCAATACCCCATTCTCATTGGTCCGGAAATCGCTTCCTCCTCTCGCGATCTCTTTCTCCTTGAAGTTTGAAATTCTGCATTGCCTTGTTGACCTGATACAATTTCCTGGTCCAGATCGGGTTTCAGGGTCAAGTTGCTCACGCAGATCTTCCTCTCTTGCACTTGCGCCTCTTTCTCCAGGATATCCTGGACTGCCGACACCTCCTGTATTCTCAAGTGTGCCATTTTCACCTTCCGACTTAGAGCATCTGCTACCACATTCGCTTTACCCGGATGATAGTTTATAGGGCACTTATACTTTTTCAGGAACTCCATCCACATACGTTGCCAGAAATTCAAGTTCTTTTGCGTGAAGATGTACTTCAAACTCTCATGGTCAGTGAAAACTTCGTATTGCGGACCGTACAAGTAATGTCGCCATTTCTTTAAGGCGAACACTATAGCTGCTAGCTCTAGGTCATGCGTGGGATAATTAGCTTCGTGCGGCTTTAGCTTCCTAGATGCATAAGTTATGACTTTCCCTTCCTGCATCAGCACAGCTCCTAGTCCTTCCTTGGATGCATCTGTATAGAGTGCATAGGGTTTATCAGCCTCAGGCAGACTCAGCACGGGTGCTGTAATCAACCTCCTCTTAAGTTCTTGGAAGCTCTTTTCGCACTTCTCACTCCAAGCAAAAGCGACATCCTTCTTCAATAGTCGCGTCATTAGTGAAGCCAGAGTAGAGAAATTTTTAATGAAACGCCGATAGTACGCGGCCTGTGAAACCCTAGTCGAAACCAACCTTAGAGTAAGGGGGTTGGGATCTATATAATATTTTATTTCATGGTTAAATATATTCTCATATGAATTTTTATGTGTTCTAGATTCGAGTTTTATTGTCTTGAAGTCTTGTTGGTGAGTATTGTGTGAGAGGGGCAAAATGGTAATTTTTGCCCAGGGTGAAAATAGGGAGATAGCCTGTGGATTGAATAGAAAATAAATTTTCTAGTAGAAATAGCAACAAGAGTTGTTGTGGTTTAGTTATTAGAGCTTTGGAATAGATTATTGAGGTCTAGGGTTCAAATTCCATCATAGAAGCTTTAGCTAGATTAAATTTTATTTTTGCTTAGGGAGGATTAGTTTCGGCCTTAAGAGCCTAGAACAAGGTGGTGATAATGTCCTAGGAGAGATATGTTATGAGAATTCTCATTTCACTCTTTACTCTACTCGAAATTCTTGAAGGGAAATTCATTCTTTTTTGTTCTTTAATTTTTCTCAATGCTCAACTCATTAGTTTGATCAAGGTGTTCTAGCCTTTTTCTTTCCAGAAAATTCAGTAAAGTGCTGAGGCCTTTTAGGATCAAAATGTCTTGGTAAAAGACTTTCTATGGTCTGAAAATATGGAAGAGTTGTGAGGAATTCCATGAGGAAAATATCTCTAGTGAGCTTGTTGAAATTTCACTTCAAATTAGTTCCTCTTCCTTCATGGCATGAGTTGAAATTTTCCAGATTGTTGTACCTTCAAATGTCGAACTCCTTAGCTCACATTTCCTTCCAAATGCTGCCAGAAAAATGGCCTTAAGATCAACTTAAAACATAAATTATTTCTGCCATTTTCGGACTGCACAAAAGCTGTGTAAAACCAGTGAAAAATTCTGGGCAAATCACTACTTTGGAGGTCCAAAACCAAGCTGATTTCTTCCAGATTTTGTGCAGCACCTTAGCCATGTTTTTCCTCCATGAAGAAGGCTAGAAACCAGACTTGAATACCCCTGAAACCCCCCTTCCAGCTCGCTGCAAAATGGCTGGAAGTAGCAGACGAAAATTTGCCAGAAAAATCACTGTGCAGCGAAATTTCTGGGCAGAAATTTGTCCAGCTTGTTTCCTCTTCCTCTTCCAGCCAAAACACCAACCCTAATCTGTCAAAACCTTCCTTAAACCTCCATCAACAGAGCTCCATTGATCCCCTTAAACTTCTGCACGAAATTCCATCAATGGCTGTCCGAAAATCTCTCCAACAAATCCCTACAATTTAGCTTGATTACTTTCCAAAATTCCAGCCATCTTATTTAGAAACCTTCCATAATATTTTGCTCAATTGACCAGACTTCTTCTTCATCATTGTGCACCTTACTTTCGGCCACCATAAGCCTCCATAAGCCAGCATTAATCCCATGAAATTCTGCTCAAACAGTCAGCCATGGAAGACTCCAAAGCTGTCCAACAATCAAGATATTCTTGGAATATTTAGTTTCCAAATTCACTTCCTAAAAATATTTTTCAAAGATTGTAACAACTAACCTTTCATTTTCCCTTCCAAATCAGAGAAACAACTTCCTAAACCCTACAGAAATTCGTCCAGCCCTATCTCTCACAGAAAATTCGGCAGCTACAAATTCCTTCCCTCTCTCTCTCGATTTTCTGCAATCATCAAGAACACACACACTACACCAAGAACACCTACTTCTTCTCTACACCTAATACCCCTCCAAACCATCTCAAATCCCCTCGAAAACTTCCATATTTGATCTACACATTGCTGTGAATCCATCAACACCGTTGTTAACATCAAACTCCTCCAAACATCTTGCTACTTCGGATCAAAACCAGAAATTTCTGTTAAGGTCAATAACACCATCAAGGTAAACTTATTCTGGCAACTTCATCTTCTCTAACCTTGATCTCTAATGAGAACCTATGCGAATAAACATACTAATGATTTCTTTTTCTTTTTCTCTTTCTCTCTCTCTCTCTCTCTCTCTCTCTCTCTCTCCCCTCTCTTGGCCAAATGACTTTTTCTCCCATGAACATGCTTTTGCCATCTCCCATGGACAAAGTTAGACATTTAGGAGTTGAGATCTACTCTAAACTCCTTCAAAGCATTCATCAACCAAGTAAGTCCATTCAACCTTTCTTTTAAACCCTAGATTCATGTCTCTACGATGATGTTGTTAGAAGGTGGAGGGCGAGGGGATGAGTAAATATATATTGTTGAGATTGAAGTATGAATATATGTATGATTGTGAAGGAGATGGGATTTATGCATGGAAGGATTGTCTTGGATGATTATATGATGATTTGAGGTTGATGCATGTCATAGGTAGTATTTGTGATGAAGTATGCTAGAGATTATGTCACCTTTGGTGAATATGATTTATATTCATGTTGGACTATTGAAGCCATGATCATATTTATGCTAGTAAGGGTTAGATCATATTTTGATAAATTGACATCTATGCTTGTATGCATGATTTGATGAATTGAAGGGTTGTATATGTTCATGTTTGTGGTTAGCCATAGAAATATATTCATGATCTAATTGTCCCTAAGCTAATCTTTATTTCATTAATAAAATATTTAATAATATGATTTTTCTAGTAAAATTTTGAAAACCATGGGAAAATGTGGATTTGGTCTTTTATATAAAATAGTGATATTTTAGTCAAATAAATAATAGTTTTTGCTAGAAAAATAAAATATATAGATATTATAATATCAAATAAAGCCTTTTGTGAAAATAATCAAAATAGGTAAAATATTTATTATTAAAATTTAATTATTATCTTTTAATCAAACCTATTAAAATTTATTTATTATTTTTCAAGCAAGACTCATTAAAATTTATTTTCAACTAATTTTAACTATAAATTATTTTCTAGCAATTAATTATTAATAAATTATTAATTTACCTAGTACCACCTAGGACTTTTCATCAAATAAACTTTAAATTATTTTAGCAAGATTTAAACCTTCAGCATATTGTACCTAATTTTCCAAACTCTAGTTATTTTAATATCAAACTAGATTTATTTTATAAACCCCTTTTATTTATTATCGAGCCTTAAAGCTTGGGACACTAGAGACATGATTGTAGTAAGTTGAGTTAGTTTTATTTGTGAAAGTGAATCTTGGCTTGAGTTTGATTGTGGTTTGTATTTACCCTATGCGGGGTTAGGTCAGCTGTTGGAGACCTTTGTTGTGGACAAGGATTAGGTAAGCTCCTGCATAAAACCTGTTTGATGCAAAATGTTTATTATGGCAAGCCAAGTGTAGAGTGCATGTACACTCATTTATGTAAAGGCAATTGAGGGTTAAATCCTTTCTTATTTCAAACATTTGAATTATTTAAAAGCCAATGAGTAGATTTACTCAAACTCAAACTCTTTCTAAAACTGATTTTGTTAAAGACTTTGGAAAACCCATAAATTGCCATCTTCAAGTGGAACTGTGTTTTGTTCATTTTCTTCCCAAGTGGGATATGTTATGTTGAGTACTCAATGGGGGTAGGCTGGTAGTACTAGTTTTGAAGAGCAAGAGTGAGTCTTCTGGCAGGAGGCCACCTCCAGAAGATAAGCTCAACTTAGAGAAACGTCAGTACTACTTAGTCAGGCCGGTCCGAGCTAGCAATTTGTTTTATTTCAGTCAAGTGACTGTGTTTTGCCGGAATGGACACCCGGTTGTTGTTTGGGTATAGAGAATGAGGAGTATCTTACCCGGTAGGCCGATCACCTACCTTTTGTCAGTCTGCACAAAGTGTCGGCATTCTGACCGGTTATGGGGCCCAACGTGTGGTAACCCATAATCCTTTTTTTCGAGTGGTTGATCTTATAAATTATGTACGGCTAGATAAGCCAAAACGCTACTCTTGCTTTTGACTAATGTTTGATGCTTGCCAGTATTTCTCTTAAAAAGGTTTTACACTTTGCATCCACGAACCGTTTTCACTAAACACCCAAAGTACATACGGACTTACTGAGATTTCTGTCTCATCACCTTTTTATCATGATTTCAGGTGGATCCTGCTGTGGGGTCGAGTAGCTAGTAATATCTGCCTTGGAAGAGAATGTGTCTTTTGATTTTATGTATTGCTTTGGGGAGACGAGAGTGGATAATTTTATTTATGGATTTGTTTCCTTTTAGGAATTCGTGGATTTATTCTTGGGTTGTAATAAATCTTAAGTTGAAGTATTATTTTTATTCCGCTATTTTATTTGTGTGACCTCGTTATAAAGACCCCTTGTCCTTTGGACGGGGCGACATCCCCGACCCTGGCGAGCCTAGGTAGCGGGGTGTTACACGGCCAACCCAAGGAAACTTCGTATCTCAATAATGTTCTCCGATTGTTTCCAGTTAGCTACGGCTTCCACCTTGGCAGGGTCCACTTTGATCCTCTCTTTAGATATCACGTGACCAAAGAAAGACACCGAGCTCAGCTAAAACTCACACTTACTGAACTTGGTGTAAAGCTTGAATTCCCTCAGCTTCTCTAGAACCAATCTTAAGTGCTCCGCGTGGTCCTCCGAATTTTTGGAGTAGATTAAAATGTCATCGATGAATATAACCACGAACTTATCCAGGTATGGTTGGATAATGCGATGCATCAAATCCATGAATACTGCCGGTGCGTTGGTTACACCGAACGACATTACTACAAATTCGTAGTGGCCATACCGCATGTTAAATGCAGTCTTAGGAATGTTTTCTTCTTTGATCCTCACCTGGTAGTATCCCTGCCGTAAGTCCAACTTCGAAAAGCAAGCGGCGCCTTGCAGTTGATCAAACAACTCATCGATCAAGGGTAGATGGTACTTATTTTTTTATCGTTAGATTGTTCAATCCCCGATAGTCAATGCATTGCCTCAAGGTTCTGTCTTTCTTCTTGACAAACAACACCGGGCTCCCTACGGCGATGTACTCAGCTGGATGTAGCCTTGCCTTACCAATTCTACCAATTGCTCCTTTAACTCCTTCAGCTCCGTCGGTGCCATCTGATAGGGGGTTCTTGACACCGGTTCCGCTCCGGAAATCAGATCCACGGTGAACTCAACTTCCAGCTCAGGGGGTAGGGAAGTGAGCTCAGCAGGGGAAACATCCGAAAAGTCTTTTACTACCTCTGTACTTTCCGAGGTACACTGGTCCTTAGGTTTGTTCAGGAGGTATGCCAAATATCCCGTACATCCTTTCTTGAGTAACTTCCGGGCTTTAGCACCAGCAATAAGAAATTTCAGTTCCTTCGTTCGCTTGCCGTTGAATTCAATTACATCCCGTCCAGGTCTCACAAACTGCACCATCTTGATCTTGCAGTCTACACGAGGTCCGTGTTTCAACAACCAGTCCATGCTCATGATCAAGTCATAATCATCCATGGGCAGGATTATAAGGCCGGCCTCCAGAATCTCCTTCCCTACCTCAACTCCACAACTTCCCATTTTCTTGCCTGCTTCCACCACCTTTCCCAAGGGGGAACTAACTACTAGGGTATAAGGTAGCTCATTTCTTTCCCACCCCAAACGTGATACATACACTTTACTTACATAAGAGTGTGTGGATCCTGGATCTATCAGAACATTAACAATACAACCTTGGATAGAAAGGTTACCTTCAATCATGGCGGCGTCCGCTCCAATTTCCTCTTGGTTCAGGACAAAAACTTTGGCCTTCACCTGAGGCTTCTAGCCTCCCGCTCCGGCTGGTCCAGCAGCGGTGCCTCTATTTCCTCCCATTGGTTGGGCCAGCGTGGTCTGCTCAATTCTTAAGGGTTTGGGGCAGACGTTTCTCAGGTGTTCCTAGTCTCCGCAATTGAAGCACCTCCTCACACCCCCATTACCCCAGCAGTTTCTTTCGGTGTGGCCTCGCTTCCTACACAGCAAGCAATTCAGGCTGCCTTGCATCGGTCTTGCTACTGGCACTCGAGGCTGCTTGCCCCGATTTTCCCAAGGCATAGAGGCCGCTGGTCGCTTGTTGCTTGAAGGCCTCATAGGTGGACGATTCGGTTGGAAGGGTCTACTCACCGATCGATGCCGATCTTCATTTTCCATTCGGGAAGCTGCGTCCACGGCGGCGGTGTACGATGTAGGCGGTGATGGAGCCAATGCCTTCCTCAACTCTGGCCTAAGCCCTTTCATGAATTACCAGGTGCGCTTCTGCTCCGTATCTACCAAACACTTGCAGTACTTGGACAACTGCATGAATCGGGCTGCATATTGGGCCACGGTCATGCCTCCCTGCCTGAGGGTCTGGAATTCGTCCTCCTTCTTCGCAGCCACCCATCGAGGAATGTACTCGGCCCGGAAGGCTTCTGTAAAGTCATCCCACGCCCATTCCTGCACCTCTCTATCCCAATCACTCCGTACCCGCTGCCACCATGCTCGAGACGGTCCCCTCAATTGAAAAGCAGCAAACTTCACCATCCTCTCTTTCGAGTACTGCAAAGTAGCGAAGATGTCCTCCATTTGCTCAATCCACTGCTCGGCTTTCTCGTCCTGTTCCACCTCCCCCTGGAATATGGGAGGCTGGAATTTCAGGAAACGCTCTAGAGCTTCATCCTCTCCCCGCGGTGGTTTCCTGGCCACCTTATCCACTCTTTTCGTCAGATTCTGTAGAATCGAGGCCATCTTGTCTAAAGCCTGACCCATGGTCATATCTCGTGACCTCTCCGAAGCCAATTCCTGCTCACGTGGCAGGTGCTCTTCCACGTCGGGGGTGGAACGATGCATCTGCTCAAATTCCGGGGTGGAGGATGCACTCTCCTGCACCGTTCTGCTATGCACAACTGTTCTGTGTCTTGGTGCCATCTTAATCAAATTCACTCAGGGTCAGTTAGTTACTAAGGGGAAAAGAATATGCTTAGATGCATGATCGTACTTATCTAAAAGAGAATGTGATGATATCGTGCAAAGGTAAATCAAGCAATAAACGAAACTCATGCTTTTCATATAAACCATTCTTTGCAGAAAAGAAGGGGTTATCCCATATGACACCCTTTTTATTTAAAATGATAAATAAGCCCTATGAGCAACATGCTCCCTTAAAAGAAATAAACAAACAAAGGTATGCAAATCCTAAAGAAAGAAAAGTAAAAGCTGCTGGTCTTCTATGTTCGACTCTCCCTAGTTTCAACAGAAGTATCGGAGTCGTCAGAGGCCGGTTCCACAAGCCACCCCACGGAGCTATCGGGTCTCCCTATGTAGTCCCTTGCGAAACCAACACTCCCACTTGGCTGCCCTGACTCACCCTCTCGGCCTCTCTTGGCTCTCATGGCCGTCTCATAGAGCTCATCCAATGCTAATCTAACCGCACCCTTAGGCACAGGCCTCTCACTCCCTGAATCAACCAGGTCAAATAACCCCTCTCTTCTTAGCATGGCATCTATGCCCAGTCCATATCGGAGTCCACACACCTTAGGACTCTCTTCCAGCTTCCTCTTCCCCTTATCTACCCCTCCTAGAACCGACTGCCTAAGGTCTCTCTCTCCCGAGGTAACCCCATTTCTCGGCGTATATCCCTCACCACTGGCCCCTTTAGGGTTATGGCAAGCAGGGGTCCTATCAATTTCCCCTATCTGCGGGGTCCGGGGAACCTCCATTGCCTCCTCATCCTCTCCTTCTACCCCAGCCATCTCTCACTCGTTCTCATCGTCTCCCCCATTCCCTAGCTCATCTACCTCTCCCTCACTCAACTCCGTCATCTCCTCATCCCCCTCATCTTCCCCTAAGCTCTCCTCAACCTCTATCTCCGCCTCAACCACCGGGTCGTCTAGCACTGATGGCTCACGCTCACTCTCTGAATCGGACGCGGGTGGATCAGCTATGGGTAGTGGGGCAGGTGGATTCCCGCAGCCAGCGGGCCAGTCTCTGGCAGCCGATACCACTCTTTTGACCATCCTATAAACAAAAGATAAAAATTTGCACCAGATCAAAATATTTAAGAAAATAGAACCCCATAAGTCAAGTAATTACCTAAACCTTGTTCTCTGATACCACTTGTAATACCCCACGACTACGTACCCTAAAAGGGCGGGGATGTCGCCCCGTCCCATAGGACAAGGGGTCTTTAAAACGAGGTATAAAATACAAAGGCAACCTCCAAGAGATTCAACTTAGATAAATAAAGAAATACTCTTATTACATCAGGCTCAACTTGGAGCAAAACGAAATAAAAATAATTAATCGTTCAACAGCCTAAACAACAAATGTCTCCTAAGCAAAGATGACAATAATTAGAAAAGCTTCAACTATCAATGCCCCGTTGACTCAGCACAGTCTATCTCCTGAAAACATGATGTAAAACAGTGTGAGAATAAATCTCAGTAAGTCCTGTGTGTGCACATGGTGTTTAAAACTGTACGTGTATGCAAAGCGGAAAACATTTGTAGAAATATTTGGCAAGTCATAAATAATTTCTCTTTCGCAAAGAGTGGGTTTTTCCATAATCACACTTTACACAAAACAATCACCCACTCGAATAAACAGTCATGTCACCACACGTTGGGCTTCATGAGAACAAAATGGCCAAGGCACCACACTTTGTGCACCTTGTCCGGACCAGATTACCACACGTTGGGCGTTCTGATCAAGGTGAGTGTACAGCTCACCGGGTGAGATACTCCTCCTTCTCTACACACAACAAAACCATCTGGGTGTCCATGCCGGGAAAATAAATAATACCTTATCAGGTATACATGCTTTCTCAGACCGGCCTGACCAACCAATACTGTCGCCTTTTCAAGCAGAGCTTATCTTCTGGAGGTGACCTCCTGCCAGAAGACTCACCCAAGCCCTTCAAGGCTAGTATTGTTAGCCTACCCTTATTGAGTACTCAACGAACATATCCGTCAATTTCTGATTCACAATATTTCCAAACCTTAGCTTTGTAAAACGTGGTTTTCTTTAAAAGAGATTTCTAAAAGTTTAAGGAAAAGAATAGTTTTCTTGATAAAATCATTAGTTTGACAAAATCGTTTAAAGAATAAATATCCACGTTTACAACCCAAGCAAACATAGTTCAACAATAGCTTTACAAAGCTTCACAATATAGACTTGCCATCACAACATTTAACAAAAGAGTTTATGCAAGCACTTACTTGATATGCCTCAGATAAACGAGATAAATTCATAGCTTGCTTTCCTCAATTATCCTCCTGATCTAAACCATATAATATCATGATCAGGGCTTCAACTAATTCGAACATGTGCCAAACTCATTTATTTTCACAACAATTCACAATCCCCTAAGATCATATACTATGACCATATATTCAACAAGGTAATAGACATCATCTACTATCTTAAACCTTAATTCCGGCATTAAGGGTAAGTATTTCCGTACCTTACAACAACCGGGTAGCAAGATCCCGATACTCCTATGGTGATTGTCCCGAGTTCGTTGGATTAGAAGAGAAAAGTTGTCTCCTTTTTCCTTCCTTATGACCGAGAATGCATAAAGAGATGAAATCAGCCTTGAGATGGCGTGATTCCAAAGAAGGAAGAGAATTGATGGAAGAAAGGAATAAAGAAGTTGAGATGGTTTTTGCTTACCTTGGAGGGTGATCGGTTTTTGCTAGGTGGTGTTTTTGAGGTTTTCGAAAATTTGCTGTGGAGTTCTTGCTGGAATTTTTGTGTAGAATGGAGAGGATAGACGGCTGCTATGATTTAGAGTTAGAGAAGATTGGTTTAGGGTTAGATGGTGATGTTTAGAAAAACTCCTAATGGCTTTAGGTTTCTTGGACAGCAAGGCCGGAAATTGCAGCTCACGAGTGCCTTCTTGCTGCTGACTTTGAGAGGGTTTAAGGAAGAAAATATTCTACAATTTTGCTCCCTTGTGCTGGCCGAACTATTGCTCAAGAGAAGGGCTGATTGTGTTCAGAATTTTGGGCCAAACAAAGAAGAGTTTGCGAAGGTTTTTAGGGCTGAAATTTCTGTGCGCGTGCAGTAGTTTTGCTGTGCGAAATTGCTGAACAGGAGAGGAAGAATTTTTGGACTGTTTTAGCTGTGGTTCTGCCGAAATTTTAAGAGAAAAAATGAGGGTTTTAGGCGCTGAAAAATAGCTTGATCAGCTGGGGTTTTTCGGTGTGTTTGTGTGCAGAATTTCGGTTGGAATAAGAGTACAAGGCTGGCCGAAATTTTCTGTACAAAGCCGTTGAAAATTCTGGTTTCCTAGCTTTGGAAGAGTTTAAGTTGAGCTAAAATTCCTCTAAGAAGTGGCGGCACTTGCTGGAAATTTTTTCCAGATTTTTAGCTTAGGTTCTAGGGTTAAAATCAACAAGGTTTCCTACTAGGAAAATGATTCATTAATTCCAACTATCCATGGCAAGATCTATCTAGCTAAATTCAAGCTGAAATTTTAATTATTAGCTAGGGGTTTTTCGAAAATCCTAAGGAATAAAAGTTGAAAATTAAAAGTGAACTTTATTCACATCAAGGTCCTTAAATTTAGGAAATAAATATGGAGACTTATTTCCTTGGAATAATGACACTAAAATTTCTCTAGGTTTGCTAGATCTTTTTCGGCAAAGACATGGAAACTCTAAGGAAAGGAATTTTCAAGAAGAGAAACTAACTTCACAAAATGTAAGATCCGAACTCGGGTCACCAAAGGAAATCACCAACCTCCCCGCTATTCCAAAACAACTCCAATACTAATTTTTTCTACAATCAGTTCTCACCACCCCCCAATACTCATCCTTCCAGATCTTCGACCAAACCTCCCTTATCCAAATCTTTAACAACACAACTATTTCACATCAATTAATTCAAATGCAAGAGCAACGGAAAAATTCACATGCATCCATGCAAATAAAATAATTCTAAACTACCACATAAAATGCAAAATGATATGCAATGCATGACTTTTCCCCATAGTCAAAGGTGGTTTTGGGCGGGGTATTACATAAATCATATAAGTTAGTCTTCAGCAATGTTTGTCATAAGTCAAAACATAGGAGAATATCCTTAGGGCTAACAATCTTCCCGTTTTTGAGTGATGATAAACTTGATGGGATTGCGACTTGAAAATAATAATATATACAGTATGGACATGTTAGACTGACAGAAATAAGAATATTTTTAATTGAAATGCATTCTCTCATTATAGGACTCAAACAGTGCTTATGAGATTAAGATAAGAAAATTTAAACATGTACTCACAAACATAGTTCAATGGGCGTATGGTCCAACCTATCTCCTTATCTTCCTTCCTTCTATCAAAGGACTATTCCTCGAGGAAATAGCCACAATAATAGTAAAAAAAAAAATTGTATAGATATGTACATAAAGGAGTGTAGAAGATAAATCAAAAGATGTAATACTTCTTCTATGTATGTGCATATATGAACAGAGGATAACGATATACTAGCTATGAAGTGCATTTGAGAATAAGATTGGATTCCAAGGTTTTGGACTTTTGAAATGTGCATCCAAAATAGGGTAAAATGAGACAGAAGCTAGTCTTTTAAAAAGTCATTTTTGGATGGCTATTTTGGATCAAAGAAATGTAGGTCTAAAACTCCTCTTGAGTATGTGTATAGTGAAGGAAATATTTGAAGAGTAGAGATCAATGATTTTTCCTAGAATTGGTGGAACTTATTTTTTTTCAAGAAAAATCAACACAAGGATTTTACTGAGTAACCAAAAGGAATCAGCCCAGATTTCATAGAAATCTACTATGGTATCCTCAACATCTAAATATTTAACAAAATGCATATCACAACCATAGTCAAAACAAATCATTTAGCTAATTCAAAATCAGTTAGAATGCACAATGAACTCATACCCATACTTCAAACTCCTTATTCCATAATAGTAATGACATCTCAACATAGTCTCCATTAAGTCATCCAATTCTTCACAGTCTGCATTCTCAAACCACAAATAGTCCTAAACAGTCCGTAAATCTATAGTATATATTCTCAAATCATAGTTCACAATCCACCATTAATCACAATACAATCCACCATTAATCACAATTCTCAGTTCATTATTCATCGTTCACATTCCAAATCATAGTTCACAATCCACTTATTCATACTCACTTTATTTCACAATCCAAATCATAGTTCACAATCCACTCATTTATACTCACTTTATTCTCCCCCTGTATCATCAATCAAAATACAAGAAAGACAGAATAAAGAGATCAAACAGAGGAAGAATGCATATTGTCAAACCTCGATCAATAGAGTAAATATATATAGTAAAAAAGATCAGTAGGAGATAAGTGCAGAAATAAATTATTCAAGCACTAGTGCAGAAATCATAAAATTGTTTGTTAATAGGAAAGTAACAAAATTGTTCAAGCATAGGAAATTAGTAAGTAGCACACATGATTAGCCAGTCAGGAAATGTGGATTATTACAAACTCAGTCTCGGCACCCTTTTTAGAATGCTGACCAGCAATTCAGCTAGACATTCTTTTTACTACCACATACTTCTGCCATTTACCAGATGAACTTCCAACTATGATTGGCTTGGGAGCATGCAATGCAGTAGGGGCAGCAGAGGTGGGGACTTCATTCTCTTTCTCTTTATCCTTCTCACTTTCTTCTTCTTTCTTTGTTTCCTTTTCCTGGTCCGATTGTGCTTCTTGCTCAATCTGTTTACCAGCTGTGTCTTCAACTTGAGGAGAAGTAGTTTCTTTTCCAATCATTTGTTTTTCAAGTGGAGCTTGTTCATCATGGACTTCCTTAGTAGTCTTTTCTTCCACATTTCTCAATTTGGTTCCTAAATTCTGTAATTCAGTTGTGACTTTTGCCCGAAATCCACCAAATTTCTCTATTAAACTGCTAAGGACATCTAAGATGCTTTGAGTTAGACTGCTTTCCTCAATCTTTTCTTTGCCTTTGTTTGAGAATTCTTCCCCCATTTCAAACTTTCGTTTCATCCTCGTTTTGGTAGCAGGTACAGCTCCTTCACCCTTGATTTTTAATAGCTTTTCTCTTTTTTTTCATCTGACACATCTCTAAGTAGGACCCATTCCTTGTTCACTTGAACAAAACTCATTTTTCCAAAATATTCCATGTTATACACATTGGCCTTAAGCTGGCCATGAGCATAAGAATTTAAATGCAAATTGAAATGCCTAAAGACTCTGGTCAGTAGATTACCATATGGGAGAGCCTTGTGAGATGTATTTCTTGACTATAGCATCAACTTAACTGCCAAAAAGCTAAAACTAATCTGTCCATCTTCTGACAGGGCCAACATCAGTATCATTTGCATAATACTTACTAATGTCTTGTGCCCAAAACTTGGAACAACTATAATCGACACTATATGGTGCAAAATCCTTCTAGAACCATTCAACCATTTTGAATTTCTATCATTTGAACTTTTAAAACTCTTCCTTCCAGTAAAACTTGCCTCAAACCTTCCTAAGTCAAATAGGTCTGATTCCTCAAGGAATTTGTGTTGGATATCTCAGGCTCATATCGTATACGACGCAGCGGAAAATAAAACGAGATACCCTTCCAGAACCCGTCTATGTGTGGAAAACAAAACATAATGATAATAAAGGTAATGGCTTTTACCTTTGGGTGATCGTCCGAAGAACAAAATTGATCTTCTTCAAGTCGATGCGTGATCTAGCAATCCTCTTATGCAAACTCCACGAGAGTTGGACGTCGAACCATTATAATCATAGTGTGTGATTATCTCTAACAGTAATCCACACAGAGGAATACTCAAGTACCAAAATTTCTTGTGCTAGCAGAAAAAGATGGCGGCTAGGGCTGTTCTCGTTTTTAGCAAAAATGAGAGAGAGAAAGAAAAGAAGACGTTTGTTTTGTGTCTCCTATTTTCGTGTGAATCACACTTGGATTAGGGTTTTGAGCATATCCAATATATGTTCCAAAATCCACTGAAAATCTAAAATTCTAAAACAATTAGAATTTTCTAATTATAATTGGAAACATTAAGTTCCCACAATTACAACTTGAACCACAAATTATAACTAATTATAATTTGTCCACAACAACTTCTCTTTTTCGCAATTAGCCCCTCTATGTTATCAAATAACATCTTGAGTATATAATCCTCTATTGTGTGTGACCTATTAGGTTTCCCAATCAATTGGTAGCGAACATGAATTAATCCAAACGTTTTTAAGATTAATAATTCATAATTAATTAGAATTAATCTTATTAATTCCAATCGGGATTAGTTTATTAATTCATCAATTAATAAACCCATATTCTCATATCATGAGCGGTATCTAGCAACACATCATGACCATCCAAGAGTCCAGGAAGTCAAGTGGCTTGACATGAATCCTTTAATAACAAACTTTAGTGCAATTAACTCCTTTCATCATACAATATCTCATTCGGTTTGGAGTACGGAATTAGTGCCAACTCCCTCCAGAATTAATTCTGACCCAAATACAATAGTACTTATACCAGGAACCCACTACTCTAGATGTGTATCAATTGGAACTGTTTCCAATACACAATCGCCTTACCCAAGGACTTTCCGAGTAGTAATTTCTACAAGTAGCCGTGAGATATTCGCCCTTACTATTAGGAGTGGTGAATCATTTATTGACCATCTCAACTACTTTCGTTTACCTCACAATGTACTCAATATCCATTCCATAGACGGCCCTCGATCGAGCTCCGGAGATTTGAATCAAAGTACAAAACTCAGCAAACAAAGTACCTTGGAGATCTTAAGTCTAAGAATACTTGCACGTTTGCTATATTGAGATTATATCATTGGCACTAAATAGTTATCCATGTGATTATCTCAAAGATAGGTCATCCAATGAACTTGTTCTATTAACAAGCATTCACGTGTTAACTTTGAATATCTCAATACTCACGGTTATGAGAACTACCGCATGATCAAATCAGGAAATCTAACACATGCTAGTTTTAACGTATTAATAATGTTCTGTCTCATTAATACTATGACTAGGGATTATTTAAGTACTAACACCATCTAGTGTAGTAGAAATCTCATATCATGATCTCTATCATGATTTTCTTCACACAGTGTTGTACTAGGGACTTTATTAAACAATTATATTACTTAAAGTAAATAAAAGAAATTGTAAGATAAATAATGCCTTTTATTAAAATAAAATATGTCATATATAATGTACAAATGATTGCCTCTAAAGCACAAAACTAACAAATTGTTCATTTCGAAAAATTGGATCCCTCCATCTCTAACTCAAAAAATTTTGTTTAACAGCTAATGGTCAAATTCCATATTTATTGATCCTACTCTAGTGCCATACCATTCCACTATAAAACCTCCTCCGATCTCCTCAAACCTTCCTTTTTTAGATTTGCATAAAATTCTCCAACTAGAGAGGTGTACAGTTTCTCATCTATTGACAACAAGGCCCCCCAACCAAGATTTTCAAACATATTCAGGATGTCAGAGAAGTTAAAGAATCCCTTAGTATCAACCTGATATCCCGTGACCATAGTCCTATTTCTAGACAACCAATCATTAAAATCAGTCTCGCATTTTTGTCAAGAAAGCACGGTACCTGGGTTTTAGAGCTTTCTGGTGTAGTATGCTCGATTGATGAGTTGGATCATGAGACTGTTTCAGTGATTTTCTTTTCTTTCTTCTTGGTGGCTAGTTGTGTGGCAGTAACATCTTTTGTCTTAGCCGCTGCTTTGCTTTTTTTGCCCATCTTCGTCTTTTGCGCGGTTCCTTTGTCAAATTTCGACACTTTCATCATGACAGAAGGGAGAGGAAGATGAAGGATTTTTGTTTTAGTTGGGGAAGATGAAGATACGATTGTGAGAGAAGCAGAAAGAATAATGACAGCTTTGGATTTCTAGGAGAGAAAGGGAGATAGCCTTTTTGTAATTTCCTAGGTTCTAAAATGGATAAGTACAATCAAGTACTTTTCATCAGAGACTTTTCACCAGAGATAGGGTCATTTTTTTTTTAAAGCTTAGACATTTGAAAATTTTGAAAAGTGACTTTTGGACTTATGTTCTCTTTTTTTCGAATAAAAAAAAAGGGACTTTTCATGAATTTGGGCTGCTACTATTTTGGATTCAGCCTGAGTCCAAATTGGTCCGTTCAAAAAGCGGAATGAAGGATGATCAGTTAATAGGATTTTAAATTCATGTTTCTCAAATATTGCATCAAAAATCTATGTCCGAAAAGTGTATCTTCAGTAGTTCTGCAAAAATGAACAAACAAATCCTTGGCAAAATAATCAGTTACATAACTCTAATAATTCCTAAACCTCTTTTTAGATAATTAAATCTATCTTCGGCTAGAGGTTTCATAAAGATATCTACAAGCTGTTCATTGGTTGGAATGTATTCAACACACATCACCCTTAAGCACATACTTTCTAATAAAATGATGCTTAATTTCAATGTGTTTAGTTCTAGAATGCTGAATAGGATTTTTAGTTAAATTAATAGCACTAGTATTATCACACAAGATAGGCACATAATTAAAATTTAAACAAAAATCAAGTAAGGTGTTTTTCATCCATAGAATTTGTGTGCAACAACTACCATCTGCTGTATATTCATCAGTTGTTGAAAGAGAGATACAAGCTTGCTTTTTGCTATACCATGAGGTAAGAGAATGTCCAAGAAATTGACAGTGACCACTGGTACTTTTTCTTTCAACCTTGCAACCAGCATAGTCGACATCCGTATATCCTATAAGATCAAAAGAATTAGTTTGAGGATACCACAAGCCATAATCATGAGTTCCAATTAGGTATCTAATGATTCATTTTATAGCACATAGATGAGATTCCTTTGAACATGATTGAAATCTAGCACAAAGATATACTGAGAACATAATATTAGGCCTGCTAGCGGTAAGATAGAGGAGACTTCCGATCATACCTCTGTATTTTGATTCATCTACTTTCTTACCTTTTTTATATTTATTCAGTTTTAATGAAGTGCTCATAGGTGTATTTATTTCTTTTATTTCTTTCATACCAAACCTTTTGAGTAGTTCCTTGGCATGCTTGGCTTGATTTAAGAAAATTCCATCTTTGGTATGCTTGATTTGAAAATCGAGAAAGAAGCTAAGTTCTCCTATCATGCTCATTTCAACCTCTTCCTGCATTGTCGTGGCAAATTTCTTACATAAGAAATCTTTAGTAACTTCAAAAATAATATCATCAACATATATTTGCACAATTAAGATGCTATCAGATTTTTCAGACTTGATAAATAATGTGGTATCAACTAACTCTCTTGAAAAGCCTTTTGAGAGAAGAAAACCACTTAGCCTTTCATACCATGCTCTTGGAGGTTGTTTTAAACCATAAAGGGCTTTTGAGAGTTTAAAAATATGGTTTGGAGAACGTTCATAAGCGAAATCAGGAGGTTATTCCACATATATTTCTTTTTCAATAAAATCATTTAAGAAAGCACTTTTGACATCCATTTGGTAGAGTATAAAACCTTTGAAAGAAGCAAATACAAGCAATATTCTTATTGATTCTAATAGAGCAATAGAAGTAAATGTTTCATCATAGTTGATGCCCCTTTCTTGATTGAATCACTGGGTAACTAATCTAGCTTTATTTTTGATAACACTACTATACTCATCAAGTTTGTTTCTAAATACCCACTTGGTGCCAATTACAAGATGGTCAAGTGGTCTAGGGACAAACTTTCAAACTTGATTCTTTTCGAATTGATTCAGCTCTTTTTACATAGCCATAATCTAAAATTCATCATGTAAAACTGCATCAATGCAATTTGGTTAAGTACTAGAGAGTAAAACAAAGTTGTCAACAAAATACCATCTAATTTTGAATCTATGTTAGGATCACCAATGATATATTTTTTTGGATGGACAGTTTTGTACTTCTAATTTTTTGGTAGATCTTGATTCGTGAACTCTTTAGTCCTTTGATTATTTTCTTCAGCTTGTTGTTCTTCTAGTTCTTCTTCTTTGGTATGAATATCAAGTGGATGAGCCATATTTTATTCACTGCCCTTTTCTTTTGAGATTCCTATAGAATCATCATCATTTTTAGAAGAACATATATTTGATTCATTAAACACAATATGTACGAATTCTTCCACACATAGAGTTCTCTTATTGTATACTCTATATGCCTTTTTGTTGGAAGAATATCTAAGAAATATAGCCTCATCAGATTTGCTATAAAATTTTTTAAGGTTGTCACGAGTATTGAGGACAAAATATTTGCATCCAAAAACTTTGAAATATGAAATGGATGGAACTTTGTCAAATATTAGTTCAAAATGAGTTTTTTTTTAGGAAAAGTCTTAGCATAACTTGATTGACAATATAGAAGGATGTATTCACATCCTCAACCCAAAAATATTTTGGAAGGGAGTTTTCACATAGCATTAATCTTGTCATTTTTTGCAAGATTCTATTTTTTCTCTCAACCACACCATTTTGTTGAGGAGTTTTGATAGCTGAAAAATTGTGTGAAATATCACTTTCCTCACAAAATTTAGTGAAATCATGATTGCAAAATTTTCTACTATTGTCGCTTTTAATTGAGATCAATTTACAACCAAGGAAGTTTTGAACACGCTTAAATAGTTTTGAAAATTCAATGGCTTCATCCTTTTGAGCAAGAATTAGGGTCCAAGTGAATCTTGAAAAGTCATCCACAATTACATAAGCATACCTCTTACCACCAACACTAGTGGTCTTCATTGGTCCAAATAAATCCTTGTGAGCTCAAGAGGTTTTGATGCTGAAATCATTTTCTTTGGCTTAAAAGAGGTTTTGGTTTACTTTCCAAATTGACAAGCATCACACACCTAATTTTTATCAAATCTCATTTTGGGCAGTCCTCTAACAAGTTCTTTTGAATATAATTTGTTTAGCAAATCAATAAATACATGACCTAACCTTCTATACCAAAGATAGCTATCATCAACATTCACAAAGAGGCATCTAATTTCATATACTACAAGATCATCAAGATAAAGAATATAAACATTTCCAATATGATTTGCAACAAAAATAGTCTTATTGCTAGAGCCATCCATGATGATGAAGAACCTTTTTCAAAAATAACTTTGCATCTATTGTCACATAGTTAACTGATACTAAGAATTTTGTACTTTAATTCATCAATTAATAGAACATGCTTAATGATGGTTAAAGATCCCTTACCAATATTACCTATACCAAGTATTTTTTCTTTCTTTTTTTTTTTTTTTTTCTAAAACTGACAAATCCATCGTTTGTAGCTTGAACACTTTCCAGCAGTTTGGCATTTTCTGTCATGTATTGTGAGAATCCACTATCCAAAAACCATTTTGTGGAGCTCCCCTTATCCAACAAGTGTTCCTATACACAAGACAGAAGAGTAACTTTTGGTACCCATATTTTCTTGGGTCCATAGGAGTTAGTGATGGTTCCTTTCACATTCCAAAAAGTTTCATACCATACTACACATTCTTCCTAATATGACACTTAGATGCTCTGTATCAAAAATTTTCACAATATGTGCAATAGTTATGTGCCATATATGATGAAACAACCCTTACAAAGCAAAATTTGTAACTTTCAGTTCTAATCTCATGTCTATAGCTTAGACCATTTCGATTTCTAGCTGTGTGTTATACCCCAAGTAATTTTTTCAAATTGTTTTTGTCATTTGTAAACTTTTCAATGCATGAGATAAGATCATTGAATCTACTCTTCATATCGTCAAAATTGCTAACTAGAGTTTCAAGAGAACAAATTTTATCACATAAGCATTTATTTTCTAAAGACATATGATGCAAGGAGGTGATAAAAATATTTTGTTCAATGTCCAAATGCATATATGACTCAAGTGAGACTTAAGTAATTCACTAGGATCATCATACTTTTCACAATTAGAAACATGCAAATCAGTTGTTAAATCTAGAGACGTAGGATTTACCGTATCCTCCATAGCTATGAAGCAGATGTTGGCCTTTTCATTTTCTAAATCACAACTTTCTTCAATTTCAGATTCTGCTTGATTCCAAGTTCCAATTAATTGCAACTTTGTGTCCTTCTTTTTCTTTCTAAAGTGCTTGGCCTCCTTTTCTTTGGCCATTGGGCAATCCACAATAAAATGTTCTGTGCTTTTGCATTCAAAATATTGAGGTTTAAAAAAGAAAGTCTGCCCTTTCTTTTTCATAAGCTTCTTGCTCTTTTTGAAATGTCCTTTTCTGAATATTTTTCTAAACTTTTTGGCTACCATGCCTAATTTTTCTGTGTCTAAATCAGTACCATCATCATAATCAGTTTGATCACTATTAGGCTCTTCATCAAGTGCTTTCAAGGCAGTTCCTTGTTTTCCTTTCTCATCATCATCATCATATTTTTGAAACCTTTTAAGTTTCATTTCATGGGTCAAGAGAGAATCAATTAGCTATTTAGTGGGTAAGCTGTTCAGATTTTTTGATTCCTCCAAAGCCAAGGTTTTTGGCTGCCAATTCTTTGGCAAAGCATCAAGCAGTTTTCTATTTTGTTCTTCAAGGGAATAAGTTTTCCCATACGCTTTTAGACCATTCATAATATTTGTGAATCAAGTGAACATATCGGTTATGTTCTTACTCAGCTTCATAAAGAACAATTCATAGTCTCGGACTAGAAGTCCTAACTTCGATTCTTTTATTTGATTGGTCCCCTCGTGGGTGATCTCAAGTAGTCTCCACATTTCATGAGTTGAATCACAGCCACTAACTCAGTTATACTCATTAACATCAAGAGCACAACATAATATATTTATTGCCTGAAAATTTAGAGTTATTTTTGAAATATCCTCGTTGTCATATTCATCACTTTGTTTAGGCACATTTCAGCCTTCAATGAACTTTGATGGAACAAATGGTCCATTTTCAATCAAATTTCACAACTCAAAATTAATTGAGTAGACATAAATCTTTATTCTGTGTTTTTAGAATGTATAGTTACTTTTATTGAACAAAGGAGGTCTGTTTGTTGAAGACCCTTCAATATAAGACTGAGCATAAGTGTTTGCCATAAGAATCTTTTCTACACGGTTGCTAGACTGAAAATAGTGTAGACCAACGTTCTGATATCAATTGAAAAACCTTAGAGGGGGTGAATAAGGTTTTTAGCAAACAAGAGAAGATTAAAAATTTTGGTTTAAAAAAAAAAACAAACTTTCGAGTAGATCAATAGAGATACTTCGTAACTTGAAGGATGCTTGGCGATTTCAAGAATGCAACCAGAAGTCTTTTAAAGTCGACACAAATGATATGAAATGAGGATAGGTAATCGAGACATTAAATGACAGGTTTAAATCAGAAAGCAAGGATCATAAATAGTTCACTGATTTTAGCGAAATAGGATAGAGCATTTAAAGACGAAAGTCAATGAGAGCATAGTGAAGAAATTTAAGCAAGAGACACAAAATAAAGCTCAGAGGTTTATAATAGTTTGATCCTCAAATGATCTACATCTACTACCTTAAGTTCTTATTTAAGGATTTCAATACACTAACTAAAACCTTACAACTCAATGGTGATAGGTGACACTAATCTTACACAAGAGGATTACCAACCTTAGTTTTTACACCCAATCTCTTTAATCACAACAATCAAGACTCTCCCTAATTGGGTTTTACCTCCTCAATCTTGATACAAGTTAGAATGAAAGCAAGTTTACAGAAATAGTTCACTGATTTGAGTAGATTGCGAACAGTTGAGCACCAACACATTTTACCTTTTGAAAAATTTAATTTCACTTTTGAAGCACAAATGAAATGAGAGATTTTTATATTCTAAAGTGTAAGATTGTTTTTGAGAAAGATAGTACAAACATCTACTTCAAAATTGAGTTTTGAAAGCCTTTATAGGAGTAAAAAGCAAGATAGCAACGGTTAGTTTTTCGCTATCAGGTTTTTCAGAATTTTGGACTCAAGGATCGGAAGAAAGTATGTCCAAAACAGTACTTTTTTAGGTAGAAACATTTAAAAACTGTTACGGAGTTTTGGACAAAGTTTTAGATGCAGAGGTTCATCCAAACTACTCAATCCAAACATTTGAAGTCCTACTTTTAAAATTATTTTATTTTCGTACTACAAAGTAGAAATAAACTGAATCATAAGGTAAAGGAGATATATGAATTTACACATTATACCTTGACAAATAATTTCTAATCTAAAATTCTTTCATAAGGACTTCATGATTTTACAAGCTCTCAATTTGAAGATATACTTGATTTGGATTACATTGCTCAAGAGTTACTTGGCAGTCTCATTTGCATACCTTTGGAAAAATTGAGGTCAAACATATCCTATCATGTATAAATCACATAAGTTAATCCTTATCAATATTTGTCATAAGTTAAAACACAGGAGAATACTCTAACAGCTAACAATTTGATTGCATGTTTATTGGATATGTTGAATATAGTGCTGTCTATTAATGAGTACTTATCATACACATATTTTTGTACATCATTATGCTTAAAATTATAGAGAAATCCATTATGGATTGCTACTTAATACCTTATTTTTATCCATGTTTTATGTAAGATGCATTAATGTGAGATTGGAATAGCAAGTAAGGTGAAACGCACTTGAAATATGAAGTTGGAAAGGTTCCATGGCGTCGTAACTATTACTATACATTGTTGTGTGCACTAATTGAGCTTTATAAGTTAAAGTTCTAGAAGTGCACGACACCATACCTTTCACTATGCATGGCCATGTGCACTTTGAGAAATAAAAAATGTCAATGATCTTAAGAGGCGACGGCGACATGCACATCACTTCCCATAGCGCCATGCTTATTTCTAGCACATAATGAAATTAAGGCTCATGATGCCATTTCAACTTAGGTATAGCAAATCAAATCATGCACGGCAACATGCAGGTCATCTTCTATGGTACTGTGCAACGACGCAGAATATACCCTGGTCTATAGAATTTTAGGGATCTGAGAAAGTAACCTATAAATACATCTTATCTGGGTTCCTATGAATGAGAACAACAGGAAACATAAGAAAAACCTCTGAAAAACCATTTGGAAACACAAGAAGAAGCCAAGAAGAGAAGATCAAAGGTAGATTGAAGAAAGAAAGAGGCACCTAAAAGAAATTGCAAAGAAGAAGAGAACCCTTAGCTATGAGTTTTCCCTTCATTCCCTTTGTAATCTGAATTTGTAGTTGCCATTTTTATTTGATTTGAATTGTAACTAAAGAGTTGTACCATATTTTACTTTTGTATTGGATGATTATTTGATTTGTTGATTTCTATTTTGAGTAATTTATCTCTTGGATAAAAATTGATTGGGTTGTGTATTTAGGTAATTCTCCTATATTGAATTTGAAAAAATATATATGAGATGTGTTTCATTTTATATTAATCCAATAAATTTGTTTTCTCTTGATAAACTTGAGAAAGAATTTGAGAGATTAAGAACTTGGTTGTAGATGAGGTTGTGGAGTTACCTAGAAATAGGAATTCTAAGGGTTTTTGGCTTAATTGTTGATTCCCTTGATTTTATGCATTCTTAGGCTTGATTTATATTATAGAGATGTCTATAGGCTGGAATCAAGGGTAGAAATTTCATTACTTACGAGAGAATGAATTTTGCATTTGGAGAGTCTTGTCAATACTTGAATGTGATTTCAATTGATCGATTGATGTTTGGTACTTGGGTTTAAATGGGAATTCTCTTTATTTACATGGCCAATCTCTCTCTCTCTCTTTTTTTTTTTTTTTTTACTTAATCTTACCTTTGTGATCCTTTGATTTTATCTTTTAAGTTGGGTAGAGATATTATTGTAGTACTCTTTTGTGGTTAATTAGTAGTATTTAGTTATTTCATTTTGCTATTTTAATGAATTGAACAATGAAACTTGGGAGTAAGTAGTGGTAGTTGACGTTCTTTCCTAGTGATCTTCGATACTTATCAACTAAACTCTATACCATATGATGAGTATGCTTGTCCAATTGTGTGTGTGAGTAGTTTGGCATTTTAATTTAAAACTTGAATGGGCTTTGGATATAATTCTTTGCATATCATTTATATTATTTGAGCAAGTTTTTGGCGCCGTAGTCGGAGATCGTGGGTCAATATCACAAAATCACTTTATTTTTGTTGATTCAATTGTTATTTTAATTTGTTAATATCTTTGCTTTTATTTTACTTAAGAAATTTATAGTTTGTTATTAGTTTAGGGTACTTTGATCTTATAGAATTATGTTTTTCTTTTTTTTCTTTCTCTTTATCTTGTTGATTTCTTGTAAATATTAGCTATATTCATTTTTGTTTTATTATTCATATTATTGTCTAGTTTATAGCTATTGATAGTTTTAGGAGACAATTATGTTTTATTGAGGATCTTAATAAAGAATAGATTTGATAAGTTCATAATCTTATTATTACTACCGTTGTTAACCTTGTTTTGTTTAAGATTTCTAGTAGTTGAGGTTGTCTTTGTTTTATTTTGTAGGAAAGAATTTGTGTGTATGCATAGAAGAAATTTGAGTAAGGCATTGGTTGATTTCGATAGTGAGATAGAAAGGACTTGTAGAAGACTGTGTAAAGAGCAAAAACAAAAGACCTTAAAAGCTTTTGATCAATTAGTCATTTTAAGTGAATTTGGAGAAAAAAAAATGAAAGTTAACCAATGTGGTAATAGAAATGAAAATGGTAATAGGAGAAGAATAATAGATTATTGTGCTAGAATCACTCTTTCTGGTGAAAATTCGAGTATATTGAAACCTCGAGGGGATGCAAACAATTTTAAAATCAAACCTAACGTTATTCAAATGATTTAGTACATTATTCATTTTGATAGTTTGTTGGATAAGGATTCTAATGCCCATTTAGCTTCTTTCTTAGAAATTTATGAAACACTTAAACTAAATGGAGTGTCAGAGGATACAGTTATGTTGAAGTTATTTCCATTCTCTTTGAGAGATCGCGCAAAAGCTTAGTGGAAATCATTACATACTGATTCTATTACTACTTGGAAGCAATTGCCTGAAAATTTTCTTGCTAAGTATTTTCCCCCGGTTAGAGTGGCTAAGTTGAGAAATGACATTTTCTCATTTTATCAACTAGATGGTGAAAAAATTCATGATGCTTAGGAAAGATTTAGGGAGTTGATTACAAAATGTCCTCAATATGATTTTGACATTGGTTTGCAAATTCTTGCTTTCTATAATGGATTGAACTTTTCTACTAAGCAAATGATTGATGCTTTATCAGGAGGAACTGTAATACCTCGCCCAAAACCACCTTTGACTATGAGAAAAAATCATGCATTGCATAGCATCTTGCATTTTATGTGGTAGCTAGACTAATTTTATTTGCATGGATGCATGTGAATTTTTCCGTTACCCTTGCATTTGAATTAATTGATGTGAAATAGTTGTGTTGTTAAAGATTTGGTTAAGGGAGGTTTGGTCGAAGATTTTGAAGGATGAGTATTGGGATGGTAAGAACTTCTTGTAGAAAAATTAGCATTGGAGTTGTTTTGGAATAGCGGGGAGGTTGGTGATTTCCTTTGATAACCCGAGTTCGAATCCTACCTTTTGTGATGTAAGTTTCTCTTCTTGAAATTCTTTTCTTTGGACCGTTTCTTATCTTAGCCGAAAAAGAATCTAGCTATCCTAGAGAAATTTTAGTATTTTTACTCTAAGGAAATAAGTCTCCATATTTATTTCCTAAATTCAAGGACTTGGATGTGAATAAAGTTCACCTTTAATTTTCAACTTGTGTTCCTTAGGATTTTCGAAAAAACCCTAGCTAGTAATTAAAATATTAGCTTGATTTTAGTTAGATAGATGTTGCCATGGATATGTGGAATTAATAAATCCTTTTCCTAGTAGGAAATCTTGTTGATTTTAATCCTAGAATGTTAGCTAAAAAAATCTGGAAAAAAATTCCAGCAAGTGCCGCCACTTCTTGGAGGACTTGTAGCTTAATCCAAACTCTTCTAGGACTAGAGGAAATCCTATCCAAATCCTTGGTAAAACCAGATTTTTTTTCAATCTAAATTCAACTAGGATTTCTTCCTTTTCCTAGCTGAATTTCGGCAGCTTTGTATCTACATAAGCTGTCCGAAATTCCAGCCAACTCTAGTTACAATCCAACTCTGAAAATCCTAGCTCAAAACACCTAGAACACTCCTTAATAATTCAACTGCCTTAGCTGCACAAAACCAGAATTTCTATCACCAAAAATCACTGATTTTCGGCAGCTTGGAAACCAGAAAATTCGGCCAGCTTGCACAGAAATTTTCGTCCAGCTGTGCACTCCAAAACCCACAAAATTTTTCACTCCAAAACCTATCAAAACTCCTTGTTGATTAAGCCAATACCAGCGCCCAAAACCCTCACCTTTTCCCTGGAAATTTCGGCAGAATTGCAGCTTGAACAATCCAGATTTTATTCTCCTCTTGTTCAGCGATTTTCACAGCACTTGCACAGGATTTTCAGTCATCAAAACTCACTCAAACTCTTCTTTGTTTGGCCCAAAAATCTGAACACATTAAGCCCTTCCTTTGAGCAGTGTTTCGGCCAGCTTAGGGGAGCAAATTACAGAATTTTCTCCTCCATAAAACTCCCCTAAAATCGGTAGCAAGGAGGCGCGCGCAAGTTGGAAATTTCGCCTTTGCTGTCCAAGAAACCTAAAGCCATTAGGAGTCTATCTAAACATCACCATCTAACCCTAAACCAATCTTCTCCAACTTTAAATCCTAACCACCGTTTACCCTCTCCATTCTACACGAAAATTTCAGCAACTCCTCTCTGCAAATTTTCGAAAATACAAGAGTTGTTCCAAGCAAAAATCGCACACACCTTAAGGTAAGCACAAATCCTTTCAACCTCTTGATGCCGTTTTCTCTAATGATTCTTTTCTCTTTCTTCTACCCTTAAATCACACCCTATAGAGGCTGATTTCCTCTTCTTCCTAAATTTTCGATCAACTGAAGCAAATGAGGTAGCTTCTCTCTTCTTCTCAAGCGAACTCGGGACGATCACCATAGGAGTATCGAGACCTCATTACCCGGTAGTTGCAAAGTAAGGGAATACCCTCCCTTGATGTCGAAAGTAAAGTTTAATGGTATTTATTAGCGAGATAAACATGTGGTCGTAGTATTTGATCTTTGGAGATTGAATAGTATACTTGGAATTAAATAGGAGATTGCGAAGGGTTATGGAAATAAATGGGATTAGAGCATGTTTGAATTAATTGAGACCCTGATCATGATATTATATGGTTTAGATCAGGAGGATAATTGAGGAAAGCCAGCTGTGATTTTTATCTCGTTATCTGAGGTATATCAAGTAAGTCCTTGCATAACCTTTTTTATTAAATGTTGTGATGGTAAGTCCTTTTATAAACTGTTTTGTTAAAGGTTGTGATGGCAAGTCTATGTTGTGAAGCTTTGTAAATCTATTGTTAAACTGTGTTTGCTTGGGTTGTAAACGTGGATATTTATTCTTTAAATGGTTTTTTTTGTCAAACTAACGTTTTTAGCAAGAAAACTATTCTTTTCCTTAAATTTTCAGAAATCTCTTTTAAAGAAAATCGCGTTTTACAAAGCCAAGGTTTGAAAATATTTTGAATCAAGAATTGACGGATATGTTCGTTAAGTACTCAATAAGGGTAGGCTAATAATACGAGTCTTGGAGGGCTAGCGTAAGTCTTCTGGCAGGAGGCCACCTCCAGAAGATGAACTCTGCTTGAAAAGGCGACAGTGTTGGTTGGTTAGGCCAGTCCGAGCTAGTATTATACCTGAAAGGTATTATTTATATTCCCGGCATGGACACCCGGATGGTTTTGTTGGGTGTAGAGATAGAGGAGTATCTCACCCGATGGGCTGTACACTCACCTTGATCAGAACACCCAACGTGTGGTAATCTGGTTCGGACAAGGTGCACAAAGTGTGGTGCCTTGGCCAATTTGTTCTCATGGAGCCCAACGTGTGGTGACATGATTTTTATCCGAGTGGAGGATTTATTTTGTACAAAGTGTGACAATGAGAAAAAACCCACTCCTTGCGAAAAGAGATTGTTTATGACTTGCCAAATTATTTTTACAAATGTTTTACACTTTGCATACACGAACTATTTAAAAACACCATGTGCACACACAGGACTTACTGGGATTTATTCTCACACTGTTTTACACCATGTTTTCAGGAGATAGACTGTGCTGAGTCAGCAAGACATGTAATAGTTGGAGCTTTTGCTATTTTCTCTATCCGTTCTAGGAGACATTTATTGCTTATGCTTCTAAACAATATTTTGTTTTATTCCGTTTTGCTCCAAGTTGAGCCTGATATAATAAGAATATTTCTTGATTTATCTAAGTTGATCCTTTTGGAGATTGCCTTTATATTCTATACCTTGTTCTAAAGACCCCTTGTCCTACGGGACGGGGCGACATTCCCGCCCTTTTAGGGTACGTAGTCGTAGGGTGTTACAGGAACTACTTCATCAAAAATCCCAGAAGAACTTTTGATTTAATGAAACATATCTCTTTGAAAAATTATTCTTGGGGGATTCAAAGATCAAAAGCTAAAATTTAAGGAATGCATAATGTGGACACAATGGTGTTTTTGGAAGCTAAGTTGGAAGCACTTACAAAGAAAGTAAAAAAAAAAAAAAAAATGAATGCAAGTCCTCACAAGCAAGTAATGAGTTGTGATTTCTGCGAAGGAGGGTATCCAAACCATGAATGTCAATAAATAGGGGTTGGAAATAAATAGCTTGAGAAAGTAAACTATTTAAGTAATGTGAGGCAAAACAATGTGCTATTTGGCAATAACTACAACCCAAGTTTGAGGAACCACCTAAAATTTTCATGGCAAAATCAAGTACAAAACCAAGTGAAAGCTCAAGGTGGACAAGCTAATTTTGTTCCAAGACCACAAACACCCATACCATTTTGTGCACCACAGCCTCCATTACCTTAAGTATAACCAAGGCCATCTTTAGAAGATCTTGCAACCAAGTTGGTCAATTCTACTGATACACATTTTCAAAGTGTAGAGGCATCAATAAGAAACCAAGAGGTATCTATCCACAAACTTAAAAGTCAAATAGGACAATTGGCAAAGATGCTCGCTGAAAGACCTTGGGAACTATGCTTGGAAATACAGAAGACAATCTACACGATGAGCGTGGAAAGCCTTAGTTTCCTTTCTCTACTATGTTTTACACTTGAATAAATGTTTAGTTATAGTTGTATCAGTTTTGTTCTGTGTTTAGTAAGGTTTATTGTTGATGAGTGTTGGTTAGATATTTACCTTGTTTAGTTTGTTATGTTTTGTGGTATTTCTGTTATTATGTTAATTTTTCATGGAGTTTCGTGATTATATATATTAGTTTTATTTTCTTTACTTGTTTTATATAAAAAATAATATATATATATATATATATATATAAATGAATAATGAAATGATGAAATTTGATTTTTTGGAAGTGCACGGCGTGGTGGCTATCATATGCCATGGCACCAAAGCATTTAAAGCAATGAAAACAATGAAAGTTCTAGGATCGAACGGGGTCATTCAGGTCATGCACGATGTACCTATGCATCTATATGAACGGAAATGTTGTCGTTTTCATTGAAAAATACAATGCATAATTTTTGTGCACGGCCTTGTGGAACTCATGCTTCACCTCGCCATGCAACCTTTTATAATTCTAATGACATTATTTTGGCTTTAGGATCTCAGAGTTCTGCAGCTTGATAGTGACTTGCAAGTTAATGTCTTTGGTTCCATGCATCTTCAAATTCCAGGAAAATAAAACAACCATTTTTCTGTCATTTTTCCCTAAACCTTTCTACGGTGAGCAACTATTCCCCTTAATTCTTCATCGACGTGCATCCATCTACTATACCCATAATTCAAATCACTCCATATAATCATATTTCCTGTGAATTTTGAATCTTTTTTATAGTTGAAAATCCCCAATTTTATTTTTATTTGCTCCAATAAGTCACAGCAGCTGTGGATTTCAACTCTTGCCTCATTCTTGTTTCTGTAAGTTTTAGTGTTCAAAAACTTGAGGGGAACAAACCTCTACATTCTTTCAACCAAATCAAAGTAGCAACATTTTAGAGCTTCTATGCAATGACAACAATTGACTGACAACATTGAGCATTTTGGGCAATTTTCAAGTACTATTGGGTTATTTCTAAACCGAGTGATTGCTCTACCTTTGGACTTTTAACTATTCTTGAGTGATTTATATAAACTGCTGAAATTTGAATTTAAAGTGCATTGTGTATTGTTGAGCTAAATTGATCTTTCTGTTAACTGAATTTTAAGAAGAAAGTGATAAGTGTTGCTTGAAATTGATTTGTTTGATCTTAAAGTGGGTTGTCTTGATGATTCTATTTTATTTGATCTTGGCTAAGCTGCTTTGAATTTGTGTGGAGTTTGTGGTGGTAGTTTATGTAGATGATTTGTTGAGCATATTTTGTGATTGGTTGTTGTGATTGTTGAAGAATGGCACAGTAAATTTGAGAAGAGGCATTAATTTATGTTTGATTTTAGCTGAACTGATTTGTTTGAAGAAGTTGATTGGTATGGTTGGTTTGTTGATTAAAAGTATAGAATGATGTTGTTATTGGTGTGATTTGTGTGTTTGAATTTGTTGAAGCTGATTGAGTTATTAAGATTTTGTGTTGTGATCAGAAGATAGGTTGATTGGTGTATTTAACTGATTATTAGGGATTGGTGTTATGAATTTGTGAAGAATTGTGTGAAGTGATTGATTAAGATTAGCTTGAATTGAAACTTGTGCACAATCAATCCTTTAGCTCAATTTCATTCTTTGCCTTTCTTTTTAGTTTATTTTCTTTTTCTTATCCTATTCTTATGGCTCGAAAGCATGTTTCCACCAAACTAATTTCCAAGAAAAAGAGAGGTAAAGCCTCATCATCCCAATATCCTTCTGACCCTACTGTTAGATTTGTTACTGATGAAAACAGGGAGTGGTTTGAGAAGAGGGAGAATAGAAGGATTATTGTTGAAAAGACCATAGACCCTACATTCGACCATGAGTTGAAGGTTTCTCACATGTTTAGACAAGTTGGATAAGGGCCTATCTTGGGACTAAAAGGTATTTACTACCCTAACTTAGTTAAGGAGTTCTATGCAAATATGGAGGCTAAAAAGCAGAACAATTTAAGAAATATGGACACCACTCTGAGAGGGATTCCTATCCATTTATCTAGAGCACTATTGGCTGAGATTTTACATATCAAAGATGAGGGAGTTTGGATTGAGATTGACACCTATAATAAAAAGATGGTGTCAGATGTGGAGTGGAAGATTGATACTGCCTGGGCTGAGCTGCATTTGATGTATCGCATAGCTGGACAAGTTGAGGTATTACATGTTAATGATTTGCCTCCATATTACAGATTGATAGTTTATTTGTTGGGCTTTAATGTTATCCCGAGGGCTAGTTAATTTAATGAAGGTAGGATGGTGGATATTTATGTGTTGAATAAGTTGATGCACGCACAGTCCATCCCACTAGCCTCTCTAAGCATCTCTAACATAAGATGTTGTCTTTTTCACCCACTTTGCTAAGGCCTTTACCTTCTCTCTTGTGTAACCAAAATTCTTCAGCACTTCCATATGTTAATAAAGAGGGAGGCGATTGCTACTACTACTGCTAGTGAGATAGTGATTGATAGGACATTGGTCAACTACGACTACAACTATGATGAAAATGCTAAGAGAAAGATAACCCCCAGTGAGTTTATAGAGAAGACTGGTCAGGGGTAGCCCCAGCAATAGCAATCACCATCATAGTAGCAGTCTCACAAGAGGAGTTATCTAGAGCTCAGCGACCCAACATTGGATGACCTACAGCCACAATAAACTTCTAGGCTGAAGTGTGCATATACTTTTCCACATTGACGATGGGGTTGGATAGACTATGAGCTATTGTGGAGCAGTAGTGCCAGATGATTACCCAGCAGCAAGATATGATTGCGAGTATGATAGATTTGGTGGGACAGCAATAACAACTATCTTCTAATATAGAAGCAAAACTACAGCATATTAGAAATACTTAGAGGAAAATCAATAATACTTTGACCACCTTGAATAATAGGCAGAATGGTGTTGATTCCTTTTTACATCAGATATGGGAGCACCTGTAGCAGTACGGATTTATACGGCCCAGTGACCCTTTTGAGAGTCAGCATGGAGGCAAGAGCAGCCAAAGAGGTAGAAAAGGCCATGGATTATGTTTTTTTTACATTTAGATAGGGATAGGATTTTACTTATGTTATAACATTCTTAGTATTTTGTTCTGTTATTTCATTGCACTTTAGCATTTTATTTCACTTTATTACACTTATTTAGTGTTTTGGATTATTGTAGATATATCTTTCTTTTTGGATGATACTTTCTTCTTCTCTTCTTGATGATCAAAATTGAACTTCTAATCACTTTGGGAGTACTATTTTACTTGTTTTTTTTTTATCCTAAACATTTTCAATCCCATTATATACAGTATATTGGACACATTTTGGGTCAATGAGGATATTGTCCACTTTTAGTGTGGGGGAAAGAGAATGTATCATATTGTACTACCTTGCAAGAATTTTGAATTAAAGTTTGAATTTTGTCTAATATTAATGATTTGTTAAGAATGATTGATGAAATTGTTGAGAATGATTGATAAATTTGAGTTAATTTTTTTTTTCAATTTTTGGCATATTTTAAATTCGTTTGGAATTGCTATTCCTTTTCTATTGACATGAAAATTTGGAATAAGGTTATTTTGACTAGATATTCTTAGGTAAACATATATATTTGGTGTGATATAAACTAGATCTTGAGAATTTGGGTTAACTTTATTTATTTTTTAGTAAATACTATGACATTGTATTTTTTACGAATTGATGAGAAACTTATGATAAAATATAGGTAAGAAAATTTGATCTATTTATATTCTATAATATTTTAGCTAGTCCTAACTCTGGGTTTAAGTAAATATAAATTATGGTAAGAAAATAAGTGATTGAAGCAAGATAATGTAAAAGCTGAAAATTATTCATTTTATCTTTATTAGGCATTTGCATTACCTTAATTTGGAAGAAAATAAGAATTTATAAAAGTAATATAAAAGCTAAAAGATCTTTATTATCTATCTCTAATAGGCATTTACATTACCCTACAAAAGTGAGTTTAGGGACCAGTCTTCTATTTACTACCTATGATTGCAATAGCTTTTGGAAGTTAGAGAACCTAAGTTAGTTATTATTCCCAACTTATATGAATCATTTGATTTGAACTCTTGACTTAGGAAATAGGATGAAACATGTTGAATAGATATATACTTGTTTAATCTAACTTCGATGGCTCTAGTTTTATCTATTCAAATACACAGGCTTACATAAGTCAAGCCTAGTTGAATGATCTTGAACTAAATTCTCATCCCACTAAAAATTGAATATTTTTTCCATAATAGTCATTATTGCCAAAATCTACCCTTTGATTAGCACTTTTAGTTTTGATAATTTGCTTGAAAACAAGCAAGAGTTTAAGTGTAGGGGAGTAATCAATGCTTATCATATGCATATTTTGTACATCATTTATGCTTAAAAATGTTGAGAAATCCACTATGGATTACTACTTAATCCTCTATTTTCATCTTGTTTAATGTAGGATGCATTAATGTAAAATTAGAAGAGCAAGTAAGGTGAAAAGCACTTAAAATATGCATGGCATCGTAGCTATCACTATGTATGGTTGTGTTCATTAATTAAGCTTCAGAAGTCAAAGTTCTAGAAGTCCATGACACCATACCTTTCACTATGCATGGCTCCGTGCACTTTCAGAAATTAGAAACATCAACAATCCTAAGAGGCGACAGCGATGTGCACATCACCTCCCATGGTGCCATGCTTGTTTCCAGCATATAATGAAATTAAGGCTCACAACATAGTTCAACTTAGGTGTAGCATATCAAATCATGCACAGTCGCATGCATCACACCTTTTATAGCGTCGAGCAACTTCATAGAAGATACCATGTTCTACAGAATTTTAGAGATCCAAAAAAGCAACCTATAAATACACCTTATATGGGTTCCTACAAATAAGTGCAAGGAGAGACATAAGAAAAACCTCTAAAAAATCCTCTGGAAATACAAGAAGAAGCTAAGAGAAGAAGATCAAAGGTGGATTGAAGAAGGAAAGGGGCACCTAAAGGAGGATTGCAAAGAAAAATAAAACCATTGTCTATGACTTTTCCCTTCATTTCCTTTGTAATCTGAATTTGTGGTTGCTATTTTTATTTGATGTGAACTGTAATTAAATGGTTGTACCCTATTTTACTCTTGTATTGGGTGATTATTTAATTTGTTAATTTCTATTTTATGTAATTTATCACTTAAGTTTGTTTGATTGGGTTGTTTGTTTAGGTAATTCTCTTATATTGAACTTGAGAAAGGATATGTGAGATGGGTTCACTTTTATATTAATCTAATAGATTTGTTTTCTCTTGATGAACTTGAAAAAGAATTTGAGAGAATGAGAACTTGGTAGTAGATGGGATTGTGGAGTCACCTAGAGATAGGGATTCTAATGCCTTAGCTTAATTGTTGATTCCCTTGATTTTTATACATTCTAGGACTTGATTTGTATGATAGAGATGTCTATGGGTTGGATTCAAGGGTATGAAATTTATTACTTAAGAGAGAGTGAATTTTGTATTATTTTGGAAAATCTTGCCAATACTTGAATGTGAATTCTCTTTAAGACAGTCTCATTTTCTTACTTTAATCTTACCTTTATGATCCCTTGATTTTATCTTGTGAGTTGGGTAGAAATATTCTTATGGTACTCTTTTGTGGTTAGTTTGTAATATTTAGTCATTTTATTTGGCTATTTTAATGAATTGAACAATAAAACTTATGAGTAAGTAGTGGTAGTTGACTTCCTTTCTTAGGGATCTTCGATACTTACCAACTAAACTCTATATACATGATCGGTATACTTGTCCAATTGTGTGTGTATATGAGTAGTTTGGTATTTTAATATAAACTTGAGTGAGCCTTGGGCATAATTCTTTACATATCATTTACATTATTTGAGCAGTGCACCACACACAATACCTATCATTTTCTTGTTTTGAAAAATAACTTGCTTGGTTCTAATACAATTATTGAGATATAGAATGTTAAATTCTTTGAATAAATGTTTTCACTTTCTGATAAAAGTTCTCATGACCTACTAATATAGTCGTTGAGGACTCTAGTAAAGAGTTGAGAAGGAGAAAAAGAGCAAGGAAAGAATCATCTTTCCAAAATGATTTTTGCACTTATAAAAATTTAAGGAAAGAATCACCCTTTGGAAATGATTTATACATTTACCTGATAGAAAATTATCCTTTTACATTTTCTGAAGTAATCTTTTCATCTGATACGAGTTCATGGAAAGAAGCAATTAAAACTACATTAGACTCTATTTTATAAAATAAAACCTGGATCTTAGTTGATTTACCACATGGGGTAAGGCCAATTAGTTGTAAACAGATTTTCAAAAAGAAATTTAACCCTGATGGCTCAATTGATAAATATAAAACTCGTTCGGTGGCCAAAAGGATTATTCAAAAAGAAAATATTGATTATTTTGATATTTTTGCTCCAGTAACTATAATTGCATGAATTTAAGTTTTATTTGTCTTAGCTTCAATTCATAAACTTTTTGTATATCAAATGGATATTAAAATTGCTTTTCTTAATGATGATTTAGAAGAAGAGATTTATATGACTTAACCTAAATGATGCATTGAATCTGGATAGGAAAAAAAAGTTTGCAAATTGCTCAAATATTTTTATAGTCTAAAACAAGCTCCTAAGCAATAGCATGAGAAGTTTAACCAAGGGTTATTAAGTGATAATTTTTTATTTGTTGGAGTGGATAAATGTGTATATATCAAATTTGTAATAATAATTGTGTTATTATACGTTTATATATGGATGACATGCTTATATTTGATACTAGTTTGAAAATTATGAATAGTACTAAGTTGATTTTAACTTTTAGTTTTGATATGAAAGATATGTGTAGAGCTAAAATAATACTAGATGTTATAGTTATAAGGAGAGGCGATAATATTATGTTATTACAAGGCCATTATTTTAAGAATTTTTTTTAAGAATATTGATAATTATAATGCGATATATGTGTACTCTTTATGATTCTAACTCTTAATTAAAGAAAATTCGTGATTATCCAGTGGCATAATCAAAATATATTCAAATTACTAGAAGTTTGAGGCATATAATAAATTTCATGAGATCGGACATTGCATATGATGTATGTAGGTTGAGTAAATATACTAATAATCCAAATCATAAATATTGGTCTACTTTAGTAAGACTAATGAAATATTTGAGAAAAATCATAAACTATGGTATCCTATATGGAGGTTGTCCCAATGTACTAGAAGGTTATAGTAATACAAATTAGATCTTAGACAAAAATGGGTCAAGATCCACTAGTAGCTTTATTTTCACCCTTAGTGAGGGTGCAATTGTGTGAAAGTCATTTTTGCAAACAATTTTTATAAGATCTTCTATGGAGTTAAAGTTCGTAGCTTTAAAATTAGCTAGAACTAAGACTGATCGATTGAGGAATTTCTTATATGATATTCCTTTGGGTATAAAACCTATGCCTTCAATATCCATGCACTGTGTTCTCAAGCGGCAATTCACATTGCCAAAAATAACTTATACAATGAGAAAGATCGACATATGAGATTGAGACATGATGTTGTAAAGCAGCTGCTAAGAGATGGAATAATTTCTATTGATTTAATAAGCTTAGAAGTGAATTTGGCCAATCCTCTTACTAAACCTTTGAGAAGAAAATTAATTTTGGAAAAATTGAGGGGAATGAGACTAAAGCTAACTAAGTAGTCAATTATAATGAAAACTCAACATATGTGATAACAGATTCCATGAAGTAGGTTTGTATAAGTAACAAGAAGTTAAAGTTGACTCTAAAAGCACTAATGTTAAGTCCCTATTATGGTGTATGAATAGTTCTTATAACTACAAATTGCTAAGTGAGACTGAGTTAAACTCTTAATTGATTCACATCCCTTAAGGGTGGTATAGTTAAGCAGTGTATACTTGATGAATTCACTAATGTGAGTGTGGAATGGGGTCATTCCTATGAGGTGATTATTGGCTAAAATATTAGAGCACTTATGAATAACTAGGCATGCACACGACCTATTTACACGAAACAACGATGAATGGCAAAATTGTGGGAGTAAAGGTTGAATAATACTTTGATATACTCTGTAGGTTATTGTTTATAAAAGTTATAAGCTTCATTGATAACTCTGTAGGTTATATTTTATTATTCTATATTTAGTTTATAGTCTAAAATATAACACCCTCTTTTAGAAATTTAGGAACAAATAAGAAAAAATAGGGAACATTAGTACCTAGAATTTTAGAATTGTCAACCTTGAATAATTCACTATACAGAGAGATTAAGCGTAAGGCCCTAGAATTAAAAATGCTCAATTCATCGAGAAAAAGATAATTATGGAGAAAAATTTTTAAGGGGCAATAGGTGGTAAGCTCGACCTCGATTTGTGTAAAATCAGAAATAATTAAGCACAAGAAGAGAAACACAGAATAAATCCATATAACGCATAGATTATTTTGACAAAAACTAAAAATTTTCAAAGACAAAGTGTTTCGAAGGCTTAATTAAGGGTTAATAATCATGATTAGAGAAGATTAAACTTATTTTGTGAAAAAAAATTTTGGGTTAGTGCTAAACTATATTTAAGACACCTAATGGTGATTAAATACACTTAAGAGAAGGATTATTTGAGGTTAAATACAAGAAATATAAGTTATTATGTTAAGTGAGATTAGTTAGCTTAAATAAGGATTAGTAAGAATTAAGTTAGATTAGTGAGATAATGCGTGGATTATTGTTAATCTATGATTAAACCATCTAATGACACTTAAGGGAGCCTAAGTGAAGGATTAAATGAGGTTAATTAAGTTAACCAAAGATTATATAGTAAGTGAGTTTAATAATTAAGTATAGCTTAAGAAAGCTTAAATAAAATTATCTTTATTTTAGTGTTAAGTATTTCCAACTTGTGCAAGGACCAAAATGCCCATATTAAAGGCCTAGATAATGGCCAAAATACCCTAAATCTAGAGAGTTCCCAAACGTTATCAGTTGCTGAATATACATTACAAACAAAACAAAACAAAACAAAAATAAAGAAGAGAAAGAAACCAATTTAGCCGAATGAGAGAGAGGGAGAAGAAGAAGTAGGGAGTTTTGCATAGCTTTAAAACTCAAGTAAGACCCTTCCCCTTGAACAAAAGTTGCTCTACACATGATAAGGAACATTTTGACATAAGTTTTGATGGCTAAAGTTGAAAGAATTCATGATGGAGATTTCGAGAAAAATTCTATTTATGTGTGGTGTGTGGGATGTGTGTCGAACTACTTGGAGATTATTTTGGCTTAATTTTACAGTTTATTTGAAGTGTTTTGGTATGAAAAAAAGGCAGTACAAGGAAGGACAAAAATAGAGTAGATAAGGCTCATGTAGAATAGGATAGCAAAACTAAAAATAGAATGAAGAAAATGTTGGAAATGCTTTTGTTCATTATTCATGTGTTTACAAGGTACTAAGCTAAAGTGCTAAAACCTAAGTGCCCTAAGATATTAAGAAGGTTATGGAACTGATTTTGGGAGGCTTTTGTTGCCAACAAAGTCATAAGAGGTGAAGAAATAAAAACCGGTCGTATAATACTCTTGAAAAATACTATTTTGGCATGGTTAATTCAATGGTCTATTTCAATGGTTTCAAAGGGATATAGGTTGAAGGGATATTGAAACTTTGTTATTTAGGTTTGAAACAATGTCTAAGGAAGCTTAGAGGTGATAGGTTACTTGGAAAAATCATAGAAATCATCTAGGTAGAACTTATGTTAAAACTGGAGTTTTGTTTGTGCAATTATAGTATGCTATCTATTTGTGCAGTTAACTGTGTAAAATGACGATTGTTTCTGGGATTCCATAAACTGGATTTCGTAGCTAAATGTCCTAGGAACATTTTGAGACCATATTTGCATAATTTGGAGTAGTACACAGAAAGTTATGGTTTAAATATAAAAGGCTGCCACACTATGAATACTAGAAATGTTGTTTTTGTTTAGTTGAAGATGGCCGGTAGTTTTTGTTGGAATATATGCCCTTTAGACTAGTTTATTTGATGTAATTATCAAATTTATTAATAGAAGAATTTATCTCAAAATTTGTTTGTGAATTTACATTTTATTTGTGCACGATTTTCGTTTAGAAAGGACCCATTGTGTTTAAGTAAGTGATTCATGTAAATGGTGGTCTTTCACAATAAGGTATGGATCATGAGTTACTTAACAAATAAATATTTGTTTTAAACCGATTGATGAGAATGTGAATCTCATTATGTATAAGTTATTGTGTTATGAATTTCAAATGGAGAATGACTTACCTTTAGTCAGTGAGTAGTCCACTCACTTCATAGCATGAGCGTATTTCGAATATATAGAATATGGCCTACAATAGTGTTTCTAAAAGTACTATTTATAAAAAACTCAGACTATTACTACTACAGCGTGGACTAATACTCCATATCTTGAATATGAGTTGGTAGTCTGACAAAGTTAAAAGAATATACTTTGATATACTGTAGTTGAGGTTCTTTCGTAGAACTAATAAATACTTGTATGTTGGATATATGTGACTAGTTAGTTAAGACAGACTTGTATAAGATAGCTTCTACGCTATATCGCCCCTTATGACTATTCAAATGATCTAATTATCTAAGGCACTGAGGAACATGACTTGGATGTTTACTTTAGGGTAGCTTCCTTGGAAAGTGGAAATATTTTAGAAGTCGTGGATCATTGGACTAGAGGTCTAAGAATGGTAGATATCTTTTAGAGAGGTGTTAGTACACTTCCCCTCTCTAAATGCACGGCAATGCGTAGATGAGTATTTTAGTCATTACACTTGTAGGTCGAAAACTTTACTAACGCAACATTATTCTTGTGATCAATATTTTCTTATGGTGATATTAAAAAATATTTAAAATACAAAATATAGCTATTTATATAACAAGGGTATTTTTATCATTTTAGTAACCAAGGTGATTTGTCTTTTAGTCCCTGGAATGACCCTTAAGTCATGAAAGATTTGGGTTAAGGAATTGGTCATGATTATTATGGATTTTATTTTATTAGTTTAATTTATTATTGGACTAGAATAAAATAAAAGGTTTGAGAGAGAGTATTTATTTTATCTAATTTAATTAGTTAATTAATTATTTAGGGCCCAAGGCCCAAATTGAATAATTAAAAAATTAATCTGAATATAAACTAGATAAAATGTATAAAATTTTATAATGGTCTATTTGGGCTTGTTAATTATTTATTGGACTGTTTAATAAAGCCCAGAAAATAAATAATTGAGATTTATTATTTATAGGTGTTCAAGCCCAAGAATAAATAATTTTATTTGACACAATGAATAAGACCAAGGGTAAAATAATTTTTTTAAATATATAATTAATTAATTAATTAAAAAATAAATATAAAAGACAACACTGGATGGATCCCGTGTTGTTCTGCGTGACAGATAATAGAAAGTATAGATGCTTTCTATTTTTCACGCAGATGGAATGACTCTTTCAAGGAATGTGGAAAAGAATTGGAAAGGCCATTCATGCATTCATTGAATTGGCTTTTCAATTTTGGCAATCGAAAGACATAAACCCAGCAAGCATTTTGACGGAGCATTCAAAGGTTTGTCAAAACCTAATCTTTAAACTTTCACCGGCTGTGCTACGAGTACCATTTCAGAAGATCAAAGGCTTTGCGTGAATGAGACATAGTAGACGTTTGTAAGGATGTGGTCCAATAGCCTCAAATATCCTTATACAGACATCTACACTACTACGAAGAGAGCCATTCAATCACAAAGGTAAATTTTTTAATAATTTTTGCTATTTTAAGCCTTCAATTGGTATCAGAGCCATAGTTTGGCAAATGTACATGCCAAGCTTAACTAAAATAAGAAAATATTTTTTTTGGTTTAAATATATGATCCTTTGTGTTTACTAGTATAGGTAGTTTCACTGTAAGCTTCATAAGTGAAAGCATAGGAACAATGTATTTTACTTACTTTCATAGATATTGTGTAAGCCTAGTATTTTTAAGGGTATAGACAGTTGTTTGGATGAGTTTTGATTAAAAATGGAAGAAAAAATTGAAATCAGTACGGAGAAGAAATTCTCGAGAAGAAGGTATTGTGCAATCCAGCCGAGCCGCAACTGGATGTGTGTAGATCCGGTGAGCCGCGGCTCCAAGCCGTGCATGGCTCACCCCAGCGATGAAGGCTTTAGCGAGGAAGTTGCAATTGCATTTTGCAATTGCAATGTTTTGCTGCACAGTCAACAATTTTAACTGCGCAGCTGGGGCGAGGCTAGCCAGGACCACCCACCCGGATCTATCCATGGGGCCATGATCCAGTGTGGCGGGTGCACTGGACCCAATTTAAATAAAAAATAATAATTTTTTTTTTAATTTTTGATCCTATACCTGGCGAAGTTATTTTTATTACAATAGTTAATTTTCTTTGAATATTTTGTATGAAAAATAATAGTAAAAAAAATTAAGATTAAACAAGACCATGAATTAATTAATATATTTAATCCTATTATTTAGACACTTAGGTTAAAAGAATAAAAAAGTATGAAAAATTTTACAGTTTTCTAGCATACTTATTTCTTTTTATACCCTATGCACGCATTTTCTCAAAGACCAAAGTCTTTGGGAATTTTGACAAAGAAAAAATATTTTTCTTAAATCAAATGATTAATTTTAATTTGAACAAAAATTAATTCTTAGATGTTTTCTCAAAAGATTTTTATCCTTGACATAGAAAATATATTGGATTTAGATATTTTGTGAATTAAAAAAGAAAATCATTTTGATTGAATTTTAATAAGAAAAATTATTTTTGCCAAATTAAACTTGAGATCAAAATCTTTCGAAAGTTTTATTAAAAATTTTGAAATTATTAAGTTTATTAATTTAAATAAAATTAATCCATGAAAAAATTTCTCAAATGATATTAACCTTGACACAGAAATTTTTATGAGTTTAAATATTTTATTTTGAGTTAAAAGAAAATTTAATTGAAAATTTTAAAATATATTTTCTAAGAAGAACCCTTATTTTAAAATACTAAGTGGGAGAAGGGTTTCAACTGAAGGCATAGGAAGCGGAAAACACAGGGCACGCAGCGAAAGCGAAGATCAAAAATTGAAAAAAAACCAAGAATAGGGGATTCCCAAACAGGGTCAGCGCCGATTAGGTTCTGTTCGGACTCTGAGGTTAAAAAAAATTTACCTCTTTTTCTCGTTCTAAGAGTTGGCTGGATTGGAACGTGTACTACCGGGGTAAGTATGCTGGTGGAAGTCTCTGGTACGATTTCTGCAAGTTTCCTACTCCGTCTTTGCATATAGGTGAACGCCAATCTCTCGATCTTCCAGTATATGGCCTGCCTAAATCCATTTGGTGAACAATTACAGACTAAGGAACTTTTTTTCTGGAGAGAGAGAGAGAGAGACATCTGGCTTATCACAGAGAAGAAGCCGTCTCAGAGAGTGTATGTTCTGACAACAACATTATTTCCAATCATCTTATTTAACTTAAATAAAACCCTAGGTTAAACTGGACTGGGCCATTGGACTCTTAGTTTAACTTTTTGGGCTTAAATAATTATTCTAATTTGAACCACATAAATGGCCTAATTAATAATTAATTTTTCAACCCAAATAAAGTAGTCCAATACAGAAGCCTATATTAGTTTAGTCCCAAGTTAATCTTTAATTATTCAAATGGGGCCAAAGCCCTGAATAATTAATTAACACATTAAACTAATTTAATTAATTCTCTCTCCATAGATTTTTATTTTATTCTAACCTAACAATTAAATCAAGTTACTTAAATAAAATAAATTTTATTTAATTTAAGATCAATTCTTTAGCCCGTATTTAATTAGGAATCACGATCTATATTGGGGACCAAAAGACACACCGTCTTGGCTACTAAAATGACCAAAATACCCTTGCCATATAAATAGCTGTATTTTGCATTTTAAATATTTTCTAATATCACCATAAGAAAATATTGACCCCAATGACAGTGCTGCGTTAGCAAAGTCTCTGACCTACAAGTATAATGACTAAAATACCCCTATATACATCGCCGTACATTTAGAGAGGAAGAAGTGTACTAACACCTCTCTAAATGACATTTACCATCCTTAGATCTCTAGTCCAATTATCCACGACTTCCTGAATTATTTCCGCTTTCTAAGGAAGTTACTCTAAAACAAACATCCAAATCATGTTTCCCAGGGCCCTAGATATTTAGATAATTTAGACAATCACAAAGGACGATATAGTATAGAAACTATCTTGTACAAGTTTGTCTTAACTAACTAGTCACACATATCCAACATGCAAGTATATTGGCTTTACGATAGAACCTCAACTATAGCATATCAAAGTATATGCTTCTAGTTTCGTCAGACCACTAACTCATACTCAAGTCGTAGAGTACTAGTACACGCTGTAGCGGTAGTAGTCTAGGTTTCTACCATATAGTACTTTTAGAAACCACTACTACAGATCCTATTCTACGTATTTAAAATACGCTTATTTCATGAAGTAAGTAGACTACTCACTGGCTAAAGGTAAGCCATTCCCCATTTAGAATTCATAACATAATAACCTAGACATGATGAGATTCTCATTATCATCAATCGGTTAAAAACGAATGTTTATGTATTAAGTAACCCGTGACTCATACCTTACTGTGAAAGACCTCCATTCACATGGACCACTTACATAAACACAATGGGTCTTTTTCAAACATAATTGTGCATAAATAAAATTATATATTCACAAATAATTTCTGAAATTAAATTCTTTTATTAAAACACTCGATTTTTACATTAAAAACCTAGTCTAAGAGGGCATACATCCCAACAATCTCCCACTTGCACTCTAAGACTAAGTAAGTCCGTAGGTGCCCACCCCTATGGCGTCTAAGTGTCTCTTGAAGACTCTCTCAGCCAAAGGCTTGGTGAATGGATCTGCTCGATTGTTCTCGGAGGCAATCTGTTCCACCACTGCTTCCCGTCTCTGGATGAAATTCCAGATTAGGTGGTACTTCCTCTTGATGTGTTTCCCCTTTTTGTGGTTCTGAGGTTCTTTGGATTGCAATACTGCTCCAGTGTTGTCGCAATACATCACAATCAGCCTGTCCATATGTGGCACGACTCCAAGTTCTGAAAGAAACTTTCGGAGCCAGACTGCTTGCTTGGATGCCTCCGAAGCTGCCACATACTCAGCTTCTATGGTTGAGTCAACAATGCAAGATTACTTGATACTCCTCCATGAAATAGCTCCTCCAGACAAGGTGAAGATATATCCACTAGTGGATTTTCTCTCATCCTTATCCGCCTGGAAGTCTGAATCTGTGTATCCTGTAGGAACCAAGTCATCAGTCCTGTAAACTAACATATAATCTCTCGTTCCCTTAAGGTACTTGAGTATATGCTTTACAGCTTGCCAATGAACCTCCTCAGGGTTTGACTGATATCTGCTAACTAAGCCTACGGCAAAACAGATATCTGGCCTAGTACACAGCATGACATACATGAGACTTCCCACAGCCGAAGCATAGGGAATCCTACTCATCCTGTCATTTTCTTCTTGAGACTCAGGACAGTCCCTCGAAAAAAATGACAACTCATGTCTGCAAGGAATTAGAGCTCCCTTGCATGAGTCCATGCTATACCTGGCCAGTATCTTGTCAATGTATGCCGCTTGGAATAATCCTAACATTCTCTGCTTCATATTTCTAAGAAGTCTAATCCCGAGAATGTAGCTGGCTTCTCCCAAGTCCTTCATACTGAATTGATAAGATAGCCAAACCTTTGTAGATGACAATAACCTTACATCATTTCCAATTAGTAGAATGCCATCCACATACAAGACAAAAAAAACCACATTAATGCCTTCAAGTTTCTTGTACATGCATGATTCATCCTCGTTTTGAATAAAACCATAAGACTTTACAGTGTCGTCAAAACGAATATTCCATGCTCTCGATGCCTACTTAAGTCCATAAATAGACTTCTTAAGCTTGCAAACCATATGCTCTTGGCCTTTAGAAAAAAGCCTTCCGATTGGGATATATAAATGTCTTCACTAAGATGGTCATTCAAAAATATCATCTTGACATCCATTTACCATATCTCGTAGTCATAATGACATGCGATGGCAAGGAAGATATGGATGGACTTAAGTGTGGCTACCAAGGAAAATGTTTCCTCATAATCAATTCTCTCTTTTTGAGTATACCCTTTTGCCACAAGCCTAGCTCTGAAGGTTTCTACCTTCCCATCTACTCCCCTCTTACTCTTGTATACCCACTTACACCCTATGAGTTTTATCCCTTCAGGTGAAGATACAAGATCCCAAACCTAATTGAGATACATAGACTTAATATCGGCTTTCATTACTTCATGCCACAGATTTGCATTGACATCAGCAATAGCCTCCTCGTATCTAATGGGGTCTTGTTCCTGATGGTTGGAGACTAGCTCGAAAGCTTCTCCAGTCCATCACTCCGGAACCCTAGACATTCTCCCACCACGACGAGGCTCCATATGTACAGGCTTTTGAGGTTGTGCCTCTTCTTGTTCCACAATCGAGTCAGAAGAAGTTGCTTCCAAAGATAACTTCTCCTCCAATTCCAACTTAGTTGAACCTTTCATGGAAGTACTTTGATCATCCTCTAAGTATCTAGTATTGGTACTAACCAATACTTTCTGCTCCTTAGGATGATAAAAATAACCACCCTTTGTCCCTTTTGGATACCCAACAAAATAGCATAATTCTGATCTTAGTTCCAACTTGTCTCACTTGACCAGTACATAAGTTGGACAACCCCATATCCTGAGATGATTCAGACTTAGCTTACGCCCAGTCCACATCTCATAGGGAGTCCAAGGTATTGACTTGGAAGGCACCAAGTTCAAAATGTATGCCGCTATTTCTAGGGCATATCCCCAAAAAGACACTGGAAGAGTAGCATGAAACATTATGCTTCGGACCATTTCCATTAATGTCCTATTCCTTCTCTCAGCTACTCCATTCTACTGGAGTGTCCCCGGCGCAGAGAGTTGAGATACTATCTTATTATGTACCATGTAGTCCTTGAATTCACCAATGAAGTACTCTCCACCATGATCCAATCGTAAGGTCTTAATCAATTTACCTGTTCGACGCTCCACTTCAGCTTTAAACTCTTTGAACTTGTCAAAAGAGTCAGACTTTCATCTCATCAGGTAAACATAACCAAACCTTGTACAATCATCCATGAAAGTGATAAAGTACTCAAAACCTCATCTAACTGGTGTAGACAGGGGACCACACACATCAGTGTGAACAAGACTCAATACCTTCTTGGCTCTATCCGCCTTAGGAGTAAATGACCTTTTGGTCATCTTTCCCATCAGGCAGGACTCATACTGAAGCCAATTTTTCAATCTCAATGAGCCCAAAGGCCCATCATGGATCAACCTCTGAATCCTGGTTGAGTTGATATGACCTAACCTTAGATGCCAAAGATAAGAGTCATTGACATTGGTCTTTCTCTTCTTTGTTAAAGGTTCAAATCGAGCATTATTTAATTGATTGTTAATAGGGTTTAAGAAAAATATATTCACATACATATACCCAGTACATAAAATATCTCCATCTCTACTGATAGAAATACCAGAATGGAAAGATACAGAATATCCTTAATTTATTAGTTTCGCAACCAAAATCAAATTCTGTCGAAATCCAGGTACATATAAAATATATTTCAAAACCACTATTCTATTACAATCAAATACAAGATCCAACTCTCGCACTGCAAGGGCCCAAACTTGTACTCCATTTCCCACACATAGTCCATGTTCGCCCTTCTGGAGTCTTTTAATCTTTCTAAACCCCTGCAATGAGTTACAGATGTGATTAGTGGCTCCTGAATCAACAATTCAAGTGAAAGTTGATCTAACCATTGATATAGACTCTAGATAGAAAATATTACCTGTGGGGGTTTTTCTTGGCTTGAAAATTTGGACACTTCTTTTTTCAGCGTCCCTTCAGTCCACACTTAAAGCACCTACCCTTGGGTTTGTCTTTGGGCTGAGTCTTGGGCTGGATCACTACGTTACCCTTCTTCTTCTTGAACTTTCTGGGCTTAGGCCCAGTTCTAGAAGATGAAGCCTTGGCAATCATGACCTTCTCCGCCATCTGGAGCTCATTTATCAACTCAGTCAAACCTATGTTCAACTTGTTCATGTTATAGTTCAACTTGAACTGAATAAAGGAACCCAATAGAGATTTGAGAACCATGTCCACTTGGCTCTCGGGGTCAATGACAGCCCCTAAGATTTCTGCCTCCTCGAAAGCAGCAATCATCTTAAGCATATGCTCTCTGACTAATGCTCCCTCAACCATCTTAGTGTTAATGATGGTTTGAAGAGTCTCCTGCCTTGCGGGTCAGCTTTTATCCGCGAACATTGTGGCTAATGACTGAGTTACGTCATACGCAATGGTCATGTGCTCATGTTTGGACTGGAGCACATTAGACATGAAGGCCAACATGTAACAACGAGCCATCTCGTCGGCCTTCTTCCATGCCTTCTCAGCCTCACGCTCCTCGGCAGTGGAACCCTCCCCGATAATAGGACAGGTTTCGTAAAGGACATACTTATACTCTTTCGCTGTGAGTAATATGTCCAGGTTCCTTTTTCAGTCCACATAGTTTGGTCCCGTTAGCTTATTCTCTCAGAGAATAACGGCCAATGAACTAAAAGAACCTCTCACCATTTCTGAAAAATTAAAAAATAAAAGAAAAAAGATTCAGTTTGTGAAAACAAAGTAAATATGTGCACTTTATCCTTATTATCAAAACTGATAATAATCAATTTGGCTCTTAGAAAAACTGATATAGCTTCTTATGAAGATTAACAGTTTCCTAAGCTAAGTGTGTTAATCACCACAAATTAATTTTCCTTCTAAGTAATGATCTAGAAGATAATTCCATCGAGGGGATGGTCGTTTCCTCTCATTTCCTATGGACATACCTCTCACTATGACCTCCAACGAGGGGTTGGCTGATCATAGTACTTACCCCGAGTTATTAATTACATCCTTCCATTAGATCTAGATTCTTGTGGTATCCCCATCCTATACGGGTTCACTCCCAGGTAACGGGAGGAGACCTACGATCTCTAATGAGGATCGTGATCGAAGCTGTGGGGCCTTTGAAACCCCTCTCCCATTTAGTCTTTTAAAACAAGGGTTTTCTAAAAAAATATCCTTTTGAAAATTTCCATTAAGTTTTCCTTTAACTCAAAAATAAAATGTCTAAATCCATAAAAAAAAACTTTATATCAAGGCTTATATTCTTTGAGAGTTTTTTCCTTTGGACTAATTTTATTTAAGTTAAAACCTTAATGATTTCAAAAAATTTTCCAATTAAAACTTTCTAGAGACTTTAGTCTCAAGTTTATTTGACAAAATATTTTTCTTGTGCCAAAATTAAAACAAAATGGCTTTCTATTTTAACCTTACAAAAATATCTAAATCCAATATATTTTCTATGTCATGGATTAAATTCTTTGAGAAAATATCTAAGGATTAATTTTTGTTCAAGTTAAAATAACCATTTAATTTATAGAAAAAATGTTTTCCTTGTCAAAACATTCCCAAATACTTTGGTCTTTAAGAAAATGTGCACATAGATACTAAAAATAAATAGCATGCTAGAAAATAGTAAACGTTTTCATGCTCTTCTATTTTTAAATCTAAGTGCCCAAATGATAGAATTAAACACGACTATTAATTAATTAATGGTTGTGTTTAATTCTAAAATCCCTTACTAATATTTTTCATGCAAAAATATTCCATGAATATTAACTATTGCAAAACATTAACTTCTCCTGGTATGGACCCCAAAACAAAAAGAAAACGCAAGAAAAATTATAAGAAAAAAATAAAAAATTTCTCCTTTGTCCAGTGCATCTGCCACACTGGATCATGCATCCATCTACACTATGGTCCACTGCACTCGTCGCACAGAACCAGGACCCACAAGAAACCAGCGCGCGAATCAGCCTTCCAGACCCTAGCCGGCGCCAGTTCCAACACCCTAGGCCGGTGCCAGTTCCGATTTGGACACCTGATCTTGCAATTTTTTTCTGCGAATTCCCCTGTTTTTCTGCACAGCTTCCGGTTTCGATGGCTCTCCAATTTCAAACCAAATACAATGAAATCAACCAAAACCAACAATCACCTATACCCATAAACATTAGGCTTACACGATTTGTTAAGAAAAACAGTAAATTACACATCTCCTATACCTCCACCCGCGAGGTTTAATAGAGAATCTATCCATACCATAAACAGCAAAGGATCATAATTTTAATTATACATATGTGTCCAGTTTTATTCATCTAGATGCATGCTTCCTATATTTTCACAAAACCTTCATGCTCTGATACCAATTGAAGGCATAGGAAGCGGAAAACACAGGGCACACAGCGGAAGCAAAGATCAAAAGCTGAAAAAAAAATCAAGAATAGGGGATTCCCGAACAGGGCCGGTGCCAGCCCTAGCCGGTGTCGGTTAGGCTCTGTTTAGACTCTGAGGTTTAAAAAAATTTACCTCTTTTCCTCGTTCTAAGAGTTAGCTGGACTAGAACGTGTACTACCATGGTAGGTATGTTGGTGGAAGCCTCTGGTGCGATTCCTGCAAGCCTTCTACTCTGTCTTTACATGTAGGTAAACGCCAATTTCTCGATCTTCCAGTATATGGCCTGCCTAAATCCTTTTGGTGAACAACTACAAACTAAGGAACCTTTTTTCTAGAGAGAGAGAGAGACATCTGACTTTTCACAGAGAAGAAGCCGTCTCAGAGAGTGTATGTTCTGACAATAACGTTGTTTTCAATCCTCTTGTTTAACCTAAATAAAACCCTAAGTTAAATTACACTAGGCTATTGGACTCTTAATTTAACCTTTAGGGCTTAATTAATTATTCTAATTAGAACCACATAAATGGCCCAATCAATAATTAATTTCTCAGCCCAAATAAACTAGTCCAATAAATAAGCATATATTAGTTTAGTCCCAGGTTAATCTTTAATTATTCAAACTGGGTCAAAGCCCTAAATAATTAATTAACCCACTAAATTAATTTAATTAATTCTCTCTCCATGGACCTTTATTTTATTCTAACCCAATAATTAAATCAAGCTACTTAAATAAAATAAATTCCATTTAATTTAAGATCAATTCCTTAGCCCGTATTTAATTAGGACTCACGGTCTATATTAGGGACCAAAAGACATACCACCTTAGCTACTAAAATGACCAAAATACCCTTGCCACATAAATAAATGTATTTTGCATTTTAAATATTTTCTAATATCACCATAAGGAAATATTAACTCCAAGGACATTGCTGCGTTAGCAAAGTCTCTGACCTACAAGTGTAATGACTAAAATATCCCTCTATACATCGCCGTACATTTAGAGAGGAAAAAGTATACTAACACCTCTCTAAATGACATCTACCATCCTTAGGTCTTTAATCCAATGATCCACGACTTCCTGGATTATTTTCGCTTTCCAAGGGAGCTACCCTAAAGCAAACATCCAAGTCATGTTTCCCAAGGCCCTGAATATTTAGATCATTCAGACAACCATAAGGGGCGATATAGTATAGAAACTATTTTGTATAAATTTGTCTTAACTAACTAGTCACACATACCCAACATGCAAGTATATTGGCCCTACGATAAAACCTCAACTATAGCATATCAAAGTATATGCTTCCAATTTCATCAGACTACCAACTCATACTCAAGTGTCGTAGAGTACTAGTACACGCTGTAGCGGTAGTAGTCTAGATTTCTACCATATAGTACTTTTAGAAACCACTACTACAGGTCCTATTCTACGTATTCGAAATACGCTTATGTCATAAGTGAGTAGACTACTCACTGGCTAAAGGTAAGCCATTCCCCATTTAGAATTCACAACATAATAACCTAGACATGATGAGATTCTCATTCTCATGAATCGGTTAAAAACGAATATTTATATGTTAAATAACTTGTGATCCATACCTTACTGTGAATGACCTCCATTCACATGGACCACTTTCATAAACACAATGGGTCTTTTTCAAACATAATTGTGCATAAATAAAATTATAAATTCACAAATAATTTCTGAAATTAAATTCTTTCATTAAAACACTCGATTTTTACATTAAAAACCTAGTCTACGAGGGATACATCCCAACATCAACGGCCTCACGGCTTCCATCACGATCCTTATTAGAGATCGTGGGTCCCCTTGTGTCATCTTGGGAGTGAACCCGTATAGGATGTGGATAGCTCAATGATCTAGAACTAATGGATGGATATAATTAATAACCCGGGACACGTACTATAATTGGCTAACCCACATTGAAGGTTATAGTGCAAGGAATATCCATAGAAAATAAGAAGAAACGGTCATCCCACGATGGAATTATCTTCTAGATCATTACCTAGAAGGAAAATTAATTTGTGGTGATTAATACACTTAACTTAGAAAACTGTTAATCTTCTCAAAAAGTTATGTCGATTTTTCTAAGAGCCAAAATTAATCATATTAAAGATAATAGTGATAAGGTTAACTATTATTGGATTTAATATGAAGATAAAGTCACAAATTATTTTATTTTTTCACAAACTGAATTTTCTTTTTTTTTTCCAGAAATTATTGGTGGAGGTTCTTTCAATCCTTTGGCCATTATTCTCCGGGAAAATAAGCTAACAAGTCCAAATTATGTAGATTGAAAAAGGAACTTGGACATAATACTCACTGCTGAGGAGTATAAGTATGTCCTTTTTGAAACCTGCCCTGTTATCAGAGAGGGTTCCACCACTAACGAGCGCGATGCTGAGAAAGCATGGAAGAAGGCCAACGAAATGGCTCGATGCTACATTTGGCCTCCATGTCTAATGTGCTCCAATCAAAACACGAGTGCATGGCCACTGCGTATGACATTAGCCAATCATTAGTCACGATGTTCACCGATAAGAGTCGGCCCGCAAGGCAGGAAGCTCTTAAGATGATCATAAACATTAAAATGGCTGAGAGAGTATATACTCAAAATGATTACTACCTTCGAGGAAACAGAAGTCTTTGGGGTTGTTATTAACCCCGAAAGTCAAATGGACATGGTTCTCGAATCTATGCCGGGCTCTTTTACTCAATTTAAGTTGAACTACAATATGAACAAATTGAACATGACTTTAACTAAATTAATGAAAGAACTCTAGGTAGCAGAGAAGGTCATGAAGCCACAGTCCAAGGCTATGATTGCTAAGACGTTTTCTTCCAAAATTGGGCCCAAGCCCAGGAAGTTCAAGAAGAAGAAGGGAAACGCACAGGCCTATTCCAAGAACCAGCCTAACAAGCTCAATGACAAATACTTCAAATGCGGGCAAAAGGGACATTGAAAAAATGTGTGTCCAGAACTTCAAGCCAACAAAAACCCTACCGGTCTTGTTCTCTATCTAGAGTCTATTTCAATGGTTGGATCAACTTTCACTTGGATTGTTGATTCTGGTGCCACTGATCATATTTGTAACTTCTTGCAAGGGTTTAGGAAGATAAAAAGACTCCAGAAGGGCGAGCATGGATTACGAGTAAAAAATGGAGCACGAGTATGGGCCCTTGCAGTGGGAGAGCTAAATCTTATTTTTTATTGTAATAAAGTAGTTGTATTAAAGGATATTTTATATGCACCCGATTTTAGACAGAATTTGATTTCAGTTGCAAAGCTAATAAATAATGGATATTCTGTTTATTTCCATTCAGGTATTACTATCAGTAGAAATGAAGAAGTTTTATATACAGGGCACATGTATGAAAACTTATTCTTTTTAAATCCTACAAATAATCAAATAAATAACGCTCAATTTGAACCTTTAAGTAAGAAGAGAAAGACCAATGTCAATGACTCATATCTTTGGCATCTAAGGTTGGGCCATATTAACTCAACCAAGATTCAGAAGTTAATCCATGATGGGCTCTTAAGCGCATTAAGATTAGAAAGTTGGCATTAGTGTGAATCCTGCCTTATGGGAAAAATAACCAAAAAGCTGATAGAGTCAAGGAGATATTGGGTCTTATTTATACTAATGTGTATGGTCCTTTATCTACTCAAGCTAGAGGGGGCTTTGAGTACTTCATCACTTTCATGGATGATTGTACAAGGTTTGGTTATGTCTACCTGAAGAGGCGCAAATCTAACTCTTTTTTACAAGTTCAAAGAGTTTAAGGCCAAAGTGGAGTGTCGGACAGGTAAACTGATTAAAACCTTATGATTGGATCATAGTGGAGAATACCTCCTCAGTAAGTTTAAGGATTACATGGTACATTATGAAATAGTATCCCAACTCTCTGCGTCGAGTACACCCCAGTAGAATGGAGTAGTTGAGAGAAGGAACAGGACATTAATGGAAATGGTTCGAAGCATGATGTCTCATGCTACTTTTCTGGTCTCTTTTTGGGAATATACCTCGAAAACAGCGGCATAAATTCTAAACTTGGTGTCTTCCAAGTTAGTACCTAGGACATCCTCTGAGATGTGGATTAGGCATAAGCTAAGTCTAAATCATCTCAAGATATGGAACTGTCCATCTTATGTATTGATCAAGGGAGACAAATTAGAACCAATATTAGAATTATGCTACTTTGTTGGGTATCCAAAAGGGATAAAAAGATATTACTTTTATCATCCAAATGAGTAGAAAGTACTAACAAGTACTAATGCTAGATACTTGGAGGATGATTAAGGTACTTCTACTAAAGGTTCAACAAGGTTAGAACTCGAAGAGAAATTATTTTCGAAATCAACTTCTTCGGACCCGATTATGGAACAAGAAGAGGCATAGCTTCAAGAACCTGTTCAAGTGGAGCTTTATCGTAGTGAAAGGATATCTAGAGTTCCAGAAAGATGAACAGGAGAGGCTTTTGAGCTGGTTTCTGACCATCAGGAATAAAATCCCACTAAATATGAGGAGGCTATTGTTGATGCCGATGCAGGTCTGTGGCATGAAGCAATGAAAGGTGAGATTGAGTCTAAGTACTTCAATCAGGTTTGAGATCTTATAGCTTCACCTGAAGAGATAAAATCTATTGGGTGTAAGTGGTTATACAAGAAGAAGAGGGGAGCGGATGGAAATGTGGAAACCATTAATGTTAGGCTTGTGGTGAAATGATATACTCAGAAAGAGGGAATCGATTATGATGAAACCTTTTCCCCAGTAGCCATGTTTAAGTCCATCCGTATTTTTCTTGCCATTGCATGTCATTATAACTATGAGATATAGCAAATGGATGTCAAGACGTCATTTCTTAATGGCCATCTTAATAAAGATATCTATATGTCCCAACCAGAAGGTTTTATTACTAAAGGCCAGGAACATATGGTCTACAAGTTTAAAAAGTCCATTTATGGACTTAAGCAGGCATCTAGAACATGGAACATTCATTTTGACGAAACTGTAAAGCCTTATAGTTTCATTCAAAACGAGAATGAACTATGCTTGTACAGGAAATTAGAAGGCATAAATGTGGGTTTTCTTGTCCTATATGTGGAGGACATTCTACTCATTGGGAATGATGTAGGGACATTGTCATCTACTAAGATTTGGCTGTCTAATCAATTTAATATGAAGGACTTGTGAGACGTCAGTTACATTCTCGGGATTAAACTTCTTAGAAATAGAAAGTAGAGAATGTTAGAATTATCCCAAATAGCATACATTGATAAGATGTTAACTAAGTTTAGTATGGACTCATGCAAGGGAGCTCTAATCCTTTGTAGACATAGGTTGTCTTTTTGTTCTAAGGACTGTCTTAAATCTCAAGAGGAAAACGACAAGAGGAGTAGGATTCCCTATGCTTCGGCTGTAGGAAGTCTCATTTATGCCACACTGTGTACTAGGCAAGATATCTGCTTTGTCGTAGGTTTAGTTAATAGATATCAGTCAAACCCTGGGGAGGTTTATTGGCAAGTTGTAAAGCATATTCTTAAATACCTCAATGAAACAAAAGATTATATGCTGGTTTACAGGACTGATGGCTTGGTTCTTATAGGATATACAGACTCAAATTTTTAGGTAAATAAGGATGAGAGAAAATCCACTAGTGGATATGTCTTCGCCTTGTCTAGAAAAGCTGTTTCATGGAGGAGTATCAAGCAATCTTATATTGCTAACTCAACCATGGAAGCTGAATATGTGGCACTTCGGAAGCATCCAAGGAAGCAGTCTGGCTCCAGAAGTTCCTTTTCAAACTTGGAGTTGTGCTACACATAGACAGACCGATTGTGATATATTGCGACAACTATAGAGCAGTCTCGCACTCCACAGAACCCAGGAACCACAAGAAGAGGAAGCACATCCAGAAGAAGTACCACCTGATCCGAGATTTCATTTAGAAATGAAAAATCATAGTGAAACAGATAGTCTCAGAGAACAACCTGGCAGATTCCTTCTTTAAGCCTTTGGCTGAGAGAGTCTTCAAGAGACACTTAAACACCATAGGGGTGGGCACCTACGTACTTTCTTAGTCTTAGAGTGCAAGTGGGAGATTATTGGAATATATACCCTTTAGACTGGTTTATCTGATGTAATTATTAAATTTATTAATAAAAGAATTTATTCTAAAATTTTATTTAGGAATTTACATTTTATTTGTGCACGATTTTTGTTTAGAAATGACCCATTGTGTTTAAATAAGTGATCCATATAAATGGTGGTCTTTCACAGTAAGGTATGGATCACGGGTTACTTAACACATAAATGTTTGTTCTTACCCGATTGATAAGAATGGGAATCTCATCATGTATAGGTTATTATGTAATGAATTTTAAATGGGGAATGGATTACTTTTAACCAGTGAGTAGTCCACTCACTTAATAGCATGGGTGTATTTCGAATACGTAGAACAGGACCTATAATAGTGTTTCTAAAAGTACTATTTAAAAGAAAACCCAAACTATTACTGCTACAGTGTGGACTAATACTCTACCACTTGAGTATGAGTTGGTAGTCTGACGAAACTAGAAGTATATATTTTGATATACTGTAGTTGAGGTTCTTTCGTAAAACTAATATATACTTGTATGTTGGGTATATGTGACTAGTTAGTTAAGACCGACTTGTATAAAATAGCTTCTACGCTATATCACCCCTTGTGACTATTTAAATGATCTAATTATCCAGGGCCATGGGGAACTTGACTTGGATGTTTACTTTAGGGTAGCTCCCTTGGAAAGTGAAAACATTCCAAGAGTCGTGGATCATTGGATTAAAGGTCTAAGGATGGTAGATGTCTTTTAGAGATGTGTTATTATACTTCCTCTCTCTAAATGCACAGCAATGTGTAGAAGGGTATTTTAGTCATTACACCTGTAGGTCGAAGACTTTGCTAATACAGCATTATCCTTAAAGTCAATATTTCTTTATAGTGATATTAGAAAATATTTAAAATGTAAAATATAACTATTTATATAGTATGAGTATTTTGATCATTTTAGTAGCTAAGGTGATGTGTCTTTTGGTCCCCGGAATGACCCTTAAGTCATGAAAGATTTGAGTTAAGAAATTGGTCTTGATTATTATGGGTTTTATTTTATTAGTTTAATTTATTATTGGACTAGAATAAAATAAAAGGTTCGAGAGAGAGTATTTATTTTATCTAATTTAATTGGTTAATTAACTATTCAAGGCTCAAGACCCAAATTGAATAATTAGAAAATTAATCTAGATATAAACTAGATAAAAGGTATAAAATTTTATATTGGTCTATTTGTGTTTGTTAATTATTTATTTGATTGTTTAATAAACCATAGAAAATAAATCATTGAAATTTATTATTTATAGGTGTTCAAACCCAAGAATAAATAATTTTATCTGACCTAATAATTGAGGCTAAATTAGTCATATTTTTCCTAGTTATTTGAGGCTCTTTTGTGATACATTTTATTCAACAACTAGTCATATTCCTTCATATTTGAGATTTTACCATTGGAAAGGTATTTTGTTCATTATGACAGATTTTTAAGGTAAAACGGAACAAAAACGTCGCACAACAGAAGAGAGGCGGCGCCGAACAGGGCATTGGAACCGGCGCTTGCCATGCACTGTCGACACGAACTTCGAGATGATAAAAATTTATCAAAACAGACCGGAACAAAGTGGAACCAGCGTTGACTCCAGTAACCAAGGCTGCACCGGCTGCATTCTGGACAACATGGTGTTGAAATCAAGAAAAAATCGACGAATGAGTGGAGAGACAGAACACAACCGACGCCAGCTCCAAGAGCTAAGGCGGCGTAGGCTGTGCTCTGAGGAAAAGGTGGGATTATAATTTTTCTACGCAATTTTTGGTAATCTGTGGAGTTTTAGTATCTTCCAACTTCTACTCGGCTAAGAACATTACACCAAAAAGTTTAGGCACTCCCCAAGCCTATAAATAAATGAAAAACACAAAGGAAAATGAGAGAATTCATTGATCATCACAGAAAATCACTCAATCAAAGGAGGAATTTTTCAATTCAAGGAGAGTTGTGCAAGAAGGTCTTCAAAGGAAGAAGAAAGAGGCTTGTCTATGAGTGCTTTCTTTTACTGTGTTTTCTTTTCTTGAACAATGATGTATTAATTGTTTTATTGTAGTTCAACATTGTTTTAGATATTCATGATTTTTAGAGTTATTTGATCTTTTGATTAATTAATTGTTCTTCTTGGTATTTAATTACTTGGGTATATTACGGATTAATTGGTTTGTTTTTTTTTTCATTAACTTGCTAGACCAAAGAGGTTGATGGTGGTTGCAATTGATTAATTTATATTTATTGGCTATTAACTTACTAGACCAAAAAGGTAAATTGCTGAAGATTGAGTAATTAAAGGTTAATTAATGTTTGCCAGACCAAGGATTCATTGATTAATTTCATATTTTAAATTTGCCAGACCAAGGAAATTTAATCAAGGATTGTGTTTAATACGTCTTTTGAGTGAATTTGTTGAGACAGACTAAGTGATGCTAATTTATCTAGAGGATAGTGATTTCATGGATTGACCATCGAAGTGAATCTACTTTAATCCTTTATGATGCCAAGAGAATAATTAGTTGTGATAATAGTTAGATACTTTATGATCATATTTATCTAAACAATGGTTTGAATTATATACTTCTCCATCCTTGACATGTATATATTTTTATTTTTATTTTCTTTTGTTTTAGTTTATTTCTTTTTCACTTTATTGAGTCGGTTAAATAATGAAAGAAAATAGATTAATGTATACTTGTTCCTTGAGGATTGACACTCGTTTGAACCCTATGCTATGTTAATGATGAGTACGCTTGCTCATATGTGTAATTTGGGTTTAACGTTTTAATGTAAACTTGATTGAGAATGTGCTTAGTTTTTGTATGATTTTTTATACCCAAATCTAAACACATCACCCAATGAATAAGACTAAGGGTAAAATAAAATTTTTAAATATATATATTAAATTAATTACTTGTTAAATTATTTAATTAATTAATTAATTTTAAAAAAATAAAAGACAACACAAGATGGATCTCGTGTTGTTCTACGTGACAGATAACAGAAAGTATGGATGCTTTTTGTTTTCACGCAGATGGAATGACTCTCTCAAGGAATGTGGAAAAGAATTGAAAAGGCCATTTATGCATTCATTGAATTGGCTTTTCAATTTTGGCAATCACAGAAAGATAGAAACCCAGCAAGCATTTCGATGGGGCCTTCAAAAGCTTGTGAAAACCTAATCTTTAAGCCTTCAGTGGCTGTGCTATGGGCATCATTTCAGAATATCAAAAGTTTTGCGTGAATGAGACGCAGTAGACGTTTGCAAGGATGTAATCCAATAGTCTCAAGTATCCTTGTACAGACATCTACTCTAGTGCGAAAAGGGCCATTCAATCACAAAGGTAAATTTTTCGTTTTCCTAGCATGCTTTTGTTTTGATGATTTTTGCCATTTTAAACCTTCAGTTTTACCTTATTGTAGCCTAAAGGATGGTTGGGACCCTAAGGGATTGAACATATTTGAAGCATTTGATGTGAGGAAGAAAATGGGACAGGATTTATAGGATGTTTGATGCCTAAACAACTTTAGCAAAATAAAATGCACAAACGACTCCAAAACCAACGTTAGCATATTCTGTTTTACATTCTTGCTCATAGCAATTTATATTGCCTTAGTTAAGCTTTCTTACACCTCTACTATAGTCCTCAATCCTTCTCTAAGATATAGGTAATAGGGCCTAAATGTACCTATACTTTCCTAACTATTGAGGTGGTTTTGTGATATTTTTTATGTAATAGCTAGCTAATTCCTTTACTTTTTTATGAAATTAGGATAATTGGTTGTAGAAAAGTTTTTTATTGGATTTTGTGCATAATTGGTAGACTTTTGAACTCAATTTCATCATTCTAGAGATGAACCGGCGCCGGCCTATGATGTTTGAACCGGAACCTAGTTCAATCCTAGATTAAATAGCGCAAAATAGGTGAAAAATAGAGTTGATCGACATTAGCAGAGTAGAGCCAGCGTTGGCTCAGAGCGAGCAAGACGGTGCCGGCCTTGGACTATTCAATGTCAGCATGATGTTCGATTTTGAGAAGAAATTGGAAATTTCCAAGAATTCTTTTGGTATCCTACTTGTACACAGCCTTGAACTCTTAGGGAACGAATTTTTGCAACCTAACAAGCTATAAATACAAGAAAAACACAAGCAAAATATGGTGAATTTAGGGGATTAATAGTCAAGATTGAAGGAAGAGAATTCACAAAAAAAAAAAAAAGCATTGTTTTAAGAGAGCGTTTTTAATATGAGAAGAAGGGGCTTGTTTATAAGTTCTTTATTTTTCTTTTGTTTTCTTTTTTTTAACAATGATAAGATCAATATTTTAATTGTATTTAGATGATATTTTTGAATTCATAATTTTGTATTGATTTTAGCTTTTTAATCAATTGATTATTATTTCTGATATTTGGTTACTTGATTTATTTGATGAATTAATTGAATGTTCTTTCTTTCTAATCAACTTGAAAAATGAAGTTAAGAGTGAGTTTAATTTAATAGATTTCATACTTGTTATGCCTTAATTAGATTGCAAAAAAAGGTTAAAAACAAGAACTTATTGATTAATTTCACCTAAAATATAGGGTTATTGGCTAATTCAATATTCATATCACCTAGAATATATGGGTATTTGTTAAGGATTGAGTTTAATGCATCTTTTGAGTGAATTGGTAAGATAGAATATATCCTAATTTAATTAAAAGATAAGGAATCATGGACTGCAAAAGAAGTGGTTCTAGTTTATTCTTTCATAGTACCAGGATAATGATTAATTGAGAGATTTGCTAGTCAATCATTATTATGTCTTCAAGGATTTCTATCTATGTACATCTCTCCTATGTTTTGTATATAATTATTTATCTATTTTTATTTTATTTCCTCTTGATCAATTTAGTTAGTTGGTTAAACAAATGATAAAAAATAATTAGTGTGTACTTATTTCTTGAAGATCAATACCTATTAATTCCCTATACTATACTAATAATGGGTATATTTGTTCATATGTGTAATTTGAGGTTAAGGTTTTGATTAAAACTTGATTTGGAATAGATCTAAAAATGAATTACTTTTATTACCTAAATCTGGCGCATCAATAAGAAGGTTAGGAACCTATTCTGAGTTGGTTTGGATACAAAGCAAAATTAGACAATAAACCATTACAAAACTTACTATATCACAAATACCGCACGACTAGGAATTCATTTACGATTAAGTTACTCAACTTACATAACCTATGAGAGTGGATTGACTTCATAAAGGTTTAATATACCATCCTTAAATGTTCAAGTTTAAGAAGGAAAACCTTGTAAGAAATAGCATGATACCTACGGCTAAAAGCTATATAACATACCAAGTGAGAGAATAACATGGAATGTTATTATAGGTGGACCAGATCAATAAGCTTATGGGAATGAATACCAGTACTTGTGAAATAATCAAGGTGAGTCCTTCATACTTTTAAAATTCATAAATTTCAAGGTGTTTGAGCATGAACATATTGAGTAGTTTTCAACAAGAAACTTCGTAAGAATTGCATAAAGGTCTTCCAAAGTATACAACATTCCTTAATGGAATTATCTTCCATTTTCCCAAAAAGCCAAAGTTGGCAATACCTTTTCAACAAACCAAATTCTACAAAGAAATAATCATGCCCCAAACACCATATTTCTTATGCTCAAACTTGAGATGGTGATTCAGTGAAGACATTGAGTATTCAACGAGAGGCTTTGACTATTGTATTGGTTTACGTTAAAGATAGATGAACTCATGTAACTTGATCAGTTCTGGGATTCATTTTACTCTAAACGGGGCGACAGGACATGGGATTAGCCATCCCTAGCTAGCTGTTTGAAGCCCTGGCTTAGCCTAACCAGCAAATAAGGGTTGTTCACATAATGCTAGGAGAGACACCTGGCGTGTTCAATCCCTTACCACCCAGATGTAGTAGAAGACAAAGGTGGAATCCTCGTACTTAAGATAGTAAGTAAAAGATCTCTAACAGTGAGGTGATATACATTATTACTCTTACCACTCCAACAAGATGTGGTTGAATGTAAAAATATTTTCAAATATTGCACAACAGTACCGAATAGCCAAAGGTGAAAGCCCTTTTAGGACTTTGCACATTGCTTAGGTTTCTATATAAAAATAGGATCGAAGCAAACATAAATACACAAAGACAACAAAAACAGCAACAAAAGTTTTTTAAAAATGTTAATACCTCAGCGTTTTGGAGGAGTCCTTCATTGCTTAGGCTATGCAGATGTGCTTGGTTGCTCAACCACTGGTATTTGTATTGTAGCCTCTGGTAAGTATCTAGCAAGCCTTCTGCTTCTGCTTTGCATCAACACAACTCCTTTGAAATTTTAGAAAATGCCCACCGCCTAATGCCACCGGTGAAAGCAATAAGGCTAAGAAGGTCTCATTTTCCTAACAATTTACTAACAAGTAGTATCACGGAAAAGAATTCTCTAGTTGTGCTACTAAAGTCACAACGAGAATAACACTCAAATAGAGAGAAAAAAAACAGGCATCACCGAGAGAGTTTTTCCAAAATCCATTACTAGAACCCAAAAACCCCTCTAACTTACTAGTCATAGGAAACATGATAGATACAACTGGATTATGTTTATCACAAGATATTCAAATCTTTAATAGAATTCCTATCCCTAAAATGACTCTTAGCTCGCTGGCCAACCTTACCCAATTGGGTCAGGGTTTACTTCTTGGACCTCTAGCCCAGGCTATTGGGTTAGTCTGAAAGTATTTATTTATTCCTGAACTAATAAAAATTTATAAATAAATAATACAATTAATCCAAATGGATCGAAATAATTTCTCAAGCCTTTTTCTACTTTAGGCCCAGGCTAACTTTAATTATTCAATCTGGGCTCAAGCCTTGAACAATTAATTAACCAGCTAAACTAGATAATTAATATATTCTCTCTTTTGAGCCTTTTATTTTATTCTAGCCTAATAATAACTTAGACCATCTAAATAAAAAAAAAATCCTATTTCTTTAAAATCATTTCCTTAGCCCAAATATTAATTACGACTTACGGATTATTCTGAAGACCAAAAGATACATCATCATTGGCTACTAAGATGATCAAAATATCCCTACTATAAAATAGTTGCATTTTTCATTTTATAATTTTTTTATTATCACCATAAGAAAATATTGACTCCAAAGACAATATTGCGTATAGCAATGTCTCTGACCTACAGATGTTATGACTAAAATATCCATCTACATAACTGTTAGAATTCGTGGACTCCTAAACGCGGAAAACATCCACGAATCCTTTCCGAGGATCCAAGTAAACGATTAAGAAAATCGTAGGTTTGCAGATTTACCTATGTTATGTGTAATCAATATCCTTTAGTTCCGATTGTGCTGCTATGCATGCAACCTGAACGATCACCAGACGCTGCAGTTGTGCGAACGTCCTCTATCGGATACACACCGCGAACTCACTCGTCACCCGGGGAGTACTAGCGCCTAGGGTTTTTGAGAGGCTTATTTTTCTGGTGAATGAAGGCATGAATTTTTACAACAGAATTGGCACCCACAAGAAGACGGTTAGGGTTTTCTTAAAAACCCACTTCGAACATCTTAGAGTCTAACCCTAATAATATCTTATCATATTTTAATTTAAATTCAAATTAAATTAAAACTGATACGATAAGATTCTGTCATTATCTCAGTAATCTAACTAATTAATTTATCGAGTCAGATTCTTATAATCTGGACATCATTCAGATTCATCGAATATAGACACATTTTCAGATTCATTGTATCTGGTAGATTTTCTAAGTTCGATTAACTTAGATATGTTTCCAGATTCATCGAATCCGGTTACCAGAAAAATAACCTAACAAGTTCGCTTATTGTGTGACCCTATAGGTTCATTTAACACTGACAGTGTGCCCAAATCATATTTAAATGTCCTACAAGTTATAAGTAATTTCTAGCAAAATATTATAACTACCAGGTTAAATGAAGATCGGTGATCTCTTTGAACCAAACCATAATTTTGTATTTAGTCCTTTTGTCACATGATATCCAGATTAAGCATAAGGCACGGAGCATGTCATCTTTATTAAGCTCAATCAATTATTTCTTGATTTCATAGTAGACTGTTCAAACAAATGATATCAATATTTTAGATTGATATATTTGAGCACGGCCATGCATTTTAACAGTCTAACTTATCAAGGGGCCCATGGATATCTCTCTCATAATTGAGAGGGACAAATTCCTTCACAATCAATCATATTCCTCTCATTGATTTATTCTATATCCAACAGTAGTCTAATTTATTATCTAATTAAAGACAACTTTAGACAATGTCAAAATATAGAATTTATCAAATAGGAAACTATGATGAATTTAGGTCAAAGGACTTTTAATATTATTATGGCTAGAAAGTACTTATAACATGTTCCATGAAGTACTCTCACAGTGGGTCATATCCAATACAATGTTCTCTAACATTTATTTATATTTTGACTTGATATCACAAATATCCATGACCAGTAAAACATAGCCATCCAGTCACAAATATACTAATCTTAATTTATTATTGTTCTAATAATAATAAACGATCAGGGACAGATTTAGAATAGTCATTGTATTCATTGTTGGGTTTTACTATCAAGTCACGTACTTAATGACCACAAAACAAACGCACTATTCATGGAAAGGAAAACCTCATATTATTATAAAAACTTCTTGGACCTCTAGTCCAGGTTATTGGGTTAGTCTAAAAGTATTTATTTCTTGAACTAATAAAAACTTATAAATAAATAATACAATTAATCCAAATGGACCGAAATAATTTCTCAAGCCTTTTTCTACTTTAGGCCCAGGCTAACTTTAATTATTCAATATGGGCTCAAGCCTTGAACAATTAATTAACCAGCTAAACTAGATAATTAATAGCTTCTCTCTTTTGGACATTTTATTTTATTCTAGCCTAATAATAAATTAGACCATCTAAATAAAAAAAAATCCTATTTCTTTAAAATCATTTCCTTAGCCCAAATATTAATTACGACTTACGGACTATTCTGAAGACCAAAAGATACATCATCATTGGCTACTAAGATGATCAAAATACCCCTACTATAAAATAGTTGCATTTTTCATTTTATAAATTTTATATTATCACCATAAGAAAATATTGACTCTAAAGACAATATTGCGTATAGCAATGTCTCTGACCTACAAATATTATGACTAAAATACCCATCTACATAACACCGTTCATTTAGAGAGGAAACAGTGTACTAATACCTCTCTAAACGATATCTACCATCTTTAGACCTTTAGTCCAATAATCCATAACTTTCTAAAATATTTTTGCTTTACTACAGAATTACCCTTAAGTAGACATCCAAATCATGTTCCCTAGGCCTTAGATCTGTAGACCATTTGGATAGTCACAAGGGGCGATATCTCCAATAAGAGCATAGAAACTCTCTTGTATGAATCTGTCTTAACTAATTGATCACGCATACTCAACATACAAGTATATTGGTCCGACAATAGAACTTTCCTTACAGTATATCAAAGTACATGCTTTCAACTTCGCTAGACCACCAATCTTTACTCACGCTATAGGGTATAATTTCACGTTGTAGCTGTGGTAGTCTAAGGTTCTCTCATTTTAGTACTTTGATAAACTACTATTACAAGTCTAGTTCTACGTATACTAAATACGCTTATACTATAAAATTAGAGGACTACTCACTGGTTAAAGGTAAGCCATTCCCCATATGAAATTCATAATATAATAACATTTATCCTAAAGAGATTTTCATTCTTATTATCCGATTAAGAACTACTATTTATGTATTAAGTAATCCATAATCTATCCCTTACTATGAAAGACCTCTATTCACATAGATCACTTACTTAAATATTATAGATCTTTTCCAGTATAAAGCGCGTATTATAAATTAAAGTAAAGAACACACATTGTTGAGAATAAAACTTTTATTTATTGATTTGAATTTACATCAGATACATAATTTGAGGGCATACATTCCAACACTATAAAGAGGAGTACTTGCTTTCTTCAAAGTATAGGGCAAATCTTGTTGTATTGCATAGTTCCACAACAGGAAAACTTGCATACATTTTCTCCGCACAACAGTGCATCTTTCAACATTTTCTTCTTGCAACTAAATATTAAATGCTTTATTTACTTTTTACAGAACCACACCAGCACACACGAGAGTCATTAAGTTTTCACTCACACATTTGTTGAATTGTTATATTTTAGGTCCTCAAACGGAGTGGTAGCATGTCACGAGAGTAGACTTTCTTTTGAAGCTATAGTTCTTAGATGTAAATTGTTAGAACAAAGTTTTAATTTTGTATAATATATGTACATTAAGTTTGATTTTTTTTTTCACGATCTATAATGGATTCTAAGCTTTATGTACTTTTGCAAAAGTTTGGGAATAAAAGTTTGTTTATTTTGGTTTCAACTTATTATAAAGACCCCTTGTGTAGGAAGTTCAAATGGGATGACACCCAAATATTACAAGTTACACAAAAGATACCAAATTTAAAATTTTTATTTGTGAATATAACCCAACATTTCTTTATCTTTTTCCTTATCGGATCTTTTTGAAGTATATAAAGGATTGTTGGAATGTGTGTTTCAAAAGTTTATATATGAAACAGTAGCAGTTGTTGACTAAATCTTTAACTGCTCTATATTATCAGCAAAGACCGAGTAGTGCCCAGCTTGTTTTGACCGAGCTTTTTGCTGCTATCTTGAGTATCTCTCTCTCCTACTAGATTTTTCTCTCCTGAACATTCAATGCTTTACCTATAAATAGACGGCTTCATCCATGCAATTGACATACTGCAAAGCATAGAAAAACTCTCTGCAAACTCATTTTCTATATATCCTTCTCTTCTTCTTCAAATAGTTGGGTTATATTTGTTTAAGTTTTTGTTGTTCCCGTATATCATTTTTTGTGGAATGGCTTATTTGATCTTAGCGGAACTATCGAAATAGTCCTTTAAGATAGTATTATAATGACTCAAACCTTTATACTTTTCCTATTATCCTTAAATTTTTTCTTATAATCATTTTTATTTCGCTTTTATTGAGTTTTCTTAGTTTGTTGGCTCTTCCTGGACTATTCTTTGATTTTGCCAATATCCTAAGTTATCTTCCCTTGCTAGGTATTTTGTGAATTCCTTGTTGCTGCTCTATTTTGGCTACTTTAAAGTCTCTTTTCTTTTATCTTGGTAGACAAGCTTGATATTTGCTGGGCCAAACATGCTGAGTTTTTTTATTGGGCTCCTAAATCATGTTGAAAAAAGCCTAATGGCTTTCTTATGGCCCTCTAGGTCAAACAAAAGGGAGAAATTTGCTTCAGCTAATTGGAGTGAAAAAGAACAGCTAGTAGAAACCAAGAAAACATAGAGGAAGAAGGCAAAGTAAACTCAACAAAACATGACAATTAAGGGATCAAACGATATCCGATTTGCCTCAAATTTGAGTAAGTGTTTGAACACATCTTGTTTTAGAATTCTATAATAAAGTTCAAGTGTTGATGGTTTAATAGTGAAAACATTTGAATTTAGATAGCAACTGTATTTTAGTGATTTTTCTCCAATTCTCTTAATGCTTCATTATTATCTCTTGATGTATATGCTCTTCTAAAGTTTTATTTTCAATTGTTATGAATGAAATTTGAATTGTAATCATATTTTGTTAATAATGGAGTTTTAGTGATGAACTAAAAGGTTCTGTAATTTTTTCTTCTTTATTTTGAAGAGATTTTTCACGTTAAATTAATTGTGCCTCTTATATTTGTTTGTGTTTCTTTCTTTCATTTATTATTGCATTTTTATTTTTTAGACTCATTTTATTCATTCAAGTATTTTGGTATTAAAGAATCGATTTCATAGTTGAAGTGTTTTTTTTTTTTTTTTGGCTAAATTTTATTTCATATTTGAAGTCTTTTTGAGTAATATTATTGGTTGCTTACTTTTGTGAGTGCCTTTGCCCGAACATAACATTCATGTTCGGCCAACAAGTCATCTAACTCTTCCACAGTCGCTTGTATTTTCCCACCCAATATTACCCTTATAAAACTCCAATACTCAGGTCTTAGTCCATGAATGATTTTTCTTCTAATTTGGCCCTCTCCACGGGTGTATTTGAATAAATCACTTTAATTTAAAAATTATTATTTTATATATTTTCGTTCCCAAAAACTATCATATATTCACAACATGTCATATTCTTTTCTTTTTTATCCTACTTTGAGCCCTCGCCACATCTCATCTTGTTAGTATTATGCCCTGTAGGCAATTACCTGCATATTGTATATAGCATATTTATTAATCAAAAACATTATTTATCTTTCAATTTAATTAATCATTCCGCATATATATGTATAAAACTATTAGATAAAGTCCCCAGCACATAGTATAATGTTAAGAAAATTATGATAGAGATCATAATGTGATATTCCTAATACACTATGTAGTAGTGAGCTAGGATATCGTTAATGTTCAAAGACTAGCATATGTTACACTTCTTGATTTAATCAAGCAGTGGTTCTCATATCTATGAATATTATGATACTCAAAGTTAAATGTAGATGCTTGTTAAGTGAACAAGTTTATTGGATGACCTAACTATGAGATAATCACATGAATAACTATTTAGTACCAGTGATAAAATCTCATTATAGCGAATATGCAAGTATCCTTAAATTTGAGATCTCCAAGGTACTTTGTTTACTGAGCCTTATGTTTTGATTCCAATCAATGGAGTCCCTACAAGACCACCAATAGGATGGATAATGGATACAATATAAAGTAAACAAAAGTATTTGAGAGGGTCAATAAAAGATTCATCACTCTTAATAGTAGGGGCGTATATCTCACGATTATTTGTATGGAATCATTACTCGAGAAGTTCTTGGCCAAGGCAACTATGTATGGGAAATAATTCTAAGTTGATACACATGTTGAGTAATAGATTCTGAAACAAGTACAAATTAATTCGGGCTAGAATTAATTATATTTTAGTGAGAGTTTGCACTAATTTCATACTCTAAACCAAATCAAATATTATATAGTGAAAGGAGTTTATTGCACTAACGTTTTGCTATTGAAATATTCATGTCAAGCTACTTGACTTTTTAGACTTTTAGATGGTCATGATGCAATGCTATATGCCATTCATGATCTACTAGTTATGGATTTATTAATTAGAAAATTAATAAATTAATTCTAATTATTAAGGATTATTAATTCTATAATGATTACAATTAATTCATATTAGCTACCAGTTTATTAGAAAACCTAATAGGTCACACACAATAGAAGAATTGATACTCAAGATATTATTTGCTAATATTATGGAGTTAATTTGTGAGAAGGAATAAGTTTATGGGCAAATTATAAGTAGTTATAATAGTTGGGGTTAAATAGTGATTGAAAAAAGTTTGTGAGCTTAATTACAATTTTTAAAACCCAAAAGCCCATTATTGATATTATTGTTTCCATAAATTGTTTTGGAAACAAACGAAAAGGGTTGGTTGTTTTGTTTTAAAAGTTTGGGAAACAAAAAGTGATTAGTATGGTGAAAAATGTTTTTTGCCCGAAAAAAATCATATAGATATGTGTATGTTTAAGACGCTGAAAACAATTGAAGATACAATGGGTTTTCTTTGTTTTTCGGTGCACAAAAACCAGCTGCCCTCAAGAAAAAGGATAGAAAGCTTTTTTTGTTTTTCTTTCTCAAAATTAAAAACCTTGCCGCCAATAAATTTTTCTAGCAGAAAATTTTAATAGTTTTAGAGTACATCCTCGTATGGATCAATATTAGAGGAATTTCTATTTTGGAATTTGATAGTTTGTGACTTGAACAATTCTTAAAATGATTCAGTGCGTTAAGAAAAATTTTAAAAGTTACGTTTTCAAAGTAATAACGAATTTTTTTCCCTCCTAACCCATTTAATAACATGCGAGAGATCCTTAAATGAATTTCGTTTTAATTTTCACTGCGCATTATTTAATTTTGCATGATTAAAATCCAACAGTGGTATCAAAACTATCTCGTATATGTTTTACGGATTTATTATTAGTTTTGAAATTGTTTCAAAATAAATTTGATATTATGAAATTATTTAATAAAAAATCTGAGTTTTGAAATTGTTTCAACATTATATTTAGCTTTTGTGAAATTGTTTCACAAATATTTTGATTTTGAAAAAAAAAATCATTTTAGTGGATTATTATTAATTAATTAATTAATGAAATTGGTTTCAGAAAAAAGATTTACGAAATATTTAGAAATTATTTCTATAAAATAGTAATAATAATAACGAATAAAAATTAGGAAATTATTTCCATATTATTGTTCTTTCTTCCGGTAACCAAGAAAGGAAAAAAAAAATTGCAATTGTACAATTGTTTCCAATTACGTTGGAAATTGTTTCCGCAAGGAAAAGGAAAGAAGAATTTCTGAAATCCATATGGCTGAAAAGGTTCAGCGTAAGAAGCCAAAACGAAACCGAAAATTGCAAGCTAAAAAGATCAGAAGAAACAACTAAAAAAAAGAGAGAGAGAGAGAGAAAATTTGCTTTGAAATTCTTGTCGGTGACCAATTTTAATTGCAATTCCAATTGCAATTGTAATTGCGAATTGCTATGTCAATATTAAAAAAATTATTTTATTTTTCTTCCTTTGCCCTTTTGACCCACAAGACTTTTCTTTTAAAAAAGGACCCCAAGAAGTTTTCAAAATTTGTTTTGGACCCACAAAGTTCCAAAATTTTGCTTTGGGACTAAACATTTATTCTGCCAGAATAATGATTTTGGATCCACAATTGTTTTCCTAAATTTAAATTTTGGGACTAACTGTTTTATTTTTCTAAAATAATGATTTTAACAATTTTTATTTCATATATATTTATTTTGTTTAATATGTTTTAAGTATAATTGTGGCATGATGGCTTAGTTATGGACTTAGACCAATTAATTTTGATTAATTAATGTTGTGTCATACATTTTTACTGCTTTGTTTTGAACAAATAGGACATGTGTATCCTCCATTTCTCTATAATTCTTTAGTAATTTCTCTTCTCATTTAAATCCCATTAGGAATTTATATAATTATATTACATAAATTAAATAGAATTAGAAATAATTTCACGAGTTTATGGAGATGGCAACTAAGACGAAACAAGAATATAGTAAGACTTTCTTCTCGAAACATGCATGACCATATAAGTTTGACCAAAATCAATTTCCTATTTGGCTCAAGGAAATCTATATATATATAAAATCCAAAGGGGAAGCATGTAATGTTGCCATTTATCATTTGAAATTCACAGAGAGCATGACATATGGCATCTCCACCTGAGCGAACGCAACCCCGCATTCGGCTTCCCTTCGGCTCGGTTTCTAGCTTACTGACTTTCAGCCGACAGCTTCGGCTCCACTACCTTGCAAAAGCCAATTCATCATTTATTGACTCTCTTCCTCGGCTCTTTGATTCCCTCATCTACTCCCATTTTGTCTCTTCGAATTTCCGTCTGCATTCACTAACCATAATCCTTCAATCACTGCTTACTCCTCAAGGATGCAAAGAACCCTTCAATCATAGAATCTGATAATGCATTCCAAGAATCTAAAGGAGATGACACAAATCCAAGTAGATGAAACGCTCAGATCTGTTCCAACTTTTAACTTCTTCATGTTTTTTCCTTCTCACCTTCTACCATTCAATCTATCGTCTTCTGATCTTCCCTTTAGGCCCTTCGATTCTTCCCCTACATTAACCGAGGTGATGAGACAGATGTGACTAGATGAAACACTCGACATTGGGTAAATCTTCATAACTTCATGAATGTCTACGAATTTACTACTCTATATAAATACGTGGGCTATGTGATAGAGTGGTAGGTATTGTTAGCCAAAAAACACAAAAATAGAAATAGTTACTGCAATTAGCAAATTTGAGATTTGAGAGTGTTTTTGCTTTTTAAGTTGTGGAAATGACAAAAGGAAGATTCTAATATGTGTTGCTAAATGAGTTAACAAAAGGAAAGCAAGATAAAAGAGTGCTTTTTAGAATTATACGAATGTGGGAAACATATAATGCTCAAAGACAAGGAGAGATTATGAGTATTGATTTTTTTTGGCCTTGTATGCAAAGGTATAGTCACTTCTAAGGATGTTTGATACATTTTGATATCTATTAAAATGTTACCTCCTGATAAATGTTTTAAGGGTAATTTATATTGTTGAATGTCTGTGAAAAATGGTAGCTCCTGATATATGTTTGTTCTCGATATATGTTTTAAAAGTAATTCATATTGCTAAATATCTGTGAAAAATGTTAGCTCTTGATATATGTTTCCTCTTGATAGATGTTTTAAGAGTAATTTTTATTGCTGAATATCAGGGGAAAATGTTGGCTCTTTATATATGTTTTAATAGTAAATGTTATTGCTTATGTAGGAGAACATGAAACATTGTATTATTAGAAGCAAATTTGTCTCTGATTTTCTGAATTCTATTGAAGAGGGGAGTTTTTACATGATGAAAAACTTCAGTCTTCAATCCCCTAGGCCAAACTAAAAAGTGTTGGATAAGGATCTACAGATTGTCATTGATAGAAGCACATACATAGAAAAATTGATGGAGGAGCTACCAGATATCCCAAGACATAAATTCCATTTTATGCCATATGAAGATATTGAATCTTAGGCTGGAGACATTAGCCTCTTAGTTGGTAACAGTTCAATGGAATATTGTTGTGTCTCCCCCCCCCCCCCCAAGTTGTTATGTGCATATTAGTGCATATTATGTTCAAGCATCATGCTCAAAACTGCCAAGTTTTGAAACTGCATAATCACCATTCACTGGAATAATGTTATGGCTATGTCACTGTTTTGTAATGCATCATGACTACAATCATGCAATCATATGACTGTCTCACCATTTGGTTAGCATGATAGTTTTATTACTGTCTTGATGTGGTTCAGAAGTCAGGGCATGAACACTACAATCTATGTAAAAAAGGCAAAAAAAAAGCCCTGTTTTCTGACATATGAGGATATTAAATCAAAAATTGTATTTTCTTATATGTAAACCTGTGATCCAAACACACACTACAATCTATGTAACAAAGGCAAAAAATCCTGATTTCTGACATATGAGGATATTGAACAAAAAAAAACCTACTTTCTTATATATAAACCTATGATCCAAACCCTGTTTTCTGCCATATGAAGATATTGAAATCTTTGTTGGATCCATTAGTTTCTAAGTTAGACAGTGAAATAATCGACTGCTTATTTTTCCCCCAAGATCTTTATGTGTATATTAGAGTCCATAATTTAAAAGCACCATCCTTAGAACTGTGCAGAATGTTATGTGCATGTGATTTTGCAAATGTTAAAAGATATTCAGAATCTACAACCTATTTTTGTTGCAGTCCACTGTATTCCATGTAGCATGTGGACTTTGTAAACTGAAATCTCCCAATGGAAAATGTGTGTAATATAGCCTTTTGATATGCATAATCACCATCTAATACAAAGTGTTATTGCTTGCCTACTGATTTGACATGAACCATGACTGTCAGCATTTGGTCCTCACCTTTTAGACAAACCATTTAGCTCCTACTACTGTAAAATATGCCTTCAGCCTATTTTCATATGCCTGACCATGTGAATAATCTTACAAACCCCTCTAGTATGTTCTGATCATTGATATATTAAGAATATCTATTATAGAGATTTCCTTCTCATAAAATGAAAAGCACTTGAGAAGGGGAAAAAAAGCCAAAAGTTCTAATAGTAGGCCATGCTAAAGATATTTTAATTTCCCCCATTCTCCTTCAGATGCAATTGATATGATAACAGGAGTGTCGGCTATTGAACAAAGGTCTCGAATGGAAAACCAAGTAGATTTATAGTTTGTAACTATTAAGGATTACAAGTAAGTTTTGCTCGTTGGATCTAAATATGCATATACAGAAATATATGTATTATTGATTGAAATTATTTTGAATTGCAGGGGAAATGAGCTAAGAGGAACACTGTGAGGAAACAATGCAAATGTGATTCAGAGAACAGAAGTGCTTAGAAGCCAAATGATGCAAATTGCTGTTTTCACATCGATGATAATGAAGAATGACCAAGGGCATGCACAACATCAAGTAGCAGTGCAACAAAGATCTACATTGACTTGGAATTTCCAGAGGTTGAGAACTTTAGACAGATGTATATGGAAATTCCTATTCTTTGAAAATTGAATATGCAAAAACAGATTAAAAGATCTACAAAGATCTAATTGAATGTGCAACAAAGATCTACATTGACTTGGAATTTCCAGAGGTTGAAAACTTTAGACAGATGTATATGGAAATTCCTATTCTTTGAAAATTCAATATGCAAAAACAGATTAAAATCTTCATCACAAATCTACCATCTCAGTAATTAAACAGGAGTGAAGAAAATCACAAAACAGAAATAGGGATGGAATTGAGTATTGCAGCTGTTGTGTTAACTACACAACAATACAAGGAAAAAAAGAAAAGTTTGGCTGAGTTAAATGAAATGATCAACAAGGGTGAAAAAATTAGTACTGTACTTCCGTTAAATTATTGACGAATCTTGCTCTTTAAATACACTGCTCTATGAAAGGTAAATGCAAAATCTATTTCACCTTGCTGCAATTTACCTGTTGCATTAGGAAAAGACATACTACTGTTGCATTACTGTCTTGGACGTTGATACATACAATGGATAGAGATATAATTTTTACACAAGATGTAGAAAGAAACTCAAATTATGGGAAGAAATTGGCATGTGAATCATGTATCTGAACAGAAGATTATCCAGATTCAAGGTATCTATAATATGCAGAAATATATATTATGTTCAAAGAGTTTGTTTTCATAAATTTTAAGAAATACATATTCTGAAATTTAAAAAATGTAGATATCGGGTTGAAGTAATTGTTGCTAATCACACAACACAAGGATGTTTTATACTCTTTGATAGAGATGTTGAGCAAATTGTGGGATTGTGTGCAAGCAAACTAGCTCAAAAAGTTGCAAAGTTATAGTACATACTTTACCAATCATTATTGAAAAAATGACTATGCTATTACATATTGATAAAAAGTTTGCATTTTAAGCAACTCTGAAGTTCCTTATTCTAATATAGGAAGGATTCCATGATGCAATACCTGAACCATTGAAGAATAGAATAGGCAAAACTTATATTTGCCAAGTCAAATTCAATGAACAGACATGAGGATTGCCAAGAGAAAGCTTTACACTCAATCAAATTAATCATCCATCAGATGTAGTTGACAAATATGAAGATCAAACAAATGTAACAAACATTCAACCTTTTTTCTAAAAGAAAAAAAAAATTGTGTGTGCATATGTGTCAGAATTAAATGGCAATATATCGTAATAAAAAGATACTAACTCATATGTTCCTTTGGCAGCCTCTTCAAGAAATTGAAGAACATTAAGGAGAAGAGGAAGGAAAAGAAATTAAGAACGTGGTTTGAACAAAAGCACCCATCAAAGAAGAGAAGAAACGAATAGTAGTTGCAGGGTATTCAAAAATTAGCCACATTCTTTTTGCACCAACTAATTTGACAACGTCAAATGATAAGACTATTCTTTTTTTTTTTTTTACAGGATACAGGTGAGAACACATAACAAATAGGTGGCAGAACTACAAATAGCAACTGCAAACAAAAGAATGAAACTTTCTTTTACAAGGACTGAAAATGTTACAAGACAGAAGATTGATGAATAACAATGTTCAATTAAGATACATCATTAGAATGCAAATGAGACAAATTAGAAACCTAGATTATGCAGCTGAATATTTTGAGAGAATTATGTAGTTGTTACAATTTGATATTGATTATCTTACTTTCTTCATAGTGATTATGTTACTGAGAATACAAGTCTCATATTGATTGTGTTACTTTCATCATTCATGCGTTATACTAGATTCAAATTTGTGTTGTTCAATTGACATTAATGTATCAGCACTAGAACTGAAATCTTTCTACTAAGCATGATTTGTGGAGACTGTGGATAGTATGATTTGATTCAAATGTTATGCAACTAGCCATCCTATAAGTCATCTCTTCAAAGAGCACTATATTTCCTGTCATCTGTCTTCAAGTTGCTTAAGAAAATTGTCTAAAGAAATACAAACAAAGCAAACTGATGGTAGAGAGCTAATGTGTTGTAAACAGGTCTAACAAATCCAGGACTATAAGGCATCAACCAATAAATCTAGCGAAAGACTTCAAGAAAACTGAAAGTCATATGAAACATGAAGTCCACTACCAATAAGAGCATACCCGCAAGATATCCCATACCAACAAATCAAGATCATATGTATGCTCTAAAAGACACTTTTACGTATGTTCCCGTGCCAAAGGAACACATTAGTTAGCATCTTTTCATTACTAAAAAAACACTTTTACTTCCGCATTCTTCCACTGAGGTTGAATTTGAGTTGTTTTTACTTCCTTTTTATACTTGGTGAATTATGAAGAAAAATACAATGGAATGAAGGGAAAGCTGCAGATTATAATGGGAATGAGATCTTGATCTATAAAAGACTTAATATTATAAAGCATTTTGTTTAGTTTCATGCCTGGAGGAATTTCCTCTTCATACATTTTTCTCCTAACAAGTGGTAAGCTGACTATCTATTTCTTTTTTTTTTTTTAAGGGGAGTGTTTTTCTTAGGCTTTACTATGTTCACTTTCTTTGTGATTTTCAAAAGGATTGTTCTGCGATCATAAGGTGCTTTTAAATAATTGAACAAATCAAACCCTTTAACCAAAAACAATGTCATAGCCTTACATGGACATTTTTATGTATCATAATCAATCTATAACGATATATCTCAAACATATATCTATAGATCTATGACCAAACTTTCATATGAAACTATGCCTTTGCCATTTATTTAAAACAATTATCTTTTTCAGAACATAATACTATACAATTACTGTCATTTCCTTCCTCAAAATTATTCAATATAACATTCCAAGTCAAATACAACTGACTGCTATTGAAATAAACAAAATCGTGTACAAAAAACGAATGAATATTCCAAGAGTGATTACAATAGCATCACAGAGCTATATGTCTCCAGTTCTTCATCAGTTGATAGAACTTTATATTTTGACAAGTACAATTGTCTTCTTTCTCAATACTTTCCACAAATTCTACAATAGATTCAAGTAATGAATCAGGACATAACTCAGAGAACTAAGTTGTTAAATATCATATCATTATGTATTTTCAAACGATACCTAATTAATATATCACAGAGTTTATTACAGCAAAATCCCATCCCAGCTTGCTAAAGTAACTCAAAATCTGTTCTTCAACTTTATCAAAGATGTCTTGAATTGATCATCAACAATAAGTGTGAATGCATCTTCTCAGAAACAAGAGAAAATGAAAATGCTATTCCCAAAGTTGAATTAACATCTAACAGAGTATTGAACTTTAAAACAGCAAAGTAATAACATATATTAATGTTGTAACATAACAAAAGTAATGACATATCATCTGTAGTACTACACATTAAATGACATCAACATATGGAAACTATAGTATAGCACATTTAAAAACATTTACAAATCCTCCATCAATTATCAGCTGTTACCCCAATCCCAATTATCTTAATTGAAATGTATCCAGTAACTATACCATCATCACTCTTCCTAATTATGTCAACCACTTCAGCTTTAGTAATAGAAGATCCTTCAACATTCACCTTTTTAGCATCATAGTAAAGACACACAGCAATCTTAGCAATTGAAATTTGCGTTTCCCAGTATATTAATGGAACAAATCCTTATGAATATGATACTCCATTCGAGATTCAACAACAGCAACAACAAAAAGTTGATAGAATTTTACGTATGAATCCATTTTGCTCTCTGTTTCTTCGGCCTCTAAATACTCATTCAAAAATATAATTTTTAATGGATGTTGCAAACCAAGCTCATCAAACACCCAGAAATAAGAATCAGTCCACCAATTGCAATAGCTAACACCATCTCTTCTCATGGTTGTAGACACTAGAATAAATATTTCAACATACTCATCATAATCATATATTCCACAATGTAAAACCATCCGAATTTTATTCTCTCGCCTATCAAGTAAAGTATGATAAGGTTTATTCGGCTGCAGTTGCACAGTTGACAAAACTATGGTTTCAGCTATAAATGGATGGATGCTTGGCCTCCCTACTAATGTATATTCAGTAAGCATGCCATTGTATAACTCCATATTTCAATCAAAGAAACAAGCCAGAAAATAATGAAGAACTTGTTGTGCAAATGTGCATATATATATATATATATATATATATATATATATAGCTAAATATAATGCATGGAATAATTAATAAGTGTCTCTTCAGATTTTTTAAAAGAGTTTTTTTATAAATCTATACTCTATTATTTCTGAAATTAACAACATCCTTTCATATTCCTATTTTCTATTCAAAGAATATTACAAGATCCATTCTTCATGACTAATCAGTATTCAAAGAAATACTCCTTTCATAGAATTTAATGTCTTTTCTTTATTCAATTTAATTTAATGACAACCCAATATTAAGCAAGCGTCCTTTCACATTCCTACTATCTTCTCAATGAATTTTACAAGAAACATTCACCACGACATAATCAGTATTCAAAGAAATTCTAAATTCACAGAATTTAATGTCTCTTCTTTATCCAAAATAATTTAATGACCACACAATATTTTAGCCAACTCAGATAACATTTACTGACACATATGAAACAAAATATTAGTTTCATATAACAAGAAATTGTGTTTTTGGGGAATATTACTTCTATTAGATATCCTAAATAATTCAAAGATTACACCACATATGCCAATGTAACATCAAATCTATACGCATTACATGGCAAATTTACAGCAAATATAACCTCAATTCTTTTTTTTTTAAAGTACCATAAGAAAAATTTCAGAGAAATTTTAAAAAAATACATACAAATGAATCTTCTCCACACACACACACACACACACATATATACACTATGCTTCAATATACTACACCTATATATAGTACAATTACTCACATTAAAAAATTAACATTAAAAAGAAAAAAGCATTTAAAAAATACAAAGTAACTTAAAAGTAAAAATTATGCCTAAATGAGCACCATTAACTAAACACCCTATTAAAAACTTAAAAAATCCAATGCAAAACATACTTCAATGGCTATAAATAACAAAATGCAGGTACTTATATATAAGAAAACACAACCTGAAGGTTTACATTGAAGACACTACAAAAAATTACCAGCTTCAACAACCCATCTGCTGTAGCTAATTCTCATTTTTGTAAGAAATTTAATTTTCAATAAACATATTTTATAAATGAAAATCAATAGCTAACCTAAATTCCTTTCACTCCTATAAAAACACTTTGATTAATATTATACGCATATCCATACAAATTTAGTACAACATGACAAGGCCAAAGAAAATAGAAAAAGAAGAAAATAAGATTTGGACCGCAAAAGGAAACAACCTTATTTTAATCAACTTTCCCAGCAAAGTAATGATCCAGTATCAGGAAACATTATTGCTACTCAACTGCAATTGCAAGATATACACAACATAGGTAAAATATTTATCAATTAAATACCATTATATAGAATCATTTTATTCATCTACCACTAACAATGACATTGTAAATAAAAGATAGCAAAGAAGGTAAAGTCGCATAGATAATGGAGGATTGATATATAAAGAGGCAAACAAATGCCAAATGACAAAAACTCTCACCAAAATAATACAACAGCAAGGACAATGACCTCAATGACTATTGCAACAAGTAACATTCATCGCACAGATGTTTTATAATAACAATTACAATATCAGTAAGATTTTCCTAATTGATTTGAAATCATAATGTCAGATCCTTTAATAAACCATACACTATATCATGGTCCACCTACACTTTATGTATTGTGATGTTGTATTCTGGGAACAAGAGAAAAATAGGGGACAACTAAAGAGACTGTATCCCAAATTTAAATTGTGTTGTAAGCAAGGAAAAGTCCAACTACCAAGAAGGAAACCCCCATTAGCCTCTAAACACTTTGCTCACAAGAGTAATTGATGACAAATCAAAGATATTCTTAAAAAATATCAGAGCGTACAATTCAATATTTTTCATGACTTTTGTGGGTGCTAAAGTTGATGATAAAATGAATGAAAGATCTGGACCCTACATCGATAGAATTAATAGTGAAAATTATCATAGGCTCGGATCATTGATACCGACAAATGGTGCACATGCACATTTTATCCAGCTCTATTTTTACGATACAGAAAATGAGGTCCAACATAGAATTCAAGCAGTGAACCAAAGGCAGCATAACATGAAAATAAGAGCAGACATTACGCAACAGCTTATCTCGATGCTGGATACAAACAATGAGTTGGTGAAAGTTTTTAGAATGGCTAGAGATAAATATTCCTCAGTATAAATCTCTAATTTCAAAATCAAATTGCATTAGAGCGGAGATTTCAGAGCAAGACAATACGATGCACCAACAGCAACAGAAATTGCAGCAGTAATTGTTAGGAATCTAAATAAAGCGACAAAAGATCGCGATATCATTGTTGAAATGAAATCCAAAAGTCTACAACGAATAAGCTATTTGCATCCTTCACTCATGGCTATACAATATCCATTACTATTTTCATATGGAGAAGATGGATATCATCCAAAAATTAGTTATGTACAAGATAGAGACAGAAACTGTACAAAGCAATCTTATGTCACTACAAGGGAATACTACGCACACATACTTCAATATAGATGCTCAAAAGGACTAACTTTGATTTATTCAGGAAGGCTATTCCAACAATTCATTGTAGATGCTTATACAAGTATTGAACAAGCAAGACTAAAATGGATTTCAAAATATCAAGGGGATTTGTGAACAGAATTATACAAAAATGTGCAAGATGTTGTTCAGCGTAGTGATACTGATTCAAAAAAAAAATTGGCAAGAGAACAATACTACAATCTACGCTCACTAGTGGCCCTCCCTATTTAGCACAAAAATATCAAGATGCTATGGCACTATGCAGGTTCTTTGGCAATCCGGATTTGTTCATCATATTTACTGCTAACCCTAATTGGCTAGAAATAATGGAACTCTTGAATGAGATACCTGCGCAAAGGCCATAAAACAGACCTAAAATTGAGGTCTGAGTATTCAAGATGAAACTAGATTATATGATCAATGACATATTAAAGAACAAAATTTTCGGCTAAGTAGATTTAGGTATGTAACTTCTGATAAAATATTACAAACTTTGTTATCTATACACTTTTGACAATTTCATTAAGTTACTTTTTTTCCTTTGCATGACAGTTGTATACACAATTGAATTTAAAAAATGAGGGTTACCACATTCACACATCATAATTTGGCTACATCAAAATTCAAAAAGAATACTCCTAAGAAAATAGATAAGATGATATCTACAAAAAATCTTAATCTGAATATTGATCCGATTGGCTATAAAACCGTAACAAAATTCATGATACATGGGCCTTGTAAAATTGGATATGAAAACTCGTCATGTATAGTACAAGGTAAGAAGTTTAATAAATGATTCATTATTTCAACAAGACTACATACATCATGTTTGTTAAAAACTAATACATAAATTTCAAAACAAGAAATGTTCAAAGCATTTTCCAAAATCTGTTCATAACAAAACATCAATTAATGAATCAGGATACTGTAACTACAGAAGATAAGACACATCAATAACCATTGAGAAGAATGGATTTTTACTTGATAATAGATTTGTAGTCCCATACAATCGGTATTTATTGGTGAAATACCATAGCCACATTAATTTTGATTTATGCAATCAATCAAAAACCATAAAATATTTATTTAAATATCTCAATAAATGTTCATATAGGACAACAGCTATCATTGAGAGGAATCAGGCTGAAATCAACTTGGACAGTGAATCACAAGACCGAGATTAGAATAAAGTAAAAATAGGTTTGGATTATAGATACATATCAGCATGTGAAGCTTGTTGGCAAATTTTGAGTTTGATATCTATTTTCGAACACTACCTGCCTAAAGATTGGGGTTTCATCTTGATGAAGAGCAGAATATCATATTTAATGATAACAGTTCTCTTCCTAATGTAGCATTGAATGAAGATGCAAGGAAGACAATATTTACAGAATGGTTTGAAATGAACAAAAGAGATTCAAATGCAAAAAATTTGAAGTATGTAGAATTCCCACAACATTATTGCTGGAATAGAATAGAAAAATTCTAGAAAAAGAGGAAAAATCACAAATACATTGGAAGAATCAGCTTTGCACATCCAGCCTCAGGAAAGAGATATTATATACGAATGTTACTAAACTATGTGCATGGCCTTACAAGCTATAAAGAAATTAGAATGTATGGTAGAAAAATATATCAATTTTTCAAGGAAGCTTGCTATGCAAGATGTCTCTTACAGGAAGATAGAGAATGGCATAGAACAATTAATGCAGCTGCTCAATTGGCCACAAGAAGTCAATTACGAGATTTATTTGTCACAATACTTATTTTTTTTAATGTTGCAAATGCCAAGAATCTCTGGGAAGTAAATTGGCCCAAAATTACTGATGATATTAAATATAGACTATGAAAAATCCTTGGATTTCCATCCTTACAACTCTCAAAAGATCAAGTCAAAAGCTATACTTTGAGAGAATTACAGAATCTACTTCAAAAACAAGGTCGAAGTCTAGAGGAAATAGAATGAATGCCCTTGCCAAATAAAAAGTTGCTCAAAGATCTACAAAATACATGCATTAGAGAAGAAATCATGTATGATACAAATATACTGAGAGCTGAACATGACGTAATGTATGGACAATTAAATGCAGAACAAAAATATATATATCAAAAGGTCATAAATGCAGTTGATAATAAAAAGGGAAGCTGTTTTTTTTTTTTTTTTGGTATAGTTACGGAGACACAGGCTAGATATTTGTCTACAAAACAATTATAAATAAGCTCAAATCCGAATCAAAGATTATCCTGGCAGTAGCATCTTCAAGTAACACTATTCTAATACATATGTTTCCAAATAATTTAGTAGTCATTGTCGTAGAAAAATCTCCTCTTCTTATGAAAGTAATATTCAAATGCTACAATATAGGATGATTAATAAAATGTCCCAAAAAAAACTATGCTTCTTATAAAAGTGCATCTTTCATGAAATAAAATAATAAAACATAAACCCATTAAAACAAAGCAATAGCTTTAGAATACATGAATTATACAACATTCTAAAAGAAACATATTTTGCGACATATGGGAAATAAATTCATCAATTTAATTCAATGTTCTTATTTACAATATTCAACAGGGATTGCATCGTTACTACTACCAGGTGGCACGACTGCACATAGTAGATTTAAAATTCCACTGGTGACGTTAGAAGATTCTATATGTTCAATAAAAACAAACATTCAGCTTGCAAAATTAATAAGAAAAGCGGTGTTGATAATTTGGGATGAAGTTTGCAAGGGGTGTTGATAAAATTCCGAATATGTTTTTGGGACTGTTGATAAAACAATCAAAGACATACAAAGAATAGCTGCAAGTTACAATGCAAAAAGTCCATTTGGAGGTAAAATAGTGCTACTAGGAGGAGATTTCCATCAAATCCTTACGGTTGTGCCTAAAGGTCAAAGAGCTGATATAGTGAATTTGTCATGAAGCTTAAACAAAGTCATGAATTTCAACCTTTAGAAGCTGAAAAGTATGCGACTTTTGCCAATTAGCTTTTGAGAATAAATAATAGCACAGAATTAGCAAAGTGTAGAGGAAATGATAATGAAGCTACATGGATCAAAATCCCAAGTAAATTGATTCTAGAAGCTAATAATGACCCAATCGAGACAATATTCAACTTCACTTATCCAAATTTTGATGATAACTACACAAATCCTACCTCCTTGATGGAAAGGGTCATTCTAACACCAAGAAATAAAACAGTTCTAGAGTTGAATACTTTTGCATTGGAAAAAGCCCCAAGATCTGTCACTGAATATATAAGTGCAGATAGAATAGACAATGTGATAGGACCTCTGAAGGACGCAGAAAATTTATATCCAATAGAATACCTCAACAACCTCATTTTTCCAGCTATGCTTGATCATACATTAAAGATAAAAAAGAATGTGCCTATTATGCTGTTGAGAAATGTCAAGCCAAGCAAAGGATTATGCAATGGCACAAGGCTAATTATCACACAAACAGGGAAAAGAATCGTCGAAGGACAAATTATTTCAGGTTCAAAAATAGGAGACAAAGTATTTATCCCAAGAATAGATATGTCTTTAACATATTCAAATATATCTTTCACTTTGATAAGAAGGTAATTTCCTATGAATATATGTTATACAATGATAATTAACAAGAGTCAAAGACAAACTTTGTCTAATGTCAGACTGTACTTACCAAAACCAGTCTTTTCTCATGGGCAACTGTATGTTGCACTTTCATGAGTAAAATTGCCAAGAGGACTGAAAATTATGACCCATGAAGATGACTTAGATTTCAAGGAATATACCCAAAACATAGCCTATGAAGAAGTTTACAATCAACTCCCAAAAGTAGCTTAAAAAAAATTGAAACTTTTCCTACAACTTCAAAACCATTCTCACATATTAATCTATAAAATAATTTACACCATTACTTTTATGCAGGTTGCAAAATGTACGTGACAAAATCTTCCAAGCTTTTCCCTCCATGACATGAGCCCAATACAATAGACCGACAGATAACAAAACTGAGTTGGACTAAAAATCGCTCAGATGCTCAATGTACAATGTAGACTTCATAAGATACATATCAATTTCTTTCTGATTAATCAACGATAGATAGTTGTCTCATCAATACATAGAAATAGGATATTGCCACAAAAAAAAGCTAATGTGCTTGAATATGTGGGAAAAAAGCTCTTGGATGCTGAAAATGATCAAAATTGCTTAGACTTGAATAATTTATGTGCAACTATGCAAAACAATGAATAAATGTTCTTTCAATGAATTCTACAAGATCAATACATGTGATACTTTAATCAATGCTTTAAGATGTGCAAAACAATCTTACAGCGTATTAAAAATGTACAAAAAACCTTTGGCACAGCTAAATTCATCTGCACTTTAAAAAAAATCAAGCATATATGTATCTTCCAAAACAAACAAATTAGATTAACCAAAACACAAAAAAACAAAAGAAAAAAACAACACATCCTTTTCATGTAGTTGACTATTACTAAACGAAATTAAAAAAATACAAACTAAACAATGGAAAATAAATTATAGCTTCTTTACAAAGAAAAATAAAAAAATCCATAATACCATTACCATGTTCTCAGAAAAAGCAAAACACCATAACAATGTAGCAAAAGATTACTACCTTAACAATACTTTTCCAATACAACAACATCACCTAAACCACAACAAATGAAATATATCGGACACAGAACAAATTAATTCTCCAAATTGAATTCCTATAACAAAAATAGAAAAATATAACAATGACACAATGTTTGCATAAAATATGTAAAACATAATATCATATAAGATTATTGAACAAAACCTGATCTATCTCTCTTTTACGATGTAAAAAAAAATTGCTGGCAACTAAGACAGTTCTCAAAATTTAATCTTTATTTGATTTAATGTTTTCTCCAACACAAATCCCTTAACACCTTTCATTAACGTTGCAGCACACACACAAAATATACAGTCTTAAAACCAACAATGAATCACGAACAAAAACAAGGGGGGGGGGAGGGGGGGAAGAACCTTAGATTCACAAAAATAATAGCTCAAAAAAACCTCAAACTATATTCTTTGCCCATACCCTCACTAAATAAAATGTACCGTATTAATTTTTGCAAGAACAAAATAGAAAAAAATAGAATATCTTATGAAATAAAAACAAACAATATCACCGGAAAAAAAAACAGCAATTGAATAACATTAACAAAGATTTACAAAGTTTGAAAAGCTTCTTATCTTTTGGACTTCAACAAAACTCGAGTCCTGTTATGCAGATCTATTCAAGATCAATCACCATCCGCACTGAGAACTAAAGGTTTCTTGCGACTCTGGTGACGTTTTTCACAGGACAACTGAGAGCTAAGAGCTTCTTTCTGAAAAAGACTTTTAACTAATGTAACACCCCACTACTTAGGCCCAACAGGGCTGGGGATGTTGCCCCATCCAAAGGACAAAGGGTCTTTATAACTAGGTCACACAAACGAAAATAAAACAATACTTTAAAATTAAAACTTATTACAACACGATAAGTCAAAAACAAATCCAAAATAAATTGTTCACTATCATCTCTCAAAGCAACATATAAATTGAATAACATAGAGTCTGCAAGAAGGCAACATTCTAGCTACTCTTCTCTATAGCAGGATCGCCCTGAAAACATGGTATAAAAAGTGATGAGATAAAAATCTCAATAAGTCCGTGTATGCTTTGAGTGTTCAGGAAAACAGTTCATGTATGCGAGTTGTAAAATTCATAAGAGAAAATGCTGGCAAGTAATAAATAAGGTTAAAATAAAGAGTGGCGTTTTCCTCTTTTCAAACCATACAAGTGCACAATAAACTCAACCACCCAAATGGGCGGCCATGGGTTATTACACGTTGGGCCCCATGTCCATATAACGGTTAGAATGCCACACTTTGTGCAGACTGACAAAAGGTAGGTGTACGGCCCACTGGGTAAGATACTCCTCCATCTCTACACCCAAATAAACCAGTTGTCCACTCCGGCAACACAGTCCACATAACTGAAACTTGCTAACTCGGACCGGCATGACTAAGTAGTACTGTCGCTTCTCCAAGTTGAGTTCATCTTCTGGAGGTGGCCTCTTGCCAGAAGACTCGTTCTTGCTTTTCAAAACTAGTACTACTAGCCTACCCTTATTGAGTACTCAATATTGTTTATCCCACTTGAGAAAAAATTGATAAAATATTGCTTTACTTGGAAATGGCAATCAAGAGTTTCTAAAGTTTGTGCCAAAGTTGGTTTTAGAAAGAGTTTAGTGTTTGAGTAAAACTGCTTGTTGGATTTTAAATAATTTGTTTGACTGAAACAAGAAAGGAAACAGTCCTCAATTGCCTTTACAAAATGAGTGTTCACACACTTCACATTTGGCTTGCCATAGTAACATTTTGTCATCAAATAAGTTTTATGCAGGAGCTTACCTAATTTCTTGCTTGAGCTAATTCAAATATCTTCCAAAGCTGACCTAACCCCACCTAGGGTAAACACAAGCCATAATTAAACTCAAGCCAAATTTGCTTCCATAAATAATCCTAGTTCAACTTACTACAATCATAACCCTAATGTCCCAAACTTTAAGGTTAGATGATAAAAATGATTTTATAAAATAAATCTAACTTGATAATAAAATAACTAGGTATTGTGAAATAATTATTAATAAGTTATAGGTTCAAATATAATCTTTGTTATTAATAAATAAACTAAGGTTTATTTGATGAAGGTCCTAAATCCTATATGATATTAAAATAATAAATTATTGTTATTCTCTTAATTAATAATTAATAGTTAAAAAATAATTGCTAAATAAAATTAATAATAAGTAAATTTTAATATATTTTGATTAAAAGATAATAAATAAATTTTAATAGTGTTTATAAATATATGACTTATAAGATTAATATTTTACCTATTATGATTTTTTATATAAAATGCTTTATTTAATATTATTATTGTATATAATATTTATATATTTTATTTTTAATAAAAGATATCATTTATTTGGCTAAAATATCACTATTCCATTTAACAATCCAATTCCAAAACTTTCTAGGGTTTTCGAAATTATTGGAAGAAAATATAGTTCTAATTTTTATTAATGTAATAAAATTGGCTAATTTAAATAGTTTAGAATCAACAAGGTCATAATCATAATTCTCCTATTGCTAATAATAATCATGAACATAAACTCTAACACCAACCAACAAACCATTCAATTTATGAATAAAAGCTTAAATCTATATCTACCATCACATGATCCAAACTTCACTAAACATAATCATATTCATGGTTTCAACAAGAATACAAGAACATAAAACCCTATTCACCAAAGATGACATAATATATATCATGCTTAATCATTCACACTAACTCACGACATGAAGAGCATGCAACAACTACAAAATATTATAAAACTCAATCATGACAAAACATCCTCATGCTCCAATCCCAACTCCTTCATACAAACACATATTCAATCTCCAATCATATTCCATCATTTTCTAACTACATCCAAGAGACATGATTTTAGAATTAAGGAGAGGGTTAAAGAGACATACTCGAATGATGACTACCTTAATGAAGTCTCAAGAGAGTCCACACGCTTGGAAGACTTGATCCGACAAAGAAGAAAGAAGAGAAAATAGCCATGGTTGAAACAACCATTTCGGCTGAGAGAGAGAGAGAGTATTAGCATATTATATTAAAGATTGAAGGAGGAAGATGATCAAAATCGCTCTCGGTTACCTTGAGAGAGTTCTTGAATCTTTAAGAAAAATTCTGGTTTTGATCCATGAGCATAATTTTGTTTTCAATGTTTGACGTTATAAAGTACAGAAATATATTCTAAAGGGTGAGTAGACGTGATCTAGAGTTTTTGGGAGAGATTGCAGGTGTTTAGGGTGATCTTAGGCTTGGAGAATAATGGTGTGTGTTCTTAGTGTTCTTGGAAAAATGGAGAGAATGGAGAGAAGCTGGACGAAATTTGCTGAATGGGGTTAGCCGAATGGCTAGAGGAATTCTTGTGATTAAATTTTCAAATTAGAGAGAAGAAGGAAAGCTGGTTATTTGAAATTCAAAATGAGTAATTTAGGGAGTGAATTAAGGTAGAAAATATGGTAAGAATTGCTTAGTTGATGGAGGTTCTTGGAGCTGTTATGGCCGACTGGAATTTGCTGAAGTTTTGCTGAGATGAATGAGGTTGAAGGAGCTATAGGGTGGCCGAAATGTGGAGTGCAATGGTGGAGAAAATTTCTGGTTGGTTGAGGCTTAATCCATGGAAGTTTCATGGAGTAATTTGCTGAATTTTTGAATTCCAATTGAAGGTTTGATTGTAGTGATTGAAGGAATGATTTAAGGAGTGGCTATGGTGTTCATTTCGTGCAGATCAATGGAGGAGGTGATAAAGTTCAGTTCATGGCTGACTAAGGTTGGTTTTACAGAAAATTGGAGTGAGTTTCGGACAAAGTTGAAGAGGGAGTAAGGCTGAAATTTCTGGTTGTTCATTCAAGAGGTTTGCTGGAATTTTTGTGCAGATTTTTCTGCAATGTTCCAGCCGACTTACAGAAGGTTTGAAAGGGTATTAGAAGGTCCTTTAAGGCTGGTTTCCAACCTTCTTTATGGAGAAAAGACAGAGTTAAATTGCTAGTTTGAAAGGTGGAAGAAACAGTTTGGTTTTTGGCCTACCAAGCTGCGAAACTGCCAGGAATTTTCCTGGTTTGCACAGCTCTTATGCAGTCCGATTTTTTGCCAATGATTTCAGTCTTCAAGCTGAACAAGTTGGCTATTTTTCTGGCAGCATTTGAGTGAGGAAAAAGGTTAAAGTTTTCGAAAGTTGAACTGACCAAGAAGTTGGAAAATTTCCATATTACTACATGAAAAAGATGAATACTTATAGAGTGGAGTTTGAAGGTTCAACCATAGAGATTAATTCTCTTGGGAACCTTCCTTAACTCCTTCCCCATTTTCAGTCAACATTCTATCCTCAATGAGACATTTTCAAAATTCCAAGATCAAAGAACCTTGTTGGAATTTTCTGGAAATAAAATATAGATTTGGATAATTGAACAAGCTTAATTGATGAATAATTTAAGGTAAGTTAGGGAACAAAAAGGGCATGAATCCCTTAAGAATTTTTGTAGGGCACAAGAGTAGGATTAAGACATTCCCTTCAAGTCTCCCTTAGGACAACACTCCTACTTTTACTCATGGCATGCAAGGGCCGAAAATATCTCACCCTATAAAAATAAAATTTAATCATGATAAAACTTTATTGGTAGGATTTGAACTCAACACCTTAGAGATTAATTCCAAAGCTCTAACCACTAAACCATAACAACTCTTATTCTTGTTTTCTCTTCTAAATATTCTTCCTATTTAAACCTCAAGCTATCCCCCTATTTTCTCTTCAAGAAAAATTACCATTTTACCCTTCCTACTCAATAAACACAACTAAGATTTCTAGACTATAAAGTCATAATTCTAAAGCACGTAAAATCATTCAAAAATATATTTATGCAAGCAAGAAAATATGATATGCATCCCGACCCCCTTACTTTAGGGTTGGTTTTAATTGGGGTTTCACAACTAATTTTTGAGAGCCAAAAGTTTTCTCAAAAACACTTCTCTTCTTAAGCTAAAAAAAATAAATCACATGGCTACAATGCGAACATAAAAAAATGATATGAAATATGGTTAAACATAACACTAATGCCTTCTTTCAATGATATAAAATCTAACAATAAATAATTGGTTTAATAAATTTGTAAAAAAAGAAACACCAACATCAAAATACATATTCCATGAAAATAACCAAAAAAAAAAATACAATAAAACACAGTATAAAATCCAAAAAAGAATGGATACATGAATAAAAAATAAATAAATCTGAATAAACATCAAATTCAATACTATAAAATTTATAATAAGAAAATAAAAAATAATATAATTAAGCATTAATATTATTAGATGCACTCATTGATAAAAATAATTAAATTTGAATAACTTTTAGGTCCAATGTCTAAAAACAAAACTTAACTTCTATAACTATATAAATCTTAGGATTGAATAATATAATTAAACAAAATAGAACTTCTGAATTTCAATAAATTAACTTATCAAAATTAATAAATTATATTTCATAAAATAAAAATAGTAGTTAAAATAAAAAATAATGATTTATGTAAAAAAATTTAAAATTATATGTTATTATATACAATATAATTAAAATTACAAAAAAATAACAAACGGCCTATCCCAAGCATCGCTCGGGCCTTATACCTAGTTAATCTAAAAAAGTCCATAACCAAGTCATGTAATTGAGTCTATTACTATATTGTCAATATGTTGATGATTATGTGTGCCAAACAATGAGACCACTAATTAATATAACAAATCCCTCAATTAATATTAAATTTAATGACTTCATTAATATAGTAAGAACGAGAACTCTTTTTCCAGATCAGGTTGTTAGGCTGATCCAAACCTACTTGACATCGAGTATGTTCAAACTATAAAATTTAATTCCTAATTAATGGGTTGGGTTTAACTAATTTCTTTATCTCAGTTGGGCTAACTCAAGCGTAAAGAAAATTAGAAGCAAGATTGGGTTAACTTAAAGGCTTTAATATTAAAAGATGTTAATCAACCAATCATCTGGTAATTATATTTGATGCAATTGGTATTTGATACCTACCATTAAATTTAAGAATGGTTTGTTAGGCTAATCCAATGTCATTCTTAATGAATTTAGATACCGATCTACTAGAAAAACTTCCAACGGGCTTTTCCAAATTAATAGTGGGGGCTATTGCTTTGAGTAAGATAGTAGAATAATTATGCACTTAATTAAAGACCTAATTATTTATATATCATATGCATATACATTTTGCTAATTTCTCTATCTTTACATTTAGGTCGTTTACATCATGTTGACCAATTTGCACTACAAGAAAACTGTCAATCTGCCACAGATTATTCCGTGGCAAATCCATGGCTAATCTAGAATTAGGCATGGATCTGCCACGAACAATGTAACAAACAACCACCTTCGTTGCTAAGATATTTTTGCGGAAATACATATTCGTCGCAAATAGTCACGGATTTGCAAGCAAATTTCATATAAGTAGCAACAAAAAATTCATGTAAACGAGAAAATTTTGCGACAGATTTGGCTCATCCGTAATAAATTGCCACGGAAGGTACACAAGTCATTCTCATTCGTGGCAAATCCGTGGAAATATGCTACGGATTTGCCATGGAATCAATATGAAAATAATTGTCCGTGGCAAATCCATAGCAGATTGCCACGAACGGTACACAAGTAGTTCTCATTCATGGCAAATTTGTGATAGATTGTCACGGATTTACTACGGATTACATCTATTGGTACTATCTTCCGTGGCAAATTCATGCAAATCCGTGGCAATTTGTCATGAATTTGCTACGAAGTACATCCATTGGTACTAATCTGTCACGAAATCAATATGTATTATATTATCCATGGCAAATCCGTGGTAGTTTGCCACGGATTTGCTATGGAGTACATCCATTGGTACTATCATCCGTGGCAAATTCGTGGCAATCTGCCATGGATATTCATGGTAGATTGCCACGAATTTGCCACAGTAGCTAGTGTCAATAGGCCTAGTCCGTAGTAATTTGCCACGGAAACAATACATTAAATAATTATCCATGGCAAATCCGAGGCAGATTGCTACAGATTTGCCACAGAAAATAGTTGCAGTCGATGTAATCCATGGCAAATCTATGGCATCTTCCACAAATTTGCCACAAAAATTAGTAGCCATAGAATCAATCCGTGGTAAATCCATAGCAATCTATCATGAATTTGCCATGGAATTTTATTTTTAGTGGCAATTCAATACCAGCACTGTTGACAATTTCAGCTTTCAAAACCTGTTATATTCCCTGTTCACAATCCATAGCAACCAGTATGCACAACACACATGCACATTCTCTATCATACTCCCTGCCTACAAAGTTTCCAATCATATTCCTGAGACATATACACAACAAACAACCTATAACATTTATAATCCATTATCCATATACACATATGCACTATATACAACCTACGACTTTCTTGAGTATCATATTCGCTGCACACATGCACAACACACAGCCTACAATGTCCCAAATTATATTCCCAGCACATAATGCACAACAACAAGGCACATTCACCACAATTGTTTTAGCTAACCATAAATTTTCATAATTTGTTTAGAGTCCAAATCCACGAAAAATAATCATATATCATCAAAATATCTAAAAACAGCAAATACAAATTCATAATAATATTAAATCCATAATAATAGCGATCCAAACTTAACATTCACATGAAAATAAAACCAATCTAACTATCAGCAGCTGCTGAAGGGCCAGAGTCATCCTCGTCAGAATCATCAAAGTCAGAAGAGGAAATGGAAGGCACTTGTAAGTTAAGATGCCGCATTACCATACGATTCATCTCAATCAATGCAGACATCTTCTTATCCTTTTTCTCCAAAATCCTCTTCATCTTTTTCCTCTATTTCTCTATCTCTTTTCCTTCTTGTCCAACTCTTGTTGAAGCTGCTATTGAATGGTCTGCTCAAGCTCGCCACGAAGCTTCTCTATATCCATTGATGATCTCGAAGATAAGGCCCCAGACTGATGGTACTGAAGTCTGAAGCGCAAGGCCTCGGATCCCATGGCATAGACCCTGCCCTTTTTCAATCCACTTGCAATCGACAAAATTATAGCTTTCTCATCTAGCATGGAACTTGGAGTGAATGCTAAATTAGTAGACTCTATCTGAGAGTACTGTGACTTCATCATTTAGATATCCTTCTGAATAATTTGAAGGTGAAAATATAAACAAAAATTAAAGTGTTATGCAATTTTATAAAAATGAAATTAATATGTAACATATAATGATCTTGCGAGATGTCTCATCTTTACCCTTATTGGGCCCATCTTGAAACTAGTGTAATTTTTCAAATAATGGAAGATAGTCAAAGTCATCCCCTTGCTTCACACATTGTAAGAAGTATTAAAGTGATAGTTAAGTTCAGGATTTGAATTTACATGCACAAATTTAATAGCAATTATTAAAGTGAACATTTAATTGTAGATCATATAAGAGAAAAATACCGCTCTCGACTCATGCTCCATAAAGCTGATAGAACCTCCAGTGTGTTTGGCAGAGCTAGCCTTTCTATTTTCTTTGGCAACATGTGATTTTTTTTGCCAATCCTCGGACTGCCAGCGTCTGCACAATTGGTCATATATGTCCTGTAATATCCAAGCAGGCCTCTTCTTGTGTACATTCCTGACCTTTGAAATGGTATCAGTCATTCTTGCACGACACCTTTCCTCCCACACTGAACGTATCCGTGGCAAATGATTCAGGTGCCATGTCCAGTGTTTCTACAATAATAAACAGGTTAATGCATTGCAAAAGGACTACTCATTCTAAGATGAAGGTTGATAATAGATATCTAGACTAATAATAAATGTTTCGTACAGCAAAATAAAGTAATAGAGAAATACTTATAGCAAACTTCCGAAACCAAACATCCCTGACATCAGTAGGTACATCGTTGAATAGCGGATAACACCCTGTAAATTGCTGCTTCATTATTGTGGTGATAGTTTTTGCACACTCAAACTAACGTGTGAATCTATAATAATTAAACAAATGTTAATAACTTAAGCATAATATGCTAGATTTGAATGGAAAACAATTAAGGGAAAAAGACCACAGAATGGGTCGAGCAACCTAGATAGTAGCACAGAACATGGAATTGAAGTAAAAATATAAAAACAACATTATATTCTACTTACGTATCACCATAGGGCTCAATCGGTTATTATCCTCGTGTTGTGACGTAACACTAGCTACTGAAGGGTGCACTAATAGATTGGGAGACTCAACATCCTGCTAATGTTGTCTAGGATCTGTAGGTTCAGTAAGTGGACATGAAGTAGGTCGTACACCTCCAACTACAAGAAGACGAGAAGTCTTTGGAGTATGTAGGGAAAATCCCAATTGTTCACAGTTTTCACAATGGTAGATTCACAATTTTCTTGTAGTGTTGAATTACGCAATATCTTGAAAAAAATAAGCTTACCGAGTCAAATTTTCTGGATTGGTATAGAAACTTGAGAATCATTCTCAAAGCAAAAAAAATACTCTTCGTACTAGATGCTCCTATTCTGCAACCACTAGCCCAAGATACTCCTGCTGATGAGTATGTTGTCCATAAGATGCACCAAGAGGACAGTGAAACAACATCTTGTACCATACTCGTGTCAATGAACTCTGAGCTGCAAAAGCAGCATGAGCATATAGATGCTTACTCTATTATCTTCCATCTCATGGAGTTGTTTGAGTAGCAAGCTAGAACAGAGAGATACAAAATCTCTAAACAGCTGTTCTGATCTAAGATAGCTGAGGATATTTTTGTGGCCACTCATAGGTTGAAAATGCTAAGCTTGATTGAGAAGCTTAGCTCACTTAGGTTTGTAATAGATCATGAATTAAATGTCGACTTAATTCTACAATCTTTACCAAGTAGTATTTCACAATTTGTGATTAACTACCGAATGAACAAAATTGAAACCACACTACCCGAGTTGATCAACCTTCTTAAGACCACAGAAACTTCCTTAAAAAAGGTAGCCAATACAATTATACTGGTAAATTCTTCCTCTTCTAAGAAGAAAGTTCCAAAAAAGAAGAAAAAGGTTCTCATTAAGCCCAAATATGGTGTGAAGAAAAATGAGGCAGCCTCCAAAGGCCCATGTCATCATTGTGTCAAGATGGGTCATTGGAGGCGCAACTGTAAGGCCTACTGGAGACCATCAAAGAAAGTAAGGAGAAGGAAAAGCTCACAGGCATTTCTATTTCCACTCTTAGTATATGTATGATTGAGATTAATACTACATTTAAGAATGAGATATGAGTATTGGATACTGGATATGGATCTCATTTGTGCAATAATTTGTAGGGACTAAAGGACAGTAGAAGGCTTAAAAAGAGCAATATAGACCTACATGCTGCAAATAAAACAAAGGTTGCTACACTTATTGTGGTAACTTATCATCTACACTTACCTTCTGGATTGGTTTTAAAACTTACAAACTGTTATTATGTATCTACTTTACTTAAGAACATTATCTCAGTTGCTTGTTTGGATATGAATGGTTTTCATTTTATTTTTAAGAATAAAGGTTATTTTTTATTAAATTATGTCCAATACAGTATGCAACTTTGATAAATGGTTTGTATGTTTTAGACCGGAATAATCCAATTCTCAATATAAATAATAAGAAATAAAAAAAAGAAAATTCAATCTCATCTTACTTATGGCATTGTCGTTTAAGCCATACAAATGAGAATCGTATTTCTAAGTTACACAAGCTTGGTGATTTAGAATCATTGGATTACAAATCATTTGGCACATACGAGTCTTGTTTACTTGAAAAATGGCTAAAACACCTTTTTTGGGAAAGGGGAAAGGGCAAATGAATTATTAGATTCATACATACTAATGCATGTGGTTCAAAGTCAATACAAGCAAGAGGATGTTAACAATACTTCATTACCTTTATTGATGATTATTCATGATATAGGTACTGGTATTTAATGAAATACAAATCAAAATCCTTTGACAAGTTCAAATACTTTAGGAATAAGGTAGAGAAACAATTTGGAAAAAGTATTAAAACTCTAAGATCTGATCAAGGAGGTGAATACTTAAGCCAAGGATTTCAAAGTTATCTAAAAGATAATGGGATATTATCTCAATGGACTCCACTATATACACCTCAACATAATGGTGTATCTGAGAAAATGAATCGAACCCTTCTAGATATGGTATAGACTATGATAGCTTTTGCATACTCACCAAAATCGTTTTGGGACATGCACTGGAGACGGCTATTTATTTACTAAACAGAGTTTCGTAAAAAAATGATTGATACTACCCTATATAAGTTATTCTTTGGAACGAGACCAAAGTTTTTTCACTTAAAAATATGGGGTTGCCCTGCCTTTATAAAAAAATCGTAGTTAAACAACCTTAAAAGTAAGTTTGACAAGTATTTGTTTATTGGATATCCAAAAGAATATTTCAAATATTACTTCTATCTCCCTTCCGAAAACAAAGTGTTTGTTTTGAAGTGTGCCATCTTCTTAAATAGGGAGCACATACTTAAAAGGGACAGTACGAGTAAGATTGAACTTAATAAAGTTCAAAAAGAATAAACAAACATGGGTCAATCGTCTGAACCTATATCTATTAAAAGAACAAATGAACATGCATCTACACAAGAACCTCGTGGGTCGAGTAGGATACGTGGGGCACTTGAGAGATATGAATTTCTCATAAGTAACCATAATGACGTATTGCTTATAGATGAAGATAAACCTATTACTTTCAAGGATTTTCTGAATAATTTAGAATCTGACAAATGGTTTGAAACTAAGAAGTCAGAAATAGATTTTATGTATAACAACCAAGTATGGGCATTAGTTGATCCACCAAAAGAAAGCAAACCTATTAGTGCAAATGGGTTTTCAAAAATAAAACCGACATAAATAGTAACATAGTTACCTATAAAGTATGATTGCTTACTAAAAGTTATCATCAACAATATGGTATTGACTATGACGAAACCTTATTGCTAGTTGTCATGCTAAAATCCATAAAGATACTCTTAACACTTACCGCCCATTATGACTATGAGGTCTAGTAAATAGATTTGAAAATAGCTTTCCTAAATAGAAACTTAACTGAGTTAGTGTACATGACACAATTTTAGAGTTTCACATCCAAAGATAGCTCAAAAGTGTGTAAGTTGCAAAAGTCCATTTATAGACTTAAGCAAGCTTCTAGGAGTTGGAACATCCGTTTTGATGAAACAATCAAATAATTTAGTTTCATACAAAATATAGATGAACCTTGTGGATATAAGAAGGTTAATGAGAGTGCCATTGTTTTCCTATTACTTTATGTAGATGACATATTGCTGATAGAAAATGATATTTCTATTATTTAATAAGTCAAAGGAAATATTGATTCTAGTTTTCAATTTGATAAGGATGACTACAAGTCACAATCAGGTTGCGTGTTCAATTTTGGATGGCGAGGTAGTTAGTTGGAAAGGTTCTAAACTGGATACAGCTGTCAATTTAACTACTAAAGCAAAGTACATAGCGGCTTTCGAAGCAGCTAATGGATTGAGAAATTCATGATAGAACTAGGAGTAGTACCTAGCATTCTTGATCTAGTACCTTTGTATTATGATAACAATAGAGCTATTGCACAAATAAAGGAACCACAGTCCCATCAACGATCCAAGCATGTACTTAGGCACTATCATTTGATTGGAGAAATCATTGATAGAAATGATGTAAAGATAGAAAAATGTCCTACTAGTCAGAACATAGCAGACCCATTGACTACGGTATTTCCCCAAGAGAAAACATAATAGACATGTTGAGTCATTTGATATTCGATACATGAATGATTAGGTCTAGTGCAAGTGTGAGTTTGTAAGTATTATTCCCTAGAGGCAATTACTTGTATGTTTTATATAGCACATTTATTAATAAAATGCATTTTTTATCTTTCAGTTTAATTAATCATTTCACGTATATATGTATAAAACTATTAGATAAAGTTTCAAGCACATAGTATAGTATTAAGAAAATTATGATAGAGATCATAATATGATATTCCTACTACACTATGTAGTACTTGTGTTAAATTATCCCTAATTATAGTATTAGTGAAAGAGGATATCATTAATGCGTAAAGACCAGCACATGTTACATTTCTTGATTTGATCAAGCGGTAATTCTCACATTCGTGAGTATTGTGATACTCAAAATTAACATGTGGATACTTATTAAATAAACAAATTTATTGAATGACCTAACTATGAGATAATTACATGGATAACTATTTAGTGTTAGTAATAAAATCCCATTATAGTGAATGTGCAAATATCCTTAGACTTGAAATCTCCAAGGTACTTTGTTTATTAAGCCTTATACTTTGATTCTAACCTCTAGAGTCCTTACAAGACCACCTATGTGATGGATATTAAGTACAATGTAAAGTAAACGAAAGTAACTGAGAAGATCAATAAATGATTCATGACTCCTAATAGTAGGGGCGTATATCTCACGGCCACTTGTATGAAATCATTACTCGAGAAGTTCTTGGCCAAGGCGACTATATGTGGGAAATAGTTCTAAGTTGATACACACATTGAGTAACAGATTCTGGAACAAGTACAAATTAATTCGAACTAGAATTAATTATATTCTAATAGGAGTTGGCACTAATTCTATTTTCTAAATCGAATGAGACATTGTATGGTGAAAGGAATTTATTACACTGACGTTTTGTTATTGAAAGGTTCATGTCAAGCCACTTGACTTTCTAGACTTTTTGGTGGTCATGATGCATTATTAGATGCCGCTCATGATTTGCTAGATATGGGTTTATTAATTAGAGAATTAATAAATTAATTCTAATTAGAATTAATAAGTTAATTCTAATTATTAATGATAATTAATTCTATAACGATTAGAATTAATTCATATTAGCTATCAATTGACTAGAAAACCTAATAGATCACACACAATAAAAGAATTGATATTCAAAATATTATTTGATAATATTATGGAGTTAACTTGTGCTAAAGAATAGGTTTATGGGCAAATTATAAGTAGTTATAATAGTTGGGGTTACATTGTGATCGAAGAAAGTTTGTGAGCTTAATTACAATTTTAAAACCCAAAAGCACATTATTGATATTATTGTTTCCATAAATAGTTTTGGAAACAAATGAAAAGGGTTAGTTATTTTGTTTTAAAAGTTTAGGAAACAAAAAGTGATTAGTATGGTAAAAAAACGTTTTTTGCCCCAAAAAAATCCATATAGACATATATATGTTTTTTACGCTGAAAACCATTGAAGATACAATGGTTTTTCTTTTGTTTTTCAGTGCACAAAAACCAGCCGCCCTCAAGAAAAAGGATAGAAAGTTTTACTTGTTTTTCCTTCTCAAAATTAAAAACCTTGCTGTCAATAAATTTTTCTAATAGAAAATTTTGGTAATTCTTGAGTATATCCTCGTGTGATTAAAGAAATTCTTATTTTGAAATTTGGTGGATCGTAACTTTAAAAAATTCTCGGAAGAGTTCCGTGCATTAAGAAAAATTTTAAAAATTATGTTTTCAAAGTAACAAATTTTTCTTCTTCTTCTTAACGTATTTTATTACATACAAGTGATCCTTTAAATAAATTTTGTTTTAATTTTTATTGTGCATCATTTGATTTTACATGATCAAATCCAATACATTTCACATATTTAATAATTTTTATTATATTTATGTAAATTCAATTCAATCAAATTACTATCCATTTTCACTCAGATCCAACTTAGAGATTCACAACAAAGAGATTTTACTTTTCTACAATAATATCTTATCATTGAATTTCCTTAAGTTATGGAGAATAATTTATTTTCCACCAATTGAACATGTATGCTTCATTTTTCTGTCTAAAATGTAATCTTCCCCTGCTGTGGTAGTGGCCTGGTCCCCACCATCACAATTATCCCTGTGTCAACACTTCGGCATGCTCCGTGATATCTTGACCACCAGCTGTAATTATTACTATTATTATTAATCAATCTACACAATACTACTTACCATGTTAATGTCCGCCATCTTTCAAGGACTAAGCTAAATTCTTCACAAATGAGTTCCATAATCTTTTGCTTTGCGCGAACAGGAATCTCCATGGAATGGCAGAACCAAATAAGTTAAAAATTTCTGACCATATTAAAGGATCACGGACAAATTAAAATATTGAAAAAAATAGTAATTTAAAAATTCTTTTAAACTAAAATTTAAAAATACTTACTTTTAAGACGCTTAGATTAAATAATTAGAATATTTGAATTTGACAAAATACTTTAATTTGTCACGACTGCTTGTTTTGCAAGATTATCAGCCAAACGTTAACTCTTTCGTATAAATACATATATCAAAATTGTTAATTTTTAATATTTCAAAATATTCTTAAACTTTTTAACGATTATCTATTAATAAAAATAAAATAATAAGTAAAAGAATAATAATATTACAAGAATTAATTAAAAAAGCTTTTTCCCGGGAAAAACTCGAAGGAATTTTCAAAAGCAAAGGAAACGGTGGCTTTTCTCTTCAAGGAAAAACGAAAAAAGAATAGTAGCCCCTTTCTACAGGAGAAACGAAAAGCTATCTATATAAGTATTGTTCCTTTTTTTTTAAAATTGTTGTTTATGGTCACCAAATCGTGAATCAATTTCACGTACAATCACAGACCATAAAAAAAGAACATTAAAACCACAGCTTTCCAAAAAACCATTCATTGTTATGAATATATTGTGAATTATTAGAGAATTAGTGAAAATTCTATTAATTATAAATTTTTATGGATGTCCATCATTTAATGGAGACACCACTAATTCATATTAGTAAAAAATTATGTATTCCACTAACTAAGAGCTCTATAAATAGAGCTATTCTCTAAACTTGAAATATACTATAATTTTGTGAAAGAATTGTGAGAAAATTGTGAAAAAAAAAAGAAAGAGAGAAGTTTGAAGAAATTCTTGTGTAAAGAATAGTTAGAGTTTGCTTAGTATGTAATGTGTAGATTTTATTCTAACACTACCTAAATTTTATAACATGTTATCAGTACGAGTCTCTGCCGTTACACAAACCAGAAGATAGGTACGCATTTATTGATCTCTATGGCTAACCTTACTAAACTCGAATTTGTAACTCTTGATATTTCTGAAAAATTATATGTCATGGGTTCTTGATACAGAAATGCATCTAAATGCTGAAAAGAAAGATTTGACTACCTACAGATGGTCGTACTACCAATTGCACAGTATGAATGGCTGCACCTGAAGTTACAATATTTTAAAATTGTGAACTCCGCAATGTATAAAATTATATCTCAGTTAAAATTATGTAGAGAAAAAATTATTGATGAAGATCTATTGGAGAAGACATTCTCCACTTTTCATACCTCGAATATTGTCCTGCGGCAACAATATCGAGAAAAAAAGGTATCCAAAGTGTACAGATTTAACATGAGTTATTATTAAAAAATCATGAAATCAGACGAACTGGCTCAACAGCACTCCTAAAAGTGAATGACGTTGGCTCCAGCAGAAGCCATCGTTATAGTCGTAGTTATGACAGTGGTCGTAGTTATGGTCATGGATACACTCGATATTTCCCTTATCACAGAGAAATACTGGCCACCTGAAGTGGAACAGAAATGATAATAAAGAAAAAAGATATTTTCATTAATAATAAGTATCACATCTTTGAGATGCTACATTCGGATGTCAATATAACACATTATACTACATTACTACTAACAATTCAGAAAAAAATCATAAGTCTTGTGTTCACTTGTATTTCCTTCATTCATCTCACTGGTGTTCACGTGAACTTGAGGATGCATGCTTGTAGTTACTTTTTTGCAATAAAGCTGACAAATTTAGGATGAATGTTTGTAATTGTTCTTTTTACATGTTTGCATTAGAGGAAGACAAATAGGTAGCAATTATGGACTTCAGATCCTCTTCTTCAGCATCCTCCTCCTCTTCCCTCTCCCTTGGGCTAGCATCTAGACTAGTAACAGAATTAGCCATGAAGTTATTGCGAAATGAGTTTTGAGATTTTATCATCCCCTTAAGTTTCTTATTATACTTAAATTTCTTATTATAGTTGGCCTCGAAGCATGCTTATCTCAGTTTCTGTGTTTGGCCCTCCAACCACGTATCAGGACTTTCTTCCACCAACTTCTTCTCACATTCCAGTATCTCAATGGCTTCTCTTAACTTCTTCTCAGCCATATGTCCTCCTTTATCTTTATTTCGCATCTCCTGTAAATCGAAGTGATATCATCGGTGGAGATACATTCATTCCAGTCATTATTTACTTATAAATCTTTCATAGTTTCATACTTGCAAATTACAAGTGTGTGTGTGAGAGAACCTGAATATTCTTGATTAGGGTCTCCAAGCTCATCAACTTCCTGTGAGGCCATCGACGAATTCCCAACTCCCTATATCTGTTCTTAAGACGGGTTAAGCCAATATTCAGTTCTTTGGCCACGCTCTTGATTGGTAGGTAAAAGTACTGTAAAATGGTTTCTCTTGATAGTGTCTTGGAGCTATTGCCCTTCTCCTCTCTCTGCCTCCTAATCCTCTTCTTCTCCATAGGAACTTTGTTTGAAATAATATCTTGAACTTCGATATTATGCATTTCATGGGTCATCACTCTAAATTTGTTACCAATACCACTCATTATTTCTCCTATAAAAAGAAAAACAATATTAGTGAAGATAGTACCATTCAAAATCCATGTTTGAATGTATGATAACCTTGAACCATATTCTAGCTTTATTCAAAATTCATTAGAGAGTAGAAAGAATCATGCACAAGCATATCCTCATTCAGAGGAACGGCATCAAAAGCAGTCTCTTGAATGGGTAGATCAAATTGAAAATTCAAAGCAGCATGTCAGAACTTCCACTGATTTACATTATAACAAACCAAAAGAGAGTTTAATTTCATTATCAACACACTAAAAAGGGGGGGGGGGGAAGCCCTCAAAGGTATCTCACCTGAAATTAGGCGGAAGCGATTAGCTTGGAAAAAAAAACACATCAAAATCTTCTGCGTTAGAAACCAAATCAAAATTTGACCATGTGTCAAATAAATTACAAGTTCCCATATTTGCTTTGTGGTTTTTGTTTTTGAAGTTTACTAATGACTGATGACTGAGATATATATCGATATATATATATATATATATATATATATATATCTGTACGAGGAAGAAAAAGATGTAGATGATAGGTGGAGGAACTGAAGAGAAGAAAATATAAGGAGGAAAATGAATAAATGGTACCAGGAAGAGTGAGAAAATAATAATATAGAGATTTTTTTTTTGTTTTAATATATTTTTTGGTATTTCCTACTTGTTATGTATGTAGTATTACTCATAATATTCTTACATTTTCATTATTCTCTTGTGAAATCATTATTCCCTAAATTAAGGGGAGAACAGAAACAGTATATGAAAAATCTTGATTGGACAACATCATTAAATTATCTTGATCCGCATACAAGCGCGTGTGAACTTGAAGTTCAAGAGATAATTCATTTGCAAAGTATTACAAATCAAATGCCAGACGCTTTTGTTGACTCCAGAAGAGTTACAAAATCGCATATTCCAGCTATAAATGCTCTTATTCGAATTGAAGTTCCAACAGAACAAAATACTATACCTATAGCTACTGAGTCAAAAGCACGTTAGAAACGTGGCCGACCTCTTGGTTCTAAAGATAAAAATCCTCGAAAAAAGAGAGGATAAATGATCCAGATGATCATATTGAAGAAAATAATGATAAAGACCAAGAGAAAATGGATGACAAAGAACCAGAAGTTGATGAAAGTAACACTGAAATTTCTATCAATTATACCACTTTCGGTAGAAGTTGAAATTGGATAGAAACAATTATTGATAATATGTTTGCATATAATATATCTCTTGATGTTATACAGGATAATGATGATCCTGAACCAATATTAGTTAATGAATGTCCGTATAGAAAAGATTGGCTACAATGAAAAGATGTGATTCAATCGGAGTTAAATGCACTGACACAACGTGAAGTCTTCAAACCTGCAATCCGAACACCAAAAGATGTAAAATCTGTTGGTTATAAATAGATATTTGTGAGAAAGTGCAATGAAAATAATGAAATCATACAATATAAAGCACGGTTAGTAGCGCAAGGATTTTCACAAAGACCAAGTATTGATTATGATGAAACTTATTCTCCTGTTGTTGATGTTATTACACTCCGATATCTTATCAGTTTGGCAGTACATGAAAATATAGATATGCGCCTATTAAATGTTGTCACTGCTTACTTGTATGGAAATTTAGAAAATAATGTTTACATGAAAATCTCTAAAGAATTTCTCATACCTGAAACATATAAACATTATCCTCGTGAAAATTACTCCATCAACTTGCAGATATCATTATATGGCCTAAAGTAATTTGGGCGCATGTGGTTCAATCGTCTTAGTGAATATTTATTGAAAGCGGGATTTAAAAATGACCAGGTATGTTCATGTGTTTTTATTAAAAAATTTGGTTCTAAATTTGTGATATTAGCTATATATGTTGATGATATTAATTTTATTAAAACTCCTAAAGAGCTCTAAGAAACAATTGATTATTCGACATCAAGGATGTTGGTAAAATTACATTTTGCCTTGGTTTACAAATTGAACATTTAGCAAGTAGAACATTTATTTATCAATCAACATATACAACAGAAGTTTTAAAAATGATTTTCATGGACAAAGTACATCCATTGAGTATTCCAATTATCGTCCAGTCATTAAATGTGAATAAAGATCCTTTCCAACCTCAAGAAGATGATGAAAAACTTTTTGGTCCTGAAGTACCATATCTTAGTGCAATTAGTGCATTGATGTATCTTGCTAATAATACACGACCTGATATTGCCTTTACTGTCAATTTATTAGTAAGATTTAGTTCTTCACCAACACGACGACATTGGAATGGAATTAAATAAGTCATTCAATATCTCCAAGGTACAATTGATCTTGGATTATTTTATTCAAATAAAATCAACCCAACATTGATAGGTTATGCAGATGCTGGTTATTTATCTGATCCATATAAAGTACATTCTCAAACGGGCTATCTATTTACATGTGGAAATACTGTTGTATCATGGCGTTCTATAAAACAATCTATAACAGCTACTTCTTCAAATCATGCTGAAATTATAGCCATTCATGAAGCAAGTAGAAAATGTGTATGATTAAGATCAATGATTCATTATATCCGAGAAAGTTTTGGATTATCATCTATCAAAGATATTCCAACTCCTCTTTATAAAGACAATGCAGCTTGCATAGCTCAATTACAAGGAGGATATATTAAAGAAGATCAGACAAAATATATTTCACCAAAATTCTTCTTTACTCATGAACTCTAGAAGAAATGTGAAATTGATGTGCTACAAATTCAGTTATGTGACAACCTCGCAGATATTTTCACAAAGACTTTACCGATTACAACATTTGAGAAGTTGATAAAATTGGTATGCGTCAGTTCAAATATTTAAAGTAATCATCTCATCAGAGAGAGTAATAAACAGACATATCGAATAGTGTACTCTTTTTCCTTCACTAGAATTTTTTTCCCACTAGATTTTTATCTAGTAAAGTTTTAACGAGGCATATTCTTTATGTAATGGATGGACATCCAAGGGGGAGTGTTATGAATATATTGTGAATTATTAGAGAATTAGTGGAAGCTCCACTAATTATGGATTTTTATGGATGTCTATCATTTGGTGGAGACACCACTAATTCATATTAGTGAAAAATTATGTATTCTACTAACTAAGAGCTCTATAAATAGAGCTATTCTTTAAGCTTGAAATATACCATAATTTTGTGAAAGAATTGTGAGAAAATTGTGAGAAAAAAGAAAGAGAGAGTTTGAAGAAATTATTGTGCAAAGAATAGTTAGAGTTTGCTTAGTGTGTAGTGTGTAGATTTTAACATTCATTTCCTTTTTTTTTTCCCCATCGTTTTTCTTTATTTCCCTCTTTTTGTTTCCTTTTCTTTTTTTTTTTTTTCTCTTTTCTCTTTTACTTGTGACTTCTATCATTTGTGTCCAAAATAACAAAAGCCATCACTCACAACCTTAGTGGGTTATAGTTTTTTTAAATTAACCCAAGACTAATTAAATAACTCTCTTATTAATTAATTAATTAATCCATTTGGATCCAATATAAAATTATCTAAAATAATTAATTAATTAACTAATAAATTAGTCCAAGACTAATTAATTAACTTCTTTATCAATTAATTAATCTACTTGGGTCCAATATAAAAATTTTCAAGATAATTAATTAATAAATTAATCTAAATTAAATTAACTCAATAAATTATTCTAGCTCAAATAAATAATTAATTAGATTCCTAGAATAATTATTCAATTATTAACTTCATCCAATAAGCCTATATAGTAAATAAAATTTATTAAGGTTACTTAAGTTACTTTGAGGATCAAAAGACATATTATTCTTGGCTACTAAAATGATTAAAATATCCTTACTAACAAACAGTTATGTTTTATCATTTTAAATATTTCATTTATCACCATAAGGAATTACTGACCCTATGAATAATATTGTAAGTGTGATGTATTCGACCTACAAGTGTAATAACGAAAATACCCCTCTACGTAATACCCGTCATTAATATAGGAAAAATGTACTAACACTTTCCTTAATGATATCTATCATCCTTTGATAACTAGTCCAATAATCCATAACTTTCAGTAGGTACCAACTTATTTTCGAGAGCTACCCAAAAGTATATATACTAAGTCATATTTCTCATGGCACTGGTTTATTTAGATTATCGTGGACAATTACAAGTGGGTGATTTTTTCACTAAGTGAAGCTTAGAAACTCTATTGTATAAATTCGTCTTAATTAACTAGAGTCAAATACTCAACGTACAAGGTTATTGACCTTGCGTTAAAACCTTATCCATCATACATCAAAATGCACAAGTCCAACTTTACAAGACCACCAACTTATAGTAAAGTTTAAAGGTACTCATCTATGTATTAGCGGTGATAAACAAATCTTTATTTATTATAGTACTTGCATAAAGATTATTATCGCGTAATCCAATTCTGAATGCCCAGATAATAACCTATCATTAAGGTTGTTGGGATAAAGAAGGCAACACAGAGGTTCACAGAAGCACGTTATTTTTTTTTCCTCAAGCTGTTTTTGTTTTCCTCTCTCTCTCTCTCTCTCTCTTGTGCATTCCCTGTGCTTCGAAAAACAGCAAGAATAGAGACGCAATACTCATCTGATTAATGCTTGGTAGATTCTATCAGAGTGGGAAGATCATCCTTTTAATCCATAAGCTTTCACCACGCATTTTTAGGCGGGTTTATATTCTGAAAACCAAGAGGATTTGCGTTGATACCCATAAGAAGCCATCGACTTGCAGGACAACAGCCTCTAGAGTTAATCTCGGAACTAGAATCAGTTCACACAGAGGCGCCGGAACCCCCTAGACTAGTGAGGAAATGCAGAGGTAAACACCTTTCATTGCATGCTCTGTTTTCGTTTTGTTCTGCAAGCATGCTTCGGTTCTTCGTTTCTGCCATATTAACCTTTATTGTCTTCTAGGCAAAATGACCAAAAGGTCTTTACCTAAAAAGGCACAGCCAGATGTTCCTATACAAAATGAGCCACATCGTAGTGGGACGATAGCTAGAGTTCCGAAAAGATGGACTGGAAAAGCCCTTGAGGTAGTCTTTGGCCATTAGGAATAATATTCCACTAGATACGATGAGGCTATTACTGATATTGATGCAGATAAATGGTAAGTAGCAATGAATGCTGAGATTAAGTCAATGTATCTCAATTAAGTTTGGGATCTTGTCACTATATCTGAAGGGATTAAACCCGTAGGGTGCAAGTGGGTATACAAGAGAAAGAGAGGTGTATATGGAAAGGTGAAAACTTTTAAAACAAGATTGGTTGCAAAAAAGTTATACTCAGAAATAAGGGATTGATTATGAGGATACATTTTCACCTATTGTCATGCTTAAGCCCATTCGCATTCTCTTGGCCATTGCATGTTATTATGACTACAAGATATGATAAATAGATTCACGACAGTTTTTCTTAATAGTTATCTTAGTGAAGACATCTACGTGTCCTAGCCTGAAGGCTTCATTGTAAAAGTCCAAAAGCATATGGTTTGTAAGTTTAAGAAATTCATTTATGAACTTAAGCAAGCATCAGGAGTATGGAACACATGTTTTGATGTGATTGTGAAATGTTATAGTTTCATACAAAACGTGGATGAACCATACGTATATAGGAAGACAGATGGCGAGAACGTGTCTTTTATGGTAATTTATGTGGATGATATTTTACTCAATGGAAATGATATAGGGATATTGTCATCTATAAAAGTTTGGCTATCAAGTTAATTTAGTATGGAAGAAGCTAGCTATATTCTTAGAATAAAGTTTCTTAGAGATATGAAGTAAAGAATGTTAGACTTATCCCAATTTACCTATACTAACAATATATTGGCTAAGTTTAGCATGGATTAATATAAATGGGCAATCATACCTTTAAAGCACGGATTTACCTTATCTTCCAAACAATATCCTATGATACATGAAGAAAAGGAAAGAATGAGTAGGATTCCCTATGCCTTGATAGTGAGAAGACTCATGTATGCCATACTTTGTACAGGGCCGGATATCTGCTTTACAGTAGGTATCGTTAGCAGGTATCAATTAAACCCAGGGAAAAAGCATTGGTAAACTGTAAAGCATATTCTCAAGTACCTAAAGGGAACGAGGGATTATATGCTTGTTTACGGGGCTAATGGCTTAGTTCCTACAGGTTACACGGACTCAAACTTCCAGGCAGATAAAGATGAAAGAAAATCTACGAGTGGATATATTTTCACTTTGTCTAGGGGGTCTACTTCATGGAGTAGGCCCACATCATGTTTAAGCCATCAAATAGGCATTTGGACCTATGCCCCAATTTATTGGGTTAAGACTTTTAATTTAATTATTCCTGGACTGATACAAACTTAATAATTAAATTAATTAAATAACTTAATGGACCAATATAAACTCAAGCGTTAGCCCAGTTCATTAGGTTAAACTTTTAATTTAATTTAATTATTCCTGGACTAAAACAAGTCCAATAATTAAATTAATTAAATAACCCAAATGGGCCAATAAATAATTCTTTCTCTTTGGACCTTTTATTTTATTCTAACCCAATAAATAAACTAGGATACTCGAATAAAATAAAATCCATTTAATATAAGATCAATCCCTCAACCCAAACCCATCAAGACTTATGGGCTATTTTGAGGATCAAAAAATATATCGCCTTAGCTACTAAAATAACCAAAATACTCCTGCTATAGAAATAGCTATATTTTATATTTTAAATATTTTCTTATATTACCATAAGAAAATATTGACCCCAAGAACAATGCTACATTAACAAAGTCTTCGACCTACAGTTGTAATGACTAAAATACCCCTCTACGCATCGATGTACATTTAGAGATGGAGAGTGTACTAACACCTCTCTAAAAGACATCTACCATCATTAGACCTCTAGTCCAATGATCCATGACTCTTAGAATGTTTTCGCTTTCCAAAGGAGTTACCCTAAAGCAAACACTCAAGTCATGTTCCTTAGGGCCCTGGATATTTAGATCATTCGAACAATTACAAGAGGCGATTTAGTGCCGAAGCTATCTCGTACAAGTTTGTCTTAACTAACTAGTCACATATACTCAACATACAAGTATCTCGACTCTACGATAGAATCTCAACTATAGCATATCAAAGTACATGCTTCCAGCTTCGTTAGACCACCAACTCATACTCAAGCGGCAGAGTATTAGTCCACGCTGTAGCAGTAATGTCTCGATTTCTTCTAAATAGTACTTTTAAAAACCACTATTACAAGTCCTATTCTACGTATTCGAAATATGCTCGTGCTATGAAGTGAGTGGATTACTTATTGGCTAAAAGTAAGACATTCCCCATTTAGAATTTATAACACAATAACCTAAACATGATTAGATTTCCATTCTCACCAATCGGTTAAGAACAAAAGTTTATATGTTAAATAACCTGTTATCCATACCTTACTGTGAAAGACTACTATTCATATGGATCACTTATTTAAACACGATGGATCCTTTCCAAACGTAAATCATGCACAAATAAAATGTAAATTCACAAACAAATTTTGAGAATAAATTTTTTTATTAATGAAATCAATAATTACATCAGAAAACTAGTCTAGAGGGCATACACTCTAACAATCTTTCACTTGCACTCTAAGACTAAAAAAATCCGTAGGTGCCCACCCATATGACGTTTAAGTGTTTCTTGAAGACTCTCTCAGTCAAAGTCTTGGTGAAGGGATCTACTAAATTGTTCTCTGAAGCTATCTGTTCTACCACGATTTCCCGTCTCTGGATAAAATTTTGAATCAGGTGGTACTTCCTCTCGATGTGCTTCCCCTCCTTGTGGTTCTTGGGTTCTTTAGATTGTAAGATTGCTCCAGTGTTGTCGTAATACACCACAATCAGTCTATTCATATATGGTATGACTCCAAGTTCTGAAAGGAACTATCGGAGCCAAATTGCTTCCTTGCATACCTCCAAAACTGCCACATACTCAACTTCCATAGTTGAGTCCGCAATGCAAGATTATTTGATACTCCTTCATAAAACAGCTCCTCCAGATAAGGTGAAGACATATTCACTAGTGGATTTTCTCTCATCCTTATCTGCCTGAAAGTCTGAACCTGTGTATCCAATAAGAACCAAATCATCAGCCATGTAAACCAGCATATAATTTCTTGTACCTTTAAGGTACTTGAGAATATGCTGTATAGCTTGCCAATGAACTTCTCTAGGGTTTGACTGATATCTGCTAACTACGCCTATGGCAAAGTAGATATCTGGCCTAGTGCACAGCATGGCATACATGAGACTTCCCACAGCTAAAGCGTAGGAAATCCTACTCATGTTGTCTTTTTCTTCTTGGGACTTAGGATAGTCCTTTGAACAAAAAGACAACCCATGTCTGTAAGGGATCAGAGCTCCCTTGCATGATTTCATGCAGAACTTGGCCAGCATCTTGTCAACGTATATCGCTTGGGATAATCCTAACATTCTCTACTTCCTATTTCTAAGAAGCTTAATCCCAAGAATGTAATTAGCTTCTCCCAAGTCCTTCATACTGAATTAACTAGACAGCCAAATTTTAGTAGATGACAATGTTCCTACATCATTCCCAATGAGTAGAATGTCATCCACATATAGGATAAGAAAAATCACATTTATACCTTCCAATTTTCTGTACACGCATAGTTTATCTTCGTTTTGAATGAAACTGTAAGATTTTACAATCTCATCAAAACGAATGCTCTATACTCTAGATGCTTGCTTAAATCCATAAATGGACTTTTTAAACTTGCAAACTATATGTTTCTGGCCTTTAACAATAAAACCTTCCGGTTGGGACATATAGATATCTTCACTAAGATGGCCATTAAGAAATGTCGTCTTGACATTCATTTGTCATATCTCGTAGTCATAATAATATGCGATAGCAAAGAAGATACAGCTGGACTTCAGCATGGCTACTGGGGAAAAGGTTTTCTCATAATCGATTTTCTCTTTCTGAGTATACCATTTCATCACAAGTCTAACTTTGAAGGTTTCCACCTTCCCTTCCGCTCCCCTCTTCTTCTTGTATACCCACTTACACCCAATGGGTTTTATCCCTTCAGGTGAAGTTACAAGATCCCAAACCTGATTGAAATACATAGACTCAATCTCGACTTTCATTACTTCATGCCATAGATTTGCGTCAGCATCAGCAATAGCCTCCTCGTATCTAGTGGGATCTTGTTCTTGATGGTCAGAAATCAGCTCGAAAGCCTCTCTAGTCCATCTTTCTGGAACCCTAGATACCCTTCCACTATGACGAGGCTCTGTTTGCATAGATTCTTGAGGCCGTGCCTCTTATTATTCCACAATCGGGTCTAAAGAAGTTGATTCCGAAGATAACTTCTCTTGGAGTTCCAACCTTGTTAAACCTTTAATAGAAGTACTTTGATCATCCTCCAGTATCTAGTATTAGTACTTACCCGTACGTTCTGCTCATTGGGATGATAAAAGTAATCTCCTTTTGTCCCTTTTGGATACCCAATAAAATAGCATAATTCCGTTCTTGATTCTAGTTTGTCTCCCTTAATCAGTACATAAGTTGGACAGCCCCATATCTTGAGATGATTCAGACTTGGCTTACACCCAATCCACATCTCATAGGGCATCCTAGGTACTGACTTAGAAGGCACCAAATTCAAAATGTATGTCACTGTTGCCACGGTATATCTCCAAAAAGAGACCAAAAAAGTAGCATGAGACATCATGCTTCGGACCATTTCCATCAATGTCATGCTCCTTCTCTCAGCTACTCCATTCTGCTGGGGTGTACCCGACACAGAGAGTTCGGATACTATCCCATGATGTACCATGTAATCCTTAAATTCACTGAGGAGGTACTCTCAACCACGATCCGGTCGTAAGGTTTTGATCAGTTTACCTATCTAAAGCTCCACTTCAGCCCTCTTTGAACTTGTCTAAAGAGTCAGACTTGCGCCTCATCAGGTAGACATAACCAAACCTTATGTAATCATCCGTGAAAGTGATGAAGTACTTAAAATCCCCTCTAGTTGGTTTAAACAAAGGACCACACACTTCAGTATGAATAAGGCTCAATATCTCCTTGGCTCTATCAGCTTTTTGGGTGAACGACATTTTGGTCATTTTTCTCATAAGGCAGGATTCACACTAAAGCCAACTTTTCAACCTTAATGAGTCCAATGGCCCATCGTAAATTAACCTCTAAATCCTAATTGAGTTAATATGGCCCAACATTAGATGCGAAAGATATGAGTCATTGACATTAGTCTTTCTCTTCTTACTTGAAGGTTCAAATTGGGCGTTATTTATTTGATTGTTTGTAGAATTTAAGAAGAATAAGTTTTCATACATTTGCCCAAAATAAAGAACTTCTCTATTTCTACTGATAGTAATACCAGAATGAAAAGAAACATAATATCCGTGATTTATTAGCTTTGCAACTCAAATCAAATTTTGTCTAAAACTAGGTACATATAAAATACTCTTCAAAATAACTAGTCTATTACAATAAAAAATAAGATCTAACTCTCCCACTGTAAGGGCCTATACTTGTGCTCTATTTCCTACTCGTAGTTCATACTCGCCCTTCTGGAGTCTTTTCATCTTCCTAAACCCCTGTAAGGAGTTACAGATATGATTAGTGGCTCTCGAATCAACAATCTAAGTGAAAGTTGATCCAACCATTGAAATTGACTCTAGATAGAAAATACTACCTATAGGGTTTTTCTTGACCTGAAGCTCTGAACACTCTTTTTTCCAGTGTCCCTTCTGCCCACACTTGAAGCACTTGCCTTTGGGCTTATTGGGCTGGTTCTTGGGCTCGGCCAGTATGTTTTCCTTATTCTTTTTGAACTTTCTGGGGCTTAGGTCCAGTTCTGGAAGAAGAAGCCCTAGCAATCATAGCTTTGGACTATGGCTTCATGACCTTTTTTACCACCTAGAGTTCTTTCATTAACTCGGTTAAATTCATGTTTAACTTGTTCATGTTATAATTTAACTTGAATTGAGTAAAAGAGCCTAGAAGAGATTCAAGAACCTTGTCCACTTGACTCTCGAGATTAATAACAGCCCCTAAGACTTCTACTTCTTCGAAAGTAGCAATCATCTTAAGTATATACTCTCTAACTGATGCTCCCTCAGCCATCCTAGTGTTGATGATCATCCTAAGAGCCTACTACCTTGCAAGCTGGCTTTATCTACGAATATCGTGACTACTGATTGGCTAATGCCGTACGTAGTAGCCATGTACTCGTGTTTTACATTAGATATGGAGGCCAACATGTAATAATGAGCCATCTCGTCGGCTTTCTTCCATACTTTCTCAACCTCTCGCTCTTCAGTGGTGGAACTCTCTCCGATAATAGGGTAGGTTTCGTACAAGACATACTTATATTCCTCAGTTGTGAGTATTATGTACAAGTTCCTTTTTCAGTCTACATAATTTGGACCCGTTAGCTTATTCTCACGGAGAATAATGGTCAAAGGACTAAAAGAACCCCCACCAACCATTTCTGAAAAATCAAAAATAAAAAAAAAATCTCAATTTGTGGAAAAACAAAAATAATTTGTGCACTTTATCCTCATATTAATCCGATAACAGTTAACCATATCACTATTATCTTTAATATGATTAATTTAGCTCTTAGAAAAACTGACATAGCTTCTTGGAAGATTAACAGTTTCCGAAGCTAAGTGTATTAATCATAAATTAATTTTCCTTCTAAGTAATGATCTAGAAGATAACTCTATCGTGGGATAACCGTTTCTTCTCATTTTCTATGGACATTCCTTGCACTATAACCTCTAACGTGGGCTGACCGATCATAGCACGTATCCCGAATTATTAATTATATCCATCCATTATTCTAAATCCTTGTGGTATCCCCATTCTATACGAGTTCACTCCCAAGATGACACGAGGGGATTAACGATCTCTAATGAGGATCGTGATAAAAGCCGTAGGGCCGTTGAAACCCCTCTCCCACTTAGTCTTTTAAAACAAAAGTTTTTAAAGAAAATATCCTTTTGAAAAAATCTCATTAAGTATTCCTTAACTTTTTATAAAATATCTAAATTCATAAATCTCTATGTCAAGGTAAAATCCTTTAAGAGATTTTCTATGAATTTATTTTACACAGTTAAGACCTTAATGATTTCTAAAAATTTCCTTTTAAACTTTCTAAAGACTTTGGTCTCAAGTTTAATTTGACAAAAATAATTTTCTAGTGCAAAAATAAAACAAAAATGGCTTTCTATTTTAACTTATAAAAATATCTAAATCCAAAATATTTTCTTTGTCAAGGATTAAATCCTTTGAGAAAATATTTAAGGATTAATTTTTGTCCAAGTTCAAAATAACCATTTTTTTTAATTTGAAAAATATTTTTCTTGTCATAAATTTCCCAAAGACATTGGTCTTTGAGAAAACAAGCACATAGGGTACAAAAAGAATTAAGTATGCTAGAAAATTGTAAATGTTTTCATACTTTTCTATTCTTTTAACTTAAGCATCCAAATAATAGAATTAAGTACATTAATTAATTAATGGTCTTATTTAATCCTAAATTTTCTTTACTATTATTTTTCATGCAAAATATTCAAAGAATATTAACTATTGCAATAAAAATAATTTCGTCTGGTATAGGATCAAATACCTAAAAAAAAAATTTCCACTGATCCAGTGCACTCGCTACACTGGATCATGGCCCATGGGAAAAATCCATGGACCACAATCCGGGCGGGTGCTCATGACCCGGGTCCTCACGCAGCAGCTTTCGTGAGGAAGCTGCTGCTCGATTTCAGCAAGGAAATCAGGCTTGTGCAAGGAAGAGGGGGAGCGGCTTCCTCGCGCACGCCATGGAGCCAAGGCCAGCTCAGGCCCGGCTGCTGCTCCAAGCCGCGGCTAGCTTGGAACGCTTCGACTCCTCTCACAGAATGCAGCACGGCTCGGCTTCATGGCTCGACTCGGCTCCTTGAGCCGATTAACAGTACCTTCGTCTTCAGCTTTTCTTGCGATTTTCTTCTACATTTTTTCATTTCTTCTTCTGGTTCTTTCATCCAGACAACATATAATGGCTGACAAACAACCAAAACAAGCACTTAACAAGCGCCTATGCCTTTTCAAATCAGGCTTACACGATATCTATAAAAGCAATTAAAATACAATGTTCTTATACTTCCACTTGCAAAGCTTATAGTGAAGACTATCCCAAACCAAGGTTCACAGAAAATATCCAAAACAATATTTTCTTATTTTAATTAAGCCTAGCATGCTTCCTATATTTGCCAAACTTCTTACTCTGATACCAAATAAAGGTTAATATGGCAAAAACGAAGAACCGAAGCATGCTTACAGAACAAAACAAAAACAAAGCATGCGATGAAAGCTGTTTACCTCTGTGTTTCCTCACTGGCCTAGGGGGTGTTGGTGCCTCTTTCTGAACCGATTCTGTTTTCGAGATTGATTCTAGAATCTGTTGTCCTGCAAGTTGACGACTTCTTCTGGGGGCATCAATGCAAATCCTCTTGGCTTTCGGAATATAACTCCGCCTGAAAATGCGTGGTGAAAGCTTATGGATTAAAAGGATGATCTTCTCACTCTAACAGAGTGCTACCAAGCTTTAATCAGATGAGTATTGCATCTCTGTTCTTGCTGTTTTTCGAAGCACAGAGAACGCACGAGAGAGAGAGAGAGAGAGAGAGAGAGAGAGAGAGAGAGAGGAAAACGAGAACAGCTTGAGGAAAAAAAACAACGTGCTTCTGTAAACCTCTGTGTTACCTTCTTTATCCCAACAACCTTAATGATAGGTTATTATTTGGGCATTCAAAAATCAAATAGAAGCCCTAAGGCCCACGTCATGTTTAAGCCACCAAATAGGCCTTTGGACCTATAGCCCAATTCATTGGGTTAAGCCTTTAATTTAATTTAATTATTCCTGAACTGATACAAGTCTAATAATTAAATTAATTAAATAACCCAATTGACTAATTTAAACCTCAAGCCTTGGCCCAATTAATTGGGTTAAGCTTTTAATTTAATTTAATTATTCCTGGACTAATACAAATCTAATAATTAAATTAATTAAATAACCCAAACGGGCCAATAAATAATTCTTTCTCTTTGGACCTTTTATTTTCTTCTAACCCAATAAACAAACCAAGCTACTCGAATAAAATAAAATCTATTTAATATAAGATCAATCCCTCAACCTAAACTCATCCGGACTTATAGGCTGTTTCGAGGACCAAAAGACACATCACCTTGACTATTAAAATGACCAAAATACCCCTACTATAGAAATAGCTATATTTTATATTTTAAATATTTCCTAATATCACTATAAGAAAATATTGACCTCAAGAATAATGCTGCATTAGCAAAGTCTCCGACTTACAGGTGTAATAACTAAAATACACTTCTACGCATCGCTGTACATTTAGAGAGGAAGAATATACTAACACCTCTCTAAAAGACATCTATCATTATTAAACCTCTAGTCCAATAATCTACGACTCCTAGAATATTTTTGCTTTCCAGTGGAGCTACCATAAAGCAAACACCCAAGTCATGTTCCCCAGGGCCCTGGATATTTAGATCATTCGAATAGTCATAAGGGGCGATATAGCACAAAAGCTATCTCGTGCAAATCTATCTTAACTAACTAGTCACATATACCCAATATACAAGTATCTCGGCTCTACAATAGAATCTCAGCTACAACATATCAAAGTACATACTTCCAGCTTCGTCAGACCACCAACTCATACTCAAGCGATAGAGTATTAGTCCACGCTGTAGCAGTAATAATCTGGGTTTCTTCTAAATAGTACTTTTAGAAACTACTATTACCGATCATGTTCTACGTATTCGAAATACGCTAGTGCTATGAAATGAGTAGACTACTCACTGGCTAAAGATAAGCCATTCCCCATTTAGAATTTATAACATAATAATCTAAATATGATGAGATTTTCATTCTCACCAATCGGTTAAAAACAAATGTTTATGTGTTAAGTAACCCCTGATCCATAACTTACTGTGAAAGATTACCATTCACATGGATCACTTACTTAAACGCAATGGGTTCTTTCCAAACGTAAATCATGCACAAATAAAATGTAAATTTTCAAACAAATTTTGAGAATAAATTCTTTTATTAATAAAATCGATAATTACATTAGAAAACTAGTCTAGAGGGCATACACTCCAACAGACAAGATTCACATTGAGGTCATTCCTCCTATTTCAATGAGTCTAAAGACCCATTTTGGATTAATTTCTGAATTCGATTAGGATTTATATGTCCTAATCTCAAGTGTCATAAGTATGAATTATTTAATGTAGCCTTTCTATTCTTATCATTAAGTTCCGTCTGAGTATTATTTATTTAACAATTAATATGATTAATATAGAAAAGATTCTCATACATGTTTCTGAAATAAATAATATTTCCATTTCTACTTATTGAAATACCAGAATGGAAACAAACAGAATATCATTGATTAATCAATCTTGAAACTGAAATCAAATTCCGTGTAAAACTAGAAACATATAAAATATTTTTTAAAACTAAAATTCTATTACAATCAAATAAAAACTCTAAGTCTCCCACTGCTTCGGCCCACACTTGTGCTCCATTATCCACTCTAAGTCCATGCTCTCCTCTACTGAGTCGCCTTATCTTGTTGAACCCTTACAAGGAGTTACAAATATGGTCAATGGCACCGGAATCATCAATCCAAGTAGATGATGATCCAACCATAAATATAGACTCTAAGTATAGAGCAATACTTGAAGAGAACTTAGCCATAAAGTCCGAACAATCCTTTTTGAAGTGCTCATTCCTGCCACACTTGAAACACTTGCCTTTGGGTTTGGCATTGGGCTTGGACGGACTGGTCTTGGATCCCTTAGGTTGGGCCCTTACATTGTTCTGGGCTTTCTTCTTCTTGAACTTCTTGGGTTGAGCCCCAATTCTAAAAGATAACCCCGAACGAGTAATCAAAACTTTTGACACTGGCTTTATGATTTTCTTATCAGTTTGGAGTTCTTTCATTAACTCAGTCAAAGATATACTCAACTTGTTCATGTTGTAGTTTAACTTGAATTGAGATTACGAATTTGCAAAGTCTCAAGAATTATGTTAATTTGGCTCTCAACATCGATTATTGCCCCTCGATCTCAGCCTCTTCGAAATGAGCAATTATCTTGAGCAAATGCTCTCGAATCAATGCCCCATCAGCCATCCTAGTATTCATGATTGCTCTAAGAGTTTCCTGCCTTACGGGCCGGCTCTTGTCAGCAAATATGGTACGTAATGATACATTGATATCGTATGCAGTAGGCATGTTCTTGTACTTAGATTGAAGAACATTGGACATGAAAGCCAACATATAGTATCGTGCCATCTCATTGGCTTTCTTCGGTGCCATCTCATTGACTTTCTTCCATGCCCTCTCATCCTCACGATCCTAGTCTGTGGAATCTTTTCTAATTTCAAGACGGGAGTCAGTCAAAACATACTTGTACTCTTCTGCAGTGAGTACTATGTTCAGATTCCTTTTCCACTCCACGTAATTAAGCCTAATCAACTTATTCTCTTTGAGAATAATGGACAAAGGATTGAAACCAGACATTTTTATTGATTGGAAAAAAAACTTCATTCAGAAAAATACTTGTTTTGGAAAAACATATAAAAATATACATTTAAAACATCATATTATTCCATGATATGGTTAACCTATTAAAATCATTATAAAAAATATGAAAATTTTTTGCTCTTAGAAGAATTAACAGAGCTTTGTAGGAAGATTAACAATTTTTTAAGTTAAGTGTATAACCATCACAAATTAAACTTTCTTAATAGGTAATGATCTAGAAATAGTTCCATCGATAGGATGGTCACTACTCTCACCACTTATGAAAAATCCAATATTAATGCCTCCAACGATAGGCTGGCCGACACTAATACATGTCCTAGGCTTTAATTATAATTCCTTTGTTAACTCTAGATTCTCATGAAAATCTGTCCTATAGGGGGGTCATGCTCAGAATAACGTGAGGATAATCATAATATCTAATAGGAATCTGTGATAAAAACCGTAGGGCTATTAGAACCCCTCTCCACTTAGTCTCTTGAGAAAAATAGGTTTTTGGGGAAAATATATTTTTTAAATTTTAATTGGCTTTTTATTAATTTTAGTAAAATCTCAAAAATTCAACTATTATTCTCTATGTCAAGGATAAAACCCTTTAAAATGATAAATTATAAATTTTTATTTCACTACTTAAGTTAAAACCATTTTCTATGAATTAAATTTAAAATACTTAAATTCAAAATTATTCTTTATGTCAATGATAAAATCTTTTGAAAGAATAAACCATGAATTTTATTTTAAATTCCTTAATTCCATTTTAAAACATTTTTTCTTAATTGTTTTATCTAGAGAAAAAATTAATTTCTCAAAAACCTTTGTGCATTTGATCACAAAATTAAATAAAATAGCCATGCTAAAAAATAAATATTTTTACATGCTATTTCTATCCTTTAATTCTTATGTGATCAAATAAGGAATTAAACATCATACTAATAAAATTAAAATGATCTTGTTTAATCCTAAGGTAGTTCCTCCTTTAATAACTATTTTCATGCAAAATTATTTAACACCATAAATAAACCATTCCAAGAAAATAATCTTGTATGATATGGGACCCAAAAAGAAAAATAAATTACAAGGAAATTAAAAAAATATGTTTTCAAAAGACCGAACTGAAACCCGAACCGGAGTCCTCCTTTGTCTTCTGTAATTTTTTTTTCTCAAATTTTCTTAGCTTTTCTTCAAGGATTTTTTTTCAGTGTTGATCCGGCACCATTATTGTTGCAAAAATTCATAAATAAAATTGAAATACAATGTCAATCGCCTATACTTTTTAAAACAAGGTGTATACGAATTCTACAGAAAATGAAAAACAATAAATACAAATACCTATATCTTCACACACGAGACGTACACAATATCTACTCATATCCAAAACCATGAGGGAATCATACAATCATAAAGATTGAATTTTTATTAGTAAATAAACCACATTTTTTATTATTAACCCTTAGCATACTCCTAGATTATAACCATGGTTCTAATACCACTTGAATGATCGCGAGAAAATAAAAACGCAACGGAAAATAACAATTTAAAATTTTTTCGAGCCAAAGTCTAAAAACGCTTACTTTTAGGGCGCTTGATTGAATAATTGGAGGATTTGTATTTTACAGAACGCTTTGGTTTGTCATGACTATTTGTTCTGCATGAATGCTGGTCAAACGTATTGTTAATTTTTAATCTTCTAAAGTATTCTTAAATTTCCTATAAGTTATACCGGTAAAAATAGAATAATATGTGAAAGTATAATAATATTGGAAGAATTAATTGGGAAAGCTTTTTCCCAGAAAAAACTCAAAGGAATTTTCAAAAAGAAAAAAAAAACGGTGGCTTTTCTCTTCAAGGAAAAACGAAAAAAGAGTAGTAGTCCCCTTTCTGCAGGAAAAACGAAAAGCTATCTATGTTTTTTTTTTTTTTTTAATTGTTGTTCATGGTCACCAAATCGTGAATCAGTTTCACGTACAGTCACAGACCATAAAAAACAACATTAAAACCAAAGCTTTCCAAAAAAACCATTCGTTTCCTTTTTTCTTTTTTTTTCCACCTTTTTTTTTATTTCCCTCTTTTTGTTTTGTTTTGTTTTTTCTTTTCTCTTTCACTTGTGACGGATATCTTTTGTTTTCAAAATAATGAAAACCATCACTCATAACTCTAGTAGGTTAGAATTTTTCTTAATTAGTCCAAGATTAATTAAATAATTCCCTTATTAATTAATTAATTTACTTGGACCTAATATAAAATTATCCAAGATAATTAATTAACAAACTAATCTAAATTAAGTTAGCCCAATAAATTATTCTAACCTAAATAAATAATTAATTAGACTCCTAGAATAATTTTTTCATTATTAACTTCACCCAATAAGCTTATATAATAAATAAAATTTATTAAGATTACTTGAGCTACTTTGGGGATTAAAAGACATATTATTCTTAACTACTAAAATGACCAAAATATCTTTGACTAATAAATACTATATTTTATTTATCACCATATGAAAATATTAACCCCAAGAAAAATATTAAAAGCGCAATGTCTTCGACCTACAAATGTAATGACAAAAATATCCATCTACATAACACTCTTCATTGAGATAGGAAAAATGTACTAACACCTTCCTCAATGACGTCTACCATCATTTGATAACTAATCCGATAATCTATGACTTTCAATAGGTATCAACTTATTTTCGGGAGCTACCTAAAAGAAAACATACTAAATCACGTTTCCCAAGGCCCTGGTTTATTTAGATTATCCTGGATAATCACAAGGGGGTGATTTCTTCACTAAGTGAAGTGTAGAAACTGTATTATATAAATCTGTCTTAATTAATTAGAGTCATACACCTAGCGTATAAGGTTATTAGCCTTGTGTTAAGACCTCACTCATCATACATCAAAGTGCACAAGTCCAACTTCACTAGACTACCAACTTATACTCAAGTCTAAAGGTACTCGTCCATACAGTAACGGCGATAAACTAATCTTTATTTATTCTAATACTTTCATAAAGGGTATTATCGCGTGGTCTAATTTTACGTATTTCGAATATGCTTACACTATTAACGTGAGAGGACTATTCACTGAACAAAGGTAAACCATTCTCCATTTAGAAGTCATAGTGTAATTATTTAAACCTTAACGAAGTGCCCAACTTCATCAATTGATCAAAAATATTTTTTACTTGTACGTTAGTAACCCATATTCTACACCTTTCTGTAAAAGTACGATCCAATCACATAAATCACTTACTAACATACTTAGACCTTAATGTGTAAATATATATAAATAAACAACCATTAATAAATAAATCTTTTATTAGTTTTCAAAATAGAAAAATACATAAATCATTTTAAGTATACATTCTAACACTTATTACCTGCAAAATCAAGCATCAAAAGAACAAATAGTATCCCTCTGTCTAAAACCAAAAACCAAAAAGATGACACTTTTATTGAAGACAATTCAAGAACTAGTATATTAGGACTACACTGGCACTTGCTAACTTCGCTCACCATAATTGTTGTGTTTGTGTATCGCTTTACTCTTTAATCGATCACAAGACCCCTAATGTTATGAAATTTTGGGTAGTGTTAGAATAAAAATCTACACACTACACACTAAGAAAACTCAAACTATTCTTTGCACAAGAATTTCTTCAAATTTCTCTCTTTCTTTTCTCTCACAATTCTTTCACTAAATGATGGTATATTTCAAGATTAGAAAATAACTCTATTTATAGAGCTCTTATTTAGTGGAACACGTCATCTTCTACTAATATAAATTAGTGGTGTCTTCGCTAAATGGTGAACATCCATATAATCCATAATTAGTGGAGTTTCCACTAATTCAACATATTTACAACACTCATCATTGGATGTCCATTACATAAAGAATATGCCTCGTTAAAACATTACTAAATAAAAATCCAGTGGGAAAAAAAATCTAGTGAAAGAAAAAAAGTACACTATTCTATATGTTTGTTTATTGCTCCCCCTGATGAGATGATTCCTTTAAATCATTTAACCGACGCATACCGATTTTATATCTCAACATTTCAAATGTTGTAGTCGGTAAAGTCTTCATGAAAATATCTGCGAGGTTGTCACATAACCGAATTTGTAACACATCAATTTCACCCTTCTTCTGGAATTTATAAGTAAAGAAGAATTTTAGTGAAATATATTTTGTCCGATCTCCTTTAATATATCTTCCTCGTAATTGAACTATGCAAGCTACATTATCTTCATAAAGAGGAGTTGGAATATCTCTGATAGATGATAATCCACAACTTTCTCGGATATAATGAATCACTGATCTTAACCATACACATTCTCGACTTGCTTCATGAATGGCTATAATTTCAACATGATTTGAAGAAGTAGCTGCTTAGAGATATCGAAAGACTTTTTTAATTCCATTCCAATGTTGTCGTGTTGGTGAAGAACTAAATCTTGCTAATAAATTGACAGCAAAGGTAATATCAGGTCGTGTATTATTAACAAGATACATCAATGCACCAATTGCACTGAGATATGGTACTTCAGGACCAAGGAGTTCTTCATCATCTTCTTGAGGTTAGAAAGGATCTTTATTCACATCTACTGACCAGACGATCATTGGAATACTCAATGGATATGCTTTGTTCATGTAAAATCTTTTTAGAACTTTTGTTGTATATGTTGATTGATGAATAAATGTTCCATAAAAACACATGGACATACCTGGTCATTATTAAATCCCACTTTTAATAAATATTCACTAAGACGATTAAACCACATGCGCCCAAATTGCTTCAGGCCATATAATGATTTCTGCAACTTGATGGAGTAATTTTCACGAGAATAATGTTTATATGCTTTAGGCATGCGAAATCCTTCGGGGATTTTCATGTAAACATCATTTTCTAAATTTCCATACAAGTAAGTAGTGACAACATGTAATAGGCGCATATCTATCTTTTCATGTACTGCCAAACTGATAAGATATAAGAGTGTAATAGCATCAACAATAAGAGAATAAGTTTCATCATAATCAATACCTGGTCTTTGTGAAAAACCTTAGGCTACTAACCATGCTTTATAGCGTACGATTTCATTATTTTCATTACACTTTCGCATAAATATCCATTTGTAGCCAAAGATTTTACACCTTCTGGTGTTTGGACTGCAGGTCTAAAGACTTCACGTTTTGTCAGTGCATTTAACTCTGATTGAATCGCATCTTTCCATTATAGCCAATCTTTTCTATTTCGACATTCATCAACTGATATTAGTTCAGGATCATCATTATCCTGTATAACAACAAAAGATATATTGTATGCAAACATATTATCAATAATTGTTTCTATCCGATTCCAACTTTTACCGAAAGTGGTATAATTGATAGAAATTTCAGTGTTACTTTCATCAACTTCTGATTCTTTGTCATTAGTTCTCTCTTGATCTTTATCATTTTTCAATATGATCATCTAGATCATTTAATCATCTTTTCTTTCAATGATTTTTATCTTTAGAACCAAGAGGTTGGCCACACTTCTGGCGTGCTTTTGACTCAACAGCTATAGGTATAATCTTTTGTTCTGCTGGAACTTCAATTCGCATAGGAGTATTTATAGCTGAAATATGCGATTTTGTAACTCTTCTGGAGTCAACAAAAGCGTCTGGCAGTTGATTTGCAATACTTTGCAAATGAATTATCTTTTGAACTTCAAGTTCATATGTGCTTGTGCACGAATCAATATAATTTAATGATGTTGTCCAAGTAAGATCTTGCTTATGCTGTTTCTGTTCTCCCCCTAATTGAGGGAATAATGATTTCACCAGAGAATAATGGAAAAGAAAAAGAAATGTAAGAACATTATGAGTAATACTACATACATAACAAGTAGAAAATGCCAAGAAATATATTAAAAATTCTTTATATTATTTTTTTTTTCACTCTTTCCGGTACCATCTTTTCCTCTTCCTCCTTGTCTTTTCTTCTCCTCAATCCCTCCACCTATCATCTACCTCTCTCTCTCTCTCTCTCTCTCTATATATATATATATATATATATATATATATATATATATATCAGTCATTAGTCATTAGTAAACTTCAAAAAATCACAAATCAGATATGGGGACTCGTAAGTCATTTGAGACATGATCAAATTTTGAATTGGTTTCTCAAGAAGAAGATTTTGATATGTTTTCCTTTCCAAGCCAACCACTTTCTCTTAATTTCAGGTGAGATACTTTTGAGAGCTTTTTCTTTTTTTTAGTGTGCTTGATAATGAAATTAAACTCTCTTTTGGTTTGTTGTGATGTAAATCAGTGAAAGTTTTGAACATGCTGCTTTGGATTTCCAATTTGATCTGCTCATTCAGGAAACTGTTTTTGATGCTGTTCATCTGAATGAGGATATGCTTATGCATGATCCTTTCTACTCCCTAATGGATTTTGAACAAAACTAGAATATGGTTCAAGGTTATCATACATTCAAACATGGATTTTGAATGGTATTACCCTTACTGATATTGTTTTTCTTTTTCTAGGAGAAATAATGAGTGGTATTGGCAACGAATTCGGAGTGAGTAATTATGAATTACATCTTGAATTTAATATCGAAATTCAAGATATTTTTTCAGGCAAAATTCCTGTGGAGAAGAAGATGATTAGGAGGCAGAGAAAGGAGAAGGGCAATAGTGCCAGACACTATCAAAAGCAACCATTTCAAAATACTTTTACATGCCAATCAAGAGAGCGGCCAAAGAACTGAATATTGGTTTAACCATTCTCAAGAAAAGATGTAGGGAGTTAGAAATTCGTCGATGGCCTCACGGGAAGTTAATGAGTTTGGAGACCCTAATCAAGAATGATCAGGTTCTCTCTCACACACTTATAAACTTACGTCACAGATTTGTAAGCTATGAAAAGTAAATAATGACCGGAATAAATGTATCTCCACCGATGATATGTAAAAATTCCTCCGATTTACAAGAGATGCGAAATGAAGAAGAAGGAGGACATATGGCTGAGAAGAAGATGAGAGAAGCCAATGAGATACTAGAACATGAGAAGAAGTTGATGGAAGAAATTCTTGATACGTGGTTGGAGGACCAAATATAGAGATTGAGATAAGTATGCTTCAAGACCAACTATAAGAAGAGAAAACTTAAGGGGATGATAAAATCTCAAGACTCATTTCACAGTAACTTCAAGGCCAATTCTGCTGATAGTCTAGATTCTGGCCAAAGGGAAAAGGAAAAGGAGGAGGATACCAAAGAAGAGGATCTGAAGTCTATAATTGCTAACTATTTGTCTTCCTCTAATGCAAACATTGAAAAAGAACAACTACAAACATTCATCCTAAATTTGTCAACTCTATTGAAAAAGAGCAACTACAAGCATTCATCCTAAAGCTCACGTGAACACTAGTGAGATGAATGAAGGAAATACAAGTGAACACCAGCCTTGTGATCAAGACGATATAGATTTTTTTTTTTTTTTTGAACTGTTAGTAGTAATGTAGTATATTGACATTCGAATGTAACATCTCAAAGATTTTATACTTATTATTACTTGAAATATCTTTTTCCCTTATTATCTTTTCTGTTCCACTTTAGGTGACCCGTATTTCTCACAACTTGATTATTACTGTGATAAGGGAAATATCGAACGTATCCACGGCCACGACCACGACTACGACTACGACTATAACGATGGCTTCTGCTGGAGTCAACAGCATTCACTTCTGGGAGTGCTGTTGAGCCAATTGGTCTGGCTTCATGATTTTTCAATAATAACTCATTATTTTTCTCTTCAATGAGGAGGACAGTAATTAAATCTGTAAATTTTGTATACCCTTTTTCTCAATATTGTTGTTGCAGGACAATATTCGAGGCATGAAAGATGGAAAATGTTTTCTTCAACATATCTTCATCAGTAATTTTTTCTTCGCATAATTTTAACTGAGATGTAATTTTATATATCGCGGAGTTATATTCATTCACGGTTTTAAAATCTTGCAACCTCAGGTGCAACTATTCATACCATGCAGTGGGTAGTACGGCCATCTTCAGGTGGTCAAATATTTCTTTTAAAGTTACCCGCAGGACATATGGATCTTTTTTTGTAAGATATTTTATTTTCAAATTTTCGTCAAAATGACGACGGATAAAAATAAAAGCTTTGGCCTTTTGTGCTGCAGATGCACTATTCACTAAGACCTTCAGCATTTAGATGCATTTCTGTATCGAGAACCCATGACGTATAATTCTTTTCAGAAATATCAAGGGTTATAAATTCGAGTTTAGTAAGATTAGCCATCGGGATCAATAAATGCGTACCTGTCTTCTGACTTTTGTAACAGCGGAGACTCGTACTAATAACGTGTTATGAAATTTTGGGTAGTGTTAGAATAAAATCTATACATTATACGCTAAGAAAATTCAAACTATTCTTTGCACAAGAATTTCTTCAAATTTCTCTCTTTCTTTTCTCTCACAATTTTCTCTCATAATTCTTTCACAAAATGATGGTATATTCCAAGTTTAGATAATAGTTCTATTTATAGAGCTTTTATTTAGTGGAATACATCATCTTCTACTAATATAAATTAGTGATGTCTCTACTAAATGGTAGATATCTATATAATCCATAGTTAGTGGAGTTTCTACTAATTCAACATATTTACAACACCTAGTTGTTATTGGAGTTAGGTTGGTGGAATTTTGTAGAAGAGAAATTCCACGCACAACCTTTTAAGACTCCACTAGAGTTCCCTGAAGAACTGTAATGAGAACCATTTCAGGAATCCTTTGGACTTTTTACTCCATTAAAAATAGGAATGGGCCGGGAGTAGAAATCCGACCCGCCCTGCCCCCTATTCTTACTCGTTCTTGAGCATTCCCAACATAGGAAATGACGGAGATCTCTACTCTTGGCTTGCCAAAGCCAAAATAATCTTAGGTCTGACTTAGTGGGAAAACAAAAAAGTGAGGACCTAGCAGAGAATATGGGCTGCATAGAGATTTGAGCTTAAAATTCTTCAATTGTACTCCAAGTTAAAAAGAGTAAAACAAAAACTTATAAAAAATGAAAAAATATATTTACCATTAAAATTTCAATATAATCACAAGAAAATGAATTACAAAATGAATTTCACAAATTATGTGAACTAAAGAACTAAATTATATGAATAATAATAAATTTAGACTATAATAAATTTTACAATCTACTCACAAAATGATAATAAAATCCCAAATAAACTACAAATAATTAAATTAAATGAACCATAACAAATTATAGATCATAAGAAGCTCCAAATTACTTATACTTTATATCTATATATGTATTTATGACTTGTCAATTTAAATACTAAATATATTTTTTTATATATAATTATAAATTTTTATCATTATTATATATATATATATATATATATATATATATATATATATATATATATATATATATATATATAGTGGCCGGTGGGGATTGCATGTCCCCGACTAGCGGACCGAGTTATGAAGCTTGGCTTCATCCCATGCCCACTTAAATTAGGGACGTAGGGCCGGGTCAAGCAGGGCTCAGGGATATAGTTATCCCTAATTAAAAGTTGTTCAAACTATATAATGAATTTTTTTGGTAGATATATTAGATCTTTTAATTATTTTAGAGTAGTTGAATTGATTACCTATTACATTTCAATTAAGTGCTAGCTTTCCATATATAGTTATAATTCACACTAACCTTTGTTTGGTTCACAAGAAGAGAGGGGAAAGAGAAGGAGGAAGGAAAGTAATACATATATTGTCTATGCAAAATTTGCATTTATTAATTTTTATATTGTTTGGTTAGGTAGAAGAGAAGTAAATAAAATTTTTTTTATTGTATTAAATTATATATATATATATATATATTAAATATTGAAAAGTGTTAAGGAAACGATACATTTGTCTTTTAATATCATTTACTTCCTAACTCCTTTATGAGTATAAGTGTATAAGAATTTATAAAATTAGGTTGAGATAAATTTTAATAAAAAATTATTAAATATGCAGGGATAGTAGGGTTTAGTGGTATCCAAAGAGAGAGAGTACAATATGTCATAAGTAAATAATAATTTTCGAGAAACGAAAATATATAAAAAATAATATATTTGAATTAAATTAAAATTTTTATTTAAAATAGGATTAAAAAATTCCAATCCACTTAGAGCCTAAAATTAATAGGAAAGATTTGTTAGGGGAGTTACTTCTCTTCACATGTGCCTCCAATCATATGAAGGTTTTCCTATTTACTTTTATACTTACTTCTCCTCAAACACTTTTAACTTTTCGTCCTAACTAAAACATACATTCAAATATGAGAATTTCAAGAAAAATAAGACTAGGAATGGCAGGTAATATAGTTTTTTTTTTTTAACTGATTTTAATAAGTTACTAATCAATTATTTGGTCAATGGAATTTCTGACAGGATTCAAAATACAATTAAAAAGAGTATGAAAAAATATATTTGTTTTTTCTATGTTTGTATAGACTAAGTTTGGCTCTATATTATTTATATTTGTATAGTTTTAATAGAGTAGACTATTTATGTAATTTGAATTTTTATTAAAAAAATACTTATCAATATTTTAATATTTAATCAATCGATATCGATATATCATCCAATTACTTCCAACTTCGTAGTCTAGTTACAAATGTACTTTCTTCATCCAGAATGTCTTATTTTATTTAATATAAAATTTAAAATAAAATTTAACTATAATTAACTTACTAATTTATTCATATTACTTAAAGAAGTTAGTGACAACACTTATGAATTAGTGAAACTGAAGGAGTTGTCTTGTATTCTAACTTTATTGGGTTAGGAATAATAGTTCTCATTACTTTGTCTAGTCCTACTTGGATTAAGAAATATAATTCTACTTGTGTTAGGAAGTTAAACTTATGTTTCTATCAATACTTGATAGTTTTAGAATCCTATATATAGGAGTCTTGTCAAGAGTATTGATATGTAGTCTTGTGTAAGTCAGATTAGTTAATTAGACAATTGTTGGACTTTCGTTTGTTTTTGGGGTTTAAATTTGTGAATCTTTTGAGAGTCTATACTTTTATACTCCTTTATTTGGTTAATAAATATTGTTCTTTTTCGTCCGTGGATGCAGGTCACCTTGATTGAACTATGTTAATTCTTGTGTCTCGTATATTACTTCTTATTCTTCATTATTAGATTTATTTTATTACCAAATGTCTTTTTTATTTTATTATCAAATATGCTTTGAAGTTTAGGAATAAAATTGATAATATTATCATTAAAGATTCGATTGATAGTTCTGGGGAAGTGCTTTATTCCCAGGCAAACAGTTTTGATCCTGATAGTATGAATGTTAAGTTAGAAACATCAAAAATTTGTATGTAATTATTGCTATAAAAGGTTACATATCAAGTCTGGTTGTTGAGGTTGAAGAATAAAGAAAAAGGAAAACAAAAATTACCTATTGAAGTTGGTTTTGATACTATAGACGAAGAAAGTCTTTTATGTGTGACTAATGATAAAGTCAAATCTGAATATGAGTAGGTTTGGATTTGGGGTCTTGTTGTCATGCTTGTCGTAATAGAGATTGGTTCTTCACATATGAATCTGTTGATGATGGAGTTTGTTTAATGAACAATAATATTGCTTGCAAGATTGTTGGTAGAGGCACAATCCGTGTCAAGGTACATGATAATGTTGTTAGAATACTCAACGATGTAAAACACATTCCTAATTTGAAGAAAAATCTTATCTCATTGAACACTCTTGATTCTATTGGGTGCAAATTTGAAGCTTTAGATGGAGTTATGAAAGTTAGTAATGATTTTCTTATTACTATGAAAGCTATTATATTTGAAATTTTATATTTATTACAAGGATCTATTATCAGACATTTTTTTTTTTTTTCCTATCATGTTCAAGTAATTCAGATTTTAAAATATTGCATAGGTGCCATGAGCATGTCCTTGCTAAGAAGGTTAGCATGGTTGAGAAGAAAAACCCTTTGGTCATTTGTTCTAGACCTCTTTTTGAAGACAAGTCCGAATCTTGTTGGGATTGGTTTCAGATTCTTAAGTTAACTTTTGGCTTCTATAGAGAAGATAGAGCAAATTTTGAAAGATTCACTTAAGGAGTTAGAACAATTCAAGGTGGAGATTTGAAAAAGTTGTTTTGTATTCTAACTTTATTGGGTTAGGAATACTAGTTCCCATTAATTTATCTAGTCTTACTTGGATTAAGAAATACAATCTTACTTGTGTTAGAACGTTAAACTTCTATTCCTATCAATACTTGGGTAGTTTTGAAATACTATATATAGGAGTATTGTCAAGAGTATTAGTACGTAGTCTCTGCCAAGTCGGATTAGTAAATCAAACTATTGTTGAGCTTTCGTTTGTTTTATTGGGTTTGAGTTTGTGAGTCTCCACTTTTGTACTATTTTATTTGGTTAATAAAGATTGTTCTTTTTCACCCATAAACATAATTCGCGTCGACCGAACCACATTAATTCTTATTTCTCGTATTTTATTTATTATTCTTTATTGTTAGATCTATTTTATTACAAATTTTTTATTTTTTATTTTTTATTTTTTTGCTAATAGAAACTTTCATACTTTAAATGAAGGAAATTAATTATAAAATTTTAAAAAGAAAAATATATCTATTTAATAGAAATAGACGTTTATTTTTAAATATTTTAAAACAAAATATAAACTTTTAATTCCATATAGAGGTAATATTTATTTTTCGGTTTCAATTTGTGTCATGACTCTCTTTGTCTTTGTCTGCCCAGAAGTCAACTCTTGTAGGACAATGTCTCTGTCCATTAACCTGCCTAAGTTTACTTACAAAAAAAAGAAAAAAAAAAAACAAAAGCCCTGGCTAAGTGTGAAAGCGACAGGATATTGAATCGTAGCATATTGGGTGGTGAGATGGGCACATCAAATCAACTAAGGTGTAATTGGATTGGAAAATTCACCGCAATTCAAAATTATTTTAATTTAAAATAATTACAATTTAAATAAATTTTATTTTTTAAAAATTATTATATATTTATAATATATTATATTTTTTTTCAAATTTCACATAGATCCTAATTTAATCCTATATATTTAATAATTTTATTATATTTTAATAAACTTATTTTAAAACAATTATTATTCAAATACACCCATTGGAACAAAATCATTTTAATTCAAAAATTATTATTTTATATATTTTTATTTTTTAAAAATTATCATATATCAATACTACATCATATTCTTTTTTTTTAATATCAATTCAAATTTTACTTAATTTCACATATTTAATAATTTTTATTATATTTTCATAAATTACACTCAATCTAATTACGATTCGCCTTCCCTCAATGACAAACAGACTAATTTGGAAATACTATTGTGTCCACTAATTCTTCTTGGGCAAGCTAATTGGAGTATAACTAACATAGCGGCATACAAATTATTAAAATTAGTAGTGCTTAGTTTAATAAAATTAAGAGTGTATTTAGATTGCAATTTTTCATTTTCATCTCAATTCAAAATTTCACTTTAATTTAAAAATAATAATAATTTAAATCATTCTCATTTTTAAAAAAATATCATATACTCACAACTCATCATCTCTTTTTTCTTTAATTTTTTATATTTAATAATTTTTTATTACTTTCAATAAAATTTATTTTAATTCAATTTAATTCAATAAAATCTCAATCCATCCGCACCTTAGGTTTAAATAAATACTTCGAAATTGGACTATTTCCATGTATTTGGACCTTTTAAAGGTTTCCAGTCAAATCTTCCTTGATACATATGGGCTCCATGGAATCTTCCCTTAACTTGCTCAGCACGATTGTCAATTAAATATGCATTAATTTCGTTTCTATAAATCAAGGAGCATCATCGCTGAAGCATCACACTTATCCCTAATCATCACCCTCAAGTTCAAGCCAAAAGGAAAAGTCTTTCTTCCCCCTTCTTAGGGCAACAATGGGTTTCTCCTCCATTTTCAGTTGCTTCCTCCGCCCTTCGTCGCCAAACCAGGTCTTGGATCATCATGGCGGCGATGACTGCAAAAGGAAATTGCCATCATCAGATAAACATAAACCCAAATCATCAAAGACTTCTGGTGCTCCGATTATTGCTTCCTACTTCCCCCTCAACTCGCGGTTCTCCAGATTATAGCTCAAAATCATGCATATGTGTTTCTGGAAATGAAATTGGGAAGAGGTGACATCGGCGAGACGAGCTGTAGGTGATCGAAGCGCCGAAAATGTTGCTAAAAATTGGTAAACGCCCGGTGAAGTTTGTGGTTTGCCAATTACAGAATTATATTAGTCAGCTACTGTGGAGTTTCTTTAAGTACCCTGCAATTCCAATTCTTCTTAGGTGGTTCTATTTCTTAAGTGTGGTGGAGGGGCGATGGGTGTGCCCAAGTAAGAGATGAAATCCTCTGTGTTGCAAAATAAATTGATCCATGGTATGTTATTGTCCAATGAATGGGAGATGAAAATTTGAACTTTCAATAGGAACTTATTCCCAAGTTTCTGCAAATGTCCCATTATCATCCCAAGGAATTAACTTCCTCAACAAATATTTTTGTGTTATGAATATTTTAAAATTATTGGAAGCCCCGTTAATCAGTGAAGGCTCCACTTATTATGAATTTATGTGAATTATTAAAGAAGCTTTTATGGATGTCCACCATTTAGGAGGGACATCACTAATTAAGATTAGTGGAAGATGATGTATGTCATGATGTATTCCACTAATTAGAGCTCTATAAATACACCATTATTTTGTGAAAGAAATATTAGAGAAAATTGTGAGAGAAAAGAAAGAGAGAAGTTTGAAGAAATTTTTGTCTAAATAATAGTTAGAATTTTCTTAGTGTGTAGTGTGTAGATTTTATTCTAACACTATCCAAATTTTATAACACGTTATCAGCACGAGTCTCTGTCGTTATTAAAGTCAGATGACAGGTACGCATTTATTAATCTCTATGGCTAAACTCAAATTTATAACCCTTGATATTTTTGATGGGTTCTCGATACAAAAATGCATCTAAATGTTGAAAAGAAAAATTTAACCACATGAAGATGGTCGTACTATCAACTGCACGGTATGAATGATTGCACCTAAAGCTGCAAGATTTTAAAACCGTGAACTCCGCAATGTATAAAAAAAAATTACATCTCAATTAAAATTATTTGGAGAAAAAGTTATTGATGAAGATATATTGGAGAAGACATTCTCCACTTTTCATGCCTCGAATATGTCCTGCAGTAACAATATCGAGAAAAAGAGTATCCAAAGTGTACAGATTTAACATGAGTTATTATTAAGCAATCATGAAGCCAAATGAACTGGCTCAACAGCACTCCCAGAAGTGAATGTTGTTGGCTCCAGCAGAGGCCATCGTTCTAGTCGTAGTTGTGGCAGTGACTGTGGTTATGGTCATGGACACACTCGATATTTCCCTTATCACAGAGAAATACTGGCCACCTGAAGTGAAATAGAAAGGGAAAAAGATATTTCAATTAATAATAAGCATCACATCTTTTATTTATATCACTAGTGTTCACATGAACTTGATGATACATGTTTGTAGTTGCTCTTTTGCAATTGAGTTGACAAATTTAAGATAAATGTTTGTAATTGTTCTTTTTCAATATTTACATTAGAGGAAGACAAACAATTAGCAATTATGGACTTCAGCTCCTCTTCTTCGGCATCTTCCTCCTTTTCCTTCCCTTTTGAGCCAGCATCTAGACTAGCAGCAGAATTAGCCGTGAAGTTACTGTGAAATGAGTCTTGGGATTTTATGATCCCCTTAAGTTTATTATACTTAAATTTCTCATTATATTTGGCCTTGAAGCATGCTTGTCTCCATTTCTATGTTTGGTCCTCTAACTGCGTATCAGGACTTTCTTCCACCAATTGTTTTTCACATTCCAGTATCTCAATGGCTTCTTTCAACTTCTTCTCAGCCATATGTCCTCCTCCTTCTTTATTTTGCATCTCTTGTAAATTGAAGTGATATCATCGGTTATTTACTTATAAATCACTCATAGTTTCATACTTGCAAATTATAAGTGTGTGTGAGAGAGAACTTGAACATTCTGGATTAGGGTCTCCAAGCTCATCAACTTCCTGTGAGGCCATCGACGAATTCCTAACTCCCTACATCTTTTCTTGAGACGGGTTATGCCAATATTCAGTTATTTGGCCGCACTCTTGATTGGCAGGTAAAAGTACTGTGAAATGGTTTCTCTTGATAGTGTTTGGGAGTTATTGCTCTTCTTCTCTCTCTGCCTCTTAATCCTTTTATTCTCTATAGGAATTTTGTCTGAAATAATATCTTAAACTTCGATATTATGCATGTCATGGGTCCTCACTCTGACTTCATTACCAATACCATTCATTATTTCTCCTAGAAAAAGAAAAATAATATTAGTAAAGATAATACAATTCAAAATTCATGTTTGAATATATGATAACCTGGAATTATATTTTCGCTTTGTTTAAAATCCATTAAGGAGTAGAAAGGATCATGCACAAGCATATCCTCATTCAGAGGAATAGCATCAAGAGGAACAGCATCAAAAGCAGTCTCTTGCATGGGCAGATCAAATTGGTCCCAAGCAGTATGTTCACTGATTTACATCAAAACAAACCAAAAAATAGTTTAATTTCATTATCAAGCACACTAAAAAAAAAAAAAAAAGGAAAGCCCTTAAAGGTATCTCACCTGAAATTAGGAGGAAGCGGTTGGCTTGGAAAGGACAACATATTAAAATCTTCTGCGTTAGAATTAGGAGGAAGCGGTTGGTTTGGAAAGGAAAATATATCAAAATCTGCTGTAGAAACCAAGTCAAATTTGACCATGTCTCAAATGAATTACGAGCCTCCATATCTGCTTTGTGATTTTTGTTTTTGGTGTTTACTAACGACTGATGATTGAGATATATATCGATACATACATATATATATATATGTATGAGGAAGAAGAAGAGGTAGATGGTAGGTAAAAGGTCGGAAGAGAAGAAAAGACAAGAGAGAAAAAAGAAAAGTCGGTACCGGGAAGAGTGAAAAAAAAAAGGAGATTTTTATAATAAATGTCTTAGCATTTCCTACTTGTCATCATGTTTTTACATTTCCTTTTCGTTTTCATTATTCTCTTATGAAATCATTATTCCCTAAATTAGGGAGAGAACAGAAACAGTACAAGAAAGATCTTGATTGGACAATATCATTAAATTATCTTGATCCGCATGCAAGCATTGCAAATCAAATGACAAACGCTTTTGTTGACTCCAGAAGAGTAACAAAATTGCATATGTCAGCTATAAAATTGAAGTTCCAACAGAATAAAAGATTATACATATAGCTGCTGAGTCAAAAACACGCCAGAAGTATGGCCGACCTCTTGATTCTAAAGATAAAAATCCTCGAAAGAAAAGAGGATTAAATGATCTAAAAGATCATATTGAAGAAAAGAATGATAAAGACCAAGAGAGAACTGATGACAAAGAACCAGAAGTTGATGAAAGTAACACTGAAATTTCTATCAATTATACCACTTCCGGTAGAAGTTGGAATCGGATAGAAACTGTTATTGATAATATATTTGCATACAATATATCTCTTGATGTTACATAGGATAATGATGATCCTGAATTAATATCAGTTGATGAATGTTGGTATAGAAAAGATTGGCTGCAATGGAAAGATGCGATTCAATCGGAGTTAAATGCACTGACAAAACGTGAAGTTTTCGGACCTGCAGTTCGAACTCCAAAAGGTGTAAAACCTGTTGGCTCCAAATGGATATTTGTGCGAAAGCACAATGAAAATAATGAAACCATACGATATAAAGCACGGTTAGTAGTCCAAAGTTTTTCACAAAGACTAGGTATTGATTATAATGAAACTTATTCTCCTATTATTGATGCTATTACACTCTGATATCTTATCAGTTTGGTATTACATGAAAAGATAGATATACGCCTATTAGATGTTGTCACTACTTACTTGTATAATGTTACATGAAAATCCCCGAAGGATTTCATATGCCTGAAGTATATAAACATTATCCTTGTGAAAATTACTCCATCAAGTTGCAGAAATCATTATATGGCCTGAAGCCATTTGGGTGCATGTGGTTCAATCATCTTATTGAATATTGATTGAAAGCGATATTTAAAATGACCAGGTATGTCCATGTATTTTCTGATTCTAAATTTGTGATATTAGTTATATATGTTGAGAATATTAATCTTATTGGAACTCTTGAAGAGCTCTAAGAAACAATTGATTATTCGACATCAAGGATGTTAGTAACATTTTGCATTGGTTCACACATTGAACATTTGGCAAGTAGAACATTTATTCATCAATCAACATATACAGCAAAAGTTCTAAAAAGATTTGACATGGACAAAGCACATTCATTGAGTATTCCAATGATCATCCGGTCATAGATGTGAATAAAGATCCTTTCCGACCTTAAGAAGATGATGAAGAATTCCTTGGTCCTGAAGTACCATATCTCAGTGCAATTGGTGCATTGATGTATCTTGCTAATAATACACGACTTGATATTGCCTTTGCTGGCTGTTAATTTATGAGCAAGATTTAGTTTTTCACCAACACGACGACATTGGACTGGAATTAAACAAGTCCTTCGATATCTCCAAGCAGCGACTTCTTCAAATTATACTGAAATTATAACCATTCATGAAGTAAGTCGAGAATATGTATGGCTAAAATCCATGATTCATTATATCCGAGAAAGTTGTGGATTATTATCGATCAAAGATATTCCAATTCCTCTTTATGAAGACAATGCAGCTTGCATAACTCAATTACGAGGAGGATATATTAAAGAAGATCAGACAAAACATATTTTATCAAAATTCTTCTTCACTCATGAATTCCAGAAGAAATGTGAAATTGATGTGCTACAAATTCGGTCATGTGACAACTTCGCAGATATTTTCACGAAGACTTTACAGATTGTAACATTTGAGAAGTTAAAATATAAAATCGGTATGCGTCAATTTAAAGATTTAAAGGAATCATCTCATCATGGGGAGTAATAATCAGACATATAGAATAGTGTACTCTTTTTCCTTCACTAGATTTTTTTCCCACTGGGTTTTTATCTAGTAAGGTTTTAACGAGGCATATTCTTTATGTAATGGATGGACATCCAAGGGGGAGTGTTATGAATATCTTAAAATTATTGGAAGTTCCATTAATTAGTGGAGATTTCACTAATTATGAATTTATGTAAATTATTAGAGAAGATTTTTATGGATGTCCACCATTTAGTGGAGACACCACTAATTAAGATTAGTGAAAGATGATGTATGCCATGATGTATTCCAGTAATTAGAGCTCTATAAATAGAGCTATTCTCTAAGCTTGTAATACACCATTATTTTGTGAGAGAAAAGAAAGAGAGAAGTTTGAAGAAATTTTTGTGCAAAGAATAGTTAGAATTTTCTTAATGTGTAGTGTGTAGATTTTATTATAACACTACCCAAATTTTATAACATTTTAGTGACTTTCATCGTAATAGTTTAGTTAGTAAAAAATATTTTTTATTGAGTAAATAAAATTTTTATTTAAAATTTTTATTTCGCGTCACGTTAATTAAAATATTAAAATAAAAAAGAGAGTGTTTAGTATGCAGTGGGGCTAATTTCAATCTAATGCCAATGTCTATGTGATTGAAAGTAATTATTTTTAATCTAATTAATTTTTATTTTTTTAAAAATTATTATATATTCACAAAATATTATATTATTTGATTCTGTTTAAATTTTATTTTAACTTTACATATTTAATAATTTTGTTATTATATTCAAATAAAATTATTTTAATTTAATTTTTATTTATTTACAACTCGTGAAAAAAATTAAACATAAATTGCAACATAAATCCCTATTACCAAGCTACTTTTAACTCATAACAAAGTAATAATTTAATCAGTTAAAAATATATTTTTTATTAGTTAATAAATTTTAAATTTCATTTATATTTCCATTCTCTCATTAGACCAAGAGTGAATTTGGATTGAAATTTTTTTAAAAAAATAAAATATTGCTTTAGATGTATTTTGACGAAAAAATAAATATAATATTAATAAATTTTATTTATAAATAGTAATTTTCTTATTCACTTTATATAAATCGAAAGGTTAATTTTTCGTTCGAAATTTTTTTATAAAATTTAAATTTTATATTTATATTAAAAAATAAATATTATTCTAATCTAAGTATATCTTTACCCTTAACAAAGGCTCTACTGCATAAGAGACCATGGGGCACAGAAAGGATGGAGGCCTTACCGAGTTAGAAAACACATACCGTGTGATGGATCCAATTGCTTTTACCTTTCGTTTAATTCATAATAAGGGTGGCAATCGTGTTGTGTTTGGGTTGGCGGGTCGTGTTAACTTGAGATAATTACACTTGACAGGCCAATCAGAACACGACCCGATTAATAAACGTGTCGTGTCGTGTCAACCCATTTATTTTCGTATCGTGTTCGTATTATAAAACGGGTTGACACGACATGACACAATTAGACACAAAAATTAAATAGATAATTACTAAATTCGTTAACCTGAATACCTACTAAACCCGCCAATCTGTGCACCATTACACAAAAAATTTGAAAAAATCAAATCAAATTATATAAAATTAAAAAACTAATAAAATAGTCCGTAAAGTCATAAATAACCAATAAAATAACAAACCATCCCGCTAAATATTTAGAGATCTTAATAAATTCATAAGATTTAATCTTAAAAATCTAAACAAATGTAATTTTGCAATAAAATTGGATTATTCAATAAATTATTTTCTCTAAATATTTAGAACAACAATTTTGTCGTAGCATGCCAGGAATTTTAAAGAGCAAATGGAGAGCAAAAAACGAGCACAAAAGGAAGGCTTGTCCTTGTAGGGTGTAATTCAAATTGTTTTTGTCCTAATGTCAGAAATAGCATAGTATACAAACTGGTCAATCGATGCTGAGTGAACTTTACCCTCTGGTAAATGCACCACACGAGTTTCTTTTCATTCTATATTTGATTCGGCCTGTAGGCATATTACATACGTTATTTCCTAAAGGTCTAACCTTCCCCTTTAGACTCGCGTAAGGTCGTTGCTTACCAACTCGTACTAATATTATTATTATAGACACTAAATAATAATTAATTAAGAATGATTCATTTACTATATATCAAGCAAATAACCACATTAATATTTTTTATTTTCTTTAAGATGTCTCATATAATTAAACAAAATAGACACACAAACAATTTAATTAATTTATATAATAAAATTTAATTCAATTAATTCATGTAAAAAATTAAATTATCTAATTTTCTATAGTAAAATTTGTAGGGTATTACAAAAAGTATTAAATATAAATATTAAAAAAAGTTAAACGGGTTCGCGGGTTGAAACGGGTTAAAACAGGTTGAACCCGTTTATGACCTGTACACGTTTAAAGTTAAACGAGTCGACCTGTTTCGACCCAAACCCGCGAAACCCTAACCCTAACCCGCTATAACCATATCGTGTTCGTATTGTGTTGGCGTATCGTGTTCAATATTGCCGCCCCTAATTCATAACTAGTGATGCTGATGCCATTGTCTTTTTGTGGGTTCATGAAATATTTAGACCTTATAGATTAATTTATTCCTTAATAAACTTTTAAAATAGTTACTGAGGCATATAGCATAGTAATAAAAGGCGTGCGTATAGGTGATGATAAGTCACGAATTTAATTCTTAACTTTGTGTTACGTATCCTACTATTTACAATTTATGTTTCTTTATTGCTATTTACCCGGGGCATTTATGGATTTGCGTTGCTATTTATCCAGAACAAAAGTGATGGGATGTTACTTAACAAACTTTTAAAACGTTATTTGTTATTTTTAGATAAAATTATACTTTTTTTTGTTCAGAGCTAAAATTTTACTATATTTTTGTCCTAAAACATTCAAAAACATTTTTTATCTTTGTAAAATAATTATATTCTTATTTTAGAATATCAGTTTTGTTTATTTTAATTTTTTAATTAATAAGAATAAAGTGATAATTTATATTCCCTCTGTCCTAAATTATCAATCCACTTTCTAGTTTAATTTTTGTTCCAAATTATCTATCACTTTAGGAAATCAAGATCTAATATTCCAAATTTACCCCCTATTTAATAACATTTTATTTTTTAAATATAGTCAAAAACTCATTTTACGAGTTGTGATATTCATGCTAATTTTGTTAATTCTTAAGAAATATCAATAGTAAATTCTCAAAAAATATCAATAGCAACTTGGAGAGAGAATTAAATACTCAATAATATGTTTACAAATTTTCTAACAAGAATTAAACACTTAGAAGAGAGAAGTAATTTGAAGTTATATTAAAGTTTTAGAGTTTATATGCTTCTTAATATAAAGAGGAATACTTATAATTGAATTTTAATAGTAAAAATGGAAGAAAATGTTTAATTAACTAAAAAAAATTTATTTTCTTAATTTTCGTATAATCGGTTAAAGTGGACAGATAATTTATTTGAAACGAAAAGAATATATGATAAATATTTTCTTAAAATTTTGTATTAAATTAAAATAAAACGTCTAATAATTAATTCTTGTTGTACAAACTTATCAGTCCATCTTTGCCGCAAATTTCAACTACCTTAAGTAATTAGTAAGAAGAAGACTAACATATTCATTGTCTTTTTAATAAAAAAAAAAAGGTTTACATTATAAAATAACTTAATCAATTAGATTCAAGTTTGATTTATATTCTAATACATCAAAACACAAAATAAAATGAAACAAAAGACAAAAGTAAGGAAAGTTTCCCTGATACGGTAGTGGCTGTGTCAAAGCTTCCCTGCTACACTACTGGTTGCATTGATTTCAACCCACAAATTTATTGAAAATAGTTATTACAGGATTCGGGTCGTGCAATTTCCGCATGGAAATTGTGCGGCAATTTTTGCGCCAAGATTAGTTATTGTTAGTATCTTGCAATAGGGAAGAAGCCATGTTGAAGTTAAAAAAAAACAAGGTCAAAACGACGTCATTTTGGCCCAAATTGAGCCAAGCAAACGACTCAATTCCGAGCAAACTATGACATGCCTTTCAATGACTTGTGCTTTTCTCCACTTTTTTAATTTTTCAAATTTTCAAATATCTATCCAAATCCATGGAAACAAAAATAAAAGCCATCAGCATATGCTTCCACCCTCTCCTTTATCTAGCTTCCACCCTCTCATTTCTCTATTGTTTTTTCCAAAAAAGAGAAGTCTTTTCTCACAACGCTAGAAGTGGTAGCGAATTTCTGAGAAATTTGAAGACCATAGTGTTATTGCAGCAAAATGTGTCTGAAGGAGGACGAAACATCAACAGTACTAAAAAAATTGAAGCTTTCCTTGAAGAATTGCAAGTAAGATTTTTTTTTTCTTTAAAATTTTTCTATCATTCTCATTGTCTTGGAGGAGCAATATGTATATTGTTTTAAACAAATGCTTCCAATGTCAATATATGCTATATACAGAAAAACAAAGATATTTCAGTGTACTATTTTCATCTCAATCAAAGTACATAGTAACTAGTGCATATGTTCACGTCGTTGTATACAGTGTTAATGTATTTGTGTCATGTGTTCATGTGTTTGTGTGATTTGTTCATGTAATTGATAGTATCCCATGTTTTCATGTGGTTGTGTATAGTATTATTAATATATTTGTGTCATGTGTTCATGTCTTTTGTGTAGTTTGTTCATGTAGTAACTAGTTAATAGTGACCCATGTATTCATGCTGTCGTATACATTATTAATGTATTTATGTCGCGTGCTTATGTATCTATGTGTCATATAGTAACTAGTGTGGATTGATTGCAGCCCATATGCTTGAAGTTTGTGTTCATGTGATTGTGTATGGTGTTTATATTTTCTATCCATGTGTTCATATGACCTCTTCATATCTTTGTGTCACCGGTGTTTACGTTTTGTAAGGAAAAAAAATCATGCCTTTTGTTCTTTTGGATGTTAGGTAGCGGTTAATTTCTTGCAAAATTCTCTTCTTGAGACTATAATGAGATCTCAAATATCCACAATAAAAGAAGTATTTTTTTTTCTTTGCCAAAATTTGGTTTTACTCTTCAATCTCCTAAAATATAATTGAAAATAGGAAAGGCCACCTAGAGTCGGCAAAATGAAAACGATTAAAGAGTTTCTTTGACAAATGGAGATTACCTAGAGCCTGCAAAACAAAAGGCATGACAATGCACTAGGTATGTGTTGTACACCAATCTTACGATAACATTATTGAATTCTCTCTTTTGAACATAATATATTTTATATTTATTCTTTAACGTGAAAAAGTTTGCAACTTGTGAAATTGGGAGGAGCAGCAGGGCTAGACACATGAACAAAACCATTGAGAAAAATAATTACCACACAACTAAAACCTCTCATGCATTGCAACAGTCTGTGGGTAACATTCTTGTGTATCCCTTGAATATGAAGTAAATTTGGATTTATATTTACATATATGTTTAGGTGATTTTTTTTGTTTGTGTAGCAAACATCATCAAGCAATGTGACATGTATACCCTGCAGTGTAGCATGACTAACCTTCTACTAGCTAGTCTATCAGATAGTCTGATCATAGAAATGGTTAGTTTTGCAAGTTGAACTTCTTTCTTAATTTTATTTATTCCTTAAGGGCCATTGTTACGAGATATCCTAACCTATTGTGGTCTTATGGAGAAACACCGCACTTCTCTGTTCCCCATTTTGTAAAGCAAAGCGGTCGTCAAAGAGTTGAAGCTATAGATAATATAAGATAGTATGTCAAGACTAATTGTGCTCACGAGAACTTTACACAGCGTCCCAGTAGTATTTGCTCAGTTGTGCTCACCAATTCCATGGCAATCTGTATGTCATCCATATAATGTTAATATTCTTGTGATTCCAGTGCATGCCATCCGAAAAGATATCAAATTTGCAACTTTCAGCCTTATCTATTCATTTATTTTTGGCAGCAAATTAATTTTTTGTTGATAAGGCAGTTCCTCTAATGCATATTATTCTATTTATTGTTACAAAATCAACCTTCCTAATTTTAATTCAACAATATGTGCATCTACTATTTAATTGTGTTAACAGGTTTGTTTACAATATGTGGTAGTGTGTAGAGTTCATTGCATTGTACTTCGAAGTTGTAGTGCTTAATATAGTGGTAATTGTCACTTTTCCTTTGTTATAGACCTTTTGTGATGCTTGTTTTCTCTCGAAGAGTTATTGAATTAGATCATGTCTATTTATAGGAGCTCCTTATTCTAAGCAAACTAGATCCTGCAGTTTATGGCCTTCTATAGTTGACTATTACTAGGGAATTGATTGAAAAGAGATTAGTGGAATAAGTGTTGAAGAGGTACTAGTCTCCAGAGGACAAATGTTAATTCTACTGCTATGTACGCTGATATGCAAACCTAGTTTTATTGCACACTTTTTTCTTGAATATAAAATTGTGTGGACATGCTTATCGTTTTAAGTCTAATATTTGAGAAGCTAGTGTATTTTGATCGTCTTTCTTTTCTTGGATGTTATATGGCAGTTCCCTTGATATTTGAATATGCATTTAGTGAATATCCTTACTATTTTGCCAATGTCTCATTATTAATTAAAAGGGATATATTTATCCAATTTGGAAGGAAATTATTGCACCAAAAAATAGTAACTGTTCTCTAACATTTGTTAGTATAGGTTTCTCCCAGACTTTTTTGTCCAATTCTAAAATTTTCTCATTCTCAATCTTTTGCAGCTATATACATTATCAGCAACAGTCCCATCCCCATACCAAACTACCAAAGTTTCAGGAGATCATTTCATTTTAGTATTTCCGAACTAAGCAAAGTATACCATTCTTCTAAATTTTTGTTATTTCAATTGTTATGGCATGCTCTTTTTTTCTCTTAGGGCTTCACCCTTAAGTTTTCTTTAATAACACTGGAAAGTCATCATAAAAGTTCTGGCTAATGTTTCATGAAATATAGCATTACAAATAAATTATGCCTTGTGCCTTATCATGTAGTAGCTAGTGCAGGTTAATATAGTAGCTCATATGCTTAGGGCCTGTGTTCATGTGATTGTGTATGCTATTTATGTATTTGTGTCATGTGTTTATGTGACCTGTTTATGTAGCAACTAGTGTAGGTTGACCACGTACCTGGGATTGTGTTCATTTGTGTAACACCCCACTACCTAGGCCCATCAGGGCCGGGGATGTCGCCCCGTCCAGAGGACAAGGGGTCTTTATAACTAGGTTACATAAAAATAAAATAAAATAAAGACTTTAAAATTAAGCTTATTACAACCCAAAAGATAAGTACTGGAACAAATCCAAAATAAATTGTTTGCAACAATCTCTCAAACAACACTTAAAGTAAATAACATGAGTCTTCAAGCACAGGCAACAATCTAGCTAATGACCTCCACAGCAGGATCTTCCTGAAAATATAGCATAAAAGGTGGTGAAATAAAAATCTCAGTAAGCCCGTGTGTGCTTTGAGTGTTTCAGGTAAAATAACTCATGTATGCAGGTTGTAAAAGTTTTATAAGGAAAAGTGCTGGCAAGCAATAAATAAATGCTGAAAATAAAGAGTGGTGTTTCGCTTTTCAAACCATACATGTGCACAATAAATACAACCACTCAAATGGGTAGCCATGGGTTACCACACGTTGGGCCCCATGACTAAATAACTGTCAGAATGCCACACTTTGTGCAAGCTGACAAAAGGTAGGTGTACAGCCTACCGGGTGAGATACTCTTCCATCTCTACACCCAAACTTATCGGTTGTCCACTCCGGAACACACATCCACATGACTGAAACTTGCTAGCTCGGACTGGTATGACCTACCAGACTGGCATCCTATCCAGGAAGGACTCACCCCTCAGAGGTGGCCACCTACTGAGAGACTTACCCTAACCCTTCAAAGACTAGTCCTGGTGGTCTACCCTTATTGAGTACTCAACATTGATTGTTCCACTTGGGAGAAAATTGATCAAACTTTGCTTTATTTGGAAATAGCAATTAAGGGTTTCCAAAAGTCTAGTCAAGTTGTGTTTTAGAAAGAGTTCAGCATTTTGTGTAAAACTGCTTGTTCAATTTTCAAATGATTTGCTTGACTGAAATAAAAAGGTAAAACAGTCCTTAATTGCATTTACAAATAAATGTCCATATACATTGTATTTGCTTGCCACAATAACTTTTGGTCTTCACAAAACTCCATGCAAGAGCTTACCTGCTTCTTTGCTAGCTCAAACCCAAAAGTCTTCCAAGGCTGACCTAACCCCGCCTGGGGTAAACACCAAACATAAGGTCACATTCAAGCCATACTCGCCTTACACAAATAATTCTTAGCTCAACTAGTCACAACCATGATTAATCATGACCTCAATGTCCTAAGTTTTAAGGCTAGATGCTAAAAAAAATTTTATAAAATAAGTAAAGTTTGATAAGTTAAAATAACTAGGGGTTCTAAAATAATTGCTAATAAATTATAGACTCAAATAATAACTCTTGAGTGTTATTAATAATAAATAAACTAAGGTTTGAATTTTAAATAATATTAAGTCCTAATTAATTTTAATAAATGATAATTTAAAAATAGCTTTATTATAAATAAATAATAAATTAAATAATTTTTAATAGATAATAATTAATTAATAATAAATAAAATTAAGAATAAATGAATTTTATTAAACTTTTGTTTAATAAAAATATTAATAGCCTAATTAAATATTCTAATCCAAATCCCCTAGTGTTTCGAATTTTAAGGGAAAATATAGTAGTAATTCTAATTTTTTTGTAATAAATTTTGTTAATGAACATAACCTAGAATTAATAAGAAAATAATCTCTTATCATGATTTTCCTAGTGCTAGAAAAGATTCATGATCACATTCTCCATCATCAAACAATAAACCATTCCATTCATGAACATACACTTGAACTATCGCATACCATCACATGGCCAAAATCCTACTAAGCATAATCATCAATCATGGTTTCCATGGAAAAATAAGAATATAAAAGCCTAATTACCTTTGGTGTCATAATATCTAATCATGCTTCAAATATCCATAAAATTCATTAAGCATGAAGAACATACAATGATTCGAAAGGAAAATACATATATCCTAGTCATATACAACAATCATCATGTCCTAACCCCAATCCCTTTATGCATGTACTCAATCTCCCAATCATATTCCATCTCCCTATCAACACCTAAGAGACATGATTTCAGAATTTAATAAGAGAGATTTAAGAATGAATACTTGATTGTCGAGTACTTCGAAGAAGACAAAAGAAGGTCCACGCGCGATGGAGTGTCTTGAATGGTCCAACGAAACAAACGATCATGGTTGATGTTTGATCAACCATTTCGGTTAGGAGAGAGAGAGAGAGAGAGAGAGAGAGAGAGAGAGAGAGAGAGAGAGAGAGAGAGAGAGAGAGAAATCATTAGAATGATATAATCGAATGGAAGAAGATGAATAAGAAAGTTGTTCTTGACTTACCTTGTTGATGTTCTTGTGACCTTCAAGAAAAAGGTTGATTTCGATCCGCTTGAAAATTTTTGTTTGCGAGGTTTTGTGTTATAAATAACAGAAATGAGGTTTAGGAATTAAATGGAAGTGATTTGGAGTGTTTGAGAGTGATTGGAGGTGTTTAGAGTAGGGTTAGGCTTGAAGAAGGTTAGTGTGTGTTCTTGGTGTTCCTGGTGTTTTTGCTGTTCTAGGTGAAAATGGAGAGAATTTGGAAGAATGCTGCACGAATTTTAGTAGAAGGCTGGCCGAATGGTATGGAATGAATAAGGGTTTCGGTTTTCAGCTAGAAAGAGAGGGGATGATCAGATTTTTTTAAAATTTAAATGGAGGAAATAGTGGAGAGGTTTAAGGTAAGAGGTTAGCTATGGTGTTTTGATCAAGAGAGGTTTCTATGTTTTTCAATGGTGCCGGCTGAACATGGAGTTTTTCCTGAAATGATTGAAGGTTAATGTTGCTCAAGGCTGGCCGAAATTCAGTCCATGAAGGCAGATAAAATTCTAGTTAATTAGCCTAATGCAAGAGTGATTTTAATAGAGTAAAATGCTGAAATTATTTGAAGTTCAAAAGAGTTTGAATGGAGTGATCTTAGGAGTATTTTGTGGTGCAGCTATGGAGTCCTTATGCTCAAGGTAAGAGTGGGGTTTATGGTGTTCAGTCTACAGCTGAGCAAGCTCAATTTTTACAGAGGTTGGAGATGATTTTCGGCCTTAGGCTAGAAGGAAGCAAGGCTGGAAAATTCTGGTTTCAAGTTGTTCAAAATTTTCGATGATTGCAGAATTTTTGGTGCAGAATTTTGCACACTCTTAGCTCGATTTTCAGAGGTTCTTCTGGGGTGTTTGAGGTTGTTCCAAGGTTGGTTTTTCAGCCTTATTTCTGGACAAATACAGAAGAGATTTGCTGGCTTGAAGGTGAACTAAAAACAGCTTCATTTCCTTGATTGTAAGCTGCGAAATGCCCAGTTTTTTTTTTCTGGTTTGGTGCTGTTTTGTGCAGTCCGAAATTTGCACAGTTTTTCCAGCTTCCAAGCCACATAAAATGACCATTTTCTTGGTAGCAAATGAATGGGATTATGGCCTGAATTTTCGAAGAAAGGGGCTGCAACAATTCTGGAAAATTTCCAGATTTCTTTCCACTAAAGTATGAACAACATGAAGGTAGATTTGAAGGTCCTTTCATGGTGATTGATTTTCTCTTGGAACCCTTCCTATTTACCCTCCTATTTTCGGCCAACTACCCAACCACCATAGCTGATTTTCGAATTTCATGGTGGAGGAGTTATCCCAGAATTTTTTTGGAATTTAAAAGAAAGGATTTAATGGTTTTGAATTATAAAGATGTTAGGACAAGCTAGAGGTAATAAATAGGACAAGAATTCCTCTAGAATTCTTTTTAGGACATGAGGATAAGATTAGGACATTCTCTTCATGTCTCCCCTAAGACAACATTCCTATTTTTATGGAATGCAAGAAAACAAAAATTCAAACTTAATGACAATAATCATGATAAAACTTAAATAATGGGATTTGAACTCATGACCTTAGAAATTAATTCACCAAGCTCTAACCACTAAACCACCCTAACTCTTGTTCTTATTTCATCACCCTCATATTTTTCTTATCTACTCCTCAAGTTATCTCCCTATTCTGACCTCAGGCAAAATTACCATTTTACCCCTCCTACTCAATAAGCATAACTAAACATTTAAACCTATAATCCACGATTCTAAAACACATAAAATCATTCAAAAACATATATATTCATGCAAAATAATATGATATGCATTCCCGACCCCCTTACTCTAGGGTTGATTTTAGGTGGGGTTTCACAATTTGATTGTGCATGGTATTCATATGTTTGTGTCGGATGTTCATGTGTTTATGTGGCCTATTTATGTAGTAACTAGTATAAGTTAACCATATGCTTGAGATTGTGTTCGTTGGATTGTGTATGGTATTCATATATTTGTGTCACGTGTTCATGTGGTTGTGTGACATGCTCAAATAATAAGTAGCACAGATTAACCAAATGTGTGGGACTGTGTTCACATGGTTACGTATGGTGTTCATGTATTTATGTAGCGTGTTCATGTGTTTATATAACATGTTTATGTTCAAGTGTTTGTGTAACCAAATAATAAGCTAAGAACGGCATGTAGTTTCCATACATCACTCATTTCTAGCAAACACCAACATAGATTAAACCTTTTAGAATTATTTAGTGGGAAAATGTGCATATATGTTAGACTAATACTCAAGGTAATGGAAGAGCACCACGCTACTGCCACCAATACCTCCACTAATGCCTTCACTAGCTCCTCTACCTATGCCACATGTTCCACTTAAACCAGCACCACAATCCCACCTAGGGCACTGCTCCAACAATCCCACCTATGCCTTCAGTTGCTCCACTTAAACCAGCACAATCATACATAATCACAAAAACATGAATAGGCTACACAAACACATGAACACCAGATATAATTATATAAACACATCACACAAATACATGAACAGTATACACAACCACATGAACACAGTCTCAAGCATATAGCCATTATCAACATGCACTAGTTACTACATGAACATGCCATACAAACACGTGAACAAACTATACAAAAACATGAACACAATGTACAATCACATGAACACAAGCTCAAGCATATCGGCTACTATCAACCTGCACTAGTTACTATATGAACAGGCTACACAAACACATGAACACCATACATAATCACATGAATATAGCACACAAGCACATGAACTGACAACCCAAGTTCACTAACACTAAATGAAGAGACATAAACATAGTCAGAAAATAATCTATCACTATTACTCCCATGCATCAACTACAATACTAACAACAATTCCTGGACAACCAACAACCATTCATTGTTAGTCATTATCCATTAAACATCCATCAACACATATAATTATAAGTTCTTATACTAATCCTAGATTTCTGAACACGAATACAAATCACCCAACAACAACAATTTGCAAATACTTAGACAAGCAGAATGTCTTCATCCCCAGTCAATATCCAACAAATATCCCACAACAACAACCAACCCATTCCAACAAATCAATTTGGCAGGAGATAATTAGGCAGGGGTGATCTTCAGTTGTTGGCAAACATAGGCAATTTCAGATCATGCCATAAGCATTCATACTCTTCATTTGTAGCGGCTCTCATTAGTGCCCCACAGGACTGCAAGGGATAGTGATTCATGTTAGCCTGTCCAGGTGAATGTCAACAAACAAAAAAAATTAAATCCATGTATGTAAAACAACAGAATTGGAAATTACAATTGTGCCTGTCTCTTTCATTTCCCTTTTAACTAAATACAAATAATGAGTATGATTCTAACTTCTTCTTATTAGAAAAAAAAAATCATTGTTAAATATTTTAAAATAAAAATGTAAATATTCAAATATATGAATAGAGAAATAAATATCAAATTCTTATATAAATACGATATTCATAAACTATTATATATATATATATATATATATCTGTGTGTGTGTGTGTGTTATACATCATATGTTACATGTAAATTTTTTAAAAATATATAAATATTTAATTTCTTTGGTTACTAGTTGAAGTTATAAAGTAGGTAACATTTGAAGGCTTAAAATGGCAAAAATTATCAAAATGAAAAATTTACCTCTGTGATTAAGTGGCTCTCTTCGCACTGGTGTAGATGTCTGTATAAGGATATTTGAGGCTAGTGGTTCACGTCCTTGCAAACGTCTACTGCGTCTCATCTACGTGAAGCTTTTGATCTTCCGAAATAGTGCCCGTAACACAGCCGGTGAAGGCTTAGAGATTGAGTTTTGATCAACTTTGGCCTTTGTTCTAAAATGGGTTTGGCATCTATGTATGTAAAAATGAAATACGCAGAGCTATTTTCTTTGCTTTGCTTCTGTGAATTGGAAGCTCACCCTATTGCAAAGACCCCCGGTCCACTTCAATTCATATTGCATTTACACATCCTGAGAGAGAATAAATCATCTGCGTGAAAATAGAAAGTACACATGCTTTTTGTTATCCTTCAGGCAGAACAACACGAGATCCATCCCGTGTTGTCTTTTTAATTAATTAATTAACAATTAATTAATTTTTAAATAAATTTTATTTTAAGTTGGTCTTATTCATTGGGTCAGATAAAATTATTTATTATTGGGCTTGAATACCCATAAATAATAAATCTCAATTATTTATTTTTTAAATTTTATTAAACAGCCTAATAAATAATTAACAAACCCAAATAGACCAAATAAAATTTCATACATTTTATCTAGTTCCAGATTAATTTTCTAATTATTTAATCTGGGCCTTGGGCCCTGAATAATTAATTAACCAATTTAAACTAAATAAAATAAATACTCTCTCACGAAATTTTTATTTTATTCAGTCCAATAATAAATTAGACTAATAAAATAAAAATTCATAATTATCAAGATCAATTTCTTAACTAAAATCTTTCATGACTTAAGGGTTATTCCGGGGACCAAAAGACACATCTCATTGGCTACTAAAATGATCAAAAAACCCTTGTTATATAAATACCTATATGTTGTATTCTAAATATTTTCTAATATCACCATAAGGAAATAATGACCCCAAGGACAATGCTGCGTTAACAAAGTCTTCGACCTACAGGTGTAATGACTAGTGGCTCACTATATGTTGTAAAATGCAATTTTTAGGAACAGCGGCTTCCTCGCTGATGGCTTCAGCGAGGAAGCCTTCCTTGCGGCCTCTGAGATGAGCATGGCTTGGAGCCGCGAGCTGCGGCTCCTCCCTCTAATCCTGGTCGGCTTGGCTTACGGCGGCGACTCGGCTTGACGGCTCAATTACACAGTGCTTCTTCTGCGTACTGGTTTCGATTGTTTCCTCCATTTTCAATCAAAACTCATCAAAACAAGAGCCTATGCTCTTAAAAACACTAAGCTTACACGATATCTATGAAAGCAAGTAAAATACATTGATCCTATTCTTCCACTCGCGAAACTTATAGTGAATCTACTCATATCAGTAAAAACGAAGGATCACAGATTTCAACCAAAACAAATATTTTCTCATTTTAGTTAAGTCTAACATGCTGCTTACATTTACCAAACCATAGCTCTGATACCAATTGAAGGCTTAAAATGGCAAAAATTATCAAAATGAAAAATATACCTTTGTGATTATGTAGCCCTCTTCACACTAATGTAGATATCTGTATAAGGATATTTGAGGCTAGTGGCTCACGTCCTTACAAACGTCTACTACATCTTATCCACGCGAAACTTTCGATCTTCCGAAATGGTGCCCGTAGCACAGCCGGTGAAGGCTTAAAGATTAGATTTTATCAACTTTGGTCTTTGTTCAAAAATGGATTTGGCTTCTGTGTATGCAAAAATGAAATACATAGAGCTGTTTTCTTTGCCTTACTTCTGTGAATTGGAAGTTCACCCTATTGCAAAGACCCCCGCTCCACTTCAATTCATATTACATTTACACACTCCGAGAGAGAATAAATCATTTGCGTGAAAATAGAAAGCACTCATTTTTTCTAGTATCCTTCACGTAGAACAACACGAGATCCATCTCGTATTGTCTTTTTTAATTAATTAATTAATTAAATTAATAATTAATTAATTTTTTTATAAATTTATTTTACCTTGGTCTTATTCATTAGGCCAGATAAAATTATTTATTCTTGGGCTTGAACACCCATAAATAATAAATCTCAATTATTTATTTTTTGGGCTTTATTAAATAGTCCAATAAATAATTAATAAGCCCAAATAGACTAAATAAAATTTCATACCTTTTATCTAGTTCCAAATTAATTTTCTAATTATTCAATTTGGGCCTTAGGCCCTGAATAATTAATTAACCAATTTAAATTAGATAAAATAAATACTCTCTCTCGGACCTTTTATTTTATTTTAATCCAATAATAAATTATACTAATAAAATAAAAACCCATAATTATCAAGACTAATTTCTTAACCTAAATCTTTTATGACTTAAGGGCTATTCCGGAGACCAAAAGACACATCGCCTTGACTACTTAAATGACCAAAAAATCTTTACTATATAAATAGTTATATTTTACATTTTAAATATTTCATAATATCACTATAAGAAAATATTGACTCTAAGGACAATGCTGCGTTAGCAAAGTCTTCGACCTATAAGTTTAATAACTAAAATACCCCTCTATACATCGCCGTGCAATTAGAAAGGAAGAGTGTACAAACACCTCTCTAACAGACATTTACCATCCTTAGACCTTTAGTCCAATGATCCACAACTTTTGGAATGTTTCCACTTTTCAAGAGAGCTACCCTAAAGTAACATCTAAGTCATGTTCCCCAGGGTCTTGGATAATTAGATCATTCAAACAGATGTAAGGGGCGACATAGTGTAGAAGTTATCTTGTACAAGTCTGTCTTAACTAACTAGTCACATATACCCAACATACAAGTATATTGGTTCTACAAAAGAATCTCAACTACAATATATCAAAGTATATATTTCTAACTTCGTCAGACCACCAATTCATACTCAAGCGGTAGAGTATTAGTACATACTGTAGCAATAATAGTCTGAATTTCTTTTAAATAGTATTTTTAGAATCCACTATTACAGGTCATGTTCTACATATTAGAAATACGCTTATGCTATGAAGTGAGTGGACTACTTACTGGCTAAAGGTAAGTCATTCCCCATTTGAAATTCATAACGCAATAACCTATACATGATAAGATTCTCATTCTCATCAATTAGTTAAGAATAAACATTTATGTGTTAAGTAATCCGTGATCCATACCTTACTGTGAAAGATCACCATTCACATGGATCACTTATTTAAAACAATAGGTCATTTCCAAACAAAAATCGTGCACAAATAAAATGTAAATTCACAAATAAATTTTGAGAATAAATTCTTTTATTAATAAAATCGACAATTACATCAGATAATCTAGTCTAGAGGGCATATATTTCAACAACATTGTATCTTTACAATTAATTATAGAGTTTATTGCAATTTACTTTCATTAAGTTTGGGGTAGTGACACTTTAATATAACAAGTTGTAAAAAATGCACTAGAGGTCTATTGACCATTAGTCAATGACGGTATTGACTAACGGAAATTACTTTTGTAATAAAATATCTATTTTGCCCATACTAATTACAAGATGCCTAAAATAACTCTTTGAGCTTATTGCAATTTATCCTTAGATTGTGATACTTTAGTACCATAAATTGTTAAAAAAAAAAAAAAGCGCTAGAGGTTCATTGACCGTTAGTCAATTACGATATTAATTAATGGAAGTTACTTTTACAATAAAAAATCTATTTTACTCATACCAATTACAAAATACCCAAAAAAATCTTTTAGTGGAAGAAATTTGGCACATGAAATATTTGTAGACTTATAGTATTTTTTATAACTTGTGGTATTAAAGTATTATTATCCTAACTTAATAAGATAAAATGTAATAGATATATAAATTAATATTTCAATCAACTTTCTAAAATTAGACATATCATATATAATTTTGTCAAGACCTAAATACGATATAAATTTAAATAGAATAGGCTCAAAATAAAATTACGAAATTCTACTAATATATTCCTCATACAAAAAAACAAAGTCACCAAAAAAGAATTATTTTATTTCCCTAGTCTAATAAACAGCAAACCAAAACAACAAACCATCCTTAATTGTAGCTGTCTAGAATTAGGTAGCTTATTTTTCTTGTCGCAGAAGAACTATTGGGCTTAGGTGAAGAAACGTAGCCTGTAGGGGGTCAATTCGTAGGCGGAAGTTCAAAAAGCCTACGCGGGTAGTGGAAGCTAGCATAGGCATACGGACCGGCCCACATGGTTTCGGACCGTACGGGGGGCCGGTCTGCGTTGGGCCATAGCCCGGCTCGGCTTGGGCCGGGCCCGGTTCTTCCTCTCTCCTTTTTTATTTTTTTCCCACTTAATTCTATTACAAATTTTAATATTCAATTATTTTATAATTTTTATTATTACTTAAATAATATAATTTTTTAAAATTATAAAAAAGCTACCTTGAAGTGGTGGGGGGTTTGGCTTGGACCCCTATCTGTTTTATTAATTAATAAAATAAAGATTACATAAGAGGGGGACTTGATGCTTAAATCTCTTAAAAATATTACAATGATCAAATTTTAAAAATAAAATAAATATCTTAAAAATAAAATTAAATACATAATATTACTTATCCTAAGTTTCTAATTATTTGAATACTAAACTAACTATTTAGCTCACCCCATTCATTATCTGAGTCATTATCAATAATTCACGAATTAGCCGTTCTATCTTCGGCTACGAACCAACTACTGTAACACATTAATATCTCTAAAGTATGAGGAGCCAATTGAGTTCTTCTTTCATCAATTGTTCGAGTGTTCTCACTAAAAACGCTTTTTGATGGCACTGTAGAGATAGGTAGTGTCAAAAGATTATGTGCCATTTTAGATAAAATGGGGTATTGACTTATATGAGCCTTCCACCAACCATAAATGTCAAAATGTTGATCCTCATTTTCTGCCAAGGGCTACATCTCGTAAATTTTCATCTCATTGTAGGTAGTAGATGAAATTTTTTTACGCTTCATGATACCCCATGAATTAAATACTGATAAAATCAAAGAGGTAGATTTTCGTGGTGGTTGAAATTGACTGCTAGATGATGAAAATTGCCTACTTAAAGTAGTAGAACTAAAATAAGAAGACTTAAACTCATACAAATTATACATGTCAAATAAAGTTTTAGCCATTTTATCTTTTATATCTTTTATCATACATTGTCTAAGTGTTTGAGATTCATTAAAATCTAATGTTTCATATAGATATTCAATAATACTATGAAATCCAACCGTTTTTACTTGAGGATCTATACACAATGCCATATAATATAAAATATAAATATCTTCATAATATTTTTATATTTTTCAAACATATTTCTCATAAAATAACCAAATTGGGGATGGTCCATATACTCACAAAAAATATGTGCTACCTTAGCAAGTGTTGGAAGAATATGATGAGTAGTGAGATAATAAGATCCTGATAAAAGTTCAGTTGCTTCTTTGAAAGTATATAAAAATGTTGAAAGCGCAATACAATTTTCAAAATGAGTTTCAATTAGTTGAGGATGAAAATTGTTACTATTACAAAATTTAATAAGTTGATTTTGAAAAGGTATAATGTTTTCAAACATATCTAAAGTTGAGTTTCATCTAATTTTACAATTTAATCTAAATTTTTTAAAAGATACATCTTATTCTCGGCATAAAGCCTTAAAATTTTGTTGTATAGTTGGAGATGTTTTAATAAATAAAATAATATTTTTAATTATATTAACAGTATCATCAACATATTTATATTTTTTCTTAATACACAAATTAAGTATATGACAAACACACCTAGTATGAAATAAAATACCATTTAACATATGATTCATAGTATTTTTTAAAAATTGCTATAGCATAATTATTATTTGAAGAATTATCTAAAGAAACAGAAATAAATTTATTTAAAATCCTATATTCACGACTTGTTTGAGTAATCATTCTAGCAATACTAGTACCTACATGAGGATATTCAAATAATTTAAAACAAATAGTTCTTTTTTATACTAACCAATCATGATCTATCTAATGACATGTAATGCACACATAAGACTTATTAGTAATTGCAATCCAACCATCACAAGTAAGATCAAATTTTCAATTACAAGAATAAAACATAACAATTAGATACTCTTTTATTTCTTTATATATCTTTATTATATTATTTTTTAACGTTGTTCTAGGAATCCTTTTCCATGTAAATTGACAATTGTTTTGCATGTATTGTTTATAATGTGAATTTTTTGCAAAATTGAAAGGTAATTTAGTTTGAACAATCATTTTAGCAAATCCACTTTTATTTTTTTTATGATCGTATTGAAAATTACCAATAATTTGACATCCTATAGTATAGATTTATTGTTATTTAAGTAGATTTTCTAACCAATCATTATGTGACCTTTTTAAATGTCTAACTAACATTTCCGTCCCTCCTCCCTTCTTATGTACATATACCACTCTACAAATTTTACATATTATCCTATCATTATCATTATCATTATCATTATCCTTTTCAAAAAGATTTTAAACTATTGATATTTTTACTTTAGCTATAACTTCTAAAGTTTTACCATCATCCACATCCTAACCTATATTAGATTCATTATGATTAATAGTTGGAGTTGATTGTGATTGTGAAACACTAACGCTAGGCCTACTAGGGCCTTCATTTTCATTACCTATTTCATTATTTATTAAATTTAAGGCTGGATCTATATTGAAATCAAAATGTGCAAATGATTGTGACGAAGAAAAATGATGATATTGATTTGGATCCATTATTTCTAAAAAAAACAATCAATCAAAATCCAAATAAAAGTTAAAAAATGAAATAAAGTATTAACAAATAATGAAATAAGAGAATTGAAAATTATAAATAACAAATTAACTTAAAAATTAAATAAATAACTAAAACAAATAATTAATTAATAAAGCTAAAAAATAAGAATGTAAGATTAAGAAATACTAACTAATTAATGGCCAAGAATAATAACACCTTGTAGAGCTTTACTTCTTGTATTTATTATTCCGTCACTCAACAATCTTTCAAAATATAAAGACTTTCTTGAAGAATTGAAAAAATATAGTAAAAAATAAATTTTATTCTAACACTTTTTGTAGAGAAAATGAAGAGATTTGAGGATTATGAGAGAAAGATGAATGAAAATAAGAGAGTTTAATAGAATTGGAAAGAGTTGGAGAGATTTAGAGAGTGTTTGGTGAGTTTTGAGTGAATTAGGGGTATTTATAGAATTTTGGGATTTAAATGAGAGAATATAGCCGTTAGAGGTCTAAAAGCAAAAAAAAAAAAAAAACATTCAAAGACGTTATAGGTATCAAATAGAAAAAAAAAAAAGTTGAGAGTCGTGTTAGTGTTGTGCCCTAGAGACAATCACTTGTACATTGTATATGACACATTTTATTTTAATAAAAGGCATTATTTATCTTACAATTTCTTTTGTTTACTTTAAGTAATATAACTGTTCGATAAAGTCTCTAGTACAATATTGTGTTAAGGAAATCATGATAGAGATCATGATATGAGATTCATACTACACTGAATGGTATTAGTACTTAAATAGTCCCTAGTCATAGTATTAATGAGACAGGACATCATTAATACGTTAAGACTAGCATGTGTTAGACTTCCTGATTTGATCAGGCAGTGGTTCTCATAACCGTGAGTATTAAGATACTCAAAGTTAACACATGAATGCTTGTTAATGGAACAAGTTCATTGAATAATCTAACTTTGAGATAATCACATGGATAACTATTTAGTACCAGTGATATAATCTCAATATAGCAAACGTGCAAGTATTCTTAGATTTGAGATCTCTAAGGTACTTTGTTTACTGAGCATTGTGCTTTAATTCCAAACTCTGGAGCTCGATCGAGGGCCACTTATGGGATGGATATTGGGTATATTGTGAGGTAAACGAAAGTAGTTGAGAGGGTCGATAAAGGATTCACCACTCCTAATAGTAGAAGTAAATATCTCACGACTACTTGTAGGAATTACTACTCGAAAAGTTCTTGGCTAAGGTGATTGTGTATTGGAAATAATTCCAATTGATACATATCTAGAGTAGTGGGTCCCTGGTATAAGTATTATTGTATTCGGACCAGAATTAATTCTGGAGGGAGTTGGCACTAATTCCGTACTTCAAACCGAATGAGATATGGTATGGTGAAAGGAGTTAATTACACTGAAGTTTATTATTGAAGGGTTCATGTCAAGTCACTTGATTTCCTGAACTCTTGGGTGGTCATGATATGTTGTTAGATACCGCTCATGATATGAGAATGTGGGTTTATTAATTGATGAATTAATAAATTAATCTTGATTAGAATTAATAGAATTACTTCTAATTAATTATAGATTATTAATTTCAAAGACGTTTGGATTGATTCATGTTCACTACCAATTGACTGGGAAACCTAATAGGTCACACATAATAGAGGATTATATACTCAAGATGTTATTTGATAATATAGAGGGGTTAATTGCAAGAAAGAGAAGTTGTTGTGGACAAATTATAATTAGTTATAATTTGTAATCCAAGTTGTAATTGTAAGAATTTGATATTTCCAATTATAATTAAAAAATTCTAATTGTTTTAGAATTTCAAATTTTCAGTGGATTTTGGAATATATATTGGATATGCTCGAAACCCTAATTGAAGGGTGATTCACACGAAAATAGGAACCACAAAACAAACGTCTTCTTCCTCTCTCTCTCTCTCTCTCTCTCTCTCTCTCTCTCTCTCTCTCTCTCTCTCTCATTTTGTTGAAAACAAAAACAGCCATAACCGCCATCTTTTTCTACTTGCACAGAAAATTTTAGTACTTGAATATTCCTCTGTGTGGATTATTATTAGAGATAATCACATACTGTAATTATAGTAGTTAGACGTTCAACCCACGTGGAGTTTGCACAAGAGGATTGTTGGATTGATACACCTTTATTATCTTTATGTCTTATTTTTCACACATAAGCGGGTCGTGGGATGGTATTTCGTTTATTTTTCGTTGCGCCGTATAAGATACGAGTCTGAGATACCCAACAAACCGTTGGTGCAACAACTCTCAAGCGCGAGCCTACCTAGAGCACAGGAGCCGATTTGGCCCTGGCCCGGCCCAACATGATGGCCAGTTGCCATTAGGGGTGTACTCGAATCGAATCGAGTCGAACCTTAAGATAATAGAGCCGAACTTTATTATTTTCACACATGACTCGAATTCGAGCTCGAGTTCGATTCAAATGTCAAACCTTTGCTCGAGTTCGATTCGTTTAAAATCCTTTAAAGCTCGAGTTCGATTCAAAGTTCGATTATCATAAGCTCGAACTTAAATTTAAATAAATAATTTAAAATATAATATATTATAAATTATATAAATTATATATTAATTAATTAATTAATCGAACATATTCACGAACCTTCGTGCCTAATACTTAAATATTCGAATTCGGCTCGTTTAAAATTCGAGTCTAAATATAAGGTTTATATTCAAACTCGAGCTCGATATTTTGAATTCGAGCCGAGCTCTTATCTAGTCGAACCTAAACATATTCGATAAAAACTCGATTTGTTTACACCCCTAGTTGCCATTGCTAGTAGAAGCGATTATGGTCCCCAAATGGTCCAATTCGGTAGCAATGCACTGAGGTATTGTGATGCCCCAATCCCATATTGAATTGGGATGAGAAGTATGAATGGTATATAAGAATGGGCCTAAGTACCCATTGTCAACTTAGGATATCCATTTTGGCCCAACGAGGACGGCGACCAAGTAGTTGACTGTGGGTGCTGCCAGGCCCATGGTCGCGCTCTCAGGTCCATGGGCACATAGCGTGACATTTGGTATCAGAGAAAGTAACCAATTCTGGTGGGCACAGGGCGTGACATTTAATTACACCGTGCGCAATGAAAGTCACCTCTAAAATCTTATATCGCCTAACGAGTTCTAAATGAACAAATAAATGGAAAAGGACAAGAGAACTCCAGCAGGTTGAGTCCACATGATTGGCCCGCTTGGGAATCTATCCATCCACTTTTCTTGCTAAAACGAAGACAATTATTTAGTATTTACTAGTACTATATGGGAATATATCCTTCCTTCATTATGTACTGTCTGTCCCATCTCTTCTGCGATCTCCAAAGTTTGGTAAGCCAACGCAGCAAAGGATCCCATCAACCCAGTTGTTTCAGGATTTCGCCATCGTGGTCTTTTCCGGTGTAGGCCACCGTTGTTTCCTCATCATGGGAAGGAATGAAATAAAAAAAAAAAATCTACATTTCACATTTAATCATCATTTATGGTTTGAATTATCCACATTGGTATATACATTTATCAGAGACCATAAAAATACCTCAGAATCTAGCTAGCTAGTGATGCTGACGCCTCTCCCACTTTCAAAACTTATAAAGAGCTTTATCCCCTATTGCTGGAAAAACACACGGACGATTAGTGCGACATTGATATAGTGGTGTCATTGTTGGAGATATTTTGGCACTTCTCCAGATAGATATATACCTTTATATATGGATTTGACAATTTAGTACGATGAAAATGTATTATTTTCGGAGGGCCAAATTTTAAAGTTGGTCTACCGATGACCAAATTTAAAATTAAAAAAAATTAATAATTACAAATTACTAACTTTATGAATTTTTTTTAAACTTATCTTGATTTATATAAAAACTTTGTTCATTTTTTTTCTGACTTTTACGTATAATTTTATAATTTTAATATATAATTTTAATACCCTCATACATATCATACAGAACAAATTTGAATTATCAAATTATGTAGTCCGCATCTTTCAAATATATTAGTTGCACAAGTTTTTTACAAATGACTAATTGATAATGTGTAATATCTCATGTATATATATATATATATATATATGTGTTGTCACACAAAAGCCAAATACATGCTTCAATGTACAAAAATTTTAACATAGAACTAATTCACATATATTGAATATGTGAAAAAAATACAAAATTTTAAAACTCAATCTATGTGGATTCGATCCACAGCAAGAATTGCTCCTCAATGTTTATGTGATTGGATACACACAAAGAAGGGCAACGCTTGCAAGTAACGATAAATGCAATTAAGCCGTCAATTTTCTAGCATATCTACACTCAACTTCCAAGGACAGATGTACTTTGTCTTTTGACTTTTGTCTAGCTAGTCATTTTTTTTTTCTTTTATCTTTTCTCTCTTCCTATAACAATACAAACCTTAAATATGCATTGAGAATATATGAAATAATTTATAAATTAATATTTAAATATTCAAACTCGAAATAAAAAGTATAATTTTAAATAGTTTTAACATTTAAAATAATAATTATTCACTTGAACTCTTTAATTTTTAATCGGGAAAACTCTTTGTGCATATGCAAGATTTGGTATTTAAAATAAGAAATAAGAAAGTTTTAGACGATTATTCTATGAGTGACTTGCGAGCAAAATTGAAAGATAAAATATCTAATTGGAAACATTAGAAGTGTTTTCTTCTATACTTGTAGGATCACACTTTTTTCTTCCTCTTACTGAATTTTCTCTAATTGTATGTTATTTTATGAAACTGAGAAGTAATTTATTCCTTTTTTTTCAAATTTATTATTTTTATTTATTATTCAACTATTATATAATAGATTTTCAAATTTTATACTAATTTCACTATCTTCTTTCTTTTGAAATTTTAATTTTTTGCACTATCTTCCATATTTTCTTTGGAACTTTTCATTTTTTAGGGGGGAAAGAGGGAAGAGGGGAAAGGAAGAAAGGAAAGCAATGAATTGATACTTTATATTTTTTTCAAATTAAAAAGAAGGGTAAATCAGTCTGTTTCTTTTAGAATACTACTATAAATTTTAGCATTTTTTAAAAAAAATTTGTGTGAGTTATTCAAAAATAATATCTTTTAGAGAATAGTGAATAAACAAATAATCATGTATATCACCCATAAATTCCACATATCTTTGCTATAATTAGAGAAACCTTCAAAATCAATCAAAGGCCGCAAAAGGAAAGATATGCAAACAAATGAAAAAGTGATTTAACACTATTTCTTTGATCAATAAAAGACATCTTGAGGCAATCTTTGTAAATTAATTAAACTTATTTTATATAGTACGTAGACAATTAATTAATAAAATATTTCATTTTCAAAAAAAATTCAAAATCAGTACTCATCAAACTTTTAATAATAATTTACACTTTTCTTTATAAAATTTCTTAAAAAATATATCATATCTTCTTTAAAAAAAAGAAGAAATGATCAAATATTTCATCATATATAGAATAAAACAATCCTCAAAATAATATTCTATTCACCTATCAAATCACTTGATTCCTAGCCTTTTAATTAATTATAGCCCTTTGTGACAATTAGCGGGCTCCCGATGGGCTTGAGGTCCATTCCACTGTATAATAATAGTAATAATAATAGAGTTTTGTTATAAAATTAGGGTAGTGTTAGAATAAAATCTACACACTACACACTAAGAAAATTCTAACTATTCTTTGCACAAGAATTTCTCTTCAAACTTCTCTCTTTCTTTCTCTCACAATTCTTTCTCTAATCTTTTTTTCACTAATCTTTCTTTCACAAAATGATGGTGTATTACAAGCTTAGAGAATAGCTCTATTTATAGAGCTCTAATTAGTGAAATACATCATGGCATACATCATCTTCAACTAATCTTAATTAATGGTGTCTCCACTAAATGGTGGACATCCATAAAAATCTTCTAATAATTCACATAAATCCATAATTAGTGGAGCCTCCACTAATTAATGGAGATTCTAATAATTCATAACACTCCCCTTGGATGTCCATCCATACATAAAGAATATGCCTCGTTAAAACCTTACTAGATAAAAACCCGAGTGGGAAAAAAATCTAGTGAAGGAAAAAGAGTACACTATTCTATATGTATGTTTATTACTCCCCCTGATGAGATGATTCCTTTAAATCTTTAAACCGACGCATACCGATTTTATATCTCAACTTTTCAAATGTTGCTGTCGGTAAAGTCTTCGTGAAAATATCTGCGAGGTTGTCACATGACCGAATTTGTAGCACATCAATTTCACATTTCTTCTGGAGTTCATGAGTAAAGAAGAATTTTGGTGAAATATGTTTTGTCCGATCTCCTTTAATATATCCTCCTCGTAATTGAGCTATGCAAGCTGCATTGTCTTCATAAAGAGGAGTTGGAATACCTTTGATTGATGATAATCCACAACTTTCTCGGATATAATGAACATGGATCTTAGCCATACACATTCTCGACTTGCTTCATGAATGGCTATAATTTCAGCATGATTTGAAGAAGTAGCGGCTATAGATTGTTTCGTAGAACGCCATGATATAGCAGTATTTCCACATGTAAATAGATAGCCCGTTTGAGAACGTGCTTTATGTGGATCAGATAAATAACCAGCATCTTGGAGATATCGAAGGACTTGTTTAATTCCATTCCAATGTCGTCGTATTGGTGAAGAACTAAATCTTGCTAATAAATTGACAGCGAAAGCAATATCAGGCCGTGTGTTATTAGCAATATACATCAATGCACCAATTGCACTGAGATATGGTACTTCAGGACCAAGGAGTTCTTCATCATTTTTTTGAGGTCGGAAAGGATCTTTATCCACATTTAATGATCGGACGATCATTGGAATACTCAATGGATGTGCTTTGTCCATGTAAAATCTTTTTAGCACTTTTGCTGTATATGTTGATTGATGAATAAATGTTCCACTCTCCAAATGTTCAATTTGTAAACCAAGGCAAAATTTGGTTTTACCAAAATCCTTGATTTCGAATTCTCTTTTTAAATAATCAATTGTTTCTTGGAGCTCTTCAGGAGTTCCAATAAGATTAATATCATCAACATATATAGCTAATATCACAAATTTAGAACCAGATTTCTTAATAAAAACGCATGGACATACCTGGTCATTTTTAAATCCCGCTTGCAATAAATATTCACTAAGACGTGTGAACCACATGCGCCCAGATTGCTTCGAGCCATATAATGATTTACGCAACTTGATGGAGTAATTTTCACGAGGATAATGTTTATATGCTTCGAGCATATGAAATCCTTCGGGATTTTCATGTAAACATCATTTTCTAAATTTCCATACAAGTAAGCGAGTGACAACATCTAATAGGCGCATATCTATCTTTTCATGTATCGCCAAACCGATAAGATATCGGAGTGTAATAGCATCAACAACAGGAGAATAAATTTCATCATAATCAATACCTGGTCTTTGTGAAAAACCTTGGGCTACTAATCGCGCTTTATATCGAACGATTTCACTCTTTTCATTGCGCTTTCGCACAAATATCCATTTGTAGCCAACGGGTTTTATACCTTCCGGTGTTCGGATCTGCAGTCCGAAGACTTCACGTTTTGCCGATGCATTTAACTCCGATTGAATCGCATCTTTCCATTGCAGCCAATCTTTTCTATGCCGACATTCATCAACCGATATTGGTTCGGGATCATCATTATCTTGTGTAACATCAAGACATATATTGTATGCAAATATATTATCAATAACGGTTTCTATCCGATTCCAACTTCTACCGGAAGTGGTATAATTGATAGAAATTTCGAGTGTTACTTTCATCAACTTCGGTTCTTTGTCATCAGCTCTCTCTTGGTCTTTATCATTCTTTTCTTCAATATGATCTTCCGGATCATTTAATCCTCTTTTCTTTCGAGGATTTTTATCTTTAGAACCAAGAGGTCGGCCACGCTTCGGCGTGTTTTTGACTCAAGCAGCTATAGGTATAATATTTTGTTCTCACTGGAACTTCAATTCGAATAGGAGCATTTATAGTTGGAATATGCGATTTTGTAACTCTTCCGGAGTCAACAAAAGCGTCTCGGCATTTGATTTGCAATGCTTTGCAAATGAATTATCTTTTGAACTTCAAGTTCACATGCGCTTGTGCGCGGATCAAGATAATTTAATGATGTTGTCCAATCAAGATCCTTTTTATACTATTTGGGTTCTCCCCCTAATTTAGGGAATAATGATTCATCAAAATGACAATCAGCAAATCTTGCTCGTGAATACATCTCCTGTTAGGGGTTCAACATACCCGATAATAGAGGGAGAATCATATCCAACGTATATCCCCTTTCTTCTTTGAGGACCCATCTTTGTACGTTGGTTTGGTGCAATTGGAATATATACAAGACACCCAAAAATTCTTAAATGAGCAATATTTGGTTCGACCCAAAAGCTAATTGCAAAGGAGAGAATTTATGATAACTAGTCTGGTCTTATACGTACAAGTGTTGCAAAGCATGTAGAATAGCATGTCCCCAGGCAGATGTTGGGAGATTTGTTTTCATTAATAATGGTCTAGCAATTAATTGTAATCGTTTAATCAAAGATTCAGCAAGACCATTCTATGTGTGAACATGAGCTACATGATGTTCAACATTAATCCCAATTGACATGCAATATGCATCAAAAGCATGTGATGAAAATTCACCAGCATTATCTAAACGGATATTTTTAATGTGATGGTCCGGAAATTGTGCTCGTAATTTAATTATTTGAGCAAGTAATCTCGCAAACGCCAGGTTGCGAGTAGATAATAAACATACATGTGACCATCGGGATGATGCATCAATTAAGACCATAAAATATTTGAACGGTCCACATGGTGGATCAATAGGTCCACAAATATCTCCGTGAATCTGTTCGAGAAATGTAGGACTTTCGACTCCTACTTTTACCGGTGATGGTTTAACAATTAATTTTCCTAGGGAACATGCAAGTACATGCGAATTTTTCCGATGTTAATATCCTTTTATTTTTTAAAGGATGACCATGTGTATTCTCAATGATTCTTCTCATCATGGTAGATCCTGGATGACCCAACCGGTCATGCCAAATGCTAAAAGTAATAGGATCAGTAAACTTCTGATTTACTAGATGATGAATTTCAATTGTACGAATTTTTACAAAATATAGACCAGTAGAAAAAGACGGCATTTTTTCTAATACCGATTTCTTACCCAAATGCATTTGAGTAATAAAAAGATGCTCAATCCCATTTTCCTCATTTGTTTCAACATGATACCCATTTCTCAGGATATCTTTAAAACTCAATAAATTTCTTCCGGATTTTGAGGAAAATAGTGCCTTATCAATAATAATTGTTGTTCCTTTAGGCAACAATATACTAGCTCTTCCTGAGCCCTCAATTACATTTGCACTACCGTTTATCGTATAAATATTTATTTCTCCCATTTTGAGATCGAAAAATATTTCTCATTTTTTAGTATGGTGTGTGTAGTTCCACTATCAATAATGCATACATCATCATTAATAATGACCTATCCGAACACAAATATATATATGTAAACGTAAATATTATTAGAATAGAATGAAAATGAAAATACAAAAATATCGGGGTGAGGCTTTAGTTCTTTTGGACACCTGCCATCACCAATTAAATGGTCTATCCTACCGTCCGGGTGTTCAAAAAATCCGATACATCCATATGGGTAATATTGATATTAAGATCTTCGGGATCACTATCGTCATCCTCAACATTATTTATTGGATGTTGAGAAAAATTTGCTTCCACATTTTTATTTTTCAATGAAGCTTGATACAATTCAACTAAATGCTTAGCCGTATCGACAATTTCGTGACCAATGACCTTTCATGCCACATCTATAACATATATCCTCATGCTTTTCTTCAATTTCTTTTTCTTTTCCCTTTTGATCTTTTCTGTTCCACTTCGGTGGCCAGTATTTCTCACGCTTTGATTATAATTGTGATAAGGGAAATATCGAGCGTGACTACGACCATAACCACGACCACGGCCACGCGCCACGGCCACGACCACGACTATAACGATGGCTTCTACTGGAGCCAACAAGCATTCACTTCAGGAGTCTTGTAGAGCCGATTGGTCCGGCTTCATGATTTCTCAATAATAACTCATTATTTTTCTCTGCAATGAGGAGGGCGATAATTAAATCAGTAAATTTTGTATACCCATTTTCTCGATATTGTTGTCTGCAGGACAATATTCGAGGCATGAAAGGTGGAGAATGTCTTCTCCAACATATCTTCATCGATCACTTTTTCTCCGCATAATTTTAATTGAGATGTAATTTTATACATTGCGGAGCTATATTCATTCACGGTTTTAAAATCTTGCAACCTCAGGTGCAACCATTCATACCGTGCAAGTAGGTAGTACGACCATCTTCGAGTGGTCAAATCTTTCTTTTAAATTTACCCACGAGCCATATGGATCTTTTTCGGTAAGATATTCCATTTTTAAATTTTCATCGAGATGACGACGAATAAAAATCAAAGCTTTAGCCTTATGTTGTGCAGATGCACTATTATTTGCTTGAATAGTTTCACTAAGGCCTTCGACGATTTAGATGCATTTCGCATCGAGAACCCATGACATATAATTTGTTCCGTAAATATCAAGGGCTACAAATTCGAGTTTTGCGATGTTAGCCATAGAGATCAATAAATGCGTACTGTCTTCTCGGCTTTGGTAACGGCGTAAACTCGTGCTTAGTCTTTTGGCTTTTGTACCGGTAGAGACTCGTGCTGATAACGTGTTATAAAATTAGGGTAGTGTTAGAATAAAATCTACACACTACACACTAAGAAAATTCTAACTATTCTTTGCACAAGAATTTCTCTTCAAACTTCTCTCTTTCTTTCTCTCACAATTCTTTCTCTAATCTTTCTTTCACTAATCTTTATTTCACAAAATGATGGTGTATTACAAGCTTAGAGAATAGCTCTATTTATAGAGCTCTAATTAGTGAAATACATCATGGCATACATCATCTTCAACTAATCTCAATTAATGGTGTCTCCACTAAATGGTGGACATCCATAAAAATCTTCTAATAATTCACATAAATCTATAATTAGTGGAGCCTCCACTAATTAATGGAGATTCTAATAATTCATAACAAGTTTGTCTTTTTTTTTTTTCAACCCCAAATGAAACGCGCACAACATGGACGTGACAGCCCACAAATATTTTTATGCAAAATTACGCAGGCAGTCATGTGGTCCTACCATGGCATGGGATACACTAAGGAATGTAACGGGTGGCAATTTACAACGTGGCATGTCCATTTATTTTTAGGCTGCCAAGTATTTTAACAGCAAAATAATAATAACGGATCATTCTAGACTTCACTTAAAAGAGTTCTAAGTTGCATTTACTTAATCAATCCTTTAAAATTATGAAATTCACTTGCCTTATAATAAATAAATTATAGTGGAATATAAATGGGATTCCTCACCACCCTTCAGCTACTTCTTTGAGCATTTTAATTCTGTTCTTAATTGTTTAAAATAATAGTAGTAGTTTTATAAAAATTTTGATTCCCTATTTTGATTTTTGCATACAAATTTAGTAAAGTATTTGATAATCATATTATTTTTATAATTAGAGAAATTACTGGTGGGACTTGCAGATATATTATATCCCTTAAATAAAGAAGTTATTATAAAAGTTTTAGAGAAAAATATATTTACTTTAAAAAAGTAAAAATCTAATTTTCTATATTATATTTATCGATCATTATTTAATTGTTGTAAGAATTAGTCTTAAATATTTTACTGCAAATTAAATATTCAATTACAACCTAAGAAATTGAATTTTGCCCACCATAGTTTTTGAATGGATCAAATCAAGCATTCCAAAAGTGGAAGGAGTTTGCCACTCTTGTTAGCTTTCAATCCCCGTCTAATCTCCAATGCTTGTCAGCCTCTCAAATATACAAGCTATCTTTACTTCTTAGACTTCTCTTTTAGCTATTTGTGAATCATCGTTATTCTTCAAAAGAGCTGTATGTTTGCATCATTTTCAACTTTTATATCCTGTCTTGTCAATGCTTTATAAAGTTGAAGCCAGAAAAAGGATCTATTCGGAGTATTTTGAGTTGTTTGGTGTCTTCACTAAGAAGTTCAAGAAGAAAAAGAGGTAGGATTGATAAGTTTTTTTTTTTTTAATTTTAAAATAAATAAATAAAATCTATTTTAAAATTTCTAGAGATTGAATTTGAATTTTTTATGTTATTCGAAGTAAAATCCTAATAATATATATATGCCACTATTTAAGATTCATGATTGTAAATATATTTAACAAGAACTATTTTTTATTAATTGAATTACAAAGTTTATCATTATAATATTATAAAAATAAAAAATTTCTCCTCATTGATTCAAATATCCTATACAAAAATGTAAAGATGTAGAAGAATATTTGGTTATATACAAAATTACTATCTTATTCTTATTGGTTAAAGATAATAAGAACTTGTGTGTTAGTAGAATTTGAATTTTTTTAATTAAAAAATATGATAAGTTATGAAATTAATATTAAGATATTAAAAAAAGGGACATAGAAAATATAATTAAAATATGTTTAATATCTATAGACAAATTATGTTACAAGTGTAACTTACTTGAAATACACTCAATATCTTTCCAAAATTGCCACTGTATTATGGCAATCCAAAAATGCAAAATTGTAAATGCACTTTAATTTCGGAGTTGACAAATCGTAGGACATACTCCCAATAAAGGAGGGGAAAAAAAGAAAGGGCATTTTCGACCGACTAGAGTCATCGAAGCATATTACGAGAACAATCTTATATATTCCTTTCACAAATCATAAAAATCTTTTTAAAATATATATATTTAAAAAAACTGTTAAAACGTTTCTTTATCCCACTCGCAACAGTGCTTTTTTGGATTCACCCGCTGTGGAAAGTTGACATTTGTATTCTGTAGTAAAACTTTTGCGTTGTTAACTGAACGTGGAAGCTTTAGAAAGGCGAGTATGGTCTGTTGCATACTCTCGAAATGTCGATTACGACGCAAATAGCTGACTCTTCGCGAAAGCGCATAAAGGAAAACTGAGTTTTTTCAAAATATTTACCAAAATAACAGTTCCACCCCGAAGGTTTCTATTAATACAAAGAAGCCCCATCTTTTTCGTGGCCGATTGTATTGATGCTTCTCTTGTTCGAGGTAATATATTGTACTTAGAAATGAATAAAGTTTATTTGGAGTTATTTGTTGCTTTCTTTAGGTTGATAATGCTTTTTCCTCTATTATTCGTATACAAGTATTTTTTTAATAAAAATATAAAATTTATGTGTAAATTAAATTATCTCTTTTATTTATATTCTTATTTTATAATTTATACATGTACAAAAACAAGTATATATTAAAATATAATTATATTTTCATTATCATTTTCTCGCAATATCCTCATTAACTGATTTTTGTAACAAATTCTACTTGTTATTCCACTGCTTTGAGTGTTACAATATTATTTTTATAATATTTAATAATAATGTGGTCAAATAAAATAAAGTCTCTTTGATTTTGGTTTTAGAGGTAGATTTTAATAATTTTACATTTTTTATTTATTGATCACAAGGTATAATTATAATATTTTTAAAAAATATTAATTATTATGTTTATCTTTTAATTGCATTTGTATATTATCTTGAAGTTATAATAGTATAAATACACAATTTAATGTTTATGTTCGATTCATAATATAATATTTATTCTATAATAAATAATCGTTAAGTGAACTTATTTCTTTTTTATCACGTAAATTTTTAAAATTAATTTATAATTATCGTGTATATATAAATCTATTAATTATTATAGAGACTTTTGTATATGCCTTACAAAAATAATACCGATAAAAACATTCGCGAGCCGTTTAAATTCAACTAACCTAATTAAATATTAGGCTTCTATTCATTGTATTTCGCAACGTGTAACCGCGCAAATTGATAAATGAATGGGCTATGCATGATTATGCACAAATGCGGGAGGCGTCTCCAATTGCCGTAGAGCTTAGGGCGAGAAAAGTAAAATTCAGTCAAAAATATTTTCTCCTGTCTTTACAGTCTCGGAAAACACAGTCCCTATATATATTGCCTCCATTTCTTACTCCTCCGCTGCCGGAAATTTGTCAGTCTCTCAGTATACTTATCCCGTCACCACCACCATTCCTCTTCTTCTCATCTTCCTTTTAGCTTTCGAAAGCCAGAAACTTCCCATCCCCGCGTCCCTTTTCATTCTCTCACTCGTTCTGCGGGTGTATATTCAATAAGGAAAGAGTTCACCTCTGTATTTAGGTGGTGGTGGTGGTGGTCATGGCGGGAAATGATTGGATAAACAGTTACTTGGAGGCAATACTGGATGTGGGACCTGGGATTGATGATGCAAAGTCGTCTCTGTTGCTCAGGGAGAGAGGTAGGTTCAGTCCCACCCGCTACTTCGTGGAGGAGGTCATCACCGGCTTTGATGAGACCGATCTCCACCGCTCATGGGTCCGGGTAAGTATTCTAGGCTTGTACCGGTACTTGTTTGAATGTGCTTTTGTGAATTTTCTGTTCAAAATTGTGTATGTATAATGATGGAGTTGGTTTGGGATGATTCATGAATGGATGGATCAATGCTAGGCACAAGCGACTCGGAGCCCGCAAGAGAGGAACACTAGGCTGGAAAACATGTGTTGGCGGATATGGAACTTGGCTCGCCAGAAAAAGCAGGTTATCTGTTTTTTTATATCAAAGATGTTTGATTTAATTTGATGAAATCTGTTTTTCCGTTTCTGTTAGTGGATGTTAATTTTCTGTGAGAGATTTTTCTTTTTCCTTTCTGGGTCTCTGCAGGGGTGTGGGGTTGTGGGAGAGATGAAGGAGTTGTAGAAGTGCTTTTTATTTATTTATTTGTTTTGGGGGTGGGGTGTGGTTTAGGAAATTGTGATTGAATTTAAATGCAGAGGGTTGGAAAATTTGATTTTAGCACCTGCTTTATGATGTATAACCTATGATTGGTTACACATTTTCTTTTACCCTGTTTGTTGTGGACAAGCTATGGTTTTTAAGAATTTCAACTGCTTTCTCCTTTCTGGGATTTTTCGGTTGGCTGATAGATCGAAACTAAGTATAATGCCACTTGAAATCTCGGCCCCATAGTTATGCATCCCCCCCACCTCCCTCTCTTATGGAGGGTTTTGCGGTTTTTATTGTCTACTCACATGCCTAAAGCTGTTTGTTGACATTTTCTTAGTTTTCATATTCCTTCATTGTTCATGAAAATATTTCCCGGGGATTAGAGCATAATTTATCATTTACTATAAGAACTTCTGATGGACTTCTAACGACAGCCACAAATGTAGATGGCCAATTTCTTTTTGCTTCCCTCTCTTCCTTTGCTTTCACCCTGGCTATTCCATTACCCTTACTACCACTGCCATCTACAAGTTTAGTCCCCTGACCATTTCCACCTGTTTTTCTTGTAAGCCGCTCACATTTTTGCCGCAACTGTTGTATCCACCAATAAACCTCGAATAGATTATGGAGGGCTGTGGATGGAACTATCATATTATACACCATGGAAATAACATTTTAGATTATCATCTTAATGTTATAAAAATATAACAAATCTACTTTTTCCTTTTTTAGAAAAAAATTCCAAATCGATATTTTCTGACGTAACCATTTTATGTCAGGCCTATTGGAGTTGGTATTTTGATAGTTTTTGCCATTCGATCATCTTGCACTTAGCTACTGTTTCTCGTACTTTCAACTGGAGTTTTTGCAATCTGTAAGATAGAAAACGAGGTTCGTCCTGCAGTATAGCAACTGTTGTCCATCAACTGTGTTCTGTCATCCATTCTTGTGATTGTTCTAAACTGTAACTGAGACCCTCCTTAATCTGAAAATTGGGTATGATGTTTCGTATCTCCTCGTTTTCCTTTCTTGTGGATAAAGCAACGAACCAAAGTTAGCTGTTAAGTTTGAATATCTTGCCTTTGCGCCTCAACATTTATTTCTTTTAGGATTGGCAATTGCATGTATGCTTTAACAGAATCTTCTGAAGTTCAGATGAATATCATTATGCTTTACCATTCTTCTCATAATGCTTAATTTTATAGCTTGAGGGAGAGCAAGCCCAGAGGATGGCTAAACGCCGGCTTGAGCGCGAAAAAGGTCGTAGAGAAGCAGTTGCTGATATGTCAGAGGATTTATCAGAGGGGGAGAAAGGAGATCTTGTCAGTGATGTTTCAACACATGGTGAAAGCAACAGGGGTCGACTGCCCAGAATTAGTTCTGTTGAAACAATGGAGGCTTGGGCTAGTCAGCAGAAGGAAAAGAAAATGTATATTGTATTAATAAGGTATTCAGAGCATTCATTTTTATGTTTTGTCTTTTCTTGTGATAGTGCAAGTGACTTCAAATCTTTAACTGATGTTCATGCTGCATTTCTTATCATTTTGTGGATATCAACTTATTCTGCTGAAACAACCACATTTGTTTATTTCATCCTGTCTATTCTGCCGTTCTCCTGTAAATTTTGGGCTTTACTGAAGAATGTCTTGCTGCAGCCTTCATGGTCTGATACGAGGGGAGAATATGGAACTTGGTCGGGATTCTGATACCGGAGGTCAGGTAGTTTGGTTCCAAGATACCCTTTCCATTGTGTCACCGAGTATAATCATGATTCTCATTTTAAGCATTGGATGCCCATTTCTGGATAGTGCTAATTAATTTGTTTCATTACTATATCAGCTGCTCATGGTGAAAGAATGGGTTAATTTTTTTCTTCTACCTTTGTTATTTTTCTAGGTGAAGTACGTAGTAGAACTTGCAAGGGCATTAGGTTCAATGCCAGGTGTATATCGGGTTGATTTGCTTACCAGGCAAGTGTCATCACCAGAAGTTGATTGGAGCTATGGCGAACCTACTGAAATGCTGCCGCCAAGAAATTCAGAAGGTTTGATGGGTGAATTAGGGGAGAGTAGTGGTGCTTATATTATTCGTATCCCTTTTGGTCCTAAAGACAAATACATTCCTAAAGAACTCCTCTGGCCTCACATCCCTGAATTTGTTGACGGTGCACTTAGCCACATAATACAGATATCCAAAGTTCTTGGAGATCAAATTGGTAATGGGCATCCTGTCTGGCCTGTCGCCATCCATGGGCATTATGCGGATGCTGGTGACTCCACTGCTCTTCTATCAGGGGCTCTGAATGTTCCCATGCTTTTCACCGGTCACTCACTTGGTCGGGATAAGTTGGAACAACTTTTGAGACAAGGTAGACTGTCAAAGGATGAAATAAATTCGACCTACAAAATAATGCGCCGGATAGAGGCAGAGGAGTTATCACTGGATGCTTCTGAAATCGTTATAACCAGCACAAGACAGGAGATAGAGGAGCAATGGCGTCTGTATGATGGCTTTGATCCAATACTAGAGCGGAAACTACGTGCTAGGATCAGGCGCAATGTGAGCTGCTATGGGAGGTCTATGCCCCGTATGGCTGTAAGTTCTGGGATTTGCTTTCACATGTATTTACTGACAAAACTTCAATTTATCTCCTTTAAGTCTGCAAAACAAAGATTCATCTAGGCACAAATCTTGTTCACTTTCAGTTCTTGCACTATTTTGTTCTTGGCCTGTAGCAAATACCTTTCCCAGTCTAACTTCTTTACCCCCTGTTTAGAACTGAGGTGGTGAAGATTTGGTCATCATTTTCAAAAATGAATAGTTTTTGAAATACAGTTTTTATCTATGTGTGAGGGAAAGCAATCATAGGTCCTTCTCAATCTTTGTCTGTGTGCTATGCACCCAAGTTTTATCTTTGTAGCGATGAGACATTTACTACTGAAGCCAATATGAACAATATGTATGACATATTGGCTGGTGACATTACTTCCCCCTTGGAAATGTATGACTATGACTCCAGTGTAGCTTATCCGTTTGATATATTGATTATTAGCAGAAGATTTTCTTTATTACTCCAATTCAATTGTCATATCTGATTTAGCCATAAATCTTTTCTTTTTCCTGGTCTTTCATCTGCTTTTGCATTGAAACCCTATTAATGTTGCTTGCTTGGATTTCCTGTAATATTCTATGTGTTTTTGTCGTTATCCTTGGTTGATGTGGATTTGTGCATTATAAATGTGCATTAGTCTTGGATTTGGGGAATATTTGTTAAGCTAAAATGAATGCAATCAGCAGGTTGCTTGGGGTGATGTCCCATTTTCAGTAGACAGTTGCATTTATAGCAGACCCTTGGGATTATTTTGTTCCATCCTTAATTTCTATGTTCTCCATGTGATTCCATTCAATATTACGAAGTGTTTAATGTGATATATTACGTTATTACCTGCAGGTAATCCCCCCTGGGATGGAATTCCATCACATTGTGCCACATGATGGTGACATGGACGGTGAGACAGAAGGAAATGAGGATGGAAAGTCTCCAGATCCATCTATTTGGACAGAGGTCTTAAATATTTTTATACAAATGTGTTTGTTAATTTATTTTCCATGTCTGCTTTATCAGATAGACCTTTCCATTTCTCTGTTTCTTGCTACTGTAATTTCTACAAGTTATTTTGATATGGTACTATGCAGATAATGCGCTTTTTCACAAATCCACGAAAGCCTATGATACTTGCCCTTGCCAGGCCAGATCCTAAAAAAAATCTAACAACATTGGTTAAAGCATTTGGGGAATGTCGTCCACTCCGAGAGCTTGCCAACCTAGTAAGTTTGACAGCTGGCAATTTTTTGTTATGGATGGGGGAGGTATAATACTAACTGCGGTAGTTTACCCTATATTTTGCAGACTCTTATAATGGGTAACCGAGATAATATAGATGAGATGTCAAGCACCAACGCTTCTGTTCTACTTTCAATATTAAAATTGATAGACAAATATGATCTTTATGGTCAAGTGGCATATCCAAAACACCACAAACAGTCTGATGTTCCTGACATCTATCGTCTTGCTGCAAAAACAAAGGTCTCCCTTGCTTTTCATTTCTACATTTGTTATCATTCAATTTCTATGGCTTGGTAATCTAAGATATACACAGTAATAGGAATGTATTATTTGTGTTTGATTTTGATGCAATAGGTTAAAGGGTTTACTAAGTTGAGTTGGCTTATGCTGTTGCAAGTTTAGGTTATCATTTTCATGACTGAATAATGTGCTTATAAGTAACAGGTCCAGCCTGTTTACACTTCATAACCATCCCAGAGTAATAGAATGGGAACTCTATAATCTGAGTGTTGCAAATGCTTCCACTCCTTCTCCCTTCTTATGCTATTGGTGCATATCTTCTACGTGAGGATTCTCTCCTAGTATATTATGCACACACAGATTAAACCAGGAGAGAGCTGTTGCACATTCTTTTTGCAGAATTGCATATTTAAGCTTAAGCCTTGTGTAATTCTTTTGCAGGGTGTTTTCATTAATCCAGCTTTTATTGAGCCTTTTGGGCTTACTCTAATAGAGGTAAACTTCACGCTACTGATCATGCTTGAAAGATTGGCAGGCAAAGTTTCCTTAATAGAACATAGACATTTTTTCTTCTCTTGCACAGGCTGCAGCTCATGGTTTGCCAATTGTTGCCACTAAAAATGGAGGTCCTGTTGATATACATAGGGTATGCAAAATTCTTTTTCCTTTCATTATCTATTACCATGGTGGATCTATGATATGTTGACTGAAGTTCCTTAGAAAAGGTTTTTCAGATTGATTTTTGTCCATTCAGGTTCTTGACAATGGACTTCTTGTTGATCCACATGACCAACAGTCCATTGCTGGGGCTCTTCTGAAGCTGGTTGCTGATAAGCAACTTTGGGCAAAATGCCGTGCCAATGGATTGAAAAACATTCACCTCTTTTCGTGGCCAGAGCATTGTAAAACATATCTCACTAAAATTGCTAGTTGCAAACCAAGGCATCCACGGTGGCTGAGAAGTGAAGATGATGATGAAAATTCAGAATCAGATTCGCCTAGTGATTCCTTGAGAGATATACAGGATATATCTTTGAATTTGAAGTTTTCACTGGATGGAGATAGAAATGAGAGCAATGAAAATGCTGATTCCTTGGACGCTGATGATAGAAAGAGTAAGTTAGAAAATGCTGTTTTGAGTTGGTCCAGGGGTGTGCAAAGGAGCTCACAGAAATATGGGTCCACAGATAAAGGTGACCAGAATTCTGGTGCTGGTAAGTTCCCAGCACTGAGGAGGAGGAGACGGATATTTGTAATTGCTGTTGATTGTGATTCTAGTGCAGGTCTTTCTGAAAATGTCAGAAAGATATTTGACGCTTTGGAGAAGGAAAGGACAGAAGGTTCAATTGGATTCATATTAGCCACATCCTTTAATATGGTTGAATTACGATCTTTTCTGGTATCAGAGGGCTTGAATCCTTCTGATTTTGATGCTTTTATTTGCAATAGTGGCGGTGATCTTTATTATTCGTCTTTACATTCTGAACATAACTCTTTTATAGTGGACTTATATTACCATTCGCAAATTGAATACCGCTGGGGTGGTGAAGGGTTAAGGAAAACATTTGTCCGCTGGGCAGCTTCAATTACTGATAAAAAGGGGGGAAATGGGGAGCATATTGTTATTGAAGATGAGAAGAATTCAGCTGATTACTGCTATTCATTTAAAGTGCGCAAGCCTGAATTGGTAAAATTTCACATTCTCATATCTTTACCATTTCCATTTTGGATTTTTCAATCTCTTTTTGGAGTCTAGTATATTATGCTTAATTCTACGGTAGTCCTGATGCTCTATATTTTTGCATAATACAGTAGGATTGTCATGTTAAACTATGACTACACAAATGGATAGCTTAACACTAGTTTTAAGAATTATGTACACATTATTGTGTGGACAAAATGCGAATGGCCCACTTAGCTTTATTGTTAATACTACAATACTAAGCGAAGGAGAGATCAGCTGCAAAGGAATCTTTGGCTATGCTATTATATATTGATGCTTTTGGTTACATGCCCTCAATTATTGAGCCCAACAAACTGTAGATTGGATGCTGATTGAGTATAGGTCAAATTCAGCTACACTAATAGTTGAACTTGGGATAAATATTCAGAGATGAAAATGATAAGATTGATACAAAGGAACTTAAATTTTTTGTTCTTATCTATCTTCAGCTTAAGTATCACAGCATGTTGTGAAGAAGTTTGGAATTCTTTTAACCTCTTGGCATATTGAGCGTCCAGAATCTTCATTTTCTTTCCATCTCATGGATCCTAGTTCGGAATTTTCAATAATGTGGGGAGTTCTGCTGAAGTTGTGAATTAGCATGCATTTGGGACTGGTCACCGTGTCTGTCTGTGTCTGTCTTTTTCTCACAGATAGAGCAAAAGTGCTTCGATAGGGAGCATAATTAGTGATATATGGCTTTTTGTATCTGTGGTTGCACATGAAGTCTCAAAATTGTAGCATTGATGAGTTATGCTTAAGATTTCTTTAAGCATGGCATGATTAAAAAATGGATGGAAATCTATACAGCCATCAATTACTTGTGCACTCGTGCTAATGCTAGCAGATTGCAGGCTGATTTGCAATTTTATGTTGTCATTGCTCAATTTAAGTAGTGGTGTTCTATTATCTTTGTAGGTTCCTCCTGTTGGGGAACTTAGGAAGCAAATGAGAATCCAGGCTCTTCGTTGTCATGCCATTTATTGTCAGAATGGAAGTAAGATCAATGTCATTCCAGTACTGGCATCTCGTTGCCAAGCACTCAGGTACAGTTTAAGTTTTGTTTCATAATTTATTCTGTTAATTATTTTAATTCTTGTCTGCTTTATTGACTTTGCTTCCTAACTAGAAAAACCAACCTTTTGCAAATTGTCTTTGAATCCTAAGGGAAAAAGAAGGGGAGGGGAAAAAAAAAAGGACCGAGAAGCTTTAGCTGGCCAAGCATATTTCACTAGTCTTGTGCTGCTTTATCTTACAGTCACTGAATGTACAAAGAATGGTAGAAAAACAAATCCAGAACTCAACTCATCATTTGCACTGATTCTTGTGATTACCTCATAACAAATACATTTTTCAGGATTGACACTAGCTGAAAATCCGAAACATGCATCCTGGGTCATGATAACACTAACACATAAGAAGACTATTAGCACCATATTCTTCCCTTGATGCTTGCACTTCCTAGCTTATATCTGGGGTGGTAGAATCTTTAATATAATGGATTAGAAAATGCTCTGTACGTAATAGGTGATTGCCTCTTGAACAAATGGGAGAGTTTTCGTGTGTTCTGCTTTTGCTCTGCCAAGATATTTGTTGGCATCGTATTTCTTATTGCTTAACTTGTCAAACATGTTCCCCAGGTATTTATATCTGCGCTGGGGTATGGATTTGTCAAAAGTGGTGGTGTTCGTGGGAGAAAGCGGGGACACTGATTATGAAGGATTACTTGGTGGCGTCCACAAGTCTGTGGTACTAAAAGGAGTCTGCAGTGGTGCAAGCAGTCAACTTCATGCCAACAGAAGCTATCCACTTTCAGATGTTGTTGCCTTTGATAGTCCCAATCTTGTTCATACAACTGAAGATTGCAGCAGCATTGATCTCCGCTCCTTGTTAGAGAAGCTAGGGGTTTTGAAAGGCTAAGAATATCCTTCCTCTGTTACTATGGGGCTCATTTTGTCCTGGAAGAATGATCATTCGGCTCTCGTTTGCAGGGCTGATTTTTGAATGCCTCATTTGCCTTCAAGAGTGGACGTTATGTTATTGTTTTATTTCCTTTAAAAGCCACAAACTTTGGTCCTTTCACCAAATGGGTATATAAGGGTTTCTACGAGAAGCCACCTTTTGATGTACAGCTTTTGTAAAATTTCTGTGTTTAACTGAGCAAAGAGTATGGGGCCATAGCCACCATACATAAGTTTGTCATGGATTTTGGTTTTCAAATTGCGTGGTAAATTATACATTTAGTAACAATCACAAATTTATATATCAAATTAGTGTCGTTTGAGTTAAAAAAAAAAAAAAAAAAGTAACATGTATCATATATTTTACACCATCGTTAAGTTTTGATTTATGTTTTGATATGCCTCTAATTCCATTTGACATGGGTATGGAATGTCTCTATCAAATGATAATTTATAGACAGGTAAAGATGTTACAGTTTTGAGATCAAAATGTGATGTTATATTTTTAAAGGTTTTTTTTTAATTTTAATTTCATAAGTAGCTCAGGAGGTTTGGCGTAAAGTGCGCGCGTGTATATATATATATTGTGAAAAAATCGGGGCTTTTGATCTTAATTTTACAGCTTGCTCGAGATTTCAAGGGGAGTTTTTTTCTTATAGATCCGACTAGAGTGTATATAAGAACGAAATTTTTAAGGTAGATCGAGTTTATGTGAATTGTATGTATTGATAAATTATATAATATAATTTGTTAATATATTTAGTATTCCTTTCGTTCTTATTTATTTATTATAACTGAAAAATTTTGGTGTTCTTTTTTATTTATTACATTGAAAAAATTTAGGTGTCATTAATATTAATTTTATTGATATACCTTTATATTAAATAATTTTGAAAAAAGAAAGTGTAATAATTTTAGAGAGAGTTAAACAAATAAAATAAGAAAATAATTGTAGAAAATATTAAATTCAAGAGTACTTTTAGAATGTATAAATAAAGTGGCATGAATTTAAAAGATTAATTAATTTTTTTTAAATATATAAAATAATTAATTATAATAAATAAATAATAAAAGAGAGTCTCCAAAAATTTCAAAAACTACAGCCGAACAAATAAATGGGACAGCTCATAAAGCGTAAATGGCTGCGACGATTTCAAGAATGAGCGTGGTTGGACGGTGGACGCAAGTGCAACAACGTCGAATGCCGTAGTCATTGGTCCTCCTTAGGCAGGCAGCGGTGTCCCTTCTAATTCACTGGATTGATTTGCTTCGATATATTGGTATGGGATGGGATTCATAATAAAAGCTAAAAGGGCAAATTCTGAACCGTAATTGGACCTCCTTCTCTTGCACCAAAAGAGAACAAATTTATTGGTGGCCGCTACGAATGAGATTCTTTCTCTTGGAGAAACCTTGGGTAACTATCCAACCCTAGGTAGAATTCGTACAGGAATTAAAGTCAACGTCAGCTTTAAGAAAAATTTACTTTTGCCGTATAAAATATGAGGCAAATGTTATACGGTTATTTATTTCTTCTATTTTAAAATATTTATTTATAAATTTTTTTTATTTTATTTTAAAATATTTATCCATATATATATTTATAAAATTAATGATTTATTTTTTTATTTTATTCTCATTTATTTTAAATAAACTACACAATTTTCTAAAATTTTTCTTTCTTCTTGCTTCTGGAGAATTTTCATCAACTAATAATTATCATGTTTTTAATATGGGTAGAATTTGAACTTTATCTAAATTGTTGTATTATTTTCAACGCCCTGTATGCAAAAGGTTTTATGAACAAGTATTTTGAGACGGAAAGAGTAATTTTTTAGATAGTGTCTAATCAATTTTTTAATTTTTAATTTTTTTTCTTTTTTGTCATTTTCGTCAAAAATTTCATCTCAGTTGCTATTAATTTCTGATTAATTTTTGTTAAACTTTTGATAAAATTGACAGACAGTCAAATAAAAAAAATTCTTACTAAAAGTACGATTTTAAATTAAGTAATAAAAAATTATAATTTTTTATTTTTTTAGAAATTATAGAAATGTAAGTGCAAATTATTTGATCTTTTAATTATTCACACATTGATTATGAATATTGGAATTAATAAATATTTTTTAGTTATATTTCTAAATTTATTCTTAATAAGTACACGGTGATTAATCATTTATGATTTTTTTTATAATTATTAGAGAGAGAAGAGATTTAATTTAGTAATTTTTTTGAGAGATGTAAAGATAAAGAAATTTAGAAAGTTATATTTTATATTATTTGTTCCATTTCTAACTGAAACTTTATTTTAAATTATTTATCCTTTTAAAAAATAAAATTTAATATTTTAAATTTACTCTTATTTAATATTCTTCTATTTTTCAAATGTATTTAAACAACTAAAAATTTATTTTACTATTTCTACACCCCATTTTCCAGCAAGGAGTCCATATCATTATTGCCAATTGCACCTACGCCTCATGGAAAGTACTTAGGCCTGTGTTTGGTCATTGGTGGGGACGCAAAGTGATAGCTACAATTAGCAGAAAGAAAAGGATGTCTGTACAGTTGACTCACTCTTTAGCAAGAATTATATATGATAGGGAAAAGTAATTTATAATTATATTAAAATTTAAAATTTAAGTAAATAAATTAATATAAAGAAAAAATAAATTAAAATTAAAAAATAAAAATAAAAGAAAATATTTAATTAATTAAAAATTATTTACCTTAATATCCTCATAATTGGTTAAGTAAGACAAATAATTTAAAATGGGACGAGTATTTATTTGATAAATTCAAGATGGCAGTTTGTGCGAGTGAGCATTTAGAGTAGAGCATGTGTCTAAAAGGACTATTCTTGAAATTAACAGGATTCCTCTACAATTTCTGCTTTTCCTTGATTTCGCCAACAGCGCCTCCTTCAGTGGCATCACTGTCGTCACCGTATCAGTCTCCAAACCTAACCTTTCTTCTCCATTGGTTGACACGGCGTATCACATATTCCGGGGGACAAAGTCATATTGCTTATTCATAAAAATTATTACACACAGATTAAGAATATTGAAAATAATATAATAATTTAGATAAAATTTTTATTCTATCTATATTAAAAATATTATAGCTATTGATTAGTGAAAATTCCCAAGAAATAAGAAGAAAAAAGAGTTTTGGAAAGTTGTGTAGTTGACTTGGAATAAATAAGAGTACAATAGAAAAAAACTAATCATTAGTTTTTGAAATATGTATATGAATCAATATTTTGAAACAAAACAAAAAAATTTCATGAACAAGTATTTTGAAACGGAGGGAGTATTTAGGTATAATTAAATCTCCCAATTTATCTGTATCACAATTAATTATTTTACATAATTTTAAAAAAAAATTAGTTAGTATCTTAAATGGCTTAAAACCCAAAATGGCCCTCGAACTTTTTAATTTTTGACAATGTTGCCCTTAAAGAATTTTTAGGATAGATTACACCCTTGAACTTGTAAAATTGAGTACAAAGTAGTTCTCCTTAACAGAACCATTATTAACGGAATGACGTGGCTGCTTCCATCTGACGTGTCAATGACGTGGCAGGACACGTCGACCCACATGCCAAATGCCAAATATACACCATTTCTTTCTCCACATTTTGGGCAAAAAAAAAAGGTAAAAAAAAAAAATCTATAAGAAAAGCTGGTTCCTTCCCTCGGCAGACCCACATGCCAATAGAAATCAAAAGTAGATTTCTTTTGATAGTGAAAGCACCGAGAAGGATAGGAGAGACAAAGAAGAAGGAAACATTACAACTCAGTTTAGTTCACTTTACCCCCTCCCCCCAACCTCGTCTTAAATTTGTATTTCCTTGTCATTCTCCATGGCGAATCGAAGAGGGGATTCAAGTGTGAGTTCCTCACAAATGGAGTATGTTGAAAATGAGAAAGAAATCATTTGCGGTGGCAAACGGTTAGTTCCAGTGTTTACCTCATGGACAAATGACAATCTAGGAAGAAGATTCTATGGGTGTCGAAACTTTAAAGTATGTTAGTGATTATTTTTTTTTTTAACTGTTGATTCAGGGCTTTTTCCGATTTCGAAGGTTTTTTTTTGGTTTTTTTTTTGGGTTAAATTTCCTAGAATTTTGTAGGCTGGTGGCTGTCGATTTTTCAAGTGGTACGATGAACGGTTTCCTCAACGAGCAAATGAATTATTGGTGTATTTGTGAGACAGCGAGAAGAAGCTTGCAAAGGAGAATGAATTTCTGGAAAAAGAAAATGACATGTTAAAGACCCAACTTTTTTCTTTGGGGATTACTTTTGATGGGGTAAATTCAAGTAGTAGAAGTCAAAGATTTGGACTAGGCAGCTTAGAAAGCAAAGTGGTTGATAAAAGAGTAAGGGTGGAATCTATTGTAGATTATGAGCTTGTTCAGATGGTGAGGAAGTTGGAAATGGAGAAAGAAGATTTGAATAAGAAAAGCAAGAAAATGAAGTAGAAGGCATATGCAATTGAGAAAGCAAATAAAACCTATAAATTGTTGTTAGTTGTGATAGGTTTAGGATTCACTTGGTTGTATTTTAGTTGTAAGCTCTTGTGCAATGAAATTTGTGTTGGGGCATTGCCATAATTTGAATGTATGGGGTTCATTTGAGTTGGTTTGAATACTGGCATTGAGTTCAAGTATCTGATTTGAAAACTTTTGCCATATTGTTTCCATACTTAGAAAACAATGGGAATTTTAATTATATTTCTGTATGAAAGATGTTAGTCCACTGCAGAAAAGTTAGGCAGATGATTGGATTATCACTTCTTGTTTTTCTTTAAACAGTCAAACCATACGTTTTGCTAGCTTACTGTAAAGCTCTGCTTTCAGAAATTTAACTATTTCATAAATTTGAATGAAAATTGTTCTTTCTTCCCTTCTTTAGTGCTTTTGCATACGTTTTTTCAAGTTAATACTTACCTGTTATGCACAATAGAATTCCACCCAAGGACATCCAACCCCCTCTTTGTGTTTTCCTTAGGAACTTGTACATGTAATGTGGAGACAAAGCTTGATATACATGGGGGTTCCATTGAAAAATGTTATACAAGCCAATAGCACTGATGCAGAGAAGCCATGTTATCACCACAAGTGCAAACAAGAATCCGACCCTGTGGGTGCCATAATGTTGAAGGGCAAACAAGGCTATCAGTATGATACACGCAACTAGAACCTCAACATCTGCAAAATTATCATATTTGAGGAAACAATTTTCATGTCACTTCTAGGATACAAGAACAAAGTGCTAGCTCCAAAGAAAAAACTCAGAAGCATTCAGATCCATCTCCCCTCCCTCCCCTTCCCCTGGCATGGCCAATGTACCAAAACAATTCAATTTATAAGCAGTCAAGGCTTGCGATTTCCAAACGCAAGAAGTAGTACCAAAGACATCTAAAAAGTTGAATTTAACAGACAGTTAGGTCCAACTCATGTGGTGGCAAGCAACCATTGTACCCTTGTTCTATTTTTCCAGGCTTTTTTCCATGAGAAGGATACATTGAATACCCTTCGATAAGCCAAATTAGAAGGTTTATTGTTGATGCCTTTTAATTAGATTGCACATAAAATACTCGGCAAGGGCCAGATGGCAACTTTTTAATGCATCCACTTGCATGTAGCCTCTTGAACTCATCGAAATGACTCCTTGGACCATAACACTCATCATCTTCTTTTTCCCCTTGTCAGCCACCAGACCACGATAAGAAGGAATTCATGATTCTGGCATTCAATATCCTAAACCACAAACAAAGATTTCCACTATTCTTTACCAGCTAGAGAAGGCAAACCCGTGTCTCAACTCACACATTTAAAAAGCAATTAGCTAAACATTCCAATAACCACAAATTCCTTGCTACAAAAAGTCACAATTGACAACAAGGACGAAGGTAAATTCTGTAAATGTTAGCATAGAATTTCCAAAACCTTAAATGAATTTGCATTTTCCAAGTGAAGAGATAGGTCAAATCCAAAACAAAAGAAGAAGATGCAACCTAAAAGAAGAAAGACAGATGCCATCCAACACTATTTAACATGTCCTAATATGTCAGTTAACTAATAGGGGGACAAAATTTACAAGAGCTTGAAGGCAGGCACTAAAAGATGCTTCAAAAGACTACTACAGAATCTCAAGAGGCCTATTCATCTTCATCATCTAAAACCTCCTCTTTTACTTCCTTCTTAGATGAACCACTCCGATCCTGAATAAAACAAAGTTCACCATTGATAAATATCAAAAAACTACCTCAAAAATAAATGATGAACTCTGTCAAACTTAAACACATTTTAATTTGGTGACCTACATCTTCATTTTCAGCATCTTTATTGACAGATTGCAGGGCTTTTTCATACTCAGCTTTCAGCTCTGCAGCCTTATCTAAATATGGTTTCTTCTCTTGATCAAAGCATTTGAAATTTCAAAAACATTAGAACTAATTAAATGTTCCAACCAAGCAAATTGCTCTTGAAAAATAAGGAAGCTCAGCACTCACTTGATCAGTCATGGACTTCCACTTCTCACCACCCTCTTTAGCAACTTAAATTATTGGTTAAACCAAAACACCAAGTGAGATAAGGCTGAACCAGTAAGAGCCTAACATACATTCATAACACGAAAACAAACCTGCCTAGATGTTTTTGCCTCCTTGAAAGATTTCTTGAACTCCTGCCTAGATGTTTTTAAAACAAATTCATTCAGCCAATAGAGCATAAATGGGACAGCTCTTAATAAATGAATGAAAATGATAGAAATAGAGATTACAAGAAGACAAAGAACCACAAGAATATATTCTAAGATTACTTTTCACCGGAAAGAAGAAAGACAACCACATCTTTGTTGCATTCACCACTGAGAAAGTATGGACCTCCATGAGAATCATCTTAGCATATAGGCAACTGGCTATTTCTTTACAACTTTCACATGACTCAAAAGAATTCTACCCCAGTCTTACAGTCTTTTAACATAGCAAGGTAACTCAAGATATTATCAATTGCAGCAACCACTCTATCAATGTGGGCAATTCATTACCAAGTAAATAAACAACCTAATTCAAGATTTTGCTACTAAATCAACAAAGATAAGCATAAATGGATTTCAGCCAAGTGACAATGTTATAACAACAAAGAAACACTCACATAATAAGCCAAGTGACAATGTTATAACAACTAATGAAAAAAGATTTTCAATAATAAACCCGCCAATGCATTTTTAGTAATAAATCTGCCAATACAATACATACAATGCACTTTCAATTCAAAAACAATATCCATATCCTATCCAATCCCCATTCTTTACAGGTTTTCAGTAATATAGTGCACTTTCAGTTCAACAACAATATCCATATCATATCCATTCCAAAAACAACCAACAACATCACATACTAAAAAATAAACTCTAAACAAACTTCCAACAATTTGGTTAAACAAGTGATTTTTTTATCCAAAATGATCCCAGAATTTCTCCATTCTTGATAGATTCTTGTGTTTGAACTTCATTTTCCATAGTATCTGAACACAATTTGTGCTGCAAATTGTTTGCTCTAGACCCAGATCCAGATTGCAAGTAGCAAGGCACAACCATTATATATTGATATGTTCACCATGTCAACTTGTAAACAAACAAATAAATGCTCACATAACATACACAAAAAGTCTGTACTTCAGTTTTAAGATTTATATATAAGCTAAATCCTTAGATTGTATGCTTTCTTTTCTGGCCTGATTTTTACATTGGTTCCTTTACTGCCTTTTTGCCTTTGTCAATCGTTTTGGAAATCGTGCCAGACTGTAGAACTCCTACGGCTACATTGGCTTCCACTTGTACACTTGTACTACCTTGATTCTTTTCCTATGCAACAAGTACACATACATTACCAAAATGACCAAAATTTAAGGTTGTTAATTATGACATAAGCACACAATACCAATTTATCGAATCTACTTATAGTGCTATTCTTAGCTCCAGGTTTTTTTCCCAGCCTTACACCCTTTGCAACTAATTTAGAAGACTAAAATAAGCACACAAACCTTTTGTTGTAAAATCTCAGTAAAAGAGATTAATACTCTTAACAGAAAAAAGAAACATACCTGATGTCCAGATTTTTGTGGCTTCTTACACCCTTTTTTATTATGCCCTTCATCTCCACAATTTGAGCAAGATATAATAGTGCCACTTCTACTAGCCAAACTAGAGCTAGGTTGCTTCTTGGGCTCGTCCTTAGTCTTCCTCCTATTTTTTTTTGGTCTTCCCCGAGGCTTCTTTGGCTCTAATGGTGGCAAAATAGGTTCATAACTTGTTTTTTTCCATTCATGAGGCCCATTCATTGGATGTAAGGCATGACTGTATGTCTTCATGTAGATTTCTTGATTGTAGTAATTATGGATGTAATTATTAGGCTCACCTCCACTATGCCAAATTGCAGCACAAGCATGTGGGTAAGGTCTTCCAGAAACCTGCCAATACCTACAAGAACATGTCCTCTTGCTCAAGGCAACCACAAACCTAATTTTTCCTCTTTTTATCTCACATCCATTCTCACCATAGTTCACCAGTTGCCAACCCGAGCCCTCTTGCTTGCAAGCATCAAATTTTTGCTTTACTAATGACCTATAATTCTGCTTCCATTTACTTCCAACCTGCCTTTTCTTTTCAATCCTAATCATTGTTTGCTCTCTAATCTCCTTCAACATGGTTATTATACATTTCCTTCTTGCATCTAAGATAATTGAGTTGAAACTCTCGCATGCATTGTTGTCCACCATGTCACATTTACAGTGTTCACAAAAAAAAGCCTTGGTCCACTGTTTAGGTTGCTTATCTTTCTTTATCAATTCTTTAACATTGCCTTTATCTTTCTATGCCAATTGACTGACTTTATTCTCCCACTCTCTTTTCGTTGTTGCTTTCACTATTTGCTAGAAACAAGACTCATAAGACTTGGCTTTTTTTCGTCCAGACCAATTAGCAAAAACATGTCTAGCACAATTTCTATGCTCAGCTTTTGGGATGACATTTTGAATAGCTAATCTCAAACCCTACAGCAGAAAAAAAAAAAAACATCATGTTAGTAATAAATGAAATAAAAATATAGCTAGGCTGTCTACTGAAAGAGTCGTATACCTTTTGTTGATCGGACATAATGGTGAAATTGTAACCAGTTTCGAGGTCTAGATCATTTTGTAAGAGTTGTATAAACCACTCCCATGTTTGCCCATTTTCCCCCTCTACAACAGCCCATGCAATAGGATATATTTGATCATTTACATCCTTATCCACAGCAGTTAGCAAATCACCTTTGAAAGGGCCCTTTAAAAAACAACCATCAACTCCCAATATAGGCTTGCAACCTACTTTCCAACCACTCTTCATTGCCCCAAAGCAAACATAAAATCTTTGAAAATGTGGCGGGGAATCTGGGGTGACTCTTGCAACTTCAACTTTGACTGTGCTATTAGGATTCTTCTCAAACAGCTCATTCCCATAATCCCAGAAAAGACTGAATTCTTCCTTCAGATTTCCAGCAACTTCATTCATTACTGCTGCCCTTATTCTCCCACATTTTTTTAGAGAAACATTGACATGCATCATATTGCTAACCATTTTTTGGATCTCCTTCAGTTTTAAGCTTGGATTATCCCTAATAAATTCATGTAACCTATTTGCTATAACCCTTATACTGGCCAAACTGTTTTTGAGACTAACACAACAACAATGCTAATTAGTAAAACTCTTCACCATGATACCTCTAGCTCTTTTGTCAAAACTAGCATAAATTGACCAAGGACATTTTGCAACTACCTTGCATTGAACCCTAATTCTGTTTGGTTCATTTTTTATGAACTGCAACTCCCTCCTAAAACCAACAGAATAATCTATGATGGCTTTCTTGAATTGCTGATTATCTAAAAAGACCATGCCTGTTTGAAACTCAGGAAATTTTTCATTAGGATTGTAATGGACAAACCTGCTCTTTCTCATTTGCGCATCTTCATCTGATCCAACTATGCTGGCAAAATCAGAGTTGTCATAGCAATCACTGTCCATATCTAAAGCATCTGAATCACCTTCCTGATCTGCATTTTTCCTTTCACTATCAGTAGCTTCTGTATGTGTTATTTCATCATCACTAAGCTCGTCTGATAGGACATAAGGATGTTAAAGATTTTTTGCTTTCTCTGACTTTGTTGGCCTCTTGCCTAGCTTTTTCTCTAGCTGCTAGCAATTCCTTGTCATTTTCATCATCAGACAAATAACTTATTCTCACCAAATATTCAGCTTTAAGGTCCACACCAACCAAGTTTTCAATCTCGTCATCATCAACCACAAACTCATCATGTAAATTGTCATCTTTACCCTCAAGAGTCATTGACTTATCCAACCCATCACTAAGTTCTTCTACTGGTCCTCCACTAGCTACTTGACTTAGACCATTTTCATCAAAAATCAACACCATGGGCCCCTCAGCCAAACTATGTTGGTTGTCATCTATTCTTGCCAATTCAGGAGTATATGGAGTACCTTCCACATACAACTTTATTTCCTTATGCTCACACCAGACATTGAGCATATCAATAGTTGAAGTATCATCCCCTATCAATCTAATCCCATCTCTAAATGAGTTGCTCTTAGGGTTATAAAAATACACATGATCTATGTTTATATTTAGTGCTTTCCTCACTATTCTTTTAAGTTCAAAATATGAAACTGTATCGGGATCTTCTCTAATTCTAAGCAAACTCCCACATTTATAACTAAGATCTCTAGCATTAACAAATCTGCCTTCATAGTATAAATCCATGTAATACTCAATGGAACCACCCATCTGCACGTAAGACATAATCAAAACTAATGAGTTTTTGAGCAGTCAATGTTATAATGTTGCAAAATTTAAAAAGTACAACTTATACCTTAAAAAACACAGTGAAAGATAAGAACAAAAGATATAAGATTTATGTCTTTTTTTTTTTTTTGCTAGATATAAGATTTATGTCCTTCAATTAGTATTTCTACCGACAGTAGACAAAGAAGTAATACCTTTTTGTCCACCATTTAACAAACTATAGCAGACCAGACCAAATGCTGGTACTTTTTCAAGACCCAAAGATTCTTCATTTTAATTTTTTTGATTAAAAAAAAGGTTTGCTAACTAGTGATAATACTGCATTTTGAGTTTTCAGGAGCTTGATACTGCATTTTGGGTTAGGTTTTTTAAATCACAGCAGCCTAATACTCCATTTTGAGTCTCCTGTTTGAAAATTTTCTAATTCTTAAAGGAAAAAAAAAAAAGCTAAATTTTCTAGATCGAAAGAGTCTAAGTGTGCATTATGAATAAAGTACTCTCGAATCACTCTCATAACTATTTTATCTTCATTTTTGGAGTTTTTTAAGTTTTAAACCCATTTTACTAGAATGATTAATCCTAACTCAAACTCGATACACACAATAATCGAACAAACTATAAAAACAGTACTATTACCTTTGGGTTTGTAAGAAGCTAGTAGCTTTTTAATTGTCAGCTTACAACCTGTTAGTGGCAACTCATCTTTCGCTTTCTCCTTCTGTTATTCATACTTTACTTTGTCTTTCAAAAAGGAATGTTGCGGCTTCCCTGCGTTTGACAATCTGAAGCTTTTTTTTTTTTTGGGCCCAGAGGTCTCCCGCAAAGCAAACAATCTGTCATTCGTGCTTTTTTTTGCCCTTCAGAAAGAATGGTGTATATTTGGCATTTGTCATGTAGGTCTGGCGTGTGATGTGTCCTGTCACGTCATTAACACGTCGGATGGAAGTAGCCACGTAATTCCGTTAATAACGGTTCTGTTAAGGAGGGCTACTTTGTACTCAATTTTACAAGTTCGAGGATGCAATCTATTCCAAAAAAATCTTCAATGGCAACATTGTCAAAAATTGGAAAGTTCGAGGGCCATTTTGGGTTTTAAGCATATCTTAAATTTATACAACTTTGTTTATATATTCCAAAAGTACCATTGAATTTAATATTCTCTATAATTATTTTCTTACTTTATTTACTCAACTCTTTTTCTAAAATTATTACACTTTTATTTTTTAAAACTATTTAATATAAGGGTATAATAGTAAAATTAACATTAATGACACTTAAATTTTTTCAATATAATAGATAAAAAAGGACAACAAAATTTTTCGATTGTGACAAATAAATAGGGACGGAGGGAATAGCTAATTACTCTTTCCGTCCCATAATATAAGTTACTTGACTTAATTTCACACATATTAAGATTTTTAAAAACCCTTGACTTTATGTTTTTTTTTCCCCTAAAACACTCATATTTAAATGTCTTGGAAACAAGAGAAGAGAAGAGAGGGAAATAGAACAATAAATAAGGATAAAAATATAAAAATAATTTTAAAACTTTCTTGAAAAGTCCCCAACCACTTATAACTTGGGATAGTAAAAATAATCTCTAACGACTTATAGTATGGGACGGAATGAATAATTAAATTTACAAATAAAACATATTAATGAATAAGATAAATAATTTTGATAACTTTTAGTAAAATTTTTAAAATATAATTTTTGTCCGCAAACCATAAAACAATATCTACCTCTCTTTACATTATTATATCTTCTAAATTTTCTAATTTTGTTATGTTACATTAATTTAAACAAATAACAACAAATATAGAGAGAGTTGATTGTTATAAAATAACTTAAATATCTTAAGAAATATCATGTGCATATTACGTAATTAAATAAAATAATCAATTGGTCGAATGATAAAATTGAAGTTATATAATAATTTAAGGATAAAAGAGATCATTTTTAATTCGACAAAAAAAAAGTTGAATTTTGAAAAAAAATTTAAAAGTTCCTATTTGTCAAGATTATTTACAGTATTAATTAAATCTAAAGTGAAATCTAGATATTATTATAAGATTTGGCCAAAATTTCTAATAACAAAATGAAAATTTCCCTCCTACTTATTAGATTCGCAGAGCCAAGGGGACAAATGCATTTTTTTTGGGGGGGGGGGGGGGGGGGTGGTGGGGTTTGGAAAAAAAAAACAAAGTTCAGCTTTTGCTAATTAACAACAGCCTGAATGGCGGGTGACTGATCCCTTTGCTAAAGAAAATTTCTAATATGGATTAAGGGTTTATGAACCAAGTGTATTAATAATTTATACTGCGAGTAATTTACCTGTTCATGGTCCATGTAAGAATTGCTAAAGAGATTGCTATATTGCTCCCTTTTTGCTAGCAAAACATTTTGGTGCATTTGGAAAGTCATGTATCTAAGACTAAACCTCTTTGTTAGTAATTCTTCCATTTTAAAATATTTATCTATGAAAATTTTTTATTTTATTTTAAAATACTTATTCATGTATATATATCTAGAACTAATGATTAATTTATTCCTATTGTACCCTTATTTATTCTAAGTCAATTACACAACTTTCCAAAACTCTTTTTTCTTCTTACTTCTTGGGAATTTTCACAAATTAATAATTATCGTATTTTTAATATGAGTTGAATAAAAACTTTATCTAAATTGCATTCCTTTCGCCCCCTTTTTATCTGTCTATTAAAATTAAGATTTTTTGTCCTAATTTATTTGTCTCATTAGTAAATCAAGACTATATTAATTGCTATTTTTTTCATAAATACCAATTTTTAATATAGTAAGTACTTCTGCACTTGTAGTGAAAAATAAAAGTAAATTAAATATACTTATAACACATAAAGTTTTGAAATTTGATTACTCCTTAGTAAGAGAAAGATTCTTTGAGAATAAAATAGGAAATGTTGATTAATTAACTGAAAAATTTTATTTTTCTTAAAACTTATTAATCGGTTAAAATAAACAGATAAAAAGGGACGGATGAAATAGTATTATTTTCAATATCCTTAATCTGTGTATAAAAAGTTCATGAACAAGTATTTTGAAATAGAGGGAGTAATAAACAAAGAAAAAGTAGTGTTAAAGTGATAGTAGTTCATACCATGATTTTGACCCTTGCATTAATGCGCAATTAATTGTGAACTTAGGTGGATGTAGATATGAACTTTAATGATTATATTTAAATAATTAATACTATTTTATCTGTTTCAAAAAATTTGTTTATTTTATTTTTAAATATTATTTATATACATATTTCTAAAATTAATGATTAGTTTCTTTTTATTTTATTTTTATCCATTCTAAGTCAACTATCCAACTTTCTAAAACTTTTTTTTTCTTTTTACTTCTTAAGAATTTCTCTAATTAATAGCTATCATATTTTTAATATGAGTAAAATAGAAACTTTATTTAAATTGTAATATTATTTTCAATCCCCTTAATCTGTATACAAAGAGTTTTATGAACAAATATTTTAAAATAGAGAGAGTATTTGTTATTGTCAGTATGGTGATTGGGTCGATAAACATTTTAAGTCTTATTTTGTTTTGAACATTAAGGTTTCAACTTAATTCAAAATTTAAAACTTAAGAACAAGTAAGTGCATATTTAAAGAACAGTCACGTCAAGTTTAAGCTTGACTTAAATTTTTATTTGACAGATAAAATAAATTTTTTTATAATTCTGTACATTTATAAAATAAAACAAATCCTAAAATTGTGGCTTCAAGTATTGAAGATGCTTTACTTGCGCGATCCATTCAAGTGGATAATCCCCTCGCGATATCTTTTCTTTTCTGACCAAGCTCATAGGATTTTCCAATTAAATTTGAAAGGAAAAGCAACAGTGAGTGTATTCGGGGAAGAATCTTTCATCCAAACTTGGATATTAGCGATAAAACAATCTAACTTTGAAAGCAAATCAGCAAGAACATTATTTCTACGCTTAATATACTTATAAATCTATAAGTCAAAAATAAAAAAAAATATATATTTTGAACAAATGTGAGTAACCAAAATTTATGATCACTTAATCACTTATTTTTATTTTTAAAATTGTAGTTTTGAACAATTAATTTCATATAATACACTATCGCGATATAAATAAATCGTTCATTCCAACTCAGACTTTATTTTTTCGAGAACAAATGCATTTAGATGCAAAACCTGCAAACAGGCAAACGAATATCTCACGCGTGTTCTGTTTAAGGAGTGACAAATTCCTTTTCCTGATTTGATATGACACTGATATTTCCAATGTATTTTTTGGTTTAATTTGACACGTTATCACTTGGGCAAGAAATTCTTGACCGTCATCAAATACCATACTTGAAGTGTCTTGAGGGCAACAAATAGCAATATTGAAATAAACAGCCAAAATCTATCTGAATTGGCTAAATTTTGATTGCTTAAAGGCTTTGCTAATTGCATATGTAATACTCAATCAGGACCCTTAACGGACCATAAGGCAAATATTGAAAATCAGCTAATCTTCCCCAACCAAAACTGTTGGGAATATATTACAACTAACATTACCTAGTTGTCACATATATAGGTCAACAATCAGCTGCATGGATAAGGGGAAAAGGATCCATTTTGCAATGTATGGACTCCGGAGCTGAGGAAAACACTACATGCCAATTATCATATTAGAGGATTGAACAACCAAAGAATATTCTCTTGGCTGCAAAAGATTTTTTTTTTTGATAATCTGATAGACGGATTTTTAGATTTATAGTGATTCAATTAGGTTGTGTGACATATTTTCTTTATTAATTGTAGCAAAAACTAGAATTATCCACCACAGAGAAGAGACTTCTATGATCATAATAACTAGGGGATAATGACAATGCTTGGTTTCTTTCCTTCTTTTAGTTAGCAAACTGGTGGACTAATGACGAGGGATATCGATTTTATTACATATTTTTGAATCAAACTCTTTATACAAGATTGCGCGATATCTTTTGATGAAATTAGCCATAATATGTGTTTGATGAATTTACTTATAATGGTCAATTGACATTTGCTTCCATTCTGACGGAAAACGAAACTTTAATTTTAAAATGATTCAAGAGACCAGTTGAATGGTATGAATTGTATTGTTTTTGTCATCAGTATAATGATTACAGTTGACCTTTATTTTAAACGCAAAATAATAGAAATTTAAAAGATATTTGATTTAATTTTAATAAAAAAAAAATTTAAATTTAAAATGATAAGAGAGATTAATTTGATGGATGTGAATGTTTTATTCCTATTATCTATATAATAGACATAATGAACTTTTATTTTAAAGGGGGAACAAGGGAGGTCAAAGATGGCAATGTTATGCACCAAAATTCAAGAATTATTGAAAATTTGGGAGTTATTTTTATCATTTCATTAATCGATTCTTGCTTAAAAAAATATGTTCTTGCCCTTTGCACCCTAGTACTCTACTGCCTCCAAAAAATCCCCAACCCCCAACTCCTTTTTCTTCTTTTGTCATAAAGTTTAGGTCATGACATTTTCTCCCCCTACCACAAGAAAAAGATAGGGACATCAAATCAAAATACAATAAAATTCCTCTCCATGGATGCCATATGGCCAAAGAAATATGCTTTGAAGGTGCCAGCATGACAATGAAGAAGTTATTGATAACCTAACTCACCCCCAAAGACGAGTTGAGTGAGCCTTTAAATGCTGTCTCCTTGGTGCAGTTTTTAGATAGATAGATAGCCTAAACTGCACTTAATATTGGGACAAAGACGGCCAAGATTGATCGAGAGAAAAGGAGGGAGACCACCATCAGTGCAGAGGTCAGATCCTCTCTTTCTGTACCATTTCTTGATCAATTCAGCTGTAAATGTTGTCCATCAAATGCAATATGCATAGACAGACTCTAAGGAGAAAATCAAGAAGTATGGATCACAAAAAGGACCAGGATCAGGTGAAGGTAAGCAACTTGGTCATCGGCAAAGCCAAGGAGAAAGTGACGAGCCAAAAAGATGAAGGAAAATTCAGCAGCAGCGGTAAGCAGAACAATACTAGCAGAAGCGAATCGAAACGATATGCCCTTTTGTCATTTGATAAATTGCCAGAGTATATGAAGGACAATGAGTATATCTTGAATTACTATAGAGCTGACTGGCCTCTGAAAGAAGCTTTCTTTAGCTTATTCAGCTGGCATAACGAGACACTCAACGTATGGACGTAAGTTTCTTATCTCTCTATGTTCTTCACATACGCTTTTGATGTTGTACTTCTTCAATCGAGCTTCTATGCATCTTGATTTCTTGTTCAAATTTTCTCAAAGATGGTTTTTTATTCTTGGTTAAGTTTTCTCAATATGGTTGTCTTTTGGTTCATATCTGCAGGCATTTGCTTGGGTTTGTACTGTTTCTGTCATTGACAATAGCTAATTCGGTGCATTTCTCTCAACTGGCAGATTTTATTACAATGTTCACCAAGTAAGTGTACCCAGAAATCTGTTTCTACTTTGTTATCTCTCTTTAATTGTCCACTGTTTAAGTGAAAATGCTAGAATTTTTGAATCGCCAGTAAATCATCCCTGTTTCGTATGGAAATTTGTTTAAATGGTTTTATTACTAATTGCTGCGAATAATTACATATAACTGGGGCAGAAAAGCTTCCCTGGGGCTTCAAATTTCGACTTTTCAATTCATCATTCTGAATGTATTGAAAGACAAAAACACGTACAGAAAAACGAAAACCGAGCATTTGTCAACAAGTATTATATAAAGAGGCACCTAATCTTTTGTCTTCGGACAAATTAAAATTGATGATGTACTTGGCCTTTGAGCAAAGGCCAAAGGTTTAGGACTTAGGAGATTAGTGAGTAATGACAGCTCGGGAAATCGTAGAGCGTAGAAGGTAGCATGTGATATGATTCCGAGCGTTCATTATCAGGAGACTTGTGGAGGAGCGGATTGTTTTGAGAATCTTTGGGGGATGCATCTGTGCATCTATGAATTTTCTCATTGGCCCAGTTCTGTTCCCATAGCCCAGATGATCTTTAGGTGGAGCATTCATTGCTGTCTATATTTTATGTTTTATGGGTGACTCCATTGTTTTCTATCTGCCCACTTGCCTTTACACTACTGAATTAAGAATGCTGTGGACTTTGGTTTTCGAGAACAGGACAAAGTAAATCGGAAGAAAATGGTAGGCCGGACTTGTACCACAAAGTTGAGCCACTGGTTATACTAAAACATTTCACTTCTATGTTAAAAGTTACACCTTTTGGTTCAGCCTGCTCTTTGGTATAGAAGTCATTGACTCGGAATTATGTTCTTTCATGCATGGTTAAAAAATTCTCATTTTGCTTGTGCTCATTGTCAATTACAAAAGCACAAGTAGCTCCATTAATGCATGTCTAAGTTTTCCATTCTGATCTGTTTTTATTTCTCTGTGATTAGTTACTTATGATTAATATGGGCTAATCAAAATCTTGCAGGCATTTTCCCACCAGTGGAGAGGCAAATATCTCTCACAACTCCAAGGACTTCTCCTTGGTAAGTCTTCTGAAATTGTGTCCACAGTAATCTGCCCTTCTTATTTATAATAATCACATATTATATGCGAATAGAATTTGAACACCCTTGTTGTTTTCAGGGGCCAACCAAACTCATTGACCTGAAGCAAGAGCAACAATTACGTACGACCCTCACATCGCCTGAAATGAGCACGAGTTGGCCATTCTTTGTTTTCTTAGGCGGTTCCATGGTCTGCCTCCTCTCAAGTAGCATTTGCCACCTCTTCTACTGCCATTCAAAACGCTTAAACATGGTATTGCTGCAAATGGACTATGCAGGAATAGCAGTCATGATCATCACCTCCTTTTTTCCTCCAATTTACTACATCTTCCAATGTTCTCCCCAGTGGCAACTTGCTTATCTGATCGGAATCTCAGTAATGGGAACTTGTATTGTTCTAATATTGCTAACTCCAGCATTTTCAACAGGCAAGTATCGTTCTTTTCGAGCCATACTCTTCACATCCATGGGATTCTTTGGCCTAATCCCTGCAATCCATGGTCTGGTTGTCAATTGGAGCGATCCTCATCGCAATCTAGTCCTTGCTTATGAGTCAGCCATGGCACTTTCTTACTTAACCGGAACAATGTTCTACGTTAGCCGGATTCCAGAGAGGTGGAGACCGGGATGGTTTGATATCACTGGTCACAGCCATCAAATATTTCATATTTTCGTGATTATGGGAGCATTGGCACATTATGGTGCTGCAAAAATATTTCTGGAAAATCGTGGTAATCTGAGGTGCCAGTGAAGGACATGATTTGTAACCTCAGTTTGTGTTATGGTAAGGGGTTAAAATTTTTTTCACCCATGTTGCAGAATAGGTGAAGATATTCATGATTGATTAATTTGTAATAGGTTCACACCAGTGACAACAGTGCATTGCAGGGATAAGGGTTGCCTATAAGGTGTTAGCACTTGAGAGCATGTAAATTTTTCTCATTTGTGGGATTATACTCAGGTGTACGCCGATTGCTACATCCATCCAAAGTCAAAATTATTTTAATTTAAAATAATTATAAATTTAAATAATTTTTATTTTTAATAATTATCATATATTTATATCATAATATATATATTTTAAATTTCTTTTAAATTTTATTTTAATTTTATATATTTAAATAAATTTATTTCAATTCAATTATTGATCAATTATATTAAGCGGATGTAATTGTACTTTCGTATTATGTTAGTATTATTGGAAAAGATTGGAACAAGAAAAGATGAAAATTGTTACTCTCCCCGTCTCCTTTTATTTGTCTATTTTAATCGATTCATAAATTTTAAGAAAAATAAAATTTTTCGATTAATTAATTAACATTTCTTATTTTATTTTTAAAGAATCTCTTTCTTTATTAAGAAATAATTAAATTCTAAAATTTTATGCGTGGTAAGTATATTTAATTTAGTTTCATTTTCTACTATAAGTGTACAATATTTATTGTATTAAAAAAATATTTATAAAAAAATAATAATTAATATTGTATTAATTTACTAATAAAATAAATAAATTAAGATAATATATTTAATTAAAATAAATAAATAAAAAGAGACACTACTAAAATTGCCGTATTCATAGTGGAACTGTGATGGCGCACATGGCTGTTATGATTGCTCGAGAAAAGAATCCAATGAAGCTTGTACTAATTAAGGCATTACATGTTCACGTTGTCCCTCGTCCTTCCCCAATTCAATTTGTGGTTTAGGTCTGCATTTATATAGATAGTTGAGATTCTTTTATTCCTCAAAATGTACTGTTAGATTTCTTTTAATTTTGATTATAAATAGATATTGTACATAAATGAACAGTTCATTTATGTGAAGTGGTCCGAAATCCTCAAAATTTTATATTTTGAATGGAATGAGGTATCTTTTAGGGTCAACAAACAATGTTGCCACTATACCTAGTAATGGAAACCAACAAATATAAATTAGTTTAAATAATTTCATTTTGAATTAGAACATAACATTAAAATGTATCAACAAATTTAAGGGGAAAAATTTTGAAGATAAAGATCAAATTATATATGTATGAGATTTAATATAAATGCTTCTATTGGTGATCACAAATGTTATTCCACTGTAAAAACAAAAAATGAGGCATAGCAATAACAGAAAAAGACAAAGTACTATAGCATGTAAATTTAAACTATGTATTTCTCCTAGTACATTTTGTATAATAATAATAAAAGTAAACTATCATGATAATTCTCGAACTATTTTGAAATTTAAATTTTATCTTTCAATTAAAAAAACGAAAAAATATTTCTCAAACTTTTTAATCATTCAATTTTTATCCTTTCGTTAATTGACTAAAGGTCAATTGACAATTTATTAAATTTTAAGGTATTTCAATAATTTTATATTTTAATTAAAAATATATTATTTTTTTATTTTTTAATTAATTCATTTTAAATATCTTCTTTTTTTTCTTTCTTTTCTTCTTCTTTTTTCCCTTCTTCTCCTTCCTTCTTGCCTCTGCTGTCGCCCCAACCCCGAATAAAAGCATATATCTTACCAACTTTAATAGAAAACCAACCAAGATGCCCAAGCAATTCACATTCTTATCTTTATTTTTTTTCTTTTCCATTCTTTTCTTCATCTTTTCTTCTAATCTTTTCCCCCTTCTTTTTCCCTTACCTTGCCGCTGCAATTCCGCTATTACAGCATATGTAAAATACCAAATCCAACCTCGCAAGCTCCATGGAAAGCCAAGCTTTCGAAACAATTTTTGTAGAACAAATCAAAAGAACAATAATAGAAAAGAAATCATCCAACTCATCGACGGAACTGCACAGCAAGAAAACCTATCTTGAATTGGGCTGACCGAGACTTGTATATTTGTGTTCAAATTCATTTCCCAAACATTTCTATCAAAACTAGGGGGTGGCCACTGTTTTAGAACTGCTGGTTCTAGTTTCGGTTTCAATTTTCTGTCCCAGAATTGCACTATCCATAGCCGATTCAAATTTTGATTCTTGGCAGAATCGACAATTTGAACACAAATAAACCATGTGTCGATGGGTCAAATGTCGGTGACGAAATCGAAAAATTTAATCTAATTTGATTATAAGATAGCGAATTCTTTTGCCGAAAGGAATGTAAGCCGAGCAGGTGATGTGAAGATTGTAGCGGCCAGAGATAAAGGTGTTTTCACGCGGTCGTCTTTCTTAATCATCAGCCAATTTGGGGATTTGATCTTAATGGCCCCGTTCGGGCCATTCGTCCTTACTTGGCCCCTCCACAAATTCTTGGTCTAAAATGGCCTCAATACATTTGTCGATAGCGTGTTAATTAAATGGGGACGCTATCGACAAATGCATCCTTATTTACTTAGGACGTTATTCGTCAATGCGTCCTTATTAAATTAGGACGCTATCCGTGTGTGTCCTACTTCACATTTTAGTGATTTCGTTGTATACACAATTTGTTATCCTTTACTTCAAGATAAATTGTATGTATTAGCTGTTGAAATTATATTAATTTAAAAAAATATAACAAAAGTGTGTGTAGTTAATGGATAAATCAAAAAATGGGACAAAGTAAATTGTAGAATTAATTTTATTATCATTAAATAAATTTGTTACAATACAACTGAATGTAGTCTAATTTATTCTCCAAGTTCGAAACTAACGCGGTTGTAATTTCACCTGTTATGTCCTGTTTGATGACAACTTTCACATCTTGGTGGAGACTCTTCATTTCAATAGTTCATCTCTCCTCGAAAACGTGTAGTACGCTTCCGTCCCGGTCTATTATCTTTAACTGCTGGTGTGTAGCCCTCCAACGAAAAGTCAGTATTACGCCATAAATTTTCATTGTTGACTGGATAGAAGTCATTGTTGTGAGCCGCAATGTATTTGTCCAAGGAGTAAATAGGCAGTACAAAATTAGAAGGTTGCCAACCACAGTACAAAACTAGTTGTACACCTCCTGATTGTATTCTCTTATTTCGTTCATTACAGATTCAAACTTAGATTTCTTCCTCTCCGCTCCGGCTTTGTACATGAGTCGCTTTAACTCGGTGTTCTTGAACTATTTGTTAAAATTGGCACGAATATGGTGTACACAGTACCTGTGAACTCCCATTGGCTCCGCCCACTCAGCCTGTGTCATCATAATTGACAAGATTCTAGCGTGCCTGTTGGACACAATACAAACATGTCTTTCGTGCACCACATGTCTCCGGAATAGTCTAAGAAACCATCCCTAACTCTCATTTGATTCAGCATCGACAATAGCAAAAGCCAGGGGAAAAACGTGATTATTAGCATCCCAAGTGCTTGCAATCAACATGACACTCTTATATGCCCCTCTTAAATGGGTTCCGTCGATTGAAATCACAGGACGAAAGTGCCTAAATTCGTCGATGGATGGTTTGAAAGCCCAAAATACGAACTTGAAAATCCTTATATCTCCGGCATTGATGTTGTGGTGTTTTCAGTGTACTATTGTATCGGGATTTGAATTCTGTAACACCAACATATACATTGGTAGTACTCTGAAAGTAGAGGACCATGTGCCATATAGAAACTCAATAGTAGCCTTTCTAGAATACCATCATTTTCTATATAAACATCCAACCTGGAATTTGTCATGTACAACCCTTAATATGATACTGACACTTGTCTCGGGGTCATCTCTGATAAGGTGCAATATGTGTTGTGCAATAAATTTATGGGACAAATTCTGATTGTTGTTGTTTATGACCCTTTGGAGACATGTGTGTTCGCCATTCCAAACCGAAATTTCCCATCGTCCAGTATTCGCTTTCTTAATGATTTGAACATACCAAGCACATGGATTCTGTTCGGTGTTATTCTTGGAAGAGACTGTCCAAATTGCACTCTTACTTTTAATAACAGTGAACTCGCAGCCATTCTTTACGTGCCATAATCTCACAGCATGTACTGCTTTTGACTTATCCCGAAACTGCATTTTATGCCTTAACTCTCAATTTTCTACTGTCCATTCATCAACACGTAAGTCATTATCGGCATAGAAAAAGTCATCTTCAGGTGCCCCCAAGCCTATATCTTGGAAATTGCTGTACGTATGCATATTTCTTACATGGACTGGTATTTGATGCACTGGTTCTGGTGGAGCATGCATTGATGTATGTCGAGGTAGCCCGTCATCTTGGTCATTGTGGCTACTGCTGCCAGTGTCACTATGGCCCATGTCATCGGTGTTGATTCCATATTCTCCGTTTGAGGCTGGTGGTCCGTCGATGTTAGATGTTGGTCCTAGTGAGTCCATGACTGCAGCCCCATTAATTATTGGTTGCTCATCAGTTTGAATTATTTCTGGCTCAGTTAGAGGATCAGCATTTGGGTAACTTTGTAGTTGTGGCAACTGATTCTGAACGGTTGTTATTTCCAACCCTTCTTGTTGGAGATGCAAATCTGTGTAGGAAATGGTATGAGGCAGTTGTTGGGCGGGAAATGATGTTGACAGTATGGAAATGCCAGTATCAGCTTCAGGAACTATTTACACGTTGTGTGGTGCATCTAAAATGGGTTCTGTCTTTACATAAATATGTACTCCACCCTCCTTGAAAATGGAATGCAAAGTCCAAACGTTATTTATATCGCTATCATTCTATAATGTAAGCAACCCCCATTGAACACGGTCTCCATATACCTAAGGATATCTCATGGATATATCAAATGTAAATAACATCCTATTAATCCGCATGTATGCATAGATTTTGTCGACAAGCATGCGGAATAATATTTTACGTTGTAGGACTAGCCTCTTTCTACATAGGCCCGCAAAGATGACTGAACCGCCTACTTCGTATGAGAGCGTGTAATCCCAGAAGAAGCCAAGAGATAGTGGTGTTTCAAGTGACATAATGGTTGTATTTGAAAAAAAAATAACTTTGTATGCGAGAATGAAATAGTCTAGTACTGCCAAGTCCGGTGTTTTTTTGCATGCATTGAATGAAATAGTTGCAAGATTGCATGGAGCTATATAGGCACTTTAGAACGCTATTAATAGTTACGTCCTTCTCAGTTGCATGTCAACTCTGAAGTATGCTCAAATCCTGGGTATCTTGTTTCAAAGCGAGAATGTTATGTCGGATGCGAATAGGATGCTATTTGTAGTAGCGTCCTACTGTTGGTACTTCCAAAAAAAAAAAAAAAAAAAAAGAAGAGAATCTCTGCAAAAGCAAATGTGTTTGGAAAACTTTCAGAAAGGTTGTAATATGATGCATATGATGGTAGCGTTCAACGTCACTTCGGGATCCAACTCAAGATACATCCGACAAAATGGCCGACCGTGTGACGCTTAGGACGCTACTATTAAAAGCGTCCTCAAGAAGGACGCTATTAGTAGTAGCGTCCTTAGTATGATTTCACAAATCTCTGCAAAATAGGAAAAAATGTTTAGGACAGTATCCTATTGTGCCTATAAAATCCCGGACTTTTATATTCTAATGTTCTAGCGTTCTAATGTTTCAGCCTTCTAACTCTTGACAATTTATCTTTGACGCATGCGTTCGACGTCTCTCTTTTGTTTTCTTAAAACCACACGAGAGGCGCAAACGCGTGCATCAAAGGTAGATTATTAGGACATGCTTACAGTATTACTCCGCTGATGATTGTATGGCATCCAGGGTGCTAGAAAATGGTAAGTATATTTATCTCCATCTGCATCTAACATTGCTACTCTTTTCTCTTCATCTTTTGTTTACTTTCCCCGGATCCTGATGCTTATTGTCAGCCAAGATTTACTGTCGTCAAAGCAGTATGCTAGCAAGATATGCTGAAATGTGTTTGGAAAACTTTCAGAAAGGCTGTAATAGGACACATATGATGGTAGTGTTCAACATCACTTCGGGATCCAACTCAAGATACATCCGACAAAATGGCTGATCGTGTGACGTTTAGGACGCTACTATTAAAAGCGTCCTTAGTATAATTTCACGAATCTCTGCAAAATAGGAAAAAATGTTTAGGACAGCATCCTATTATGCCTATAAAATCCTAGACTTTTACATTCTAATGTTCCAGCGTTCTAATGTTTCAGCCTTCTAACTCTTGACAATTTATCTTTGATGCACACGTTCGACGTCTCTCTTCTGTTTTCTTAAAACCACACAAGAGGCGCAAACGCGTGCGTCAAAGGTAGATTATCAGGACATGCTTACAGTATTACTCCGCTGATGATTTTTTGGCATCCAGGGTGCTAGAAAATGGTAAGTATATTTATCTCCATCTGCATCCAACATTTCTGCTCTTTTCTCTTCATCTTTTGCTTGCTTCCCCCAAATCCTGATGCTTATTGTCAGCCAAGATATACTGTCGTCAAAGTAATATGCTAGCAAGATTTACTTTATTGTCATTCTCTTGCTTAGGGGTGTATTGTTTATTTACACCCCTTGTCTTTTAGATAATTAAATCCTATAGCTTCATATTTTGTTAGGTAGTTTAGGTCTCCAAGTATTCAAATCATCAATATGCACGCGTTCTAATTAGCAATCCATGCATAATAAAGCGTATGGTAACATTAGCAAAACAAACATATAGATATAAGCAGTGAAACTCTACGACAATTAGTTCTCAAAAAAACATTGTAATAAATTAAAAATTTAGAGAGAAAAAAATTTACAGCGTCGCTAGGGCGAACATTCAGGAGCAGAACATCACTTTTTAGCAAGCAAAACATCACTTTATACAATAAGAGATAGGACGCTACCGACGTAAGTGTCTTACATAAAAGGACGCTATTCTCAATAGTGTCCTAGGCACGATTATTTGAAAAAAAAAATAAAGATGTTATTGTTTTAAAAAAATAAAACTGTGCATAGAAAATGATACCGTGAATAGGACGCTAGCTTAGCGTCCTTCATATCAGGATGCTATAATCGATAGTGTCCTATAGCTTCAAAATCTACTGCCTTAGTTGTCCCTATAACAATCGTTTAAAAATAGAAAAAAAAATAGTGATTAAAAAGCCCATAACGATCGTTTGGAAAAAAAAATATAATGATATTATGCTAAAAATAAATACAACAGTGCAAGTATTTAAATCAAAGTACATAATGATAGCAAAGTGATAGGAACTGTATATAGAATAAATGATATACAGAATAATAAAAATGTCGAGGATTGAGTCTATGTGCCACATGGTCGGGGCCGGACAACGCGTTTGGGCCTCGTATGTATGTCTGCTGCAGCATGTGCATCCTCGACGGGTACAATGTGATCTCCCTACTCTGGTACTACCGGATGATAATAATGTGGTTATCGCCGCTGCCACTAAACTCTAAGTCCTGGCCTGTCCTGGTTATCAACCACTACCTTCGGTGGTATGGACTCCGTAGGTGGAACATGTGCAGACGCCTGCGTGACTTGCCCCAATCCCATATCAGATGCCTGTGTCATTGTGTCGGGCCTCTACTCTGTAATACCGTCCACCTCATCCTCTGTTGACGGTGAAAGGCAAGTAGTGCTAAAGATTAAGGCATTTGGAGTCTGTGCGGTTGGCTCCCCAAATGGTTCCACCTCGAACTCCTCAGATGGTCCTGCCTCAAACTCTCCAGTCAGACCAGCTAGCAGTAGTACGGGATTTGGTGCAACCTCGGGTGTAACTGGTGCAGCTGGGGTTGCACGGGTTTGCCTACCACCTCGGCACTGACTTGAAATGGCCTGACCCTTAACCCGTGCCCAAGGCCCTCTAGTGGCTGATTACTCCGGAATAGTAGGTATACCTGCTTCTGGAATGGGACGTGTGCCATAACTAGTAAGATCAAACCTGGCCGCGGTAAGAGAAAGAGTGCATGTGTCCCTGATACGCTTGAAAGCTGCCCTCGAATATGAGTCAGCTGTAGCTAAAGCCTCCGTGGCAATGGATATAGCTCTATAAAGCCTATTTGACTGGAGCAGCCATAAAAAAAAACACCCATGTCATCATGAATCGAGTAAGAATAATAATACATTATCAAGAGAAAAACATAGAATACTGAATAATATACTTATCATGACTGTGTGTCCGGAACTAGTCCCTTGGTAGCCGGCGACCTCACCCCCTGGTGGGGACAGATTACCAATCCGCCACCTAGTCCTCAGTCGGTACCAAGATGGATAGTCCGGCTCCACCCCAATCCTGAGAATGCCATACACGACTGTCTGATGTCGCAAACTGTTGGATTGTATGCCCTCTTAGACTAGGTTTTTGATGTAAAATCGAATATTTTAATGAAAGAATTTATTTTCAGAAATTGTTTGTGAATTTACTTTTTGTTTGTGCACGATTTTCGTTTAGAACAGACCCATTGTGTTTAAATAAGTGATCCATGTGAATGGTAGTCATTCACAGTAAGGTATGGATCACGGGTTATTTAACACATAAACATATGTTCTTAACCTATTGATGAGACTGGGAACCTCATCATGTTTAGGTTATTATGTTATGAATTCCAAATGGGGAATGGATTACCTTTAGCCAGTGGGTAGTCCACTCACTTCATGACATAAGCGTATTTCGAATACATAGAATAGGACCTGTAGTAGTGGTTTGTCAAAGTACTATATGGAAGAAACCTAGACTACTACCGCTACAACGTGGACTAGTACTCTACGACTTGAGTATTAGTTGGTGGTCTAGCGAAGCTGGAAGCATATACTTTGATTTGCTGTAGTTGATGTTCTATCGTAGGGCCAATATACTTGCATGTTGGGTATGTGTGACTAGTTAGTTAAGACAGACTTATACAAGATAGTTTCTGCATTATATCGCCCCTTGTGGTTGTCCGAATGGTCTAAAATATCCAGGGCCCTGGAAAACATGACTTGGATGTTTGCTTTAGGGTAGCTCCCTTAGAAAGCGGAAACACTCCAGGAAGTCGTGGACCATTGGACTAGAAGCCTAAGGATGGTAGATGTCATTTAGGGGGGTGTTAGTACACTTCTTCATCTCTAAATGTACGGCGATGTGTAGATGGGTATTTTAGTCATTTCACCTGTAGGTCGGAGACTTTGCGAATGCAGCAGTCCTTGGGGTTAATATTTCCTTATGGTGATATTAGAAAATATTTAAAATGCAAAATACAGCTATTTATATAGCAGGGGTATTTTGGTAATTTTAGCAGCCAAGGCGATGTGTCTTTTTGGTCCTCAGGATAGCCCGTAAGTCCTAACTACTTTTGGGTTGAGGAATTGGTCTCAGTTGAAGAGGATTTTGTTTTATTTTATTTTATTCAGGAAGTCTAATTTATTATTGGATTGGAATAAAATAAATAAATAAATAAAATAGGAGTTGAGAGAAATTAATTATCTAGTTTATTTGGTTAATTAATTATTCAGGGCCTAGGTCAAGTATGAATAATTAAGAAATTAACCTGGGCTTAAACTAGGGGAAATAATTAATGTTTAATTATTTATTGGGTTATTTAAATAGGCCCAAGAAATAAATAATTAAAGATTAATTATTATGGTTCATTTGGGCTCATTAATTATTTATTGGGTTACTTATGTAAGCCCAGGAAATAAATAATTAATATTTATTATTTTGGGCCTTTTGGGTCCAAGAAAAATAATAAATATTTATCTGGCCCAATAACTTGGACCTTAGGGTTTTTTCTAGATACGGTTAAGAGGAGTTTAGGGTTAGGCCAAACTGATTCTCAGGATAACATCCGGGTGTTTTGAAATCCCGGGAATATGTTTATCAGAGATTGAGAGACCTAGTTGAGGCTAACTGATAAACAACTCTTTGGAAAAGAAAAAACCCTAATTTTTCCAAGCCACACAAAAACTCTCACGTCTCTCTCTAGCTCTCTCTCTCTCACGTTTTCCTTTCTTCTGGTTTTCTCCTTGGACTTTGCTAACCAATAGCAAGAGAATCAAGGAGATTTGTGACCATTCTTCTTCTCTGTTGTGTTCACCAACTAGAGGTTAGGCTGAGGAATATCCCGAGAGTTGGAGAGCTAAGCGTTAATGCAAACAAGGCGAAGTAGAAGGTTAGCGGGTGTTCAACCGGAAGCTCCTTCAAGTGTGCAAAGCGAGGCGATTCCAGCCGTTCAATCTGTTCCTACGCAACCTAGGAGGGTTAAGGAACGCAAAGGTATGATCTTCACGCTTCCGCATGGCTTGTATGGCTCGCGTTTAATTTTTCTCTCTGGTTTTTTTTTTCCGTCCATGGCTCCCTTGTTTCTGCGTTCCATCAATGTGGTATCAGAGACACTGGTTTTGATCAATATAGGGAGCATGGTAGTTAATAAAATGGAGAAGATGATTATACCTACGATCCTTCGCTGTTTTGGTATGGGATAGATAGTTTTGTAAGCTTCACAGTGGAAGCATAAGACCCTCTGTAATATTTTTTGGCTTTGTGGTTTAATCGTGTAAACCCAATTTTAATGGGTATAGGCGGTTGTGTTTTTGGTTTGGATGTTTTTTGTAAGTAAAAATGTCCAAAGAAGCCAAAGAAGGCTAAAAAAAATGAAGCAGAAGAGTTTCTGCAATTTCGCGCGCAGACGGGTGAAAAAACGAAGAAGATGATACTGTTCATAAGCCGCCGCGTTCAAGCCGAGCCGCTGCTGTTGGTGAGAGGAGCCGGTCGCTGCTGAGTCGAGCCGCTGGGACAATTCAGAGCTAATTGCGCCGATTGCATGAAATTGCAATGGTGCGCGGGTCGAGCGGCGAGTATTCGGGCGAGTTCGCGGGTCGTGTGTAGAGGTGAAGCGGGCGCGGGTTGAGGGCGCGGGTGAAGTCCACGGGTCGTGGCTGGCGTTCGATCCGGTGCGGCGCGGTGGACCGCAGGGCATACGGGTCTGGATCTGGTGCGGCTGGTGCACCGGAGCGCTGTGAGCCGACAGAGCAAATGGGTCCTGATCTGGTGCATCGGGTGCACGTGGACCGGCAGCTATTTTTTGCATTTTTTTAAATTTTTTTAAATTTTTTTCCTTTTTCATTTTGGGTCTCATACCAGGCGAAGTTAATATTTTTGCAATATTTATATTCTTGGAATATATTTGCATGAAAAATATTAGTAAAGGATTTTAGGATTAAACAAGATCATTAATTAATTAATGTGTTTAATTCTGTTATTTGGGCACTTAGGTTTAAAAAATAGAAAAGTATGAAAACGTTTATTGTTTTCTAGCATGCTATTTTTTTTATGTACCTATGTGTGCTTTTTCTCAAAGACCAAAGTCTTTGGGAACTTTTTGTTTTGGCAAGAAAAAATATTTTTCTTTAAAAATTAAATGGTTATTTTAATTGGTACAAAAATTAATCCTTGAATATTTTCTCAAAGGATTTAATCCTTGACATAGAAAATATATTGGATTTAGATATTTTTGTAAATTAAAATGGAGAGCCATTTTGTTTTATTTTGGACTAGAAAAATGATTTTGTCAAATAAGCTTGAGACCAAAGTCTCTAGAAAGTTTTAATTGGAAAATTTTTGAAATAATTAAGTTTTAATTTGAATAAAATTAGTCCATGGAGGAAATATCTCAAAGGATATAAGCCTTGACATAGAGATTTTATTGGACTTAGATATTTTATTTTTGAGTTAAGAAAAACTTGATGGAAATTTCAAAAGGATATTTTTCAGAAAAACTTTATTTTAAAAGACTAAGTAGGAGAGGGGTTCCAACGGCCCCACGGCTTCCATCACGGTCCTCATTAGAGATCGTGGATCCCCTCACATCACCCTGGGAGTGAACCCGTATAGGATGGGGATACCACAAGGATCTAGATCTAATGGAAGGATGTAATTAATAACCCGGGGCACGTACTATGATCGGCCAGCCCATATAGGAGGTTATAGTGCGAGGTATGTCCATAGGAAATGAGAGGAAACGGCCACCCCACGATGGAGTTATCCTCTAGATCATTACCTAGAAGGGAAATTAATTTGTGGTGGTTAATACACTTAGCTTAGGAAACTGTTAATCTTCCCAAGAAGCTATGTCAGTTTTCCTAAGAGCCAAATTATTTTCAGTGCACAAATTTTATTTTGTTTTCACAAACTAAATTCTTTCTTTTATTTTCGATTTTCAGAAATGGTGGGAGGTTCTTTTAGTCCATTGGCCGTTATTCTCAGGGAGAATAAGCTAACGGGTCCAAACTATATGGACTGAAAAAGGAACCTGGACATAATACTCACAGCCGAGGAGTATAAGTATGTCCTTTACGAAACTTGCCCTATTATCGGGGAAGGTTCCACCGCTGAAGGGCGAGAGGCTGAAAAGGCATGGAAGAAAGCTGATGAAATGGCACGTTGCTATATGTTAGCTTCCATGTCTAATGAGTCAAAACACGAGCACATGGCTTCTGCATATGACATAAGTCAATTGTTGGCAACTATGTTCGCGGACAAGAGCCGGCCCGCAAGGCAGGAGGCTCTTCGAACTATTGTAAACACTAAGATAGCTGAGGGAGCATCAGTCCGAGAGCATATGCTCAAGATGATTGCTGCTTTCAAGGAGGCAGAAATCTTAGGGGCTGTCATTGACCCCGAGAGCCAAGTGGACACGGTTCTCGAATCTCTACCGGGCTCTTTCACTCAGTTCAAGTTAAACTAAAACATGAACAAGTTGAACATGAGTTTAATTGAACTGATGAAGGAGCTCCAGATGGCGGAGAAGGTCATGAAGCCGCAGTCTAAGGCCATGATTGCTAAGGTCTCTTCTTCAAGAACTGGGCCTAAGCCCAAGAAAGTTCAAGAAGAAGAAGGGGAATGCAGCAGCCCAGCCCAAGAACCAGCCCAAGGACAAACCAAAGGGCAAGTGCTTCAAGTGTGGGAAGAAGGGACACTGAAAAAGGAGTGTCTAGATCTTCAAACCAAGAAAAATCCCATAGGTAATGTTTACTATCTAGAGTCCATATCAATGGTAGGATCAACTTCCACTTGGATTGTTGATTCAGGAGCCACTGATCATATCTGTAACTCCTTGCAGGGGTTTAGGAAGATAAGAAGACTCAAGAAGGGCGAACATGGGCTTCGAGTGGGTAATGGAGCACAAGTCTGGGCCCTTGCAGTGGGAGAGCTGGATCTTATTTTTTATTGTAATAAGATAGTGGTTTTAAAAGACATTTTATATGTACCTGGTTTTCGTCAGAATTTGATTTCAGTTGCAAAACTTATTAATCAAGGATATTCTGTATCTTTCCATTCTGGTATTTCTATCAGTAGAGATGGAGAAATTTTATGTACTGGGCACATGTATGGAAATTTGTTCTTTTTAAACCATATTAACAAACAATCAAATAATGCTCAGTCTGAACCTTTAACTAAGAAGAGAAAGACCAATATCAATGATTCATACCTTTGGCATCTGATGTTGGGTCATATTAACTCAACCAGGATTCAGAGGCTAATCCATGATGGGCCTTTGGGCTCATTGAGATTGGAAAGTTGGCCTCAGTGTGAATCCTGCCTAATGGAAAAAATGACCAAGAGGTCATTTACACCAAAGGCGGATAGAGCCAAGGAGGTGTTGAGTCTTGTTCACACTGATGTGTGCGGTCTATTGTCTACACCAGCTAGGGGAGGTTTTGAGTACTTCATCACGTTCATGGATGATTGTACGAGGTATGGTTACATTTACCTGATGAGACGCAAGTCTGACTCTTTTGACAAGTTCAAAGAGTTTAAGGCTGAAGTGGAGCGTTGGACAGGTAAATTAATCAAAACCTTACGATCGGATCGTGGTGGAGAGTACCTCCTAGGTGAATTCAAGGATTACATGGTATATCATGGGATAGTATCCCATCTCTCTGCGCCGGGAACACCCCAGCAGAACGGAGTAGCTGAGAGAAGGAATTGGACGTTGATGGAAATGGTCCGAAGCATGATGTCTCATGCTACTCTTCCAGTGTCCTTTTGGGGATATGCCCTGGAAACAACGGCATATATTCTGAACTTGGTGCCTTCCAAGTCAGTACTTAGGACTCCCTATGAGATGTGGACTGGGCGTAAGCCAAGTCTGAATCATCTCAGGATTTGGGGATGTCCAGCTTATGTATTGATCAAGGAAGACAAGTTGGAACCAAGATCAGAATTATGTTATTTTGTTGGGTATCCAAAAGGGACAAAGGGATGCTACTTTTATCATCCTAAGGAGCAGAAGGTACTAGTTAGTACCAATGCTAGATACTTGGAAGATGATCAAAGTACTTCCACTAAAGGTTCAATAAGGTTGGAAATTCAGGAGATGTTATCTACGGAATCAACTTCTTCTGACCCGATTCTGGAACAAGAAGAGGCACAGCCTCAAGAGCCTGTGCAAATAGAGCCTCGTTGTAGTGGGAGAGTGTCTAGGGTTCCGGATAGATGGACTGGAGAAGCTTTTGAGCTGGTCTCTGACCATCAGGAACAAGACCTCGCTAGATACGAGGAGGCTATTGGTGATGCCGATGCAAATTTGTGGCATGAAGCAATGAAATCCGAGATTGAGTCTATGTACCTCAATCAGGTTTGGGATCTTGTAGCTTCATCTGAAGGGATAAAACCCATTGGGTGCAAGTGGGTATACAAGAGAAAGAGAGGAGCGGATGGGAAGGTGGAAACCTTCAAAGCTAGGCTTGTGACGAAAGGGTATACTCAGAAAGAGGGTATCGACTATGAGGAAACCTTTTCCCCGGTAGCTATGCTTAAATCTATCCGCATCCTTCTTGCCATCGCCTGTCACTATGACTACGAGATATGGCAAATGGATGTCAAGGCGGCATTCTTGAATGGCCATCTTAGCGAAGACATCTATATGTCCCAACCGGAAGGCTTCATTGCTGAAGGCCAGGAACACATGGTTTGCAAGCTTAAGAAGTCCATTTATGGACTTAAGCAGGCATCGATAGCATGGAACATTCGTTTTGATGAGACCGTAAAGTCTTATGGTTTTATGCAAAATGAAGATGAACCATGCGTGTACAGGAAACTTAAAGGCATTAATGTGGTTTTTCTTGTCTTGTATGTGGATGACATTCTATTTTTTGAAAATGATGTAGGGACATTGTCATCCACAAAGGTTTGGCTGTCGAGTCAATTCAGTATGAAGGACTTGGGAGAAGCCAGCTACATTCTCGGGATTAGGCTTCTTAGAAATAGGAAGCAGAGAATGTTAGGATTATCCCAAGCGACATACATTGATAAGATGCTGGCCAAGTACAGCATGGACTCATGCAAGGGAGCTCTAATCCCTTGTAGACATGGGTTGTCATTTTCTTCGAAGGACTGTCCTAAGTCTCAAGAAGAAAAGGACAGAATGAGTAGGATTCTCTACACTTCGGCTGTGGGAAGTCTCATGTACGCTATGCTGTGTACTAGGCCAGATATGTGCTTTGCCGTGGGCTTAGTTAGCAGATATCAGTCAAACCCAGGGGAGGTTCATTGGCAAGCTGTAAAGCATATTCTCAAGTACCTCAAGGGAACGAGAGATTATATGCTGGTTTACAGGGCTGATGATTTGGTTCCTACAGGATACACAGACTCAGACTTCCAGGCAGATAAGGATGAGAGAAAATCCACTAGTGGATATGTCTTCACCTTGTCTGGAGGAGCAATTTCATGGAGGAGTATTAAGCAGTCTTGTATTGCTGACTCAACCGTGGAAGTTGAGTATGTGGCAGCTTTGAAGGCATCCAAGGAAGCAGTCTGGCTCCGGAAGTTTCTTTCAAAACTTGGAGTCGTACCACATATGGACAGGCCGGTTGTGATGTATTGCAAGAACATTGGAGGAGTATTGCAATCTAAGGAGTCTCGGAACCACAAGAAGGGGTAACACCTCGAGAGGAAGTACCACCTGATCCGGGATTTCATCCAGAGATGGGAAGTCGTGGTAGAGCATATTACCTCAGAAAATAATCTAGCAGACCCATTCACCAAGCCTTTGGCTGAGAGAGTATTCAAGAGACACTTAGACGCCATAGGGGTGGGCACCTATGGACTTACCTAGTCTTAGAGTGCAAGTGGGAGATTGTTGGATTATATGCCCTCTTAGACTAGGTTTCTGATGTAAAATCGAATATTTTAATGAAAGAATTTATTTTCAGAAATTGTTTGTGAATTTACTTTTTGTTAGTGCACGATTTTCATTTGGAACAGACCTATTGTGTTTAAATAAGTGATCCATGTGAATGGTAGTCTTTCACAGTAAGGTATGGATCACGGGTTATTTAACACATAAACATATGTTTTTAACCTATTGATGAGACTGGGAACCTCATCATATTTAGGTTATTATGTTATGAATTCCAAATGGGGAATGGATTACCTTTAGCCAGTGGGTAGTCCACTCACTTTATGACATAAGCGTATTTCGAATACGTAGAATAGGACCTGTAGTAGTGGTTTGTCAAAGTACTATATGGAATAAACCTAGACTACTACCGCTACAACGTGGACTAGTACTCTACGACTTGAGTATGAGTTGGTGGTCTAGCGAAGCTGGAAGCATATACTTTGATTTGCTGTAGTTGAGGTTCTATCGTAGGGCCAATATACTTGCATGTTGGGTATGTGTGACTAGTTAGTTAAGACAGACTTATACAAGATAGTTTCTGCATTATATTGCCCCTTGTGGTTGTCCGAATGGTCTAAAATATCCAGGGCCCTGGGAAACATGACTTGGATGTTTGCTTTAGGGTAGCTCCCTTAGAAAGCGGAAACACTCCAGGAAGTCGTGGACCATTGGACTAGAAGCCTAAGGATGGTAGATGTCATTTAGGGGGGTGTTAGTACACTTCTTCCTCTCTAAATGTACGACGATGTGTAGAGGGGTATTTTAGTTATTTCACTTGTAGGTCGGAGACTTTGCGAATGCAGCATTGTCCTTGGGGTCAATATTTCCTTATGGTGATATTAGGAAATATTTAAAATGCAAAATACAGCAATTTATATAGCAGGGGTATTTTGGTCATTTTAGCAGCCAAGGTGATGTGTCTTTTTGGTCCTCGGGATAGCCCGTAAGTCCTAACTACTTTTGGGTTGAGGAATTGGTCTCAGTTGAAGAGGATTTTGTTTTATTTTATTTTATTCAGGAAGTCTAATTTATTATTGGACTGGAATAAAATAAATAAATAAATAAAATAGGAGTTGAGAGAAATTAATTATCTAGTTTATTTGGTTAATTAATTATTCAGGGCCTAGGTCAAGTATGAATAATTAAAAAATTAACCTGGGCTTAAACTAGGGGAAATAATTAATATTTAATTATTTATTGGGTTATTTAAATAGGCCCAAGAAATAAATAATTAAAGATTAATTATTATGGTTCATTTGGGCTCATTAACTATTTATTGGGTTACTTATGTAAGCCTAGGAAATAAATAATTAATATTTATTATTTTGGGTCTTTTGGGTCTGAGAAAAATAATAAATATTTATCTGGCCCAATAGCTTGGATCTTAGGGTTTTTTCCAGATACGGTTAAGAGGAGTTTAGGGTTAGGCCAAACTGATTCTCAGGATAACATCCGGGTGTTTTGAAATCCCGGGGATATGTTTATCAGAGATTGAGAAACCTAGTTGAGGCTAACTGATAAACAACTCTTTGGAAAAGAAAAAACCCTATTTTTTCCAAGCCGCACAAAAACTCTCACGTCTCTCTCTAGCTCTCTCTCTCACGTTTTCCTTTCTTCTGGTTTTCTCCTTGGAATTTGCTAACCAATAGCAAGAGAACCAAGGAGATTTGAGACTATTCTTCTTCTCTGTTGTGTTCACCAATTAGAGGTTAGGCTGAGGAATATCCCGAGAGTTGGAGCTAAGCGTTAATGAAAACAAGACGAAGTAGAAGGCTAGCGGGTGTTCAACCAGAAGCTCCTTCAAGTGTGTAAAGCGAGGCGATTCCAGCCGTTCAATCTGTTCCTACGCAACCTAGGAGGGTTAAAGAACGCAAAGGTATGATCTTCATGCTTCTGCATGGCCTTTATGGCTCGCGTTTAATTTTTCTCTCTGTTTTTTTTCCATCCATGGCTCCCCTGTTTCTGCGTTCCATCACAAACCCCACATTGCTATGAACGCTGAATGGTGATGAGACCAATTGGTCGTGTGATTCCCCCGAGTACCAGTCGCGTGCAACTTAGCATCATACTTATAGCTCTGTGGAATGAGCAGTAACATACCAAACTGTCGAAGCACACGGTCGGAGTAGTGGAACTCTACGACGTCCCAATAAATGAGTGGAATCCGTGACCACTAGATGTTTGAACCCTCCATGTATCTAGTTGGCATGAACTCTAGGTCTATGGCATCGTACGGGCACCAAATAAACTGACACAATTTAAAAACGTTTAATTGAAATACTAAAACAACAATAAAGTAATAAAAACATTTCTGTCAGAAAAGTTCAAATACTTACGTCATAATCCTGTATCAAGTCTAGCTGATCTCTGTATGTAACTAGAACGTGCGTCGATGTCCTATGTAGCCATAGCCGCACGTTCCACCTCGCACCATACGGTGCAAGTGGAGGTCTATGGCCTGGCTCAACCCTGTCAGGGCGTAGGACAAGGATGTGCTCCCAAGCCCATAACTACATAATAAAATAATACAGGTTCGTCAAATTTTATTACTATTTTGCTAGACTTTAAAACATCTAAAGTAATTGGAACAGAAAAAATAAAAAAAAAAAATTTAACCTGAAACAGAACCATAGGACCACAAATCTCCCTCGCGGCAGGGTTAGTTGCCTCACAGAAGCATTTGTACATCCACGCTAGAGTCGCACTATCCCAACTAAGCTGACCGCAATAATGTAAGTCCGCAAGGAAGGGTAGAAAATGAAGGGGCAGTAGATGACCTGATTTGTTAGATAGAATCATACTACTAATAAGAAGAAAAATAAATCCTCGTGCCCTCTGCTACACCATTGCATCGGAAGTATCATTCGAAAGAGGGAGTGACAGGTGTACCTCAAGGGCTGACTTCTCCAGCCTATTACCCCTGAACTGGGTAGTCAAAGGTCGAAAGCCAAGAAGCATATGTATTAAATCCATCCATGCTGTCTGAGGGCGCCCGTAAACCTCTCTAATGATCGGGTCACCGTCAACTCTAAGTGCCCATAAAATTGCAACATCCCCTAGTGTGACGGTGGCCTTTCATACCTATAGATGAAAGGTATGTGTCTCGGGATGCCACCTCTCAACTAATACAGTCATGAGGGCACGATCTATATGAAAATGTCCAACTCTACGGACCCCCCCGAAACTAGCCAGATCGATATAATCCATTACTGGAGAAGGGAATGGAAATAGCTCCAAAAAACGAGAATCGCAACGTCTAAAGGCTAATGGTATCTCACAGCTCTCAGAATGCCATGACCAAATCAATGAAGATCGATGCCTATCCTGCCTAAATATCAAACCCTCGTAAATAGATCCGGGGACAATATCGCCACGTACTCGATTCATCCTAAAGGAGATTGTGAGATGTCGATTTCTTTTAATGAATACAACTATTAGTACGAATTTCTACATCCAATCACTAATTGTTTTAATTAAATAGCGTAAGACAATAATTTAATAATGCAAGTATTCCTATTTAGTTTTAATAATAATAATTGTATATTAAAAAAATATAATAATAATAGTATATTAAAATAATAATAATAATAATATATTAAAAAAATAATAATATTATATTTAAAAAATAAAAAAATAATAGTATATTAAAAATAATAATAGTATATTTAAAAAAAATAATAGTATATTAACAATAATAATAGTATATTAAAAAAATAAAATAATAATAATAATAGTATATTAAATAAAATAAAATAATAGTAGTAGTAGTAGTAGTAGTAGTAGTAGTAGTAGTAGTAGTAGTAGTAGTAGTATATTAACTATTCTGCTTCCTTTGCCAACTCTTTTAACTTATTAATTACATTAGCCCGTAAAAATATTTGAGAAGAAAAAATAAATACTACAAAAATAAAAAAACACAAGTTTCAAAACAAATGACATAGGATCTGAATACATCTGTTTCCTCCATTCTTTACTGTTAGGGTAAAGACAAAATGAAAAGATTCCAAACTTTGCAAATATAAATTGACATTATTCCTATAAAACAAGTCATAATACACATTACTAAAGTAATCTAATCATCATTATCACGAATACATATCATACAAGCAAACGCACCATGAGATAAGATTATCCATAATTCTCATACTGCAATTTTCTTTTACTTCCTATGTTCCAAATCCTTCCATCAAAATAGGAAGATATAAACAAATTTGTACAATTAGAGTACTATATAAAAAGATAGCAGAAACCTATAATTGACAAAAAAAAAAAAAAAAACAAATATCACATTGTAAAGACCTATTCCCAAATCCTAAATGGTGATTTATGGCATATAAAAATTGAAGACCAGTGCAACAAAATAAATACATTATATTCAGAAACCATATCAACTAATCAAAAAATAACGACCAAGAAGCATGACATACCTCGCTGCCCGTAAAATTCCATGCACAGGACTACCACCGAAGTAACTTGTCGGACTGAAATGGAGGAAGAAAATGCAATGAAAATGAAAAGTTGCAGAGGCAGGGTGAAGACGATGAACGGGTAGGACACATACACGGATAACATCCTAACTTAGTAAGGATGTATTAACGAATAGCGTCCTAAGTAAAGAAGGATGCATTTGTCGATAGCGTCCTCATTTAATTAGGACGCTATCGACAAATGCATCGAGACCATTTTAGGCCAAGAATTCGCGGAGGGGCCACGTGAGGACGAATGGCCCTGCATGGGGCCATTCTGATCAAATCCCCCGATAAATTCCTATTTTATCATTGGGGTTGCGAGAGTAGATGGTGAGTTGGTTGGTGGTGGATAGGATGTTTGGTGTAGAGACATTGAAGTTAAAGATGGTGGCTTTTTGGAAGATAAAACGTGGTTTGTGGGGTTAAAGAATGGTCCAGACAAGGAAAATGGACAGTAGGAGGATGAAAAAGGTTATAAAAAGACAGGCACACAGATGCTGGAAAGACTTCTTCCACTTCCTCTTTACTTTCCACTTCCTCTTTAGCTATCAGAAGAGTCCAAAATCGATGCATCAGCAATAGCAGCAATTCCGAAGGAAGTAGAATTGCAGCAGCAATGAATAACAAGGAGGAGGAAAATGGAAGAAAAGAATACAGAAAACAAGAAAAAAGAAAATATTTTAAAATGAATAAAAAATAATATATTAATATATTGTATTATTAAAAATTATAAAATTACTAAAATGCCCTTAAAAATTAATAGAATTGTCAGTTGACTGTCAACTGGCAGAAAGGCAAAAGCTGGATGATTAAAAAGTTCGAGGAACATTTTTACGTTTTTTTTTTGTTGGAAGACAACTTAGATTTTGAAATAGTTTGATGACGATGACGTTTTTTGGGGCTTTGCAAGTGGACAGTACAACTATTCTGCGTAACAAGCTAAAATTCTTGCAATGAGAGAGACCTTTGTGACAATGGTCACTTGATCTGATCAATAAAATAGTAGCTTCATGAAAATATCAAACTCCCCATTAGTCTTGTTAGAAGGATAGAGAATACCTTACTTACAACTTTGCTCACCAATCTCTAAACATTAAGGGTGGAAATGAGTTGAGTTGAAGTTAGTTCAAATTCAATTTACTTAATTTAGTTCAATTCATAATTTCTTTTTTAATTAAGTGAACCTGTAGTCACTAGGTACATATATTGTTAGTGTTATGTCCTAGAGGTAATCACTTGTATATTGTATATGTCACATTTACTAATAAAATGTATTCTTTATTTTTCAGTTTAATTAATCATTCCGTGTAAATGTGTATAAAACTGTTAGATAAAGTTCCAAGTACATAGTATAGTGTTAAGGAAATTATGGTAGCTATCATAATATGAGATTCCTACTATACTATGTAATATTTATACTTAAATTATCCCTAGTCATAGTATTAGTGAGATAGGACATCATTAATGCGCAAAGATTAACACGTGTTATACTTTTTGATTTGATCAAGCGATGGTTCTCATATCCGTGAGTATTTTGATACTCAAAATTAACACATGAATACTTGTTAAGTGAACAAGTTCATTAGATGACCTAACTACGAGATAATCACATGGATAACTATTTAGTACCAGTGATAAAATCTCATTATAGCAAATGTACAAATGTCCTTAGATTTAAGATCTCAAAGTTATCTTATTTACTGAGCGTTATACTTTGATTCTAATCTCTAAAGTCTCTACAAGACTGCCTATAGAATGGATATTGGGTACAACGTAAAGTAAACAAAGTAGTTGAGAGAATAAATAAATGATTCATCACTGTTAACAATAGGGGCATATATCTCGTGGCCACTCGTATGAAATTATTACTCGATAAATCCTTAGCTAAGGTGACTATATATTAAAAATAATTCCAATTGATACACATGTTGAGTAACGGATTTTCGAACAAGCACTAATAAATTTGGGTTAGAATTAATTATATTCTAGTAGAAGTTGTCACTAATTTTATACTCTAAAACTAAATGAGATATAGAATGATGAAAGGAGTTTATTGCACTAATATTTTCTTATTGAAAGATTTATGTCAAACCACATGACTTTCTAAACTTATGGATAGTCATGATGCATTACTAAATGTCACTCTTAATTTGCTAAATATGGATTTATTAATTACAAAATTAATAAATTAATCTTAATTAAAATTAATAAATTAATTCTAATTATATATAAGGATTATTAATTCTATTATGATAAGATTAATTTATATTAGCTACCAATTGACTAGAAAACCTAATAGGTCACGCATAATAGAAGAATTGGTAATCAAGATATTATTTTATAATATTATGGGGTTAATATGTGATAAGAAATAATAATTATAAGTCAATTACAAAATATTATAATTAGTTGGGTGAAATTACAATTATTTAAAAGGCTTGTAGTTGAATTATAAACTTGTTATAATTCAAGAGGCCTTATTGCAATTATAAAAACCTAATCCTATAATAATTGATAAAGTGTTATAAAATTTTGGCAGTGTTAGAATAAAATCTACACACAATAAATCTCTAACTATTATTTACATAATAATTTCTTCAAACTTCTCTCTTTCTTTTCTCTCACAATTTTTTCTAACAATTTTCTTACAATTGGTATATCTCTTAAGCTTGGGAAAGAGCTCTATTTATAGAGGTGTCTCGACTAACTCCACTAATATGTATTAGTAGTGTTAATGGTGGACATCCATATACATTTTTTTCCTAATGGAATTAGTGAATTCTTCACTAATGTATTCACAACACTCCCCATTGGATGTCCATTACATAAAGAATATGCCTCGTTAAAATCTTATTAGATAAAATTCAGTGGAAAAAAAAATCTAGTGAAGGGCAAAGAATACACTACTCTATATGTTTGCTTATTACTCTCTCTGATGAGATGATCCTTTTAAATCTTTGAACTAACGCATACCGATTTTATATCTCAATTTTTTAAATGTTGTAGTTGGTAAAGTGTTCGTGAAAATATCTGATAGGTTGTCACATGATCGAATTTGTAGCATATCAATTTTACCTTTCTTCTAGAGTTCACGAGTAAAGAAGAATTTTGGTGAAATATGTTTTATCCGATCTCATTTAATATATCCTCCTCGTAATTGAGCTATGTAAGCTGCATTGTCTTCATAAAAAGTGTAACACTCCACGACTATGTACCCTAAAAGGGCGGGGATGTCACCCCGTCCCGGAGGACAAGAGGTCTTTAAAACAAGATATAAAATATAAAGGCAAATCCCAAACGAATCAAACTTAGATAAATAAAGAAAACTCTTATTACATCCAGCTCAAATTGGAGCAATACGAAATAAAACAAATATCGTTCAGAAGCTTAAACAACAACTGGCTCCTAGAACAAAGGGGGAAAAAAAAAAACAAAAGCTTTAACTATCACATGCCCCGCTGGCTCAACACAATCTATCTCCTGAAAATATGATATAAAATAGTGTGAGATGAAATCTCAGTAAGTCCTATGTGTGCACATGGTGTTTCAAACAGTTCGTGTATGCATAGTGGAAAACATTTGCAGAAATATTTGGCAAGTCATAAATACTTTCTTTTCGCAAGGAGTGGATTTTTCTCATAATCACACTTTATACAAAACAAATCATCCACTCAAATAAACAGTCATGTCACCACACGTGGGGCTCTATGAGGACAAGGCACCACACTTTGTGGACCTTGCCGGAACTAGATTACCACACGTTGGGCGTTCTGATCAGGGTGAGTGTACAGCTCACTAGGTGAGATACTCCTCATTCTCTACACCCAACAAAACCATCCGGGTGTCCATGCCGAAAAAATAAATAATACCTTACCAGGTACAAATGCTAGCTCGGACCGGCCTGACCAACCAATACTGTCGCCTTTTCAAGCCGAGCTTATCTTCTAGAGGTGGTCTCTTGCCAGAAGACTTACTCTAGCCTTCCAAGACTAGTATTATTAGCCTACCCTTATTGAGTACTCAACGAACATATTCGTCAATTTCTGATTCAAAATTTTCATACCTTAGCTTTGTACAACGCTGTAACACCCCACTACCTAGGCCCATTAGGGCCGGGGATGTCGCCCCGTCCAGAGGACAAGGGGTCTTTATAACTAGGTTACATAGAATAAAATAAAATAAAGACTTTAAAATTAAACCTATTACAACCCAAAAGATGAATACTGGAACAAATCCGAATTAAATTGTTTGCAACAATCTCTCAAAACATCACATAAAGAAAATAACATGAGTCTTCAAAGCATATGCAACAATCTAGCTAATGACCTCCACAGCAGGATCCTCCTGAAAACATGGCATAAAAGGTGGTGAGATAAGAATCTCAGTAAGCCCGTGTGTGCTTTGAGTGTTTCAGGTAAAATAATTCATGTATGCAAGTTGTAAAAGTTTCATAAGGAAAAGGTGCTGGCAAGCAATAAATAAGTGTTGAAATAAAGAGTGGCGTTTCACTTCTCAAACTATACATGTGCACAAAAAATACAGCCATTCAAATGGGCAGCCATGGGTTACCACACATTGGGCCCCATGTCTAAATAACGGTCAGAATACCACACTTTGTGCAAGTTGACTAAATGTAGGTGTACGGCCTACCGGGTGAGATACTCCTTCATCTCTACACCCCAAACTTACCGGTTGTCCACTTCGGAACACACAGTCCCTAGGACTGAAACTTGCTAGCTCCGACCGGCATGACCCACCGGACTGGCATCCTATCCAGATAGGACTCACCTCTCAGAGGTGGCCACCTACTGAGAGACTTACCCTAACCCTTCAAAGACTAGTCCTGGCGGTCTACCCTTATTGAGTACTCAACGTTGATTGTTCCACTTGGGAGAAAATTGATCATAATTCGCTTTATTTGGAAATAGCAATTAAGGGTTTCTAAAAGTCTTGTCAAAGTTGGGTTTTAGAAAGGGTTTAGCATTTTGTGTAAAATTGCTTGTTTAATTTTCAAATGATTTGTTTGTCTGGAATAAAAAGGAAATCAGTCCTTAATTGTCTTTACAAAATAAATGTCCATATACATCGCATTTGGCTTGCCACAGTAATTTTTTCGGTCTTCACAAAATTCTATGCAGGAGCTTACCTGATCTTTTACTTGCTCAACTCAAACGTCTTCCAAGGTTGTCCTAACTCCGCCTAGGGTAAACACAAAACTTAAGGTTACATTCAAGCTAAATTCACTTATACAACATAATCCTAGCTCAACTAGTTACAACCATGACTAACTATGACCATCATGTCCTAAGCTTTAATGCTAGATGATAAAGAATTTTATAAAATAAGTTTTAGTTTGATAAGTTAAAATAACTAGGGTTCTAAATTAGTTGCTAATAAATTATAGACTTAATTAATAATTCTTGAGTGTTATTATTAACAAATAAACTAAGGTTTGAATATTGGACAATATTAAGTCCTAAATAATATTAAAAAATGGTAATTTAAAAATAGTTTTATTATCAGTAAATAATAAATCACAAATATATGTATATATATATTTATTTTATAATAATTAATTAGTAATAAATAAAATTAATAATAAATGAATTATTTTAAATTTTAAATTAATAAATAACACATAGATTTTAATATAAATAATATTTAGGAATGTAGGTAAAAGTTTGAACTAAGGTCTACAAGGTCATCAATTAATTCTAATATTTTATTTATCATAAATGTTTTATTACTATATATATATTATTTTTAACAAAAGATCTCATTTATTTGATAAAGAAAATATTAATATTTTATTTAATAAACCACTCTCAATCTTCCTAGAGTTCCGAATTTTATAGAGAAAAATATAGTAGTAATTCCATTTAAAGTAATAAAATTTTGTTAATAAAAATAACCTAGACTTAACAAGGAAATACTTTTTCACCATGATTTTCCTATTGCTAGAAAAGATTCATAAACACATTCTCCAACATCAAATAATAAACCAATCCATTCATGAACACATGCTTGACTTCACACATACTATCACAAGGCTAACTTCCTTCTAGGCATAATCATCGTTAATGGCTTCAATGGAAAATAGAAACATAAGAGCCTAATCACCTTTGGTGTCACGATCTCTAACATTCTTCAAACATCCATAAAATTCATTAAGCAAGAAGAACATATAATGATTCAAAAAGAAAACACATACAGCTTAGCCATATACAACAATCATCATGCCTTAACTCCATCCCCTTAATCCACATGCATATTCTCAACCTCCATTCATACTCTATCTCCCTATCAACACCTAGGAGATATGATTTCAGAATTTAAAAGAAAGGATCTAAGAATAGATACTTGATTGTCGATTGCTTTGATGAAGACAAAAGAAGGTCCACGCACGATAGAGAGCCTTGAGTGATCTACCGAAAAAACAGCCATGGTTGATGGTTGATCAACCATTTCGGTAGAGAGAGAGAGAGAGAGAGAGAGAGAGAGAGAGAGAGAGCATTAGAAGGGTGTATTAAGAATTGAATGGGAAAAGGATGAATAAGAGGGTTGTTCTTGATTTACCTTGTTGATGTTCTTGAGACTTTCAAGGGAAAAAATAATGAAGTTTAGGGATTAAATAGAAGTGATCCGGAGTATTTGAGAGTGATTGAAAGTGTTTAGAGTAGGGTTAGGCTTGAAGAAGATTAGTGTGTGTTCTTGGTGTTCTTAGAGAAAGATGGAGAGAATAAGAGAAAAGGCTCACAATTTTCGGGAGAGCTGTTGGCCGAATGGTTTGAGGTGGATAGGAGTTTCGATTTTCGGCTTGTGGGAGAGAGAGTGATCAGATTTTTTTTGAAATTTAAATGGAGGAAGTTGTGGAGTTGTTTAAAGTAGGAGGTTAGCTATGGTGTTTGATCAAGGAAGGTTTCTATGCTCTTAAATGGTGCCGGTTGAACTAGCTTCCTTTGCTGAAATGAGTGAAGCTTGTTCAGGTTAGAAGGCTAGCCGAAATACAGTCTAAGATGGCAGAGAAAATTCTGGTTTATTAGCTTGATACAAGGGTGTTTTCATGGAGCAAAAATCTGAAATTATTTGAAGTTCAAAAAGAGTTTGAATGGAGTGATCTTAGGAGTGTTTTGAGGTGTGGTTATGGAGTCCATATGCTCAAGGTAAGTGTGAAGGTCATGATGTTCAGTCCATGGCTAAACAAGGGTCAATTTTACGGAAGTTGAAGGGTGATTTTCGGCCTTGGCTTGAAGGAAGCAAGACTGGAAAAATTCTGGTTTCAATGTTCAAGAGTTTCGAAGGTTGATGAAGGATTTTTGTGCAGAATTTGCTGCACTTCTCCAACCCGATTTGCAGCTGTTACTTGAGAGGGTTTGAAGGTCTTTCTAAGGTGGTTTTCCAGCCTTCTTCCTAGAGAAATACAAAGGAGTTTTGCTAGCTTGAAGAGGAATAAAAAAAGCTTCATTTACTTGGTTGAAAGCTGCGAAAATGTCCAGAATTTTTTTCTGATTTTGCACAGTTTGTGCAGTCCGAAAATTGCACAGATTTTCCAGCCTTCAAGCCACATGAAATGACCATTTTCTTGGCAGCAAATGAAGAGGTTTACTGGCTGAATTTTCGAAGAGGAGGACTGCAAAAATTTTGGAAAATTTTCCAGATTTCCCTTCACTAAAACATGAACAACATGAAGGTGAATTTTTGAAGGTTCTTTCACGGTGTTTGATTTCTCTTGGAAACCCTTCCTATTTCCCTTCCTACTTTCGGCCAACTCCCCATCCTCCAAAGCTGATTTTTGAAATTTAAGGTGGAGGAATTATCACAGAATTTTTGGAATTCAAAGGGAGATATTTAATGGATTTAAATTGTAAAGATGTTATGACAAGCTATAGGTAATAAAAAGGACAAGAATTCCTCCAGAATTCTTTTTAGGACATGAGGATAAGATTAGGACATTCTATTCATGTCTCCCCTAAGACAACATTCCTATTTTCATGGAATGGAAGAAAACAAAAATTCAAACTTAGTTAAGATAATCATGACGAAAGCTTAAATGGTGGGATTCGAACTCATGACCTTAGAAATTAATTTACCAAGCTCTAATCACTAAACCACACTAACTCTTGTTCCTATTTTCTCAACCACATATTCTTCTTATGAATCCCCAAGCTATCTTCCTAATTTGACCTCAAGCAAAATTACCATTTTATCCCTCCTACTTGATAAGCATAACTAAGCATTTTAACCTATAATCAACAACTCTAAAGCACATAAAATCATTCAAAACATATATATATTCATGCAAAATAAAATGATATGCATCCCGACCCCCTTATCGATTGGCTTCACGACCGTTCGTACCGACAAGACCGCCGCCAAGACCTTTTCAGAGGCAGCAACCTAACAAGCGTCCTGCCAACCAGCAATGGCAGAATCGGGGAAAGCAAGCCCGAATAGCATCGGTTGGTCCGGCGCAGAATCTTCCATTATGCCGGTATTGTGGGAAGAGGGGCCATATTGAGAAAAATTGTTGGTCCAAAGGAGTTGAGCAGAAGTGCTACCACTGTGGAGACCCGAATCATCTGCGGAACACCTGCCCTAAACTTCTTCGGATCGGGCAGGGGAACCCAGCTCAGAACCCGGGGCCCAATCGAGCCAATACCATGGGAGCTTCCAGGAGCGGAACGCAGAAGCCGCAGGTGAAAGAAAAAGTTTTCGCCCTCAACCGGGAGGAGGTTGGAGCTGATGCAGCAGTAGTGGAAGGTACGTTTACTATCCAAGGTCGCTCCGTTAATGCAATGATAGACCCTGAATCTACCCATTCCTATTTAAATAAGAATTGTGCATATCAATTGGGTTGGGATGGATTAGAACTACCTTTTACCTTGATAGTAAGTACGCCTTTGGGGAAAATGGTGCAAGTGGATCGGTATGTGCAGAATTGTAAAGTTGAAGTAGGGAGAGAAAGCTTGGAGGGAGATCTAATAGTCTTAGCTATTGATGATTATGATTTAATATTGGGGATGGATTGGTTAGCGAAGCATGGTGCTAGAGTAGACTGTAAGAATAAGTCAGTTCAGTTCATTAGACTAGAATGTGATGTGTTGGAGTTCAATGGTGAGAAAGTAAAAGAATTGAAGTTTTTGATAGTTGGGGCTAAAGCCCAGAAATTGTTGAGGCAAGAGTGTCAAGGATATTTGTCTTATGTGATAAACAAGTCGAAGGACCAGTGCACTCTGGAGGATACCGAGGTGGTAAAAGATTTTCCCGACGTGTTCCCTGCAGAACTCACCTCTCTACCTCCCAAACAAGAAGTTGAGTTCACCATTGATTTAGTCCCAGGAGCGGAACCGGTGTTTCGAACCCCGTATCGTATGGCACCGGCGGAGTTGAATGAATTAAAGGAGCAGCTAGAGGAGTTGGTGAGGCAAGGCTATATCAAACTTAGCACGTCACCCTGGGGAGCACCTGTGCTATTTGTAAAGAAAAATGATGGGACTCTAAGGTTGTGTATTGACTACCGGGGCTTGAACAACCTGACCATAAAAAATAAATATCCTATGTCGTTAATTGACGAGCTGTTCGACCAGTTGCAAGGGTCCAGTTGTTACTCTAAACTGGATTTGAGGCAAGGCTACTATCAAGTGAGGATAAAAGAGGAAGATATTCCTAAGACGGCCTTCAATACAAGATATGGTCACTATGAGTTTGTGGTGATGCCTTTCGGGGTAACCAACGCACCTGCAGTATTTATGGATCTAATGCATCGAGTGTTCCAGCCCTACTTGGACAAGTTCGTGATGGTCTTCATCGACGACATACTTATATACTCTAAGAGCTCGGAGGACCATGCGGAACATTTAAAGTTGGTACTAGAAAAGCTAAGGGAGCATAAGCTTTATGCCAAGTTTAGCAAGTGCGAGTTTTGGTTGGATAGTGTGGTGTTTCTTGGTCACGTGGTGACTAAGGAGGGAATTAAAGTAGACCCAGCGAAGGTTGAAGCCGTATCAGACTGGAAGTAACCAGAGAACATCACCGAGATTCGAAACTTTTTGGGGTTGGCTGGCTACTACTGGAGGTTTATTAAGGGATTTTCAACGCTAGCATCTCCTATTACCCGGCTGCTGAGAAAGGATGTACCATTTGTTTGGAACGAAAAATGCGAAAAGAGTTTTCAAGAGTTGAAGCGGAGGTTAATGACAGCGCCTGTGTTGAGTCTACCGGAGGCAGATAAACCTTACGCACTATATACTGATGCCTCGAAGGAAGGCTTGGGAGCAGTTTTGATGCAAGATAGGAAGGTGATCGCCTATGCTTCTCGAAAACTGAAGCCGCATGAAGTCTATTATCCCACGCATGATCTAGAGCTGGCTGCTATTGTGTTCGCATTAAAGAAATGGCGACACTATTTGTATGGAGTGGAATATGAGGTGTTCACTGATCACAAAAGCCTGAAGTACATCTTCACCCAGAAAGACTTGAATTTAAGGCAGCGAAGATGGATGGAATTTCTGGAAGAGTATTGTTGTCCTATCAATTACCATCCCGGGAAAGCCAACGTCGTTGCTGATGCCCTGAGTCGGAAAGTCAGAATGGCCAGGCTAAGGGTATAGGAGGTCCAGGTAGTTTAGGACGTGTTGGACAGAAGAGCAGAAGTGCAAGAAGAGAAGATTATTATTAGCAACCTGAAGCTGATACCAAATCTAAGGCAGGAGATTGTTGAAGCCCAGCAGAGTAATGCGGAATTTCAGGTTTTCAAGGATAAGGAGCTTAAACGGCAAGGCAGTGAATTCCGATAGGACGGAGCGGGAGTGTTGTACTTCCGAGATCGTTTGTGTGTACCCGAGGAGCACCAGTTGAGGAATAGAATTTTAGAGGAAGCGCATAAGAGCAAGTACGCCATTCATCCGGGAGAGGTCAAGATGTATCAAGATCTGAAAAAGTCTTATTGGTGGCCGGGGATGAAGCGAAACGTGGTTAAGTATGTCTCAACGTTCTTAACCTGTCAGAAGGTCAAAGCGGAGCACAGAAAGGTGGTAGGATTATTACAATCGTTGCTAGTACCGGAATGGAAATGGGAAGAGATGACCATGGACTTTGTGACCGAACTCCCTATGGTAAGGATCCAAAAGGACGCCATATGGGTAATGGTGGATCGATTGACCAAGTCGGCGCATTTCATACCCGTGAATGTAAGGGATTCAATAGAAAAGTTGGCTCAGACATACGTGCGGGAAATAGTCAGATTACACGGAGTGCCTTCAAGTATTGTGTCTGATCGTGATCCGAGATTTACATCCCGATTTGGGGGCAAGTTTTAAGAGTCGATGGGTTCTAGTCTGAAGTTCAGTACGACGGCGCATCCACAGACTGATGGACAGTCAGAAAGAGTTATTCAGATATTGGAGGATATGCTGAGAGCCTGTGTATTGGATTTCGGGGATAATTGGATTGAAAGTGTGCCGTATGCCGAGTTATCATACAATAACAGTTATCAAGCTTCGATTGGAATGGCTCCATATGAAGCTCTATTTGGACGGAAGTGTCAAGTACCGCTATACTGGAGTTGGTCAGAGGTTGGACATATAAGCAAATCGGGAGAAGTCTATGTTCAGGAAATGTCGGACGAGATCAAGTTAATTAGGGAAAGGTTGAAAGCGGCCCAAAGTCGACAAAAGAGTTATGCAGACAATAGGCGGAGAAAGTTGGAATTTCAGGTGGGAGACAGTGTGTTCCTAAAACTGACACCAAATAGGGGAATTTTGAAGCACCCGAAAGGGGGAAAGCTGAATCCGAGATATTTGGGTCCGTTTCCAATAAAAGAGAAAATTGGGCCGGTGGCGTACCGATTGGAATTGCTAGATGGGTTGACGGGAATTCACGACGTATTCTATGTATCGCAGTTGAAGAAGTACAATGCCAATCCCGGACATGTGTTGAACGATGAGCCGTTAGTGCTACAACCCGTCCTGAGCTATGTGGAGAAACCTGTAAAGATATTAGACCGAAGTATCAAGACTCTCCGGAACAAGCAGATTCCGATGGTAAAGGTGCAGTGGGAGCATCATGGCACGCAAGATGCCACATAGGAAACAGAAGAATGGGTGAAGCGAAAGTATCCCGATCTGAGATAAATGTGCGTCTGAATTTCGGGACGAAATTCTCCTAAAGAGGGGAGGATGTGAAATCCCACCTAAAGCCAACCCTAGAGTAAGGGGGTCAGGACGCATATCATATTATTTTACATGAATATATATGTTTTTGAATGATTTTATGTGCTTTAGAGTTGTGGATTATAGGTTAAAATGCTTAGTTATGCTTATCGAGAAGGAGGGGTAAAATGGTAATTTTGCTTGAGGTCAAATTAGGAAGATAGCTTGGGAATTAAACAAGAGGAATATGTGGGTGAGAAAATAAGAACAAGAATTAGTATGGTTTAGTGGTTAGAGATTGGTGAATTAATTTCTAAGGTCATGAGTTCAAATCCCATCATTTAAGCTTTTGTCATGATTATCTTAACTAAGTTTGAATTTTTGTTTTCTTGCATTTCATGGAAATTGGAATGTTGTCTTAGGGGAGACATGAAGAGAATGTCCTAATCTTATCCTCATGTCCTAAAAAGAATTCTAGAGGAATTCTTGTCCTTTTATTACCTATAGCTTGTCCTAACATCTTTATAATTTAAAACATTAAATCCTTTCTTTTAAATTCCAAAAAAAAAAAATTATGTGATAATCCCTCCACCTTGAATTTCGAAAATCAGCTTTGGAGGATGGGAAGTTGGCCGAAAATAGGAGGAGAAATAGGAAGGGTTTCCAAGAAAAAATCAATCACCATGATAGCTCCTTCAAACTCACCTTCATGTTGTTCATCTTCTAATAAAGGAAAATCTGGAAATTTTCCAGAATATTTGCAGACCGTTTCTTTGAAAATTTAGCCAGTAAACCCACTCATTTTCTGCCAGAAAAAATGGTCATTTTATGTGGCTTGAAGGCTGGAAAATCTGTGCAATTTTCGGACTGCACAAATTGCACAAAACCAGGAAAAATTCTGGTCATTTTCGCAGCTTTCAACCAAGTAAATGAAGCTGTTTTGATTCATCTTCAAGCCAGCAAAACTGCTCAATATTTCTCCAGGAAGAAGGCTGGAAAACCACCTTAGAAAGACCTTCAAACTCCCTTAAGAGTCAGCTGCAAATCGGGTTGAAGGTGTGCAGAAATTCTGCACAGCCTTCGAAACTCTTGAACCATGAAACCAGAATTTTTTTCTAGTTTTGCTTCTTTCAAGCCTAGGCCGAAAATCACCCTTCAACTTCTTTAGAATTGGTCCTTGATCAGTCATAAACTGAACACCATGAACCCCACACTTACCTTGAGCATATGGACTCTATAACCACACCTCAAAACACTCATAAGATCACTCCATTCAAACTCTTTTTGAAACTTCAAATTATTCCAGCATTTTACTCCATTAAAACACTCTTGAATTAAGCAAATAAACCAGAATTCCCTCTGCCATTTAAGACTGAATTTCAGCCAGCCTTGGAGCAACATTAACCTTCAATCATTTCAGCAAGACCACCTTGTTCAGCCGGCACCATTGGAGAGCATAGAAACCTTCATTGAACAAACACCATTAGCTAACCTCTTCCCTTAAACATCTCCACCATTTCCTTCGTTTAAATTTCAAAAAAAAAATCTGATCATTCTCTCTCCTTCTTGCTGAAAATCGAAACCCTCATTCACTCTAGACCATTCGGCCAGCCCTTTACCAGAATTTGTGCAGCACTTTCTCAAACTTTCTCCATTTTCACCTAGAACACCAAGAACACACACTAACATTCTTCAAGCCTAACCCTACTCTAAACACCTCCAATCACTCTCAAATACTCCAAATCACTTCAATTTGATCTCTAAACTTCATTTCTGGTATTTATAACACAAAACCTCGCAAACAAGAATTTTCGAGCGGATCAAAATTAACTTTTCTTTGAAGGTCTCAAGAACATCAACAAGGTAAGTCAAGAGCAACCTTCTTGTTCATCCTCTTCCATTCGATAGTACTGTTCTAATGCTCTCTCTCTCTCTTTCTCTCTCTTCCAACCGAAATGGTTGATCAACCATCAACCATGGCCGTTTTTCTGTTGGATCATTCAAGGCTCTCAATCGCGTGGACCTTCTTAATTCTTCATCGAAGTGTTCATCAAATCAAGTATTTTCCTTTAATAATTCTTTTAATTCAGTATTCATGTCTCTTAGATATTGATAGGAAGAATGAAATATGGATAAGGGATTGAATATATGCATGTGGATTAAGGGGATGGAGTTAAGGCATGATGATTGTTGTATAGGACTGAGTTGTATGAATTTTCTTTTGAATCAATGTATGTTCTTCGTGCTTAATGAATTTTATGAATGTTTGAAGCATGTTAGGGACCATGAAACCAAAGGTGATTAGGTTTTTATGTTCTTATTTTTCATTGAAGTCATGATTGGTGATTATGCATAGGAGGAAGTTAGCCTTGTGATAGTATGTGATAAGTCAAGCATGTGTACTTGAATGGATTGGTTTATTATTTGATGTTGGAGAATGTGTTCATGAATCCTTTCCAGCAATAGGAAAATCATGGTGAAAAAGTATTTTCTTATTAAGTCTAGATTATTTTTATTAACAAATTTTATTACCTTGAATAGAATACTACTATATTTTTCTCTATAAAATTCGAAACTCTAAGGAGATTTGGAGTGGTTTATTAATTAAAATATTAATATTTTCTTTATCAAATAAATGAGATCTTTTATTAAAAATAATATATATAGTAATAAATCCTTTACAATAAATAAAATATTATTTATATTAAAATCTATTTGTTATTTATTAATTAAAATTTAAAATAATTCATTCATTATTAATTTTATTTATTACTAATTATTTATTATCTATTTAAAAATTAATTAAAGGTTATTTGTAATTAAATATTTATTTATAATAAAGCTATTTTTAAATCACCATTTATTAATACTATTTAGGACTTAATATTCAAACCTTAGTTTATTTATTAAAAATAACACTCAAGAATTATTGTTTGGGTCTATAATTTATTAGCAATTATTTTAGAACCCTAAGTTATTTTAACTTATCAACTAAAACTTATTTTATAAAATTCTTTATCACCTAGCCTTAAAGCTTAGGACAATAGGGTCATGGCTAGTCATGGTTGTAACTAGTTGAGCTAAGAAATTATTTATGTAAGGCAGGTATAGCTTGAATGTAACATTATGTTTTGTGTTTACCCCAGGCGGGGTTAGGACAGGCTTGGAAGACGTTTGAGTTGAGCAAACAAAGAATCAGGTAAGCTCCAGCATGGAGTTTTGTGAAGACCAAAAAGTTGTTGTGGCAAGCCAAACACGATGTATATGGACATTTATTTTGTGAAGGCAATTAAGGGTTGTTTTTCCTTTTTATTTCAGTCAAGCAAATCATTTGAAAGTTAAACAAGTAGTTTTACACAAAATGCTAAACTTTTTCTAAAACCCAACTTTGACAAGACTTTTAGAAACCCTTAATTGCTATTTCCAAATAAAGCGGATTATGATCAATTTTCTCCCAAGTGGGACAATCAACGTTGAGTACTCAATAAGGGTAGACCGCCAGGACTAATCTTTGAAGGGTTAGGGTAAGTCTCTCAGTAGGTGGCCACCTCTGAGGGGTGAGTCCTTCCTGGATAGGATGCCAGTCCGGTAGGTCATACCGGTCCGAGCTAGCAAGTTTCAGTCGTGTGGACTGTGTGTTCCGGAGTGGACAACCGGGAAGTTTGGGTGTAGAGATGGAGGAGTATCTCACCCAGTAGGCTGTACACCTACCTTTTGTCAGCTTGCACAAAGTGTGGCATTCTGACTGTTATCTAGTCATGGGGCCCAACGTGTGGTCACCCATGGCTACCCATTTGAGTGGTTGTATTTATGGTGCACATGTATGGTTTGAAAAGTGAAACACCACTCTTTATTTTCAATACTTATTTATTGCTTGCCAGCACCTTTTCCTTATGAAACTTTTACAACTTGCATACATGAATTATTTTACCTGAAACACTCAAAGCACACACGGGCTTACTGAGATTCTTATCTCACCACCCTTTTACACCATGTTTTCAGGAAGATCCTACTGTGGAGGTCATTAGCTAGATTGTCGCCTATGCTTTGAAGACTCATGTTATTTACTTTATGTGATGTTTTGGAGAGATTGTTGCAAACAGTTTATTTGGATTTGTTCCAGTACTTATCTTTTGGGTTGTAATAAGTTTAATTTTAAAGTCTTTATTTTATTTTATTTTTTATGTAACCTAGTTATAAAGACCCCTTGTCCTCTGAACGGGGCGACAACCCCGGCCCTGATGGGCCTAGGTAGTGGGGTGTTACAAAGATGGCAGAGAAAATTCTAGTTTATTAGCTTGATACAAGGGTGTTTTCATGGAGCAAAAATCTGAAATTATTTGAAGTTCAAAAAGAGTTTGAATGGAGTGATCTTAGGAGTGTTTTGAGGTGTGGTTATGGAGTCCATATGCTTAAGGTAAGTGTGAAGGTCATGATGTTCAGTCCATGGCTGAACAAGGGTCAATTTTACATAAGTTGAAGGGTGATTTTCGGCCTTGGCTTGAAGGAAGCAAAACTGGAAAAATTCTGGTTTCAATGTTCAAGAGTTTCGAAGGTTGATGAAGGATTTTTGTGCAGAATTTGCTGCACTTCTCCAACCCGATTTGCAGCTGTTTCTTGAGAGGGTTTGAAGGTCTTTCTAAGGTGATTTTCCAGCCTTCTTCCTAGAGAAATACAGAGGAGTTTTGCTGGCTTGAAGATGAATCAAAACAGCTTCATTTACTTGGTTGAAAGCTGCGAAAATGTCCAGAATTTTTTTCTGGTTTTGCATAGTTTGTGCAGTTCAAAAATTGCACAGATTTTCCAGCTTTCAAGCCTCATGAAATGACCATTTTTTTGGCAGTAAATGAAGAGGTTTACTGGCTGAATTTTCGAAGAGGAGGACTGCAAAAATTTTGGAAAATTTTCCAGATTTCCCTTCACTAAAACATGAACAACATGAAGGTGAATTTTTGAAGGTTCTTTCATGGTGTTTGATTTCTCTTGGAAACCCTTCCTATTTCCCTTCTTACTTTCGGCCAACTCCCCATCCTCCAAAGCTGATTTTTGAAATTTAAGGTGGATGAATTATCACAGAATTTTTGGAATTCAAAGGGAGATATTTAATGGATTTAAATTGTAAAGATGTTAGGACAAGCTATAGGTAATAAAAAGGACAAGAATTCCTCTAGAATTCTTTTTAGGACATCAGGATAAGATTAGGACATTCTCTTCATGTCTCCCCTAAGACAACATTCCTATTTTCATGGAATGGAAGAAAACAAAAATTCAAACTTAATTAAGATAATCATGACGAAAGCTTAAATGGTGGGATTCGAACTTATGACCTTAGAAATTAATTTACCAAGTTCTAACCACGAAACCACACTAACTCTTGTTCCTATTTTCTCAACCACATATTCTTCTTATGAAATCCCCAAGCTATCTTCCTAATTTGACCTCAAGCAAAATTACCATTTTACCCCTCCTACTCGATAAGCATAACTAAGCATTTTAACCTATAATCCACAACTCTAAAGCACATAAAATCATTCAATATGTATATATATATATATATATATATATATATATATATTCATGCAAAATAATATGATATGCATCCCGACCCCCTTACTCTAGGGTTGGCTTTAGGTGGGGTTTTACAAACGCGGTTTTCTTTAAAAGGGTTTTCTAAAAATTTAGGAGAAAGAATAGTTTTCTTGATAAAATTGTTAGTTTGAAATAACCGTTTAAAGAATAAATATCCACATTTACAACCCAAGCGGACATAATTTAACAATAGCTTCACAAAGCTTTACAACATAGACTTGCCATCACAATATTTAACAAAAGAGTTTATGCAAGGACTTACTTGATGTGTCTCAGACAAACAAGATAAAATCACAATTTGCTTCCTTCAAATATCCTCCTGATCTAGAACCACATATTATCGTGATCAGGGTCTCAATCGATTCAAACATGCTCTAAACTCATTTATTCCCATAACAATTCACAATCCTATATCTAACTCCAAATAAATTATTCAATCCCCAAAGTTCATATACTATGACCATATATTCGTCAAAGACATGAATATTATATCAAAAAGGTCTTGATTTGACCAACACAATCCATATCTATCATTATTTCGATAAAAATATAACATTGCCATCTATTGAACACGCTACTTAATTACTTGCCTCAAAATACCCATTCATCATGCTAATAGACATCATCAATCATATTATATCTTAGTTCCGACATCAAGAGTAGGATTCCCTTACTTTGCAACAACCGGGTTAACAAGATCTCGATACTCCTATGGTGATCGTCCCGAGTTCGTTCGAGTAGAAGAGAAATGTTGCCTTCTTTCCTTCCTTTTGACCGAAAGCAGGTAAAAGAGATGAAATCAGCCTTTAGGTGGCGTGATTCAATGGGAAGGAAAAGAGAAGAATTGATGGAAGGAAGAAATCAAGAGGTTAGGATGGTTTTTGCTTACCTTAGAGCGTGATCGATTTCTTGCTAGGAATTGTTCTTGTGATTTTCGAAAATTACAGAGAGATTCTTGCTGGAATTTTCGTGTAGAATGGAGAAAGTAGTCGGCTACTGATTTAGGGTTAGAGAAGATTGGTTTAGGGTTAAATGGTGGTGTTAAGAAAGACTCTTAATGGCTTTAGGTTTCATGGACAGCAAGGCTGAAAATTGCAGCTTGCTATGCACTTTGTTGCTGCCGAATTTGGGAGGGTTTATGAGGAGAAAATATTCTGCAATTGCTACCTTATGCTGGCCGAAATATTGCTCAAGAAAAGGGCTGTGTGTGTTCAGAGTCTTTGGCCAAAACAAGGAAGGGTTTGGGTAGGTTTTGAGAACTAAAATTCTATGCAAGAATGGCTCATGTGCTGTGCAAAAATCACTGAACCAGAGGGAAGAAATTCTGGACTGTTTTAGCTGTTGTTCTGCCGCGATTTACAGAGAAAAGGCGAGGGTTTTAGGCGCTGAAAATTGGCTTAATCAGCTGAGGATTTTGGTAGGTTTTGGTGTGCAGAATTTTCGTTTGAGTTGGAGTGCAAGATGGCCGAAATTTCTTGTGCAAGGCTGGCCGAAATTCTGGTTCCTAAGCTGGCCGAATTTCTAGAATTTTGGTGAGTAAGATCTAATTTTGTGTGGCTAAGGTAATTTGAATTGATGAGGAGTATTCTAGGTGTTTTGAGCTAGGATTTGAAGAGTTGGACTGCACTTAGGAGTGTTGGAATTTCGGATAGCTTGTGCTTGCACAAGGCTGTCAAAATTCTGCTAGAAAAAGGAAGCAAAACCTAGTTGAATTAGGATTGAAATAAAATCTTATTTGCTAAAGGATTTTGGATAAGATTTCCTAGTGTTGGAAGTGTTTGAGTTGAGCTAAAACTCCTTCAAAAGTAGCGGCACCTAGTTGAAATTTTTTTCCAGATTTTTAGCTAGGGTTCTAGGTTCAAAATCAATAAGGTATCCAACTAGGAAAATAACACTTTAATTCCAACTATCAATTACAAAATCTAGTAAGTTAAAATCAAGTTGGAATTTAGTTATTCAGCTAGGGTTTTTTTTCGAAAATCAAAGGGAACAAAAGCTGAAAATAACAGTAACCTTTATTCACATAAAAAATCCTTGAATTTTGGAAATAAATATAGAGATTTATTTCCTTAGAACGATGGCGCTGAAAATTCACTAGGATGGCTAGGTCTTTTTCGGCCAAGACATGTAGAAGTCTAAGGAAAAGAATTTTCAAAAAGAAAACTAAGATTCGCAAGAGGTAAGATACGAACTCGGGTCACCAAAGGAAATCACCAACCTCCTCGCTATTCCAAACCAACTCCAATGCTAATATTTCTCTAAGAAATTCTTTCCACCCTAATTCTCATCCTTCCATCTCCTCGACTAAACTTCACTTAACCAACTCTTAAACAACACAATTATTTCACACCAAATAAATCAAATGCAAAGGCAACTTTGAAAATCACATGCACCCATGTAAGAATAATTTTAAGATAGCACATGAAATGCGAAATGCTATGCAATGCATGGCTTTTTTTCCCATAGTCAAAGATGGTTTTGAGCGGGGTATTTCAAAGAGGAGTTGGAATATCTCTACTAGATGATAATTCATAGCTTTCTCTGATATAATGAATCACTGATCTTAACTATACACATTCTCGACTTACTTTATGAATGGCTATAATTTTAGCATGGTTTGAAGAAGTAGTTGCTATAGATTGTTGTGTAGAACGTCATGATATAGCAGTATTTTCACATATAAATAAATAGTCCGTTTGAGAATGTGCTTTATGTGGATCTGATAAATAACCAATATTTGCATAACCTATTAATGTTGGGCTGGTTTTATTTGAATAAAATAATTTGAAATCAATTGTACCTTGGAGATATCAAAGGACTTGTTTAATTCCATTCCAATATCGTCGTGTTAGTGAAGAACTAAATCTTGCTAATAAATTAATAGCAAATGCAATATAAGATTGTGTATTATTAGCAAGATACATCAATGCATCAATTGCACTGAGATATAGTACTTCAGGATTAAGGAGTTCTTCATAATCTTCTTGAGGTCGGAAAGGATCTTTATTCACATATAATGACCGGACGATCATTGGAATACTCAATGGATGTACTTTGCCCATGTAAAATTGTTTTAAAACGTTTGCTGTATATGTTGATTGATGAATAAATGTTTCACTTTCCAGATGTTCAATTTGTAAACTAAGGCAAAATTTAGTTTTACCAAAATTCTTGATTTTGAATTATCTTTTTAAATAATCAATTGTTTCTTAGAGCTCTTCTGGAGTTCCAATAAGTGTAATATCATTAATATATATATATATATATATATATATATATCTAATATCACAATTTAAAATTAGTTTTCTTAATAAAAACATATGGACATACCTGATCATTTTTAATCCCGCTTTTAATAAATATTCACTAAGAAGATTGAACCACATGCGCCCAGATTGCTTCAAGCCATATAATGATTTCTGTAACTTGATGGAGTAATTTTCACGAGAATAATGTTTATATGCTTCGAGCATGCTAAATCCTTTGGGAATTTTCATGTAAACATCATTTTCTAAATTTTCATGTAAGTAAGCAGTGACAACATCTAATAGGTGCATATTTATCATTTTATGTATAGCCAAACTAATAAGATATCGAAGTGCAATAGTATCAACAATAGAAGAATAAGTTTCATCATAATTAATACTTGGTCTTTGTGAAAAATTTTAGACTACTAATCGTGCTTTATATCATACGATTTCATTATTTTCATTGCGTTTTCACACAAATATCCATTTGTATCCAACAAAGTTTACACCTTCCGGTGTTTGGACTGCTGGTCCGAAGACTTCATGTTTTGTATATACATTTAACTCCAATTGAATCGCATCTTTCTATTGTAGCCAATCTTTTTTATGCCGACATTCATCAACTGATATTGGTTCAGGATCATCATTATCTTGTGTAACATCAAAAGATATATTGTAAAACCCCACCTAAAGCCAACCCTAGAGTAAGGAGGTCGGGATGCATATCATATTATTTTGCATGAATATAGATGTTTTTGAATGATTTTATGTGCTTTAGAATCGTGGATTATAGATTAAAATGCTTAGTTATGCTTATTGAGTCGGAGGGGTAAAATGGTAATTTTGCTTGAGGTCAAAATAGAAAGATAGCTTGAGGATTTCATAAGAAGAATATGTGGTTGAGAAAATAGGAACAAGAGTTGTTGTGGTTAAGTGGTTAGAGCTTTGGAATTAATTTCTAAGGTCATGAGTTCAAATCCCATCATTTAAGCTTTTGTCATGATTATCTCAACCAAGTTTGAATTTTTGTTTTCTTGCATTCCATGAAAATAGGAATGTTGTCTTAGGGGAGACATGAAGAGAATGTCCTAATCTTGCCCTCATGTCCTAAAAAGAATTCTAGAGGAATTCTTGTCCTTTTTATTACCTCTAGCTTGTCCTAACATTTTTACAATTTACATTCATTAAATCTCTTCTTTTGAACTCCAAAATTCTGTGATATTTCTTCACCTTGAATTTCAAAAATCAGCTGTGGAGGATGGGGAGTTGGCCGAAAATAGGAGGGGAAATAGGAAGGGGTTCCAAGAGAAAACAAACACCATGAAAGAACATTTAAAAATTCACCTTCATGTTGTTCATGTTTTAGTGAAGGGAAATCTGGAAAATTTTTCAGAATTTTTGCAGACCATCTCTTCGAAAATTCAGCCAGTAAACCTCTTCATTTGCTGCCAAGAAAATGGTCATTCCATGTGGCTTAAAGGCTGGAAAATCTGTGCAATTTTCGGACTGCACAAACTGTGCAAAACCAGAAAAAATTCTGGACATTTTCGCAGCTTTCAACCAAGGAAATGAAGCTGTTTTAGTCCATCTTCAAGCCAGCAAAACTCCTCTGTATTTCTCCAGGAAGAAGGCTGGAAAACCACCTTAGAAAGACCTTCAAACCCTCTCAAGAATCTGCTGCAAATCGGGTTGAAGGAGTGCAGAAATTCTGCACAAACCTTCGAACCATTGGATAGCTTGAAACCAGAATTTCCCAGCTTTGCTTCCTTCAAGCCTAGGCCGAGAACCACCTTTCAACTTCTACAACATTGCTCCTTGATCAGCCATGGACTGAACACTATTAACCCCTCACTTACCATGAACTCTTGGACTCCATAACCATACCTCAAAACACTCCTAAGATCACTCCATTCAAACTCTTTTTGAATTTCAAAAAATTCCAGCGTTTTACTCCATTAAACCACTCTTGCATTATGCTAACTAACCAGAATTTCCTTTGCCTTCATAGACTGAATTTCGGTCAGCTCTATAGCCTGCACAAGCTCCATTCATTCCATCGAAATCACCTTGATCAGTCGGCACCATTGAAGAGTGAAGAAACCATCCTTGATCAAACACCATAGCTAACCACCTACCTTAACCAACTCCACAACTTTCTCCATTTGAATTTCAAATAAAATCTGATCAACCTCTCTCCTTCTTGCTGAAAACCGAAACTCCCATTCACCCTAGACCATTCGGCCAGCACCTTACCAAATTTCGTGCAGCAATCTTCTCAAACTCTCTCCATTTTCACCAAGAACACACACTAAACTTCTTCAAGCCTAACCCTACTCTAAACACCTCCAATCACTCTCAAATACTCCAGATCACTTCTATTTAATCCCTAAACTTCATTTATGGGATTTATAACACAAAACCTCGCAAAAAAGAATTTTCAAACGGATCGAAATTAGCCTTTTCCTTTGAAGGTCTCAAGAACATCAACAAGGTAAATCAAGAACAACCTTCTTGTCCATCATTTTCCATTCAATTCTTAATATACTCTTCTAATGCTCTCTCTCTCTCTCTCTCTCTCTCTTCCTCTACCGAAATGGTTGATCAACCATCAACCATGGCCGTTTTTCATGGTGGATCACTCAAGGCCCTCTATCGCGCGTGGACCTTCTTTTGTCTTCATCAAAGCAATCGACAATCAAGTATCTATTCTAAAATCCTTTCTTTTTAAATTCTGAAATCATGTCTCCTAGGTGTTGATAGGGAGATAGAGTATGAATGGAGATTGAGTATATGCATGTGGATTAAGAGGATAGAGTTAAGACATGATGAATGTTGTATATGGCTAAGTTGTATGTGTTCTCTTTTTGAATCATTATATGTTCTTCGTGCTTAATGAATTTTATGGATGCTTGAAGCATGTTAGAGATCATGACACCAAAGGTGATTAGGCTCTCATGTTTCTATTTTCCATTGAAGCCATTAATGATGATTATGCCTAGAAGGAAGTTAGCCTTGTGATAGTATGTGTGAAGTCAAGCATGTGTTCATGAATGGATTGGTTTATTATTTGATGTTGGAGAATGTGTTTATGAATCTTTTCTAGCAATAGGAAAATCATGGTGAAAGAGTATTTCCTTATTAAGTTTAGGTTATTTTTATTAACAAAATTTTATTACTTTAAATAGAATTACTACTATATTTTTCTCTATAAAATTCGAAACTCTAGGAAGATTTGGAGTGGTTTATTAATTAAAATGTTAATATTTTCTTTATCAAATAAATGAGATCTTTTGTTAAAAATGATATATATAGTAATAAATCATTTATGATAATTAAGATATTAGAATTAATTGATGACCTTGTAGACCTTAGTTCAAACTTTTACCTATATTCCTAAATATTATTTATATTAAAATCTATTTGTTATTTATTAATTTAAAATTTAAAATAATTCATTTATTATTAATTTTATTTATTACTAATTAATTATTATCTAAAAAATAATTAATAAATAAATAAATAAATATATATATTTGTGATTTATTATTTACTAATAATAAAGCTATTTTTAAATTACCATTTGTTAATATTGTTAGACTTAATATTATTTAAAATTCAAACCTTCTTTTATTTGTTAATAGCACACAAGAATTATTAAATGAGTCTATAATTTATTAGCAACTATTTTAGAAACCCAGGTTATTTTAACTTATTAAACCAGACTTATTTTATAAAGTTCTTTTTTTTTTTTTTTTTAGTTAGCCTTAAAGCTTAGCGCGTTAGGGTCGTGATGGTAATGGGTTGAACTAGGATTATTTTGTGTAAGTGAGTTTAGCTTGAATGTAACCTTATGTTTTGTGTTTACCCCAGGCGGGGTTAGGTCAGCCTTGGAAGACTTTTGAGTTTGAGCAAGCAAAGAACCAGGTAAGCTCCTGCATGGAATTTTTGTGGAGACCAAAAAATTACTGTGGCAAGCCAAATGCGATGTGTACGGACATTTATTTTGTGAAGGCAATTAATGACTGTTTTCCTTTTTATTCCGGACAAACAAATCATTTGAAAAATTAAACAAGCAGTTTTACACAAAATGCTAAACTCTTTCTAAAACCCAACTTTGACAAGACTTTTAGAAACCCTTAATTGCTATTTCCAAATAAAGCCGATTATGTCCAATTTTCTCCCAAGTGGGACAATCAACGTTGAGTACTCAATAAGGGTAGACCACCAGGACTAGTCTTTGAAGGGGTAGGGTAAGTCTCTCAGTAGGTGGCCACCTCTGAGGGGTGAGTCCTTCTTGGATAGGATGTCAGTCCGGTAGGTCATGCCGGTCCGAGCTAGCAAGTTTCAGTCCTATGGACTGTGTGTTCCGGAGTGGACAACCGGTAGGTTTGGGTGTGGAGATTGAGGAGTATCTCACCCGGTAGGCCGTACACCTACCCTTTTGTCAGCTTGCACAAAGTGTGGCATTCTGACCGTTATTTAGTCGTGGGGCCCAACGTGTGGTAACCAATGGCTACCCATTTGAGTGGTTGTATTTATTGTGCACATGTATGGTTTGAAAAGTGAAATGCCACTCTTTATTTTCAACACTTATTTATTGTTTGTCAGCACTTTTCCTTATGAAACTTCTACAACCTGCATATATGAATTATTTTACCTGAAACACTCAAAGCACACACGGGCTTACTGAGATTTTTATCTCACCACCTTTTATGCCATGTTTTCAGGAAGATCCTGCTGTGGAGGTCATTAGCTAGATTGTTGCCTATGCTTTGAAGACTCATGTTTTTTTTTTTTTATGTGATGTTTCGAGAGATTGATGCAAACAATTTATTTTAGATTTGTTCCAGTATTCATCTATTGGGTTGTAATAAGTTTAATTTTAAAGTCTTTATTTTATTTTATTTTTTATGTAACCTAGTTATAACCCCTTGTCCTCTGGACGGAGCGACATCCCCGGCCCTGATAGGCCTAGGTAGTGGGGTGTTACAAGTGGTATCAGAGACTAGGTTTAGGCAAGTATTGATGGTATATGTTTTGATCTATTGAGTTCAAGCTGTTTGTCTGACCTGTCTTGTTTGTGCTGTAGGATGGTTAGAATGATTAGAACCGCAAGGAAAGGGTAGCAATGGCACCCTCCCATTCCTATCTACCCGGAGGACTTACCAGTGCCTCAGCCTGCACCCCAGCCAATCATTGCCCTAGATGATAGTAGTGACGATGAGGTCCAGATCATCGAGCCACCTCCAATACCCGTGATCGACCTGGTTACCGATAGTGAAGACGAGGAGATAGACATGGAATATGTTCCCCACCCTCTTAGCCCCATAGTGGACTTGACTGCTGACAGTGATGACCCGGGGGAGATAGATTATGAATCTCCACCTAGACCTTCCTTTGTAACCCCACCCAATCAGGTTGAAACTGGGGAGAGTTCTAGGAGACTTGGGAAGGAGCCAATGGATGGGTTTGCCAATGGGACTGGGAGAGGCTCCACTAGGAATTCTGGGGGGTGGTTATATGAGGCTGACTTTGAAGATTCTGATAAGGACTAGAAAGGCTAAGTGCTGCTGCAATTGGGATGTTTTATTTACTGCTTCTCATAAATTCCTATGCTAAGGATTTTCTTTTCTTTTCTCATGTTTACTGCTTTAATTTCGAATTTATGCAAATAAGGGTACCTAGAGTACTCTATGTTTTGAGGAAAATTTATATGCAATTCTTTATACAAAATTTGCATCCAATTTTCTTCCGCTTAACGTTGAATGTGAATGCATGCTCAATTTGGATATTTTTAACTTTGATGCATAAACTCATTATCTGGGGAATGGTTTAGAATGGCACCCGGACGTCGCGCGACCACATCCAGCGAGAAGGGTTCTCGAGGCGAGCCGTGACACCGAGTTTGACACAACTCAAATGCCATCACCGAGCCGGGGGATGAGAACGAAGCTGGAGCCGAGAGATGGGATCGGAAGAGCCGGTTAGCGTAACTATGACACAAGCGTTCCACAAAGTGGTCGAGATTCTGCAAACCTTGGTCGAGCGGAGGAATCCAAAAGGGAAGATGAGGCATTGGAGCGGTTTACGAAATTTCAACCTCCTATTTTCTTGGGGAGGCCGAACAAGACCAGAAAGCCGAACAATGGGTGGAACAAATGGAGGATATCTTTGCTACGCTCCAGATATACGGAAAGCGAATGGTGAAGTTTGCTTGCGTTCGAGTTGAGGGGTCCGACTTGGGCGTGGTGGCAAAGGGTTCGGGACGACTGGGAGATGGTTGACCAAGGCTGGTCATGGGCTAACTTTGTGGAAGCATTCCGAGCGGAATATATCCCTCGGTGGATAGTTAAGAAACGAGAAGATGAGTTCCGGAATCTAAAGCGGGGAAGCCTAACGGTAGCCCGATACGTAGCCGGTTCACGCAATCGTCAAAGTACTCGCAAGAGGCTGGTGGATGCTGAACGGAACGGAACAAGGCAATTTGTTAAGGGATTAAGGCAAGAGTTAAGAAGGGTGTTAGCACCCTCTCCACCGACGACTTATTCGGGAGTCGTGGATGCGGCCGCCGTCTCGAGAATGAGGATCGCAACCGATTGGCTCCACGACCGTTCGTACCGTCAAAATTGTTGGTCCAAAGGAGGTGAGTGGAAGTGCTACCACTGCGGAGATCCGAATCATCTGCGGAACACCTCCCCAAAACTTCTCCGGAATGGACGGGGAACCCGACTCGGAACCGGGGCCCAATCGAGCCAATACCTCGGGAGATTGGGATGTTTTATTCTATCGCTTCTCATAAATTCCTATGCTAAGGATTTTCTTTTCTTTTCTCATGTTTCTTGCTTTAATTTCGAATTTATGCAAATAAGGGTACCTAGAGTACTCTAAGTTTTGAGGAAAATTTATATGCAATTCTTTATACAAAATTTGCATCCAATTTTCTTCCGCTTAACGTTGAATGTTAATGCATGCTCAATTTGGATATTTTTAACTTTGATGCATAAACTCATTATCCGGGGAATGGTTTAGAATGGCACCCGGACGTCGCGCGACCACATCCAGACAGAAGGGTTCTCGAGGCGAGCCCGTGACACCGGAGTTTGACACAACTCAAATGCCATCACCGAGCCGGGGGATGAGAACGAACTGGAGCCAGAGATGGGATCGGAAGAGCCAGTTAGCGTAACTATGACACAAGCGTTCCACAAAGTGACTGAGATTCTGCAAACCTTGACTGAGCGGAGGAATCCAAAAGGGGAAGATGAGGCATTGGAGCGGTTTCGAAATTTCAACCTCCTATTTTCTTGGGGAGGCCGAACAAGACCGAGAAGCCGAACAATGGGTGGAACAAATGGAGGATATCTTTGCTACGCTCCAGTATACGGAAAAGCGAATGGTGAAGTTTGCTGCGTTCCGGCTGAGGGGTCCAGCTTGGGCGTGGTGGCAAAGGGTTCAGGACGACTGGGAGATGGTTGACCAAGACTGGTCATGGGCTAACTTTGTGGAAGCATTACAGGCAGAATATATCCCTCAGTGGATAGTTAAGAAACGAGAAGATGAGTTCCAGAATCTAAAGCAGGGAAGCCTAACGGTAGCCCAATACGTAGCCGGTTCACGCAATCGTCAAAGTACTCGCAAGAGGCTGGTGGATACCGAACGAGAACGGAACAAGGCAATTTGTTAAGGGATTAAGGCAAGAGTTAAGAAGGGTGTTAGCACCCTCTCCACCGACGACTTATTCGGGGGCTGTGGATGCAGCCGCCCGTACTGAGAATGAGGATCGCAACCGATTGGCTCCACGACCGTTCGTACCGTCAAAATTGTTGGTCCAAAGGAGGTGAGTGGAAGTGCTACCACTGCGGAGACCCGAATCATCTGCGGAACACCTCCCCAAAACTTCTCCGGAATGGACAGGGGAACCCAGCTCAGAACCCGGGGCCCAATCGAGCCAATACCTCGGGAGATTGGGATGTTTTATTTACTGCTTCTCATAAATTCCTATGCTAAGGATTTTCTTTTCTTTTCTCATGTTTACTGCTTTAATTTCGAATTTATGCAAATAAGGGTACCTAGAGTACTCTAAGTTTTGAGGAAAATTTATATGCAATTCTTTATACAAAATTTGCATCCAATTTTCTTCCGCTTAACGTTGAATGTTAATGCATGCTCAATTTGGATATTTTTAACTTTGATGCATAAACTCATTATCTGGGGAATGGTTTAGAATGGCACCCAGACGTCGCGCAGCCACATCCAGCAGAAGGGTTCCTGAGGCAGAGCCCGTGACACCAGAGTTTGACACAACTCAAATGCCATCACCGAACTGGGGGGATGAGAACGAACTGGAGCCAGAGATGGGATCGGAAGAGCCAGTTAGCGTAACTATGACACAAGCGTTCCACAAAGTGACTGAGATTCTGCAAACCTTGACTGAGCGGAGGAATCCAAAAGGGGAAGATGAGGCATTGGAGCGGTTTCTGAAATTTCAACCTCCTATTTTCTTGGGGGAGGCCGAACAAGACCAGAAAGCCGAACAATGGGTGGAACAAATGGAGGATATCTTTGCTACGCTCCAGTATACGGAAAAGCGAATGGTGAAGTTTGCTGCGTTCCGGCTGAGGGGTCCAGCTTGGGCGTGGTGGCAAAGGGTTCAGGACGACTGGGAGATGGTTGACCAAGACTGGTCATGGGCTAACTTTGTGGAAGCATTCCAGGCAGAATATATCCCTCAGTGGATAGTTAAGAAACGAGAAGATGAGTTCCAGAATCTAAAGCAGGGAAGCCTAACGGTAGCCCAATACGTAGCCCGGTTCACGCAACTGTCAAAGTACTGCAAGAGGCTGGTGGATACTGAACAGAACAGAACAAGGCAATTTGTTAAGGGATTAAGGCAAGAGTTAAGAAGGGTGTTAGCACCCTCTCCACCGACGACTTATTCGGGGGCTGTGGATGCAGCCGCCCGTACTGAGAATGAGGATCGCAACCGATTGGCTCCACGACCGTTCGTACCGTCAAGACAACCGTCGAGACCTTTTCAGAGGCAGCCACCTAACAAGCGCCTTGCCAACAAGCAATGGCAGAATCGGGGAAAGCAAGCCCAAACAGCACCAGTTGGTCCGGCATAGAATCTTCCATTATGCCGGCACTGTGGGAAAAGGGGCCACATTGAGAAAAATTGTTGGTCCAAAGGAGGTGAGTGGAAGTGCTACCACTGCGGAGACCCGAATCATCTGCGGAACACCTCCCCAAAACTTCTCCGGAATGGACAGGGGAACCCAGCTCAGAACCCGGGGCCCAATCGAGCCAATACCTCGGGAGATTCCGGGAGTGGAACGTAGAAGCCGCAGGTGAAAGCAAAAGTTTTCGCTCTCAACCGGGAGGAGGTTGGAGTTGATGCAGCAGTAGTGGAAGGTAGGTTTACTATCCAAGGTCGTTCCGTTAATACATTGATAGACCCTGGATCTACCTATTCCTATTTAAATAAGAATTGTGCATATCAATTGGGTTGGGACGGAGTAGAACTACCTTTTACCTTATTAGTGAGTACACCTTTGGGGAAAATGGTGCAAGTTGATCGGTACGTGCAGAATTGTAAAGTTGGAGTAGGGAGAGAAAGCTTGGAGGGAGATCTGATAGTCTTAGCTATTGATGATTATGATTTAATATTGGGAATGGATTGGTTAGCGAAGCATGGTGTTAGAGTAGACTGTAAGAATAAGTCAGTTCAGTTCATTAGATCAGGATGCGATGTGTTGGAGTTCAATGGCAAGAAAGTAAAAGAATTGAAATTTTTGATGGTTGGGGCTAAAGCCCGGAAATTATTGAGGTAAGGGAGTCAAGGATATCTGGCCTATGTGATAAACAAGCTAAAAGGCCAGTGCACCCTGGAAGATACTGAGGTGGTAAAGGATTTTCCCGACGTGTTCCCTGCGGAACTCACTTCTCTACCTCCCAATCGAGAAGTTGAGTTCACCATTGATCTAGTCGCAGGAGCGGAACCGGTGTCTCGAACTCTGTATCGGATGGCACCGGCGGAGTTGAAAGAATTAAAAGAGCAGCTAGAGGAGTTGGTGAGACAAGGCTATATCAAACCTAGCACGTCACCTTGGGGAGCACCTATGCTATTTGTAAGGAAAAAGGACGGGACTCTAAGGTTGTGTATTGACTACCGAGGCTTGAACAACCTGACCATCAAGAATAAATATCCTATGTCGTTAATTGACGAGCTGTTCGACCAGTTGCAAGGATCCAGTTGTTACTCTAAATTGGATTTGAGGCAAGGCTACTATCAAGCGAGGATAAAAGAGGAAGATATTCCTAGGACGGCCTTCAATACAAGATATGGTCACTATGAGTTTGTGGTGATGCCTTTCGGGGTAACCAACGCACCCGCAGTATTTATGGATCTAATGCATCGAGTGTTCCAGCCTTACTTGGACAAGTTCGTGGTGGTCTTCATCGACGACATACTTATATACTCCAAGAGCCCGGAGGACCATGCAGAATATTTGAAGTTGGTACTATAAAAGCTAAGGGAGCACAAGCTCTACGCCAAGTTTAGCAAGTGTGAGTTTTGGTTGGATAGTGTGGCATTTCTTGGTTACGTGGTGACCAAGGAGGGGATCAAAGTAGACCCAGCAAAGGTTGAAGCTATTTCAGACTGGAAGCAACCGGAGAACATCACCGAGATTCAAAGCTTTTTGGGATTGGCTGGCTACTACCGGAGGTTTATTAAGGGATTGTCAACGCTAGCATCTCCTATGACTCGGCTGCTGAGAAAGGACGTATCCTTTGTTTGGAATGAAAAATGTGAAAAGAGTTTTTAGGAGTTGAAGCGGAGGTTAATGACAGCGCCTATGTTGAGTCTACCAGAGGTAGATAAACCTTATGCCCTATATACGGATACTTCGAAGGAAGGCTTGGGGAGCAGTTTTGATGCAGGATAGGAAGGTGATCGCCTATGCTTCTCGGAAATTGAAGCCGCATGAAGTCAATTATCCCACGCATGATCTAGAGCTGGCTGCCATTGTGTTCGCCTTAAAGAAATGGCGGCACTATTTGTGTGGAGTGGAATATGAGGTGTTCACTGATCACAAAAGCCTGAAGTACATCTTCACCCAGAAAGACTTGAATTTGAGGCAGCGAAAATGGATGAAATTTCTGGAAGAGTACCGTTGTCCTATCAACTACCACCCCGGGAAAGCCAACGTCGTTGCTGATGCCCTGAGCCGAAAAGTCAGAATGGCCAGGCTAAGGGTACAGGAGGTCCAGGTAGTTCAGGACGTGTTGGACAGAAGAGCAGAAGTGCAAGAAGAGAAGATTATTATTAATAACCTGAGGTTGATACCAAATCTAAGACAGGAGATTATTGAGGCCCAGTAGAGTAATGTGGAATTTCAGCTTTTCAAGGACAAGGAGCTTAAACGGCAAGGCAGTGAATTTCGACAGGATGGAACGGGAGTGTTGTACTTCCGAGATCGTTTGTGTGTACTCGAGGAGCTCCAGTTGAGGAATAGAATTTTAGAAGAAGCGCATAAGAGCAAGTACGCCATTCATTCGGGAGAGGTCAAGATGTATCAAGATCTGAAAAAGTCTTATTGGTGCCTGGGATGAAGCGGAACGTGGTTAAGTATATCTCAACGTGTTTAACCTGTCAGAAGGTCAAAGCGGAGCACAAAAAGGTGGCAGGATTATTACAACCATTGCCAGTACCAGTATGGAAATGGGAAGAGGTGACCATGGACTTCGTTACTGGACTCCCTATGGCAAGGAGCCAAAAGGACGCCATATGGGTAGTGGTAGATAGATTGACCAAGTCGGCGCATTTCATACCCATGAATGTAAGGGATTCAATGGAAAAATTGGCTCAGACCTACGTGCGGGAAATAGTCAGATTACATGGAGTGCCTTCAAGTATTGTGTCCGACTGTGATCCGAGATTTACATCCCGATTTTGGGGCAAGTTTCAAGAATCGATGGGTTCTAGTCTGAAGTTCAGTACGACGCCGCATCCGCAGACCGATGAATAGTCGGAAAGGGTTATTCAGATGCTGGAGGATATGCTGAGAGCTTGTGTATTAGATTTCGGGGATAAGTGGATCGAAAGTGTGCCATACGCCGAGTTGTCATACAATAACAGTTATCAAGCTTCTAATGGAATGGCTCCGTATGAAGCTCTATACGGTCGTTAGTGTCAAGTACCGTTATACTCGAGTTGGTCAGAGGATGGACACATAAGCAAATCGGAAGAAGTCTATGTTCAAGAAATGTTGGATAAGGTCAAGTTAATTAGGGAAAGGTTGAAAGCAGCTCAGAGCCGACAAAAGAGTTATGCAGACAATAGGCGAAGAGAGTTGGAATTTCAGGTGGGAGATAGCATGTCCCTAAAATTGACACCAAATAGGGGGATCCTGAAATATCCAAAAGGGGGAAAGCTGAATCCGAGATACTTGGGCCCGTTTCCAATAAAAGAGAGAATTGGACCGGTGGCGTATCGATTGGATTTGCCAGATGGGTTGACGGGAATTCACGATGTATTCAATGTTTCGCAACTGAGGAAGCACAACGCCGATCCCGGACATGTGTTGAATGATGAGCCGTTAGTGCTACAACCCGACCTGAGTTATGTGGAGAAACCCACAAAGATATTGGACCGAAGTATCAAGACTCTCCGGAACAAGCAGATTCCGATGGTAAAAGTGCAGTGGGAGCATCATGGCATGCGAGATGCCACATGCGAAACAGAAGAATGGGTAAAACGGAAGTATCTCGATCTGAGATAAAGGTGTGTCTGAATTTCGGGACGAAATTCTCCTAAGGAGGGGAGGATGTAAAACCCCACCTAAAGCCAACCCTAGAGTAAGGGGGTCGGGATGCATATCATATTATTTTGCATGAATATATATATTTTTGAATGATTTTATATGCTTTAGAATTGTGGATTATAGGTTAAAATGCTTAGTTATGCTTATTGAGTCGGAGGGGTAAAATGGTAATTTTGCTTGAGGTCAAAATAGGAAGATAGCTTGAGGATTTCATAAGAAGAATATGTAGTTGAGAAAATAGGAACAAGAGTTGTTGTGGTTAAGTGATTAGAGCTTTGGAATTAATTTCTAAGGTCATGAGTTCAAATCCCATCATTTAAGCTTTTGTCATGATTATCTCAACCAAGTTTGAATTTTTGTTTTCTTGCATTCCATGAAAATAGGAATGTTGTCTTAGGGGAGACATGAAGAGAATGTCCTAATCTTGCCCTCATGTCCTAAAAAGAATTCTAGAGGAATTCTTGTCCTTTTTGTTACCTCTAGCTTGTCCTAACATTTTTACAATTTACATTCATTAAATCTCTTCTTTTGAACTCCAAAATTCTGTGATATTTCTTCACCTTGAATTTCGAAAATCAGCTGTGGAGGATGGGGAGTTGGTAGAAAATAGGCGGGGAAATAGGAAGGGGTTCCAAGAGAAAACAAACACCATGAAAGAACCTTCAAAAATTCACCTTCATGTTGTTCTTGTTTTAGTGAAGGGAAATCTGGAAAATTTTCCAGAATTTTTGCAGACCATCTCTCCAAAAATTCAGCCAGTAAACCTCTTCATTTTCTGCCAAGAAAATGGTCATTCCATGTGGCTTGAAGGCTGAAAAATCTGTGCAATTTTCGGACTGCACAAACTGTGCAAAACCAGAAAAAATTCTGGACATTTTCGCAGCTTTCAACCAAGGAAATGAAGCTGTTTTAGTCCATCTTCAAGCCAGCAAAACTCCTCTATATTTCTCCAGGAAAAAGGCTGGAAAATCACCTTAGAAAGACCTTCAAACCCTCTCAAGAATCTACTGCAAATCGGGTTGAAGGAGTGCAGAAATTCTGCACAAACCTTCGAACCATTGGACAGCTTGAAACCAGAATTTCCCAGCTTTGCTTCCTTCAAGCCTAGGCCGAGAACCACCCTTCAACTTCTGCAACATTGCTCCTTGATCAGCCATGGACTGAACACTATTAACCCCTCACTTACTTTGAACTCTTGTACTCCATAAGCACACCTCAAAACACTCCTAAGATCACTCCATTCAAACTCTTTTTGAACTTCAAAAAATTCCAGCATTTTACTCCATTAAACCACTCTTGCATTAGGCTAACTAACCAGAATTTCCTCTGCCTTCATAGACTGAATTTCGGTCAGCTCTATAGCCTTCACAAGCTCCATTCATTCCATCGAAATCACCTTGATCAGCCGGCACCATTAAAGAGTGAAGAAACCATCCTTGATCAAATACCATAGCTAACCACCTACCTTAACCAACTCCACAACTTTCTCCATTTGAATTTCAAATAAAATCTGATCAACCTCTCTCCTTCTTGCTGAAAACCGAAACTCCCATTCACCCTAGACCATTCGGCCAGCACCTTACCAAATTTCGTGCAGCAATCTTCTCAAACTCTCTCCATTTCACCAAGAACACACACTAAACTTCTTCAAGCCTAACCCTACTCTAAACACCTCCAATCACTCTCAAATACTCTGGATCACTTATATTTAATCCCTAAACTTCATTTATGGGATTTATAACACAAAACCTCGCAAACAAGAATTTTCAAACGGATCGAAAGTAGCCTTTTCCCTTGAAGGTCTCAAGAACATCAACAAGGTAAATCAAGAACAACCTTCTTGTCCATCCTTTTCCATTCAATTCTTAATATATATTTCTAATGCTCTCTCTCTCTCTCTCTCTCTCTCTCTCTCTCTCTCTCTCTCTCTCTCTCTACCGAAATGATTGATCAACCATCAACCATAGCTGTTTTTCCCGGTGGATCACTCAAGGCTCTCTATCGCGCGTGGACCTTCTTTTGTCTTCATCAAAGCAATCGACAATCAAGTATCTATTCTTAAATCCTTTCTTTTTAAATTCTGAAATCATGTCTCCTAGGTGTTGATAGGGAGATAGAGTATGAATGGAGATTGAGTATATGCATGTGGATTAAGAGGATGGAGTTAAGACATGATGAATGTTGTATATGGCTAAGTTGTATGTGTTCTCTTTTTGAATCATTATATGTTCTTCGTGCTTAATGAATTTTATGGATGTTTGAAGCATGTTAGAGATCATGACACCAAAGGTGATTAGGCTCTCATGTTTCTATTTTCCATTGAAGCCATTAATGATGATTATGCCTAGAAGGAAGTTACCCTTGTGATAGTATATGTGAAGTCAAGCATGTGTTCATGAATGAATTGATTTATTATTTGATGTTGGAGAATGTGTTTATGAATCTTTTCTAGCAATAAGAAAATCATGGTGAAAGAGTATTTCCTTGTTAAGTCTAGGTTATTTTTATTAACAAAATTTTATTACTTTAAATAGAATTATTACTATATTTTTCTCCATAAAATTCGAAACTCTAGGAAGATTTGGAGTGGTTTATTAATTAAAATGTTAATATTTTCTTTATCAAATAAATGAGATCTTTTGTTAAAAATGATATATATAGTAATAAATCATTTATGATAAATAAGATATTAGAATTAATTGATGACCTTGTAGACCTTAATTCAAACTTTTACCTATATTCCGAAATATTATTTATATTAAAATCTATTTGTTATTTATTAATTTAAAATTTAAAATAATTCATTTATTATTAATTTTATTTATTACTAATTAATTATTATCTAAAAAATAATTAATAAATAAATAAATAAATAAATAAATATATTTGTGATTTATTATTTACTAATAATAAAGCTATTTTTAAATTACCATTTGTTAATATTGTTAGACTTAATATTATTTAAAATTCAAACCTTCTTTTATTTGTTAATAGCACACAAGAATTATTAAATGAGTCTATAATTTATTAGCAACTATTTTAGAACCCCAGATTATTTTAACTTATTAAACCAGACTTATTTTATAAAGTTCTTTTTTTTTTTTAGTTAGCCTTAAAGCTTAGCGCGTTAGGGTCGTGATGGTAATGGGTTGAACTAGGATTATTTTGTGTAAGTGAGTTTAGCTTGAATGTAACCTTATGTTTTGTGTTTACCCCAAGTGGGGTTAGGTCAGCATTGGAAGACTTTTGAGTTTGAGCAAGCAAAGAACCTGGTAAGCTCCTGCATGGAATTTTTGTGGAGACCAAAAAATTACTGTGGCAAGCCAAATGCGATGTGTACGGACATTTATTTTGTGAAGGCAATTAAGGATTGTTTTCCTTTTTATTCCGGACAAACAAATCATTTGAAAAATTAAACAAGCAGTTTTACACAAAATGCTAAACTCTTTCTAAAACCCAACTTTGACAAGACTTTTAGAAACCCTTAATTGCTATTTCCAAATAAAGCCGATTATGTCCAATTTTCTCCCAAGTGGGACAATCAACGTTGAGTACTCAATAAGGGTAGACCACCAGGACTAGTCTTTGAAGGGGTAGGGTAAGTCTCTCAGTAAGTGGCCACCTCTGAGGGGTGAGTCCTTCCTGGATAGGATGCCAATCCGATAGGTCATGCCGGTCCGAGCTAGCAAGTTTTAGTCCTATGGACTGTGTGTTCCGGAGTGGACAACCGGTAAGTTTGGGTGTGGAGATGGAGGAGTATCTCACCCGGTAGGCCGTACACTTACCCTTTTGTCAGCTTGCACAAAGTGTGGCATTCTGACCGTTATTTAGTCGTGGGGCCCAACGTGTGGTAACCAATGGCTACCCATTTGAGTGGCTGTATTTATTGTGCACATGTATGGTTTGAAAAACGAAATGCCACTCTTTATTTTCAACACTTATTTATTGCTTGTCAGCACTTTTCCTTATGAAACTTCTACAACCTGCATACATGAATTATTTTACCTGAAACACTCAAAGCACACACGGGCTTACTGAGATTTTTATCTCACCACCTTTTATGCCATGTTTTCAGGAAGATCCTGCTGTGGAGGTCATTAGCTAGATTGTTGCCTATGCTTTGAAGACTCATGTTATTTTTTTTTATGTGATGTTTCGAGAGATTGATGCAAACAATTTATTTTGGATTTGTTCCAGTATTCATCTTTTGGGTTGTAATAAGTTTAATTTTAAAGTCTTTATTTTATTTTATTCTATGTAACCTAGTTATTAAGACCCCTTGTCCTCTGGATGGGGCGACATCCCCGGCCTTGATGGGCCTAGGTAGTGGGGTGTTACAAATATATTATCAATAATTATTTTTATCTGATTCCAACTTCTACCAGAAGTGGTATAATTAATAGAAATTTCAGTGTTACTTTCATCAATTTCTTGTTCTTTTATTTTGTCATCAATTCTCTTTTGATCTTTATCATTCTTTTCTTCAATATGATCATCTAGATCATTTAATCATCTTTTCTTTCGAGGGTTTTTATCTATAGAATAAAGAGGTCGGCAACGCTTCTAACGTGCTTTTAATTCAGCAGTTATAGGTATAGTCTTTTATTCTGCTAGGACTTCAATTCGAATAGGAGTATTTATAGTTGGAATATGCGATTTTGTTACTCTTTTGGAGTCAACAAAAGTATCTGGCATTTGATTTGCAATGCTTTGCAAATGAATTATCTTTTGAACTTCAAATTTACACGCGCTTGTGCGCGGTTTAAGATAATTTAATAATATTATCCAAACAAGATCTTTCTTATACTGTTTATGTTGGGAATATGCCCTCTTAGACTAGGTTTCTGATGAAAATATTGAATATTTTATTAAAAGAATTTATTTGCAGAAATTGTTTGTGAATTCATTTTCTTTATTTGTACATATTTTTGTTTCGTTTGGAACAAACTCATTGTGTGTTAATAAGTGATCCATGTGAATAGAGGTCTTTCACAGTAAGGTATGGATCATGGGTTATTTAAACACATAAACTTTTGTTCTTAACTGATTGATGAGAATGGGAATCTCATCATGTTTAGGTTATTATGTTATGAATTCCAAATGGAGAATGACTTACCTTTAGCCAGTGAGTAGGCCGCTCACTTCATGACATAAGCATATTTCGAATATGTAGAACAGGACCTATAGTAGTGGTTTCTAAAAGTACTACATGGTAGAAACCTAGACTTCTACCGCTACAGCGTGGATTAGTACTCTATGACTTGAGTATGAGTTGGTGGTCTGACGAAGCTGGAAGTATATACTTTGATATACTATAGTTGAGGTTCTATAATAGGGTCAATATACTTGCATATTGGGTAGGTGCGATTAGTTAGTTAAGACACACTTATACAATAAAGTTTCTACACTTCATCGCCCCTTGTGGTTGTCCGAATGATCTAAATAGCCAGGGCCCTGGGAAACATAACTTGGATGTTTGCTTTAGGGTAGCTCCCTTGGAAAGCGAAAACACTCTAGGAAGTCGTGGATCATTAGACTAGAAGCCTAAGGATAGTAGATGTCATTTAGAGGTGTTAGTACACTTCTTTCTCTCTAAATGTACGACGATGTATAGAGGGGTATTTTAGTCATTTCACCTGTAGGTCGAAAACTTTGCTAATGCAGCATTGCCCTTGGGGTCAATATTTCCTTATGGTGATATTAAGAAATATTTAAAATATAAAATACATCTATTTATATAGTAGGGGTATTTTGGTCATTTTAGTAGCCAATGCGATATGTCTTTTTGGTCCTTAGAATAGCCCGTAAGTCCTAATTAATTTTTGGGTTGAGAAATTGATCTCAGTTGAGAGAGTTTTATTTCATTCAGGAAGTCTAATTTATTATTAGACTGGAATAAAATAAATAGAGAGAAATTTATTATTTGGTTTAATTGGTTAATTAATTACTCAGGGCCTAGATCCAGTTTGAATAATTAAAAAATTAACCAGGACTTAAACTAAAGAAAAATAATTATTATTTAATTATTTATTGGGTTATTTATTTAATTAAATCCCAAGAAATAAATAATTAAAGTTTAATTATTTTTGGTTCATTTGGATTCATTAATTATTTATTAGGTTATTTAATTAATCCCAAGGAAAATACTTAATGTTTATTATTTTGGGCTTTTTGGGTTCAAGAAAAATAATAAATATTATTTTGGCCTAATAGCCTGGACCATAGGATTTTTCCGAACACAGTTCAGAAGAGTTTAGGGTGAAGTCAAAATTTATTTTGTAAATAATATTCGGGTATTAAATCCCGGGAATATTATTTTTATCAAAATAATTATTTTTGGTTTCATGACTCTTGACTTTCTGTGTGAAAAAATAAAATAAAAGAAAAGTGAAAATAAATTTCTCCCGCATGGCTCTTGGTTATCTGGCTTTTGGTGTTTTTTCATAGGCTTTTGATTTTTGATATCATAAGAAGCCAAGTCAGAAGAGTTAACCGTGAGAGAGTGAAAAATCTAAGAGATCATCTTCTCTACCAAAATCTGTGTTCACCAACAATGAATTAGGTTGTGGAATATTCTGTGAACTGAAAAGCCAAGCAATGTACCGGAGTGTTCATCCCACGGAAAGAAAGAAGGCTACCAGAGTGGTCATCCCAGTGGAAGAAAGAAGCTGTTTCTGAGCTTCAATTTTTTCATTTATATTCTTCAAGGTTTAAGGCTCCAAGAGGTATGTTTTTCATGCCTCCATGCTGCTGCCATGCTTGTTATATAGTTATTTCCTCCATTTTTCTATCCACCATGCATGCTCTGTATTTGTCAAATTCCTTCAGTTTATGTTTGCCCCTTAATTTAGGGAATAATGATTCATTAAAATGACAATCAATAAATCTTGCTGTGAATACATCTTCTATTAGAGGTTCAATGTACCTGATAATAGAGAGAGAATTATATTCATTGTATATCTCTTTTCTTCTTTGAGGACCCATCTTTATACGTTGATTTAGTACAATTGGAACATATACAGCAGACCCCAAAATTCTTAAATGAGTAATATTTGGTTCTGAACCAAAAGCTAATTACAAAGGAGAGAATTTATGATAATTAGTTGGTTTTATACATACAAGTGTAGCAGCATGTAAAATAGCATGTTCAGATTTGTTTTCATTAATAATAGTCTAGTAATTAATTGTAATCTTTTAATAAAAGATCCAGTAATACCATTTTGTGTATGAACATGAGTTACAGAATGTTCAATATTAATCTCAATTAACATGCAATATGCATCAAAAGCATGTTATGAAAATTCACTAGCATTATCCAAACGGATATTTTTAATTTAATGGTTAGGAAATTATGCTCGTAATTTAATTATTTGGGCAAATAATCTCGCAAATGCCAGGTTACAAGTAGATAATAAATACGCATGTAACTATCAGGACGATGCATAAATTAAGACCATAAAATATCTGAACGGTCCTCATGGTGGATGAATAGGTCAACAAATGTCTCCATGAATCCGTTCAAGAAATGTAGGACTTTCAACTCCTACTTTTACTAGTGATGGTCTAATAATTAATTTTTCTAGGGAACATGCAGCACATGAGAATTTTTCTGATGTCAATGTGTTTTTATTTTTTAATGGATGACCATGTGTATTCTTAATTATTCTTCTCATCATGGTAGATCTCGAGTGACCCAACCGGTCATGCCAAATGTTAAAAGTAATAGGATCAGTAAACTTCTGATTTACTAGATAATAAATTTCAATTGTACATATTTTTGCAAAATACAGGTCAGTAGAAAAAGACGATAGTTTTTTTAATATAGATTTCTTACCCAAATTAATTTGAGTAATATAAATATGCTCAATACCATTTTTCTTATTTGTTTCAACATGATACCCATTTTTGCAAATATTTTTAAAATTCAATAATTTTTTTTGGATTTTGAGAAAAATAGTGCCTTATCAATATTAATTGTTGTTCCTTCAAACAACAATATACTAGTTCTTCCGGAGCCTTCAATCAAATTTGTACTATCGTTTATAGTATAAATATTTATTTCTCCCGTTTTGAGATAAAAAAAATATTTATCATTTTTTAGTATGGTGTGTGTAGTTCTGCTATCAATAATACATACATCATCATTAAAAACAGCCATCTGAATAAAAATATGTTTATGCAAACGTAAATATTATTAGAATATAATGAAAATTTACAAAAATATCAGGGTGATGTATTAGTTCTTCTGGACATTGCCATCACCAATTAAATGGTCTATCCTACCGTTTGGGTATTCGAAAAAATCAAATACATCCATATGAGTAATATTAATATTAAGATCTTCAGGATCAATATCATCGTCGTCAACATCATTAACTGAATGTTGAGAAATATTTGCTTAAACATTTTTATTTTTCTTTTTCAGTGAAGCTTGATAAAATTCCACAAAATGCTTGACCGTATGATAGTTACGTGACCAATGACCTTTCATGCCACATTTATAACACTTATCCTCATAATTTTCTTGCATTTCTTTTTCTTTTCCCTTATTATATTTTCTTTCCCATTTCAAATAGCCATTATTTCTCACAATTTGATTATTACTATGATAAGGGAAATATCGAGCATGTCCACGACCATAACCACGGCCACGGCTATGACTACGACTACGACTATGGCTTTTGTTGGAGCCAACAACATTTACTTCTAGGAGAACTGTTGAGCCAGTTGGTCTGGTTTCATGATTTTTCAATAATAACTCATTATTTTTTTCTGTAATGAGGAGGATAATAATTAAATCAGTAAATTTTGTATATTCTTTTTCTCGATATTGTTGCTGTAGGACAATATTTGAGGCATGAAAGATGGAGAATGTTTTCTCCCGCATATCTTTATCAGTAACTTTTTCTCCGTATAATTTTAACTGAGATGTAATTTTATACATGACGGAGCTAAATTCATTCACGGTTTTAAAATCTTGCAGTCATTCATACCGTACAGTTGGTAGTATGACCATCTTCAGGTGGTCAAATCTTTTTTTTTTTTTAAAATTTACCCACAGGACATATAGATCTTTTTCGATAAGATATTCTATTTTCAAAATTTTGTCGAGATGACGACGGATAAAAATTAAAACTTTGGCCTTTTATTGTGCAAATGCACTATTTTTTTTTTCTTTAATAGTTTCACTAAGGCCTTCAGCATTTAGATGCATTTCCACATCGAGAACTCATGACATATAATTTTTTTCAAAAATATAAAGGGTTACAAATTCGAGTTTAGTAAGGTTAGCCATAGGGATCAATAAATACGTACCTTTAGTTTTCTGGCTTTTATAATGGCAAAAACTTGTACTTTAATCTTCTAGATTTAGAAATAGTAGAGACTCGTATTGATAACGTGTTATCAAATTTTGGCAGTGTCAGAATAAAATCTACACACAATAAATCTCTGACTATTATTTTCACAATAATTTTTTCAAACTTCTCTCTTTCTTTTCTCTCACAATTTTTTCCAACAATTCTCTCACAATTGGTATATCTCTCAAGCTTGGGAAGGAGCTTTATTTATAGAGCTCTATTAGTGGTGTTAATTGTGGACATCCATATACATTTTTTCACTAATAGAATTAGTGGATTCTCCACTAATGTATTCACAACATAAAGGCTTTTATTATTGTTTCAAAAAAGGTGTTTTGGAAGCATAATATTTTTCTTATTCACGTATGCGTGCATATGTGGGTTTTAAAAGGCAGCACAATATTTTTCTTAAAAGACCAAGAGAGAACTTGTTCTCTGTGCATTTTTGCATTTCTGAAAATTCCGCCACACAAAGAAAAACCACACACAATCTTCTTATTGTTTTCTTTTCCAAAAATTAATCCCTAACCGTCGCCAAATAATATACCCACTAGCATCGGTTCTTAGCGTCGGTAGCATACGATTCCTCGTATGGATACTGTTAGAGAAATTCTTACCCTTAGAATTTTGGCGATTCATGCTTGAACAATTTTACGGAAGGGTTCTGCAAGCGAAGAAAAATTTAAAAGTTGCGTTTTTCAAGTAATGAATTTTTCTTCCCTCTTCTAATTGATTTCATTACAAACAAGTGATCATATTGTGCACATTTCGTTTTATTTTTCACTGCGCATTATTTGAATTTGCATGATCGAAATCCAACCGTGACATAAGAGCCATCTCATATGTGTTTTACGTATTTATTATTATTTTGAAATTGTTTCAAAATAAATTTGGTATTATGAAATTGTTTTATAAATATTATAAAATTTGAAATTATTTCAAAATTACGTTTAGGTATATGAAAATTGTTTTAAAAAATTGTTTTTTGAAAAATTTCGTTTTAATGGATTATTATTATTATTATTATTATTATTATTATTATTATTATTATTATTATTCGTATATTAATTACTGAAATTTTTTCAGTAAAAGGATTTATGAAATCTTTGAAAATTGTTTCTAAATAATAATAATAATAATAATAATAATAATAATAATAATAATAATAATAATAATAATAATAATAATAATAATAATAATAATAATAATAATAGGAATTAGGAAATTGTTTCCTTTTGTTTTTGTCCTCGTAAGACTATAAAGAAAAAAAATTGTTTCCTTGTATTTTTTTTATTTCTTTTTGGGATTTTCCATAAGCTATGTACTTGACATATTTTAGAAATTGCAATTGTTGCAATTTCAAGGCTTATGAAAAAAAAAAAAAGAAAAGAAAAGAAAGGATCAGCGAGAAAAAAAAAAAGGAACAAAAAAAAAAAAATCCACCCATTTTTATTAATTTTTTTTCTTTTTCCTTTTACCCACTAGATTTTCTTAATTCAAAATGGACCCAAATGTTTTTCCAAAAATTTTAATTTTTGGATTCACAAAGTTTCCAAAATTTGAATTTGGAAATAACTATATTATTTCCAAAATAAAGATTTTGGAATTTATATTTATTATGAATTTATTTTATTTTTCTAAAATAATGATTTTGGAAAATTTATTTGATGTATATTGATGTGTATTTTATTTGGGTATAAAAATCATATAAAAATAAGCACATTCCTAATCAAGTTTAAATTAAAACGTTAACTCCAAATTACACATATGAGCAAGCGTACTCATCATTAACATAGCATAGGGTTCAAACGAGTGTTGATTCTTAAGGAACAAGTATGCATTAATCACCATTCTTTCATTGTTTAACCGACTCTATAAAGTGAAAAAGAAATAAAAAGAAAAAATAAATTAAATTAAATTAAAAATAAAATTAAAAATATATACATGTCAAGGATGGAGAAGTATGTAACTTAAATCATTATTTTGGCAAACATGACCTTAAAGTACTTAACCATTATCATAACTAATCATTCTCTTGGCATCATGAAGGATTAATATAGACTCACTTCATTTCCAATCCATGAATCTCTATCTTCTAGATAACTTAGTATCACATTCCTGTCTCAGCCAATCCTACCCAAAAGATGCATTAAATACAATCATTTGATTAAATTTCCATTCCTAGTAAATTTAAAACATGAAATTAACCAATGAATCCATTTCTAACAGACATCAATTAACCTTTAATTACCAGTTCTTAGCAATTAACCCATTTTCCAAGCAAGTTAAGAGACAACATATATGAAATCAATAAATTGAAACCACCATCAACCCATTTTCCTAGCAAGTTAATGGAAAGAAACAACCAATTAATCTTGTAATCAACCCAAGTAATTAAATACTAAGAAAACAATCAATTAATCAAAAGATTAAATAAATCTAAAAATCATGAACACCTAAAACAATGTTAAATTACAATAAAATAATTAATACACCATTGTTCAAGAAAAAGAAAACAAAATAAAAGAAAGCACTCATAGACAAGCCTCCTTCTTCTTCCTTTGAAAACCTTCTTGCATAACCCTCCTTGATTTAAATGAATTTCTTTCGAGAAGATATTGGTGATGCACTCTAAAATAAATCTAAGTCTTTACATTGTGCACCCCCTTTTCTAGAGTAAATTGGCCTTTATTTATAGGCTCACAAAGTTCCTAAAAGAATCCTAAGTAAAGAAGAAGTAATTACCTAAAAATAAACCAAAATAAAAAAGGAAAAGAATTTGCTAAAATAAAAACCTAAGAGAAATTAATGGAATACACCGCCTTGACTTCGTAAAATATAACTTCAATTTAGACTTTTGTCTTCTTGTGCTGGAGAACTTCAATTCTTGTTGAATTGTGAAATTGCTTCAATTGGAGCCGTCCAAAATTTACTATCTAGCCATCGAGACTGTTGTTTTCTTTTCTTTCTTACATTGGCTCACTTGAGCCGCCGAATTACGCCACCAAATTTCTGCCTTTTCATGCTCAGCCGCACAGCAAGCGAACTCCTGTTTCCTTTCTTTTTCATGCTACTGCCGCAATTGTTGACTTTGCTTTGCATTGTCTAAGTCCCACCGAAACTCTCCTTTTTCCTTTGTTTTGTTGCTGCTGCAATTTCTGTCGGCTCAAATGAGCCATCCGAATTTGATTAATTCATCTGTTGCTTTTTGTCCTTTGCTGACCGAAATTCATCTTTCTCTTTTGCTGATTGCTGACTGAAATTCATTGGCTGATCGAATTGTTTGCTTCCTTTTTCCTTTTGTTGCAATTGTTTCCCTTTTGTTAGCCGTGAAGCCATGAAGCCATTTTCCCTCCTTTTTCTCTCCAATTTCCAATTGCAATTCATTCCTTCATTCCTTCAATTTCTATGTGCTGTTCTATTTTTCCAGTGGAAGACCGGCGCCGGCTGTCCTTCCTGAGCTGGTGCTGGTCCTATTCTGAAAAATCACACAATTAGCTTCTAAGTTTTTCTTATTTTTGCATAAAATTACAGAAAGACATTTTTATAAGGAAAATATCAAATAGGAAAGAATATGGCTAGTTATTGTATAAAAAGTATAACAAAATAACCTCAAATAATTAGAAAAAATATGACTAATTTAGGTCCTATCATATATTTATTTTTTAAATTTATTTTAAGTGCGATTTTGGCATGTTGGCTTGGTTATGGACTTAGACCAATTAATTTTGATTAATTAATATTATGTCGTGCATTTTATTACTTTGTTTTGAATAAATAGGATCCGCGTATCTTGCATTCTCTATTATTTTAGTGTAATTTGTCTTCTCATTTAACTCCCCTCGAATATAACTTGAGATTTTTTTTATTAAAATTTTATGTAATTAGATTACATAGGATTATAAATTATTTTCAAGCTTATGGAGAAAGTGATCAAGACGAAGCAAAAAGATGGTAAGACTTTCTTCTCAAAAAGCATGCATGAACACATAAGTTTGATAGAAATTAATTTTCTACTTAGCTCAAGGAAATTAATTTAGAAAAATCTATAACCAAGCCATGTAATTGAGTCTATTACAATATTATCAATGTGTTGATATTTATGCACACCAAATGTATAAGACCACTAATATAACAAATCTCTCAATTAATATTAAACCTAATACCTTCCATTAAAATAGTAAAAACAAGAGCTCTTTTTTTAGACCAGATTATTGGGCAGACCTAAGTCTACTTGACATCGAGTATGTTCGAACTATGGAATTTAAATTCTTGGCTAATAGGTTGGCTTTAACTAATTTTTTTGTCCCGTTTGGGCTAACTCAAGTATAAAAAAAATTAGAAACAAGATTGGGCTAGCTTAATGGCTTTAAAATTAAAAAATGTTAATCACCTAATGATCCGATAATTATATTCAATGTAATTGATATTGGGTACCTACCATTGAACTTAAGAATTGTTTGTTGGGCAGACTCAAGGTCATTCTTAAGGAATTTGGATACTTATCCACTAGGAAAGCTTCTAATAGGTTTTTCCGAATCAATAGTGGGGGTTATTGATTTAAGTAAAATAGTGGAATAATTATGCACTTAATTAAAGACCTAATTATTACATATCATGTGCATGTATATTTTGCTAATTAATCTATCTTTATATCTAGGTCATTTGCATCATATCGACCAACTTAAATTTACGTAGTATCTTAGAAACTAATAAGCTTACTGATGCGTGTTTTTTAGTGTAGAAAATATTACTAACAAATTACACAATCAATCAAGCTTGAATTAAAATTTCAACCACTAAAACTATACATACGAGCAAGTATACCCATCGTATAGTAAAGTGACTAGCAAGTATCAAATCCACGAGAACTTAGGCTCCCACCTTACTTTACCCAAATATTTATTGTTTAGCAAATAAAATAAGGAGAGAATAAAAAAAATAAAGATAAAAATAGATATAACTCAATAATGCAATTTATGAAATTAGACAATTATCTTGAAAACACAAGATTGAATCAATTAGCATTCATCACAATCAATTGTCGTCTTGGCATCATGAAGGATTTAATATAGACCCACTTCGTTTGCAATCCATGGAATCACTATCTTCTAGTTAAATTAGTGAACTTATTTTATCTCGACTAACTTATCCAAAAGATGCATTAAAATTAATCTTCATATAAATCCCTATATTTTAGGTGATTTAAAACATGAAATTGGTCAATGAATCCATATTTTGGCAATCATTAACTAACCTTTAATTACTAATGTTCTAAACAATTAATCCATTTTTCAAGCAAGTTAAGAGATAAAAAAATATGAAATTAATTAATTGAAATCGTTACCAACATCTTTTTCAAGCAAATTAATAACAAAAATCAATCAACCAACTTCGTAAGAAAAATAAGCAATCAAATACCAAGAATAACAATTAATTGATCAAAAGTTTCAATTAACTCAAAATCATAATCTCCAAAATAATATCCAATTACAATCAAAACATTAAGCACATCATTGTTAAAGAAAAGTAAATAAAATATAAAAGATAAAATTTATAGACAAGCCCTTCTTTTTCTCTTGAAAACCTTATTTGAACAATGCTCATTTGAGTGGTGTTTGAGTAGTTAGTGTGGATCCTTCAAATCACACATTTCTTTTGTGTTTCTCTTGTATTTATAAGCCTCCTTGATACTAAAATTCATTGCTTGAAAAGTCTAATCCGAGTAGAATTCAGAAAATACCAAAATCCTTTGGAAAATATCAAACTCACGCACAACTGCCTTTGTGCAGAGTGGACTGACACCGGGTCCAATCTGTTTCTGGACTCAATTTTAATCTATTGTTTTTGTTTGACTAGAATAGACCCGACGCCTGGTCCCTTGGCTGGGCCTGGCGCCAGGTCTGCTATGGAATTATTCATTAACAACTTAAATTTGCACAAATTTATCAAAAACACTTTTTACAAGCAAAATGTCAAATATAAAGAAATATACCTAGTTATTACAACAAAAGTATCTCAAAACAACATTAAATAACTAGTAAAATAATTGTAATTTTAGCCTCTATCACATACCCCCACACTTGAACATTTGTTTGTCCTCAAATAAACAAGAATTAGACATTAAGCTTATGGCTTAAGACAAAATAAAATTTCAACTTATCCGTAGCAAATTCATCCATAATAAAGAAATAATCTTCTTCCAACCTCAAATACAAACTTGTCATTCACTCAACCCTTTCAAAACCTTGTAAACTCATGTATTAAATCAAACAATCCCAAAGCTATCAAAGTTAAGTTAAACAAGCTTATATCTAGTGCAAAAAAATCATCCTACTCCTCAAGCAAAAATATAGATAATATAAATCATACAAGTCAAGCCATTTAACTAATTCAAGCATTATAAACTCATATTTACATAACTCAAGTTAGTGAAACAAGGAAACACTCCACTTTTTTCTTTCCTCTCAATTTTTTTTCAATAACTTAGGAAATTGATAGCCTCAAGTGAATGAATTTCTCTTCACGCACCGTATTGGCCCCTTTATAGTCATCATCATTTTTTCAGCAATTTTCTTTTTATTTCTTCTTTCTTTCCTTACATTATTCCCTTCGGGATAGCCTCAAGAGAGTGATACTTCTTTGTTTCTTCTCTTCCACTCACCGTATTAGCCCCATTTTCAGCAAAAGGTCTCTCTCTCTTTTATTTTCAAAGATAAAAGTATTTTTTTCAATTCAATTTTTTTCCATCTCACATTTTTTCCTTTTCACTCAAAAATTTTTTTTCCTCACATTCCTTAGTTAAAACTCAAAGTCAAGAAAATTTTAAATTCATAATACAAGAATTAATCAACAACTCTTCCTATATTTCATTACATCATCCATATTCAAACTCAAAAAATAAAACAAAACTCAAATACCAAATGTAACCAAGGTTAACTTAAATACTCAAGACTTAGCAAAATTTAACTTAATACACAAATTTATTTTTTAAATAAAAATCTAACCATAATAAATGACAAATTCATATCCAAAATTAGTAAGAAAATCATTACTCAATTATAGATAAATAAGCTCACTTTAGCTTCAAAATCTACAAATTTTCAAATTTTCAAAATTTTTAATTTTTCAACAAAATTATTTGGTACCAAGAAAACACCAAGATCATACCAAGAAAATACCAAGATTATTGATAAAAACTTGGACAAAGAATATTACTAAACCACTACCCTACACTTAAATTGGATAATGTTCTCATTGGCAAAAAATAAACACAAGAAAGCATCTCTAAAGGGACAAAAAATGATAAAGAGGTAGAGTTAAGCAATGCTCCCCAAGTGGAATAATTCTCCAATAAATATTAAACATGGAATAGAGAGAAGAACTGGTCGAAGAAGACTTTATTCCTACCTACAAAACAAAACACAAATAAAAACACAAAGAAAATAATAATAAAATAAAGACACGCCAAAATAAAAGAAAAAAACTAAATAAAAAATACTAAAAAATCCTAAGAAAGTAAATAAAGACACGACTCACATCCCCACACAAAAGATGAAAAATATTTTCTTATTTGGGAGAGGAAAAACAAACTACTTAACAAAAAACAAAACAAAAACTCTTTCCACTCATCATGCTTCCTCATCAAACTTTTTGAAAAGAAATTAAAGCTTAAAATAGAAGATAGGCATGATGAATGTAGAAAGAAGAGATGTTTTTAAAAAATAAAAGATTTATGAAAACAATTTTTCTCACTAAAGCAAAATACATAAACCTCTTTCTCTAATATTCCTTTAGACACACAAATATTTTTGTCAACATATAAGTGCACATGGTCTCTAAAGAATACATCAAACTTAAAATTATCTTTTAACCCTTCAAAAGATTTGTCACAATTAAAATTCCCCTTAAAACTTAGTGTTTAAGTTTTCAAATATGGGATCAATAAATTCTTGCTTTTCAATACATGGTCTATAAAAACTAAGTTACCTCCCTTTGGATGGGGTGAAGGATAGAATTTGTCAATATCATCTAAGGGTTTCGTATGATGCATTAGAGAAATATCCAACTCCTTGAGGTATGTTAAGCACAACACACTATCATTTGGACCATTTTCCTCCAAGAATGGAGAAGAACCTAAGAAATCATGTAACAAAGAGATATTAGAATTGTTAGCACATAGTGTAGAATCGAATACCTCTCTTTTCACATTGGGCAATTGTTCATCATATCCTTTCTCCTCTTATTGGGGATTCTCTTATTCGAGTGTATGGGCATTTATAACATCTTCAACCAACTTGGCTAGTTGTGTTTTTGTAGAACTCATTCGTTGGGATGCTTCTTCATGCCACCTAAGAGACGTGGTTGTGTTGGCAACAAAGGATTGGATTGAAGCTTTAAGTGACGTCTCACAAAAAGCGTTAATTCAAGCTTATAACCTTGACAATCTATCATCATTATAACTCCTTTAACATTGTGCCCATGAATAATTGTTCATGATGATATTTTGAATTTGGCACTTAAAGAAAAATAAAAATTAAATCGAAAATAAAAATAAAAAAATAAAGAAAATAAAAATACACAAATTAGAAATAGTCACAAATTACCTAAACACAAAAGTTAGTGATATTTACCAATACTACAATGGCTAAATCAGCAAGACTCGAGTGTTTTCGATAGTGCCCATCCTTGGCAACGCGTAAAAAACTTGATGCATGTTTTTTAGTGTAGAAAATATTATCAACAAATTACACAATCCATCCAGCTTTAATTAAAATGCCAACCATTAAAATCACACATACGGGCAAGTATACCCATCGTATAATATAGGCATTAGCAAGTATCGAATTCATGAGAACTTAGACTGCCACCTTACTTTACCCAAATCTTTATCATTTAGCCAATAAAATAAGAAGAAAATAAAAAAATAAAGATAAAAATAGATATAATTCCAGGATTCAATTTCATTTAACTAAACAATTATCTTGAAAACACAAGATTGAATCAATTAATAATCATCACAATCAATTATCGTCTTGGCATCATAAAGGATTTAATATAGACCCACTTTGTTTGCAATATATGGAATCACTATCTTCTAACACTACTAGAAAAAAGGGCTTTGCTAACATATTTTTAATGACATTTTTTATAAAGTGTAATAATATAATACTTATAATGACATTAGTTTTTTTAAGTGTTATTATATTGAATCAATATGACGTAGTTTTGTTAGTTTCATTTAAAGTGATATACTGTTATGACACAATTCTATGTCAAGAAAAAATATTAGAGTTTTTCTGACAGTTTAGGACTGAGGCGCACATAACACTTTCACTAAAAAAATTGCGCGAGTCATTAGAGGGAAAAAAATAGACCTGTGTTTTCTATGCGAAGGAGCCTAGCAGCAACAGTGGCGAATAGACCAAATTTTCCTTCAAATCAGTGACGGAAATCGGACCATCTGGAGCGCGATTTGCATCTTTTTCAGCCCAAATTCCTCTACGCAAGTCACATCTTCGTCTCTGCACAACCAGTTGAAGGGGTACCGTCGGCTCTGCTATTGTGTGAAGGGGTGTTCGGCATTGCAGAGAGGCATCGTCGGCTGTGGTCTGTACGCCACTTTTTAAACTAGTAAGTATTCAGATATTGATTTGCATTTCTATGCACATGCAAGTTTAATTTTTTGAAGTTGAGTCGGTTTTCCTCTGTAATTCAGAGGTTTGAATTTGGGCCATGTGAATAGCCTTTAGTGCAGTGTTCTTGTGGTTGAGTTAGCTCTAAAATTAATAGTTTGGGCATTTGTTGATTTAGGGATTTCTCTAGCAAGAATTATTCATTTCCCTCTGTTCAAGTGAGGGTTCATTTTGCTTAACTACGTTCTCTGTATTTTGCTGCCCAGTCTTTTGAACAGATGCAAAAATATTTCTGTAAATGTAGGTAGATTTTTGTTAGTTATATTGCTGTATTTTCCTATTGCTAGAAAATATTAACTATTTATGGACACTGGGTAGATTATTGTTAGTTATATATCTTAGCTTTTTAGAATTCATCATCTCTGTTTCTTGCAAAATTGAAATAAAAGTTTTTGCTTGTTTTCAAGTTGCTAAACTTGGTGGCTAGCTACAATATTTTGAGATGAAACATGATGCCAGATTATATATATTCATACTCTTAAATTATATTTAGACATTTGATATATGTATTCACACTCTTAAATAGTACCGTAGCAAGCCTGGCTCCATATGTATATATATATTGACACTCTTAAATTACAACTGGACATTTGATTTCATAGTTATGATTTCTGTCCTTTCACTTCCCAAGTTGCTTTCTTTTCTTGTAATCTGATTTTATATTGCTCCAACTGGATTGATTTCAACTAATGCAATCCAGTATGAACTCTAAACTATATATCTACCACCACTGGTAAAGAAAATCAGAGATCAAATGACATATTTACAAATTCAGATTTAGTCTCCAAAATAATTTGTACGAAAGCATTCTAGACACTACAATCTTAGTGAAACATAAACCCTAAAAGACTATGCCATCACAACAAAACTCATGAACACAAGTAGAAAACTACTATTTCCAAATATCTCAAAATTTTCCAATAGCAATAACATGCAGAAGAAGCAACCATAATGAACTTACATGGGTCACAATGACCGTGCATGCACTTGCAATAGCAGTAATAATCAGATTCACTTTTGTTCCAATACATTTAGATCCACTTCTCTTCAAGTAGAGCCTCTTCCTATTTCAAATTAGAAAGTTCACACACCACTTAACATATTAGAATTTTCTTCCTATATATTATAAAAGGTATTGCAACCGGTTTTTTTTTAGGGATTTCTGCACTTGTATTCTAACATGATGCTAACATAGGTAATTAGTTCTGCACTTGCCATTTGAGTTGGATAATTAGTTTCAAAAGAATGGATAAGGGTTGGATGAAACTTCCAAAGAATTGCATTGAATATGAAAATGAAGTCGAAAGGTTTTTAAACTTTGCAATGAACAATGTAATTTTAAATGGAATGACGTTATGTCCTTGTCTGAAATGTGGAAATAGAGTAATAAGGACAAAAATTAAGGCTAGCATTTGATTGTTACAGGGTTTATTAAGGGATATACACATTGGATAGCACATGAAGAACTTTTTGCACCTAGTTTAAGTACATCACACTCAGAGCCTATTTCAAATAATATAGCATCTATGCCTGATGACATGGAAGCAATGTTGCATGATGCTTTTGAGGTCCCACCTTGTGGAAATGTAGATAAAGAAAGTAATTTGACTTCCGCAGATGCTGAAAAATTTTACAAACTGATTAATGACACTCAACAAGATTTGTATCCAGGTTGTAAGAAATTCTCTAAACTTATCTTCATCATTCGGTTACTTCATCTCAAGTGCGCAGGGAAGTGGTCTAACAAGCATTTTGATATGTTACTTAATTTGCTGAGAGAAGCATTGCCCGAGGGTGTTGAATTTCCTAAATCTTTTTATGAAGCTAAAAAATTGATGAAGCAACTGGGCTTAGGCTATCAAAAAATAGATGCTTATCCTAATAATTGTACATTGTACTGGGGGGATAAAGAAGGATGAAAGGATTGTAAAACGTGTAAAAAGTCTAGGTGGGTCATTTCTAAAAATGACCCAACGGGAGAGGAGAGAAAGATTGTAAAGAAAATTTTGTGGCACTTTCCTTTGAAACCTTGACTACAAAGTCTATTCATGTCAGCCAAAACTTTAGCTTCTATAAGATGGCATGCAGAAGGGTGCACAGATGATGGTCGAATGAGGCATCCTACTGATTCACCTACTTGGAAAGCTTTTGACACTATAAATACAGATTTTGCAAAAGATGCACGTAATGTGAGGTTGGGATTAGCGTCTGATGAATTTAATTCGTTTAAAAATATGAATGTTGCTCATAGTACTTGGCCTGTGATACTCATACCTTACAATTTACCCCCTTAGATGTGTATGAAGCAACCATATTTCATATTGTCATTGTTGATACCTAGTCCATCTATTCTTGGTAATAATATTTATGTTTATTTACAACTTCTAATTGCTGAATTTAAAGAGTTATGGGACATAGGCGTGCAAACATTTGATGCATCTTCGAAGCAGAATTTACAGCTACGTGTTGCATTGTTGTGGACAATTATTGATTTTTCGAGTTTTGCAAATTTGTCGAGGTGGAGTACTAAAGGGCAGCTAGCCTGTCCTATTTGTCATAAGGAAACAAAATCACAATGGTTGAAGAATGGTGCCAAACATTGCTATATGGGGCATCGTAGGTTTTTGTCTTCTAATAATCGTTTTTGAAATGAAGCACGATCATTTGATGGTCAGCAAGAACATGGAAGGCCACCCCCTAAATTGAATGGGAATACGATATTGCATAAGTTGGAGGGAAAATAGATCAAATTTGGAAGGGCAGTCAATGATAACCAACAATTGCCCTATAATTAGAAGAAACAAAGTATATTCTTCGAGTTGCTGTATTGGAAAGACAATTTGCTGTGACATAATCTTGATGTAATGCATATTGAAAAGAACGTTTCTGAAACCATATGTGCAATATTATTAGAGGTGGATAAGAAAAGGGACCTTAAGTCACTTCTCGACTTAAAGGATATGGGTATTCGATTCGACTTTCAACCCGTTGAGAGGGATAATGGTAAAGTTTATTTGCCACCGGCTTCGTTTGTACTACGTAAGAAGGAGAAAGTGACATTTTACAAGACTTTAAAAGGTGTTAAGGTGCTAGACGGATACACTACCAACTTGTCTAAGTGCGTACACCTTAATCCACCTAAGCTTTCTGGACTTAAAAGCCATGACCATCATATTTTGATGAAACAATTGCTGCTAATCGCTCTAAGAAAAGTTTTACCTAAGTCTGTCCGCTATCCCTTAATAAAGCTCAGTAGATACTTTAGAAAGTTGTGCCGTACTGAGATTCATCCAAATGAAGTGTTTAAATTAGAGTAAGAGATTGCAGTTATCTGATGCGTATAGATTTGAGTATAAAAATCATATAAAAATAAGCGCATTCCCAATTAAATTTAAATTAAAACGTTAAACCTAAACTATATATATGAGCAAGCGTACTCATCATTAACCGAACATAGGGTTCAAACGAGTGTCGATTCTCAAGGAACAAGTAGACATTAATCCATTTTCTCTCATTGTTTAACCGACTCAATAAAGTGAAAACGAAATAAAATCAAACAAAAGAAAATAAAAATAAAAATATATACATGTCAAGGATGAAGAAGTATGTAACTCAAACTATTGTTTAGACAAATATGATCTTAAAGTATCTAACCATTATCATAACTAATCATTCTCTTGGCACCATGAAGGATTAAGATAAATTATCATCACTTGGTCTGTCTCAACTGATTACTACCTTCTAGATAAATTAGCATCATTTGGTTTGTCTCAACTAATTCATCCACAAGATGCATTAAACACAATCCTTGATGAAATTTTCTTGGTCTGGCAAATTTAAAATATGAAATTAATCAATGAATCTTTGGTCTGGCAAACATCAATTAACCTTTAATTACTCAATTCTCAGCGATTAACCTCTTTGGTCTAGTAAGTTAACAGCCAATAAATATGAAATTAATCAATTGCATCTACCATCAACCTCTTTAGTCTAGCAAGTTAATGAAAAGAAACAACCAATTAATCTCGTAATACGCCCAAGTAATTAAATACCAAGAAGAACAATCAATTAATCAAAAGATCAAATAACTCTAAAAATCATGAATATCTAAAAAAATATCGAATTACAATAAAACAATTAACATATCATTGTTCAAGAAAAAGAAAACAAAGTAAAAGAAAGCACTTATAGACAAGCCTCATTCTTCTTCCTTTGAAGACTTCCTTGCACAACCCTCCTTGAATTGAAGAATTCCTCCTTTGATTGAGTGATTTTCTGTGATGATCAATGAATTCCTCCATTTTCCCTTGTGTTTTTCATCTATTTATAGGCTTAGGAAGTGCATAAATTTGTAAGTACAATGTTCTTAACTGAGTAGAAGTTGGAAGATACTAAAACTCCACAGATTACCAAAAATCGCGTAGAAAAAATCAAGCACTGCCTTAACTTCAGGGCACAGCCGACGCCGCCTTGGCTCTTGGAGCCGGCGCTGGTTGTGTTTTGGTTTTCTACTTGTTCGCCGATTTTTTCCGAATTTTGCACAATGAAGATCAGAATGCAGCCAGTGCCGCTTTGACTCTTGGAGCCGGCACCGGTTCCACTCTGTTTTTCTCTGTTTCACTAATTTTTCTGTCGCTTCGAAGTTCGTGTCAATAGTGCATGGTCGACGCCAGTTCCAGTGCCCTAGCCGGCGCCGCCTCTAATCTGTTTTGCGACGTTTTTGTTTCGTTTTGCCCCAAAAATCTGTAATAATGAACAAAATACCTTTCTAAGGGTAAAATCTCAAATATGAAGGAATATGACTAGTTATTGAACAAAATGTATTACAAAAGAACCTCAAATAACTAGGAAAAATATGACTAATTTAGCCCCTATCATATTTCCCCACACTTAGCTCTTTACTTGTCCTCATGCAAAGTATCAAGAACAAGTAGGAAAACACAAGGTTTAACTCAATCGATTTCAAAACACTATCTCTAATGCTTTCTTTATTCAATAACATAAAACACATTGTACTACATCTTTCACAACCAATGCAAGACTTGTGTAAGTGATAAATGACTTAGTAGAACCATCTCAATACATGACAATATTTTCAAACCATTGGAAAGAATTTTGCTTAAAAAGATTATGCATTCCACAAGCTTACTTTTCATACACTCTCTCCACTAATCCGAGACATATCATGATTTTACTTAGATCAAGTAGGACTTTTAAGCTTATAATGTAAGGTTAAAAGTTTGTAATATAGCTTATCAAACGAAGGATATAGGAGAATCAAAAATCAAAGAAACTAAGAGTTCGCAAGAAAAGGATAAACAAATGAATCAATAATTTCCAACTCTTCTTGCTCTCCTATTCTAAAAATCAATCAAACGATAACCTTATATAGCAATTATAACTCCACTCAAACAAATCTTGCATTTTTTCTTTTTTCTCAACTCTTCTCATCAACTCTTCTTTATTTTTTTCCACAAGATCACTCAAATTTCCAGCAATGGTGTCAAGTACTTTATATGAACTTAACTTTTTACAGCTTAATCACCATTCCTTTTGTGATCTTTTCTTTCTTCTTCTTTCAATAAGTTTTTTCTTTCTCTTTCTTTCTTTTTCTTTTTCTTTTTTCAACTTCTTTTATTCTTTTATTCTTTTTCAATTTCTTTCTTTCCCATCTTTTACTACTGCTCTTCTTTTCTTTTCTTGTTTTCAATCTCGCTTTTCTTTTTCTTCTATTTCTTTTCTTTCCTTTTCCTTTCCAACTCAACTTGTTATTGATCTATGACTGAAAGTAACAAGTCATGATCTTTGTCCCCACATTCTTCCTCAACATTTTCTTACATATACTTTCATCCATCAAGAGCATAAAGATTTGAAAAATTATTCAAACTCTCAGCAACAAGCAATGGACAAAGTATTGTGATGGGTTTTAAAGAAAGAAATCAACCATTTAGGCTCAAAATAGGCACTAGGGATAATATAACAATAGGTAGGCTTGAAAAGCTCAAACTATCCAAAGAAGGCCTATTACCGTCATCCCTAAGTTAAATCATGATTGTTTTTCTTATTTCACATCGAGAGGTATTCAAGTAAGTTCTAGAATGCTCCATGAATTTTAGTAGAAAAATAGGTTTAAGGACAATGCAAAGCATTTGATCAAGAACTACTTCGTCCAAGTGAGTGCAAAAAAGTCATGCATAAGCCATAAACGATCTAGAACATATGCTCTATAATCCATCATAAAGATATGCATTAAAAATATAGCTTGAAATATCAAGAATTTTAGAAAAATTTGAAAATTTTCGCTCAAAATTTGCTCCCAAGAAGGCAAAAGTATATGTATAAAAGACTTGTCAATTAAATCACTCTCGTACACTTAAACTGGATATTGTTCTCAATGGCCAAAGAAATATAACAAGAACTAAACAATGCCATGGGACAAAAAATATAAAGGAGAAGAGATAAGAAAAATAAACTTCCATTCATTGTGCATTGTGTTGTACAAGAGCTGAATGCTTTGAAGAACGAGGCATTGGCAAAGTACCTAAAAAGAAAAATAAAAAACACACTAAAGCATAAAAACTAGAAAAGAAAATAAACCAGAAACAAAAGAAAGAAAATAGTACAAACAAAGGAAGAAAGCAAAAACTACAGAAAAGAAAAAAAAACATTAAAAGAGAATGGAAAAACAAGAGTGATCGAGAAAATGTAGATAGCATCATCAGTCCTCCTCCTCATCATCATTTTCATCATCATCAGCTGGTATAGAGATGCTCTCACCACCATGTGGCCTAGAAGAATGCCGCCTCAATTCAGCCAACTGCTGCTCCATAGTAACTTGCCGTCTTGCCATGTCATCCATAGTACCTTGCAAGCATAGGAGCACCTCCATTTGCTGATCGAATCATCCCAGCACGATAGTCTCAAAGTTAGTCCGAGAGTGGGACTGAGAGCTGCTAGCTCGTGCACGTGCTGGTGGTGGTGGTTGCTCCTCCTCTATTGTGGGTGGCCTTACCTAACCGGGATGTCTGACCTCGAAGGGAGTTAGCCACTTTTTCAACTCCTAGCTGTACTGAGGGATGGGAAAACAGAGGAAGCATGCTTGAACCGAAAAAAAATAGAGAGAAAAAAACGCAAGCCATAGAGGCCACACGGAAGCGTGAAGATCATACCTTTGCGCTCCTTAAGCCTACTAGGTTGAGTAGTAGTGGATTGAACGACAGGAATCACTTCGCTTTGCCCACTTGAAGAAGCTTCCGGTTGAAAACCCGCTAGCCTCCTACTTCGCCTGGTTTGCATGAACGCCAAGCCTTTCAGCTCTCGAAATATACCACAGCCCAACCTCTAGTCGTTGAACACAACAGTGAAGAGGAACGGTCTCGAATCTCCTTGGTTCTCTTGCTATTGATTAGCAAAGAAACAAGAAGAACAACAGAGGAGAGGTAACGTGAGAGAGAGAGAGCTAGACGTAAGAGCTTATTTTTTGTTAGGAGATCAGGGTTTTCTTTTTCCAGAGACTTGTTTATCGGTTAGCTAAAACTAGGTATCTCAATATCTAATAAACATATCCTCGGGATATCATATTTCAAAACACACGGATGTTATCCTGAGAATCAGTTTGGCTTAACCCTAAACTCTTCTTAACCGTATCTGGAAAAAAATCCTAAGGTCCAAGCTATTGTGCCAGAAAAATATTTATTATTTCTCTTGGACCCAAAAAGGTCCAAAATAATAAACATTAATTATTTATTTCCTGGACTTATATAAATAACCCAATAAATAATTAATGAGCCCAAATGAACCAAAATACTTAATCTTTAATTATTTATTTCTTGGGCCCATATAAATAACCCAATAAATAATTAAACATTAATTATTTCCCCTAATTTAAGCCCAGATTAATTTCTTAATTATTCATATTGGACCTAACCCAGAATAATTTATTAACTAATTAAACTAGATAATTAATTTCTCTCAACTCCTATTTTATTTTATTTATTTATTTTATTCCAATCTAATAATAAATTAGACATCCTGAATAAAATCAAATAAAATAAAATCCTCTTGAACTGAGACCAATTCCTCAACCCAAAATTAGTTAGGACTTACGGGCTATTCCGAGGACCAAAAAGAAACATCGCCTTGGCTGCTAAAATAACCAAAATACCCCTGCTATATAAATAGCTGTATTTTGCATTTTAAATATTTCCTAATATCACCATAAGAAAATATTGACCCCAAGGACAATGCTGCATTAGCAAAGTCTCCAACCTACAGGTGAAATAACTAAAATACCCCTCTATACATCACTGTACATTTAGAGAGGAAGAAGTGTACTAACACCCCTCTAAATGACATCTACCATCTTTAGGCTTCTAATCCAATGATCTACGACTTTCTGGAGTGTTTCTACTTTCCAAGGGAGCTACCCTAAAGCAAACATCCAAGTCATGTTTCCCAAGGCCCTGGACATTTTAGACTATTCGGACAACCACAAGGGGCGATATAATGTAGAAACTATCTTGTACAAGTCTGCTTAACGAACTAGTTACATATACCCAATACACAAGTATATTGGTTCTACTATAGAACCTCAACTATAGCATATCAAAGCATATGCTTCCAACTTCGTCAAACCACCAACTTATACTCAAGTCGTAGAGTACTAGTCCATGCTGTAGCGGTAGTAGTCTAGGTTTCTATCATATAGTACTTTTAGAAACCACTACTACAGGTCCTGGCCTACGTATTCGAAATACGCTTATGTCATGAAGTGAGTGGACTACTCACTGGCTAAAGATATGCCATTTCCCATTTGGAATTCATAACATAATAACCTAAACATGATGAGATTCTCAGTCTCATCAATAGGTTAAGAATAAATGTTTATGTGTTAAATAACCTGTGATCCATACTTTACTGTGAAAGACCACCATTCACATGGACCACTTATTTAAACATAATGGGTCTGTTCCAAACGAAAATTGTGCACAAACAAAAAGTAAATTTACAAACAATTTCTGAAAATAAATTCTTTTATTAAAATATTCGATTTTACATCAGAAACCTAGTCTAAGAGAGCATACAATTCAACAATCTCCCACTTGCACTCTAAGATTAGGTAAGTCCATAGGTGCCAACCCTTATGGCGTCTAAGTGTCTTTTGAAGACTCTCTCAGCCAAAGGCTTGGTGAATGGATCTGCTAGATTGTTTTCTGAGGCAATATGTTCCACCACGATTTCCCGTCTCTAGATGAAATCCCGGATCAGGTGGTACTTCCTCTCGATGTGTTTTCCCTTCTTGTGGTTCCGAGGCTTCTTAGATTGTGATACTGCTCCAGTGCTGTCGCAATACATCACAATCGGCCTGTCCATATGTGGTACGACTCCAAGTTCTGAAAGGAACTTCCGGAGCCAAACTGCTTTCTTGGACGCTTCCGAAGCTACCACATACTCAGCTTCCATGGTTGAGTCAGCAATATAAGATTGCTTAATACTCCTCCATAAAATTGCTCCTCCAGACAAGGTGAAGACATATCCACTAGTGAATTTTCTCTCATCCTTATCCGCTTGGAAGTCTGAGTCTGTGTATCCTGTAGAAACCAAATCATCAACCCTGTAAACCAGCATATAATCTCTCATTCCCTTGAGGTACTTGAGAATATGCTTTACAGCTTGCCAATGAACCTTCCTTGGGTTTGACTGATATCTGCTAACTAAGCACACGACAAAGCAGATATCTAGCCTAGTACACAGCATAGCGTACATGAGACTTCCTACAGCCAAAGCGTAGGGAATCCTACTCATTCTGTCATTTTCTTCTTAAGACTTAGGACAGTCCTTCGAAGAAAATGACAACCTATGTCTGCAAGGGATTAGAGCTCCCTTGCATGAGTCCATGCTGTACTTGGCCAGTATCTTGTCAATGTATGTTGCTTGGGATAACCCTAACATTCTCTACTTCCTATTTCTAAGAAGCCTAATCCCGAGAATGTAGCTGGCTTCTCCCAAGTCCTTCATACTGAATTGATTAGACAGCCAAACCTTTGTAGATGACAATGTCTCTACATTATTTCCAATGAGTAGAATGTCATCCACATATAGGACAAGAAAAACCACATTAATGCCTTCAAGTTTCCTATACACGCATGGTTCATCTTCATTTTGAATAAAACTATAAGACTTTACCGTCTCATCAAAACGAATATTCCATACTCTCGATGCCTGCTTAAGTCCACAGATGGACTTCTTAAGCTTGCAAACCATATGTTCCTGGCCTTCAGCAATGAAGCCTTCTGGTTGGGACATATAGATGCCTTCGCTAAGATGGCCATTTAAGAATGCCGTCTTGACATCCATTTGCCATATCTCGTAGTCATAGTGACATGCGATGGCAAGGAGGATGCGGATGGATTTAAGCATGACTACCGAGAAAAATGTTTTCTCATAGTCGATACCTTTTCGCCACAAGCCTAGCTTTGAAGGTTTCCACCTTCCCATCCGCTCCCCTCTTTCTCTTGTACACCCACTTGCACCCAATGGGTGTTATCCCTTCAGGTGATGCTACAAGATCCCAAACTTGATGAGAAACATAGACTCAATCTCGGCTTTCATTGCTTCATGCCAAAAATTTGCATCGGCATCAGCAATAGCCTCCTCGTATCTAGTGGGGTCTTGTTCCTGATGGTTAGAGACCAGCTCAAAGGCTTCTCCAGTCCATCTATCTGGAACCCTAGACATTCTTCCACTACGACGAGGCTCCACTTGCATAGGCTCTTGAGGCTGTGCCTCTTCTTGTTCCACAATCGGATCAGAAGAAGTTGACTCCGTAGATAACTTCTCCTCAAGTTCCAACCTCGTAGAACTTTTAGTGGAAGTACTTTGATCATCTTCCAAGTATCTAGCATTGGTACTGACTAACACCTTCTGCTCCTTAGGATGATAAAAGTAACCTCCTTTTGTCCCTTTTGGATAGCCAATAAAATAGCATAATTCTGATCTTGGTTCCAGCTTGTCTCCCTTGACCAGTACATAAGCTGGACAACCCCAAATTCTGAGATGATTCAGACTTGGCTTACGCCCGGTCCACATCTCATAGGGAGTCCTAGGTACTGACTTGGAAGGCACCAAGTTCAAAATATATGGCGCTGTCTCTAGGGCATATCCCCAAAAGGACACTGGAAGAGTAGCATGAGACATCATGCCTCAGACCATTTCCATCAATGTCCTGTTCCTTCTCTCAGCTACTTCGTTCTGCTGGGGTGTTCCCGGCGCAGAGAGCTAGGATACTATCCCATGATGTACCATGTAATCCTTGAATTCACCTAGGAGGTACTCTCCACCATAATCCGATCGTAAAGTTTTGATTAATTTACCTGTCCGACGCTCCACTTCAGCCTTAAACTCCTTGAACTTGTCAAAAGAGTCAGACTTGCGTCTCATCAGGTAAATGTAACCATACCTCGTACAATCATTCGTGAAAGTGATGAAGTACTCAAAACCTCCTCTAGCTGGTGTAGACAACGGACCACACATCAGTGTGAACAAGACTCAATACCTCCTTGGCTCTATCCGCCTTTAGTGTAAATGACCTTTTGGTCATCTTTCTCATCAGGCAGGATTCACATTGAGGCCAACTTTCCAATCTCAATGAGCCCAAAGGCCCATCATGGACTAACCTCTGAATCCTGGTTGAGTTAATATGACCCAACCTTAGATGCCAAAGGTATGAATTCACATTGATATTGGTCTTTCTCTTCTTAGTTAAAGGTTCGGACTGAGCGTTATTTGATTGGTTGTTAATAGGGTTCAAAAAGAACAAATTTCTATACATGTGCCCAGTACATAAAATTTCTCCATCTCTACTGATAGAAATACCAGAATGGAAAGATACAGAATATCTTTGATTAATAAGTTTTGCAACTGAAATCAAATTCTGACGAAAACCAGGTACATATAAAATATCTTTTATAACCACTATCTTATTAATAAAAAATAAGATCCAACTCTCCCATTGTAAGGGCCCAGACTTGTGCTCTATTACCCACTCGAAGCCCATGTTCGCCCTTCTTGAGTCTTCTTATCTTTCTAAACCCTTGTAAAGAGTTACAGATATGATCAGTGGCTCCTGAATTAACAATCCAAGTGGAAGTTGATTCTACCATTGATATGGACTCTAGATAGAAAACATTACTCTGGGGTTTTTCTTGGTTTGAAGATCTGGACACTCCTTTTTCCAGTGTCCCTTCTTCCCACATTTAAAGCACTTACCCTTTGGTTTGTCCTTGGGCTAGGCTGCTGCATTCCCCTTCTTCCTCTTGAACTTTCTGGGTTTAGGCCCAGTTCTTGAGGAAGAAGCCTTAGCAATCATGGCCTTTGATTGCAGCTTCATGACCTTCTCCGCCATTTAGAGCTCCTTCATCAATTCAGTCAAACTCATGTTCAGTTTGTTCATGTTATAGTTCAACTTGAACTGAGTGAAGGAGCCCAGTAGAGATTCGAGAACCATGTCCACTTGGCTCTCGGGGTCAATGACAGCCCCTAAGATTTTCACCTCCTCGAAAGCAGCAATTATCTTGAGCATATACTCTCGGACTGATGCTCCCTCAGCCATCTTAGTTTTTACAATAGTTCGAAGAGCCTCCTGCCTTGCGGGCCGGCTCTTGTCTATGAACATAGTAGCCAATGATTGACTAATGTCATATGCAGAAGCCATGTGGTCGTGTTTTGACTGGAGCACATTAGATATGGAGGCTAACATATAGCAGTGTTCCAATTCGTCAGCCTTCTTCCATGCCTTCTTAGCCTCTCACTCTTCGACGGTGGAACCTTCCCCGATAACATGGTAGGTCTCGTAAAAGACATACTTATACTCTTCGGCTGTGAGTATTATGTCCAGGTTCCTTTTCCAGTCCACATAGTTTGGACCCGTTAACTTATTCTCCCTGAGAATAACGGCCAATGGACTAAAAGAACCTCCCACCATTTCTGAAAATCGAAAGAAAGAATTTAGTTTGTGAAAACAAAATAAAATTTGCGCACTAAAAATAATTTGGCTCTTATAAAAACTGACATAACTTCTTGGGAAGATTAACAGTTTCCTAAGCTAAGTGTATTAACCACCACAAATTAATTTCCCTTCTAGGTAATGATCTAGAGGATAACTCCATCATGGGATGGCCGTTTCCTCTCATTTTCTATGGACATACATCGCACTATAACCTCTAATGTGGGCTGGCCGATCATAGTACTGCCCCGAGTTATTAATTACATCCTTCCATTAGATTTAGGTCCTTGTGGTATCCCCATCCTATACGAGTTCACTCCTAGGGTGACGCGAGGGGACCCACGATCTCTAATGAGGACCGTGATGGAAGCCGTGGGGCCGTTGGAACCCCTCTCACACTTAGTCTTTTAAAATAAAGATTTTCTGAAAAATATCCTTTTTAAATTTCCATTAAGTTTTTCTTAACTCAAAAATAAAATATCTAAATCCATTAAAATCTCTATGTCAAGGCTTATATCCTTTGAGAGATTTCTCCATGGACTAATTTTATTTAAGTTAAAACTTAATGATTTCAAAAAATTTCCAATTAAAACTTTCTATAGACTTTGTCTCAAGTTTATTTGACAAAACAATTTTTTTTTAGTCCAAAACAAAACAAAACAAAACAAAATGGCTCTCCATTTTAATTTACAAAAATATCTAAATCCAATATATTTTCTATGTCAATGATTAAATCCTTTGAGAAAATATACAAGGATTAATTTTTGTACAAATTAAAATAACCATTTAATTTTTGAAGAAAAATGTTTTTCTTGTCAAAAAATGTTCCCAAAGACTTTGGTCTTTGAGAAAAAAGGCACACATAGGTACATAAAAAAAATAGCATGCTCGAAAACAGTAAACGTTTTCATGCTTTTCTATTTTTTAAACCTAAGTGCCCAAATAATAGAATTAAACACATTAATTAATTAATGATCTTGTTTAATCCTAAAATCCCTTACTAATATTTTTCATGCAAATATATTCCAAGAATATAAATATTGAAAAAATATTAATTTCGCCTGGTATGGGACCCAAAATGAAAAAGAAAAAAAATAAAAAATTGAAAAAAAAATAGCTGGTGGTCCACTGCACCGGCCGCACCGGATCCACGCCCGCATGGCCTGCGGTCCACCGTGGCCATGGTGCACTGCGCCGCACCGGATCGCCTTCACTACAGCCCGTGGATCAGCCCGCACCCGCAACCCGCGACCCGCTTGCCCTCTGCTGCCGACTCGCGCGTTGACCGCGCTTTCACCCGTTTCGCACGTTCGGTGTCCCGCTGACCCGCGCGCCAATTGCAAATTGCAATTGCAATCGGCTTCAATTCATGGAATTGGCTCGGCTTACACGGCTCACCAGCGATCGGCTCTTCTCATAGAAACGCGATGGCTGGGCTCCACTACACGGCTTAGGAATAGTGTTTCTTCTTCGTTTTTTCTCTACTTCCGCCTGAAAGTTGCAGAGACCATTCTGCTTCATATTTTGCTCATATCTTTGGCTTCTTTGGACATTTTTACTTACAAAAACTCATCCAAAACAAAAACACAACCGCCTATACCCATTAAAATTGGGTTTACACGATCAAACTTCAAAACCAAAATTTATTACAGAGATACCTATGCTTTAACGATGAAGCTCACAGTGATGCTATCCCATACCAAAACAGCGAAGGATCACAGGTATAATCATCTTCTCCATTTTTATTAACTACCATGCTCCCTATATTGATCAAAGAACCATTGGCTCTGATACCACATTGAGGGACGGGAAAACAGAGGAAGCATGCTTGAACCAGAAAAAAACAGAGAGAAAAAAACGCAAGCCTTAGAGGCCACACGGAAGCGTGAAGATCATACCTTTGTGCTCCTTAAGCCTACTAGGTTGAGTAGGAGTGGATTGAACGATAGGAATCGCTTTGCTTTGCCCACTTGAAGAAGCTTCCGGTTGAAAACCCGCTAGCCTCTTACTTCGCCTGGTTTGCATGAACTCCAAGCCTTTCAGCTCTCGGAATATACCACAGCCCAACCTCTAGTCGGTGAACACAACGGTGAAGAGGAACGGTCTCGAATCTCCTTGGTTCTCTTGCTATTGATTAGTAAAGAAACAAGAAGAACAACAGAGGAGAGGTAACGTGAGAGAGAGAGAGAGAGAGAGAGAGAGAGAGAGAGCTAGACGTGAGAGCTTATTTTTTGTTAGGAGATCAGCAGGGTTTTCTTTTTCTAGAGATTTGTTTATCGGTTAGCTAAAACTAGGTCTCTCAATATCTGATAAATATATCCTCGGGATATCATATTTCAAAACACCCGAATGTTATCCTGAGAATCAGTTTGGCTTAACCCTAAACTCTTCTTAACCGTATCTGGAAAAAAATCCTAAGGTCCAAGCTATTGGGCCGGAAAAATATTTATTATTTCTCTTGGACCCAAAAAGGCCCAAAATAATAAACATTAATTATTTATTTCCTAGGCTTATATAAATAACCCAATAAATAATTAATGAGCCCAAATGAACTAAAATACTTAATCTTTAATTATTTATTTCTTGGGCCCATATAAATAACCCAATAAATAATTAAATATTAATTATTTCCCCTAGTTTAAGCCCAGGTTAATTTCTTAATCATTCATATTAGACCTAGCCCAGAATAATTTATTAACCAATTAAACTAGATAATTAATTTCTCTCAACTCCTATTTTATTTTATTTATTTATTTTATTCCAGTCTAATAATAAATTAGACATCCTGAATAAAATAAAATAAAATAAAATCCTCTTGAACTGAGACCAATTCCTTAACCCAAAATTAGTTAGGACTTACGGGCTATTCCGAGGACAAAAAAGACACATCGCCTTGGCTGCTAAAATAACCAAAATACCCCTGCTATATAAATAGCTGTATTTTGCATTTTAAATATTTCATAATATCACCATAAGGAAATATTGACCCCAAGGACAATGCTGCATTAGCAAAGTCTCCAACCTACAGGTGAAATGACTAAAATACCCCTCTACACATCGCTGTACATTTAGAGAGGAAGAAGTGTACTAACACCCCTCTAAATGACATCTACCATCCTTAGGCTTCTAGTCCAATGATCCATGACTTTCTGGAGTGTTTCTGCTTTCCAAGGGAGCTACCCTAAAGCAAACATCCAAGTCATGTTTCCCAGTGCCCTGGACATTTTAGACTATTCGGACAACCACAAGGGGCGATATAGTGTAGAAACTATCTTGTACAAGTCTGTCTTAACTAACTAGTTACATATACCCAATACACAAGTATATTGGTTCTACTATTGAACATCAACTATAGCATATCAAAGCATATGCTTCCAGCTTCGTCAGACCACCAACTTATACTCAAGTCGTAAAGTACTAGTCCACGCTGTAGCGGTAGTAGTCTAGGTTTCTATCATATAGTACTTTTAGAAACCACTACTACAGGTCCTGGCCTACGTATTCGAAATACGCTTATGTCATGAAGTGAGTGGATTACTCAGTGGCTAAAGGTAAGCTATTCCCCATTTGAAATTTATAACATAATAACCTAAATATGATGAGATTCCCAGTCTCATCAATAGGTTAAGAACAAATGTTTATGTGTTAAATAACCCGTGATCCATACCTTACTGTGAAAGACCACCATTCACATGGATTACTTATTTAAACACAATGGGTCTGTTCCAAACGAAAATTGTGCACAAACAAAAAGTAAATTTACAAACAATTTTTGAAAATAAATTCTGTTAATAAAATATTCAATTTTACATTAGAAACCTAGTATAAGAGGGCATACAATCCAACAAGTACTTGTACCCGCAACTCATAAGGGTTTGCTCAGTGACCATATCATGCTCAGTAGTAGCTTTCATCAGTTCTCCCTCAAGACTAACACCGAAGTCTTTCAGAATTTTTATTATAACCAAGGGGAAAACGAAGGCTTTTATGGTGAGACGGTAATGAACAACCTCCCTAATAGATTAGATGATAAAGGGTGCAAGAGGGATAGGTAATGTGTTCATCATCCGATGCAAAATATAAGTGTCAATAAGTTTAGTCTCATTGAAACCACTAGCACAGGGTACAATATTGAACCCAAACATATAGACTAGAGCTCTAAAGTTGGCTACCAGATCATTGTTTGAATAGAAACTATTGGCTTGAAAGGCATTATGCTTATGTAATCCTAAGGTGGCTCTAGTCCCGCTAGCATCCCAATTCGGGTCAGAATGATTCTTTTGATTATTCACACCAGTCTCTTGCCAAGTATCATTATCAAAGACCTGGAGGAGGTTAGCTAATTGGTTTTGAGTGATGACAATAGGGATTCCTTTCACTCTCGTTTCAATATGGGGAAGATGTTTATTACCCTTATCCATAATTTAGCATAGAATTCCTTAATAAGCACGGGACAATACTTCTATTTTAATTAGACTATCGAACCCCATCCTAACCGTCGAAACATCATACCCGTTTGAGTGCATGATCTAAGGTGGGTGAGAAAGTCCGTTCGACAATAATCTTATTAGATGCTCTCCTATTGTACCATTTCTCACAAGATGCATCTATAAACTCAGTAGGTCTAAGGGATAAATGATCAACAGATGAAGGGACTGAAGAAGAGGAAGCTCTCGCCCTTTTAGAAGAATGACCTCTCGCTCTAGACATGTTCAAGTAAGGAATGGGGGAAATAGGAAGAGAGAACAATTGAGCTCCAAGACTTAAAATAGGGCAACTACCCTTGCACAGATACTCCTCAAATCTCACGCAACCCTCAACCAATCTCACAATCCGCAAAACCCAAACTCTGTCAATATATAGCCTCCAACAAACAATTCAATCAATCACCTCCAATCAATTCAACACAACCTACAACAAGACATGTAAAATTCACTGCAAAGTATAAATGTGTTGAAGATCCTCAATGCATGCAAGTAGACATGATCATGTGAATGAAAGCATTATCATGGCATTATGTGAACAACAATTCAAGTACCATGGGTAGTCCTCACTCAACCATCACAAATAGCCATAATTCCAACATTGACTATATGCATGAATCCCCTGATGATCATATGTATGAATCAAGCATCACAGAAGCATTGACTCCTAATCTAGTCCAGCTCATGAAGCTCAAGGAGTAATGGACCATTTAATCTTAGCATACACATTTCCATTTTTGGCCAACAGTATTCTTAAAATTAGACAAAGTCATCTACAACATTTGAACCATAGGTATTGAATAAAAATCATATCTTTATGCTCTTGTATGCATGGGCAAGCAAAAGATGTAAGCTTTTTGTAGAAATCTAAACTCCTTGCTTGTGGATTGAATGTGATGTTGTTATGAAAAATTGAAGAATTTGAGGATTTTGATCCGTAGGATCAATAAAAGAGATGAAGGGGGATGTTATAGAAGTGTTTAGGAGTTGGAAAATTGAATTTTGGGATGTGGAGGATGTGAAACCGGCGCGAGATTGAGAGAATTTGAGAGGGAGAATGGAGATTTTGAAGAAAAAATGGCCAAAATGGCCCTTAAGAGTGCGCCTACCCGACAGGAACCGGCGCTAGTCCTGGTTCGTGAAGTCGGCGCCGACTTGGTTCTGTCCGATTCTCCAGATTTTTTTTTATAATAATAATACATAAAACACACTAATGCTGAATAATGCACTTGAATAAAAAAAACAATCAATCAAAATGACAAGAATAAAAATTGTCTTAATCACAAAAACGGAAAGTAAAGTAAAGTAAAAAGGCTTCAATGTTTCCCACGGCTTTGATCCCGTGGATTTTCCATAGTATTCCCTGGTAATGTCCCCGCTTGACGATCTCCCAGGAGTTTGGCTAGTTGACCAATTTAGTTTTCCAAATTGCACATGGAGGCCTCTAGATTCCTTGTTGTCACATCGACTCCTTGGAACTTAGTCTCCGTGGTACTTACCAATTGACCAATCAACTCTTCCAATAGTGGCTTTGGAGGTGCTGCAGTGTTGGTCATGGGGTTTTGGTTCCTTTGATTACCTCCAAAATTGAAAGAACCTTACCTAGGTTGATTCCCATTGCTCCAAGAGAAATTAGGGTGATTTTGCCAACCAGGATTATAGGTAGAGCTATAAGGATTATTACCTGGCCGGACATTACCTGCGAAGGCCACTTGCTTCGAAGTTTCTTGGAGTGACCCCATCTTTTGGCATCATGATTGGGGTGTCTTTCTCTACAGAAATCACAATTTACGTTTAAAACCTGGCCTTGAGGCATCACCATTTGTTCCATATTTTGGGTTAACGCGTCCACCTTAGCCTCTAATGCTGCCACAGCATCCATTTTGTGCACTCCTTGCACAGAGCTCTAGACCTTGCACTTTCCCAAGAATAGTTATTAGAAGCCAAATTTTCAATAAGCTCAAATACTTATTCCGGGGTCTTATGATTGATGGAACCCCATGCAGAAGAGTCCATCACTTGCCGTATTGCGAACGTGAGGCCATTCAAAAAGATAAGCATCTGCATTCCCCGCTTAAATCCGTGGTGTAGGCATTTTCTTAGCATCTCCTTAATCTCTCCCAACTTTCATATAAGGGCTCAGAATCTGATTGTTGGAAGGCAAAGATTTCGTTCCTAAGTTTGGCTGTCATAGTTGGAGGAAAATATTTGGCCAAAATTTTTTCAGTTAGGGCATTCCAAGTAGTGATGGAACTTGTAGGTAAAGATTTTAACTAAGATTTAGCTCTATCTCTCAAAGAAAAAGGGAAAAGTTTTAACTTTATGGCATCCTCAGAAACACCATTCATTTTGAAAGTATCACAAATCTCAAGAAAACTAGCTAGGTGAGCATTGGGATCTTCTTCAGGTAGCCCGTCGAATTGAACTATATTTTGCACCATTTGGATAATGTTGGGCTTTATTTCGAAATTGTTTGTATCTATCCTAATCCTAGTGATACTCGAGCCTATGCCCGAGATTGTGGGTTTTACAAAGTCATCCATAACCCTCCTACCATTCCCAGTATTGTTGTTTTGAGCGCCATCCATTTCAACAATCAAGTTCATTTGAATTGTCCGGCGAATTTTTGACAATGTCATTTCGATTTTAGGGTCAAAATTGATTATTTTGCCTTCGAATTTTCGGGACATGTACCAAGGATAACACCTAAGAAAACAAGAAGCAAGTTAGAGAATAGAATTAATGATTAAAACAAAATTAAAATGTTACAAAGTTAGTAAATCAAACATAGTCAAAGTTAGTAAGTTAAGTTAGGGTACACGGGTGTACAAGAATACATGAAACACAAAAGATATCACTTTTTTGTGAAAAGAACAATTGTACATATCTTACATATTTACATGGTTAAATCAACAAAATCTAAATTTTCAAGCTATTGTTCCCCGACAACGGCGCCAAAAACTTGATGCGTATAGATTTGGGTATAAAAATCATATAAAAATAAGCACATTCACAATTAAGTTTAAATTAAAATGTTAAACCCAAACTACACATATGAGCAAGCGTACTCATCATTAACTGAGCATAGGGTTCAAACGAGTATCGATCCTTAAGAAACAAGTAGACATTAATCCATTTTCTTTCATTATTTAACCGACTCAATAAAGTGAAAATGAAATAAAATCAAACAAAAGAATATATATATATATATATATATATATATATATATGTCAAGGATGGAGAAGTATGTAACTCAAACCATTGTTTAGACAAACATAATCTTAAAGTATCTAACCATTATCATAACTAACCATTCTCTTGGCACCATGAAGGATTAAGATAAATTAGCATCACTTGGTCTGTCTCAACTAATTCATCCACAGGATGCATTAAACACAATCCTTGATTAAATTTCCTTGGTCTGGCAAATTTAAAATATGAAATTAATCAATGAATCATTGGTCTGGCAAACATCAATTAACCTTTAATTATTCAATCCTCAGCAATTAATTTCATGTTTGGTCTAGCAAGTTAACAACCAATAAATATGAAATTAATCAATTGCATCCACCATCAACCTCTTTGGTCTAGCAAGTTAATAAAAAGAAACAATAAATTAATCTCGTAATACGCCCAAGTAATTAAATACCAAGAAGAACAATCAATTAATCAAAAGATCAAATAACTCTAAAAATCATGAATATCTAAAACAATGTCGAATTGCAATAAAACAATTAACATATCATTATTCAAGAAAAAGAAAACAAAGTAAAAGAAAGCACTCATAGACAAGCCTCATTCTTCTTCCTTTGAAGACTTTCTTGCACAACCCTCATTGAATTGAAGAATTCCTCCTTTGATTGAGTGATTTTCTGTGATGATCAATGAATTCCTCCCTTTTTCCTTGTGTTTTTCATCTATTTATAGGCTTTGGAAGTGCATAAATTCGTAATTACAATGTTCTTGACTGAGTAGAAGTTGAAAGATACTAAAACTCCACAGATTACCAAAAATCGTGCAGAAAAAATCAAGCACCGCCTTAACTTTAGGGCACAGCCAGCACTGCCTTGGCTCTCGGAGTCGGCGCCGGTTATGTTCTGGTTCTCTACTTGTTCGTCGATTTTTTCCGAATTTTATACAATGAAGACCAAAATGCAGCCGGCGCCACCTTGACTCTTGGAGTCAGCACCGGTTCCATTCTATTTTGCTCTGTTTCACTAATTTTTTCGTCGCTTCAAAGTTCGTGTCAATAGTGTATGGCCAGTGCCGGTTCCAGTGTTCTAGCCGGTGCCGCCTCTAATCTGTTTTGTGACATTTTTATTTTGTTTTACCCCAAAAATCTGCAATAATAAACAAAATACCTTTTCAAGGGTAAAATCTCAAATATGAAGGAATATGACTAGTTATTGAACAAAATGTATCACAAAAGAACCTCAAATAACTAGAAAAAAATATGACTAATTTAACCCTTATCATTATCCTTTGTGAATTAGAGCGAGTCTTCTCTCCTTCATTGTTCAGTATCATGATGCATCTAACTATCCATTTAGCATCCGAAGCTAGGATAGCTAGGTCGGTTCATTATCGATGGATGTATCCTATAGAAAGGTACATGTTTCTTTTATTTTATATTTAGGTTATTCTTTCTTGCGATTTCAAACATATATAGCAATGATATTTAAACTAATGTATGAAAGTTGAAGTTAAATAGGTATTTAAGCACGTTAAAGTCCTATGTTCATAATAGGAGTCACCCAGAAGGTTCTATTGCTGAAAGGTACTTAGCTGAGAAATGTTTGACATTTTACTCGTTATATCTTACTGACTATGTTGAGATAAAGTTCAACCGACCAAGTAGGAATAACGATCATGAAACTAATTCTTATGCTGAGTTAGATATTTTCAAACTAATTGGACATCCACTTGGAAAAGGGGTACCTACAAAATTTTATGAAGACACATTGAAGAAAGCACATTAATATGTGTTGTTTAATTCTTATGTTGTAAAACCTTATATAAAGTAAGTATAAGATAAGTGACTTATATTCTTATAAGATTAGTGCCCATGAAGCCATGTCTAACTAATGTATAGTATGTGTATGCAGCCAACATCATGGACTAATAGAGCAAAGGCATCCTCGTGTAAGTTTGCATGAAATTGAGCGCATCCATAATGAAGAATTTGTGAATTGGTTTTGCAATTATATAAGGTTCATCTCAAATAGCATGCTTAGGTTATACTTTAATGATGCTTAAGCTTACACTGACTCTTGTCGATTTCCTAGGTGAAGGGATTGCAATTCAATGATGATGATATAATTTCTAATGATTTGAAGCATCTGGCGAGAGGACCCCATCAGATTAGTCTTAAATATGATAGGTTCTTGGTGAACGGCTTTCGGTTTCTTACTAGAGAAATTGAACGTAAAAGGAAAACTCAAAATAGTGGCATTTCTATAAATGCAACAACAACTAGTTTTTCAATTGTTAGGGATAGAAATCCAATTTCAAGTGATGTATCTTATTTAGGGAAATTAACAGATGTGATTGAGTTAGATAATAGAGATGGGCGTAGAGTGGCGTTGTTCAAATGTGATTGGGTATCAATAGGGAAAAGGTTGAAACAAGATACTAAGGGTTTTACTCTAGCTAATTTCAATAATGTTAAGCCCCATTCTGAGCCTTTCATTCTAGCTTCTCAAGCAACGCAAGTCTTTTAAGTTGGAGACCTGACCGAAAGTAATTAGCAAATTGTTATAGCCACAAATCTAAGAGTTGTGTATAATATGGGGTCCGTAGTTAATGTTGAGATTTATTTGCAGAGTGAAACTTGTAACATCCAGGCAAATTTAGGTAGTGAGGAAGTCAGCTGGGTTCGTGAAGGGATTGATGGAGTTGAAGTTGAAATTACATCTACTTGATAAATCTTTATTTTATTAGTTGCTTTTGTTATCTTTTATTTTATTTTGAAATCCTTTTATTGAGGCTAAGTTGTTCAAACTTAGTGGCAGTAATATGAGATACAGTGTTTTAAGGCTTCATTATTTATGCCATGTTGCAAGAAATATGTGATGTGTCTTTGTATTTTGTTTTTTTTGTTTGCTTTTTTTTATAGTTAATAAATGTTTTGGGTTCTTTTTGAGATATTTTTGGATATGAAATTATTGATCTTTCTGTGAACATTTGAATCCCAGATTTCCATTACATGTTATATGGCAAGAATTAGGGGAAGAAGAAGAAGGACCAATCAAAGAAACCAATAAGTTGATGGCCATACCGATGTGCATGTTGTACAAGAGGTTGATGAGAGGTTGATGGCCAAGTCATGCAACAAAGTAAAAGTTAAAGTATATTTATATTAGTGGCTTCTCATATGCTTTTTATATTTTTGTACTTCTTAATGTGTCCTACCACAATTTTTGTAGGAGAAGTAAGTACCAGAAGAAGTGAGGCCACTTGCAAGAGAGGACCAACCTATATGACCTCTATTTGGGACCGCCCTCGAAATGCGAAGCCATTGCAGGTTGAATTCAACAAGTTTGGACAGCCGGTTGGAACGAACTGTGCTAAATTGATCGAATATTTGGAAACCATAACAAGGAATGGAATGCACGCTTCGATAGACATCAAAACATAGTTTTAGATTCCTCAAGATAACAAGAATAAGATGTTCAATGTTGTGAAGGTATTTTTCATTGTTATTTAATATTCAACTGTAGTATATAGTAATGTGTATTTGAGTTTTGTTATTTTTTTGTCCATGTACAAGAGAAGTTTAATGTACCACCTAGTCTTAAGCCTGCTATTTTAAGATCAATTGGCATAAAATGGAGGACCTGGAAAACATCACTAAAGAATGAATGGTATGATGAAGAAAAAGACATCCATCACCAAATTTCATGTACTGATGACCGTGTGATTCAAACTCAGTGGACTGATCTCCTTCAATGGTGGGATTCAGCTGAAGGTAAGGTAAGAATCTCTCCTTATACTCTTTCTTGATTGATTGACTAATCTCATGAAAATCTGTTGATGAAATTTTTTAAAAAAAATTTTAGGCAATGTCGGAGAAGAATAAAAGGAATAGAAACATGAAGAATATGAATCATAGGATAGGAAAGAAGCCATACTGTCAAATTCGTGATGATATGGTAACTTTATGATTTGGGAACAATTTCAAGTGCTATTTCCATTGACTTCTATTAACTACTAACAGAAATTGAATAATACAGATAAAAGAGCAAGGCCATTCTCCAACTCGTGCACAAATATTCAAGAAATGTTACACATATGCTAATGGAACTTCTTCCAGCTCTCATATTGCCAGTACAGTGGTAATTATACATTATTGAATTAATAGAATTTGTTTTATTGGAGTATGCCTTTGTTTATAGTTACATGGGACAACTATAATTTTTTATCGATGGAGAACATTGTGGACTATGAATGCATCTCTACCAATTCAATATAGGAACATGTCTATTTGCTCAATCTACCACTTGAGAGATGTGTGGGTTTGATTGGATTTGATTTTGTTTTGAGAGAACTGCAGCTATGTTGAGTTGTGTGGGACTGAATTTATTCTAGAGATGTGAACTATTAAATGTTTTTGTATTGTTACAGCAAGAGTTTGGAGCAGTATACTCATTGTTGAATGTGTGGGACAGAATTTGTTTTAGAGATGTGAACTGTTGATATATGATGCTCTTTGTTCACAGGATTTTGTGTTGGCTGCTTTATCTCGTGTGTGTGTGTGTGGCTGTTTGCTTGATGTTACAGTTTTGAATATTCAAGATGGAGCGTTTTAGTGAGTTTCAGTTTTGAATGTTCATGCAGTATGTAGAATTTCATATTAGAATTTCTTTTGTGATTAGTAAAAAAAATGCAATTTTGTAAATTTTCCGTCTCATTTCTTGAGAGATAACAGTTTAGAATTTCTTTTAGCTTGATAAAAAAAATGCAGAACTTAGAGAGATATATTATTACACCATTTGAGTAGTGGTGGAGGCAGCTTAATAATTTATTTTAGAGATGTGCACTGTTGACATATGATGCTCTTTCTTCAAAGGATTTTGTGTTGGTTGCTTTGTCTCTGTGTGTATGGCTTTTTGCTTGATGTTTCAGTTTTGAATGTTCAAGATGGGGCGTTTTAATGAGTTTCAGTTTTGAATGCTCAAGAGGAATAGAATTTCAAATTAGAATTTCTTTTGAGATTGGTAAAAAAAAAAAGGCAGTTTTGTAAATTTTTTGACTTATTTCTTGTTGAGTGGGTGGGGGGGGATATGTGTGTCTGCTACTTGAAACATGTACATTGACAAAAGCAATATACGTCTATCTAAGACATAGTAAACTGAGGTTAGTTGAAAGTCATCTTCTGTGTTCACCAAATCAATCAAGATGCAAACTTTACTTCTTCAGGTTTTAAGATTGAATTTTAGCTCCTTCTCCCTCATCCCATTCATCATGTGTACATTCCAATTCTGCTCCAAGTTATGCTTCCAACAGCAGTCATAACTGTTGCATAGCAGCTTGTTTTACTCATTCCATCTGGAATTCAGGTAATTTTTCTACATCTTTTTCCTATCTTCTTTTGCATCTCGCTTACTGTCTCATAATTACTTCTCACACTTGATATATTGTGTATGATTTGTAATAATGAGTTTCCAAAGTTCTTAGTTATTCAGTAGGATGTAATGGTTTCGCTTCCAAATCACAAGAACTTATTTTAACTTAAGAGATGCTTAACCTTTTGGTTTGATATCAAAACCTGTAAAATATAATCACGCCAAAAAGTTCAAAATTCTAAAATTTAATTTCCAGTATCTTCCTAATCCTTCAGTTAGACTATGAAAATGCTTTATAGCCTTACAGATATAGAACTAATTAAGCACTCCATTACAGAAAAAAAAAATTGTTATCATGAAAGATATGCACTTACTATTGTAAAAAAAATCAAACACAGATGGATAAATAGAAATGGAAACAGAGGCGCGAAAGGTGAATGTTCAATTTGAGCAGCTTGGTAACCAGTAATAGACACATTGATGCTAGAATTTCTTTTGGCTTGGTAAAAAAAATGCAGAAGCTAGACTGAAATTCTAGGTTGTCTTTGTTTGGAGTGAAATTCTGGGTTGTCTTTGTTTCATTTCTAAATGTGCATGCAACTTTTGCTCAAGAAGGAAATTAAAGTTGTCATTGCTGTATTTTTGTATTTCTAAGAATATATACCTTATGATTGCAATAGAACTGGCAGTAATAGTAGACTTTTGTTGCACTAGAGGTGGGCAAATGTACTGGGAAATGAGGGGTGAAAAGTGGATATGTAGGTATTAGAGCTGGAAGGTTCTCTTTGCTAATTTTTCTTGCATTGGTGAGGGGTGGATCAGAGAAACATTAAATTTAGCTTTCCATTTTCCTTTTTTGTGATGCCTGTTTGACTAGCTTATCTTTTTCCTTCTGAAAAGTAGGAATTGGAGGACATTGCATAAAAGATTGTCTCACTTTATCTATACAAAACTTGCTAAAAAATGAGGTAATGCTATGGAAATGATTAAAGCCATTATATTGTTGTAATTCAAAACAAAGGACTGGCTATGCTGTAGGTGGATAATTGGAAATCAATGGGCTAGGTGCTATAACCAAGACATCGGTTTATTAGGGGAATTGTGATTTAAGAAAACTGAAGTGCGTAGTTGGAAGCTGTTAATAACATATTATGCAGACCTTTGAAGGCTAAACTAGAGATGCCTAAATATGTAAGCATAAAATGTGTCAGTGTGGCAGTTTTGCTAATAACATGTTATTAGTTCTGTAGTTTTGCCGGGGGAAGGGCATATGTTCAACTAGAGGCCAGGACATTTGCATATGTGTTGCTTTTCAGCCTTTATTTGGTTTTCTTGTCTTATATGTGTCTGATATGTATGGTAGTTGTCTATGCTTTGAAAGGGACTTAAAGCAGGTGTCACAGTATCTGAAATCTTGATGAAGTTGAAAACTTGACTGGCTTTGATTTTGATCTACTAACTTAGCTAGTTGGCCAAGGTTGTTATGATGTAAATCCGAAATGTAACTACAAGAGGGTGAACTGAAATTTATGATGGCTATTAAATGGCTGAAAAATGGAAAACTAAATGGTTGCGCTTGATTTGAGGCTATCTTGATATAACTTATGAATGAAGTTGATGGTTTCACAGCATTTGCAATATCTTGTCCTTATCATGGAAGTATTTTGGTATAAGTATTAGTTCATTTAGTTTGTCAAAGTTGAAATTCTGGTTTGACTTTATTTCATTTCTAAATGTGCATATAGCTTTTGAGACTGCAAATCATGGCTCTTTTCTTGCATCTAAGTCCAGGACTGCATATACCTTTAACTGCAAGTAATAGCTTAAGAAACTGTAAAGTAGGAAATACATTTTTAATATGCTCTTTTCTTCTTAATTAGGCATATCACTTCATTGTGCCTTAAGATGTGGATTTGAGATTCTATGACTTTTTCCCAATATTATGCATTCTTTAAGTATATGTAAAGTGTTTGTAGCTTACACTAAATATTACTATAAATTGTCACAATAGAGACTAGCTTTTGTGATTGCTTATCCATCTTAAAGAACGAAATGGATGAAAGAAGTACACAACTCCCTCCTGGCTCAGAAGATAGATTTAGTCCAAATGACTTCTCCCAAGTTGTTGGACCAGATAGATATGGCAGGGTTTGTACGTTTGGTAGCGATGTTCACCCTTTGGATATGTGGGGTGAAATTCCAAGTCATAGCACTTCTTTTCGTATTATTGAAGAGCAAAGAGATGAAATTACAAGTATGAAAGCACAGTTGAGTGAACAAGCAAAAGAGTTTTATCGAGATACGTGCTATGTTACTGTCTTAGAGAGATAGTTCATCCCTACCTATTTCAAGAATTCACTCAATGGGTTCTAACAATAACACCACCACATTGAGGGTATACAAAAATTACCACATCATAGTTGTCTTACTTGTTTGTATTTATAGCAAAGTATGCATATAAATAGATGTCCTATTTCATTATTCTACCGTATTATTGATGCCATATCTAATATTTTTATTGGCCATTTGTTGTTTAGTTGTTATTTCTATGTGCTAGAATCTACATAGCTTTGGCATAAATATAGCATATGATTCTACCAATGCATCCGATGTCTATTGTGCAATCTTTTGGCTTTTTTGAGTATTACATAGCATTTTTTACCATCTAAGTCTAGTTTCCTTTATCTGGTGAGCATGAGCTATTTGGCTTATTTAACTAATTCACTTTTAACTGAATAAAATATGTCTTGTAGGTTCATACCTATATTTCACTTTTAAGCATGTTGGATACATCTAAAGTAGTTGCAAAAGGCTTCATTCAAAGTTTGGACCCATCCTACGATGTTGGGGGGTGTACTACTGGGTGAGGACTGGTGTGAAGTAATGGTTCTGGTTCCATTTCATCATGACGAGAAATTGATGAGACCATTAGATTTTATTCAGACTATTGGAGATTCCATTAGATTAGGTATTGCTTGGCCACGACACTTGGTAATTCTCTAATCACTTACGTTCTTAATTAATTTAATATTTTTTTCTTCTGAGAAGGTTTTATAATATTGTTACTAAATTAATTCTATATTATTGTAGGTGAAGATTCGCGAAGCAGATTAGATATGTATTCCAATATCGAAGCTATTTGGGATTGGGACAAGATAAATTAATGATACTATGTTTTTTTGAAGGCCTAATGCTTGGATTTATGCTCGTACCTAAATATTTAATACTCATTTTTGAACAACTTTTGAATGTTATGAAGTTTATAGGCATTCTCTTTAATATGGGCTACTTTTTATTGTTTTGACTTTTAATGATGTCTATTTAACAATTATGTGTTATATATATAATATATATACGACAGGGACAAAAAATATTTTTTTGGGATAATTCTAATTTATTATTATGATTTTTTGTGATATATTTGATCCATTTATTTTGATGCCGAATCTATGTGACGCTTATTTTTGTCATACTTTCCAACATTTCATGATACTAAAATCCGTCATTCAAACACTATATTGTGATGCTTTATTTCGTTGTATTTTCAACATTTCATTACACAAAAAAACGTCATCCAAATGGTCTATTGTGACGGTATGTGTGTGACATGTTTGCCACATGACCACCAATTCCGTCATCCAAACATCCTATGGTGACCAATAACTGTGTCATATTAACGTACTTTTACTAACGCCTAAGTGTGTTACTGAAACCTACCTATTGTAACCAAAAGTGTGGTCATAATAATAGGCGTTTACTGGCACAATTTTTCGTCACTTAAAATACCTATTATACGCTTTTGTCTGTCACAATAGTCAATCTGTGATGATGCTGAATAGCATCACCAAACCTATTGTGACGGCCATATGCACGACGCCCTTTGAAAGGGTCAGCAGCACTAAAGTGTCACTATAGTTCTCTTTAATGACTTTTTTTAGCGTTATTATAGCCCTCTTTTCTAGTAGTGTAATTAAAGCAGTGAACATATTCTGTCTCGACGACTAACTTATCTAAAAGATGCATTAAAATCAATCATCATATAAACCTCTATATTCTAGGTGATGTAAAAAAATGAAATTAGTCAATGAATCGATATTCTATTAATCATTAACCAACATTTGATTACTAATGTTATAAACAATTAACTCCCCTTTTCAAGCAAGTTAATAGATAACAAATATGAAATTAATTAATTGAAGTCGTTACCAACCTCTTTTTCAAGTAAGTTAATAACAAAAATCAATTAACCAACTCCGTAAGAAAAACAAGCAATTAAATACCAAGAGCAACAATCAATTGATCAAAAGTTCTAATTAACTCAAAATTATAATCTACAAAGTAATATCCAATTACAATCAAAATATTAAGCACATTATTATTAAAGAAAAGAAAACAAAGGATAAAAGATAAAACTCATAGACAAGCCATTCTTCTTTTCTTGAAAACCTCCTTTAAACAATGCTCCTTTGAGTGGTGATTAAGTAGTTAGCGTGGATCTTTCAAATCATACATTTCTCTTGTATTTTTCTTGTATTTATAAACTGCTGGGCCTGACGCTAGGTTTGTTCTGGAATTGTTCATTTTTCGATTGAAATCAACTTAAATCTATACAAATTTGTCAAAATATTTTTTACATACAAAATATCAAATAGGAATGAATATGCCTAGTTATTACAATAAAAGTATCTCAAAACAACCTTAAATAACTAGTAAAATAATAGTGATTTTAGTCCCTATCACTTACCGAGTCAAATTTTCTGGACTGGTATGGAAACTTGAGAATCATTCGCATGGCGGAAATGTTACTCTATGTGCTAGATGCTCATATTCTGTCACTACCAGCTTAAGATGCTCTTGCTGATGAGCATGTTGTGCACAAGAAGCATTAAGAGGACAGTGATACACCATTTTATATCATGCAGGCATCAATAAACTTTAAGCCGCAAAAGTAGTATGGGCATATGGATGCTTACTCCATTATCTTCCATCTTAGGGAGTTGTTTGATTAGTAAGCTAGAACACAGAGATACGAGATCTCTAAACAACTATTCCGATTTAAAATGGTTTAGGGTGCTTCTGTGACCACTTATAGGCTGAAAATGTTGGGTTTGATTGAGATGCCTAGACTCTTGGTTTTGTGGTGGATCAAGAATTAAGTGTTAACTTAATTTCACAATCTTTGCCAATAGTTTTTCACAATTTGTGATTAACTATCAACTGAACAAGATTGAGACTACACTACCACTACTAAAAAATAGATAAAAAATGACGGCTAATGAGTCGTCGTATTTGACATATGAACCATCGTATTAGCAAAAAATGATGGCTAAACGACTGTTCGGCGACCGTCGTAAAAGATGTTGTTTTTGTTTTACAACGGCTACAAAACCATCGTATTTAGCTAATACGATTACCTAATATGATAGCTATACATAAGTGTCGTATTAAATCACTTCGGATGGTTTAAAGACATGGTTCGGTAAACCATCGTAATAGATGAAAAAATCATCATATTTGATGACTAAAATGACGGTTGGAACCCTCATATTTGATATTTAAAATGACGGCCATTAGCCATTATTTTTTCACTAAATTAATCGTCGTATTTGATTTTGAATACGATGGTTGTAGCATCAAATACGACGATTTTACAACTATCATATTTGGTTAATCAGATGCGACATGTTTAGATGTTGACCAAATATGATGGTTCTAGTCGACGTATTTGATTATTCAATTTTTTTAAAAAATAGTAGCTTGGTATTTTGCCCTATCCACTTGCAATTTCAAACCAAATATAATCCATTCAACTCATTCAACACTATTTATAATAAAACATAATCTGCTTAATGCCAAAAAAAATCAAAATCAACCCATACTTAGAACATTGAAATCATAAATAATTCGTAAACTCCACAGGAAAAGTAATACTACATGTATGACAAATAGGAAATACCAAAGAATCTATCAGAAACGGTAGTACATGTAAAACAAGAAGAAAATGAGAATATGTCAGTCATCATGAGCAATCTCGTTAACATCACATGATCAAACGGGTCGAGAAGTGGAACCAACACTCGGAGATGTCGTAGATGCACTAGATGGTGGTATAGGCACTATAGCAAATCCACCTACATCAAATTTGTGAGATAACGCTTTCATAGTAGTCTGAAGCACTGCTATACGCGTCTCGTAAATCTCTCGCTCACGCTGCATCTCAACTTGCATCTCAGCTCTCATCTCAACTTATATAGTTTCTAGCATACTCTGAATACGCACATCAACCTGAGCTCTGACGACCTCCTCAACGTTACTTGCAGAAGTGGATGATTGACTGATTGAGGTTGGTGTTAGTCCCTTTCCCTTACACCTTACACAATCTCTCATATCAGAACCAAATAAGTATTGGAAGATCTGATCCTTCGCTTCCTCAGTACGCTCAGACTCAGGCAGTGTCTGCTACTCTTCCTCTAATCGGTCTTACAAAATTATAGAATAATATATCAAATTAAAATTAAGTAAATGAATTATATATCATACTGGGACATCAATTGACCTTGTGATGAAATCTGTAAAGATTTTTGAAAATTTTTAATCTAATTAAATAATTTTCAAATGAATGGTATGTAAGAGAAAATAAATACCTGATCCTATATAACAGAATGTGGCATTCTTCCTGTGATCGGTGGATATGTAATACGTGATCGATTTTGTCTATTTCGCTCGGCCTCTGCCTGTGAGCATCTAAAATAGTTAATATAAAAAAAATAAGTATATAATAATTATCGCGGCTATGCACATATTTATGAGAAGGAAAATTATTCAACTTTTATACATATAACATGTGTATTCTCCAAGCGCCAATAATCAACTAACATCCTCCATTGATTTTCGTCAACTCGCCTATCTCCGCAAAGTATAGCCTCTGTACTTGTCTGGAAAGGAGTGTAGTATCTCAGCTTCAACTTAGATTTATAATCCTTCCAAGTAGCGTATAGCATCTTCATTGTGACACTACGTCCTTCTGGTGGCATAGCGGTGTTGTCCTTGTATGTTAAACAAACAAATAATTATTTAAAATTTTAACTTATGGAGAAAATAATTTTATATATGTTAGAATAAATTTAATTACCTGTATTTTTTTCCAAACCTCATCTTTAAGTCTCTGGGGTATAGAAGGCCAATCCCTATAATTCAGAGGGAGCCTGCTACTCATACGTGCAAAATAACCCACCACTAAACTATAATGAGATGGATCCACTCCTATAAGACCTCCATATTAGTTCACACCAACCTTGTACTTTCAAAAGCTTGCCTCACTCCATCCGGAGGGTAACCTTCCGCCCTCACGAGAACTTCTTGACGTGGAACCTATAAAATATCAATAAAAAAATTAATTCAAAACAAGCCAGTCCGTAAGTATGATTTCATTAAATAGAAAGAAGAAAACTTAATATGATTTTAATAGCCACAAAAATCGATTTCTCCTAAATTACTTCCTAACAACTTAGGAAACCTGAGGTACTAGGGCCCGAGGAAGAAGGTCCCAAGCAACTGGGACCTACAGCAAAAGCAGGTATAGCCGTCTCCTGACTGGACCTCTGATCTTGAGAATCCGTCTGAACAACTGTATCTAATCCCTAACCAACCTCTTGTACTGTTGGCTGTGTCTCTGTACATTGTGAGGAACTAGCACCTAATCTTGAGGTGGCTATGGCATCCTGCATCGATGCACATCGAGAACGTTTGGTAACCATCTGTAAAACACTAAGAATTATAGAAAAATAAGTCCAAGGAATTTGGTCAAAAAATCAATTGAGAAAAGAATATAACAATCCTATACACTTCGTATTGGAAAGTGACTAATTACATTAGGTTGCAGGGTGTATTTGTCTTCTGACTAAATTCACTTCCACCCCATAAATGCTATCTCTAACCCATACAACATCTACTTCACGCGAAACAGGACAATAATCTAGCTACTGTGCGGGAAAAGTTTTGAGATCATGGTGCATTGAATACACATCATAGTTATCTCTTCTCATCATTAGCATTATGACATGCCAGTCCCTTTCTTTGGGACAACGAGAATACCAAACTTGTTCTGCTTGATTTGTTAGGATGAATGACTCATCCATCTCTCTATTTTCCCAGTACAACAAACGATACAGATTCGTCAAAGTAAACTTAAAGTCGTCAACTTTAACACTTCGATGTACATCAACCCAATCATATTTGAATAATAGAAATTTCAGTTAGTTACTATATTAGATCCTTATAATATCAATAAGTACTCCATAGTAATTGACACCAGCTGCTATGTGGATTTTTATCTCTTGGGCTAGAATAACTCGTAGTATCAGCTCTACACAAAACACCAGAATTTTGAGTGGACTTATTAGTCTCATACATTGTTGAACAAAATCGAAACCCATTCATGTTGCATGCATTGTAACGCAGTCCTTGGTTGAAAGGACCATTTGCAAGCTTTTTAACATCAACCGAAATATTAGGACATTCTTCACTCTCATAAACCTATAAAAAATATCAGTTCTATTTTCTTTATATATTCTAAATAACTATTAGTTATATTACTTATACTGTACTTACATAATGATTGAGCCAAGTGTAAAACGTTTGAGAATGAATTCGTCATCTTCATGTAACCGAGATCTGGGATACTCTCTATTTATAATAGACATATGAAGACTGCATGTAGACATATATGAAAATTTAGAAATAATAAAAGAAGCATAGAAAAAAAAATAAGAAGATTCAAAGTAAAACTGACTCTCTATATGATTTGAGGAGGTCGGAATTGGCTAGAACCCACCGATGTGCTTGCATCAATGTAACATGATCAAATATCTCAATAGTCCTCTTTCCAACTGGTTTACCTATCTCATTATCATCATCAACATATCTTGGGGGCCTATTCTCTTTACTCTTAACATCATCTAAATATCTTAAGACAAAATTTCATACATTCTTCCATTAAATACCTACTCACAATCGAATCTTCGGGCTAAGTACGATTACGCACATAACATTTGAGAGTTTTCAAATATCTTTCAACCAGAAACATCCACCGACATTAAACTGGGCTAGCTAACAATGCATTATCGGCCAAATGTATTGGTAAATGTTCCATTATATATATATAAAAAAACTTAGGATGAATGTCTTCTCAAGAAGACATATTGTAATTGGGAACCGATTTTGAAGATTCTCAAGATACCTCTCTTTGTTAACTTTGGAACATAGCTATCTAAAACATGAAGTAATCTCAATCAACAGCTGCACTACATTCTTGGGCAATGTTGTTCTGGCAGCCAATGGGATTAATTGTTGGAGTAAAATGTGAGAATCATGACTCTTCAAACCTCCCAAAGTCTTTCTCCTGATATTCACCCACCGACAAATATTAGAACAATATCCATCAGGAACTCTCAATTCCTTTAGTACTGTTAAAAAAATTTCAACTTCTGACCTGTTCATTGTATAAGGGGCTAGTGGAAAACTGAATCTGGTTCCTGAGGGTTTTAAAATTGGATGTAAAGACTTTCTAATATTCATTATCTGTAAGTTTTGACGAGCTTTGAAGTTATCTTTTGAAGAACTACTGTCACCTAATATTGTATACAACAGATTGTCTGCAAAAGTTTTCTCTATGTGCATTAGATTGAGATTGTGCCTCATCAAATTGCTCTCTCAATATGTCAGCTCCTAAAAAATACTCTTCTTCTTCCAATTATACGAATTTATGCCAAACTTCAGTTCGTAGTCAAACTGCATTCTTATTTTCATATCATCTACTGCATATTCTGTTAAATAACCCTCAAGTTGTATTAATATTTCTATTCTCATGCTCCTTTTTGGTGTTTGTTGTATTTCAATTCCATTGTAGAAAGAAACTTTGTTCCTATGCAGTTTATGTGACTGTTCAAGAAATCTGCGATGATATAAGAAGTAATATTTACCACTATTAGGTAATCGGTAAGACAAACAATCAACATCGCATACCGAACAAGCCC